>CM067082.1:124892391-126143593 GCA_034008185.1 Gorsachius magnificus | reverse complement strand
AAAATTCCATAGAGTGCTGGTAGCAACACAGAACAAGAATCATAGAATCATAGAATCGTTTAGGTTGGAAAAGACCTTTAAGATCATCAAGTCCAATCATTAACCTAACACTGCCATTCCACCACTGACAAGAAAAAGAAGCTCTTTGTTTCCTGAAAAGTACGAGGAAAAAGGAAAATGGGAGAGACATTGAAATGTCGCCAGGTTTAGTTTGAATAATCATGACTTGCTGTGGTGCTGTGTTATATATACAGATTAAATGTGTATTATACAATGCACCGTGCTATATTGGATAACATCTCTGCATTTAAGAAAGAACAAAAAATTCCCGAAGTTTCTGCCCTTGGGAAACTGCCTCACACTGACCTCATTACTTCATTAAGCTTGGATTGAATGGCTGATCCTAAAGTAGATAAAGCTGGAAGCAGGAAAACAGCAAATTCTCCCTCTCTCCCTCTGTCTCTCTCTCCCTCTGGTAAGAAATGTCATTAGGATGATATTTTGTATCATCAAAGACCGATCTTGCTGTGTGGCTCTGTTCAGGAAATTGGCATGGGTAACAAGCGCATTACACTGTGCAGAGCTGCGATAATTCATGAAAAAAAGAAATAGCCATAATCTTCAGTTTGAAGAAGGTGGCTGCAAACAGGAAGAAGGTTTGTGCTTTGTGGGGCTTTTTTCTTCAAGTACAAAGGAAAACATGTAGAAAAGGAGAGAGCTGGAACAGGAGAAAAGGAAAGGGATGGTGGGAGGAACTGCTTGGACTGTCAAAAAATGTGAAGGGTGAGAGAAGGAGGGGGAAACGGGGAGCTCTCAAGAAAAAACTAAAATCTGAATCCCATCATAATTGACATAGGAAGGCAGTGAACAAATCTGATGAGAAAAAATAAATCTATTTTCCTCCTTTAGGGACAATAATTAAAGAGCAAAGCAGGGAAGGAACATGATATTTCTGTTGTCACTAACTATAGTCCAAGCCAGTCCCCCAACTGTTCATCTGTCATGATTCCCAAGCACATCTGGTCAAAATTTGGAATTTTTATCTCATAGGGATCTTTGAAGTTTCCATAATTTTTGTTTGAAAATTGAAGCTTCATGACAAATAAGAATACCAAAAGTAAGTGTCCACGAGGGTTGTTTCAGGATGAAGATTCTTTTCAGGACCTCCAAACTTCTTGTCAGATGCTATTTTTATTTCTGTATTGAAAGAAATATTTTAACTTCACCCCATACCATACTATATATCTTACAGTCACTGCTTACCACACCTAATACTGAGATGTTAAAAGATGACACTATATAATAGTTGAAATAGTCTATTCTATCTTTAAAGCCATTAAAGACAGCTGCTATTCAGTGCTGATTGAAACATCTTATCTCCTTTTATAGATCAAAGTGTATACTGTGACACTGACATAGCGTGGCATTTGGATATTCTAAATAGATGGTCTTCAGATGATCCCTATGGATCTCAAATTTAAATTCC
The DNA here is from genome assembly GCA_034008185.1 of Gorsachius magnificus. Classification (NCBI taxonomy): domain Eukaryota; kingdom Metazoa; phylum Chordata; class Aves; order Pelecaniformes; family Ardeidae; genus Gorsachius; species Gorsachius magnificus. Next base: position 126,142,107 of record CM067082.1, on the reverse strand, counting down.
ACTGGGAAGTAAATCACATGATCCTGACTTTTTCTGGTTTTCAAATAATTGTAATACTCCTTTCAGAGGGTAGGATCTTCCAGAGAAATGTGAAGGATTTTAGTGTAAGGGCTTCCTAACACATGAACTGACATTTTACTGGTAGTTGGAGAGCCCAGTGAAATAACAGCTTGTACGTAGCCTTGCAGGAAGTTCTCAAATGTGGAGAAAAAATGGACAGTAAAATAAAAAGAATCTGGATCAGTGGGTGAATTTTCATGTAGATGCTTTGCAACCACAATCCCCAGGCTGGACAAAGCTGCCTTGTCTCAATTTCCCATATAAGGGTGGTACTTTTGAAAGATCCAGGAAAAATAATTTAAGTTCTACAGAGAATAAGCTTCAGTTTTGCTTCCAAGTAAAATTAACATTTTGATCACAGGCTGTATTTAGAAAAGTCCATGGGGTTAAAAATTGAAGGAATATTAAAATACCTTCAAACCATTGCTGTGCTAGCCACCTTTCTACTATATTCAGTATATCTAGCAAGGACACAGATAATTCAAGGTTAAATAGACTTTAAATAACATTACTTACATCTCAGATGTAAGTAAAGAGGAATGATACTGTATTTTAATTTCTTTATTCAGGAGTTTGCTTAGGGATCTGCGTAGGAATAACCAGTCACCAGACTCCAGCCTGGCTGGGTGTAATACTATTGCAAAGGGCTGATGGCTGAAAATGCTCCGGAAGAATGTGAGTAAACAACCATATTAATTCAACTTGTATAACTGTATATTCAGGATCCAGATGCTTGAGAGTGAACTATTAATGGCCGACCTGGCTTGTATATTTAATTGTATGTAGGATGCTTCATTTGCTGTACTCTGCTATCCATTTGGACTTGAGGTACAAACAAAAATGGAATAGTTATTTTAATGTAATAAATGGAGACAATGAATAACAAACATACTACAGTCTCCTGCTTCCCCACTGTTTTCCAAGAACAGAAGTCTCTGGACACTTCTCTCTAATTTTCTAATCAGCCACATTTGTGGTTAGTTGAGCTGTTTCCATTTGCTACCATTTATTTTTATTATCCTTGCTCCACCATATAAAAGAGATATTCAGAGGAGGAGGGGGAAGGCAGGGGGAGAGAGAGAGTTAAGGGGGAGAGACAGACAGACAAAAAGTAGACAATATCATATTGCAGAAATTCTGTCTCCCTGATGTCACAGTTTTAGCTCCAAACTGGTACCATATCCTGAAAACAGACCTACTATTTTTTAGTATATGAGCTGAGTAGAGTAAGGAATTTAGCCCAACTGAGAAATAAAAACTTTCCACTGTGACAAGCTTTAATGTTTCATTGAAGTATGCCCACTGTGTCCAATGCTACTTCATAAGATAAAGGTAGTGTCATTGACACAAGATTTTGCATTTCAAAAGACAAAGAACCACCCTGAAATACATTTTAAAAACATGTCTTGTACGATTTAGCCACAAGAAAAACATTTAATTGCATTACTTCAGTACAAAAGGCCATTAGCCAATGCACTTCCCAGTACTGTGGGTAGAGACGGACTTTTGCAGCTTCATAACAGTCCAGCTCTTGTGGAAGTAAACAAGTTCTACATGACCCTTGTATAATTATTTTAGTATTCTGTAGGTAGCAAATGTCATAAATAAATAGTGGTGGAAATTTGGTTGGATACAGGCTGCGATTGAGTCATTTGGTCTGAAAATTGCTTTTCGTTCACTTCCTGTGAAACTCCACGTTCATTTTATCTGCAGTTACTTATGGGATGCAAAGCTGTCAGGATTATGTGATCACAGAAGTGCTCATGCCAGAGGTATGCAGTGGTCATTAGAAACACTTCTGTGGGTTTGGGAACCATCCAGTGGGGACCAATAGGTAACTCACAAAGAGAAAATAGAGCTACGTTTGCTGAGTCAGTTGCTTGCTAATAATAGTTCTCCCTGCTCTAGTGGCTTATTCTTTACTTTGCACGTATTGCTGGTTAGGCTTGGGTTACACATAAACACATGTCATGACCCATGCATGTCAAGAAACTGAGAAGATACTATCCTTGGAATTGTAGCTTTAAGGTCTATTTTCATAAATACAGGGAAGCAAAAATAGAATCACCGTGGATAAACACGTGGAGATGTGAAATCCTCTCTGAGCACAATGGGGCCCTGAGGCTGTAGCATCAGCCAAACCCTGCCTCTTGGTGTTTTGGAAGGTTGGTTACTACCTGGGCCCAAAATCCTGTGGCTGCCTGGGCATTCATGTAGACGTTTTTTTCTGAGGAAGGACCTGATTGTAGCCTGTTGCCACACGATCCGGTTACATTATCAGCTCTCAGGAGAAAGGGGATGATATATTTGTGCTCTGAGTTTCTAATCAAGCCTTCAAATGAATTGGGAATGACTGACAAAAATATAGGTAGGTAGATCATTGATGGTTTGACTGATTGATCACGACCACATCTGAGCACCCAGAAGAAAATCATACCAACACCCACTGCCTATGTATACAAATACCACACAGGTCTGACCATGTGTTCTCTGAGGCAGTGATCTTATTTTAGGTAGCACACAACAGGATGTATAACCTGGAGGGGGGACAGGTGGAATGGGAGTTTGGGAGGTCAAATGTAATGATGATATTAATAGGTTGTCCTCAAAGAATGTCAGACAAAATTGATAACAACTCAAATAATACAACCACATGTTGTAAGAAGCACAACACACCTTTGCATACAAATAGTGCAATCCTGCCATGTATAGAGGCAGATCTGAAGAGAATTTAATACAGCTCTTACATCTACAGACTATTGAACTAAGGCAGATGTTGATGGGGCATAGGACTGAACTGTCTGAGAGACAAGTGTTGAACAGAAACTGTGCTCAGCTGCTTACTGTTATTGCATCTGCAGAGGCATTACTCTTTTCCTTCCAGCTGCTACTATGCGGACAATTGCATAGAGTTTATTAAACAGCTTTCCAAGTCAACCCCAATTTATTGGTGTTAATGCTTTCATTTGGATTCTGTTAGCTTTCATATGGTTCAAAGCAAAGCTTTTTGATCTGGGAAAAAGCAACAATTCTCAAAGAGTGTCCAAACATCAATCACGGACATCTTAAATGAGCAGTAGTACTCAATATTTTATTTTTTTTTTTTTCAGGAGGCAGGGGTAAGCATGGTGGAAGCTCTACCCTTGAGTTGAAATTAAGATAACAGACTATTTTATACCATCTTGCTTTCTTTAAAACATACTGCTGTCAAAAGAGTTGTCCCTGATAGTCCCACAGGCACGTCATGCACAGCAAATATTGCAATTTATCAGAATACTGTCAGGAGTTTTGCTGGCTCTTCAATAGATCTATGTAATCCTCAGCATTTCACTTCATCCCATTGATTTCTTTCTTCTGCTATGATTTTTTCACCAATCTATTTAGATTGAAGGTACTGATACAGGAATTGTTTAATCATGGCGTCCTGATTGCTACTGGAGCTCCAGGAATTACTACCACCCTATAGAAAACTCTCTGCAGAAAGCACAACTTACTTAACTCATAAAAAGGACCACTGGGAACAACAGCAAATTAGATTTTAATGTATTTAGTTTTTCATAATGTATATTTGAAGAAATACATAACATGTAGTGCTTATATCAGCTATCTCTGACATTTTTTAAAAACAAGATAAGGAGGTTGGTATGTTTTGTAAGTATGAATTTCTCTTTAACAGTTCTTAAACTTGTAATTTCAGAGAAGTGCTGAGATAGCATGAAGTTTTGAGCCCTCCACACTTGTTGGAAAACTAGAAAACATTTTCATGTATACTAAAATCCAAAGGGACCTGTTGGATCATCTAAAATTTGTGATAATACAGGGCCTCAACTTGGAGAAGTACAGGCTAGTCTCACTTCTGTGCCCAGCAAGGTCATGGAGCAGATCCTCCTGGAAATTATTCTAAGACACATAGAAAATAAGGAGCCAACATGGCTTCAATAAGAACAAATCATGCCTGACAAATTTGGTGGCCTTCTACAATGGGGTTACAGCATTGGTGGGTAAGGGAAGAGCAACTGACATTATCTACCTGGACTTGTGCAAAGCATTTGACACTGTCCCACAGGACAACTTTGTCTCTAAATTGGAGAGACATAGATTTGACACATGGACCACTTGGTGGATAAGTAATTGGCTGGATGGTCATACTCAAAGAGTTGTGGTCAACAGCTCAATGTCCAAGTAGGGACCAGTGACAAGGGACTCTCCTCAGGGGTCGCTATTGGGACTGGCGGTGTTTAACATCTTTGTGGTGACATGGACAGTTGGACTGAGTGCAACCTCAGCAAGTGTGCAACAACACCAACCTATGTTGTGCAGTTGACACACTGGAGGGAAGGGATATCATCCAGAGGGACCTCAACAGGCTTGAGAGTTGGGCCCATGCGAACGTCATGAAGTTCAACAAGGCCAAGTGCAAGGTCCTGCACATGGGTCAGGGCAATCCTAAGCACAAATACAGGGTGGAGAATGGATTGAGAGCAGCTCTGTGGAGAATGACTTGGGGGTGTTGGCTGATGAGAAGTTCAACATGACACAATAATGTGAGCTTCAGCCCAGAAAGCCAACTGTATCCTGGGCTGCATAAAAAGAAGTGTGACCAGCAGGTCGAGGGAAGTGATCCTCCCCCTCTACTCCGCTCTCGTGAGACCCCACCTGGAGTACTGTGTTCAGCTCTGGGACCCCCAACATAAGAAGGACATGGATCTGTTGGACTGAGTCCAGAGGAGGGCCACGAAGGTGTTCAGAGGGATGGAGCACCTCTCCTAAAAAGACAAGCTGAGAGAGTTGGGGTTGTTCATCCTGGAGAAGAGACAGCTCTGGGGAGACCTTATAGCAGCCTTACAATACCTGAAGGAGGCCTACAAGAAGCTTTAAGGTTTCTTTCAACCCAAACCATTCTGAGATTCTATGATTGATTGTATTCTATATTTGTTGCCAACAGTGTATCACTGTATCTCTACTGCCTGTATCAAACTGGATCTAATAAAATATTAAGTATATTTTTTGAAGTATGTAAAATCCTCTAAAAAGGCATGAGTTTTATTGTAAAGAAAGAAAAGTGTGGCTAATCTATCATATTCCAGGGCAAATTAATCCAGAAATGTAATGATGGTCACAGGGAAAGGGAGAGGCTTTATTTTTAATTCAGATTTGCCTACTCTGTGTTTCCAGCACCACTTTAAGGTGAAATGGCTTTCCTAAAGTAAGTAAGTGACAATGGAAGAATCAGAGCTACTATTTATTCTTAGCTGCTGACATAGTCCCATCTACTGTGCTATAGCCTAGCTGTCTAATGTACAGTTTTTATCACATACTGGTAGTCATTGTTTATTGTGACCCAGATCTGTGCTTCTAATATGTGAAATACTCAGAAAAATTCAGACTTCTGCATCCTGAATGTACTCTGCTGGCCAACTGAAACTGAAGTCACTCTTTCTGTAGAATTTATGAATTTATATTTTTTTCTGTATCAGTTCAGGTAACATTAGAGTCTCATAAGGGACATATTGACTACGCCAACACTAGGAAGTACTAGAGATTGACAGAAGTGGATCTGTGGTGGAATTGGTCCCCTTATCTGGTGCTAAGGATGTTACATGCCCATGTTACATGTTTTGGGACTTTTTATTTCAGGCTATCTGTAGCCTGGTTCAGTGGACTGAATGCCCAGTGAATACTGGACTACATCAGCTCCACTCCTGGAGTACATAATTGTTTAGTTTCGTCCAAAAGCAATCCAGTTTCAGAAACCCTAGAAACATTGCTTGCCAAGGTACAGCAAGAGGGGACAATCAGGAAACTGATTTCAACACTCCTAATCTGAACAAAAATTATTATGTAAACGCCCTCATTGTTTTTTCCATTGTATTTCAGGTACTGCAAAACAGTCTTAGTTTCATAAAACATGTGCCGCTAAGACAAATGCTGCAAGAGTTGCCATAAATCAACTGTCCATGCCAAAGAATCAAAATAACCTTTTCTAATACCAGAGAAGGCAGACTGCTTTCTGTGTTACTTAATTTTTAGCTTTGAAGAAGAAATAAACAAAGCATTAAGCCAGAGTACCAGCTTCCCCAAAAGGTCATACCTGCCAGTAACATACCTCAGGGGAGCAAATTTCTCAGTAGATCGTGAGCAAACCTGTGCTGTAAACATCAAGGTACCTTCAGATGTTAAAACTAAAAATTGTTGGGGATTTTGTGGAATTATGAACTCCCAACAATAAAGTGGATTTTATGGCTGGCATGTTAACAACACAGTGTGCTACTGACTCCCGGTAATGCTGAGCTAATTGTGCTCTTTCTGGCCTGTCCCTAACATTCCGAAGACTTTAAGCTAAGCCCATACCACTTTGGTCTGCAGGCTGCTTACATAGGTTGCTTGAGAATAGCCATACCACCTCTGCCTGCGATTCTCACACATTAAGCAGCATCTGGCAGGGCCATAGCTTCAAGAAAAATATGAAAGTGAATAAATGGTTTGGTGCTGGAGGCTTTAGATGGGAGTTAGAAAACTAGATTTTCATTTATTTGTCCATCCAAAATTCTCATAATAAAAACTTAGTGTGGTTTACTTTCTTCAGCTGTATTGGGTTATTCAAAAGACACTTGGGCAGCTGCCCCTTTACTTAGTGTTTCAAGGATGTGTGTGGTTTGCTAGGTACATGGTGAAAGATGTTATGCAAAAATGTTATTATAAAGCTAGAGCAGTAGCCCTTCTAGCCAAAGTGGCAAACCAACAGTTATTTTTGCTGGGATATTTCAATTAGGAGGAAAGATGGTGCCAGACTTGGGCATCTTTGAACTAGTTAGAACAGAAACAATGCTACTAAATTCTAGCAGTGGAAAGCACAAATGCAGTAGAAATGTCGCACCTCTAATGTGGTTGGAACAGCAGAAAAAGTCCTCGCCTCCTACCAAGTTCTGAGGCTGAGACATATGGCAAAAATGTACCAAATCCTTCCCTCTTGGACATACAATGAAACAAACACTTAGCCTTCAGCCGACACCTCCACCCCAAAGCCCACTGTCTCCAGACAGGCTTTTGCAAGCTTTTCTGAAGCTCCCTTCTTTCCCTACTTCTCTGTTCTCCAACTGAGAAGCTTCTTTTCTGCATATACAGTTGAGTAAAACAATATTAAGCAACATCTTTCCACACAGATCATCTGAATTGGCAGTATACTTGGGTTTTTATTTGTGGAAGCGTAGCCTTAGCTCTCTCTTTCAGCTACCTAAAAAGCAGGCTGAATACATTAGTTCTGGTGAAAGATAAATCCAGCTTAGCTTCATTTTTTTGTTCCAGTAGGTCTAAAAGGGACACACCTAAATCATCTATTCAAACAAAAAGTAAGAGAAATAATTTAATAGATTATCAATGATGAAGAATAAAGCACTGATATATATGCAGTCTTTTCTGGAAGTGCTTCACCTTATCATAATTCAATTCCTGTCCAAATTACGTTTTTGAGTGTGTTCCAAGCCCCATGGTATTTTTTCTTTCAGTTCTCAAGGAAGACCCATGCTCAGCATAGCCCTGAGATGAAACTACAATTTCTGTAAAATTTTCTGGCCGGAATGTATTCTGTCCTTATTATTCACTATTTTATGACACTTTCTCGACTGGAAAATCCTGTAGCAACACTTTCAATTTTCAGTGGAGAAGAAGGTAAAATGAAAATGCCTAGAAGCCCTATCTTACAAGCTTCTTAAATTTTGGGGTTGTTTCTTTGCAGGTTTTCCAGAAGGAAAATAAGACAGATATTTTTAACATATGCCCAAAAGTAAGTACTGGACTACATTTTACATATCACAGGCCTGTTTTCTATAAACTATCTAGAAAAAAGGAGCACAATGCTTAACAGGCAGTTAGAAGTCTATGATTATGGTTAATGTTTCCAGTATCCAAGCAGAGCCTTGCAAATCCAGGATCCATACAGCCTCACACTTTTCAGATCCGTGTTTAAATTTAACTGACGTGAGAATCTCTGCACATTTCATTCACTAGTGCCAGTAGTCCAGCATGCCCTTTCTCAAAAATACCTTAGCACTTTGACAGCTAAATGTTGCAGTAAATCTTCTTAAAATACCTGTGCATATGGGGCCCTCCTCCCTTCAGACAGACCATCTTTGGCAATGCGAGCACTGCCCTTCCTGCACCTATAGCTCTAGCTGAACCTGTAGGCTTCATACCCTATGGATTGTTTTACTTTGTTTGGACAAGGTCTTTTATCTAGAAATATCCAAATGTTTTAGAGCCATCCTAGGAAGAACATCTCTTTTCAACCACCTGATAGTCTGTCTTACTATTTGCTACTTTTGTCTCGTTTGTTATAATCGTACTTTAACTCTCATTTCCCCCAGAAACCCCGAGATCCTGGCGGGATGCTAAATTTTATAGCAGTTGCCTTTGACAGCAAATCTGCTAGTCTCACACTGTCTGATCAAATATATCCCCTTCTTTAAAGTTATGCAGAAAAAAATCCATTTAATGATATAAGAAGTGCTCTGTCAGAGCATCTTAGATATAACTCTGATTGCTAAGACAAACAATCTGGTCTTATGCTAGGACCAGTGACAGGATTTAGCCAAGTACAACCATCATACTGCATCTTCACAGTGTTTATATTGAACCCTGGATTTATCACTCTGTGAAAGCAACATGAAACACAAGTCATATCAGGTGCACCTGGATCAGACTGTGAATTTTCAAGGACACCTAAAGAAAACAGCTGCAAAAGCAAGGACATCTGTGAAGTAGATTAGCTGGCTTAGCATGGGGTGCCTAAACACAAACCTTTCTAACATCCGTACCAGCCATCTGTTACTCAGCCATGCTAGCCTGCTACTGATTGTTGCACACAAAGCTGGATGACAGCCAGCTCTATTTAATCGTGCATTATATCATAAACCTTCTGATCCAGCCTTTTCCCATCCCTGCTAGTGCTTTATAGCATACCACCACCACACATGTGGTGTGAGCGTATAACAGTCAGCTCTGCAGAGGAAGTCCCGGACTACCATCTTACATGGATCCATCCAGCTCATCCAGACTGCCTCAGGACATATCTGTGGAATCTTAGTGTTAACAGGAATGGTCTTCATTAGTGGTCACTAACTTGTAAGTTTGTTCAGTAGCAAATATAAACTTGATTTTAACCTGCCACATATGGGCCCTGGCAAATAAGTCATGCCAAGGTTGCTTTAGAGCCTACGTTCCTATGTGGTCCTCTCAAGACTGGTGGCAATGACTACAACAAATTAATAGTCTGTCTTGACAAGACATATATTAACCTAAAAAAGAAGACAAAGGTTGCTTGAAATCACCCCAGACCAGCTTTGACAACTCATGGAGAATACTAAATCAATCATACACTGGAGAAAAGCTCATCTGAAGTCAATGTAACATGTAACCCACTAGTTAGACTGTTTAACTTGCACTGGACACAATCTTTACTTGTGGCACCTCTAAATGCTTTTTAGCTGGTAGGGATCTCCAAAAAAAATGTAATAGAATTGTGCATGAATGTGTATTATTTAATGAGAATTGAAGAGAACAACATCACACAAAACAATTAAAAATTAGCAAAATATTAGCAAGATAGTACACGACAAGCATTTTTAGATCTTATATGTCTGAAAACAGAAAAAAAAGCAGTCTGTCTCCTACATGCCCCTTTCTGCACACAACCTGGGTTGCCACATGCCTATCTCTGATTTCTGGGTGAGCCAGGGAACTTCCCATGTAGGGCTGACATGCAAGTGCAATATGCTTCCCAATTCCTTGGGTTGTGGTGCCAGACTTGATGTAAGCATATGTGCCATCTGCACTTAGGGGAAGAAGTAAATAAGATCCAGAAAGATTTTAACAAGTTATAAATTTCTGGTGGGAAATGCGCCTCTGTATCCCCAAGGTAAGAGCCACAACTGATCCTTACAATAATAAAGATTTGGAGATGTCACTTCATTTTATAGTCAGGCAGCCAAGCCTGTAATCAAAATTAATGTGCAGTGCCGTATGAGCCTTCTCCAGTTCTGGGATCTATAAAAAGCATCTCAGCACTATCATCTGTTATGATAACATTAAACCTTTTGGAAAATGGTCTGGGGAGTGGAAGGAGAGATGTTTCAGAAGAAGGAGAGATGCTTCAGAAGATTGCAGAGGGAGACGATGATCTATTCTGCTAATCACACTTGCAGATTTCTTCAACCCTGCTGCATGCTTCTTTTGCAAGCTGCATGACAGCATACAAAATTGCCTCCCTTATGGCAATTCCCTCCCCTCACACACTTCCTTTCCCTGAGCCAGAAACACCAGGGATCCCAGATATAGAGGCGAGCTAGTCCTCTCCAGCACTTTTCTGGCTAGGGGAAGGAGTGCCCTCCTTCAGGGGAGGCAATGGGACTGTGAGGTCTGCCTCGCAGAGGTGAGTGAGGTGTAGAGACACCCATCGTTGCTCCGGCCCGGGGGCAGTGGAGGCTGAGGCATTGCAGGCTGTTGGGCCTCAGGTCAGGGTTCTTCTGAAGAACCTGGGTAGGATGGAGAGGTGGTATCAGTGAGTACCCAGGTGAAACAATTATGGTAGAACTGGCATCTTAAATTTTTCCCTTTTCAGTACTCCCAATGATGACATACCATCACACATAACGTATTCTTACTTCATTTAGTCCCTATGCCATTCATTATAAGCATATGAAAAAGATATGTACCTTTGTATTTTATGGCAAAGAACTGCAGCTCCAGCTGAGACTTACAGGAGCCATTAGAGTCCACTCAAGTGTCCTCAGAAACAGAAAAAGACCTCTGATGGATGACACCATGCTCCTTTTTAAGAAGTGCCTTTATAAATCTACCCTAAAGACTCAGAGATACAGTCAGACTGCTAATTAGACCTTTGACAGACACTGAAAAATCTTTTACTGCATATGAAGATTAAATAAGATGTTCTTTGTCAAGTTTTTTTTATATTTAAGTGGACTGGATGAAAGACAGGAAGTTTCCTTAGTCTTGTATTTTCATAGAGTAGATTAGAAAAGAGTTAGTTCCGAATTTCCACTTAAAATGTCCCTTGGAATGCATAGCTAATTTCCTGCAGACATGATTCTTAGGCTTTTATGTAGTGTTGCAATAAATCTCTCAAAAATCTGTCCAAATAACTTTCAGGCATAGGATTTTTTTCCTTCCTTTTATTTTTTGAGTTCTCTTTTTGAATATGGGCATCAAGGTAAAGTCACAGTGAGGAACTTATTGTGGTTCTGCTAGATAATAACTTACAAATTTTTATACAGATTTTCTGAAGAATATTGCACAAGATAAAATGTAGTCAATAATGTAGAAGGCCTCCATACCAGCACTCAGTAGTACTGAATTTATCAGAAAAGGTAGGAGGGGTTACGTACTAGACAACTGCGTTAAATGTTTGGGATGACAGTGGTCCTAGACATCTCTATTTTCTCCTGGAAAACCAAAATGTAATAGAGCTACAATATGGAAATTTCATGAGCCATCTACACAGCTTCACCGTTCGAATCCCATGATAGCATTATCATGGGATTCCCCAAACTGGATTCCTGCAAAACGTTATGGCCGCTCCACCTGGGGCTCAGAAATCATAAAGACTGGAGAATCAGGCACCTTAATGCAGACACTTTCTGTGGTATACCCTCTTCATTCGCCCCCTCCAGCATTCAGAACTATTGCAATAGTGTATATCTCTGCCTATTTTTCTTCCACTTCCTCTTACTAGTTTCCTGTTCTGTCTTGTCCTTTTACTGGGAGATTTGGTGAAGAACAGTTCCACATTTTGTTTATCTACCCTCTTCACAATTGTGTAAACTTTGATCATATCCCGCTCCAGCCTTTTGCTCTGCAGGCTGGAATCCCAGCTGGCTTAGTCCCTCTGCAGAAGGCAGCTGCTTTATCCCTAAAGAATTTTAGTTGAAGTCTGCACCTTTGACTTCACTGTCCCAGTGTCTTGAAGACCAGAGCTGCACATAATAATCAAGACAAGGGTGCACATGATTTTATACAGTGGCAAAATTACTTCTCCAGTCTTCATCTCATCACTCAACACCTTCCTGTTTTTTTTAACTGCCATTGTAAATTGAGCAAAGATTGCTGAGGATTTTAAGTGGTGACTCAAAAACTTCTTTCCTCAGTTGTGATCCAAGTTTGGCATTGTATATCTATCCTTAGGAGCATTACCCTGAACTTATCTACATCTACTCTTTGTTCAGAAGCTTACTCAATTTTGCAAGGCCCTTCTAGAGTTCATCACCATGTGTATGGCATCTGACTACACAAAAGAGCTTAGTACTTCCTGCAGGGTATTGATGAAGATGTCGAATGTAACTTGTCCCTATGATAGGAGATGCCACTAGTAACTCTGCTGAAAAGTGACCACTAAGACCCCCTTTGCTGTGTCTTGAAGCCTTTTTCAGTCTGTGAAAGATCCTTTCTGCAGCCTTTCCTCTTCTGGCCACTTTGGCATTATCAACTTTTCCCATGCACAAGGAAATTCTGCAAAACTTGAAAGTATTTGCCAATTATTTATTGGCCAACATACACAGTAAATAAATACTATTAGGCTAAGCAGTAATACACTAGGCACCAACAAGACACCCAGTGAGCCCATCCTGGCCCAGAAGGCACCAGTCAGGTCTCCACCGCCCTTGGAATAAAGTGATCCTTTATCCTGACTATTTGACCATCTTATGAATCTCTGGTTTGGGGTTTGCCTTTTTTTTTTCTTTAAAAGACTTATAACTTTTCATGTCAGTATTTTCCCCTTGAATACTTGAGCTCCTAATGGTTACTGTCTCAGCAATTACCATCTCATCCATTTACTGTGTTTCTATTCCTATCTTGCATGCTTTCAGTTCATGTGTCTTCTCTCACTTTTAACCTTCCTAGCAAAACTGAGCTAAGATTGCACAGTTGTGATGCATGAAACCTCTATCACAGGCAGGTGAACCCCTGGGCTGAAGGTTACATTTGCTCCAACCTTGTGGCAACTTAGCTTCTTCAGTAATTTTTGGTGTGGAACCTCATCAAAGGCTCTTTGAAAAATCCAAGTTTTGGATGCCCAATGACTGTTCTTTATTCACCTGCTTATCAACACATTCAGAAAGTACCAACAGGATGTGTGGTGAGGTTGCCTTTTACAGAAACCATGCTGACTCCTTTCCAACCATCTGTATATTGATGCGCTCTTTGATCTTATTCTCTATTATAGATGGTACCATCTTATCAGGGAATGAAGACAGACTAACTGGTCTGCAGTTTCCCCACAGCCTTTTTTCTAGATGACAAATACACTAGCAATTTGCCAGTCTTTTGACACAGTAGCAGCTTGCAATGATAGACAGCACAACCTGGCCAGCAGGTCTGAAATTTCACATTTTATTTCCTTCAGTATTCATCCAGTCTTATTGAAATATAAAATGTCTATTTCATCTAATAATTCCTGTACATGTACTTCATACTCTTCTGACCCATCTGCTACAAAAGTAATTATTAAATATAGGCTTCTCCTCAGACTGTTCAGCAGTTAGGTCCGATTCAAAAATTCATTGCACTTCTCTGTTATGGCCTTATCACCCCTGAGTACTTTGCTTTAAACCTTTGTCGGTATGTGGTTCCACTGATTCCCTACTTGTTTTTCTTTTCTGATGTAATTAAAGAGATTTTGTTAACAGTTTCAACATCCTTTGAAAGAGCCTCTTCAAATTATTTTTTTTGCTCTTATAATTTCCTGTTTATATTTGACCTGCCACAATTTACAGGCATTCCTGTTTCCTTCATTTGCCAAGATACTCAATTCTTACACACTGAACTTTTTCCAGTGATAGCCTCCATATCTTTTCCACTGAGGCACTCAGTTTTTTAATTGGGTTTTATTTTTGGGCAAGTTTGATTTCCTCTTTAATTATAGCACACGTTTTACCTAGCCTGTTAACACAGTATTAGTAAATCATGTAGAAGCATATGCCCACTATAAGCAGAGGTCCAGTAGAAGAGGAAGAAAGAGGAAGAGAAAGGGAAGGAGGGAAAACATTTAGAATGGCAGCATATTTCTTGAAACACATGCTTTCTTTAAATAGAGTTTATGTAGATGTCATAATGAAATATCTAATGGCAAGATATTTATTTCTGAGTTCACAGGTCACAATCTAGAAGACAAGTGTGCCCTCATACAAAAAGAACTTAAAAAAATAACAGTTGATCTTGAAAGCACATTGAATTTGTTTTATTTTCATCTAAGCAAAGTTATTGTTTACAGTAAATATATAGTTTTCTGCAGGCTGAAAACCATTTCTTTTTCTTTTGTTAATGATAGTTCTCATAATATCTGGGACTGCAATATGCAAATATGCAAAAAAAAAAAAATTGGAAAAATAAGAGTTATCCAACTGGTTTTAATGATGAAATAGCCTTTCCTAACATTCCAATGATCCCAGGTATGGTAACATAGAATAAAGCCCTTTATCAGCTTTACTTGATGAGAGTGGATGGCCAGAAAAGTGTTTTCCATAGATCAGATGAGGAACTGGCAGAAGTTTTAACGGTTGTTTTGTGACTTATCATTTGTTATTTTTAAAATTCTGATAATGCCATTTACATACAGTGCTGGTGATACAAGAGTATCAGTGAGAAAATTTGTCCCAACTGTACTTGACTTCAGAGGAAAATTTGGAAATCTCCTATTTACCTTCTCAGCTCTCCAAGCAGCCATCTCATTGCTACTCAGGTAGCAAAGTCCTTCCTCACCTCAGCAGTCTCTAGGTACTAAAAAAGTAGCTTGGAGGCACAAGCAGCTGCTTAAATTGTTCAGGAAGGAGCAATTCAATGCAGATGGGGCCTGGACTGAAGTGTACAGACACGGAGAGTTTCTACCCCTGCCCAACTTCCATAATTATCCCAGTTCCTTTCAAAGCCACAGCTTACTGCCTGGGCCTAAATTTTTGTAATATTCATTGGAACCATCTTATACCGCTGTGCTTTTTGCCTGGGATACTCCCTAAATGGGCTGTTATTCTTGCACACCAGGTACTGCTGCATGGTGCTATGCAAAGTTTTGTGAGCTCTGCCTTCTCTCTGCCCAGACTTGATTCCTATTACAAATCTACAAATGCTAGAGACAAGGTAGTTACTTGAAAATTAAATGTGGTCCTCATGTGGCCACGCATGAATTCTGTAATATTTCCTACTATAAGTTTATACCTGAAATTATAATTAATTCAACCTAGCCATAGAGATGTATGATGCACAAATGGAACATACCAGTACTGAACAGAAAAATATGTCCTTCAATATCATGTCCTTCATGGGCAAGTGATAACAATCTACATGATACACTGATAACATACATGGCCCCTCTACAAAACAGGTGGTGGACTTGGCAGCCATTTATCTTGCCATGCTTTTTTAAACCCCTATCTTGAGATAAAGAAACTTAAAATATCCTTCATTAAGCAAAATAAGGGAAAAAATACTCTTAAAAGCAGAGAGCCAGGAACTTTACCCTTTATAGGTGACCTTTAAAGACAGAACTAATAAGTGGTTCTGAAAGAGCAGCACTCAGGTAACCTCAGTGATCCCTTCTCTTAAATGTCACTTGATAAAAATAAAAAAAAAAAATAATCACAGTATATTTCCAGGTTCATAGAATAAAGGTATGACTGTAATAATAAGTTCAAGTTAATATGCTGTTACAGAAATATGACACTGTATTACAATCATTATATATATATATGATTCCAGAAACCCTCTATATTTTCTAACTTAGAGGCAATCTCTTTTGTATAGACTCATCTTGGAGCAAATACTTCTCTCTTGGAGGGCTTAAACTTTATTTGATTTCTTCCTTGAATAAAAATGTTGATTTTATTCTCAGATGGCCAGCTTTTAACAACTGGGTTTAAAGTCAATATTAGAGCTATATAATTTATACATTAACAGTCTAAATATTCACCTGGATCTCCCAGGTGAGTAAGAAAGAGACATTTGGATTTTTATGATATGCCAACTTCTTTGTTGGTGACAACTAATTGATTTTTCATGTACATAACACCCAACAAGTCAGTACTACTTGTGTCCATAAATCCTTCAGAAACAGACCTAGATTTGCATTGATTTGTTTTTCCATTTAGCACTTTCTCTGTACAAATGCATTTCAGCCAAAGAATTCACAATAAGCTCTTTGATATTCATTATTTGCAGGCTGGATATATGGTTGTAGCTACAGCTGATGCTTATGCAGTTCAGTTTAGATTAGGAGTGCACTTTTAAAATGGCTCATACAGTTTTCCTACTTTTTGTGCTTTGGTTCACAGAGAAAATTGGATTCAGAGTACATGAGTTGGACTGCTTATTGATGAACCTAAATTAGAGGATGAATCAGGTGCACAGGAGAGGTAGTCTGGCTGTAGCACAAGAACCACACAAAGGCACATTTTAATTTCCTCATGCAAATTCCCCAGGAAGCACAGAGCTGTGCCATATTATGGACATTTTGGCCTTCCCTGGGGTTCCCCAGGTCATATGTAAAAGTCACCATGGGGAGATGCCAAGTCGAGGCCAGGAATGGATGTGTAGGGTAGTTGAAGGGACTTTTTCCATTGTTTGAGGAGGAAAACAGAATAGTACCACTACCCATCTTAGGCTCTGAAAGTATCAAGGCTACAAATCCTTTAACCTTGGAGCTGAAACCACCAAAGAAATTTCATACACATTGGTGAGGGCTAGAGAGATGTCTTTTGTTTGGCAGGGATACCAGCAAGGTCCCTGCTTCAGCTAAAAAGAAAATCTTGCATTATTGGGAAAAATTGTTGGCTTGGATCACTTCTGTTTTAAGGGAATAAGTAGCCCCTCGAGTAAAAGATGTGATAAGAGACTAAATTTGGATCTCCAATTGCAGACAGCTGTTAAATAAGTCACAAGTGAAATGACTTTGGCATTGTTAATTCTGGAAAACAGATACAAGCTGAACATTCAACATGCCTGACTTCAGCACCTAATTTTTCACTCCATCTCTTTTCTGGGAGTCCTTAAACAGAGCAACTTCAATTTTAAATTTGAAGTCTCCTGCCAAGAATTGATTGAAAAAATATGGTTTACAAATAACACTCTCTAGGTATATTTTTAACAGAAAAAACGAACTTTAAAGTAGAATAACTATTGTACCATGACTTACAGTTTAATGAAATTCCTTTGAATAGTTTTGAAAATTAAGATCTTTGTAATCTGCAGAAATTATTTTCTGCTAAATTACTTATTATCTGTGTCTCTTATTAGATATATTTTGGCACATTTCTGAGCAGCAAAAATTTAGATTTTAGACCCACACTACAAGACAAAACATAGGTGCTTGCAAAGAAAATTATATTTTCATGTACATAGCTTTTTTTTTTAATTTAGATTTCTTGAATTACTGCTGGAATGTGGGCTAGGATCTTACCACCACCTCTACCATTGGCTAATGACTTCTTACTTGGATTTTCATCTTTCTTTTCTTCTTTTCTCTCACTGACCATGAATACTTCAACCATCTGTGAGGCTGAGTAGCTCCTTTCCTTTTAAAGTCCATCTTGACCAAATCCTCCCAGTGTGCTTCTGACAGAAGGCAGTTCAGTGTGAAGGTAATTTGCTTAGGACCTGGGAGATCTCTTTTCTGCTCGTTACTCTACCCCAGGTGGCCACTGGACAAACTACTCGGTCCCAATATGTGAAATGAGGACAGTAACCTTCCTGCAGACCAGTGGACATGCAGACAATAAAAAAGTTCAAAGACAGCTGCCTTCCCAAACTCGGCTTAGACTCCTTTGCCCAACATGGTGATCATGGTCAGTTGGTAGTCACCAGAGGGAGAAGATAATCTACACTACAGAAGCCAAGATCCAGCAAATCAATGTCTTTGGAAGGTCAAAATATTTTCCAAACCATAAAAAGCATGAATTTTACTGTTGCACAAGGTGTTTTTCAGGACAGTGGCACAAATTCAACCAGTGGACCAGCAGTGGTATCCTCTGAGGAAACACCTTTCAGAACAAGTATCCCTGTGGCTAACACCTCTGACAGTGGTTTTACAAAAGGAGACAGATGTGGCCAGATGCCTTTTCCGAGCAAAACCCACTGAGTTGCGGGAAGCCTTATCTCCTTCAGTTGTGCCCACTTGACTCCTTCTTGTCAATGAATCCCTCTCCCTTATCAAACCTGTTTCAGCTTTCAGGGCATTTGACCTTTCTGAATTATACACAGAGCTCTTGTGTAACAGCCCTTATATCAGTGTGTTTACCATCTGTTCTCCCTTTTCAAATGCAGACATGTGTTACTGTTTATCCACTATGTGTCACCAGTTTACTACAACAAATTCAGTCAAGTGGAAATCAGGTCAAGGTGAAATTTATTTCAGGCACTTTTGTTCCACTTCGTTTTACAGTTTGCCACATGCTAATCATATGAATTCTGAACGAGGATCAAAAAAATAAATAAAATTATACTCTGGCTTCTGACTGACATTTCCAATGGATTGTTTCATTCACCTTTTGGAAAACCTCATACTGTACTTGGCTTCACAGAAAAACGTAGCTGCTGGAAATTTTTAGCAGATTGTTGGACAATATAGAGGGCGAAAGCTGAACTCTTAATGCAAAGCCAAAAAGCAAAGGAGGTATATTCTTTGTATTTTAATGCTATACAGTGGGGAGAGAAGTCATATACTTCCCCTCCTTTCCTCATGTGTACTGAAAGCAAGGGATGTAATGCAAAATCCTGCAAAAAATGTCCACACCCACTGTGCAAAAACTTGCCACCACCCTAAAGATAACGCAAATTTTCCTCTGATTCACTGGAATTAAGGCCACATTTGGCCTTTGTGTTATTGAATAATAAAATATTATTAACTAGAATTGTTATCAATTATAATTCAGTGAGAACAGGGCATAAAGATGGGTTCAGCAGTGATATGACTTCAGAGGACGTGCAAGAGAGATCGCCTATTACCCTGGGCCCCCGTGACTGCTGCTGGTGGGAGGAGGTACAGTGGGTGTACTCAACCCTTCACCTCTCAGAGAATACCCCAGAGCACTGACTTGGATTGTGCAAATTGGCCTTAGCTGTGGAAATTTCATGAACTGCTTTCCCCAGAAAAAGCAATTTTGCAGACCTCAAAGTACATACCAGAGCTATTACTGCTGTACTTGTGCAAAGAATCCCTTCCACCTTACATAAACATAAATTACTTGGTTCTGTAGACCCCTGAGAAAGTTTAAATCTAGACAAGCTTTAAGACATAGAAATTTAGTCAGTGAACACACTTGTTCCTTAAAACGTGCAGTTCTTTCACATGATAATGCTTCTCAGTACTAACTTTTCGGCAGCAGTGCATTTTTATCAAGGAAAAAAAAAGACTCCTGAAAAATGTTTTATTTGCTCCCAAATGGGGGCATTTTCTGTTCACTTATTTTATTACTATTTCAAATGTGTTTCATGGCATTTTATTAACAATCATGTTCTAGTCTGCAGGTCAAAGAGGTTTTAGCAGATAACAGTAAATGGCATCAACCCCAATAACAGCAAATGGAGTCCTGAGCCACCAAGACAACTGCTCTTTCCTCTTGCCTCTTCTCCTTCCCTTCTCCACAAATATATTGATCCACAAGAAGATTGAGCTAGGATTCACTTCTCTAAGTAACTGTATTAGCACAGGTTATGTCAGGGTAGAAGATCAACCATGGTTATAGAACCTGTTGATAAGTTTAGTGGGACAAAATGTAAATTAATTGGAAATATGGGTTAATACTATTTATCTGTATTGCATGAACAGTCACATTTTTGCTGGTTTGCACTTTCACAAATGCTGAATATTTTCACAGAGCTGTGCCCTGCTGCTTATAGATTTGACCCATGCTAGGGATCCTACGTTACCATTTTTTGAGACACCGATACAAACGCACATGTAATTCAACTTTATATCACACTGGAGTTATTTTACCTGTGACTAAATATTTATCTTTCAGTAATTTGGAAAAGAATCAGCCCGCATGGAGGCTCATGTAAAAAAATACAAAGGAATTGTTCGTCCTGGCTCATACGAACATGTGATCTATCTTTATATGACGGGGCTTTCATGATACTTCCGTTTCAAACAATCAGTAGAAGTCAGCTGCTAGTCCCACAGTACTCCCTATGCCGCCAGTGGAGATAAGGTCTCCTACAGGACAAGGCAGAACAAGAGCCTACACACATCCTCTCAATTTCCTAGCAAGACCATTCAGATTTCCAGGTACACACATATCTTCCGTGTGGTCACTGTCAAGGATCCTCAAGAACAAATTTCAGTGCTGCTGAAGCCAACAGAGTTTTGCTACAAATTTCAAGGACAGGACTTCTTTGCAAGCTTTTTCTGCTCCATCCTGTGTTCACACATTCCAACCTGTGGGCCAGTCTTCAGAGAAACTCTGCCTGTCACAGTAATATTTTTAGTACCTGTAAGTTGAGAATTTAAATATTTATTTCCTTTCTCTAGGCCTGATACAACTCTTACTAGGTGAGTTTTCTCTTAGCTGGGAAGAAACGTGTAGGAGCTTTTAAACACGTTAAATATTCTTAGATACTTAATTATCATAAGAGTTAAATAATGTTTGATGAAGAGCTGTATTTTTATAACTAGAAATTAACTGAGTGCATGGAAGAGTTCCTACAGAACACTGAAATTCCTGTAGATTTCAGCAATTTGTTTCATTAGAATAGAGAAATGGCTCCGAGCCCACCACCAGGGAGTTCAGAGCAACTGTGATAGCTGGAATTGATTTCTCTTCTTTTTCCCCAACACAGTGGACTGCATTATGGACTTTTCAGTCACAGCTCTGTGTTAGGTTGTTGAGTTGGGAACCCAGCACTCCTCAAGGCTCTAGCATTATAGTAAAGAAACATAAACCAGACCCAGAGTCAAGGCACAGCAAAATATGTATTTCTGCCATTTCCTTATCTAAGCTGGATTCCTAGACTGCCTTCATACGTGGAATAAAGCTGTAAAACAAAAGAGCACTATTAAATATTTGACCTTTGGAACCTGGCACCAGTCTCACAGCTCAGTACAAAGGCTCACCTTCCTCTCCCACACCCTCCTCTGCATGACTGAGATCAGCATCCCTCAGCTCTGGTCATGACTGCTATAAACCTCAGCTCTGTCAGCTACTAACCAGTCTCACAATTTATCACCTACCAGGTACCAGACAGAAGAGCTCACTTCAGTAGTGCCCTCCTTTGTAAAATTCCAGCCTTATATTTGTGGTACTGTGAATAATGTTCAGCTCTATCATTAAATCCATTATGGGTTTACAAATAAGTAAATATTTTCCTAATTAATATGTGTTTAAAACAACATAAAACATAAACAGCCATCTTAAAATGTAGATGTATTTGCAAAAGCTTCTGCACCTCTACTTGATATCTACTTGGGTTTTGCAAAATGGTTACGATTACAACTTAGTAAAGACTCTTTTGGCTCAGCTCTGGAAAGCTAATATTGTTCCCTTTTAAATGTCAAGAAAAAACAATAATCTTACACTATGAGCATGATAATAATAATAATAAAAAAGACATGTTTAAAAGTCCCAAAAGACTGTTCATATAAAATTGCATGGTCTCCTACACTGTACGAGTCCTTAGGTTGGGCTTATATAAAACAGTCCACTGTGCAAAAATATTTTATTATTCTAATGGCTAGAAAGCTTAAAATTATCTATCCCATAGAAATATTTGAAAAATGCCTGTGTTATATCCATGCTAATGTGGGTAATGCTAAAAGCTCATAAAGTTCAAGAAACAAATCTCCTATCATAAATGACTGCCAGAATGACTTAACATGTGAACTATTGTGTAATATGATATCGAATGAACCTATACAAACCTTGTCATTTATAAGTTGACTTATAATAGTTCAGTTGCTTTCAATAAGTTTCAGCATTGGTTATTTCACTGCATACACTCCCATTTATTAAAAAATTAATCCATTACTGTTTTTGCAGATGGTATTTGTATGTAGTATAAATCAAATCAGATTCTATGAAACATGAGCAAAATACCTAATGGTGGAACATAGTTTTTTTTCTGAAATATAATCACATTATGGAAAACTGCTCCATCACAGTCTAGTCTTGTTTCTCACTTTTAACCTAACATTGTTGGAATTCTAAGGTAATCATTCCTCACCTTTTCCTTGTTTTACCTTCAATGTCACCTCATGTCATACCTCTGCATGACAGAAACAAAATAACTATTATTTACCAGAGGAAAAAAATTGTTGTCCATTGAACCAATTCCTCCTACATATAATTTTAGTCTGTTGGTCATCACTAGAAAGAGACATCGAATAATAACTTTACTTAAGGAAGCACAGCCATATCTGGAAGGACTTGGTAAAATACACTGGCTTCATGATTTGGTCATTTCACATTTAATATGCTTCATTACTCTTATCACCTATGTACCTCAGCTACAGTTCTCTCACCTTCATTCACAGAATTCTCCTCATTTGGCTAGATATTCCCACCATGCAAATCCTTTCCTCTTCTTCTTCAAACTGTCTCTGTAATCAGTCTGAAGAATGGGTTTTCACTTTTCCCTCCATGAAGTGTGAAGGCATTTGTTGCAGATGCTGAGAATGTGACCCTGGAACCCGAGAGCCCACCCAGTCGAGACTTCCCCATAAGCAGATTTACTGAATCAGGTCTCTGCCCCAGGCCAGGACAAAATTCAGTCAAACCCAGTGTGTTCCTTTCCATGAGCTTCAGTGACCTCCAGCTCGGGTGGCCTGTAGGTCAGAAGGAACGTGACAGAGTCGGTCAACTAGGACATGGAGTTTACCAATGTGGAGCTGGTGTCCCCGCCTCAACTCAGAGTCCCTGTGTGAGTCTGGGCCAGTCGCTTGGAGCACCTCATACACCTGCAAGACACCACACAGCTCCCAGCAGAGATGTTACCTGAGCCCCTGGAAGCGGCCCAGCTGTGCCGGCAGGCAGCGCTGGAGCCGTTCCTGGGGCACTGCCAGAGCTCTCCTCGCTGCAGCTCCCTCGGGCGTCCCCGCTTGCCTGTGCTGTGCGCCCTGCGCCCTCCCACAGGTGTCCTGATTTCCTCATCTGCACTCCGAGGCAGCGATTCCCAGCTGCAGCAGAACAGAAGTACATTAAGATTGATGAACTCGCATGCCGTGGTGGTGGAAGCCCAGAGGATAGCTAAGGTAACATATGCACAGTGATGCAGTGTGGGTTTTTTGCAAAATAAGGAAATGAGAGAGCTAGATAAAGCTCAATACTAAAAAAAAAACCTGAAAAACCAAAAAAACAAAACCAAGTTCAAGTTCAAGTATAGTTGATTTGAGCAGCAGTTCTGAACGGTTTTTTTTTATTTTTACCAGAACTTGCTGTTATATTTTTCAGAACAAGTTCCTCCCACTTGTAAGAGAATAGAGGAGAAATAAAGAAAACAGAAAACTTCCAAAAGGCCATCAATCAGTCCCAGAAACCATATAAAAATTAAGAAGCACGCAGCACCGCCAAATAGAAAAAATGCTAACATAATGAAAATGTCTGTAACTATGGAGATAATATACTTTGAAGCAACCTGCTTATAACAAAGTTTCACTTACTGGATTACTTCAAGTATTTAATAACTTGTAGTACTGCCAAAGCTCTTCCCTGTCAAAAATTATTCAGCTGTGCAGTGGCAAGCCACCAGAAGTGTTCTTTATTGCATCCGTATGAGAAACCCCAACCGCATTTCATTTTTGTAGAGTAACAGGTTTTTTTTTGTTAGCATGCTATGAATGTATTCAGAGATCAAAAAGATGTTATTTAAAACAAAATGTCAGAATGGTTCAAATTAAAAATAAATTATATTCATTTCTTTAACTGGGAAGACGATGAGCAATCTAGCTGTGTGATTGTAAATAACACAGACTAATGACATAGAAAATGAACTTATGAAATATAGGTGTATTTGTAAAGATTTATTTTAAAGTATATTCATTAATAATAATCTTCCAGCTTTCAGGATGTCCCAAAGCCACTCAAACATTATGATAAGTTGATCACAGAATAGTATAATCTGCAAGTTTTGTTGCTTAAATATGAAAGGATCATCTGATTACACAGTCACCTTGTGAAAATAAATACCTCATCTGATGTGCAGAATGCACAAGAAAAGTTTGCACACGCAGAACATGAATTATGAAGTTCTCCTTTTTGACATTCTACCTGATTTTTAGCCTTCTATGTAGTAACTTACTAAGAGGCCTTTGAAAGTGTCTCTAGCCTCCTGTTGTACCTGGTCATCCAGTTCAAAATTAAAATACCGTATTAATGCAAACAATAACATCACAAAAACTATGTAATTTAAGATTTTTCTTGAGAGATCTTGACTGAAGGCAGGTGAAGCCTTCTGAATATATGATCTGCTGTTTAACAAGCTGTTGAAGTTGTATAGTCCTCTCACCTGCTACTTTGGGCCAATATTTCACTGTTCACTTAAGAACAGAGTCTGTATTTGCTCTGATATATTAGAAAGCTCTAGCTTGCACTTGTGCATTCATAATGCCACACTGACAAAACCGTGGGCTGGAATGTGGAAAAAAATACCTTCAGTTCTGATCCTGACTCCTTTTTTGTTCTCATGTATGTTGTCCACAATCGATGGACAAACACGTACATAGTCTTCACAGATTCATTTTGGTATTGCAATGGAGAACTCTGGACCTTTAACAATAGAATAAAAATTGGGAGAGGATTGTCACTTTGTTTATGTATGTCAGTATAAAATAGTTCCTAAGAAAACCATGCCTGCACAGACATCCAGACAAAGCTTTTGTTTTAATGCTATTAATATAACTATTAAACACTTTTATGCTTTAATATCAGTCATTGCTCAGCCTATCTGTCCTTTCTACAGAAATTCCACATGCAGTGGATTATATTTGGCCAACCATAATTAGTACTTCTGTTGTACACAATGTCTTGCACAACAAAAACTGATGGAGAGTGAGGTCTACAGAGAAAAAAGGAACAGAAAACACTTTTAGGGACTGCAGGCAGAGGAGTGGGAGAACTGTGGAAATAAGTCAAGCTAGAGATAGTTGCTACCAAAAGGTAAAAAAGAACAGAGTCTATGTGCTGCCACATGGAAACCATAGGAAGAAGGCGGCAAGAAAAAGTTAACAGAAGCATTTACAAGAAACATATGGCTGGTAGGGAAGGCAACACACAGGCGGAATGCAAAAACTGGTGAAGAAGCTGTAACAGCTGATATCACAGAAGTAGACAGAAACTGCCAAAAGAGAAGAAGGTACCACTGATATTTCTTGGTATAGACATGCAGCAAAAGACCTAGTAATACCAGGAATTTTATGTAAAAAAACTAGCAAACTTATTACTACATTCATATGTAATGAAGTTGACAAACAGAATTATGTAGGCATTCATTATTCAGTAGCTGTCCATTAGGTTCTGTCACACTTGTGAAAATCAGACACTCCACAGATACCTAGATTTGCCACGTACCCGCTCCTGCATTGATGCATAGATACTCCCTGCATGGTTCTCAAGAACTGCTTCTTAAAAGTCTACTCTAACTGAAATCACTGGAGGAACTCACATCAATTTTAATGTGGTTTCTTGTGTTTTTTGGGGTTTTTTTCCAATTAGGATATAAAAAAAGTCTCTTTTGAGTCCATCTTCTGGAATACATTTATTTTTAAAATGTGTTTTTGGAAGACTATTTTAAACACATGGGCAGCCTATTATCTTTTTTATCTTGCTGGGTTATTACCACAGAATTAGCAACAGCAGAACCATCTAGTGCATATTCAGTATGCAGCACTGCTGAGCCCTAAGGGAATATTATCCAGCAAGGAAGGAAAAATATTCCTCTTTTCTTTTTCCACAGGGTTGTTTTCATTTCCTTCTGCCTTCCACTGGAAGACATCAGACCTTCCCAAGAGAGGCCAGCTTCGGAGTTTGAAAGCCAAATGACCTAAAACAGAGAGACCTGTGGCGTTATTCTTCTTTTCTATATCTATTCAAAATCTCCTGCATGCAAAAGCTTTATACAGGAATGAGGGAGAAATGTTTGTTAATTATTCTACCTAATCGCAGGCAGAAGCTACACTGTGAGACTGTATGTATTTTATTGTAGATGAAGACTTGTGCAAATGAACCAATATTAATGCAGGTAGACAGGAACCAAAGGCAACCAGCAGGTCAAAAGTGCAGTAGACCTGCCATGCCTGTCTGCATAGCTTGTCCTCAGCACAGAAGACAGGGAACCGTGCATCACTGGCAAGAAAAGATAGAAAGCAACCAGCCCTCAAGTACGATTATAAAATAGCCCATCTAAATGTTATAACTAAACTTTCAAGTGTTTGAAGTAAATGTTTAGAATAGTTCTGGTTTTCCTCATTGGTATTTTGAAATTCTAGGGTGCTATGCAATCTTATTTTATTTCTACATTCCTATCTCCTGAAAGGTCACATTAGCACTATAGGATTACTTGAATTTGAATAAAAATATTTCTGAATCATTTAGGATATCTTGAACTGATAACCAGTCAAAAAACCTTTTTACAGAGAAAGAAGTTTATTTTTAATTTACTACTGTTTTTAAGCATCTATCAAATGGATTGAAAGAGAAGAATGCTGCTGATCAAAATATTAGTAGTCATTTTGCCTCGAGAGTTATGCTAAATCATGCCTCATGGGCCATTAAAACCAGTCTGTAGGTCTCTGCAGTCAAGGGTTAGTTGGCCCACAGACACAGGAAAATACATTATGTAAGGCCAGGAAGGTATGAAGGTAAAAAATCCATAAGCAACTATTCTGTACAGCACACTACAAGGAATGAGAATATTGGCAAGGTGACAAAACTAAATATGCAATTTGACTATTCCTGAAATAGTACACAGAAAGCACCCATACTAGGTGCATTTTCTCCATTCTCATTTTATAATAAAAAAATAAGTTCTATCAGAAGACTCTCAGGCACTGGTTTCTCTCCCACTATTATGTGTGACTGTGTAATTCAAACTGAAGTGTTTTACAAAGACAACATTATGCATCTTTATAATATAGTCCATGATATATATGTATATGGCCATATATTTATATATTCTCTCTATATATATATTGCACATAAACCTGTGTATAATTATTGAAAAAGTTCACTTATTCCTTTGTCACAAATGTTTGGATGTTTGCTTTTATCCCTCTCTAGTCAGAGCTGCTTGTCACTTAACTCTTTTGGCAACAGAACCCAGACTGGCCTGAAATCCTCTTCCCAATAGGAGGAGCGGGATCACCCGTTCTAGCCAGGCAAAGCTGACATCCCAAAATGCAACAGGAAATCTCTGGAGAGTCAGCTGGTCAAGAATGACTCACCTCTTCCCCGCAGGAGAAGGAAGATGAGGACTTCTGTGGGAGATGCCATGGAAGCCAAAGGAGGCTGCTAGTTTGAATAGCAGTGCAGGGCGCTGAGAGCCCTAAGCTACATGAGATACATGTGCAGGCCTGTGCCACATTGCTGTTGTTGCTGTGTGGGGAGGAGAAGTTGGGGGGACAGATTTGTCTCTGGAAATGCTACTGCATCTGGCTGTTCATCCATCCTACCACTGGTCACTGACCTGGTTGGCTCTGCTTGCCCATTACCAGCCCCAGGCTCAAACACCTCCTTGGCACCCACATCAGCTAACATGCCAGAGGTAATAAAGCACAACTTACACTCTAAAGAACAATACACGACCCCATCTGATCTAGATACAAGGAAGGCCTAGGCAGATGAAAAAAAAATGTCTCTCCTATCAGTGAGACATCACACAATCAAAGCCTGTTGTGGTTTCCTGCATGTTCATCAGCTGCAGGTAGCAAGAGATAAAGCACTTCCCAAACAGTAGATGTCATCTCTTCAAATACCTTTCTGGCTAACCTTCTAATCCCAAATGGTGATCAACAGATTAGTGTAAATTTGGGTTTTCAGCCTCAGATACTTTCTTCTCAATGCACATTGTGTAGGTTGCTCACTTCACTGAGTTTTGGACAGATTTCCAGAAAATTCTTCTCTCCTGTCCTGACATTTTTTTTTGCATGTCTTGCACCAGCCTCTTCTTGGAAGCTTCTGTGCCAGGCTGAGAGGAAACCAGAATTTTCATGTATTCAGCAGAGGACCACCTGGCAGTGCATGCATGCAATTGCATCTTCTGTATGCTCTTAGTTCCCATGCCCCAATACACCTTAAAAATAATATCCCCCTAATATTATTGTTTTGATGAGCAGATATCATGTTATCCTGCCAATGATGAAAGAAAATTCCCAGACTTTTATTTTGGACTTCAGGCAGGGAAATGGATGAAGTTCAAACCATGAGGGTAGGCCTTAGGTAAGCCATCCCAAACCAGCCCCATGGTACAACAGAATGGACATCCCATACTTTGCCAGGAGGGCAAGTAGAGAGTCTGGAATTTGTCTGACGTGTCTTTATTAAATTTGTACTAGTAAGAAATCCAGAAAAGTAAAAGTTGATGGCCATGAAACCATGGTCTGGTAGAAACCAAGATCATTGCTAGACCCTGTGTTTATAAGATGAAAACAAAGTTTGATATACACTGCTCTGTTTGAAACTTGACACAAAGGTATTTCTTCTAGACAGGAGGCCTCAGATTTTTTCTAAATTATGTTAATGACATTCCTCCACAAAGATTTTTATATGAGCAAAGCAACAAAATTTAAACTTAAATAGCTTTTAGTTGGCAAAGGAGTGCACAGCTGGAAGCACAGAGAGCAAGTACAAAGCCTGAACAGAAAGGGGGGTGGAGTGGCTCAGCTGGTCTAAATCAGTCTAACTCTGACTTTATAGAAGGATTTCAGTTTACACCAGCTGAGGACACAGCTCTAATATCAAGAAGAAAAAGACAGGGAGAGGAAATGCCACCTTCAGAAATCAAGATAAGGAATCAGCAAAATTTACTCCTACAAGAAATGGTTACAACCACATTCAGCTTTGGACTTTGATGGGATTACTCACTAATCTTTAAATGAGCGGATCAGGGCTAGTACATTTTAGATTAATAATTTCCATGATGTTTCCTAGGGTCAGTCTGCAGAGCTATACTGTTAAATTTGCCCAAAGGTACATAAATAATGAACTCAGAAAATAAAATCTGTTCTCTGGCTAATGTAAATAAGAGAGGTAAAACCACAGATCACATACGGGGACAGAAGTGTAAGGAAACAATTAAAGATTTAAGAAACACTTTAAGTATGCAAAACACTAATTCTTCCAGGGACTGTCTTCCAAGGACAACTCAAGGAAGCAAGGTCTATTTTCAAGATAAATGTTAGTTCCTTGGCCTGAAGCACAAAAAAATATTAAAGAAAGAGACAGTCATTGGATTACCCCAAATTTTCAGGATTACTGATTTTTTCTGCCAGACAAATAATTGAAATTAACTATTAGTTGCAACAAGGATGTAATTTTTACACAGCAGAGCCTTAGGATTTCACTTTTTTGACCTTTGATTGGCAATGCATTTTTCTATGTTTTCTTCAAGAAAATCAGTTTAAACAAGTGCTTTAGCTTCTTGTTCATCAGGAGTGTGAACAGGTATGAATTTACATGAGCAAGACCCAAGAAAACTTACTTTGAAACGTCATTTTGAAAAATTCCATTTTTTTCTTTTCATGAACCTGGGGCTTCATTAAGTTCCCAGTCACACTGATGAACACCCCAAGTTACTCTAAAAAATCCAACCCGTGTAAGGGTGTGAAAGCACCAGAGGAAAAAGCCACAGGAGAAATATTATGTGAATAGCATGTGCTGATGGCATCTGGCCAAGCAGGTCACCAGGAGCTTTGCACCCATCTACTCACAGCTTTTCAGGACATCCAGTTCAGAAGACCAAGTACAGTGAGTAAGTCCTGATGACAGAGGTGGGATGGGATGAGATGAGACGGGACAGGATGAGGGAGGCTTGGAAGTAACATAGCTTAAAGCAAGAGATGGCTGCCAACCCAAAGGGAACCCAATTGATGTAAGGAGGGCTCAGCAGCTGATATAATTTATCCCACATCATCACAAAGAGTCCTAAACAGACCACCTGGATACAAGTGTCTTGGTACCTGCATGTTGAACAGACTGCCCGTTTAGACACATCTTGGCATGAGAGTGATGGTGTGAGTATAAATGGTTAAAATAATTTTTACTTCAGTTTGAATTTTAAATGAAATAATCTTCCCCTCCCATCAGGGCTTGCACTGAGCTTTGTTGCTACCATATTTCAACAGTATTTCCTGTAGCTAGGCCTGGGGTATGCCTATTTCCAAAATTCAGAACCTCAAAACTCACTCTCAGTAGAGACTTGCCTGGGAGGCACCGAGAGTCCACACACATCTGTATTCCTGCTCACACAGCCCGCCAGACACATGTGCTTTTTCTGGGCCTGTGTGACACCTGCCCTGACCATTGGATTTGGTCCTGGAGATGTGCTCCGAACAGAGGAGGAGGCCTTGCTGGGGTGGGGCAGTTTTAGCAAATCCTCTCACCACGTGACAGGATAGCATGTGTTTGCATAGTAGGTCTGCACCCTTCCAGGAAGTGTTAGGTATATTAATTAAATCATGATTTACCCTACATGTGTGTAGTAAATATAGCTGGCATTTCCACCACAGTTCTACGACAGCAGTGCAGAGCATCCAGCACGCTCCTGAAGTACAGGATTCACCCTACACTTCTGGTAGAAACCTATACTGCCACTGCCAGTGCTTCTGAAGTCCTGAGCTGCCTGGCATTCAGACACAAAAATAGCATGTATCTGAAGCTGGATTTGATAATAACGGTCTTTTATCCAACAGCCAAATGGCTAAATCACTCACCCACGATGCTGTTCTTCCTGCTTTGCCAGAAAGGCATACCTTCTGAGCAAGCACTGTAGCATCCTGAATAGAAGTCTTCTTTACGCAGTTTTCTCAGTCCCTGTTCTTGAATCTGTGCCATCTTGAAGAACTACCTAAATGATCTTTGACAGAGAGAATGAAATCCAGATTTCCACTTTCACTGAGTTTTGTGACATTGAGTATCATTATAGCAGTCACTTTCATGAGACAACAAAAGTTTAATTAAAATAAAACAGCCTCAACAAGAGAGATCTATTCCTTCCAGTCATTGCCTCTCCCTTCCTCTGCAGTTATATGCACTGACAGACTTATCATTGAGCTTATTGCATTTGCTTGGAAGATAGAAAAGACTCAAAATTCAGCAAGCGTAGGAAATTAATTTGGCTATCTCATATTTGCATGCGTGTCCAAATCACTGAATTGTTGAATTAAAGATGGGCAGTGCAATACCACCACAGCCACTACATAGGAAACAGGTAAACATGAAAGGCTATCCAACAGTGATCCCCTAGTAAAACAAGACATTTTCCTCACCCCATATTAAGCATCTATCTTCATGGGAGTTTCCTCCTCTCTAGAATAGTTAGTTTTCCACTCCAAGTTTACTCCAGGTCCCACAGTTCCTGTACTTTAAGTGCTAAATCAACCCTAGTAAATGTTTTTCAGATAAATTTCAAATTTATATTTTCCTATAGGCTATGGTGTAGATGTACCTGGAGAAGAGACCACACATCTCTTAGAAAACTTAGGACCATGCTTTTAAGAGGCAGCAGATGGCCCAAAAGTTACACCTTCAAAGAAAGCAAAGATGAATCACTGCCAGACAACCCAATCTTGAGGCTAATTAGTTCAGGCCTCACATCATGTTTGTTCAGCTATGTTTCTACTGAACCCCAAGCTGGTTACTATTGATCAAGCAAGATATGGTATTATGCCACATAAACTTATCAGCTTGTTTGGTGGTAGTTTCAGCTTTCTAATGTGACATTGAATTATTTCAGTCTAGCCATAACCTTGCCGATGTAATCAAATACCAGATACTGTGGTATTTGGGACTCTCTTTATCAAATTTGTCATCTTTTGAGCAAGTCCCCAAAGCAAAAGTTTGATCCCATCACTGGTAATAACACACTATGTGGCTGAAAATTGCATTTGGCTCCTGCATTATAAGAAATCACCTTCAAACAGCATAAACAACAGTCCATCCTAGCATAAGATCACTGTAAAAATCAGATATGAAATCACTCCTTGGGACATTCAGAGAAATGCTGAAAATCTAAATTCCCCACTTACAGAAGTCAGAGGGTTCAATTTTTGAGCCGTTCAGTTCTACTTACCCAGAAATCAGCCCCAAAAACATAAAGATACTGCACAAATATATAGAACAGCATGGGCCAATTTTTAAGTTAAAGGAGTCCATGCTGATTATCAAGCCTGATCTCCTGCAGGGCTTTGGGAAGAATGTTTTTTTAATAAAGGCATACTTTGAGCAATCTCAAGCAAATTCAACTTCTTGTTTCGCACAGTGATATTAAAATCCAAGAATAAAGCGAAGAAAATACATAGTTACAGTTTACATAATTATGGCTTGTGGTTCACAGAAGACCAGAATGATGGCTCTCATGTAAGCTTTTTACATTTTTCCGTATTAAAATGGGTCTAGCTTTCTCATAACTCTCTGCTGGTGGTCTGGTTATGTGACCACAAACTCATTTTATTCTCTTACCTCATTGCTGTGAGTGCCAAGTAAAACTTGTTTGTAGGTCTTCTGGAATGCATATTACATTTACTGCTGGACTGCATAGTTTTTTAGTAATTAAATAGATCTCAGAAAGCTCACTAAACCTGGCTTTGCAGCCAGAGGGAAAGCAAGTGGATGGCATGTAGCAGAAAATTAGAATGGCATGCAGCAGCCCAAGGAAAACTACATAGAGCAGGACTGGGGGTAGGGCTAATGTTAGATATGGAGAGAATATCAGAACATCAGCAAGGAGAGGGACTCATCCCAGAAGTCACAGAGCTGGCTGAAAATGATGGAGAAACGAGTTGCCATTGCTTTGAAGGATGTGTAAGCAGGAGATCAGACAGACCCGAAACACCTCCTAGATCATCTCAGTAGGTGTGTAAAAGGTGCGAGTTTAAAAGAAGTGGAGTAGCGAGAGATTTGTAAAAAGGACAGAGAAAAGTTTAAGTCTAAAGTGGATTAGTTGTGACAGAAAGGAACGAGTCTGCTTCAGCTTACTGTCTGTAAGCTCCCAAATGCAATATAATATATATAAAATTAAAATTTGTTATTGCCAATGTAATAAAAGATATTTCCTTTCCCAATTTTTCTTTTTTTCCCACCTTCTTTTTTTTAAAGCTACAGGTTTGAAAACAAGAAAAGTTGCAAAAAGGAAAGAAAAAAACAAGAATTTAAAGATTATTAATATCATAATGATTATTAAGAAACTGAAATGCAGTGTTAAATAAACATTGGAGGCATAAAATGCAAACACACTTTCAGTAAAAAATGTACATAGTTACTTTGACAGAGAAGCAATGTAAAATGTTTTTTTTCCCCACAGGTCCATTCTTTCTTTTTGCTTTTTTCTTTTTTTCTTTTTTAGTGATCTATGAAGACTCAGAGGAGCAATTATAAAATATAAAATAACTGCATGAAGGTGAAAATATTACATATCTATGATTTAATATATATTTGTAGACAGAACTGTTGAATCTTTTGGAGTTTATAGCACCGGGTTCAGATACTGTAAAAAGATCTTTTAGGAGTTCATCAGCAAGAAATCTTTAGATTCAGTGGGTCAGATTCTCTCAGCTTATTTCTGACATCCAAATCCAAAACATGGGGGAGCTGCTCTCCAAGGTTCTCTTTGCAGCTGAAAAGCGACTGTATTAAAAAAATTAACATGACAGACATTCCTTCTCCTGCACTGCCACCAGTGACAGAATTTTTTGCAACCAGGCCGTGTAATGCCACCCAGCTAAGTAAATCCATAATCTTTTAATTTTTTCGGTGGCTTCTATACAAGCCGTTGACAATTCCAAGTAATTTTGGGGTTCTCACTTAAAGCAGAGTACCCTGCTATAGAGAAATAATTGTTCAATTCAGTAAGTTCAGGCCAGGGAAATAAAGTAAATAACATAGGACAAGAGCTACATTTAAGTCACTGTGTTTTAGACAGTGGTTGCTGTAGAGTTCAGCAGAAAATCCATACTTGTTTGATAACAGGATTAAAAACAACTACAAAATGCTGCGATATTGAGAAGAGATTGCAGGAAGGTATCTGAATTTTGAAAAGGCAGTTTGTGTCTTGTTAAACATTACCTCACATGTAGAGCTCTCAAACTGGCAAGAAGAAAGTCTTCACAAAGTGGAAGCAAATGCATTCCTAGGTCTGATCATCTCTGCCACCCTTACACTTTCCCAGATGACACTTCTGCCAGTAGGCTCTCAACAAAGTCCTCTCTGATGTATTTTAGTACTTCCAACCAACCTCAGGATCTCTGCGCCTTAAAAATTGGTGCCCCTTTTTTACACTGGAAAGCGAGACATGGGGATTTAATTAATTATGTTTGCAGAATTCTCAAATGGCAAAATGAGAAGAAAAATACAGACATAGGTATTTTAAAGCTTCTGCTACTACTGGTGCAAAACACAGCAGCACAGCTTGTGGTACTTCATGGACCTGATCTCCTCAAGGGCTGCTGGCGGTTTCCTGCAGCTGGAGTTGTGGGTGCTCACCCTCTCACAAAACCAGACCTATTTTCATGCCTGGAATAGAGAGTCCTTCAAATCAAGACCTTATCTCAGCTCTCTATGTCCTGATCTCCTTCACTGCTTTGCATTGTCGACACTCAAGAAAGGGCTTCTTGCTTTGGTGCTTAAAACCATTTAAACTTAATTGGGCTTTCATAGAGCAACTTGACTGTGTGCTGACACTCTGGGCTCAGTTACCTCATGGACATACTAAAACCCAAACAAAAGCACAGATCTTAATCTCTTTAATTTGCTAAACAAAACCACTTTCAGAGGAATTCTGAAGATGTTCACAGCCTTTGCAATTTGGGAAGGATGGACCGCCCATCAGCTTCTCTCAAGCCCAAATCTCTCTCTGGCTTGAACACATGTGGGCCAGCTGGCTGTCCTTGACAGCAGGAGTTAGTTTTGCATCCACTTTCTATAACATTGGCTTAGTTATTTGTCCAAGAAGGACATCTTGGCATCTGCAAATAAACATCACATTCAGGAAAGCCTGTGTGTACACAGTCTCAGTTGTTTATAGAAGAACAGGATACTTCTGAATAAAATGCTAAATTTAGACTGAAACTTCTCATTCACCAAAAAAATCTATTCAAATTAAACTTTTTTCTTTTCTTTCCCCAATCATTTCTAAATCTTTCCTTTTGAGTTTATCAAACCTATATGATTTCGTCCTTGAGCATAAGAGCACAAATTTTTCATCCAGTACCAAAGAAAATGTAAGCAGCAAACAGATACTTCTTCAAATCACTTTTTCTTTTTTTCAGCCAAGATGTGTATTCTCTTATGTACTTTCAACTTTTCTATTGAATTCTAGGATGTTCAGTGTTCTTTAAACTAACTTCGGTGTAACTTTGGAAACAATTGAATTTTTGCTTGCTAAACAGGTCATTCGAATGCCAGACCATAAAAATCAAGAAATAAGTCATTAAATGTATTAGTAGATATGCATAGCTAAGAAAGCAAAAAAGCTGTTCTCTTTGAAGTGAGCTTGTGTTTTTCATTTCTCTGTTCCACTGAAAATTTGTATTTTCTCACAAAAAAAACTTTCCAGTTGATGTAGCACTATAACTGGATATTATTGTTATGTGGTTAGATTATTATAACTGGATATATTAGAGAATGTATGCATAAACGAGGACAGATTTCATGAGGAGAAACAGATGTTGGAGTGATAGGAAAAGGATGGGACCAGGTAGGTAGAAAGAAGCTCTGTATTATGTATGGAGAGAGTTCTCTTTGGAAGTTTTGTCAGGAACATTCACGTTGCAAAAGCATTGATTTTAAAATCACACAAAATGTAAATATATGACATGCCATTGAAAATTTTGAAGTCTTAGCCTCTATTATTAGGATGTGAGCCCACAGAAAGAATTTTTACATTTCTGTATGCCAGTAATGAGTTCAAGCACACATGCATCTTGGAAAGCAGAAGAAGAGAAAGAGCTATGTAGTGTCTAGCATGGAAAACATCAGCCCTGAAGCTGTAATGGGGGAAGAACTGTGCACAGCCTCTATGACCAGGTTGTGCTAATGCTACTGTACAATCTTCTCTTCTTCCTCTAACCCTTCCTAATCTCCAACACAAAGTTCCTTCTTTGGGGTCCCTACACAAGCATACAAAGCAGAATAAAATAAAGGTATTTTTTGGACCTAGAAACAGAATGTGCCAGTGTTGAGAGAGTTCTGAGAGATTATTTTTGCATTCTGTTGCAGGTGTCACTGGAAATTTTAAGCGCTTTATGTATTTACAAAATTTCAGAAGAACATAGTCCTTCTGATACAATACATCCTATGGTGAAATGCAATGCTTTCTCCTTTCACTAACTCACACAGATATAATCCAGTAAGTGAACATCTGCTTTGCATTAATCACAGAAAAGGAAATGCAGCAAGAATGTGTTGCTGTTTCCATACATGAAGGCAGTGAAGTTATGTAACACCTTAATCCAAAATGGTCATTACAAAGGCATAAACTCCCTATGTATTTCTCAATGCAAGTAAGCCAAGCAGTACAAATCCGTTTTTCTGGAATGTATCACAGAGCAAGAGTCTATCAATCAAGTCTGACTCCAAGAAAAGAAACCATAATAGAAACTGCAAATAATATTCCTCTGCTACTGCGCAGCTTCTTTTTAAAGAGAATTTGTTCTAAATATATATAATAAGATGTCTCAACAGCTGATGTGGCATTTAATTTCTGAACAGTCAAGCCATCTGTATATTAATGCCCCCGGCAGTAGCTGTAATTTCATTAGGTGAAAAATAATTTGGGTTTACTGTAACTGATAACTGAGAATAATTCTAAAGAAAGTAAATGGACAAACTGTCCTTTAATGAATGTATTTGTGTGGTGAAGAGGTTAGAATTAAGCTGACAGATGACATGAAAAATACACTGATTCTTCTTTGCTAGGGCAAAATCTCTGCTACCCTGCCTATTCTTAGTTTAAAAGTTCTGAAAGTTGTAAACAGTGACACTGCATCTTCCGTAACAACATTCCTTGGAGTAAAACTTTGTGGGTTTGGTGGCAAGAGAATAGGTAGGATGGTGCCCACCTCTGCTTACAAGGTGCAGACATATAGGCATTGACATCGGATCGTGCCAGAGCTGTGAAGAGGGAAAGGCAGCAGCTGCACTTGCTCACTGTAGCTTGAGTCAAGGAGTGCAATAGGTTCTTCTCTACAGCTAAACTGTGTTATTGGCTGGTGTGATCTTAGCTTGTTCAAATCCCCATGCCCTTGATCTCAGAGGAGGGGTACCAGGACTGTGCTGGACCTGGCATTGTGGAGCGATGGGCCAGCGAAGAAGAATTCCTTTGCCTTTCCATTTCCATTTCCATTTCCATTTCCATTTCCATTTCCATTTCCATTTCCCTCTTGCACAGAGTCTAGAAATAATCTTATTTCTTCCAGGTTTTGTTTCCTTGCTCATCCCAATCAGCCACCATAATGGAGATCTGCTGTTGTATTCTCAGAGATGATGAACAAAAATTTCCTTTCACTCAAGAAACCATTCACTTTCCCCATAACCTCTAGAATCTAGGTAACTTCTGATTAAAATAATAAGGTATAAAAATAGAAAGAAAAAATACTTTAACACAATTCTCTTAATGTTAGTATCACCTAATGGTATTATTAATCCTAACACAAAATTTCACAATGTTTTCTTCTTCTGGTGTGTGGGCATGATTCCAGCCCTTGAAGAAATGCTGCACTGTTTGTAGTTAGGGATGCCAGACTTTTAGGAAAGCCATTACATGCAAGGGAGTTTGTTTTCTGCTTTCATGTCTGTAACAGGAATTTAACTCTTGAGGCAGAAAGGCTCACTGTAAGGCAGAAATTGCAATGCAGGATGACATTCCTGAGAAAAAAAAAAGGATTCTCTCTATCTGGTTTCACCACCTCTATCTAAGTCCTAGCCTGTATATGCGTAAAACAGATTGGGCTGACATACCCATGCTCTGTATCTCTTGCAGTGGGAGAATGGGCCTTTAGGCCCTTTATAATCTGATGTTACTTAGAAAAGAGGGCCTAGTATAAAGTTTAATTGCCAGTAAAGCCTATAGTAAATATTTGCAACGTTCTTCAACTCCCTTCCCACAGTTCTGTACAACAAACAAAACTGTAGCAACCTCGTTTCAAACCAAGATGCAGAAACACTGTCGCTGAGATAAGTTAAATGTTATGTGTACCTAACATAGCGTCACCAGGGTGAAATTCCCTGTTCCAGAGAGAGATGGCAAACTTGCAGCTTAGTCCTCTGCTGCCTGAATCACAATATGCTTTCCCAGTGACATCGAAGGAAGAAGAGTCTGGCTGTCATGACTTGATTCTGTATTACCTTGAGACCTGGCAAGACTATTATCCTCAACATTTCATAGAAATGCTTCAGACCTTGAAGAAACTACTCATCATGTCTTAGAGTCGAACGTAGTCATATTTTTTGACAGCTACCCTGAGAAGTAACACATGTGTTAGGAACATATGGCCTTGACAGGTGCATATCCAGCCATTTTCACTTCCCAGAAATATGAGATTGGCTCTGAGCTGGTAGAGCAGTGAGTTGTTCTCTTTCTCTTTTATTATGACAGACCAGAAGATATCCATGCTCTTTACTGTCTGGTGATATTTGTAGTAACACCTGGAAGTGCCAGATAACACAGGAGCCTTATCCTAGTACAAGCCTTACAGATGGATGTTGAAAAGGGTAGTCACATAATAATCAAGGCTTGCAATCCCACGTCCTTAGTCTGAAAACTTCTATATGCACCTTGCCATACTGAACTTAATGAGACAGCTTACCTAAGCAATGGTATGGGCATGCATGTGAGCATGACTCACCCCTCTGATAGATACGTAGGTGGAAAAAAAAATGTTCTGAGTAAATAAGCCAAAAGGCTTAACAGTCAAGGACTGTAGACCAGCCCATCCTCCAGGCCCTCCTTCTCTTTGAAAAACTGTCATCATTAATTACAATGGAGCACATGGATCTCTGTTTGAACGGGCACAGTCACCAGCATGGAGGGGCGAATGACTGGTACCTGGCAGGGCAAAGCAGTGATGTCGTAACTGTGCCAGTCATCGGGAATGAATCAGTAAATGGAAAAGAGAAGAAGCACCTTGAAGGCTTTTTATGCTGTTTGTTTTGGACACATACATGACTCTCTCAGTACATCAGTTAAAGGTATGCTCAGATTGCAATGTCAACTTTATGACTTCAAATTCCTTTTAGGCTGAAACTTCATTGAATACATTTAATTCAATAAACTACTCAGTAAATATTAACTTCTTACTGCATTTTCACAAGTCTTCCCAAATACAAGGAATTTGCTTGGAAATGCTCATCAAAGAAAAGTTTTACATCACCTTTGCACAAGAGAAGTCCAGAGAAAGCTTCCTATGTTCATCAAATATGTCTAACCTTAAAAAGAAAAAAAGCATGTTGTGTAAGATTTTTTTTTTCAGAAGATGATAAATGATTGTGAAATAGTCCATTTATGGAGCCTTAATTTTCCTTTAAGAAACCCGATTTAAAGAGGCCCTTGTGTTGATTTGTATGCACTCTACAGGAGCCGGGGATTCCTGTGGTGGTGTGTGCTGAGCGGATTCTCATTTCGTGGGTGTTTGTGCAGACACAATGCAGAAAATAAAGCTGTGGTAATTTATTAAATGTTTTCTGGGTATGCATGTCTCTCTTCTCTCCCTTCCTTGCCTTCCTCTCACCAGGCAAAGGTCAAGAGGAAAACAGGCATGGAGTGGAAGAAGGAAGTGTGGCTGTAGGAGCTGGATGCCCAAACAAAGGTAGAAACACTACAGTTTGCTTCAAAAGCCCAAAAATAGGTAAAATCCAGTCAGGTCCACACTAAGGGAGTGAGGAGGCCATGGTTTACTGGGCAGGAAGGTCACTCAGTGAACAAGAGGTTTATTTGCTTCCAAGAGGAAAGCTACTAAAACCAAAAGCAGCATTTTGCTACGTAGACCCAGAGACTGCATCCTTCCCACACCCAGTTTACCCAGGTACTTACTCATACACATGTACACTTACCTCTGTCCTGGAAAATTACTAAAAGAAGGATGAAAAAAAAAAAAGATAGCCGAACAAATGCCAGTTCAGCAAAGCAAGTGTTTAATGCTCAGATGATTAAACCTTCAAAGTAAAATGGGTGAGATGAGCAGCCTTCAGCAAGGCACAGGCAAAAGATTTTGGTGAAAACTATTTGTTTCAATCAAAAACTACGTAATTCTTGGCATAAAACTGAACAGCGGACAGTGATCCTACATTTGAGATATGGGAACTTAAATTAAAAAAACAAAACAACAACCTGTAGGTAGTCTTCCCTTTTGCCTTGTGGC
The DNA here is from genome assembly GCA_034008185.1 of Gorsachius magnificus. Lineage (NCBI taxonomy): Eukaryota > Metazoa > Chordata > Aves > Pelecaniformes > Ardeidae > Gorsachius > Gorsachius magnificus. Next base: position 126,101,495 of record CM067082.1, on the reverse strand, counting down.
AGTGCACCAGGGAGCACAACGTCTTGCTTTCCCACACTAGCAAGCAGTCCCTCACGCGTTTCCTATACTGGAAGGTCCCACAGCACTGCCGGAGAGGGAGTAAGCTGTCCTGAGATGTGGCAAGCTTTCAATGATGGACATTTTCCATACAGCCCCATCAGTGACTATAGGGAGCTTAGGTTACTACGTTCTCATTTTGATAGGATACATGACACCGTTCTCGCTTTAACTGATATGTTGCATGTACCCACGCACTTGGAAGCTCTCCTAAGCTGTCAGTTTGAAGAAAAAAGGAAAGAATCATCAATCGTCCAAAAATGCTTTTTGTGGGCCATCGTTGTTTATGTTGGGCTGTTCACTCCAGGGGTTATTTTGGAACATGCTTGCATTGAGGTTTGAGGTTTTTCAGAAGAAAACCCCTGGTTTATATTTACGTTGAAAATACTCTTTTTTAAAAGAAAGGACAGAATAGTTTAGTTTGTATGTATATCCAAGATGCATTTTATGGTTATATTTTCAGTTCTTTACCCTGCTGTGCTATATCTTTTAAGTCTTCGGTCTAAAACACATGGTATGGGCCGCTATTTGTCCTGTTTTTACTGCCTCACTTCCCCACTCACAAAAACAACCCCCGCAAATGGAAGTTGTATTGTCCTGAGTAAAGGTCCCAATCTCAAGGAAATGGCAAGATCAGAAGACTTCAATAAACAGTGAAATCAAGAATCAAAATAGTTTTCTTAGGAAAAATAAACTATTTTAAATACCATGAAAATTTTGTAACATTTGAAATTACAATGCCACTTGCCCAAGAGTTTATACAACCCACTGCTTCACCAGGAAGGGACCTGTTTAAGCCATGGGCTGGAGTGGTAATTATAATTCTCTTGATAAGTAGTAAAGGAGTCAGTGGGCTGTGACTCGATACACACTTGTGGTCTTGTTTAGCAACAATAAATAAAAGACATCTTAGCCACTCCATAGCTTCTGATTCCTTGAGAAACAATTTTGTGCATGAATAACTTTCATTTACTAATGGATACAAGCTTTTAAGTCTCATATTCATGAGTTAATGTATCTAACTACTGTACGTAGAAACACAAATATGGATTTCAGGCAATCAGAATGATGCAAGTAGTCTTAAGAGTCATTGCTAAGTAATTACAGAAAGCTTATGACTAAGTAACACCCCTACTTGAAACCGAATGTTTCAAATTTTTACTTAAAAGATTAGAACTTAGAAAATGTGGGGGTTAAGTCCGCTATACTACAGCTGGTTTGGCATTTCTGGTGCTGCAAAGGAACAAAATCCCAGACAAAGAAGAAGGAGCACAATATCTCTGTGTTGTCCACTTTGCAGCCCCGGTATAGAAGGCATGCAATGACCACGCTTACAGTAGATACAAAGTGGGAGGGGTATTGCTCTGCTTCAGCATCTTCTGGAGAAGAGACACAGCTAAGCAAAATTTTGCAAAGCCCTGAATAAGTTTGTCCTTATATATATAATGGGTGAAAAAAGGGAGACCAAGAAATAGACTAAAATATTCTTTCTTTCTATGTTCTTCTCCACTTGTAGAAAGAAAATGGCTTGACCAGAGCAGAGGGTCAGGGTCAGTGTATGCTTTTATTTTGACACAAAACACCATGGCCCATTTCAACTTAGGGGAAAGACATTGCATTCAGATAGATTTTTAGCACAGACCACAGAGAGGCTATTCTGTACTCTAAATTAACAAGGTCATGCATTCCAAATTGTGCTCTGAGCGGGATCTGGTTTTAGTGGGGAGGTTTGTTGCTCCCACAACCAGGACTTACGAAACATTTTCATAAACAATAAGGCTTTGTCTGAAGAGAGAGCCTTGACAGCCAGTATGCAGAATTCAGATATATGCACAGTACATTCAAACTGAACCGCCGTTGTATTCCGAGAAACCATGGCAGACTAGTGGATGAAATCCTTATTTGCACAATTGCGCACTTATTGAAGTGGCCTTTCCCATGGTACTTTCACAGGGGGTTTAACTCCATGCCAGTCATGTTTTCTCCTGTCTGCTATCCCGATGTGAGCATTTTTCACCCTTTAAGTAACACGGGATCTTGTGTGGGAAAATGTTTTCTCATTATACCTTGCAAAGAAAAGATCTCTCACTCTGAAAGATTATGTTGTCATTAATTGCTCTAATCCCAGGTTCTACATGTATGCTTATTCCAAGGAATACACTCACAATTTTATGAACCATAGTTTTTCTTTGTTCAGGTTGCTGAAAAGCTTCTTAGGAAAACATTTACAGCATAAAACTGTAAAATTCTTTCCGAGATCTTTTAATACAAGAGAGATACAATTTAGACAACCATAAATTATTTTTACCAGACCTCTGCACCATTCTAGACTTTGAATCCCCACAGCTCTGGCCATACATGAGATACATCAGGCTCAGAGAGGTTGGAATGCAGAATCAGAGCTCTGGGTGCAACAGCATGGGCTTTTGCTTAACGGTTCACATATGGGGATGTACGATGTCGGAAGACACTGCGCTGTCTCTTGGCATTCTCCTAGAAAAGAAAGAAGTAAAAAAAAATTATTCTTTGTACACTTACATGGAGAATGAAGGACGTGGAGACTCCCTTGGAGTTTGATTCCAGATTTGATGACTCACTAATGGCAACTTTTCCATTTTGTTTTCCAAACTATCTCATTGTTTACTTCCACTGAAGTTGCAGGCAAAATTTCCATTGACTTCAGAGGAAGTCGGATGGCGCCAGTGAGGTTCTTATAGTTTAAGAAAGCTATCCAAATTTGTCACTAGCTGCAAGAATTTGGTTTGAAAAGTCATTTTATATGTGGGTTAATTACTGTGGTAATAAATACAGCCTCTTGTATGAACCAAGATATTTTAGCTTCTCTTCATACTGTAATTATATGTATTATCTTACATCACTAATTAAGTTCAAATGCTCTCTTCTTAACCCTGTCATTAATTAACTGTAAAAAAACTGTTCAGAACAAAACTAAAGAAAAAATCCACTGTGGAGACCACTTGTAAGAGTGTAATCTGGTTTTTTTTACTGCTGGCTTTCAGATACTGCCTCGGGGACTTCATTTGGGTGGTCAAGTAGTTATGCCTGATGAGTAATAAACAAATAATTCTACACCCAATTCTGTTTTATTCCCACTGAGTGGTAGCTCCTTATGCAAGTAGTTCCACTTCAGTATGTAGGCATGCAGTTAATCCTGGTTATTTATATGACTAGATACCACTCCCTGAAACAAGGGATGCAGTATTAGGCCATGTGTAAAAAAGTAGAAAATTGCCCAATAAAATGTGGAGAAACCTATGTTGAAAAGATAGACATTATAGTCAGGACTCAGACACCAGACTAATTAGAATTTTCAGCTAAAAATAAAAATTCTCAACATCATGTCTTAATGCATATATTTTTAAAAAGAATTTGAGAGGGGAATTCATAAAGTTCCCATACCTGTTTTTTGAGTAACAGTGGTTTTTTTAATAGGTGGATTATCACTGCTGCCTGGATCTTACACATAGTCAGGTACTAATGTTAACAAGAGCTTTTTCTGGTGCTAAGAATATTTCACTGAATGTTAAGTGTTGTTTTATATTGTCTTTGAGTAGTAGCTGTTCAGTAATATTAACCAGCTCTGCTTTACTTTTTTTTTTCTGGAAAAAATGACTCTTCAAGAGCTGTTCACGTTAGTTCTGCTACCAGTATCAACCATAGGAGACATAGGATACTCAGAGCTTCGGGACACAGTCATGTTGCAGGAACTGAATATCTTAAAGACCTGTCAGGTTTTGCAATTTCAGGGAAAGAATATTGTTTTTTCTGAAAAAAATCCAAACAACCCTACTGTACCTTCTGGGCACTCATTCCAAAACACTGTGGTGGAAAATCTAGAAAGAATTCCTCTATTAGTGGTTCAACTAAAACCAGAGTTTGGCAGCTAATCTTCTAAACGTCTAAACGTCATCAGCTACTTTCCCCCTCCTTTGGAGCAAAATGCATGCTATGCTTTGGAGAGCAGCATTCAGGATGTGAAATATGTATGCATACATTTTGATATATGCAAGAGTAGGGCAAAGTCTTTTTAGAAAAATATCACTGCAGCTCAAGTTCAATAAAAAACTGAACAGTTCAGTCTAGGAGTTTTATCTGCTAGTCTTTAGGGGTGAGATTTTGACCCCTTTATTCAAGTTAAACCATCAGAATCAGCCGTGCGGTTTAGTCAGCAACAGTGAAATCTGGAGCAGGCAACAGAGGCCCCTGGGTCAAAGCACCGTGGAAAATGTATTGCTCATGTGTTTTGGTACCCTTGTAACCTGGCTGGGTTATAACTGCAGGTACAAAACACAGTGAGCCTCACTTTACATAAATATTTAAGCATCATAAAAAGTGCTACATCTGAAGATTGTTTCCAAACACTTCCCCATTTCACAGTGCATGCAGGCATACACTACTAACGCAGCTACATGCCTGTGTACACTGATATGCAGCACAGCCTCGAAGGGTCCTGCTGCAAATTTCCTTTACTTGGGAACATCGTTATTATTATTTTTTCAGATTTCAGTTCAGGCAAATCAAAGATAGTTTACTTAAGAAACAAAGATCCTTACTGCCACTTCTGGCAAATTAGAGAACATCATCTTAACCGCTGATTTCACAATCAGCGTAAGGAATTTTGGTTCAGGCAACTGCCCGTCTTGTTGAACTTCAGAGACCACACTTTCCTCTGCCTCTTCTCAAGCACTTTAAAAATTAAATTTGGAAAAGCTCACGCAGCCGTGGCTGGCACAGTTTTGGATCTGCACTGTGAGACTGAGTGCTACCGTCTTGTCTCGGTTACTTCTAATCAAAAAATTCCCAGAATCAAGGACTGCCAGCAAGTAATGATTTAAAAGCAAAATACGACAATATAAAAGGAAATGAAGTATGTTTTACTGTGTCTTAAGACACAGTAAATTTTTTAGTAGATTTTTTAATACTCCTTTATGTTTCAGGACAGCAGCAACTTTGAAAAATATATTATTCATACTCTTAATAATTCATAATTATAAGAATACAAAAATTAGGCATGAAGATTAGGAACGACAATTTTCTGTTAAACAGGATAAGGATAATTCCCAGGAAGTAGATGCATCTGAGGACTGCTGTAGTAACTGGTACCTCTGCGGTAGCTCTAGAGATGCCAAACTCAGTCCCAGAAAATACACATTAAAGAGAGAATGAAGATCCTGTTTAATATTGCAATAATAAAGGAAGATAAAGTAAACGGATGACTTTCTGCTGCTTCTGGGCAGGCATTGTCTTTCCATAGCACGATTCTCCAGAAGAGCCCCCTCTTTGTCACACGACAAATTGTCTCAGTGGAATCGGGGAGAGCACAGCTACCACCCTGTGACTTCTGCAAAATATATTCCTTGGTTTGGGACCTGCCCAACGGCCTGTTAAGCTTTAGTAGTTTACCTTACCCAGTGTGATTTCTAACCAATATTTTAAAAGTTTAAAACACATACTGTGAGCTATCTATGGGAAATTTTTGGCTCCCAAGTATGAACTGGGGATGGGTGTGGGGAAAGTCTTTCCTCCTCTGTTTTCTTGCTGAATTCACTGGGAACAGCAGAAGTTCAGAAACTCTGAAAACAAGTCTCTGTTATTTAAGCCACTTAAACTGTTGTAACTCTGAATCTCGTTGTCAAAGTGCATTAATTCAAATTAGCATAATAAATTGTAAGTTTTGGGGTTTGGCCCAAGAGAGCCTTTAAAGTCTATTTCGCCTATGCAGTCCGCAGATGCTATTACAGTTTGTTTCCCTGTAAAGTAGTCTATGAATAGAACAGGAATGAAGCGGGTTTGTCAAGAAACAGAAGTATGTAATACAAAACACCAAAATGCTCACATTCTCCCTCACCTCCACTAAGCGTTTCTCCTTTCTTTTTTTTCCCCCACCCAAGAAAGTAGAATTCTGGAGCCAGCACCCACAGGCCTTTATAAGCCTGTCTGTAAGGGTGGCAGTTGCTTCACTTAGGACAGAGAACAGAAAGACTTCTTTTTTCCCAGATATAAATCTCAGTAGAAAGCATCAGTTCCAGCCCAGTGTGCCACAAGGCTGACTTTTGCATTTCATGCGTTTCTTTGAAGTCATCTGAGCAGATGAAGGAAGTGCTTTGGGACATAGCTGTACCCTGTGATGAAACCCATTTTTTTTTAGAGCTCTGAAGAAGGCATCCTCACAGAGCGTGTGAACCAGTCACACCGCTCTTCTGTTCCTTTTAGATGGTGCTTCTTCTTTTAAAGATGCTACTAACATCTTGCGTGATCTATTCTGACCATCTATTATTTTTCCCAAAGAAAAAGGTGCAGGCATGAAATGATTTGAATTTTGATGTCCACTCGTATTATACTGTGCTGCGCTCAGCTCCACTGGGAGTAGAACTGTTAGAACCACACTGTTCTGTGAAACAGAAGGCAAATCTGCATGGCTGTACTAAAGAAATAATGAGATACAAACTAACCAAACCAGCAGAGTTTAAGGACAGGTACCATGCAGTAGTTTTATCTCTTGGAGATTCACTTGGGTGCTGCAGAAGCTAAAACGTCACGTGGTGTGGGTGCTAATGGAGCAAAACAGATGAGACGGAGAGATGCACAGACCCTGAACAACCAGGGGTAAAATCTGTAAAGAGGCACCCAGCAAGCCAGGTGCTATGTCCTAATTCCCTTCTTTAATAAACAGCAAAATGACAGATGCAGCACATTACTAAGGACAACCCTGCTATATTCTCTGTTCTGGGAAGCATACGGTGTTAAAAGATCCATTTAACTACAAACCCAGCTTTTTAACACAAGACATTATCCTCACATAGACATCCAAAAAGAAAGATGAAGGAAACATTTGTTCAGCCACTCAGATTATCTGTATGCTTGAGAAGGAAAAAAGCTCTGCCGTCCTTCACATAAATAAATAACCATCATGATCTGGTGCCTAAAATTCTGTCAAGATTATAAATATTTCATATAAAAATGTTTCAAGGCAGGTGGTGCTTCATCTAAAAGTATAAAATAAAAGTGATTATTTCAATGAGACACAAAAACATAATTGAAGACATTAAAATTAAATGTAGAAAATAATTTGGGGAAGCTGGTTCAGTTAGAACAACATCAAAGAGCCCATTACTGTATCTCGAGTTAAGTAAGCATGCTGTCACTCTAACAGACTGGTTTTAATTTGTTCAGACCACTCTGTTGGGATGATTTATATTCCAGCATTTCTGGCAAACACATTTAGGAGAGTTAATTATCTTTCCTGAAAGGCACAAAAGGTTTTCATTGACTGAACTGAGGTACAGAGTATCTACATAAATGTTCAAAAACTTTGAACAGGGCATTTAAATTGGATATTGTAATTAAGCAACTCTGACCAAATCAGAATCTACCACTTTTAGTTTAAAAAAGGCCTTTTAACTTTCTTTTTTTTTTTTTCTTTTTTTTTTTTGATCTTGCACATTCCGTTCACTGCTTAGTTCTGGAGGAAATTTACGGGTTGGAATTTATGGGGTGGACTGAGAGCCATAGTGACCCCACAGGTCACTATGCAGGTCACTACCTGCGGTAGTTTGCTGCCCCTTCAGCCACACCAATGCAACCTTTTACGAGAAGGAGGGGGTTTGCTTTTTTTTTTTAAATGTAGATCATTACAGCAATTCAGCTCACTGAGTAGCGCCACATGCTGCTGTTCTTGTGCAATGAGGATGAGGCTTCTCAACAGCTTAAACCAATCTAAACTGGCTTTGCCATCATCCTCCCTCCCTTTCTCTTGCCATCCCCACCCCTCTTAGGCTGGCGCTGAACAGAAAAGGCTGGGCTTTACAGAAAGCTGCTAGGGCTTTCCGTAGGGTTTCCTCGCGCTGTCAGTACCAGGGGTAGTACAAGACAGGCAGTGGGGGAGCCAGAGCAAAGCATTAAGATGAGACCATGTCTGTGCTGACTCAGATTGGTTTAATTTGTCACAGAAGTGCAACCTGAGGGTATGGTAAACACTAGCGTGGGGATACAAGGAGCTGGGGCAGAGGGGGGACTGGAAACTTCTGAAGGCAGCTTTTCCAGCGATGTCAACATCTTGAGTAATTTCAGCCACAGGGCTAAGATTGGCATAGGTGGAGCCTGTAGCTACTCACAGTATGTCCTGTCACGGCTGGGCCCCCTGCCTGTTCCCGCACTGCCTATTGCAGTAGGGGAGGGAGTGGTGGGAGGCAGAGGACTGGCAGATTTGCCACAGCTAGGAGACTGTCTTCTGAAGGAAAAATCTACAGGCCATGTCCAGACAGTTTTTAGATTCTTTCCCTCTCTTAGGTTACAAACTTATTGAAGACACTGCCTGTTATATCACTTTACGAGTTGGGTTGCTGCTTGTCTTTCTAGTCTTCCACTCGTTCCATCTGCAGTGTATTAACAAGTATTAACGGCTAACCCTATTACTTCGATTCTTTCTTTGGGTGATTTCTCACTGGGATCGGTTTTGTGCCTTTTGCGAGCAGAACTGCAGATCAGAGTGAATGTTTGGGACTTGCATTCACCCAGTAAAGGGAGAAAATACAATCAAGGCTGCAAGGGTAATGTCATGTCTGACCAGTGGAGGACCGCGGATCCCCTTTACAGTCATAGCACTGTTAGAACTGATTCACAATGAGGTTTTTAAACCCTCTTTTAAGCACTACATTTAAAAACAGGGATTGCCTCATATTCTGAATTTATGCCTTCAGGGAATAGTGATTTGAGAAGCATTTCAGGATTGGAAGGGATTCTCAGAAATTTCCTAGACAACTCACAAGGGACAAAATCAACAGTATCTTGGAGGAATTCAATTACGTTCCATACAAATTAATTTAAAACATAAGGAAGAAAAAAAAAAAAAAACTAAAAAAAAATCGCACTTAAAGAAGTTGTTTGTTTTGGCAAGCATCCTGTACTATGCAATTTCATAGGAACTGCCAGAGGGTATACAGAAGGTTCGACGTTTTTATTTCCATCCTTTGGGCCCATTTCAGGTGACAGTGACCTGTGGGAAGTATTATACATGCTTACTCAGAAAAATGTCTGAAATACCACTGTACGCTCCAGCTGTACAAATGAGAAGGAAGAACAATTTAACAGCTGGCCATGACCAAACGTGGATGACAATAGTTAATGTGGGATTCCCATCTCAGTAGAAATTTACTTCAGCATCTGTAACATTCAACAATAGAAGGAAATAGTGGAAACTAATAGCAGGATTTCCTTTGACAATTCACTTTTATTCTTTCTTCCCTTAATTCCCTTTATTCTTGCCTAGTAAAAATTGTACACATCAGTAGCAGCTGGAGGGAATGCAACTTCAGGCCTGAAAACACTTCAATCCATCAGCAGAGAGGTGCGGCAGCTGGTCAGTCGGCTGTCATGCAGGAAGGAAGCTGTAGCCTTTGCTTTGAGTCACGAGAAGCAACCAAGGAGGGAAACATCCATGCTTAGATGGTGGATACAGTAGGGTCAAGCTCTGAAGGAAAGTTGTGCATAGAAGATACCATCATGCAAAGCTGCTCAGTCACCAGTTTCCAGCAAACACCAATATATGTCTATGTCACAACACGAAACTGAGATACTGTCTGTTTCTGCATTAGGAAGTGGTGGATTGTAATAGGAGCATATCTTTAGAGAGAAAAAGTTGCTCCTGAGGACCCAGCTTCTCCACTTTGCTCATTCCAGATGATTTTACTGCAGACTAGTTCTAGGCTGGTCCAACAGGTCAGAAGTGGTGTGAACGCATGAGGAGCCTGGCTGGATCTCATCTTATGATCTGAAAGCTCCCCAGTTTGGTCCACGTTGTACTGTGGTCTTAGAGTGAACAAACTGTAAAAAGTGGGCATAACAGGAGACTCATTTCAGAAGTTAACTGCTGATATAAAGTAAAATGATAATGCTGTTGGTCCCATAGTAGCTGGTTTTCCTCTGCTTCACTAGTGAACGGGTTGTGAGATCAATATCCTGACAACAGGCAGAAGGGAGATATGCTGACATTGGAAAGGAATTACCAGCGACGATGCTTGGAAGGATGGATCCTATCACTCCCCCTAGGGTCACATCAGAGGGGTGCCTTCTGGTCAGGAGTTGTGAGATCACAGCAGATCTACTGCTGAGAATACCCAAGCAGCTACAGCTTGAGACAAGCTCTCCATTACAGCCAAAACCACCTCTGTGAGAGGGTATATAATTAAACCACATAGTACACCTCCAGTGAAAGTCTCTCCTATCTACCACTTTTACAAGCTTTTTGAAGTTTCTTAAGAATGAAGGCTAAAAAAAATTTCACCAGACAAGAATATCATGTTCAGAGCTGGTGAAGGTAAATACTCTCTTTCTGTGCCTTTTCTGGTTCAGAGCTTATTGTGGTGCATCACAGTAGTACAAGCGTCAACCAAGAACACTTGGTTGCACAAGGAAGCCGAAGGATACTGGATCAGCTCTTGGTTGGCTGTCTGGCTTCCTCTGAGTTAGCAGCAGGCTCCAAAGAAAACACTTTGAAGAGCTCAGAAAGACTGCTGTGAAGAAAAAGATCATATGCAATAGTGTCTTCTACCCACTGTCAAACAGTAATAAGCCCAAACCTTGGGAAATGCAAGTTACTTATCTTCAGAGGACTAGATGAGAAGCAGTGCTTTTTGGAGGAAACATGAAAAAGCAACCTGGCAAAACCCATACTGTGCCCATCCTACTGACGCATGCCATACAAGAAATAAAAAGGAAGAGAGGCCAATCTTCTTACACTCTGACCTGGCTGTTTGACTATATGCTGTACAAAACTTAACCAAACACCCAGAAATGTTACAAAAACAATGTTAGTGTTCTGGCTTGCATACACAGAGGCAGAGGAAATCAAGAATTATGGCTGAAACTCCAGCCTCAACACATAGAGTGACACTCAAAGACTTCTTCTAAAAGACTTGGGATGCTTATATATTTAGGAATATGTGGGCCTAGTTAATTATAAGAAATCAATCCAAATCTGCATTTCTGGATTTAGCAATCGTCTCAAGTCGTTGGGTGTTTTTAATGTCATTTTTGTGTAATTTTTTTTCCACACAGATAATCAGCTGACTAATCAACATCAGGGGTTTAGCTACTGTCATTATTTCTTCACTGAATGCATGTAAAGACACAGATTTAAGATGCATCATACACGGTGGGGAAAAAAACAAACAAAAAAAACAAAAAAATGAACCTCAAACCAGGATCAGCTGAATTTGGTACAAACCCCACTGATTTTACTGGAGCTGAGATTTTCCTGTGGTCCAGCTGCAGAACAGGGAACAAGACCAGGTCTTTCTTTTAGTCTTTTTTTCTGTCTCGCTGTGCCAATATCTTGATACTTGACTCTGTTGCTAACGTCTAATATGTTTCAACCAGCACGAGTTTTATTGTCATAAAAATTCTCATTTTAAGAGGAGCTATTTATTATTGTTATTATTATTTTAGTAAAAATCCATTTTGCAATGTCTAAGAAATTGCATCATGGTTCCCTGGCCCTTCAGAGCTAAATGTTACTAAAGTAATCCTTGAATGACTCAGATTTCAAGGCATCAATACAGTTGCTGATGATCTGGTTCCCCTTATCCACCTCCTTGGCAATGGTGGAGATCTGCGGGTCACTGTCTCCCCACCCAGCATCTGTCCCTGGGACAGCTGGGTGATGCTGGTGGTCTCCATTTCTGGCCCATATTTCAGCTTGATGATGGTCTTCTTCATGCTGCCGGCAGCCATTTTGTACTTCTCCTCCTGCTGGCACCTCTTCTGGAGACAGTAATACACAACGCCCAGGACAATCACCATGCCAAAGAGACAGCCCAAGATTGTCATGATATAATGAGTGGCAGTGGAAGGGGTGAGCACTGGCTCCTTGCGGTTGGGTCTAGTGGGTGTGATGGGTGAGCAGCCTGAGTGGCGAGACTGCAAGCTGTTCTTACCACCAAACAGCCAGAGGTGAAATCAGGGGGTTTAAACAAGAAATCTTTCTCTCAAATGCTACAGCTCTTACTTTTGATCATTTCCATAACTGATGACTTCTGAAAATTTCCAAGGTAGTATTAAGTAAAAAAAATGGTGAACCTGTGGGTTCAGTATCTATTGAAAGAGACATCTTCATGCTTTATCAACTTCAATCTTTCAAAGAGAACATGGTGTTCTTGGGTTGGGAGGAAAAACGTGGGGACTGAATCATGTGTACAAAGTACATACTTCACTGTTAAGTCATCCTCTGCATTCCAAATTTGAGTAACAAAAGCGGTTTTCTTCTATCAATGATCAAAGCTTCCATTAAAACTAAATGGCTTCTGTAAAATTGGAAGAAATTGCACACGCACACTCACATGCACCACCACCACCTTTCAAAATATTTCTAAGGGGCTGATCTCAGAGCAGACCTGTGGATGTCTCAAATCTGATATAATTGTACAGCAATTAGACACTTTGTAAAAGGGTTTAGAATGAGCAAAGGGGAACATGTGGCCCAACCCTCCTCTTACACTCATACCAGTGCAAATTAAGATTAATACTGCATTGATTTTTTTGACAAGTTGCAGAAGTTGCATGAAAGAATCCAGTTTCTGGGAAACCCAAGGCTTTTGCAAATTTGTGTTTAGCCTGACAAAACATTTCAAACAGGAAAGTATTTTTGGCATTTTGCTCAGAAAGGATTTTCATTTTGAAACTGTTTTTTTTTAACAGAAAAAAAGTGTTAAATAAATAAAAAGTAAACCAGAAATTTATGGATCATTTATTTTTCCTTTCTGCAAATGGGAAAATCTTACATCAAGTTGTCAGTTCCATTTCTGTGGTGAAAAAAAATCAAGTCAAACAGATAATTTAATATAGTGCCCGAGTCAGTTCAACACCGTCTTGACTGCATAAAAGTAATAACGCACTCTCTTTCCATGGATCAGTTTTCCTTAAACCCTAAAATTAATTAATATTTACAAATTGTTTCATTTCACTGATCAGAAATGGCCTCCAGCAAATTTGATAAATTCCTTAAAGATTTCTTGCATTTAGACAAAGGAAATTACAAGGAGCTTTACAGAAAATTCATACTCATGAGCCTTAGTTAAAGATAACAGATGCCCACTTGCAGTGAGTACACTTTTCATTGCTTGAACAGCACTGTGCAGTAATATAAAGTATACTCATTTCATTCCTACTTATCTTCACTTTAATTTTCCATCTCACTCAAAGGAGTCTTAACATAATCTGTGAATCAAAACCTAAGTTATATTGCCATTTATGCTCACAACAACCTTTCAATAATATCGTAATGAATGTTTTGTTGCAAACAGAGCTCAGTGCACTCATCCAGACTCTATTGGCCTGCAATTCCAGCTCTGACAGACTACCCAATGTTTCACATCTGGCCAAAGGCCAATTAAAATGGCAATCCTTGAGCTAACGCCTTTTGAGTTGAAATGACAATTCATTTTCTCTACTCAAGAATGGAAGCAGACGCCTCTACTGCAAACTGTGCTAGATGTGAGGGCAGGTTTTGTAATGGGCCCATCTCTGCAACTACCTTACTATTGCAGACTCAGTTTATTTACTCCATGTTGACAACTTTCAGACTTTTTCAATCTAAGCCTGTTTGAATTGGTAACAAAAAAGTGAACCGTTGGGTATGCAACTTTTTTCCAACTGAGCTTTTTAAAATCTTCATAAGACAATAAGTATTACTAAATTCTAGCCTTAAGATTTTTCCCCTTTAACTAAAACTCCAGTTCTGGTAAGATATAATTTTTATACACTAATGGTTTCTTTACAGGAGGCTCACTGTGATGGCCTCTTAGTAATAATAATAATAAAAAAACTTTTAAAAGGAAAAATGTGTATGCCCAGCAGCTTGCCAGGGAATCACACAACATTCATGATCACTGAGGAATTGTTAACATACAGGATTGATGTTACGTGTACATATACACACCCACTTTTGCCTTATTCACTTGAGCAACCTTCAACACTATTGTAGCTAATTATCAGTATCACTTGACAGCCAAGACTGCATGATGTGATCAGAGAGCTGATTCAGTGTCCTCTAAAATCAACAGAAAACTTCCCACTCTTTGAAGGATTACTTCTTGATTTCTTTTTGTCTTTGTAAAGTATTTGGAACTTTATTTTCTATGTTTAGTTGTGGTGGGTTGACCCTGGCTGGATACCAGGTGCCCATCAAAACCACTCTATCACTCCCCAAGGAAAGAACTTTCCCTGCTCCTGCATGGGGTCCCTCCCATGGGAGACAGTCCTCCATGAACTTCTCCAACGTGAGTCCTTCCCACAGGCTACAGTTCTTCACAAACTTCTCCAGAGTGGGTCCCTTCCACAGGGTGCAGTCCTTCAGGAGCAGACTGCTCCCATGTGAGTCCCCCACAGGGTCACCAGTAAACCTAGTCCAGCATGGGCTCCTCTCTCCACGGGTCCACAGGTCCTGCCAGGAGCCTGCTTCAGTGTGGGGTCCCCACGGGGTCACAGCCTCCTTCGGGTGCATCCACCTGCTCTGGTGTGGGGTCCTCCCCAGGCTGCAGGTGGAGATCTGCTCCACCATGGGCCTCCATTGGGCCCCACCGGGGCGCAGGGGCTCTCGGGAGCACCTCATCTACCTCCTTGCTGTCTGCAGGGCTGTTTCTCTCACATATTCTCACTCCTCTCTCTGTCTGCAGTTGCACAGTTTTTTCCCCCCCTTCTTAATTATGTTATCCCAGAAGCACTACCACCATCCCTGATGGGCTCACCCTTTGCCAGCGGTGGGTCCATCTTAGAGCCAGCTGGTATGGACTTTATTGGACATAAGGGAAGCTTCTAGCAGCTTCTCACAGAAGCCACCCCAGCAGCCCACCAACACCACCAAAATCTTGCCACACAAAACCAATACATTAGTCTTTCCTGAAAGACAGACTTTTTAAGAGTGAAATAGCCCCATGAACTGTAGCATGGACTGCTCTTTGTGGTGTTTTAAAAGCTGGGAAAATAGCTTCTCCCATTGTGATTTCATTTTCTTAGTTATCTACCTACCTAGATTAGACCAATAGATAGCTATCCAGATTAAACAAGTAGATATCTAGGGCGGGGAGAAGGAGAGAGTAAATATATCAGTCCTAGATGGACAGGATGGATTGATGGCATTGTTATTGGTTAAGTACTTGTTTAGTTCGGACACAGGAAAAACACTTAAAAATCCTCTCTGTCTTTGACGGAAAAGTTGAAGAATGACCACGGCTTCAAGAAGCTAGTTGGATTTTACCAGACAAAATGCCTATTGAATATTGTCATCACACAGATAAGTCACTGGGAAAAAGCAGGAGTGAAGTCATAAGGATGAGTTATGTCTTGCCAACTCTCGTAAGGACAGAAAGGATATTGCCAGGCCACCGCCGTTCACAAGTTCTCAGACCTTTCCCTCAAGTTGTGAAGGACTAGGTCATTGTGTTGGAGCTGCAGTGCACTTCCTTCCCAAATCTGAGGCAGGAAACAGGAGCACAAGGGAACAAAAGAAGAAAGAGAAGTCCAGAGATAGTTCCATTATAAGCTCACATGACACTGCAAAATATTTCCCTTCTCTTCCTCCATAAAAACATCTAAATTAAACTAAGCTATGAACCTGAACAAGAAGTGGTCTTCAGTCCTCCTTAGAGTTGGGCTCTTTTACTCGATGTTCAAACTTTGGTCATAAGATTGGTATTACTTATTCTTTCCTTTCCTTCCCAGCAAAAAGCCTGAAGTGCCTGACTAGCCGGCCAGGAAAAAGACACAGAGAGACTGGTAAGTTACCAGAAAACCCTCCTGATTAGCTCCCTGTCATTTTAGAGGGGATTTGAGAGATTTATTGCTTCAAAATACAAGTTTTTAAAAATGGGGGCTTTTTTCCTCCTTTTTCCTGAGCAAAACTTCAGTGCTCATTTTTTCCTGGAAAGGTATCCACCCTAGTCTAGCAACTGAAGATTAGTAAGTCACTGTTATTGCTAAACCAAAGGCTTATGAATGCTTGCACTCCAAGCCTCCATTGACTCTAGTAGGCTTTGTACTGGGACCTCTAGGGGAAGCATAATATGAGACTAAAAAGGTTTTCCAATAATCACATTTATTCATTCTTCCTAGTGCACTAAGACACACCAAAGACCACTCATTATTGACCAAGAACCTTTTTACATTTCCAAATATATTTTTCCCCAGATAAATGCATATATAAACAGCTTGAGCATACAGTTTAATAGTTCCCATCAGTATTAATCATCAAAACACAAAAAAATGAATTCACACTTACACTGAAATAGTTAAATGCTGAAATTTAAAAAGGATCTTTCCATAACAGGATTGGGAGTATTACCTCTGGCTTAATGCACACAGTAAAGGAAATTAAAAGAGGCTGCAAAGCAAAAGTAAAAGTAGAGCTGGCTCTTACTGAAGTCAATGGCAAATTTCCTCTAAACTGCAGTAAGACAAGACTAAGCCCCAGCAGCCTGGATTCACTACAAAGCCAAGGGAGATTTTAAAACATAAGTAATAAAAATAAGGAACGGCAAAACAATTGTTAATACTATGAAGTTAGAAATAATGCTTATTAATATTTAAAATACTTCTCCAGATGCACATTTAGTTTGTTTTTAGGATTAGTACACATGTTATAAATACGAAGCAAGAATCTATTTTCTTAGTCTAATTGTTTTTTTTCTTCACAGTACACATGCAGCGTAAATGCATTCATATTTGCATATATCTTTACCATGTGTGCCTGCAGAGAGCGAAGGACCATAGTTACACAGGCAGGAAACAGAAAATGTTCCCTTTTCCAAGCTTATTCTTGCCTTCAAATCATTACAATGCCAGATTTTATCAGGAACGCTGCTTTAAAAAAATTAAAAGAGAATTTCAGTTCCAGATGGATTCTACAGTGATGTTACAAAGATAATATAAGGAACAGAAAGTGGAAACAGATGTGTCATTTTTGCAGAGATGGATTACATTAGCGTAAAACTCTCCAAATGTTATGCGAGTTGTGATATCTGCAGCAATATTTTCAGACCTGGGTAGATCTCTTCCCCTGCCCCTGTGATTTCCTGGTTGGGATGGTCATTTCTTTCTTTACAGCTTCATAGACTGTAAGGGACCATCTAGCCTGAACCTCTACAGACTGCAGGACTTCCCAGAATTCATTCCCAAAACAGGCTTGCAGCAGTAGACAACCCATTACCGTACTTGCTAGGAACACTAATGAATTTTTTCTTGCTATATCAAAAAGCCAAAACCAAACTTCTCATAAAAGCCATCTTCTGAGCCTGCTCACAGGATTGCCACCACTTTTGCATAGTCATTAGCTTGTCTGTTGCATTGTTGTAAGTTTTTATTCTTGGATGAATGACCTTCCCATATGAAAATAAACTATTCTCTCTCTCTTTGTATCAGTACTCTGAGCCCTTCTTTTTGTATGGTTCCCTTCATGCCTAGTCTCAGTGTCCTCTGAAAACCCTATCAGAAATAATTTTCATAATTTTTTGTGTCAGTGATAAAAATGTTACCAATGTCAAAGCCAAGAACCACCTGTCCTCTTATTAATGACAGCTCCCTGAGAGGTTTACAATTTGAGACCTCATGCTGAGGTTTAATCTATGCTGTATTACTACTGACTGCCCCTTTCATGTCTTGACCAGAATGCCAAATCCTAAAACACTTCAGTGCCATTGTCTTTCTCAAGCAAACTTATCTCAATTTTTTAAAAATAAGATACCAAAAGCTGTTTTCTGTAAACCTGCATCAATTGATCCTGACACTAGTATACTCCCTTTTTCATGTAAATGTTTTTCAGCACCTTCCCACAATTCCTCCAGCTATTGGGGTCACCCTCTTGAGCTTTTAAAATTTTGGTACAGGATTAATTTTTTGCAGCTCTAGTCGAAAACAAATATTTAGAGGGAGATTTATCAAGCTAGCTGATTTTAAATACGCAATTTGAGTGGCAGGTGTTTGTTGTCCTTCAGTACTGGATGACTGGTGTGAATATCTCTTGGCTCTTTCTCTGTGTTCAGGATGTGACTACTTACTGAGCAGTTCTGCCCCTTTGTGTGATTATAGAGAATCCTACCACTTTCTTTTAGCAGTGTAACAATACAATTCTAAGATTTCTTAGTATATTATTTTAAAACTTCCCTCTTACACTCTAGAAGTAAACTGGAGTTCTCTCTTCGTGTGCTTTTGTTCTTTTCTCCTTTAACAAGTGTTGAATGATTCCTACCTTCTGACTCGTGCTACTATCAAATTTGCCTTTCTCCCAATATTTATATAAATTTGCATTTTTCCTGTTTTGGTTTTCTTTGTGTTTCACATTAGTTTCCACTTTCCCTTTGAGCCAGGGGTTTGTTTTGTTTTGTTTGGGTGGTATTTTTTTAAAAAACCAATATGGCCTTCTCTCTCAATTGTGGCTTTTGGAGCATTTGGTAAAATATTCCTAAGCAGCTCCCAATTATCATTCACATTTTTCTGTTTAAATGCTTTCTCCCAAATGATTTAGCTCTTAATTGTTTTCAGCTTTATGAAACTGCTCTTTCAAAGCACTAAGAGAGGGGGTGTGTGAAAATTTTTTTTACGGTTTTTGCCAGTTGGAACACTGTTTTGCTTTCATAAACCTAATATAATATTGCTGAAGATGCATAGTTAAGCATAAACTATAGTATTAACACTGCGTTTGAATTTTCCTTTCATCTATTAAGGTAAAGTTCAGTAGAGGGTTCAATATTCCAGAAACATTTTCAGAATTAAGAAGTGGGTAAAAAGAAAACCCTACAACTTTTCTAATGTTGAAAATAGACATTTAAAGCACCAGTCATCATGGTCTGTCCTGTCAATTAGTGCTAAAATATTCTTATGAGAAGAGCAAAATTAAAAACAGGGTTTGATTTGTAATTTGTTACCAGGTAAATCTTCTTCCTGCAAGACTGGTCAGATCTTTTCAAGAGACACACTCACCACTGCACTTCAGATTTCCACCATTCCTCTGAAATGTTCCTCAAGTATCTTGACTTTTACTGAATCTATTATCTTGACTTTTGCTAAATGCTTGATGAAAAAGCAGGTAGACTTGGCTTTTCAGTAGAACAACCTCTTTAGGGAACTGGGGGGATTGGGGTTTGAGAGAGCAACAGTACATCAGTTTATATATTCAAAAGAAAAATACAATAAGAAGTTTGATTTTCAAATGCACTTAGTGCTAGACCACAGCTGATCAACAAGTCAATAGTCAAGCTGTGTCATCAAGATGAGTTGACAAATGCTTCAGTTTGCTCAAAAGAATTAGAACTGAATGACAATAGTTTTTTTAGAATCCATTCAATCCCAAATTTTAAAATCAATTCAGTGGTAACATGGGGAAAAATAAGAAACGATGACAAAGAATAACATCCTTCTTTGTGATTGTAGTCAAATTTAGATACATTTGAAACTGATATTCATTGCTGACCCGCTAGAACGAGCACAGCAATTTCTCCCAAGTGCTACATAATTCAATTATGGGCTTTGTTTAATGATTCAGAGCACACTTTAGATCATTTTTCCAATGAGCTCCTTAACTAAATAATCACTATTCTCTTCTTAACAGGATCAAAAAATTCGTAGTAACTCACATGAATTACAAGAGAATTAGTTGAAGTAGTCACTCGAATAGATCCAGTATGGAATATGCAGAAGTAATTTGGATGCCAAGATCCATTTCCTTATTATTGTAAGGGAGATGGTGCTTCTGCAACTAATGGCGATGAATTGAAAGACTGTCAAGACTGTACTGCCAAATAGTTTTCATAAATTTGTTGGAAGGGGTGAGGGTTGGTCACTTATGGGAGATGCACCAAAACTAGTAGCCTTCAGATTTAGTGACATATCAAAAGTGTTACCAGACAACTTTTAGGTATGTGGTTTAGATTCCCCTTTTGACATAATTGGCTACATCTCCCAGGGCTGACGTGTTTTGTCCATTCCTGGTCAGTAATAATGCTCGTGAGGTAACCTGGGTGGTTGGGGGAGGGAGAGTGTTTGTTTTCCAGTGTAGGCATGGAGATATTTATTCTTCAGTGGCAAACACATTGACACATCAACCACTGTGCTGAATGTTCCCAGTCAAGAACTATTTCAAGAATAAGAGCAGACTTAGTCTGGTCAGCCACTTCCATCTTGTTTACCAGAAGAAAAGCACAACATTTTTCAAAGCAGTTAGTCTTCATTTCACTTACCATGGCAATAAGTGAACGATGTTAACAGGTAAGCAGAAAAGTTCAACTGATTGCTTTTCTCAGTTTGAAGTTTAAGGAAACAAAAGGTTTTTTTAAAGAAAAAATGAAAAATAAGATGTCACGGACTGAAAGGAAAGTTTGGTTTAGAGAGAGAGTACTTCCTTCGAAGTATCTGCAGTAAGAGCCTCAGAAACAAAAGCTAGATTTAAGGAGAATGATTAATGCTTTCCCTTAATAGCTCAACAAGTAAAATAATGCCCACATCTATAGGGACTTAGGTTCCATTTATTAAGGAGTTTTAAATCTACATCACCTAGTTTCTTAATAATGTCTGAACAACCAAACTGTAGACTGGTATTGGAGAGGGTATCCTCACTCCATTTTAAAACACAAGGTAATAATTGGAAATAATCACAGATCAGAAATCTGCTTTTCACTCTCCCAAGGCAATGGGCCTAATTACTAGGCTGGAAAGTAATTTCTTCTGTGCTTCAAAAAATATTTAGATAACTTGCATAATGCAAAACACCACTGAGAGAAGAGGGAAGCCTGTATCAGGATACTTTAGAGACGATCACTAGAGCACTCTTCCAAGGGCAGATTATCCATTTTATGTGTACAATGTTGTTAAAACCTTTAGAGTTGAGAAGTGCTTAGGATCTAAATCTCCCACTTTCTGAAAAAGTCCTCTGACTTCTGGCTATTGTTCAAAAGACTGCTCAACCCCCTTCTCCCAAACACACACCCACCAGCATGTTAAGATGAATCCTACATGATTACTATGTATTAGGAACCCCTGAAATCACACGCCTAGAAACAAAACTTTCAAAGAACTAAGACAAGAGGAAGTCTAATTTCTTGACCCCAAATGTCACTAAGCAGAAAGCGGGCTGCTGGCAGGAGATTAGTCAAACCAGACGAGCTCCTGGTGCACACCCAGTCATCATCTCAAGCAACCAAGAATGCCTTTTTTGCCAGTCATCACCGGGAGCTGTTGCATCAGGTACACTCCCAGGGGTTGGATCAGATTTCTGGCTCCTCATCCTCTATGTGTGTACCAAAATTGCAACTTAGCAACTATTGCAAATCTTGCCCGCCATGCATTTATCTAAAGCTTTGCAGTTATCAGAGCAAATTACTGGTTCTGCATGCACAGATGTGTTGAGAGAGAGCCAATAAAACCATTCATTATTATCCCAGGTTTCTGCTGGATTTCCACATGCCAGCTGTCCCCTAGAGCTCCACTTTTTGCTGAGTCTCCACTATTGAGGCCAAATGCAATGGCTGATGGTCTTCTCTTCCTCCACCACCTATATTATCAACACCAGCTCAGGAGCTGTGCTTCACACTATCCGTTTCCACTGTATAGTTATTACTGTCAGCCCCTAGCTGCCTGATGAATTACCCTCCTTCCTTCCTTAGCAGCTGCATGCTAGATGGTGGTACTAAGAATCTCAGGTTTTAAAAAAAGAGGAGTAAAAGGATGCTCTTAAGTATATTTTGAGGTTCCAGTCACCTCCTCAGTAACAGAGCAGCAGTATGATTAAGGACAGGAGAGGTGACAGGGGAGGGAAGGGAATGGAGACCTCCAATGATGGAGAGATAAAAAGAGCAAAAGAAAAAAAAAAATAATATACATATAGATATATATAAGGAAATAAAAATGGAAACCAATAAGAAAACAAAACAAACTGGAAACAGAAGCAATATTCAAAGAAATGGTAGTGGAAAACAACAACAAAAAAAAAGAGCAACAGAGTATAGGAGACCATTCAATCAATCACATTTTTAACAGTCAGGTGGAAATCAAAAGTAAAAAACCCCACCTTTCTCAATTAAAAGGTTCTGTTTAGAAAATACTTTTCTTGGTAAAAAATTACATTATTAAAATATTTATTTTTATTGCCTTTAAAAGCTATGTGGTTTGTCTTTTTTTTTTTTTCTTTTGTAAATAAAAAGCACTATCAAAAGGTATTACAGTTTTTCTATTGTTGCAGGAAAAAACCTCTTAGCTCCACTGAAGTGAATGGCAAAGCTGTTTATGAGCGTTTCAGTACAGGAATGTCATCCATGCTTTTACAAAGGGTACGAGCAGAACATTTCCAACCTGATCAGGCCTTGAAAACTTGAAAAGTGATAACAAAAGGAGGAAAAAAATACAACAGATTGAAGAAGTTTAATTAGGAGATCATGATGGATTGTGCCAGCTTTCCTTCTATTCAAAATTCAGTCTGATATAAATCTGAAGCTGACATGGATAGAGTAATAATGATGATGAGAAAATAGAGAGCAAATGTCCTTCTCATTTCATTCTCATTTATGTATTGTTATATGAGCCAGCTGGCTCTCAAACAAATTAGGCAGTGAGAGAGATTTAAGAGAAGTAGAAACTCATCCGAATGGCAGCAGTTTTCCAGAATAAAGAGGAAAATGCATTTTATTTACAAAAAATCAACTGCTTCAAAGTGGCAGAGTATGTCTGTGAGAAAAAACATCTATGGTGAACATAGTTAAGAGACTGAAGCTTTGCAGTTGAAAAAGCCTCCCCTCTAAATGAATAAGACACATAGGAGATGTCTTTCCTCCGCTGGTAATGGACACAGACAGCGATGGAGTGTCAGAGCTGCCCCTCTCCCCATGCCAGTGATAGCAGTGATGTTGCTGATGAAAATGAGATTTCCCTGGGTGCACGTAGTGTCCAAAAACCAAATAGGAAGGGACAGTGTCACTGAGTTTTTTAATAATCATAGGAACACTGAGGAGATTGTCAGGAAAATGAGGGTTGTGGGGAGACAGGCTGCACGGAAGACTGAAGAAGTCTTGAATTTCTGGAGTCAAGGGAAAAAATTCTCCTTACATCTGCAGGGCCAGGAACTCACCCTCAATGTGTAAAACAGTAAATGTAAAACTTACTAAAAGGATCAAATAATTTCCATATCAGAAAGAATTCTCTCAAGGAATCATTGCCCCTGATAAACCTACTATGATGACTTAAAAGCAAATCTTCTTATTGCCTCCTAATGGTGATGTAAATGAAGCTTAAAATGACCATGAGAAAGCAGCTTCTGAAATTATGGGACACTTGATATGGCAGCATGTTAACTTGTGACAGCAGTCACAAGACTTTTCCCTAAGCTGAATAAATTGAAATAAACTTCAGAGCACAACAGAGATATGTCAATTCTGGTATGTCAAGGGAGTTGCTGTGGAAAACCTCCCTACGCACCCAGGGACAAATATAGGTGAGGGTCTTCCTATGATCTAAGAAGATTGAATAACGTATCTGCAGCTGGCCTTGGTCAGAATACACACATTAATCATCCCATTTTACCTAGTAACAAATAAAATTCGTAAGATGGCATTTAGGAACACCAACAACTCTGAAGAGAATTAGCCTGGATGAAAAGCTTACATCCCCATTTCCAAAAGCTAAGATCTACCCCAGTTTATTCCCTCTCTGCTCGTTTTCCTCTGCTGAAAAGTGACAGTGATTGATGTCTTCTCCCACCCAAAGTATGCTGCGGTTATTGCTCCTTATGGTTAGAATTAAGCTAACAGCCCAGCTCAAACACTCACCCATTTAGATGAAGTATTTATTAGCCCTGAATCCCTCTGTTCTTACACCACCTCAAAGTTCTTGTGTACGTCACTGAGGAACACAAAGGGAAGGACTCTGGCGTTTAGTCGGAGGCTCCAGCACCAAAACCTCTAACAAGGAGAGCAAGCATGGAACAGCTCCGAAGGCCCAGATGTTTAAAACATATGAAGCCACAGAAGAAAATAAAGAGCAGCTGAATTACAAAGGAGGGAAGGATACAATGTTTGTCTATGGTTAAACTACTGTAAACTTTGAAATCTGTATTATGGAATCCATCAGAAATCCCATAACTTTAATTTAAAAGTAATAGTTGTAAGATTCTTACTTTGCCGTTATTTATGGTGTAATGAGAAGGTACATTACTAGAATCCCACAAACTAAATAGACGGATTTCATTAAAACTGTCCTGATGAAGAGTAAAATCGAAGGAGAAAGGAAATAACAATTTTTATTTGATGCCAATTTATTTTCATAGAGCGCTTTGCACAGCAGAAACCTAGGAAGATGAAAAGACAGGGAAAATTTTCCCTTTCTTCCATAGCATAGTGGAGCTTTTGAACGGTATTTGAAGGGCGGAAATGACCTACTTCCAGTTGCTTCTATATTAAGAATCTGGCTACGTATCCAAGACTTGCCTGAAGAATCAAAGCAATGTACAAATTCAGATCAGAATTGATTTGTCAACACATCGGTTAAATAGAAAATTTGTTGCTAAAGAATGTGCTGTAAAAATGAGTACTTGAAAGTCTGCCCTCGTAGGGTCCTTCAGGGACATACCTCAGATGCTCGCCTTGCCTCCCGCCCTGCTCCCCCCTGCTCTCCCTTCCTCTCTCTGCTACGATGGCTGTCCTGGGGAAGCAGAAATCATGGGAGCATTAGGGCTTTGTGCCCCTCTTTCAGGTTGGCTCCCTCCAAAGGGCGCACAAACCAAGTCTCCACAAAGTGAAACAAGGACTGTTGTAGTCACTGCATTTTTTTGCGGGCATCCCCTTCCCACTGGACTTGAAGGAGCCCCAGGAGCTCACCCATCCACCCCTGTCCCAAAACGGCTCCTACCATGGTGGTTTTTCACAAGGCAGAGCTCTTCCAGGAAGACTACCAGAGCAAAGTGACTGTCCTGTATTATGGATTCAGTATCAAAATAAGCATCAGGTGAAAGAGTCTGGCAGAAGCCTGCAGGCCTCGACTCCTTGCTGGTAAACCACCACCATGCCAATGTATGCAGAGGGCATGAAGTGGAAAGGCTGCTCTCCTCTCCCTCCTCCCCAAGAACACTATGTGGTGGTTTATACCTATGATATCATGACACAGAGGATATGTCACGTAGCGTCACTTCTGGGGCTGCACCCACCCTGTGCAGAGTGCAGGTGGGAGGGGAATGAATGGTCCAGCATTTGCATATGATTATCTCATGGAGACACAGGAAGGACACAGGCTCTCCTGAACTGTTAACTCCAGTCTTGTGTTATAGTTAAGGACATGATATAGCCTATGGTTAGTTTTACAGTAAATAGAGGGGGTTCTGTCCCCAAACTCCACCTCTGCTTTCCAGATCAGATGGCAACTTCCCCCCTACTAGTTCTGTGCTGCCACTTTCCTTCACCCTAGATCATGCTTCTGGTGTGCTACTGTTGGCTTCCCCAAGCACGCTACTGCTTTTCCACTTCCAGCCCACACTCACCACCTCCCAAGGCAAAAAACCAGAGCTGGGTGCAGCCTTCCAGGTGCTCAGCTGGCCTGAGGTCAGAGGTGGTAAAGCTCTTCTGGATTCACTAGAAACAACTCTTCTGTTTTATTCTAGGCCATACTTACATCTTTCGATGACAGATTATAGCAGCAGCTTGTTAGTAACCACCATAACTCAAGTTTTCTTCTCTTCACTCATTGCCTACTGATGGATGCACTTCTGGCTTACTGTTCCTAGGTGTGAGCCTTTGCATTTTGTTTTAATATGTCTATCCCCTTCAGATGGTGGAGCCTTCACGATCATCCACCCTTGAGGCACTACATTCCAGTTCTTACCCACATCAGCAACATTTCCCAAATCTGTGTCACCCAGTCATTTCATAAGGGCCTCCAGTGCCTTGTGCTGAGACCTACAGCCCAGTGGAAGCTGAAGTCTGCAAACAAACCACATCTCACTGAATACCTGGAAAAATAAATATCTTTGTTTGCAGCTTTTTGTTGTGAAGTTGCATCCACTACTGTGCACATGTGCTTCTCAGATGTACCCCTGTGTGCACACAAAGAACAGGAGCATTACAAGAGTAAGCTTTAAAACTGCTCACTCATTTTGATAATTTCAGACCCTCGGCTATTAAACTAATGGCCTGAGAAGCTGAATTTTCTTTGGGATGACATGTTCTCAGACAGATTGTAAATTCAAATTATGAAGAAACTTTGATGCTCCCATTTCTTGTTCCCATTCTAGTGTTTTAAACTGTTGATATTGATTTATTAGGAGTTAAATAATCATTACAAGAAAATAAGAGCCATGAAGTCCTTCTCACTCTTTTATTTTTAAATCTACAGACTTTTTGACCATCACTGCCTTACAGTGACACCTTCTGGAAAAAGCTAGGAGAGGGGGAAAGCTGCTCCATAGAGGAATGTGTGTGGGACAAGCATGAATCAACACAGATCGGCTTTGGAGCATTCATTCCTGTCAGCCTTCTGATGTTAAAACACCTACGCGTATTGTTATAGCCATCCCTATGGCTTCATCTCTCTTTAAGAGAATGCATCTATTGCTAAGTAATTAATCTGGTCATATTTGTTTTCTTCCATAAAAGAGTATTCAAGTGTAGCATGGCAGTATTTCACAGAGGTAAAAAAAAAAAAAAAAAAAAGAAAAACAGAATAATGTATTTTTTCCAGATGAAAGTTTCTTCTGTTTCAAATCCTCTCTAAAAATATTGCTGTATTTTGAGAGGGACACTTAGTGAAAGTCTTTAAGGGAGAATAGTAGTCGAAGTACACAGACTTCTAGCTTGGTTAGGCAGGTGAAATGGGGAGAAAAAACCCTCAAAATCCATTAGAAAAGAATAGCAGAAGATGTGAAAATACATTTTCCATTTCTAGACAGCAGCTCAGCTGCTGACAATCCACTGTCGTGGCACAGCTCCCAGTTTCATCTGCTGCTCCCTCAGTGTTTAACTCGGAAGGGAGTTACGCCAGCATCAACGGTAGTTTCTGAGGCCGCTCGCAATACACTGTCGCAAAAGTGGCTCTGTTGTGTCTCAGTAGACTTACAAACAAGAAGGGCTTTGAGGTTGGTTACCATTTAAGCAAATACAAGTTTTACAAGGTCTGGGATCTGGGGATGGCCATGTTTGGTTCGTTACCAGTGCTACACTGAAGAACAGCTTGTGCAGGAATGGCGTAGGAGTAGAGACAGTTTATTATAAAAAGCTGAAATCTAACTGAAAGCAGAGCCCTAGGCCCCCACAAAGAGTACGGCAGAGTGATTTTCCAAATTCTCAGCTATGTATGTCACGAGTAGGAACTCAAAAATGTCTCAACATCCTTACTCACGTTGCTGCTGATGACCCCAGTGCCATGAGTCTCCGTCCATTTGTATAACAGCGCTAGCTGTAAATTTCCAGCTCATTAGTTAGTATACGTAAGCATGAAATCAGCACAGCAATACTGATTTAAACCAGATGAGGGTCTGACCTTTGGTTTGCACACAGGATCATGTGGGAGAGGAAATTGTATTATATGGGAAAGAGCCATTACAATTATCAAAACAAAGCATTAGTCAGGTGAGCTCGGCTGTACTCATACGGGACCGAAACTTATGGCCAAACCCACCAAGCTGGCCAGCACTGACTCAGACCAGAGCACAACATGCTGAGTGCTGCTACTGCCAAGCCTTCATCCCTGAGAGATGGGGCAGGCTGGCACCACGGTGTGGCAAACCCTGGCCTGATCTGCTATCCATGCCGATAGGCTGTGCCCATACGTACCTGACGTGGGGACATCCCAGATTTTCCATCTCCAGAGCAATTCAGGGAGTGCAATTGGCCCATCAGGTCGCAGTGTGGAACTGGCACATGGCCAAAACCTGCATTCAGTCTCAAGAAACTGAAAATCATGCCAGTGCTGCCAGCAAGAAAGGACTTCAGTCTTCAAGCGTCCTCTAAATTCACAACAGAGTTCTTCCCAATGACAATCAGCCCAATTACTCATTTATTTCCAAAGGTTTCCATTGTCCTCTATGTTTTGGTAGTTCCTTTTTCTGATTCCAACCAAAAGAGGACTCTACCAGTCCCAAAAATAAATTGTGCTTACATCACAAAAAGGGGTCGAGGAGACTTTGATATGCAGGCACAGTTTCCAGAAGACAAGAGGAGAAAAAAATCCTTGGAGTGATAAAAAAGATCTCATATAATCATATAATCAGGGTTGTTCAAAGTTTTGGTCTAAAACCCATGAAAATTTCCAGATTTGTGATTTCCATCCCCTAGGATTGATTTAGTTAGGTCCTCCAGCCTCACCCAGAAGGTGAAGCCCTCGGGTGACAAAACCCCAGCAGCTGGGGGTTTCAGAAATATCAGGTACTGTAGGATTCACAATAAAGCAAAGAGTAGAATCATAGAATCATAGAATCGTTTAGGCTGGGAAAGACCTTTAAGATCATCAACTCCAACCATTACAGTAGGCAACCCTGGGTTTATTTCTATATAAATCTAATATTACGTCTGTGTTGTTATTCTCAAGGCTGTGCCCTCTTGTACCAACCCACTACGAAGGAGGTTGCAAGGTTGGGTGTAATAGGTGTATTATGGAGAGCATGAGATGGAAGGAGACATAAACATGCACTCAGTGGAACTCACAGGAGCAAAAAGGGAAAGAAGGAGAAGCAGCAGGAGAGACTAGCACAGTGATTTAAATGGAAGGGGCTTAGAGCTGGAATGCAAGCAGATGGCTATCTTAGAATTAGATTTTCTTTTTTTTTAAAAACGGTAATCAGATTTGTCAATAAGCTCAGACCATTTTTTGAAGACTTGCAAGAGCTGCCCTTGCTGAGGCTCTAGAAACACCACTGCAGTAGAAGATTAGAGAAACTGAAAGAAAAGGCTTTTACAAAGAACAGGTTCAGACAGTGACAATGAAGTTTTCTTTTTCCCTAGAGAGCTGCTGAACTTTAAGCAAAATTTATTCAAGATGCACGCAGTTTTCACTGTAATAACTGTGAGAGTCACATGGCTATAGCAAGAAGTTTATTTCAGCCTCGGCATAAGCCACAACATTAGGGAGAACGAGAGGGAGACTGAGACACAAAGAGGAAAGAGAGAGCGCGCGTATTTGCAAAAGGACACAATATGCTGGCTGGTATTGCCAGGCAAAGGACAGGGAGCCCTCTGTACTGTATATATAGTTACAATGAACTGCCCCTCATAAAATATTTAAATGCAAGTTTCTTTTCAGTTCAAGAAGCAATCTTCAAAAAGGACCCTTTTACTGTAATAGTAATTCTTATTAATTTACTACAACAATAATAGAAGTCAGTTTGCCAGTTGGTGTTTTGCTTTTACTATAAAGCTTGAAATGGAAACTGTGGCCTTGATGAAAACTGTAAAATTCCAGTAAATGGGATTAGTCATCCTTTTGTGTGCCCCAGTTCCACATATCAAATAACAAGCAGTGACACCCTCAGCTACCAAGTGGAAGCAAACATACTTCAAAAAGGGGAAAAAAGCCACAGAGAAGATGAGTAACATTTGACATTTTCATGTCCGGAATTTCTGTAAATGTCTCTCTCCCAGAGGAGAAATACCTTCCAAAATATTTAGTTCATTGTGGTATTTCTCTTTGATAGAGTGCTGTGAAATCCAGAGGGGGGGGAACCCTTAATGAAAACATCTTAATGTTTAATTAACTCTTTCCAACCTGGCACAGTTTAAGGCATTTAAAATCAAGATTAGTATAGCAGATGGCAAAGGGGAATGGATTTCAATGTGAAGGATTCCTGACAGTTGTGGAGAACTTCACTGCCTGCTCCCTCCACATTCAGTAGTGCCCTGAGGCTTCTAATATGATCCTCAAGAGAAGAATTCCATCGAACAAGAAGCTATTGATCACACAAATTTTATATGCCTAATCACTTTGGTTTTGATGGAATGTGAAAGCCTTTAGAAAGGATTAATATTTCTGTCCTATACCTCAATGTTCCCAGTGGAAACCCTACATATTCACTTTCTGCACATGTTGGTCACACAGCATATGGAGCCAAAGCCTGATGCATTCTGCCACTTGTGCAATCCCAAGCAAGGCAACCAGGTTGAAGAGTTTGCATACATAAGTTTCTGAGTTAATTGTCTGTTGTTATTGAGTAAAGCACCCAACTTTCGTAAGATTTCGGCATACTGAATGGATCTTAAACAGATTTCCAGCACAAACATGCTGCCAAGCACATTGTATAACAGGGTTTTATTATTCTGATCCGTGGTCAAATTACAGGACAATAAAAATACATTTTTAAAATCTAGTAACAAATTTCAGCAATTGGCTCAAAATGAAATCAACTGTGACAAACCCAAATCCTTGCAAGTGCTTAGTGCTTTTGTTATTCTAAATTCATGCCGTGGATCAGAAATAAAAATCCCAACATAATACCTCACTAACATCAGTTAAATCCTCACAAATACTGTTAACTCCACAGCGTTGGAAACATCCTAAGTAATTTCTCTCCCTCTTGCAATCCAGCTTGCTCCACAGCAACCCCATTCTTTAGCCTGACGAAGGGTCTGCCTCCAGAAACTCAGCTCTGGATGCTCTCCCTTGGCAGTGTTGGTAAAAAAGTTAGAATGGGAGAGCTCAGACCTCCAGGA
This sequence comes from Gorsachius magnificus, assembly GCA_034008185.1. NCBI lineage: Eukaryota > Metazoa > Chordata > Aves > Pelecaniformes > Ardeidae > Gorsachius > Gorsachius magnificus. The sequence continues at coordinate 126,070,761 of CM067082.1, read as the reverse complement.
TGCCCAAGACCCATTTCTAAGTGGACAACTGAAGTTCAGAGAGTGGTATCTCTTCTTCTGCGATGGTAGGATGTGGCCATAAAGGGATACTGCAACATCCCAGTCTTCCCACCCTGACCAACTGGCCCAACAGAGAGGTGTACAGGTGAGGAATGGACTAAGGCCCTCATAAAAACCACCTGGGCACCTTTTGGGCAGCCACAGCCATGTCATTAGGTTTACACCTCAAAATGCTTTATTTTAAATAATGGTCCCAGAATGGAGACAATCCTGTCTTTACAGCTGAAACGGACATTAGTTGCACCACATTCCTATCAGGAAGGATGAAAAATTTACCTTGCCTTTTGAGATGAAGGAGAGAATCCACACCACATAACTAAGTAATTCTTTGTACATTGCATACAAGCATTTTGTGGACTTCAGGCTGAAATCCTCAATATTTCACTGTTTGGTTTTCACAAGTTTATGTCATAGAACATTGCTGAAACATGTCCAGAGAAGCACTATGAAGCTGGTGAAGGGTCTGGAGCACAAATCTTATGAGGAGAGGCTGAGGGAACTGCGGTTGTTCAGCCTGGAGAAAAGGAGGCTGAGGGGAGACCTTATCACCCTCTACAACTACCTGACAGGAGGGTCTAGTGAGGTGGGGGTCAGTCTCTTCTCCCAGGCAACGGGCAATAGGATGAGAGGAAATGGCCTCAAGTTGTGCCAGGGGAGGTTTAGATTGGACATTAGGAACAATTTTTTCAATGAAAGGGTTTTCAAGCATTGGAATGGGCTGCCCAGGGAAGCGGTCAAGTCCCCTTCCCTGGAGGTATTTAAAAGACAGGTAGACGAGGTGCTTAGGGACATGGTCTAGTGGTGGAAGGGCAGTGTTAGTTAACGGTTGGACTTCATGATCTTAGAGGTCTTTTCCAACCTCAGTGATTCTATGATTCTATAGATTTGACATCGGTTCTTTCCAAAGAAGCGGTAAGTTGAATGAAGAAAATTAGGTACCCTTCACTGCATTCACTCACAGACCATGCCAGGCAATGCCTGGGGATGAAGGGACAGCTGACACAGGCTAGCCAAAGTAGTTCATACAACAGGAGGAAAAGGCTGTGTTCTCCATGCTCACAGCAGCAACAACAGAGAGGGCAAAGAGAGCACACACGTGCTGCACAAAGCCCAGCAAACCCCAGTGGGGCTGCAGGCAGAGCTGGCAGCAATGCCAGCAGAAATCCCAAATGCCCTCAAACTTCTCCTTTTAAGCTACAGCTGGCTGCCAGCTGTTCAACAGCTGCAGAGAAGAGGAGGAGGAACAACAGGGAAACTATAATTTAACAGTATATAGCTTTGGTAGGAATAATTTCAGGAAGAAATAGAGAAAGGAAGAAAAAATATGAAACATATTCCCCTCGCCCCCCTTTAAAAGGAAAACAACACGGCCATTTACAAACACCAGGTTTCTGTACCAGCTATAAGGGAATAGCACAGACTATACTGTTTGCTAGATGGCACAAGAACTGGCGTTTAACTTCCCTACAAATATCCAAAGGAGACTCTTCAAAGTCTACAAAGTATAAACGCATAAACCCCAGAAATTTTGACATTTAAAGAAAGCAAAGGCGTATGAGCAGATGACTCAGGACACCTGAATCAGAGCATGATTACCAAATGAGACACAAGACCCATCAGTACCCTCTGCTCTATGCTCATAGCATCTGCTGATGAGAAAAGGTATCATCCATTAAGCTAAATTAAGATGCACAAATGAAGGGTGTCTTCTGGGAAAAAAATTTCCAGTAAAGCCACACTGGCATGAGTAGCACAGACCACGTAGTCTGGCACAGAGCAGACCCACCACAGAATAAAAATTAGTATCAGAGCTTCATGGCTCCCCAGGCTGCCTGCTGAAGGAGGCCAATAGGTACGGCACAGAAGAGAAAACCCAGAGCAGCATGTTGCTGCTTTGCTAAACATACTGATATGGGAGATTTAAAGTCATATGCTGATGATTTCCTCATTAAAACAGCGCTATTGCACTGTTTGCAGACTAAGTTACTACTCAGCATGTGCACTGTGTCCCTAATCTGGCCCTTAAAAGGAACATATTGATACACACTCCACCAGATGGAATGCATTAGACATTAAATATAAAAGTTGTTTTTGTTTTTAGAAGTCTACGTAACTTCACACACACACACAAAAATATCCCACAGACTACATATTAATCATGTTTACTGATCTCTGGAGAGTATTAGTACACTTTGAAGTTAGGCTACTGTGCCAAGCCTCTGTCTGTTGAAGGCATAAATTTTCTTCTTTGCTCCTTGTGTAACTTTTTCTTTCTCTCCCCATTCCCACCCCTCAATGAGGCAAGGTTAAATTGGAACTAGATGCGTTTTTCTATTAGCCTGCAAGGGCTTACTAGATGTGTGAATGGGTGACTTCACTTTGAAGGTACGTGTTCTAGTTCCCAAGCCATCTTTTCCACCCAGTAAACTTCTCAAACAGGCATCTTTTTTTGAATCCTTCTGCAACAGAATGAAAACTTTTCAAAAGTACAACTCTACCCATTAGCACATAATTAGATAGCCAAGCTTCAAACTTAAGGCTGCAAGTTACCTTTAGAAAGAAGTGATTATAAATAAAGCATCTGAGATATGGTTTCCCCCCATGTTGTGAGGCATAGTAATAACACACCTCGTTTAACTGAACAGGTATTTTGAATCAGAATACAAAAAAATATAAGTTCCAGTTGTAAAAAAGCCAGCTGGTAGAATATAATGAAAAGTTGTGCTGATAAAACTGAGCACAGAGTCATACAGCATTTCCTTCCTTAAAAGAAAATACCATCTAGCAATGGAAAAGAAGTTACCTTTCAGCCATCAGCTGGTGTAGGCACGCATGGACATGGCATCAGCCAGCCAGCTAATGGCTGATGTTCCCAGCATCTTTCTGCAAATCCTGATACCGTAGGAATATCTCTTGAGAGTCTCTCAGCAAGAGTCACTGAGAATTATTATGAACGCCATGTATGAAAGCACTTGCTGGATGCCAAAGCATAAACATGGCTTGATAAGAGCAGCTCAGGAAAGTCAGTCAGAACTATACACGCTTCCACCATTAACGTCGTCTTCAGCAGAGCAAACAAGTAAATGCAATACCAGAAAAACATAATCCTGTTCCTTCACTCAGAAAAGACATGTGGACTGCATATAAAAAAGAAAGGCACATAGTAATTTCAGTTGTAGCTAGCATACAAGTCAAGTTAAGGAAGCAAGACACATGTTCCTTGCAGTCTCATTGACATAAGTGATTATTTGTGGTTATGCATAGTCGATATCTATGTCCATCTGTATTGCTCTTGAAAACAGGATTCTGATTTTGACCCTCTGTACTGAAGCAAGCTGCCTGCAGTAGTCTGAAATCAGTGATGAACAGACATGACCCTCAGTATATTTTTCATAGCAAAGAATTACTTCAGTCACTAGTTGCCATCTGACTACAGTTGTTTAAGATTAAAGATAGCTATCTCAGCTGGGAAGGACAACAATCAAATAGCCTTGAGAAAGAAAGAAGAGCCACGCCTCTGGATGATGGCATCGTGAAGGGGCTCATACTTGCCAAACAAGGTCTTCTCTACACAGCCATGGTGGGAAGCTGCTCAAACACTACTTTTCTCAACTGCTGGTAGGTTGGGAATGTGTAACAGACAAGAATGGAGCACAGGAGGGGTATTTAGGATGGGGGTGTGATACAAAAGATAGTTTCCTCAGGCTGAGGAGGCAATCATTAACTCAACAACACCTGGAAAGTGATTGGTTTGATTCACAAATGGGTAACTATATGTCTTTTATCTGACTGTGCAGCCAAACAAATACCGCCTTTCTGAGCATCTGACTTGTGTGATACCATGCCAAGGCCTGTGCTGGCTCTCAGAAAGAACAGACTTGAAAGGTATCGATCTCCTTTGCCTTGGAGCTGCCTGCTCTGTGTCGTGCCTGTAAACAGTGCGTGCCAAAACCTTACCCCAGCCTGGGATCCTCATCACTTTCTACTCTTCTTTTTTCCACCATTTTCTGGGGACAAACCCCTCAGATTTTATAAATAATTGTTAAAATATCAAATAAAAACGCTACATTCACTTTGAAACACAGAATAAATCTTAAGACTTTCTAGCCCATGGTCTTCCCATTACACCCTAAACACACACATCGAAGGGAAAAAGTTATATGAGGAGCACACCCATAAAATATATTAGTAGGTCAGACTAGTCAGCGTTACACGATTATGCCGTGAAAGGTCCTGCTGTCAAAACAAATGCACATTATTCACAAGGGAGTATTATTAACATTACCACAAGCCATCTGAACTCTAAATTACCACTTTTTTTTATTTATATCTGAAATTTAAGCTAGTAGGAGTATGATTTAGTGCATTAAACAGAATGACTGACCTCTAGGGAAAAAATGCCTGCCAGCATGCTTCTTGCTGCACTGACACAAGATCTTTCTCCTTATTTTTAGTCCGCTCTTTCACCCACAACTCAGTATGGATAAAGATGAAAGATCAGAGACCCCTTTTGAAGGCTTTAGAAATCTTTTCTACTTTGAACAGGTTAGTTATCAGGGCTACGATACAATTCAGAGGCAGTTTTATGATGAAGCTGAAATGGCCACTCTCCCAGGCTGGGAGAGGATGTTACTTAAAGGGCTCCATTAGTCACCAAAGCAGTTTTTTCTTAAATGCGCAAGTTTTTGACCTTGGAGTTCAGTGATAGACTATGCGTCCGTTGTTGGTTGGTTTCCTGAAGACTCGCATTTGAGTGCTCAGGCTGATGTTGCCCTAATTGCATTTCCTTCCTACAACAATTTGCCATGGCCCTGTTCAAGAAGGGGTTCATCCAGCCTGGAAATGCTTTTTGAGGCACTCAGGGCAGAGTCTCCTTCGTTATTGCTGGCTGAGAAAGACCTGCCAAGCAGAGCAATCACAGACCTTCACACCCCAGTATAACTAACCAAAGGGATCCATTCAGAGTAGGGGAGGGGGGAAAAAATAACAATAATAATATACAACTAAATCAGTGCCATCCCTCAACAGGGTCCAGTCAGTATGTGCCCGGCCTCAAGGGAGCTTTTATTTGCATTCAACTACAGGCAGAGAGCTCCCAACACATGAACAATGGTATAAGAAGGGGAATGACAGCAATTAGTACCCAAACCAACAAAAACTGCAAGAAAGAAAGAAAGGCATTTTTTTCCTAAATAATTCAAACAAATGGAGTAAAACTACAGTGAAAAATTTCTTCTTTAAGAATCTGTTTCCTTGCAAAAGACAAATACATCAAAGCAGGAAGCAAACGGTGTGACGCATCAAGGTTATTGATGGTAAGTGTTCTTGTTTCCAGTAACTATTTTGATCTCAAATGTATGTTTCAGATGGCTTAAATAGAAGAAAGAAAAAAAAAATACAAACCCCACTTCTGGCAAATACAGAGAAGCAATCTTTTTTTTCTTGCTTTTCCTTCCATCTTACTTGAATTGCTCTTTTTTGAGTGTATGCATATTTTAAAGAAAATACTTCAAAAACATGTTTGCATTCACCCAAGTTGTGATACATAAGAAAGGCAAAACACTGAATATCCTCTATATATCTTCTGCAGGTCTGTAAGACCTAACGCTTTACAGTGCACCTCTCTGTGCAAAGTTAGACCATCGGTCTATGATGGTGAAATTCAGTTTCTGTTTACCCTACCAGCTGGGCATGTCATTAGGATTTTCACTCAGGATGTCATCATGTTAAAAACAGTCCCTCAAGGAACAGAAAGCAGTCCCCCAGATCACCTTGGAGATGATAGATACAGTATATAGATTGTTTCAAATCAAACCCTGAGATTTCAAAGTTCCTTTTTCTTAAAAAACCAAAAAAACAAAAATAAAAAAAACCCACAGAAAAGAAGTCCAGCTGCATTTGATTTCCTGTTGTCATATCCTCAAACCCTGCCAGTGAAAACGTCGCTCAGGAACAGCACTAAATGCACATGCTACCCCTGTGTGCATGCTTAAGCATAAGAGAAGTTTATACAGACACAGAAGGGGAAACTTTTCAAAGAGGTCATGAAAAATAACTCGCACTGGCTTTAGGAGGAATTACATATCTGAAAAAAAAGTCTGTGATGTATTTTACCTTGTGGCAATACTTTGCGAAATAGACAGGCCTTGTCACAGTAGCATAGATACAATCTGTTATTCCAATTCCAAGCCTATCAGGCTTGAAATCCAAGGAAAATATATTTACTTCTTGAAGCTGCTCTTTTACACTTTATGATATAATTGTAGAAGCTGTAAATTCGTTTTGTAGAGGGTTGTAGAAATTTGCTAATTCTTCCTTATTCCCTAGGTGGCACCATCAGTCCGTCAGTCCTGTGCTAAGGACTTCAAAGCTCATCGGCATTTTCTCCTATAGTTATTGCAGATGTCTGTCTGAAAAGCAACGTTATGTTTTTAAGCCTTCTTTAAGAGCTCTTTTGTGTTTTAACTTGGCATGTTTTGTCATTGTGAGCAGGAGAGCAATTTTTCAAGAAGGCTGTAGAAATTAAAGCCACAAAATGCAGCCCATACAGACATCACTTTATATTTATAATGCTCCGAATGGTGATATAACCACATAAAACAAAAGACCCAGCATGGAGGCGGAAGGAACAACTAACGTCTCTTTGAAGCTTCACTTAAAGTGTTTATACTTTGCACAAGTTTCCTGTGAAGAAAATACTGAAAGAGGAAAAAAACAGTTCTGAGGCAGCAGAGAATTTTATCTGTTTCTAAATGTTCAGTTGTGGAGCCTGAGCTATAATAATAACACACGATATTTACTCTGTAGCCATTCGGTTATTGATTACCAAAACTTAAAGCATTAGCCCACATAGTAGAGGTTTGCTGATCTTTATTGAGAAAACAATGTGAAAATGAGGGGAGAACTGAAGTTAGAGCCCGACTTTTCTTAATTTCAAGGGCTAATAATGCGGGACACAACACCCAGAGCTTTCCACCGAGGACCACACACTAACAGGGAGGGCAGATGTGCCAGCCCAAAGGTTTCTCACGAAAGCCTGCAGCAAGACTTAGCATGCAGTAAAACATTTTGAGACCCGGTCTGGGCTCTAATGTTGGTTTGGTCAGGGATTCGCAAGGCTGATTAGAAAGAGAAAGGCAGAAAGAAAAAGCTGATTTTGCTTTGATGGCAAAGGACAGCAGCAGCCCCTGCTGCATGCTCGTGCTGTTTCTCGAGCATGCTTGGTGGATTACTTTTCCTGGAGACCCCTGCATCTTGTCCACTGGCCATGGACATGGTAAGCACCAGCCCACGGAGAAGGAAAAGACAGATAAGCCAAAATAAGAAATAGCTGTGGGCCCTGCTCAGTCCAAGTGAAGACTCAATGGTTGCCCATGAAAGGCCAGTGCCCGCTCCCCGTGGGAGTCTACTCCTTTGGGTAAAAAAATCACAGACAGGTTCTGCTATAAAGCTCCTTTCCACTTGCATAGCAGAAAAGGCCAGTATGCATGAGGAACAGTTTTTAAGAAGAGGTTTGTTGTCTAGCCACAAAACAGAGCTAATGCCGGAGGCTGCTGTGTGTGAGACCTGAAGAGGAGAGGCCAGGTTTCCAGGGCAGGTCTGCCAGGCACCCAGCACTTAGGGAGGAGCTGCACGAGCTCTTGCAAGTGCTCATGAAGGCCACGATTCCTGTCTCACTGGTGCGTCACAGAAAAGAGAGGTCCACGCACACATGTGCCCCAGACTTCCCAGAGGACCAGCTCCAGCCTTGCTTGAAGAGTAAATCATGCACCAGGTTTCCAAATGACCAAGAGGCCTTCAGGATCATCTTTTCAAAGGCACTTACCGGTTCGGTTACTCCTGAAAATCTGGATCTGGTGATGAAATAGGAGATGGGATAAATCTGATTCTAAGAAGGTGTCAGAATCATAAATATTAGAGATGAAAATCCCTGTTAAATCATCCCTTCTGTATTAAACATATTTCCAGCATTTCCACACAGACCATGCATTTTTTTGAAATCGTGTATTACTGTTCACAGGGACGTGTGCTTCTAAGTCATTCCTGAGGTCCTTTAAAAGTATTTATTTGAATGTTTTTCTTCTCCCAGTTTGTCACTTGCTCACATATCAGAAGTTTAGCAAAAGGCACCGAGCACCGCTGTGCTCGCAACCAGCTCCCAGAACAGTCCCTCTGCAGCTGTAACTCAGCAGGAAAGCTAAGCTGCTTGGATGTGTTAATTAGCTGGCAGCTCCCCTCAAATTTTCAGCAGTAATGCTTAGTGCTGTAAGGTCTGTCTCCAGGCTTAGACTTCTATGTCGCTGCTCCACCAAGCAAAGCCTGTAAAAGGAAGAAGCAGCACTGAGTTTAACAGGAGTTAATGCATTACTTCACAAGCACTTCATGGTTGAGGGTCTAAGGTCTTCCTCTCGGTGAGGTAACTGAGACAGCTGCAGAACGCCAGTAATGACCTCCGCTAAATGAGTCAGTCAGTTCAGTCCAACTCCCAGCAGATAAATAACGGCAGATATGTCTACCCTTCAGCTATTTGACTCAGCTTTGGGAAGCAAACAGCGTATGTGAGCCTCAGCCTGATGCAGCTCCACGCAACCAGCTGGACCCAAGGGAGAAACCGGCAGTCCCTATCGCACAAACTGCCGGAGAGCCTTGGCAGCTCCCAACACGGCACCAGTTCATTAAAGGTGGAACCTGGGCAACTTTTTTGCTTGCTTTGTGCTGTGCCAGTGGCTCACTGCATTGCCTCAGCCAAATCACCCAAAACTGTAAGATGGGGATATTTTTAAATTTTTTTTTTTTTAAATTCAAATGAACAGTTAGCTCAACTGGTTCTTTTTCAAAGCAAGATTTTAAAAGTGTTTATTTTATAAATTTGCTGAGGTAGTTTAAACACATTTTAGCCTATCATGCTCGATCTCCTCCACACTGAAAGCACTTTCAGACAGCGCATTACCCGGCACCTTCCACATGTTACATGCACTGCAGGAGGCTATCTCAGTTTTCAGAAAAAACATGAGGCAAAAACAGAGTCACCTCTGAGCACTGGAAGGGTCTGGTTTCCAAAAGCTTGGGAATTTTCTTTTTTCTCTCTTTTATCACTAAGCAGCAAGTAATTAGCGCTCTCAGGATTATTTTTACCTCTGTTTTCTGGATGTCCACAAAGAAATGCACACTGAAGAGGTTTCTTTCATTAACAGGTTGTTTTCTTCTGCAGCTTTTCCTCATTGCAGGGTAACATCATAAAAGGACTTCAGTCAGCTCAATGTAGTAGATTTATGAGTTCAGTTCACTTGAAGTGACATATTGTAACCAACAGTCATACATACTTATTTGTACTGGTGCAAAATAATGTATGAGGTAAAAATAAAATACAATACACTAACATATCCAGAGGGCAGTTAAGGTAAATGGGGTTTACCTAGTTTAGTTTAGACGATACAGCATTTAGCCACTTCTCTATACATTGGATAAGTGGGTTTATCCTTAGTTTGGCTGTCTAGCTATCCAACTTCCATACAGTCTGTCAGCTCTTCCCTTACAGTTCAAAAAAGAGCAGTGAAGCAACTTCAGCCTTCATAAATAATTCTGCATTACGATGGTATAGCAGAAGTGCCATTTCAAGTGGCATTTGAGCAGCAGAAAACAGCTGGCGGTAAGCGTGGCCCTTCAAGACAACAGGTCAGAAAGATTAATTTGGGTTTATGCAAACTGTGCAAAAAGTGCAAAGAGCCAAACACATTGCTTATCTCTGTTATTAGTGTCCCTGGGGAGAGATCAGTCACAGCGAGAACCAGTAGTGAAGAAACCGCACAAATGTAATTTGGCAAGCGGGGAGAGGACCCGCCACCGTCACCCGTGGACATGGCCAAGGCAAAGGCACCCACTGAGGCAGAGGCCCCGCAGCGGGGCTCTCCACCCACACCCATCCCAGCCAGGCAGCTTTGAAAAATACTGCCTTTAACATTATTAGGGATATAGTTTGTCTATAAAATAGTGTGTCATAAGGTCTGTAGCCTCACTTCCTTCAAACTGACTTATGCCAACTGTTAAATATATGTCTTTACAAAGCAGATCTGCAGTAGGAGAGTAAATGTGGTATTGCTTGCTCCACTGGAAAAGTACCTGACTACCTGATCACCAAAGTGATTCAGTTCTGATATGGCGGTTTCTGCTTTTTAAGGAAGTCACCTTTGGTTTGGAGCTGAACAGGACCGCAAGTGTTTACCCACACAGCCATACATCAAATACTGAATATTATCATAGTGCTTAAAACAATATTTGCTAGATTTATTGCCAGGCATTAAACTGGGGAATTAAAAAAAAATAAATCTGAAAACAAAGCATTACTGGTAAACATCCACATTGCTCACCACAGGATTTTTCAATAGATAGTTTAAAGAGATCAAATAGGAAATATTTGTCCTTTCCTATCTCCACAGGAGTATCAGAAGCACTACAATTATTTTTTTCCATTTTTAAAGCAGCAAAGACCACTCTAACTGGTTGCATTTCCCACACGTAATTACTCAATATCTTTAAATTTTTTATTACGAATGCTCCCCTGCATTCTCGAGCTTAAAAGGGGGCACAGGGCTGGCTAAAGGTGTTGAACATCCTCACTGAGATTGCAGTGGCTTCCCTGCGTGGTACCCCTTTCTCCCTCTGGTACCACAGACTGGTCACGATGAGGGAACTCAGACTTTGACCAGCCACACAGTGAGCTAGCACCTAGCCAGAAAAGCAGACTTTAATACTTACCATCATCTTAAATCTGCTTTAAAAAAAAATCCCGAAGCACCACGCATCCCATTCAGCTCAGTTTCCAAGGCCTTTCCAGAAGGTGGCAATCTTGTTTCATATTTGTGCCATTTCCAGCCAGAATCTTGCAGAATCCTGTGTGCCTGCAGAATAAATGAAGAAAAAACCCAACCGTCTTAAACGGCAGCTACAGGTTTATTATAGGCACAAAATCAAAGGAAAAGGAAAAAAAAAAACCACCAGATCTCTAGAAATAAGGATATTATAAAGTTGAGCACTTTAACTGAAAACAGTATCATTTTAAAAAGTTGTTCTTGGTACATAGTATTATTTTGCAACTGTCCTGTTATTTATAATTACTTTTTTAGGCCTGAGAAACTGATCACGGGCCTATTTTGGTAGGCAGAACCTTTTAAGTGGAAGTACGTGCAATGGAAAGCTTTTGTTTCTTTACTGAAAGTGCGATTTGCCTCCCTCATAAAATGAGCACAGAGGAACTCTGTATGGGAAAGACACTGTAAATTTTGCTTCCTGGAAGAACCTGGAGTAATACAAAACACACACAAAAAGCTATTTGAATAGGTGTTTAGAAAAAAAAAAATGAACACGCTACAAAGCAATTGTAGTGCCCTGGTTCGTAGACAAAATGAGAATAATTTCCCATGACTAAAGGGGAAGGAGTTATTTCTTGCACAGGGCCTAATCACACTTGCAATACCTTGCTCAGTGAAGCAAATGGGAGATTTACCACAGCAAAGTCTGTGATCCCTATTGAACCGGAGGAAACATGAATCCGGGATGATTTTTCATTTCTCAGGTCTACTCTTCTCCCACGGCTTTTCTGTGTGTTTTGGCATAATTTGGCCATTCTGCCCTTCCACAGAGACACACTGAGACACAGAAGTGTGTCACAGAAAAGAGTTTTACTGGGAACTATTGCAGGCGTCACAGCCGCAGGCCTGGTTATACTGGTTATACTTGCCAGTGTGTGTGCTCTCTGGAGGCATTACTGTAACGCATGTGCAATACTTCACATAATTTGGTATTTTGCACCCCAGAAATGTTCTCTGGACCAAGGACCTCTTGAAGAAGAACTGCCTCTTGCAAGATACCTGTAAAACACAGAAATCGATCTCTACAGAGGTTTAATCAGGTAGTAATAAAACATTTCCAATGTTAAAGATTTCAAAAGGTTTAACAATAAAGGAAGAACTTTTCTACAAACAGCACCAGAAACTGTTTCTCAGGAGCATCCCATAAAGTACCCAGTGTCAGGATTTCCCATCGCTGTACCTTGAGCACATACTGAAGGAGGCTTTTGGTGCATTAATGTACTTCTGCACCCACAAAGGTTTGGTTTTTTTTTCTCTGAGACTCAGCTGTGCCTTGCAGCAGAGGCTTTTTCATAATCATGTAAACTTTTTCAGACATCCTCCTCAATACTTTAAGCTGTCATATTTTAAAGGAAATGAAAGCACACAAAAGCAAAATCAAAGTGCTTCTGGTTCTTTGAGGCATCATCCATTCCAGCCATGCTGTGGCTGCTGAACCACAGAGGTCCTTACCCCTTGTCTCTGAAAATACTGGATTAATTGTTGACATGCAGAAGATGCACTTGTGTTAGTGTCTGTAAGAGCATCGATCTCTCCATCCTCTGCAAGTGGCTGTTGCTCTGGGCATCAGCACAGCACAGTAACTGTAAAGGACAGAAAGCAAGAATTAGGCCAATAAATTGTATGTATGTTCCAAAGCACAACCATCATCATGTTGTGCACAGACATTTGCAGTTCACTTAATGAAGTGAGAATGAAGGCCCCAAGACCAAAGGGTGTGGAAGCCTTCAATCTCCTGCAGACATGTAATAGCAGCAACCACCCAACTCCACATAAGGCCAAAATAAATCACTAAGATAAGAGGAGATTTCTCCAGGAGACTGAAAAACATTGGAACATCTGGACAGAAAAAAAGTTTAGCTGAATGTGTGTTTTGGATGCTTTGTAGGAAAAATATCTGCAAAAGACTGTCTTGTCTTTAAGCACTGAACATTGAGACCCAGGACATTTCCTGGGGATTAATAACTACCTAGGAGAGTTAATGACCCAGAGAAAAGCTGAGGGTCATTAAAACTAGTCAGTCATCAGCTCTTCGGGAAATGCCCTCTGCTGAAGTTTGTGCTGCTAGCACCCCTCCCTCTTGGTAAATACAAGAAAAGAAAAAAGTAGCAGCATACTTCTTTCTGCATAGCCAGAATGCCCTGCTGCCATGCCTTGGCGAGAGGAAATGTCGGGGGGCACCACCATTGTGCTAAGCTTTCCAAAAAAGATGATAAAAATTCTCCCCTTGGATTTAGATTACATCACGTAGACACTTAAATAAAATAGGACGTTTTCAAAGCATTCAGATAACAAGGTACCTCATGAGCTATCGAGAGGAGAATGTCACTGCCAGAGCAGCACACTAGGACGTGGCAGAAGCTGTCTCTTGCCTCCCTCTTAGAAAGGCATCGTGGGCTACGGGGAAGGGATGGAGAAAAATTTCTGCCAGTTTTCTGTGTGTCCTCAAAAGCAAACACAGCGCAACTCAAATTATAGAGGACTCGGAAACGGACCACAGAAACATTTCCAGACCTGAGACCAGTTTCTTCCTCCCTTACTTTTGCTCAGCAAGCCACTGCCCCGCTCTTGCTTCAAAGCGCTCCCTGTGCCGAGCTGTGCTCCCCATCAGCCCACGCGTGAAAGATCAAAGGGACACCCTGAAGCCCAGGTCACCCCAGGAGGCTCCATCTCACCCTGGGATTAGGGCACAGGTGTGAAACAGAGACCTGCCAGGGCACAGCGTGCACAGCATGGGCTGGGGCACCCTCAGTAACGCACCCAACCCCCAGCGGAGCCTCATAAAAGAGAGCGAGAAGGAAGAACAAAAGTATGATCTAGAATATATGATGACAGAGTACATTTCTTGCAAAATTTTGTGTAACCATTGCTTTCTTATCAGTTCCCTTAATTCTGGATTGTGGAGATGCACAAGAGGAAAGGCAATGTTATGTTGTGAAAGAAATTGAATATACCAAGTTAGGCAGCCAGGCAAATCTTGGCAAAATCAAGTATTTCATCTATAGAATGAGGTATGTATGATTATTAAGGCATTTTACTAGCTTGCAGTTTGGGATACATACAGTACCTGCACATTGCAAATGTGAAAAGTGGTATTGTTATATGATATTTCAGTGCCCTTAGGTTAGGTATAGTTGCACCTGAAAAGTCTGAGACATCTTTCAGTAAATGCTAGATATCCATTAGTTTAAGTATTTCTTAAGAGGTTCTTTACATAAAATATTAACTTTAATAATAAGTGCACTTACAGTTATTAATAGCACTTTCAGCTGAACAAGGACTGAACAGGTTTCTGTCTTAAGGCAGAAAATATTATCAGTTACTTGAACTCTCTGATTTGGCAAAGAACAGTGGGAGAAAGGTGCTTATCTGAACACTTCATTTGTCTGAGAGTTTGCCAGTAACAAGGGCAAGTACAAGACAGGCAACAACTACAGGCACATATTTCCTACCTTAGTTACACGCCACGATACTGTTGCAGGAGCCGGCAGCCAAAAGCAAAAAATCACGATTTCTCTGGCAAAGACGTTCTTTCAGGGAAATCTGTGTGTGTGTTTAAGTCAAGGTAGTCAGCCATAAAAACCTCAGGCAGCAAAATTTCTTTTAACAAGTAGATTTGGTAGTGAAGCATGTCTAACCTAAAAATGGATTTTTACAAAACCTGAACAGTAAGAGACAGGGGGACGCGTTTAACAAAGACAGCTTGAACAAACAGCAGTTATCAGGTACAGCCATCAAAAGACTTTAAACGCCAGTTTTAATTTTCAGCCATGTTGAAAGATCCAAGTGGGCATAGTCGGTCAAGGCAGGGAAATAGTGCAGGCACTCTATGATTGGGGTCCTCTATATTGTCCTTAAGGCAGACAGCAGGGCAAGAACAAACAGGAACTGCCCAGGTCATCTCCTTCAGCAGCAGAGGCTTCAGATAATTTTCAGAGAATCATAGAATTGTTTAGGTTGGAAAAGACCTTTAAGATTTTCAGGTCCAACCATTAACCTAACCCTGCCATCCCACCACTAAACCATGTCCCTAAGCACCTCGTCTACCCACCTTTTAAATACCTCCAGGGAAGGGGACTCAACCACTTCCCTGGGCAGCCCATTCCAATGCTTAATGACCCTTTCAGTGAAAAAAATGTTCCTAATGTGCAACTTAAACCTCCCCTGGCACAACTTGAGGCCATTTCCTCTCGTCCTATCACTTGCTACCTGGGAAAAGAGACCAACCCCCACCTCACTACAGCCTCCTTTCAGGCAGTTGTAGAGAGCGATAAGGTCTCCCCTCAGCCTCCTTTTCTCCAGGCTGAACAGTTCCCTCAGCCGCTCCTCATAAGATTTGTGCTCCAGACCCCTCACCAGCTTCATTGCTCTTCTTTTGCTGCATGGTAAAAGGTCTGTTATGTTCTTCCCCCACCACGCCGCGGAGGGCAGTGGAGATGTGTATGAGCAATTTAAGAAACACAGAGCAGGAGCTGTTCATCTCAGACAGAGAAATTCATATAGACACTGCAGTATCCATGCAGTCAGGACCTTCTGGAACAGAGAAGCAATTCTTTGAGAAGGCTCATTTTACTGATTTGTTTGGGTAAATTATTCAGAGCTGATAAAATAAACCTCTTATTTTCTTCTGTACAGAATCTTGCTGCACTTTCAACTGGAAACCTTCTTGCTTCTCTTGACTGAACATTTGGCTCCTCTCAAGAGAAGCGTTCCACCAAATTTCTCTTCCTCCCCATCCCTCGCAGGAAGAGGATGCAAAACTTCTCCTTACAGACTTTGTTTAGATGTTACTCCTCATGACTTTTCAAGATGTGCTGGGGCTGAAGTACACAGGATAGCAACTTCCCTTATACTGCAGGAAAGGGAGACTTATTTTTAAGTAGTCCTACTTTTAAGCCAAGTTCCTTAATCTTCATTATTTATTACAAACTTTCTCTGCACTTAGAAAAATAAAAGTTCACGAGGAGTCAGAATGGTCTTAGGAAGTTCAATCCAGCCCGCTCTCATCAGCGCTAATTAGGCAAGCGTATTTCCCCAGTGTTTTCTTCCCTTCCAAACTACACTTTTATTTTCCCTGTTTCATTGTGTCAATCTTAGGCAGCAGCATCCTTTGTCACAGAGAATGGAATTAAAATTCAGCAGCCTCCACACATTAACCCACACATGCTAGAGTTTTACCTGACATTTCTGTCTTTAGCCATAGGTACACAAGTAAAATTATTTGCCATATCAGCCCTGTGATACCTTTTTGAAAGGGCAGGGTTCAATGTAAGGGTTAAAATAAACATGGAAAAGCAAGGCAGGGGAGAGGGAACACTGCCAACAAGTCAGAAATCTCTTCCAACATTTTACACAAACCTTTCACTTTCTGATTTTAGCTGGAAATCTGTCAAAACAGGGCCCTACCATCAGCACATTTTTGACTCAAAGTAACAGCAATCAGCATGAAACGTAAGTAAACACAGTCAAACAAACCAAAAAAATAGTCAACCTAAGAATTCTATTATGGCAAACCTGCAAGACTAGGAGAGAGGAAAAAAATATATTTGAAATTCAAAACAGAGAAGCTTCTGATTTCACTGGCGTAATATTGTAAATATCATGGACTACACATGGAGAGCAAATGCCAGCAAAACGGACTCTTACCACTCGGCAGATGGATCTCATGCATGGCACCAGGGGGATTAGGGAGGTGATGCCGTGAGCAGGCCCAGCAGCCGCTGGACTTCACCTGGGCACTAAACTCTTTGCTCCAGGCTTGCTTGAAGAATTGTTTGTTTCATACAGAAAGTAGGTCTAAGAGGAGAATAAGGTAGTACAGCTAGGAGACTGTCTTGGGGCATCTTGAGAGAGGGGGAGATGCAATGTCTCATGCCAAAAACTGGCAGAGAGGACTTTTTAGACTTTGTTACGGGCTCTCTCTGCAGCTTAATTTTTCCTGTTACAATTACTGATTCTACAGGTTCTGGGGAACTAAAAAGACCACATGCTCTGAAAACAGCTACAGCAGGAAAGCAGAAAATGATAATAGTCTGAGTTAAAAATATCGTCTTTGTGATAGCTCTCTGGAGAGGTAAGATTGCACTTGCCAAGGCCAGGGGAAAAAGCGAGCTACAGTAACCTGTGTGATGATAGCCTTGACACACGTTAAGTTTCAAGCTTCGAGCAGTAACCAGCTGCGACGAGAGTGACTTTTCTAAAAATTCCTCTTTAGTCATCATATGCAAGCAGAGACTAACTAAAAATCAAAACCTGAAGACTAAAAGACTCCTTCTTCTCAAATATCAACCCTATGTCCATTAAATACGTGCAGAACGAAGGTAACATTTTAATAGATGTCAGCTCTTTTGCCCACCAGGCGCTTTTACAGATACATGGAGTCAAGAAACTGGTGGAGAAGAGCGAGAATGACTGGCTGAAACTAAGTAGGATATTGGGCCATCCTTAATAGTAACAAGGCAATTGTTTTGGGGTTGGGGGGGAAGATTTTCTAGAGCTTCCCTACACAGTCCCTGTGAACTGGCAGAGCTGACAGCTCAGCCACAGCTTCCCTCCAGGTCTTTGCCCTTTCCACCTGCAAGATCATGTGTTTGATGCCTGCTCTGCCAACACCATCTGCAACCACAGACTACACTGACCAAAACTGTTATTCTGTTAGCCACAAAAAAAACCCCTCCATGCATCTCCTTAGTTTAAAACCCATTTTCAGGAATTTGTTTTCAATCTAACTTATTATGCAAAGACAACTCTTAACATATTCACTCTCTGGAAGAACTCATGGAGAGGAAAAGGATAAATATCATTTAACATAGGAAATACACTACAATACAGGGCTTCTCCTTTCAACAATAATAGCAAACCAGTAACTGTGATGTTTTGTAAGAGAATGAGCTTATCAGGATGGAAGTATCCTGATCTAACAGGTTTTGGTGGTAGTCAAAGCTGGTACTTTAGATTAGCTTCAGTAGAGCAAATCAACAGCCTATTTAATAAAATGCACCACCACATACATATGCTGTAATTTTTTGAAATTCACAGAGCTGACAGAAGACAAGAAACATTTGCTCAGGGAGAAGAAGGCTGGGCAATTTTCTTCTTTCTTGACCTGGAACGCTGAGATCCTCTACAAAGGGAAGCTCTGGAGATAACACTGGCTTCTGTATCTTGCAAATTCATCATCTTTCAGTCTGTCTGTTAATTTTGCCAGACAGCCATGCATCTTATTTTTGAAGATAGCTGTTCTAGAGAGGAAGGATTAAGCTATCATAGCCCGAGGTCCAAGAAATTAACTTTGCTACTTCTCTGAACGTCACTCTGGGACTGCCTTAAACTTTTCTGGGGCACACGGGGGTGGGATTTCTCCAGCCCTGCTGCTTTTTGTGCGCTTGTACATGGGAGGGAAGGAGAATGCAGCCCTTACACGTGACAGGCTTGCAGTACAACTGCCAGGCAGCCTACCCTTCTGCAAATACCATTAGGAACTTTTCTGTTCAAAATAACAAACTTAAATCAACATTAGCACCGCAATTATTGCAAAGCTGCTGAATGGGCCACTCTGTTACCCAAAGTCCATTTTAATCCCAAAACAACATAGTTAGGATGGGAAAGACTTTTTAAAGGTATTTGAAATATGCATACTCCATTTCAGGCCCAGGGAATCAAATTACCAGCCTGTAAGTGAGATAAGGCAGCGAGAGAGAGCCCCGAGACCCCGGCCGGCTGCGGGACTTGGGTAATTTGCTCAGCTCCATCCTTGGGCCGAGCAAAACCCCCAGTAACACCAGCTGGAACGTGTGCACTTGAGCCCCGGACAGCTGGGAGGAGAAAATGCCAGTCACAAATTAAATTAAGAGGTGTAATATGCTATGAGAAGAAAAACAAATTGAGATCGTGAAAACAGGTGCCAACTGACATTTACTCAATAGTCAGTCACACTTTCCTTTCTCTCTGTGTGATTAGCAGCTAAGCTGTATTAGGATAGATTTCATGCTTCTGTGACCTTCCAGAACCCCCCTATGGAAAAAGAAAAACACCTGTAGCTAGAAGGGTTTTTTTTTTTTTCCCCAAGAGGGTAAAAGTGCCCAACTACTGTCGAGCTGGGTTGGTCAGACTGATACACTAAGACAAAAATATATGTATATATGAGGTGACTGTGATCAGATTAATTTTTTTTTTAATCAGGCCAATAAGTAGCATGAAACACAGGGTTTTAAAATAGCACCAGGCTGGCAAACTAATGGATGTAGTTATTTGCATCATTCAAGGCTGTCTTAATACTTGTTTGGAGAATAAGCCGAAACCTGTGGGCATGATCCTGAAGCGCCTGGGAAGGACTGAAGTGAAACACATCAGGCCCAGTGATTCCCCACACAGCCTCATTCCATTTCCATGCCTCTGAAAGCAGGACTGGGATTTTGCATCAGCTCCATTTGGGGCTCCTTGAGAGAGAGGGTTTAGCTGGGAGGGCGCAGGAGATCACCCTGATACCACTACACCTGAACACTGTTCCTCCAGCGGAGCTACAGCTGGTCACACCCCATGGTGGGAAACAAAACTCTTCTCGGCACTGAGCCCGGCCACAGTTGGCTGGAGGGCTCACCAGAGGCTTCTCAAGGCTGCTTCTGCTCAGCGCAGGCTCCACACAACCAGGTCCTACTCCAGGCTTCTCTCCTAGCGGGGAAGCTACTGCAGGTGGTCAGCAAATTGACCTGCAAGCAAACTGGTCATTTCTCTTGATGCCAAGGAGGTCCCTGGCACAAACAAAACCTTCTGGTAGGGTAACAGGAGTACAAGATGTGCCAGGTCTAACTGCTATATCCAGGACAACCTCTTTGAGTGTTCCCAGGCCTGCTAATTTCAGAAAAGTCTCCTTTGAAACAAAAGGATTGGCAGGTCTGTTAAGTAGGCTCTGTGGCCACAGAGCAGCTTTCAAAGCAGACATTTCCCTCTTTCCCAAAAGCACCAGAATTATCAGAACAGTTTTGGTGGAGTTTACCGCTGGCTATGTAAGGATAAACCCATCCCGAGCACGCTTGGCTTGCAGCAAATATTCAGCTGTGTCCTGTGGGGCTCGGAAACACACTCACTCCTGCCCCCCCCAATCTTACCGCCAAACACAAAATACCCCCCACGCCCCCAAACATGCTACAATGCACAGATCCCAAGTGCTTTGGGGGAAAATACTTAAAGCTACACCTTCCACTCATTTTTAAGATCCCATGTGATAACATGTTTTGGGACTCCGTTAAACACAGCAGCGTTGAATTCACTTTTTTTTTTTCCTCTCAAAACTCTCCACAGCTGAACAGATGATGGCAAGCACGTACCATAAGACCACTTGATGAAAATGTCAGGGGCCTTAGAAATAGTTCACATTCTCGGGCCTTCAGTTTCATGATCATTATCACAATAAAATGTTTTTGGTTATTCCTCGCAGCACACCTGCTGTGTGTCAGTTTTCCCCCATTGCGGCTCCGTCCCCACACGCACTGCTCGTACTGACATATATCATCACTTTCTTTATACCAACGGATCTTAGGCACCATTGGCCCATCACACACTGATAAAAACCACAGCACATAAAACGCTATGTAAAGAGAGAGGAATGTAGACCGGGAACGTGGTTCAGAGTTAGATTAAATGAGAACAGAGGTCTGGAACTTGCTGTCATGAAGTTTCGGATCAAAATTCATAAATATTTCCAAAGTATTTGTTTTCATCTCATACAACTAACTATTCTTCTGAAATGTCAGCAGCAAATCAAGCCAAGAGACGGGCTCCTTGCATTTTGAAGCCATAAACCATAACCAAAACACTCTGCAGGGAGAGGGAAGGACGGATGGAAGGGCGGATGGAATGGGTGTAGGTCGGGGTGTAGGTCCAAGAACTTCACCTTCTGACTTCTTTTAAGGGGGGTTACATGGGGAGTTTCAGCTCTTCTATCCCACTTCTTCCTAATTGCCTGAGTAACCTCACTTGCCTGTCCACAAGTACCTTATCACATGTGTCATTCAATGTAAACATGCAGTATGCAATCTCCTTCAAAATAAATTTGTTTTTAGAAGCTACTATCCTGGTATGCTTACAACAAACCAATCTGAGGAATTAAAAATGGTTAAATATTGACTATATGATTGAAACTGAGTATGTTTTAAATCGTGTTTTATCTGGTTTAAATGTATTTGGAACTGTTTTAAATTTTTGTGAGCTTAGTTAGCTTAACAAAAACCAGTCTCATACATATTCTTACACTGAGTAAACGGTAACTGCTGCAGCAAAACCTACTAAGCCCAAACAAGACTAGAAAAGTCTGGTTTGATTCAAACATATTTTTCTTAAAAAATCAACAGCGGATTTATTTTTTTTTAACTTGACATGTTACGCTAAGCAAATGTTGAAAATCTCAGGTAGTTACCCTTGCAAGATTTTCTTTTTGGACCTTGTGAATTGAAATGACCTAAAAGATGCAGCAGGCTATTAGTATTAAGCAATGGGATTTATCTTGCATGTGGAATTGTTAATACTAAAGAGAAGATTCACTTAAATTAAATTATTCCAGGCCCATAAGATACAGGCCTAGAAATAAAAGTCCTAAATGCGATTTCTTTCTCAATTAACTTAAGGGACAGCCACCACGTAGAAGGCAAAAGCATACGTGATTGAATCAGGCTCAAAGACAGTAAACTCATTCGTTTAGCATTTGCATTACTGTTCTGTTACCTGCTTCTGTTAGCCGAGATTTCACTTTGTGTCCTTACCTGCTGAAATACTGACAAAGGCTGAGAGAGTTGGGGTTGTTCAGCCTGGAGAAAAGAAGGCTGCGGGGAGACCTAATTACAGCCTTTCAGTACCTAAAGGGAGCCTATAGGAAAGACGGGGAAAATCTTCTTAGTAGGGCCAGCTATGTCAGGACAAAACATAATGGATTATTTAATATACTATTATATATATTAATATATGTAATATATTGAATTATATATTTTATATATTATATATTATAATTATATATTATAATTAATATATTTAATATATTTAATA
This sequence comes from Gorsachius magnificus, assembly GCA_034008185.1. Taxonomy (NCBI): domain Eukaryota; kingdom Metazoa; phylum Chordata; class Aves; order Pelecaniformes; family Ardeidae; genus Gorsachius; species Gorsachius magnificus. The sequence goes on along the minus strand of CM067082.1, from coordinate 126,048,796 downwards.
TATGAGTGGTGTCCCTCAGGAGTCCATACTGGGACCGGTGCTGTTTAATATATTCAACAATGACTTAGACAGCGAGATCGAATGCACCCTCAGCAAGTTTGTGGACGACACCAAACTGAGTGGTGCGGTTGACACACCAGAAGGACGGGATGTCATCCAGAGAGACCTGGACAGGCTGGAGAGGTGGGCCTGTGTGAACCTCATGAGGTTCAACAAGGCCAAGCGCAAGGTCCTGCACCTGGGTCGGGGTAACCCCCAGTGTCAGTACAGGCTGGGGGAAGAAAGGATCGAGAGCAGCCCTGCTGAGAGGGACTTGGGCGTGCTGGTGGATGAAAAGCTGGACATGAGCTGGCAATGCGCGCTGGCAGCCCAGAAGGCCAACCATATTGTGGGCTGCATCAGGAAAAGCGTGGCCAGCAGGTCAAGGGAGGTGATTCTGCCCCTCTACTCTGCTCTGGTGAGACCTCACCTGGAGTACTCCATCCAGCTCTGGAGCCCTCAGCACAAGAAGGACATGGAACTGTTGGAGCGGGTCCAGAGGAGGGCTACTAAAATGATCCGAGGGCTGGAGCACCTCTCTTATGAGGACAGGCTGAGGGAGTTGGGCTTGTTCAGCCTGGAGAAGAGAAGGCTGCGGGGAGACCTGATTACGGCCTTTCAGTACCTAAAGGGGGCCTATAGGAAAGATGGAGATAATCTTTTTAGTAGGGCCAGCTGTGACAGGACAAGGGGTAATGGTTTTAAACTAAAACAGGGTAGGTTTAGACTGGATATAAGGAGGAAATTCTTTACAACGAGGGTGGTGAAACACAGGAACAGGTTGCCCAGAGAGGTGGTGGAGGCCCCATCCCTGGAAGCATTCAAGGCCAGGTTGGAGGGGGCTCTGAGCAACCTGATCTAGTTAGCGGTGTCCCTGCTCACTGCAGGGGGGTTGGACTAGATGACCTCTAGGGGTCCCTTCCAACCCAAAACATTCTATGATTCTATGATTAACAGCTCGGGAGTTTCCACACTCTGAACATCCATAATTCCCACAAAACGCAATTCTTTGCCTACATCTTATTTACAGACACAACCCCTCTGACTTTAAGATATTCCAGTGCTCTTGCAATGCCTGGAGCCGTGGTGTCACTCACCATAAAGGTGTTTACATTATCCGTATTTCAAGAGCAACTTCATGGAAAACATTCCAAGGATCAGAAAACACTCAATGTCACTGAGAAATGCATGCAAAAAATGTATGCCAGTCTTTTTTTTTAGCCACTTCTGATGTAAGAGCTAGTTGCAGATATAAAAGATGAGATTAGAAAACCCTCAAGAAAACAATCAACCAAAAAGCCTTTGTAACAGATGCTAACATTGTCATACTTTTTATTTTTAAATGAAAAATCAAAGGCATAATTCTTTGTTTCCCCATATTCAATTTTAAAATTGTGTAGTTCCTCAAAAGATTGACAGAAGTATTTGTACTTAATATTTTGCATTGCAATATATGTATACACATATAAAAATTTTATATAAACTGCAAAAAAACCCTAACATTATAAAAGGTGGTAATGGGTGTATATTTTAGAACTCCTTGGTTTACTTTTCCTTGGAAAAAGGAACATAGGATTTGCTGATTGGAAAAAAAATTAATCAGAGAAAAGAATGTATGTTACCTCTGGCAATTCCTAGTGGCTGTACTTCATCCTTTCTGTCTTTTAACAAAAAGACAAATATTTTCTAGCTAAGCTGACTGCCCAACAGAGATTTAACTAATTTGTCATGTGGTCAACAAAAGCAGTTTGCAAAGACCATGCAGTTCATTTGGAGAGCGATTCTCTCAATCTGCGGTAAAACCTACAAACAGTTTGTGGGAAAGGGACGAGTGCTTCTTGTGAAATGGTATTTCTCTGATGTGAAACGCTCAGTGCAAATGTTTGTCTCGGAACCACACATGCACACAATATTAGAGATACACAAAAAACTTAACAGACCAGTGAAGAAACTGCCATTCACAGCCTGCAAAGTTCAATTATTTACAGGCTCATTGCTATGAGCGGTGTGAAAGCTTAAAGTGTTGGGGTGGGAAGGGAGGTTGGTGGGGTTTTTTGTTTAAGATTCCAAAATAACTCTGAAGTTGAGGGTTATTTCTGACTCTTTTTTTTTTTCTTCTGCAGTGCTCTCTTTTCAGTTTATTCAGTTCCCTAAGTTAATGGAAACAGTGAGAACGTTGTCCTGCACAGACTGTTACTAAACGGGTACAAAGTTTTACTGTTTTCTTCTGAAGAAACTGGTTAATAGACCCATTAGGAGAGTACATCTCTTTCAGTTCGGTGAACTATCTCTTGACTGGGCATAAAATAAAGCAACAGCACAATAGTTTTCAGTTAAAATTATTTTAAAAATTAAAAGGTAGCTTCTTATGGATTCTTATTAATTCTTTTAGCATTGTGGACTAGAAAAGTGTTATGGTGGCCACCAAAGTGCAGACTTTTGTTATACGCATTGGTGCAAATCAGTCGAAGGATTTCTTCCCAACACGGATAGCTGAAGTTGTGACTGCCATTTTAGTTCAATATGAATTAGCAATGCAGTTTCCTTAACTATGGGTTTAGTAGATGATCTTGCATATAGGATATAACCCAATCACGTTTTCTTACACCATTTACAGTGAAGGGTGTAACCATTGCCTTCTCTCTTTGCATAGAAGACATCACCAGGATGGGCAGAGAATGCCTGGGCAGAGTGAGGTGTGGTGAGAACGCGCCTTCACTGACCCTGCTTCCCCTTTTGTTACTCACCCTTGCAAGAGCCACTCCGGTTCTTCTGCCTCCCCACACCATGCAGAGAACAATATTCCAGCTCTGGATTAGAATCATAGAATCACAGAACCGTTGAGGTTGGAAAAGACCTTTAAGATCATCAAGTCCAACCGTTAACCTAACCCTGCCATCCCACCACTAAACCATGTCCCTAAGCGGAAGCCAAGCTGAATGCTGGTATGACTTAGCTGGCTGAATTCAGCCATGTTTCTATTTTATTTTCTCTCCAAAAATATTCTAGTGAATTAGAAATGCATCCCCCTGGTGTTATCAATAAAGGACAGAAATGACACAGCTCCTTAAGTCAAATGAACATGCATGCAGTACAACTGATATTGATGCCATTTTTGTTGAGAACTATCCAAGATCAATTCCACTTCTTCAAAAATTAGAGCGGGCAAAAAAATAAAATGAAGCAATGACTCCTCCCCTACATTTTCAGACTGCAGTCAACCCCCTACAATTTACACGGGCTCTATTTGCATTACAACATCCTTCATTACCCGGCATTCTCAATTCGGTATGCTACGTAGAATGGAAGAGAAGATGATGTGGTCTGTCCCAGAGAGTTTAGATTACACAAATCCCAGTGAGACACAGAATCAAACTGGTCACGTGTAAGACCCCACTTTGCTAACTGCCCATACCGGCTCCTTCACATTCTTCCCTTATCTCAATTACAAGAAACCCAATTATAAAGAAAATTGCTGAGAACAGTTTGATACATGAATTCTACAAATTGTAGAGAATTACATTTTAGAGACTAAAGAGTCGTGCCGTACTCTCCTACCTAGCAAGGAAACAGTGAATCACTTCAACTAGTGCTCAATCAATAGTGGCAGCAACAGCACAGAGAGGAGAAAAAAAAAAAAAAAATCTTTTTGTGCAAGTTTAAGGAGTCAGATTCTTGACAGTGGCATCTCTTTACATACAACTTTAATCAGTTTTTTTTTTATTCAGGTGGTGTTGTTTTGGTTTTTTTTTCTGTTGAGCAGTCATTTAATTTCTTAAGTTAAATTTTTGGCATTATGGTACTTTGTATGACAAGATTTTTATTGTGGCACAGGCTGTACTACGATTTGAACACTAGAATCCATCGCCTAGTAATCGTAACAGGCTATTGATTTGTCATACAAAGTACCATAATGCCAAAAATTTAACTTAAGAAATTAAATGACTGCTCAAGTAATTCTGTTTATGTATTCTTACTTCATCAAATTACTGCCTTATTTGGAAAGGATACTACTCAGTATCCTCTACAGAAGCATCCATGAATTTTACTCCTGTCCCCAGTACAGTCAAGCCAAGGGTCCACCTACACAAACAGCTGCCTACTGAATGTTACTACGATTCTCATGGCTCAAGATGACACACTCTCTGGAGACTCTGTTCTTGGTAATATCAGTGCTATTGGAAAAAAAAAAAAAATAGGATGGATTCTATAGCAAGTAAAGTAGTTGGCACAAATGTTTAAATGTGGAATCCCTTGGAATCGCTCAGGAACTTCAGCATGTTCCTCCACTGGTGAGAGCCCGTGCCTTGGTTCTAAAGAACCGCCGTCAATAAACCCCAGCTTTCAGAAGCCGCATTTACCTTATTAGCAGAACAGATAGGCTGGTTATAGCACTTTTGAAGACATTTAGGACAACTTTTAACTGGAAGCCTCAGCACCACTTAGAACCTACACCTAAGAAAGATACCTTTGCTTTTTTATGTATGTGATGTATCGGAGAATGTTGGCTCCATGTTTCCTTTACTGCACAAAGCCAGGAAAATTGGTGAATTCCCAACCGCATGACATTCCAGTTTCACTTTGCACTAATACGATTTCCCAAGACAGCAGAATATTGAATGAAGCTCCTACCGTTTCTCCCCAAAATAACTCTTGTGGTTTTTTACATTAGGTTTAAGCAGGCCTTGTTTGTTTGCAAGAACCATGTTAGGGATTACTGGCAAGCCAGTGATTTAAATCTATCAACGTCTATATAAAACTGAGCAGGTAAGACATGAAACTAATTTTTTAAACAGACTATAAAGGAATGTGTTGTATCAAGTTCCTTGAAAACAAAAAGTGTTGTCTTTGATAATCAAATTCTAACTTCACCTTCAAACTGAAAAATAAGAAACCTGTAGCTTGCTAACATGAGATGACTTATGCAAAGTAAGTTTTGTACCTACCCTAGTACTGGCGGGCTATTTTAAGAAAAAGAACAAAGGAAGTAAAAGCATCTTTCATATTCTGGCTGTTTAGTGCATGGAATAACCAGGTGGCTGGCACAACCATCTTCCACATCTTCTAAACAAAGAATTTGATCAGAATCTCTTACCTAGAACTCCAGTAAGTTGGTAATTAATTCAGAATTAGCATCTTTCTAGACCTCAAGTTGAGAAAATTCAGAACACAAAAGATTCAAAATACTACTCGGGACTCGCTTTTAAAACTGTTACAGCAAGAAAGAGCAATTCTGGTTTTGGAAGCTACAATCCCTTACTCCCCGTAAGTAGCTCCTGAGTGCCAACAAATTCAGTATAGTCTCCTTCTCTACTTATGCCCAACCTCAGAATTAATTTATGCACTATTGCAATTCTAAAATGTAAAATGAGAATTCCAGTTAGCCCTTTCTGAAACAGATATCAAATAATTCAACTGACCCATGCAAATTATCCTAACCCCAACATGCCATAACAATTCAGAGAGACATGGCATGGGAAACAGTTATTTGAGATATTCGAATACAAAAGTATTAAATATATGCAGTGGCATAGATGTTTCAAGTGTTTCATGAAAACAAAGCTTAATTTCTTTCAAAGTACTTAACAAAAGTGAGGTAATTGTTTTCACTACATAGTTTCCTTTCTTTCAAGAGATAAGCCATGAAATTTGTCATTAAACAAATCGATGCAGTGATGCAGATTCCTGAACTTTACAAAAAATTTAGCGATCCTCACACATCCGCTAGACATCACAACCAATATAAACCGGTTAATGGGATCGACTGGAGAGTTACGTAAGCCACAAACATATTATCCTCACTTAGCAAATGGCATATATTTCTAAGACTTCTAAAAAAGAAAGTTTCTAATGGAGTGAGTTTCTTGCCATAAAATCATCCTAGGATAACAGCTTCAACAAATAGGAACTTGCAATCAGCTGGTGAAATTCCTGAAATATGTCTATATCCTGTAGCAAAAGTGTGGAAGTCAGTGAAGGCGGTAAACACGTTACTCTAAGGTCAAAGAACTAACATCTCTGTGGCTCAGGACATCTTTTTGATGAATGTGAAACAGCTGGAATAAATACATCAAGGGTAACAATTGTGCTCCCATGGCAGATCCAGCTGCTGCAAAAATAAACCCAGGGGGGAAAGGCCAAAGAGTAAAAAACCCCAACAATATAAAAAAACCTCCTACACCATACAATCCCACTGTTTCTGCGCGTGTCCTTTTAAAATAGAGGACTCTCTGCAAATACTCGTTGAAAATGAATGTAGAAACTAATCTGTTGAAAGCAAAATCAGATTATAAACAGTTTAAAAGAAAAAAAACCCACTTATTTAAACAGCACTTACAGCACTCTTTTTATCTTCAGTCATTTTCTTCCAGACTTGAGGAACACTTGTACCTGCTAGCAAGAAAGTTATTTTTAAAATAAACAGAGACTCATAATAATCCTGTTAATACTTTATTAGTGTAATTTTTTAGCTTTCTATTGGACAGAACATAAATGCAAACTCAAAAAAAAAAATAATTTCAGGGTCCTCTGCCATTCAGTTCGAAGTGACCATGGCAGCCTGTTTCATGTTCATTCTTTGTTACGGAAAGAAGAGGAGAGGGAAGGGAGGGAAAAAGCATCAATAGAACAATTAGGCACACAGCTGACACTTACTGTACAATGATATGCACAAGTAATTTAGAACGGCTATATTCATGAGATGTGCTCTTCAGATTTTTCCCTTGTAATATACGAGCTTTGCTCAGATGAGCAAGGATCATTGAGAACAAGGGAATTAACAAAGGAGTAACAAATAAGACTTTTAAAACAAGTCCTTAAATATAACTAACGCAACAACAGAATGCAAAACTGTTCAGCTGAGAAGACGTTTTTAACCTAGACTTCAAAACATTAAAAATTCGTTTATTTTACAGTTATTCAAATACACATGCATTAAATGAAAATATTGCACAAAATTAAAATTTAGATTGTGGAATTCATATATTTTTATTTTGGTACACATTCTGGTAGCACTTAAAATTTACTGTTTAGTTCTAGCAAACACCAGCAGCACAAGCTTGAGGATGAACCAAATGAAAAGTTCAATTGCTCATTTTCTCTTAAAAATAATTAAGGCTAAAACAAGTGCATTTGTTGACAATGGCACAATTTTCAGCAGCCAGTCACAGCACCCAAAGGCCAGAAGAGACACCTAGACACTTAAGTGCTGTATATTAACATTCAGTTTTGGAGACTTGCTAGGATAACGGCTGCATGGGTTGACAGGGCAGGTATTTTAAATCGTCAACAGGAAAACCATTTAAATAAAGATACATACAAACTCTTTTTAACAAAAAGTATTCATTTCTGATGATTCTTGCCAGCCAACAGGCACCACTAAATTTGGAAGCCACATTCTGTAATTAAATACAGAAGACAAAACTTCAATATATATATACATATGCACACACATGTATATAAATGTGTGTATAGGTATATATATGCAATAAATTCATTAAGTAAAACGACTAATAAACATGGCATATTATGTTCACATTCCTAGAGATATTATTTTATTTTTGTACAGAAATGTACCAGATAATTTAAAAAAAAATCCCAAATTTGCACGTGATCACTATTCTCTTGAAATTCTTCATGGTACCTACAGATAGATAAAAGGTTCCACAGATTCGACAAAACAGTATTTGAACTTCCCACTTTCATACTGCATAACAATTTCAATGATTTAAAAGATATAAATTAGATTTGGTAGGATCAATGATATATATACTATATCACCAAGAACAATTGCTAAACGATCTTTCATCAGACAGATGTCAGGTATGCTTGAGCACCCTGACATCAGAGGAAGATACAGGCATGTAAACAATAGGAGTTGGCTATGTCGATTACTTCACACAGAACTCAATAATTTTGTTAAATTCAACAGCACTTAATCATCACGCTTCTACAGAACCTGCAGAGAGGAAGGGGGAAGGGTTCTTACGTATTTACCAACTTCGTCTTCCTAGGGATTATAAAAGAAAGGGATTTCATTTACAGTATTTAGTTCTGCAATAAAGAAAAAAAACAAGTGCACTTGAGCCCATGCATACTGTATGAGAATGTTAACAGTACAATATGATCATCATTAAGGAATATGATAAAAGGCTACATTGCATTAATAGAGTCCATGAGAAAAAATGATCTGTATAGAGGCTTCAGTCAATTTAACTAGGTCCTTTGAGAGCCTTCTATCTTCTCTTATAAAGCTTTCATAAAAGGTCTATGTTCCTCCCTCACATAAAAGGATCATTTGTTCCCATTAAGACACAAATTACTATAAAGATCCCTGATCAATAGCTGGATCCTACCCTGTGTTTAGCGTTCAGAAAAAAAACGGACTCTATAGGATTACTTTCTATTCACCCAGATAGTGGTGCTCAAACAGCTGGGGACTATGAAAAAGAAAACACAAACTGAGATATGCTGTGGCCAAACAGGATTATTCAGTTGTTACTTTATTTTTAATTGGACAGAAATTCTTCAATGAAACTAAACAGATGGATGTGGGGCCTTCATGTTAAATTTTTATTAAAATTTTACACTATGCAAAAAATAAAAAAAATATTTAAAAAAATATTGTCGTTTTATCTCCTTTTTATTTTCATATATACACTGACATGCGTTCAGGAATTTCCAAGTGTTTGCATATGACTAATGAAATCCTTTACCTGTGAGGAACCAACTAATTCTAATATTTTTCCATATGAGGCTTACAGACGAAAAGGTAAGGAATCTTTCAATTAAGTAGGACATAGTCTTTTACACCCAAAAAGTGTTTCAAATTTTAGTGGGGAGTTGTGTGTAAAACTGTGTCTTAGTGCAATTTCCTCATCTTCTAACATGATGGTCTGTCCTCTTTGAAACATGTACCCCCTTCCTTCTGCAAATATCAACTTGACATATGTCCAAATACGCCAATTGAACATAAATATGATGCCCCTTCTCCACTGAAGTTACATGCAAAATGTATGCCAGGTGCTGTAAGAGCAGAATAGCACCTTAAAGCTACAGAATAATCAGAATAAAGGGTTTATTTCTACTGCACCTCTGCCTTTACTAAAACCCCCATTAGATCTAACGTTAGTTTATTTTTCAAAACATGAAAGGTGAAGGAAATGTGGCATAAAAGCCACATTACCTCAACTTTTCTTTAATAAATGTACTTTTATGATGGGGCTATAACTATTTCTCCCCTCTCCTATGAACCTGCTATTCCAGAGACTGCTTTCCTGTTAGCTCAGCCTTTACAGGAATGTTAAAAGAGCCCTACAGAACCTCGACAGTCATAACATAGAACAATTCCACCTGATTCTCACACATTGCACTATCTCCCAGTGCCAAAACATCCTTTTCTTCCATTGTATCACCATAGTTGTGCTTTACTTGAACAGTCTGGCACTTTTCATTGCTGGCAAAACATCGACTCAGGATCAGAAAGAATCATGCTTTCTTATCTATTGGGCCAGTATTCTTCTCAATGTTGCATGAAGACGCACCAAATCATTTAAGATGCACAAACCCTTCTGGTAGTGGTTGAATTACAAGTGAAGATGAGAAGATCCACAGGTCTTACAGATGCATTAATAATCTAATATGTGACACTAGAAGACTGGTGCAGAAATAACAGCATGTGAGTTTGAAGCCCCAGAGAATCTGCCCAAGTAATTAGTCCTGGACAAACATACACCAGCTTTATAGGTTTCAAGTGTCACCTTTTCTGCAAGGAAGGCGCTTGAGTAGAATGTAGTCTCTGCTTATACCTCTGCATCTGCTTTGACCGTGAATGCAGTTTGTTGAAGAGCTCATGGAACTTATTTTGTGGAAATAAGGTTTCTAGGAATCTCTCCAGAAACACGTACACCATTCTCTTATTCAGTTGAGTGTGCTGGAACATTTCAAAGACCCGAAGAATGCCTTTCCGTGTTGTCTCAGCACCTATGATGTGTTTCAGTTCATCTACAAAAAAAATGAAAGTTACACAGAAATTTAAGCTAAATTCTGCTTCTGTGTTAACAACAAACTTAAACTGAGTATTAAGTCTGTCAAATTACATATCTTGGAATTTGAAGTAACAGTGCCTCTACAATACATAACATGACAAATTCTCTTACAGCAGAAAGGATTTCTGAAAATTACTTCACTTTTACACTATATATGTGGAACCATGATATTTTACATGAAATCACGCTGTATGGGAATATAGGTATTTCATGCACTGAACTTAAATCCTCTATTGAAACTAAATTGGTTCTAAGAAAATTACAGTTGTAAAGTTACAATACATGTGAAAATGTTCAGTGCTTTAATAATTAAAAACCTCTTTATTTAAATACAGTTCCTAAAGCAACATTTCTTTTTGACATCTCAACAATCAGAAAATTAATTCCTTACTTTTCTGCATTTTTCATTCTAATAGCTTTGTCCCTCCGTGGAACAGTCTCTGCTAAAATGCCATTGGGCCAAAAAGCATCTCTGTAACAAAAGCAAATCTGTCAAAATACATTAAAATTTTATCAAGTGAAAGGCTCTTTTTAATCCCTCAAAGCTATCTCATAAAATAAATACAGGAAAGTAATTTGCACACAACCTAACACGCACTTCAAATATTAGAAAAGGGAAAAGGCGAAAAAGAAATCAAAAGCAAGAAGTACAATACACTTAACCTACTAGTAGCTACCATAGACTTTTTTAGTACAAGAATCAGATGAAAGAAAATCTTAAGAAAATACTACACACCAAAAACATTCAAATACCACATGGCTGTTAGATAAAATATACTGAAGATTTGCTCAGTCTCTATTGCCACTGAGAGACTTTAGGCTTAGGTCTATCAATTGCTTCATTCGATCTCTGACCTGTCGACAAGCTAAAGCTGAGATGAAGTAGTTTCAGTGTAGTATAAAGCCCAATGTAAAAGGCATGCCTCTGTCTAAAAAGGTATTTTGCCTCAGTGAATGACATTCTTTTTTCTGAATAACAAATGCACATTCTTACTCTGTTTTAATAAAGAATAATAGAATATCTGTGAAGTATGACCCTTTGGCTAATACGTTATCCTACTTTATCTCTTTCAATCAAAAAAAAAAAAAAAAAAAGAAAAAAATGGCAAGGGGGGTGGCTCTCGCTCAACACTACTGCAGAAGCCGTTAAGATTTACAGTATCTGCCCACATGCGAAACATATTAGTTTAGAGCTAGGGTTTTTAAGACAAAGCATGCACATGATTTCATCAAGGTAAGAAAGACACTTCATCCAGTAATATGATGAAATTCGTAAGTATACCCATACCTTAACACTTCTAGAATGGTTAACAAAGAACTTTTTAAGGAAGAGGACAAAACTCAAAAATGTTCTTCATGTGACAATTACTTTCTCTAACTTAACACATGTAAAAAGCAGTGTATGCTCCAACTGGAATTCTGTACAGTAATAATAATTTCCTCACATAAAAAGAATAGGAAGGATACACAGATATTAGACATCAATTGGCAAGTACTTCATGTTTAACATCTATGATAAAAGACATACCTGAAGCGTTTCACAGCATCTGCTACTTGCTCAGGAGATGTCATCCAATCAACATGATCAACTATTTTTCTAAAATCAAAGTAACAGGTCTCTCATTTAATTTTTAAAACCAAGAACAAATCAGTATAGCATTTTAAAGAGCACTCTAGGGCAAACAAAATACAATTTCAGCTTTCTCCAACTCCGTAAGTAGGTTGTATAAAACTGCACACTAGGAAGGCAAACGCTGACTCTCAAGATAAAACTCTAAGCTCACTGATCACTCCTAAAGCTAAAGCCTTTTTCTTTTTAGCAAATGTATGATGACTAAGCAGGCTGGAAAATTGATGTTGCATCTCCCATCAGCATTAGATGAAGGTTCTGCTTGTAGAGCACTCCACAGAGCACTCTTCAAGTCCTGCTTCTCTAAGTAAAGAACCTACTTAAAATCTCAAATTCCCATACTTATGTATTCACTTACTTCATAATCTTCAACAGGAGATACAGACTGATCACAAACTTTGACCTTCATTCATCAACACATACACACAGCTCAATATCCAAATCTAGGGTGTTTACAGAAATTATATAGACATCTGTGTATCACCATAATCCCAGGATTATTTCCCCAAACACAATTTGAATTTAGTTTTCTAGGAAACAGGAAAACGCAATTTAGCTGCATAATGCCATTAAACCCCAAGAATCTGCTAGGACAAGGTATGACTGCTGAACCAGAGGAAGCTGTGAGTATCTGCAATAGCTCCAAATGCAGAAGCAAAACACTTGTGCACACATCTCTGCAATAAGAAAGCAGCAGCCTGTGCACAAACTCAGCTAGTTATACTACAATCTGAAAACAGCGAAAAGTATTCAGAATCGTTCCAATAGGGCAGCACATTTTTGGAAGCACAGGTCTCAAGATAACTGTCACCCAGCCACGAGGAATGATTTGAAAAACACCCAGTGCTATTATTATTACAGAGCTGCGTCACTACTGATACCACAAGATATGTCTATATGTTTAACAGTGATGATGAAAACATCAAAAATATACTTGTGAAGGGTAAAAAGCAATGATACACTGAGGAATGTCCTGAAAAAAAAAAAAAAGTAATAGGACACTACTTCTCACCTGCCAGAAATCAAGTTTTGATTCATGGCACTAATCCAACGTGACAATTTAGTGCCAATCCTGTTTCTAGACATTTTTTTGTTCTGTATTTTTATTTACTTTTCAGAAACAAATTATTAGAAGGGAATGCCTGGAAACAGTAGATTTCTAAGATGAGGGCAAGAAACTTTACTTATTTAGCACTATTAATTTGCTTTGCATTGGCACAAAAAAGGGTATAAGAGAATTACAGAGAAGGGGGGGGAAGGGAGGGGGGGGCAGAACAGACCCCATAACAGTCCTTTCCCCCCACCCCATCTTTTGAAGTATGACAGCAAAACCTTAACATAGCAACTCAGTACAGTTCACATAATTTGATAAGTGCCAGGGTATCACTTCTGGCATCAAAGATATGCAAACAGAAATAGCACAGAAAGTAATAAACAGTATTAACAACAAAAAGTATTAATGTAAAAGACAGGACAAAAAGCATAGACACCATCAGTATTGAGTTACATTCACAGAACTGTGAGCTCTTGTAGATACGTGAAAGCTCTTTTGGAAGTTCTCTGGCATAGAAGAGTTACTAGAATTTGTCTTTCAGCAATGTTTTCTGTTTATCTCCATTTTACACCACATTTGTACTTGGTTTACCGATCCTCTTCAAAGGGGAATGCATGCAGATCTAAACCACAATAATTTAGTAATACAAAAAAAGATTTATAGACGCAGTGTACAATCTCACTCGCAAAATCGGTCAGAGTAAGAAAAGCGGTACCTATTAATTGTGTCACCATATGTTGCTCTAATAAGTTGCTGAAGCAGATTTTTTATGTTTCTTCTTAACCACTGATTTCTTTCCTTCAAATCGAAAACTTCATCCATAAGGAGGAGCATGACACGCAGCGGAATATTGTCATCCACCTGATCAAGTGAGTAGAAGTATAATCAGTAAACTTTTATTTCAGTTCAAGAAATCTATAGTTCTAGCAGCTAATTCACAGGTCAAATGCTTCACTACACACCGAACAATGACAGAAACACTTTGTTCTGTGTTTCACTGTAATATGAAATCTTCCCTAAATCTTCCCTCTAATCTAAAAATTAAAGATAAACTAGGCTTAAATCCCTTGAATTTTTAAAAGACGACAAAAAGTAACAGTTAATTCACCAAAGTTGGACAAAGTTAATCCAAGTATGTATGTCCTAAACAGACAGCTTGTCCCTGACCTCTTCCTTTGGTAGCTGGGCTTCCAAATGCCTAACGTGAAAACTCTGGAAGGAGCTTTTCTTTGGCATCTTCTTCTTATGGATGCACTGCAACAAACTCAGAACCTCCTAAGAACAACAACACTTCACTGCAATGAATTGCCTTTTATTTAGATATCATTCTAACCTGCATGGCTATTAAGTGCTTTTATGCTTGTAGATTACGAAAAATATCGTCATTTTATTATTTAATAGAACATATTACGCAGATTGGCTTACAAGAAAATAACTTTTATGGTAATTCTAAAACAAGAGGATTCAATAACTATCTAAAAGTTTTTAAAGTTGGATGGTGCACGCTTGCAGTAACTGTCAGCAGTTTTTGAATATTAAAATTTGAGGGATAGTTTACTAAATTCTGTAGTATAAATATATTAATTTTCATCTTACTTGTTATTAATGTTTCTCTTCTAGAAACAACAGTAGCTTCTCATAACCTGTTTATATGCCAAAATACAACCCTACATATTATTAAGCTGCTGCAAAACATGACAGCATTTAGAGTTACAGTTGTATTGCACAAGAGACCACAAATATTTACCTCAAATACAGCAAATTAATTTGATTTTTCGACTGAGTCATTATTTAAACTTCATATTTATTATTAAAACTTTACAGAATAGCAAAGTAAAAATAAAATGTTACTATACCCTCAGTAAAATGCACTGAATGAATGCACTTTCTCTGGTTTTCTAAGGTGTTATTTTTTTATATCCTAAGCATAACATTCAAAATTTTGTTTCTTGTTTCACATCTGATACAGCTCTACCTGGAAGAGTAGTGGTTTGCGTGTATTGTTAATCCTGTGCTGAAAGAAGTAGCAACATCTCACAGCTACGTGGACATTTTTTGGTTGACTACACGAGTATACCTTTGTATACAACTGGAACACAGACAGCGGATTCATAATCCAGCTGGACATTCTCTAGATCCATGCCTCACTTTTCCAGTATGGCTTCTCCATGTAAAATTCCATTCAAACTGCCATATTTTTTGTCTGATTTAACGACTGTAAGTTGTGAACAATGCATCTTAAGAGAACAGTTGAGAGTTGAAAGGTTTTTAAAACATTTGAAATCTGCCTTTCAGAAACACTTGGTACGTTAACGGTATCAAGAATTGTAGCATCTGTTCATTTTGCAGAAAATCAATGAAATATTTGCAGAAAAGCTGCTTATATACTTGAGTGATATTTTATTTTGCCTGTACAAACCAGAAGCCTCAGAAGTATCAAAGATATACATTTGTAATTATAAATTTAGAAATACAGTATGATATAGTGAAAAATAATGGGGAAAAAAAAACCCAGAAGAACTCAAGGCTGTGTTATTTGTGCAAAAATACACCTACCAAGCCATCATAGCAGTTATGCACAGGAAGACAAACTGGAATGCTTTTGATGTGACCGAAACCCCAAAACGTGAAGGACAGAACAGGTGCAGATTTATGACCATAGCAAATTGCATATAATCACTGGTAATCTTATGGCCTTTCTGTCCTACTTAGAGATAAAGTTTTTCCAATTGTTTTCACATATATGATCAGAGTTTCAACCAAAACAATAGCAAAATACCATCGCTTATGATAACATCAAGAGCTTAAACTTCACTTTCAAGTTTCAAATATTACTGCTTTATACAGTTTAGGTATCCACATACTACAATTTTATTATTTAGGAAAACATTCTGAAGGTTTTTTTCCATAAAAACACAGCAAACACTACTTCTGATCCATTAAACAAATGCCCCCTAAAAGGTCACATCAGAAATCAGAATGCATAAAATGCCAATGGAAATGATGCTAAGTCTGGTACTGTATTATCTTTGAACGGACAGAAATTGGAGGCAGGAGGGGAGAAAAAAAAAACAACCAACCCCGAAACACAGAAGCAGTAGCATGGGGTGCAAACCATTTTAGTACTAAGATGTTAATTTCAGAAGGAAGCATGTAAGTTTCTTTTAAAAAGTTAAGAACTGTTTGTAAGCACCTGGCACAGTATCAGAAAACAATAAATAGGAAGTTTAACATAAAGTAACTAACTCATTTGGTTTTAGACAAGTCAGCTTTGAAAGGACAAATGTTAGACTCACATTGTCATCAATTGGTGCTGCAACACGGCAATGGTCAGGATCTGAATAGGTTTTCTGGATCAAAGGAGGCACCTACAATGAAAAACAGATAATGTTTATGAAGTAAAAAATACTTTAGAATACCAATATATCAGAACAATTTTCATAATAGATTTGGTTATGAAAATGATAACCAAACATTTGGACAGAAGTCAGTTGCATACTACCTCAGATAAATATACAGTAGTTCTTTCATCTTCCAGCAAATCAAGCCTGTAGGTATTCTCCTATAGCTATCAAAGTTATGGACACCTTTAAGACAATCCACATACATTTTCTCAAGGGCCGAATGCTTCAACTGAGAAATGCCTAGAAATTCCTATGGGACTGATATTTATGCTGGTATTTCCTCTTGATCTCAAGTCCTGCCTAGTCACGGACTTCCCAGTAAGTATAAATGCAGATATATTGTTATTCACACACCAGGAAGTTACCAGCAATGAGAAAGTCCAGACCCAATAATTTTATCTCACAAGTAATGAAAAAAACCAAATAAAAACCACACACACACAAAAAAAAAGCCACACCACAGATTTATTATTCCCTTTCATGGTTTAAGGGTTAACTCATCTCAGTTGCTATTCTACACCTGCCACTTACAACTGGTTTGGTAACACAAACTGGAACAATCCTGATCACACACCTTACAGCTACACAGAGAAAAAGGAAGACAAGGGGAAGGAAGATGGACATGTTAGGAAGATTACTACTTTCACAGGACTTCTAGATAGCATGCCACGCTACCAATCTTCACCTCCAAGATATTACATTTTAGGAATATAAGAGAAGAGGAAAGATGGCAGGAAAGACAGAAAGAAAATTTAATTAAAAACAGAATTCAGCAAGGAATAAGCAGGAAAGAAGCTATCTCCTTATTCTAAGTTTCATAATATATGGGTGTTTTCTAACGAAAGCAGCAGATGCAGCAAACCAGCTTTATGAGAATGAGTGGTAAAAAAATAAGAAAAATCAGTGACTCATTCTTCTCAAGTGGCTGCATTGAATTAAGTTAAGAAGGATCACTGTAACAGTCTGTAGACGCCATCTTAAAATGTGTTACTTAATAGCAAAAACCCCTCCATATTTGTAGTATAATGACTGCTGAACCGTATTAAAATGGCACAGGCACAAACCAGATTGCTGTCCTGTCTAAGGACTTGACTCTTCATTATAGTATACAACGTAAGTCTAAAGTGAGTCAATAGCTAATCCCCTAATAATTCACTAGTATGTATTAACTACCAAATATTTTCTTACCTTGAAAAATGATTGCTTTATGTCTTGTCCCAATCTCTCTGACATTTTACCCATGTTGTCTGACATTTTAGTCATTCCCTCTGCCAGGCTGTCAGGGAGAGACTTGACTGCATTTGATACATTTCTCATAGAGTTACGCAGTGGGTTTACAAATGTGTCCATCTGAAGGGGAAGATGTTTAACCAGAATTGTATAATCTATGAGGACACCAGTATATTAATACACTATGAGAAGTATCACACTGTTCCAGAGAACAATAATATAAAGAACAACTCAAATTGCTAAACTTCATTACAGAAAGCAGAATAAAGTTTTAACTTCACTTTCATTTATATTTCTTGTTCCTTATAGCCCTAGTGTAACTATTTACACCTTTCAACAGATCTTTTTCCTGAGTCATTTCCATTTCCCATCCCTCAGCTTTTCTTAGCTTGAATTTATTTTCCTTTTCTTCTTCATTCAGTGCCGTTTCTCCCTTCCAAGCTTCCTACTTCCAGATGTTTCACTTCTGCTTTCAACTCTTCATCTTTGAAACATGCCTCTTTTAAACAGCACTGGAGTAATATGCTTTAATATCATGGCAAGTATAATTAAAAACATAAAGTAGTTCCATAGAAACTGTTACAATTTTTCCTCCAGCACATACTCTAAATTCAGTCCAGAGGCACAAATACTAGTGTGGTGCCCTTAAAAAGTTAAGTTCATGAAGAACCTGGTAAGCTGGAAATCAGATCTTACTCAGTCATTACATAAACCTTGATAAATATTTAACTGTTTCACTGTTAAATATTTAAGGAATATCAGTAGAACAACAACTTGATGTGAAAATACAACTGCAGATGCTTTTTATATGAAAATCACTGAAAGACAGAAATAGATAAATTTGCAAAGCAGATGCGCACACAAACTATTCAACTGAAAAAGAATCAGCTGTCTGAAGAGAGTTTTGGTGGCTTAACAAAAAGGATGCGCAGCTCAGAGCTCCGAATTTGACTAATGACTCTGAATGGTTAAAATGACTAAATACATAACAGCTGCTTTTGAAGGGAAATGCATTTCATCTTTTGGGCTGAAGAGTAGAGAGCATGTAACAGCAGCAAATACAGAGTAAAGAACTGGAAAAAAAATTAGAAGGAATGAGACTACGAAAAAAATCACAGATGTCTGACAGAAAGTAATTTGCAACAAACACGCTTTTAAAGTTGTCTTGGTGCAATACACTGCCCGATTGGAAAATTTTATTTCCTTGTTATACAAATAAATTTACCTGTTATAAAACCCGTAGATTTTTGGTTCCATATGTCCTCAGATACTTTGCCACTCAAAAAGTATTAAAGCTACTCACTTGCAAATTGTTTTGAAATATAGCTCTGTTTAATGCAATCATTGCACTAATGAACGTTCTAAGGTTCCGTTGACAGTGAAAAAGATTCTTACCTTCCGTGCAAAATCCCCCTTCCCTTTGCTGTAGGCTTTATTTTCCAGGAAGTCATACACATAATGGGCTAAAGCTGGAGAAGCCTTCATCATTTCAGGATTTAACAAGAGCTGAGTAAAATAATTTTTAAAAGGTGCTTTTTAATAAATAGTGATAAAGGCCATACCATTCACTTCAGAAAAAGTTCACCATTCACAATCAAAGACACTACCTCTTACAATGCATTTTCTCATCCATTCTCTAAATTTTATTCCAACATTACACTATTCTCAAGATGGAAAACAACATGCTTCTTGGTAATTCTGATAATTTTAACTAGCATGTTAATTATAGCATCTCACAGAAAACCTTTAACCCAAATACTTTAAAACTGCAAGAAAAAAATAGCTGTGGCTAAAAAAAAATTTAGTATTACTATTAAAAATGGGACACATATCTCACAAACGAAAAAATATCACTTTAAACAGAACAATCAGATTCCACAGTGTTTTATTAATCTTCATTATTTATTGTTAACATGTCCATTGAATTGGTCAGCATATTTTAGTGCTAAATGACATGAAAGTCCCTATAAAGTAGGACAACTGAATTCCTTTAGTTGGGCTGATACAGGCTGTATCTGAATGGAGAAGCGCATGGTTGTGCTACACTGCCAGAGTGGGTGACACACCAATCCTTATGCAACAGCACAAAAGAAAGTAACCACAAACGTGAGTGTAATGCAAGGAAGTTAAGTGGCATAAGGCTCAAAGCACAGCTGGAACCTCACCAGCTCAGAGAAGCTGGGACAGAACCAGCTGAGAATAAACCAAAACAGCAAAGAAAAGGTAAGCTTATGAAAAAAAAAAGTTCTTATGGCGTACTATTTAGGATTGTATTATTATTTAGGATATACCACATACAACACAGGTTTTTGGTTTGGTTTTTTTTTTGTTGGTTTTTTTTTTTTTTAAAAAAGCATGCTAGCAAATTTTCTACCTCAGAAAAAAGAATTCCAACCTAGAACACAATAATAAAAAAAAAACAACCTATCAGCTTACCTGTAAATATGCATTTAAATCTTTTTTCCTCTTTTCCAAAAATTCTCTGTCCATATTGTTAAATGTCTTTTTGCCAGGAAGTTTCAGTATATTTGCAAGGTTTTCAAACTAGAAAAAAAACGAGAAGATTTTTTGTTCTGTTTTCAAGAGAGTTTCAAATCACCATATAAGCTCAGAAATGACAGGGGTCATTATATTCACCTATTCTTATCTATCATGTAACACCTGACAAATAATTTCTTCCCAGAACTCAGATTCCTTGGAGAAGCCAAAATGAAAGGTAGGCCATCAAGAACAAATGCACAAAAAACATCAGGAGACCGTCAAGAGCAAAATTTCATGTCTGCACACACATACACAATACTCACTTCTGAAATACAGACTAGTATGGTGTGCAAATTATACTTGTCATCACACCTGCTCAAAAAAGTTTAGGCTCAAGATTTATCATTATTATCTGTGCAGAAGTTAGTAAGGTTATAAGACTACATCAAGAGAATGTGCAAATCTTACTAAAACATCTTCCTTTTCCTCTCCTGATCAAACCTACTAAAGAAATGACTAAGTTTTTATCCCTGGAGTGGATGGCAGCACGCAGTTTACACACAAGTTATCATACCATGCTTGATATGCCATCACCCTGTGCCTTTTCTCCAGGTAATGACAGTGATTGGCACAGGTTGACATGTCTACCACTGTTGCAGTGTTACAGAAAGAACTGGGGTTCCAGAGAAGCAGCAGGGAAAAAAGAGGCCCTAATAGTGAAGAATGTTGAACATATCTGCTACAATGCACAAAAATAGAAAAGTGACGAGAATAAAACTCAAAACCACACAATCCAGACTTCCTGTAAATAATAAATATTCTAAAAGGTGTAAAGAGAGAAAGGTATATCATCCAGGCTTTAAGAAACAGCCTGGAAAAAGGTTGTATCGCTTTCTCTCTGGAGAAGACCACAAAATTACAGATTTAATGAGAGATTGATTCCATTCAGTCCCTGCAAGGTGTCTTCTTGCAAAGACATTAAACTTTGGAAGGTCACAAAGCTCATCTAACAATTATGGCCTGAGGAAGCACCAAAGAATAACTATTTCCAACTTTACAAATCCCATTCCCTTGCAAATAGGTCATGTAGGAAAATAACTGAACAGAAGATGGTCTAGTTTTTATTTGGATATCTGTATCTAAACAGAAGCAATGTAATTTTAAAATAGATACCTACTTCAAATGGTATTCATTACATTACTGACTAAAGAAATGTGTTAATCTATTCAGTACTTTAAGGAAAAAAGCTCATATAGATACTATACACATCCAACTTTAACTCCATTTTGGATCAAGTACCTATATTCTCTGAAAAACATTAACAATAATCCCTGCCCTTCCTATTAATTTTAAATAAAAGATTCTAGCCTTTACCCTTAATACGCCAATAAAAATGTCTCAGACAAGCACACAAGAAGGGTGTTGAGTGTACTAGTGGCATTCCTGTGCCCATAAACTCAGTAAGAATGTTTATTTTCTTGTCAAAACAAAGCAAAATTGTTGGGAGTTTCTGAGATGTTACAGTGAAGCACAGGAATTTCTTTACTTTTTGCAGTCTTGGAGGATAATGCTTCTGTTTTCTGCAAGTTCAAAGAACTCAGATTCAGCAACAAGAAATTTCTGACCTTTCGTATTTTGAAAACTTTTGCTTCTGACATTTTTTTTCTAGTCATTTAGCCATAGGTCACTTTTAAATGACTGCCCCATATCAGCAGAATATGAACTCACTATAAGGTCAGGGAACCCATACCTGTTTCAACAGGTCAGGGATTCTTCAAAAGAGTGAATTAAAAACAAAAGAAAAAAATCAATTTGAAGAGGAGTACAAAAATCGGTATTTCAAATTTATTGACAGCACACTAAGAAAGTCAAAGGAAAGTCAGACTTTATTTATTAATACAAGTATTCAACACAACGTTTGCTTTTTCAATAAAGCCTTTTCTATTTTTACTACTCTTGTGACTTTACAATAGTAACTTACCTGCACAGAATTTGTTCTCTATACCTCTATTAATAACAGAGTAAAGGGATGTAATCCAACACTTCTGACTAGTTCAAAGGTTATGCAGTCAAATCTGACTTCTCCAAAGGCTTGGTTTAAAAGCTCTTCACTTTTTTTTTTTTTTTTTTTTTTTTTTAAAAGCACTGCATTTTTCAACACTTTTTCATGTCAGCAGGTTCTACTTTGTACCAGCTGGTGAATTACAAGTCTCTATTTTTTCTTCTTTCATTTTAGGAGGGTTAAGAGTCTGAGCATACAAGTACGGCAATAAAAGGCAGATTGTCTAGCAGTACACTGAACAGCCAACAGCTGTTCCTTTTGAGACCCCACCGATCCTTAACTTTTCACTTAAAACCTAAATACCTATTTCCCAAGCTCAGTTTTTATTTCTTAACCTCTGTGACAAATATAACAAATGAAATATGCCACTGTTTGAGACTAAATAGCACTTCCATACAAACATTTTAAAGTAAAACTAAGCAAAGGGGCGGTGAGGGAAAAAGCTTTGTAAGTTCCATTTCCTTTTGTTAGAGGAATTATATAGCAATCAGGTACTAAACTATGTAAACATGCAGCTGTAAACTGCTCAGTACAAACAACGTATGATATAAATGGTAAAAAAGTACACTTCAATGAAAAATAACGTAGTGTTCTAACTCCACATCTTAAGTCACTTTGAGAAAGCCAATACTCATGCCATACTATCACACAGAAGAAGCACCTTTCAAAGAAACCTTATAAGATTTTTATGAGATTAATTACCTGCTCAGTGATCCTCATGTGAAAGTCATGGAAGTCACTGTAGCGTCGATATGTCTTCCATGTCTCTTCGCTGCTGGG
The DNA here is from genome assembly GCA_034008185.1 of Gorsachius magnificus. Lineage (NCBI taxonomy): Eukaryota > Metazoa > Chordata > Aves > Pelecaniformes > Ardeidae > Gorsachius > Gorsachius magnificus. The sequence continues at coordinate 126,026,070 of CM067082.1, read as the reverse complement.
ATTTCGTCGATGGACTGTGATAGCATACAGTGCATATGTCTTGCCGTGGTCATTACACACTCCTGCCACAGCATATGGGTCATAGTCAGCATAGACTAGTAGTTTAAAAACAAAAACAAAAAAGGAACAAACAGAAAGAAGGAAGACGGAAGGACACAAACGTGAAGTGAAGAAATGTCTGGAATGACAGACTTAAGAGACAAAAATGGACAAGCAAGCAGGATAGTAAGCTATCCCTTTATGCAAAACACTGCAGAAGTCCAGAAACTTACTATGCAAACTTAAATATAGAGATTAACAGCGTTAAAGTTACAAGTTTCACTGACATGCAAAACATAAAAAAAGAATATAAAAGGTTTCAGCTTTTAAAGAACAGTGAATAGATCTTTTGAAAAATAATTTTAACCTAAAGAACTCAAGGTACGGGTGAAAGACAACTGTGAAACCACAAGAAATTCCAGTCTGCAAAGTACTCTAATCATACTGAAAAAGTTTGTCCATCAAAAAAATCTGTAAACACAAAAGACACTGCTGGCAAGCTGTAAGCATTCGGTTTTGTTATTAACATAGCATTTTCTTATTAACTGTAAGATAAAAAATACCCCCCACGCTATTTAAGTCAACAGAAACTACACATACATACATACGTATGTATTCTCTATGTGCGTATGTATCTACAATGTAATCTGTGTACACACACGTGCGCACACATTTTATGGAGAAGTCAATTCATAAATGGAAAGAACACAGATAGTTATCTTAAATAGAAACAAACATCTTTTTGTTCTCCACTGCATATTTAAGTTCTCTTGGACTTCCTCCACCACAGAATTCCTCCCAGTATAGAGTTTGTTTCAAAAACTTGCATTTAATCTACAGAATAAACTAGAACCAACATTGTTTACACTGCACACTGTTTAAATTGGTAACACGTTGTATCTCTAAGTATTGAACCAATACCAGTAAACCACAATTTTTCCAGTGGCTAGATGAAAATACTTTTTAATCAAGTTCTGTGAATTTCTCAGTGCACCAACGCTCCATAAAATACACTTTTCCTGACAAATCATCTCTCAAATCAGCTCCTATCTCTGTTGTGCCTTGACGTATAATGCTGAGTTCTAAGCAGCCAAGGAGCACCTCTAGGACAGGGACAGCTGCTGACAATGTAAGAATTACACACCAGCAAGGTGCACCATGGGCACAGAGCATCTTTTCTTTGCCATCTATCTTTTAGCATCCTTCAGAATATCTTTGCCATCTAGTCTCTAGAAGAAGAATGTTGAATGCTGAACCCCAAGAGAAAAGAGTGGGTAGGCAGGATGCTGCCAAAAGACTGCCCAGAGAATGCTGAGCAAGCCCTATCCTCTAAACTCAGGTTGACCATTCTGCTGTGCAGCCACCATACCACATCTCAGGGGCGCTGCCAAGTTGCACCTTTAGGAGTATCACTTGCAGGACAGAAGCGGCAGAAAAAAAAAAGAAGTTGTCACCACTGGCCTTACGGCATAGCCTCTTAATCAGCATTTATTTTCCAACACAAGACAAAGTGAATCCTCAAAGATTACGGAGATCTTGTATACACCCCACGTGCACAGTAAAGAGCAGTAATCAGCAGAGGAAAGGAGCCTGCACACAGATGCAAGATGCACCTACTACCTGTAACATCCAAAAAACAGGGACTTGGATTTCTTGTTCAAACATGAGGTGAGGAGGAAGGAAATGGCCAGTTTAATCCTATCTTACAATACAAACCCATACATACCCCCTGGTTCAGCTGGAGCATTATCGATTCAGAGTCAAGCTGATAGTTATCAATACACACTGCCATCAAGACTACAAATTTAACATAATTTGTGTGGTTCTAAGTTTACCTTTTTCTTAGATCAAAACAATGAAACTTCTAAGTTTAATTCATAAAAAAGTATCACATGCTATTTTAAATAAAAAAGTAAAATTGCGATTCTTAACTTTTAAATTATTTTTCCCCCTTCTCTGAGGGCTGACTACATGAGACTTGGATTACACCATGCTCTCACACCTGGTTGGAGTAATAGAGTTTAATTAAAACGTCAAGTAGCTGAATTCTTGCTCACAGCTCACGTGTCTGCTATATAAATGCAGAGATTTAAAAGTCTATCGCATAGTAAAATCTAGTATCTGAAGATTCATTCACAATTTAATTACCCAGTGCAACCTCATCTAACTAGAATATTTACAAACAGTATTTGCGAAGTTTGTTATTTACTCTCATGCAATAAAAATTTTTAATTTATTACTAGGCATTTTTTTTCAAAAGATAACCAAAAATGCCACCACTGTAAAGACTGAAGTCACTAACTTAAATTAGGCTAAGTCAATATGGAAGCACAGAAAATAGGGGAAAATATAGCAACAGAAGTAAACAGTCGAGAATTCGATTTGTGAGACTAGGAAAAAAAAAAAAAAGATGGCTTTTACAATTTGTTCTTTAAATAACTGCCAAAATAAATGCTACTCAGTATTAAGCTTAATGAGTGATTTTCCAGAGATAGGAAAAATAATAATAATAACATAAACAACAAAAACTGAATCATATTTTAAGTACAGATATAGAGTCTACAACCTACAGTGCCAATTCTGTAAGCATTTCCTTTATAAGGACTTCATGGGAAATAAAAACTCAAAATGTTTTATGAGGTTAAAAAATGAAAGGATTAGAATTTCAAGGGCCTGTAATATTAAAAAAAAAAAAAAAAAAATCAGAATAAATGGTGTAAAACAAGGAAGCAGCCATCATAACAAGAGTCACTTACCAGTATCTGAGATGTACGCATGGAGTTGAACTGTCTCATCGGGAGGGACATTTGAAAGGTCATCTAAGGACTGGGGTGTGGGGGGAGAGGGGAGAAGGAAGAAACAGGCGAGAATGAGATCACAGATACATCTCATTTGAGAGATGGTTTTTGATTATCTATTTCATTTCACTACACTAATAGAATAGCTTAATGTACTGTAACAATGCAAATAAGCATTTGTATTACCTGGTTACTAAAGCCTTTCTTTTACACAATGTAGGGCTGTTCATTTCCCCTACCAGTTTCACATAGTTTTGTGATCACTAACATATTTGCCACTCAAGAATTCCCAAATCCCTAAGTTACTGGATGCTGGAGAGTATTCTGGTGAAGTATCACCGTAAGTGGACTGTTCCTGCAATTGTCATTAGACACTTGGTTTTGGACATTGTTGGATGTAGGGCTAGACTTTCTCTGACCTAGTCCATTCCTAAGCAAGTCACCCTTGAACAGCAATAACCCTGTAAGGTGTGCTCAATACTGCAGTGTCCAAATTTAAGAGCAGAACATCACCTGAGACTGATGAACAGGAGGAATTTGTGGAAGCTTGTGTAAGTGCTTGATATTCTGAGAGCTCTAGGATTTGATTATCAGTAAGATGGAAGGCATGTTATTAAAGACAACAAATAACAGTCAACTGCACTATTTTGTTTTCTATGAAATACCGACATTAAGCTATTGTTATATTTTTGAAAAGGCATCATTATTTCTTGTTTTCCTGCCTCCCTTCATTGCCACCCTAACAGTTCAGTTTTCTTCCTGATAACTGAATGGGGTTCAAACTGACATATACTAATGAGTGCCAGAAGTTCAATCCAGCCATTTCTGCTGCTTCAAGGTCTTGGATATGTAACACTTGTGGAACTCCTTTTATTTACTCAATGCAAAACCAGTATGTAAAGCTCACATTAAGGACCCGTTTAGATGAAATCTGCAAGAGTCTATCAATATTCCACTATGGTTTTATACCCCCAGATATGTCCTACTGGTTTAATGCAGTAGACTAACGTGTCAAATTAAAAGGCAGAAATTAAGAAGATATTTTTTGTAAAATAACTTTTCGTCAAAATATTTTTGAGCCTCTCTTCCAAATAATTATAAAACACATTCTTACAGTGAAAGTATAAACTGCAGGCAATGTGTTTTTTAATGGAAAATTTAGCAAATACTCAACTTCTGTGGCAAGGCACTATACAGCAACAATTAATACAAGCAAATGAAATGGTTGAAACTTGAACAGATAACACAACAGGTATTCAATATTACATTAGTGATTTTGACATTAACTTGTGTTCCTGTGAATATATGTAATTAAAAAGCAAAAATACCACACCACAACCCAATCTTATTTCATGCATTGTCATTAGCTGTAAGTACAGAAATTCCCTGACCTTTGAAGTAACCTTTCCAAGGTCTATTTTTCTTCATGTAACTGACTAACACAAGGGAGCTAAACTATGTGTACAGAAATTTACTCTTGACATGGAATTCAGCCAGGAAAAACTAATCTACCAGTATTCAGACACCTGTAAAAGCACTGAAAACCCTGAACAATATGGACTACAGAAAGCAAAAGTTCTTATACATAGAGATTTATTACGCATTTCTGCTAGAATGTTCTTCATTCTTTATAAAAATAATAAATGTAGTATTCTGCAAATATACTTTTCACAACAACAAAAATCAAGACTTTGAATTGTCCCATGCAAATATCAATTTGTATTGCAACAGTGCTTGATAAAGGCTTTAACACTGTCTAGCTTAATTTGGAAAGGCCAGAAGAAACTAAGCAGCAGATAACCACTAGCTGGATGAGCCACTGAAGTGGCAAATGCCCATCTATAAAACATGACTTTGATACATCAGAACATTCTTATAAAAAGTACTTAAGAGACATTTGAAATATCTTTTTAAGAGATTAGTCAATTAAAAGAATCCCTTGTAAAATGTTACCAGAATTGTATGTAAATTTATAAAAAATATGGCTAAGTTTTCCTTCTGCCTCTAATAGGAGTTTGTGTAAACTGTATCAGCTGACCGCCTCCCGTTTTCTTCATATTTCAAAATGTAAACGAGGAAAACAACAGGAAAAAAACTCCAGCTAAAAAAAAAAAACCAAAAAACCAAACCAAAAAACCAAAGCCCACAAACAAACCACCCCCACATGGAAACACGTTTACATTTATGTTAAAAGTATTCCTTCACAAAATGAACTCTATTCCTCTGCGTGCAAGCATTATCTAACCAATGCACTGGGACTCCTAAGGAGCTACAGCATCTTCCAAGAATGAATTAGAAGGGCCTATGAATCACATAAGCCAGGAAATTGCATGCAGATTGCAAACCTTTCTAAAACTAAAATATTTGGAAAAATACTCTCATACACAATTGAACCTTGCACATCTTGTGGCTCAGCTAACATATAGTCTGAAGAACAAGAAAGAGGGAGGGGAGGAAATACACCAAAAATTCTATGATTTTTTCTTTTTAAATAGCTGTGATTTAATTTTCGGTTTAAAACATTTTAATCCTAAAATCTATGTGGGACAGATTATTTGGAAAAAGTCTGGTAAAAGTATGCAGTTCTCTTCCTACATATGCAACCACTAACACATGCAGAAGCATATTTCAAATATTTAGGTACATTCACATAACAAAGAAAAGCTTCTGAAAAACTGACCCAAGCAAGAATTGCTTAAAAAAAAATACCAAAACCTGAACTTTAATTGATCAGATTAGAAAACAAAGATTCATATTTTGAATAAACTCCAGATACTTTTATGTTTCCAAATCAAGTCCTAACTAAAAAAAAAAACCAAACAACCCAACTTATAAGAATCCAATTGTCTCATTTACAGTCTATTTGAATTTAATCCTTTGAGATTTCAGTTTCAAAGAATTTATTTTCTCCTATTATTACCTACCTCCTAATTTATGTCTATTTAAAAAAACAGGGATAAGAAAGTATGCTTTGCATAAATTAACTATAGATTATTACTGTTTCTGTGAGAAATAATGCAAAATTTCATTAAACACAGGGGAAAGTACAAAAGGGACGGTTTTGTTTCACAGATTGATTGATACCTTATGTGTCTTTCAATTTGACTCAAGAACTTTTTCAGAAATTAAACTGCAGTGAACTAAAACCTCTAACACATAATTTAAACTATTTTATAACACTTCCCCTACTGTTGGGGAGAAGAAATAATAATAATTAAAAAACAAAATCCAAGCACTTACCAGATTTATGCTGCCAGTAGGAGACCCATTAAAAGATTCTGGGAGCAGTGAAGAAGGGGAAAGGAAAAAACAGGTTAGAAGATTTTCTCCAATGTCGGGTCAATAAAGAAATAAAAATGCAAAGACAACCCATTATGGAAAATAACGGACAACTGTTGCATTGGGCAAAATGTTGTGCCCAACTTACAAGTACTTCAAGTTTCCAATAAAGATACCTGAAGGAAAATGTATGTAAGTTTATACAGCTACAGATATGAAATAAATAGTCCAGAAAACATTCCTTTTTAAGATTATATCACCACATTAAATTGCTTCATTATGGAGTCAGCTTAATAGCTAAACAATTTCCATTAGATTTGTACTTCAGTTAACGAGAATTACTTTAATTACTTTAAAAAGCCACATCTCCTGTGTACTTTCAATTTCTATTTCCAGATGAAGCATATAGTTACACATTAAACCAACCCAATATGTTGAAGAACCTCAAATAGTTTTAAATAAAAAATGAGTCGCACACTTACGTTAGCTACACACTTGTTAACAAGACTTGACAAAAAATGTACCTGAGATTAAGCTACTACAGAAGAAACTATTTGACTCCCAAAACAATTTAGAAAAAAAAAAAAAGCACAAGGAGGAAACATTACTTGAAAAATCAGAGATAATGCAGGAACTTTTTGATTGCTCAAAAAAGCGTGGATAATTTTCTTATTTTCATTTTAAAGCAGAAAAAAAAAAAAATGGTCCCAGGAAATCCCCCTTATAGAGCTCACCTCCGTCACCATCATCTGATCCTCTGAAACTAGGATCCTTCAGCATATCCAGCTCAGCTAACATACGCACATACAACACATTCTGTTTGAATGAAGGGTAGAATCTTTCATCTCGTAGCATCAATTCATACACCTTATTGAAATAAAAATGCCAATGTTAGAAATACTTATTACATTTTTTAATTAATCAGACAAGCTCTCATAAATTCTATTTGACCAACATGTATCTGTGCATGTACGTGTATTATGTGGTTTTGGGTTTCCTTACAACCCTAACACGAGTTTGTGAAATTTCAGTTCAGGTTTACTCTTAATGGAAAGTTTATGAGAACTGATTGTGCTAGAAGTATAATACAGTCTCAGAAAATACCTTTCTAAACAGTGAGACATGCACATATAGGAAGAGAAGTAGCATGTTAACTGTAAAAGTTTCCTTCCTCTCTTAACCCTTCCAATTCCGCTATAAACATACTTAGTCTTTACCCATTTCACAACGTGTTATCCCTTAGAGTTCTTTTCTCCTTATAAACTATAAAACATAGACCTGCAAACACTTAGGGGGAGAGGCGAGAAGAGGGAAAGGAAGGAAGGGAAGACACCACATACTACTTTCCTGAAAATTTCCAGTTCAGCCAATATAGTATAACCCTACCTCACAAACATTTAACCACGCCACCTCAAAAAGTTATATATATAGCCTATACAGTCACAGTATATATACATATACACACATGTACCTATATGTAGTGGGAATTAATTAATAATGTGTGGATATTCATGCCAACTCTAGAATATTTTAATGATTTTTTTTTTTTTTTTTTTCATGGAACACTTTGTACAAGTGCTATCACCTGGTAAGAACGGAAAAAAAAAATTCATGCAGGTCTGAGGAAGCCAATTTCTGTTGTAACACATGAGAAATTTTGCCCTTGTAAGCTACTTTGGGCAATACAGATTTCACAAGGTGTTTTCGTTAGTCTTAAATGTGGGCCTCAAGTACAATAGAGTGATTTTAAGTTCTACAGCTCATATCACTAATTTTTAGCATTAATGAGAACATTCACTTAATGACCTAAAATAAAAACCTCTCAGACTGCGTATATAATTTACTGCCAGAATATTAATTATTCACTTTTTTTTTTAAATATATATAGTAGACTTGAGTGATAAAGTCTACGTATGGAGGTAGTAAAAAGACTGTTTATCTTCAGTGCTCGCTGCTTCTGAGTGCTACACTGTGTGGGCTTGCAGAAACAGAACAGTTAAATTAACTTCTGGATGAGATAGAGAATTTACTGTAGTTAGATGCTTACATACACCTTTGTGAAAAAGAGCTAAAACCAGAACAAAATTGTACCACTTAGTTATTCTACACAGGCAGTTTTCTTAAATTGGTGCATAAACAGAAATAATTATCTCATAATTCTAAATTATGCTTTATAATTAATTTCATACAGGACACCTACTCTTTCTGTCCGTTGCTTTGAAAACCATGGGCTACATATGGCTAAGCAGAAGTTGGCAATTTAGAGTATGATTTTTATAGAACTGGAAAATGGTAAAACAGGTCTTGGGTTTCAGATATTTGAGTTCCTTCCTCCTTTTTCCATAGCTGTAGTGATGTTTAATACTTTATAGTATTAACAGTTCTTATGAAAAGCAGGGTGAATAGATTATACCTTTCTCTGAATGTCATCGAAGATTTCAGGTGTTGGATCCTCATGATTCAGCGTTTCTGCCAGTTTTGCTACTAAGTTATCATCAATATTAACTCTTGGAGATGCCTGTTACAGAGATCTAAATCAACTTTTGCAGCATAAAAATAAGAAAGCTTCTACTTTCACAAATAAAATCCAATACAATTTTGCAATTCTCAAAGTAAACTAAATTTCTTCTTGATGAGTATCTCTAGAACTGTCTAGAATACACAACAGAGTCAGATCCCCTCCTCCCCCAAAATTAAGTTCAGAGTTTGTATTAAAACTTGAAAGTTTCAGGATTAAATGCTAAGAATCACGTAAAACCAATTATGCACATTATTATGAAGCAATATCTAAACCAGACTTACTCAGTCTTAAAAACAGGTTTTATTTATGAATAGAAAGACCTAGATTCAGAAATTTAAAAGCCAGTAAGAAAACGGATGAAGTCCTGAAGCATCTGAGGAAAGGCCAACACTTTGTCAACTCTGCCAATTTCTTGAGAAATTATTGGTAGCTGTGATTGTGGTAGCTTTTTATGCAAACTCTATTACAGCTACCAGCCTCCAGACATCCCTTGGTATTATATATTTCAAATCACTGCACATTAAACATTCTTTTAGATGGGCGCAAGTTCACACACTTTCCCCATTTTCTGTGACAGAGACAGGGAGCCAGCACTGAACCAGACACAATATAGCTTGCTTGACAGCACAGCTGAGAGGCTGAGTTCATCAGCTTTGGAATAGCTCTGGTGTTAGGTGGCTTCTGACTTCAAACTGGTTAGCATTTAGTCAGCTCAAAAACCCATCGGAGCAAGCTCTGCACAGTCCACCATGTTGATAGACTACTGAGGTGAAAAACCAAAGTGAAAGAAATTATGCAGAAAGAGAAGCATTACAAGATATTTGAGGGGAAAAATTGTTGAGGTAAGCTTTTGAGTGAGTTGAGAGGTGATTTTTATGCATACACAAATTCAGAACAAAGATACTTTGTTAACACAAGTTGACAAGTGTTTTCTTTCACAGAAGACTCTGTTACTACAAGACTATTGGAAGTGATCAAACTTAGCCTACTGAAAGATGCCCAGTGGTGATATTTGAGCAATTTATACAGACATTTGTAGAGGCGCATGGGAAGTTATTTCATTTGAAAGCCCAATCTTAATCCAAGTTTGTACAATTATTGGGTTGCTTTTTTCTTTTTTTTTTTTTAAAAAAAAACCACCAAGTTTTTTCTTAAAGGGGGGGCCGCGAAGAGGGCAGGGTAAAAAGAAGGGAAAGGACAGCATACACAAAGGGACAGAATTTCTTATTCTGCCTCCACATTTTCTCTAGTTTTTCTCTGTTCTAGGAAGTCAGCTTCTGAGGAACACATTCAGTGCATTTGACAGCATAGTCAGTGCCAGTATGACCCTTTTCAAATGAGGGGAAGGAAGAGGGAGAAATTTTCTTACTGCTTGACATAAGGCGAGAGAGAAGATACACAAGCAGTAGCTTAAACATCAACTTGTAAACAGCTTGTGCTACACCTCATCTATTTCATATTCATGTACCCATAACTACTAAAGCAGCATCTGTACAAAGAATAAATTCAAAAAAATGCAGAAATAAGTTATTCCTACCTTTTCTGATAAATATTGCTCATAAACTCCAAATGCAGCTGCTCTTAATAGACCCTTGGTTTGATTAGTCTGATGTTTTCCATCTTTCTGTCTGCTTTGAAGTACCTCCAGCTGTTGCTGTGCCGTAACCCTGTATCCTTCCACTGTCATCCAGAAAAACAGATGTGCTTGGCCACCAGTCTGCTGCATGTAATCTACAGAAAACAGCCACCACACAACCACAGTTAATGTTGTGCATCTTAGAATGAGAATTCTCTATGATGTTAACTACATATGGAACTCCAGGATCTCATTATACATCTGGAATACTTGTCATCTAGAGTAAAAAAAAAAATAAAAATACTATATACATATTGGTGATAATCAGTAAACAAAATTGCGAGCAAAGTCTAGGAACTGAACATAAAATACACCTGTAAAAAGTGAATCCATCATTACTGTGTGGATATAACAGGCTTGTGCAGCCTGATACAAGTTAAGAGGAAGTTCAAACTGGAATTCTAACAAATCACATGCACCTACTGCAATTAAAGGACTATCACCAACAACAAAACTGATGGATATTCTTTGTGATGACTGTCAGCAGCTCGATTAATTCACAGAAGAGAGTCAAGCATTAGAAAGTATTAAAAATTAATTATACTTTAATCCACCTATCAATTACTTGATTATATGATAAACGTAAAATAGTACATAAATTACTGCTGTATTTTAGCTTCTCAAAGACAACCTTCAGTAGCCTTGTAATCCTCTAAGCGTCAACCTAACATCTGTAGTCATTAGCTTCAGTGAGACCAGCAAAAGTAAGACTAACAACTGTGATAAGTTTCAGAGTAATTCCAATCATAAACCTCTAAGCAATTCTTGCAATGATTCTGTTCTAAACAGAATGAACTTGTTAAGTGACAGACTAAGAAACATTGCAAGATCAGGCTTTCAATACTGATGTCTCTGTAAGAAGCTTGATATGAGCTTGCAGAAGTACTAAATATGGTGTTCTGAATAGTTAATTACAGACCGATTTGCAAAAAAGGTTTTGGTTCCCTCTGGCAAGGGGCTTAGACACATTTGGCTCTCAGTAGACACCTATATTTAGCAATTTCAAGTATACAGTCCTGTGAGTTAGCATATTCTTTATAAATAAAAAGTATACATCAATTAACACTTACCCATAAAAAATTGTAGTGCAACATTGTCTACCAGAATATGGTCCAGAGGGACTGTGCAAAGTTTTCCAAAGTTTGCTGCCAGTTTCACAGTATCTATTTCCTGTAAGACACAGTTCAGCATGTTCACATGCTTTATTTTTTTTTTAAAATAAAGCAGCCTCCCAAATGTTAGTTATTTTCACATTAACTAATATGTGAAGATCAAAATCATAAGGTCATGTTCTCACAACTATTTGCCTTTGGCGTGGATGATTTCTGCTACCTGGGAAGATGGCCTTTAACACTGCTGTTCCTATAATACTATACAGGTCAAATTAACCCCAAATCCCTCACCAATAGTGACTGTAGCATGAATTAACAAGACAAACTACTTTGAGAATTTGATGGGATGCAGGTATCCACAACTTAAATTCACCTCTGCCCAACTTTCTTCTGTTAATATAACATTACAGTAATGTTCTGGATCCCGCTGTAGATTACTTAGACATTTTAAAAATCAATATGCACAAGATTACATCATCTTGGAGCCACATCTAAGGCCAATTAAAAGAGCGAAGAAACTAACAAAGTCAAACATACTGATTTGTCAGCCTTAAAATATAAAACAAAATATAAAACAAGCAAACAGAACGCATGCATTCTCATTTAACATTCAGATTGCCTTAGGCTTTTCGTTGAACTGAAGAGGTAAACACGCCTGGCAATACACCGAGTCTACAAGGCATTGCAAAATTATCAGCGTTACCTTTATCAACAAGAGAACTCTGCCAAAGACTAAGCTTCAGGCACACAAGGTATGCACTGGAGCAGCAAAAAATAACTGAATCTAGGTGTATAAATACAAAGATGCTTTGCATCTATGTAACACTTTGGTTTAAACTCTTTTACAACTATTGTCACCTTCTCAGTACGATGGACTGACATACCTAAACTGCTAAAGCCAGACTCCAAAAAACTCTAAACATGAACCTTTAGAAAATTTTTCTATACTAAAACTGCAAATACAAGACTTGCTTCAGTTGTATAACGTATCGCTTTAACTGCATAATTCAAGTTGTGTTTCAAAACGCAAGAATTAAAAAGCTAGACCAAACTAGCAAGTTATTTGCAACTTTATTATTTTGGAACTAAAATAATTCTAAAATACTTACTTTTCCTGACTGCAATCTCTGAATTCTTGAATCACATACTTTAATAACATATAATAAACTGTTTATTTGATTTTTTATAGTGTTGATATCTGAAAGCAAAACCAAACAAGATTATGCAATGCAGATGAGTAAAAAACCTCTTGCTCTGAAATGCTCTAAAAATACACAAAAAGTGACATACCACATACAAAACACATCAGCTTTGAATAGATGGGGCTTTTTCAATTTAAATACCTTACTGATAAAAGTGAACAAGAAGAAATATTTTTCTCTTTCCTTTTTCAGGTCAGCTGTTAACTGACTACCCATTTAATACCTAAATTACTGAAATCTGGAACCACCAGTCAAGCAAGTGTCAATTCAGTAGAAGTATACATCTAACCAATTAGTCTATATTAAAAAAAAAAAAAAAACAAAAAAAAAACAAAGAAAAAAGACACACATGGTAAAAAGGATCTGTTTTTCAACACATAAGAAGATTCAAGTTTTAACAATTTAGATGTATTTTTTTTCTAAATAACAAAATATTTTATACTATGCTGCACCAGCATTTGTATTTTCTAAATTTTTTTAATGTTCTTCAGAGATCATGCTGGCAAATGGATTTCATGTTTTGTACAACAATACAGTACTAACCATCTCCTGCTGTATCTAGAGATCGAAGATATTGCAGTTCTTCACTTGCTTTATCTTTCACTGCTTCCAACTCTCCTATATTATCACTTAGTTTAATAATATTCATAAAGGCCTCGTAGTTACAGTTGGAATCACGAATCTGAAACAGAAAATTTTACAGTGTGAATAATGCAAAACAGGCAAAAGTTGATGATGTGATCTTTTATTAAATTAATTCTTTTGACACAACACTTTGATGCTTCTAAGCCCTCCTCTTGATATTCAGATTGTACATGGACCAAGAAAGAAGCAGCATGCACACAGTCAAAACCTATTTCACACCATTGTTTTCTGTTTTCAGGAAGTACAAAGACACATGGAAAGCGTGTCAACCTACTTAATAAAGATCTTGTCCAAAACCCAATCCACCTTCTTCTGCTATGACCCATCTCCTTAGCTAAGTAGGTAGAAACTGGTGAGATCACTGAAAAGGCTTCAGCTTTGCCAAGGTCCCCTGCAAGTGTACATGCTCCCAAAGTAATGGCTTCTTAAGATACAGAATTCCAAAAGAATTAAAACATTCTACAATGTAACCATAACCTACTGAGGAGGTAAAAAAAAAAAAAAAAAAGGAAATGACTGAATTAATATCCTCTCTGAAACCCTAATTCAAATACCCCTTGTAAATACTATTAAGCTATTTCAATACATGCTGTTTTCCCAGTATTGGCACAGACAGAACCTGCTTTGGGACTCAAAGGAATTTGTGCAAGTGAAGGAAGCCTGCTGTGCTGCTGAAATCACTGGAAACTGTGTTGTGAATGCAGCATGGAGATCAGAGGAAGGTTGGCAGCTTTACCGCATGTGCATGCAGGTGCAAAGGGTTGAGTTCTAATGCTGTCTTTACCATTTGAAGCCAAAAAAAGTCACTCCACCCACATCCTTTATAAATGCTCACTTTGATATGGAAATACTCGGTCTGTACTGCAGAAGTGCATTGACATGAGCTGCACAAGCAGAGATAATGAAGAGTGGATACCTTAGACCAAAGTTAAAGGAAAATCTTCCTAGAAATCAGCTTTTTAAAAAGTAATAGTACAAACAATACCTGAACTTCAAACATTTTGTAAGACTGAATTTCGCAGTAATGAGACAAGTCTGGATTAGTTTCTAATTTTATACTGAAGCATCATATTTTAGTGCAAGAGAATTAGTGTTGAACTAAGGTGTGCCTAGAAACATGGAATTAAACTTATCATTTTCAGAAATCAAGGGGTTTTTATTTAAATCTGATTTTATGTCAAAGGTTCCAATTTGAATAATCTCTACTTTTGATCTTAGTTTCTGCAACAATCTTCATTTCATAAGACTTGTATTAAACTTTTGAAAGCATTTATTCTTCCTTCTCTTTTGCCCAGCACGTTTCCTTCCTCATTTCAGAAAGCAATTATGAAAATTAATATTTGGGACATCACCATCATAACAGAAAGCTTTATAAAAACCTCAGAATTCTATCTTCGGATGCAGCCGGGGGCAGTGCTCAGTAAATAAAGAATGAGGCCAAGTTACAAATAAAGAACATGCGTAGGAGGAAAGGGGAAACAAAAATTGAAAAGCTTGGTCCATATGAGCAGCAGTATTTTTTCATATTAAAGCTAGGTTCCTATAAAAAAAGCAGCATGTAAACTTCTATATAAAATGGAGGTGGCTGGAGTCAATGAAACATTGCACACATACACTTGAATTCATTCCATATATAAGAACTTTTACTGTGAACTCTAAGGGTGTTTTCAGTGTAGTACTTGAATGCACACTGTAAGACTAAAATATGTGGATAAGTGTAGAGAGAATGTGGGGAAAAGAAAGAAAAATCAAAATTTGACTCATGATCTATAAAGGATAAGAGTAAGTTTTACCTTGCTTTGCAAAAAAATCGGTAACATAAATAGAATATTCACACTTTAATTAATGTTAATTTTACTACATATTACTTCTTTAAAAGGGGCTGTTTTTGCAGGTGCATTAGAGAGTTATTGAAGACTTTGTTTCTCCCCTTTCAGTTACATTATTAAGAGTTACCACAAATATCCCTAATAAAATGCACCCTGAGATTTGGGGGGGTGGGGGGGAGGAATCTTACTGCTTTTCGTTTTGGAGGCCTCTTAAGCTTTAAAGGACACACTGAAAAAAGTCAAGGAAAAAAACTTCCAAGGTTATTGCCATACTTCCTGAACAGCTAAGGAACAGTCAGAGGACTCAGCTTTACAGTTTGCCATACATCTGTCCTCAGTCAGCCAACTTTTGCCAAACAACCACAACACAGAGTACAGATTGGGGGGGGGGGGGGCAGGGGAGAAGGGAAGAAGGGAAGGAGGGAGGGAGAATAACATTCAGTACAGCAGCCATAAGTTCACTGTCTCTGCCAATATACCCACTGGTACCTTTTCTACTAGATATCTAGCTGCTGTGATTACAGGGAACACAAGTAAACCTTGATATGAACATATTCTGGAAATATCATGCCTTTTAAATGTTATAAATCTTACCATCCATATGACATACTGATTAATATAATCAGGATCACTGAGCTGGTTTATTAATGGAAGAAGAATTCCTCGGGAGAGGATTTCCTGAAAAATAAAGTATCATTTTTATACATTTATGCATAAAGCTAATACAACTGCAACAATTTAAAAATCACTGTGTAGAGGTTAAATAAAAAATGTGTAACTACAGAAAACATTCAGATGGCACTAGCACATTCACTTCCAATTAAAATTAGAAGATGTTAATATCTCAAGAAAAACAACTTCCATTTTATCATGCTTTTCTAATGTTGTTAGAGCCAAAAGAAACTTCAAAAACATTTCACACAAACTGTTCTCTGCTGTTACACACTTTTCAGGATTGTCCTGCATTTAAAAAAACCTAATATTAAATTAGATCAATTCTGCAAAATAAAATAAGAGCAGCAGCTCAGATCTAAAATTTTTGATGGCATTAAACCAAAGTATTGGGATGGCTTTTAGAGTGCATACTTACCCTGACAAAGTATCGCATGATCTTGTTCTGGAAGTCTCCAGGAGGTAGCAATATATACAGTAAAACCTCACACAGATCCCTTAGGAATCCTAGGAAGGGAGAAAAATAATAAAACCCACCACCCTCAGCACAATTTTATATTATGTTATTTCACATCTGATCTGATATTATAAACACCAACAGATAAATCCTTAAAATGAAATTCAAATACACAGTCATATATATTCTTGTAGCCCAAGCATCACTGTAACACCTTTCAGACTGAATATAAGCAGCACTGATGTAAACCTGACACAGATCTAGAGTCTCAAGACCAAGACAAAAGAAAGCCAAACTCCAAGAACCAAAAAGTATCTCCAACGTATTTTCCTTATTCAACATATAGAGTGGTTTTTTCCCCTCCTTCACATTTTGCCCAAAAGATAAACTGATTTTTTTAATGAAAACTATGGAGTAGTGATAAGAAAGGCAAATATAACAAAAAGCAGTAAGAATCTGCAAAGCCATCCCCTGTCTCCCAGAAAACACATTTCTACCTTTAAACCTTTCCAATGAAAAGAGGAATAGCTACATATGAACATGATTATAGTATAGCTTTGAAAGTCACATGCTAAGATTTCAGTATATTTTACACTGTTAACACAATTGTTAGTATTTTAATTTAGTCTGCTATATTAAAAATAACTTCAGAAGACAATATTGAGAGACCTTCTTCATCTTTGGGAGAAGTGCAGACTAGATCACGACAGACTTCTTTTTCCATTTCAACTTCAACCTCAAAGAATGTATCTACAAGCTCCTCAGCTTGATCTATACAAAAGAAAATAAAAAGAAACATACTTTTTTTGTAAAGATCAGAAACTTGGATTATAAAATAAAGCTGACTATGTTTCACACATGTAAGATACCTGCCTACTCAGACTCAAAGCAAAAAATACTTAAATCATTACATTACCTTTCATCTGATCACCTTTCTCTGCTATTCTTTGCTGAGCTTTTCTGAAAACTCGAAGATGAGTGCCAAAGTCATCAACAAGTCGTGTAGTGAAATAAGGCTGCCAGTCTGTTTCCTTTGACCTATCAGAAAAGGGCATCCATGAAAATGAATTATTTTATCCTGAATACAAAGAACAATAATACATTTCTACTTCTCCTTCACCCCTGCCAAGAACCACACTGATAGTAAACACGGAAAAGCAAAGAAATAAATCAATCTCCTAATTGCCTATTTACTGAAAACAAATAAAATATTGTGAAACACCACTCTCACACCACATTAATATTTATGCTTGATTTACTTTAAGGTCAACATTAATATCTGAAAATAGTGTCTGATTCATGATATTGTCAAATACCTGTGAAAAATCCTGATTAAACAGTCTATGAGTACCTACAACCTAAAACTAAAACACTCCCCAGGTCTTTTCCAGCCATACTTTTGATCATTTTGGAAGGCACCTGAACAAATAATTTTCTTCCAAATTTACAGCATATGCATGAGTGAGAAAACACACATTTCATTTGAAACTACAAGCAACCTAATATTATCAACAATTGATTCCACAGCTTGTATGAGAGGTTGTTAGCGTGAATCTCCAACAATGCACAAAAATTTGCGTCAGAAAATAGTCACTGTTAGATCTGCATAAAACCATTTCACTAGTGGTATGAAAAAGATGCAGGGATATTCTTGTGATGGCCATGCCTTTCTAGCCAAACTAAAAAGACTCTTGTGAGTTATAGGTTTAATCAGCTAGACGGTACTGATGGCTTTTACTATGCACTAAGTATACCACAACCTGAATTCTCCGATACCTGCTTTGTTATAGAAGAATCCTTCTACAACACTTCCTTTTTTGTGTTTATTCCCTCACCTGCTCTTTTTTCCCCCCTCAAAAAGAGAGAAAGGGATAAGGAACTCAAAGAGATGGAAGCCTACTACAAAAATCTAGATATGGAAATAAGAAGTGGAGCTGTCAACTAAACCCATCAATAATCCAGATCCACCATCTGCACAACGAACCGATCATATAAATACACTAGGTGGCAGCCTTACATCATTCTTCCAAACATGGAACTTTCAAGGGGAAAAAAGAAAAATCCCACTGTACTCATTCTCTCTAGAAGCTCACAGGGTATATAAAATTAGAGATGATGGTACTAATCTAAGACTGCTACTGCTATATCCAACTACAATCATTATAAATATAGATCATCTTCTCTTAACAACAACAATCAACTTCTGCAGCCCTGTGAAACCAATTTGATTTGTACATAAGAACACAAACTGCACAGGAGTAGTGGCTACTTTTGAAGAGCTATAGTACTGTAGGAAAAAAAAAGATTACACTGGCTATAACTTGACCTGTTTTGACACAAACCTAGTGCTTGATACTGTTCAATGAAGTAGCTTCACCAAATAGACAAAACCACCACAGGTTTTTAAAAAGAATTACATATGTAGTCACATATAATTTCATTCCCCAGATTATTACTCTTTTGAAAATACTCATTGTATTCATGCAATTCAATGCTTAAGTTGCAGAAAAAGAGCTATTTGGTAATTTTAGGCATTAATCAAAATTCTGAAAAGGCAATTTTGCAAAAGACCACGACTACAAACATCATCTCTGTTC
Source organism: Gorsachius magnificus (assembly GCA_034008185.1). Taxonomy (NCBI): domain Eukaryota; kingdom Metazoa; phylum Chordata; class Aves; order Pelecaniformes; family Ardeidae; genus Gorsachius; species Gorsachius magnificus. The sequence continues at coordinate 126,007,283 of CM067082.1, read as the reverse complement.
ATTCCTTAAGGGATCAGCAAAAAACTGTAGTTCTTAGATTATGAACTTAAAATTTTATATGTCTTTTCTGTAAAATGCTCTGAACTATGCCAACAGATTAAATTTAATCTTTTAAACTACCACCATAGAACCCACAGAGGTATTTGTCCACTTGCTTAGACAGTGCATTGATGTAAATACAAATAATCTTACCTGGCAGAAAACTGAACAAGTGCATACTGAAGAGCCTGCCTGATTTCCAGAAGAAACGATTCATCATCACTTAGTGTGTAATACCAATACTGCACATAGTCTCTCAGGGAAAACTGGATCACCTGAAATTGGAAAGGAAAAAAGAACGATGAACTAATGAACAAAAGCTAACAAAATATGAAATAGCTTTTTGTGCCTGCTAATGCAACAGCAGTCTTCTCAAGAGGCTAACACAGTGAACCATAGTCCCCCTACCATTATGAAATTGTGAGTGAAACACTACAACTCACACACTGAAACCTCTTTTTCATATTGGCTTACATGCATTCACCACTGCTATGCTGAGAAACTATTGTATACAGAAAACAGACTCAACTATTGCCCAATATCCTGGCCCATCTTCAATGTTTTTTCACTTACCACTCTCAAATATGATACAATTTTTCAACATCTATTTGTCTCTAAAATACTTAGACATTACATAGCCAATTCTTGCAAGAATAAAAATAGGTTAAATAGTCTTGGTTAGAACTTACCTGTTGCAAAGGCTCATCAATTATATTTGCACCCGTCAGTCTTCTGTCAATCTTAATAGGTCTGGCTTCCCGTTTCATTTCTTCTATGCACTTGAAAGAGATTAGGAAATGTAACTTTGCAGGTTTTAGCTATAATTAAAAATCAGCTCTACTGCTTGTGATACATGTACACTTCCAGTAACAGCTTTATACACAACATTTTCCCTATTATTGTAACTTATAGAGTAGGGAAGATATAATCATAGAATGGTTTGGGTTACAAGGGACTATTAAAGGTTATCCAGTCCAACCCCCCTGCAATGAGCAGGGACACCGTTAACTAGATCAGGTTGCTCAGAGCCCCATCCAACCTGGCCTTGAGTATTTCCAGGGATGCAGCACCTACCACCTCTCTGGGCAGCAATAACATCTATATTTCTTTATCTCAATTAGTAAATAATGGTGAGGAACTAACCTGAAAACCTACCTCTTTCTTACTGTAAAGGAACAAGTTTGGTAAAATACTAGATCAGAAGGAAATAAAACTCAAATAGTTATAAAGGAGGGGGGGGACGACACAACAGCAGCACAATATAGTTTGCGAGACCCCAGTTCCATACTTGATGACAAACTTCTTGTGCAATCTCAGGCAGGTAATTGGTTCAGTTGGGGTTTTTTTCTCTGTTTCTTTATCCATCTCAGTTCATTCTATATGCAAGAAGACAAATTGCTTTTTTTTTTTTTTACCATTTTTACTATTTTTTTACCATTGCTACTTGACAGACAAGTCTTTAAAAAGTAATTGATGAAATGAGAGAGTAAAAAATTATTTTGTAGAAGGACTTCCAACTCAGAGAAGTTAACTCTAGGAATGACTTCATGAGAATTGACTTTTGGCAAGTGACATACTGAAAAAGAACACCCTTTATCAGTGCTTCTCTGAGTGGACTAATACAGTGTCTTTCTACAAACTTAAGAAGAAATCTCCAATAAACTCCCTTGTTCTCACAGAAATAACAACCCAACACTATTGTTCAAAAAACATTTTATTCTTTGATCTAGAGAGAAAGTTACGACTGTCAGAAACACGGAACTGCCAAAAGCCATAAATTAAAAAAATCATAAACCTTATGTCCAGTGTTTCTGTTCTACATGACTTTCCCTAAGCAGCTCTCATTCAAACCAGTTAACAGTGCATGGCAGAGAAATACCTGAGGCCAGAAAACATTCCTCCTACTACCTAACCAACTCTGTATCACAACATAAAAGTATTTTGTTGCAAAATTCAGTATATTTTTTAACTTAAGACAAGGGAACAGTACAATGCTACTTTAATATGAATAAAGCTGACCCATATTCAAACAATACTCCACAGCTATACAGTAATGAATTTGCAAAATATTTTTGTCTTGACAATGTCAAAAATAAAAAAAAAACCCAAACAACAAAACTGAACAATTAAATATTTTTTACTAAGCATAGCACAAGTTCAAATTGCCAAACAAAACTGTTACAAGAGTTTTGAAGTTTGAGGGCTGCATGCATAAAACCACATTTGGAAAACGTAGAAGGAAAAGCAGCAGCAGCAAAAAAAAAAAGAAGCAGCCAGAAGAAAGAGAGAGGGACACACAGAGAATACGCAAGGTTACTTGGTAAAAATCTGAATGTTCATAGGCTCATAGGATTCAGGTTCGGGTCTGGACTTCAGGAAGTCATCTTGCCCAACCTCCTGCTCAAAGCAGAGCCAACTATGAGGTCAGACCATTCTTCCTTATTCTTCCTTCTCCAGTGAAATGTTTATGTACACGCAGTATAATGTCATTTGCTTTTGATATGTCTGAAGAAATCCAAAATTTAGAGTATCTGCTTTTATTTCATTGCAGCTACAATAACTGACTGTAGTTCTCACCTGGAAAGCATTACTGGTTTTAAGCCTGGCCTTCCAGACACTGACCTAGAAGACAGACTAAAGGAAGGACCCAACTCACATGAAGAAAACTGTCCTATTCAACTGTCACTTCATACACAATATTAGTCTGACATACTCTGCCAGTATTAATTCATTAGTTAGGAAAAATGAGTATCACTTGTTGTTGCTAAATTTGACACCTACTAACTTCATTTTAAGTAGGTAGGAAGCACTTGTGAGGAACATGGGACATGCACTCCAAAGTGAGAAGCAGCACCGAGTAAGGAAACCCAGGCTCCACAAACACTTAATTGCAGTAACTGAGTAGACTTCAGACTTTTGCTTCGCTGCACTAACAGGTATTTTTAAAGGCCTTTTTTGAAACTGTGCTAGGTAACTGTTAATTATGAAAAATGCCACTATTCCCCAAATCACATACTTGCAGTCGCAGGCTTTCATGAGTGGACAAGACACAGGGGCTTTACATGTCTGCATCAAATCCATAACATAGCATATGACCAGTTGACTCAAAATAAAGGAATTCAGAGACTAGTCAGGGATCAAGCATGCAACTAGCACTTCTAACAGTGATAAAAAACTTACAGCAATTTGGCAATATCATACCCAGCCTACAGAAACTCCTTGTCTTTTGGATGAAGCATAAGAAACATCAATTATGATAATAACTGGACATTCCACACTTCTGTTCAAGTTGGATTGAATCCATAATTTTCATTGAAAATGGCATTCCAGTTAACAGTTCAGAAGGCTCTAAACTTGCGTTTCATTCAACAGTATTTTAATATAAACCTGCAGACAATCGTGCATCTTACAGAGCCAATACATTATGGCATCATCAAGTACGTTCGTGACACAAAAGTTATATAAAATAGACTTAAACTTCCCTGCATGTATGCAAACAAACAAACAAACAAAAAAGCAGAAAGGTAAATAATCTTTTATCAAACTATTTCTCCTTAATGTGAGGCATTCAATATATATTTGCTAATAAGTATAATAAGCAGCAACCAAGGAAATCTAGCTGCACCAAACCCTGAGTCTGGTACATTCTACACCATTTCCATCCACAATTTTGGTGCTTGAAATAATAACTGATTTCCTTTAGATCAAGCATTTGAACATTCATCTTACCCTAAAAAAAAAAAAAACACCCAAACAACAAAAAGCCCTCAAAACAACCAGTAAAACTGAATTCCTTTGGGGTAAAGAGTTTCTTATAAAGAACCTATATCATCAGATTACTTCTCAAAATACAGTATTACAAAAGAATTTAATACTGACGTGAATTCAGTTTGTACTTGATTCATGGAAGAAGCATAACCTATACACTAGCCACATGAAAGAATATTCATTGTTCAAGACCACTTAGGGCCAAAATAGGTTTTAATAGGGCCATTTAGGTTTTAAGCATGAAAACAATTTCAAATTAAAAACATTACCTTCCATTAAAGATAAGTCAGCAGAAATTTAATACAGAAATGGCAAACAGGAATGCCAAGCAAACCACACATTTGATTTTGGTTAGGACTCATCTCTTCTTGTACTGCTACTAAAAAGATCAGCTAAACTACCTAATGCTATTTTAATACAGTGGCAAAAATACAGAACACTATTGTAGAAGACAAACAGATTTTAGTTGGAGAACAACTTCAAAGAGCATCTGGTAAGCCAGCTAAAAATAAACACCTTCGTACTACAAAACTTAAACCCAGAGATTAGTCAAGACAGGTCAGTTGAGAAAAGTGATGTGTCAATAATCCACACTCAAATCAGAAGTCAAACTACTGAATTTGCAAGGATTACTCTTTATTAAGAGTTTAATCTTCTTAGTTTGGCAAGCAACTTTCTGACAATAAACAATCTTAACCGGAGAGACCACAGATCCAGTGATGGAAGAATCCTAAATAGTTGTGACAATCTTCCAAGAACAAGCAAGATGGAACTACCACTCCCTCCCAAAAAAACCAACACACACAAGTAGTCTAGAAAGGAATGGTTTACTAATTCCCTCACAGAGAGCATTAGCCAGTTACATCTTACTCATTTCTCATAATGAGACCAGAAACAATACTTGAAACAAACTTTCCATAAATCCTTAAAAAGCTTGTATTTCAAAAAAGGAAAAATCTTGCATTTCACTTGCACATTGCAGCTGACTTAAAACATAAGAGCAGGCTCATTTACCTAGGGAAATTGGTACAATTCTTAGCTTAAAACTAGTTATTAGCATTATTCTAATTTTCAAAGTTATAAAATCCAATCTAGAAGTTAAGGCTAGTAAACTCTCCTTACCTTAGGGATCCCAACTGATGTACAAGGAAGAAACGAATGTTCACACTGCTCAAGGTATTTTTCAGAGTTGCTTTTTCCAAATAAAAGAGTAACCACAAAACCCCTAAAATAGAAAAAGACCAGCTAGAACAACAGTCATCTTCCCCCCCCACTTCACAGCAAGTTATAAAATCACAATATATGACAATTCTCACCGTTTACTCTCCTAATACAGTGCTCTTTCATAGCGTAGCATGCTGCTTAAAATAACTCACACATTACTAAGTATGAAGTTTCCCAGTCTTGTATCATGAGTCTTGCCATATTCTTATCACACAGCAGATCTATATAGCACAGTCTGTACTACACAGCCTGCTGCATGAGAAAAACCTGTGACGGCATGCTACCTATGCTCACAAACATTAGCACACAGCAAGAGTGGTACAGACATAAGCTGCTCTGGTTGTATTTATACAAAGGTTCTTCTCCTTCAACACTATGAAGAAATAAACTCTTTAAAGAGCCATTTAGGCCACTATATTGTGGCATAAGTCACAAAAACACAAACCAGGAAGAAACTGATGTAATAAGCATAGCAACTGATTGCATATATTTAAACAAGAAGTAAGAAAATTTTAAACTGGGAACTTATTTTAAGCTGCAAAGAAAAAAAAAAAGAAACCCAAAACACCAAAGAAACCCCCCCAACTCCCCTCAAAACAGTAGTCCTGCCAGGCTGCATGAGAACAGAGTCAAGGGAAAAGTCTAGAGGACAACTGAAGTCAAACACAACGTGTTGGGTTTTTGGAGGGTTGTGAGTTTTTGGGGGTGCTGGGTTTTGGGTTTGTTTTGTTGTTGTTTTGTTTTTAATTAATTCAGCATATAAAGTCTAAATAAATGCACTCCCAAACCATTCAGAATGTTAGATCAGAAATTCATTGCCTTCTTTTCTCACAATTCTACAATGACATTTAAATTACGACTTATAGTTACAGCAGGACAGCAGTTAATTCTATTGTTCTTCTCTTTATGATCTAACAAAGGCATAAGGGAAAAAGCAACCATTACAAATAGTTCAACCTTGCCACAACAACAATAATTTCTTTACAGCTTATGATACTAGGGCACAAAACCACATAAAGCTGGTTTTACTAAGAAATAGATGAAAACCTAAAGGCTGTGCCAATTAGAGCATAACCACAGTATATAGCCTTTGAAAAAATCAAGCATTAAAAAAAAAAGATAATATGAAGTTACTGCTGCTCAGACTAGCCTTGGGATGGCTAACCACACATAGCTTTTTAAACAAATTTCAAAGCATTCAATTTAAAGGCCAGCTGACTAACATTTGTGGCCACAGAAACTCACAAGGTTATTCCAGGCTCGAAGGGTGCTGAAATAACACATTCTATTAGTATAGACTGCTGATGATAAACAATACTCGTACTTGTATAATTAGAATAAAATTCCTAACCAAGTAAAATATGCCATTTGAAGATCTTAATTCCCAAACTGGGAACCATTCCTTTTAAGTACTCCGGAGGCTCAGTAACTCAAAAGCAGGAAGGTGGTCATTTATACTTGAAAAACTCCAGAACAAAAAAAACCAAACACACACAACAACAAAACCACAACCCACTACACAAAATTATTACTGGTAACTTCATAATGCGCGAGAAAATTTTACTTAATACTTTGATCCTCTTACAGCCATCTTTGTGTGCCATACGTGTGTACTTTCTACATATGAGGACAAAAAATAAAAGCAGGTCTAACAGCTCTTCTGCTCCAGATACTTCCAGACAGCTTTAAAATCGTAATACCAATAGTGCTAGTAGCATGAGAATTCAGTTCAAGGACAAAAAGTTGGTTAAAAAAATCTCAGTATTAGTTTTGCTATGCTTGAAAGTTAAAAAATGTTTTGGTTTCGGGGGAGAGGGTTGTTGGGGGTTTTTTAATTATTACAAAGTTTGGGTTTTCTTTTATTATCTACCACTTTGCTATTAGAAACCTCAGTCTTCCTTTAAAGGTAACAGTAGACCCAAAATTCCTTTTTTTTTTTTTTTGGCCAAAAATCACTTTTAACTTCAAACATGTATCAGCAGCTTGGGGTAGGGTAAGGAAGGGGGAGGTTCTTCCCTTCTTTTACTCAAAAGGACTGCAGCCTTGGAAATAACTAGGTATAGATTATACATCTGTTTTCTCTCAACTGTTACAACATTTCTGAAGTTAATGATTTATTGAAAAATACTAATATCTATAAAGTAATTTAAGTATATGCTTGTTTTCTTAAATGATTAAGTATTTTCATTTTTAACCTAGAAATGCTAGGAGCTTCTGCCTCTATAGCAGAAATTAATGCATTATATTCTCTAATTTAAGATCTTGTGTGCATTAGAGAGGTATACATTGCCCGACCATTCAGTGCAAATGCTCACCTAATTCATCAAGAGGATATTCAACTCAGTAAAGAAATCACTTTAGTCTTTTCTCTAAGTGAGCAGAGTAGAAAAAGGAAAAGATTGCATTTTACTTAAATTTTTGTTGTTAAGTTTTTCCAAAGTTTATTGGAAGACCAGCTTTTCACAGGGACAGATTAACAACAGAGCAAAGGTGACAGATAGAAAAATGACGTCTACAGATTTATCATTTTCCCATCAAGTCTGAAAAGTAACATCCTTAGCTGAATGCTTTGTGAAAGTCAAAAAGCAGCTTCAGAACGGTTCCCAGTTTGGTCAGCAGTTAAAATCATCAGTGTAGGCAGCCAGTCACATATATATGGATGTGATTAAGTATCAGTAATTGTGGTTTTTGATGACAGAGCAAATTCCTTTAAAGAGCAAAGCATTTGATGGTCCAAGAAATTTCAGTTCTCACAACATTGGAAGCCTAAGGCTGTTGGCAGAACCTCAGTTCACATTATTTTTATTTTACTTCTTTAGGATTGAAAGAGGGAAGGAGAGAAAGGTAAGAAACATACATGGTACAAAGAAAAGGCAGACAGTAAGACAGGCCCAGCACTCAGGTTATGGGGCTTGCACCAATAAAGTACAAGCAAAAAGTATTTCATTAAGATTAACACCTTGTAATAGTCTTGGCTACACGGGTTAAAGAGACAGAATCTATCTTTTGCCTCCTGCTTTTGGTGGAAAGAGCTGGGTTCCCTAAGTGATGTGTTACCAGATCTCGAATCGAAGAGGGATGTACTACGAAAAAAAAAAAGGCTAACATTTTATAAATCAGCCTTGAAACAAAAACATAAACAAAGACAACTTCTGATTTAAAGCTTTTATTCATACACACGAACGGTTTCGGTACCCTTCCATGCACTCAACAGTACACTTACTACAAGCTATCTGTGTAAGAGGAAATGCACAATTAAGAGTAAATCAAAAAGAAATAATTAGATAGCACATAACAGAAGTGAAACCATACAAAGGGATGGATTATGTTGATACGGCTATGGCATCAACATTGTTTTCCTTCACAACTCACTGGCGTATACTTTAAATGTTGAGGTCAATACTAAGGGTGAAACCAGCTATGATTCAACATTTTCTTTTGTTAGAACTGCAAAATGGGATGGAAGTGGATTCCCAGCTAGTGCAAGTCAGAAGCTATTGATACAGGCCACTGTTTTGCAAGTATAAGAAGTTAGAAAACTGCGTGCCAAATTGGATAAGAACTCCCAAGTTTCAGCATAAAGATCTACCATAAAAATCCATGTCCAAAACTGTTATTTTGCTCCAGGTAAGGGTACGGTAAGTATTAAGGAAACTACTATAATCATGAACCAAAATGAGATTTTTATTTTCTTAATTTATATAAATGATGTTATAATATATAATTGCTAATCATAAGTGAAAAAGTTATCTCATAACATTAATTTCTGTGTTTCCAAGAGAAATAGGACCAGGAATTTTGTGTAACTTCACGGGAATTAATTCAAAAAGAAAAAGCAGGCAAGAATAATTTAGACATAAACCTACTTGACCTAGTTAACACTCACGGATCTGTGTGCTGAACGTTAAAATTTAAAGTAGGTGTGTCACTTTGAAAAAGATTAACAGTATCTAAAAGGGCCAAATCACTGCTTTAGCCAAGAAGATGTGTATGTTAAAGTAATGAGGTAACGACATCCTACTGCAAGGGCTGAGACTTCATATCTATCTACATAAGTAAGTGCATAATAGGAAGAAGGATACAAATTTTGCTTTAACAGACACACTATCACAAGATGAATTTAGTCTTAAGAAGATCAATGTTCACTGACTCACTACAAAAATGAACCAAAGCCGCACAAGAATCACAGCAGAGGTATCAGACCTGACTTGAGAATAAGTGAGCTCAGGCAGTCTTAGGGTGGCAAACTGTAGCTGACTCCAGACATACTCCATGAGAGACTGCTTTGACTGTTAGCTTTGAAAAGCCAAGCAACTGAAATTGAGCAAGAAGGAAGGTTAAGCTTTTAAGAAATTTTGATATCCCACATTATTCTCCTTACTGCAAACGCTAAAGAAGTGGTAATACAAAACAAACTCTTGCTCTTTGAACGAACGCTTTGCCTTTTGCCCTGGACAAGCAGCCAGCAAAATATGCCAATTATATATGTATGAAGACTTAACAAGACAAAAGCATTTTACTTAAAAGTTAGTTTAACTAAATCCTCACCCTACTAGACTGACTATTCTGATTTCTCAGAGATGGAATTCAAGTTTAATACAGTTGAAAACCAAGTGCAGCAGCTCTAATTCTAGCCACTAAACTCTATTACTATATTTTTTGATGAGACATACAGGAATATACGTACATGCTGTACTGTATCCAGTAAGAAGGTTAAAAGGGTGTTTCAAAGGAAGGAAAAATAACATTCACGATAGCTTGAACACGCCATTAGAAGTCAAGCATGCCTTGGAGAGCCTAGAAACGTTACTGTCCTGCAGATTAGTCTCATTAGTGAGAGGAAGGAGGTATATCCCACTAATACATTTAGACTTGGCATTAAAAATAAGTTTTAATGGCTACAAGGCAGACATAATAATATACAATGTAATAATGGCGCTAAAGACTATAAAAACATCACCTGTTTGCTCCCTTCCTGTCTACAGATGAAGTATGAAATGTCTACAGCTGCTGAACTGATCTACCTGTTCAAGATGTAGCAAAACGCAGCATCATTTCCAGACACCCAGGAAAACACCCACTCACTTTCCTCATGAATGAGCTATCTTAGGTAGGAAAATGAGATTGTGGTAAGGGGACGTAATTACTTAGTAAGTACCTGGGAAAAGAACTGACGCAGTAATATAAAGTATGAACTGAAGTTAACATTGGGTTTATGCTAGTATTTGTCGTCCAACTCCCGTTATAAATACTTTTTTTTTAAAATCAGAAATCTTTTTTTTGCCTGGGCGAACAAGTAGAAGTGCTGTTCAACAGTGAAAAAAATTGCTTTTGATAAAATTGAGATTTCAAGAGAAAAAACTTGGCTCAAACAGATGCCCAAATGTGGAAATATTAATTACATAAAAATCACTTCAGATTTTCAGAGCAAGCTATTTGCTAATATACATATTAGAATTTTACTTTCGTAGTAAATTATAAAACACTAAGTAGTATACTTACCCACCCACAAAGCAGAGGATATAAAATGCAAAGTAAAATATAGCGAAGGGTCCAAAAGTTACTAGGAAAAGCACAACGCCAAGACTTCCCCATCCCCATATGGAAAGACTGGTCTGTAAACAAGAACACACAGAAAAGGAATAATTAATATGATACTCATACAGCTTTAAGTCTCCAAAGCAGTATTTGTAGTTTCTACAAAGTTTGGTACATTTTAGCCAGATATGAAATAAGTTTTGCTTGATGAAATAAAAATTATTTTTTAAAAGTGTATTGCCATCAAGTTATACTGTGGGCTAGTAGTCCAGTTTAACCACCATTAGAACTTTTTTTTTTTTTCAAATATTGTTACTCATCTCTCACTTCAGATGCAACTATCACCATTTGAAGCATCATTTATTTTTCTTCCCTATTCTTATTTTGTGCACTTGTTTCTTGCGATTCTGCCTGCTGCCCACCCCCTCCCCCCCCCCCCCCCCCCCCCCCCCCCCCCCCCCCCCCCCCCCCGTGAAATTCTCCACTGCTTCCAAGAAAAATGCAGGCTTTGTAACAGAATGGGGAGAGATGAACACAACCTTGTTTTACACAACTAAACCTGTAATCTTCCACAGCCAAGCAATGCTATTTCTTCCCTAGATCAAAGCAGTTGCAAGACCAGAAGAGTGTCCCTTTCTCCAGTCAGGTCACTTACGGGTCAGCAGATGCACCAAATATTTCGTGCAAGTTTACTTTTACTCTTCCCTTTAAATAAGGGGAAACTTAAGAAACTGATTACTAACTCTAACAATTTTTACCATAGAAATCACGAGCATTCAAACAATTCTTTGAAATACCTTAACACAATTCTGTTCTAAAATCAGAAAATTTAATATATAAAAAGAGAGATCCCAGATTAGCATTTTCTCCATGCAGGCATGCTCCCATTCCCAGAGGAGACCTGGCTTAGCAGGCAGGACTGATGCTTCGGCAGTGGGGAGTGACAAGCGGTGTTCAGAAAGTCCTTGGTGCAGCTAAAGGCAGCTACAAGAGCAGCTGTGGGGCTGGTGAGATTTTGGGGCTGATATCTTAAATAACAAACACAGCAGGCAAAATTCACCTGTGCTGGCAGATTCACCAGGAATATGAAAAATCAGCAAGATTCAAGTTATTGCACCAATCTTGGTTACAGTATAAGTGCATTCATATACACACACATATATACATACACACTTGATCCATCTAGATAGACAGATGTGTATATGCATGTGTATATACAGGGCAATCTAAAAAGCAAGGCAGTGAAACTGAGCTACAATAGTTTTGGACCTTCACAATACTGCAATGCAGTCAACAAAGATTATATAAATTTAATTCAATCTAGTCTCTAGTTCAATATGGAAAGCATGTTTCAGCCAAGTCCCGAGAGTGTGAAACCAATGGTGACAAGTATTTATAGGCCACCAAAACTGTTCCAGCTCTAAGGTTCTCAACTTTTCTTTTTTTGTTGTCTAATTTACGCCTTTCCTACCAGTGATCAAATGACACCCTGATGGGAACTCATACAACTGCTATGTCAACAAGTAACACTAAGAAAGTATTTAAATAAACTCGTCTTGCAGTTTGACATTTAGAAAACAAGCAGAGATCGAACACCATATTTGCAGAGAGCCCTTTTTTAGCTTTTAATATGGAGGACAGGGCAAGCTTGTCTTTCTCTGACAGGACTACTTAGATTTCATCTTCCTATCTTAGGCATCGGATTCAGAAAAATCAACTTCCTTGCAGGAGTTTTAAAAATCCCATGAACAATGAAAAATAATATAAAATAAGGCTCCTACATATAAAGAAGCTTCACTTCTTTTCTGAGAGCAAGACATCAGACTGCCCAAAGGCAAAATCATAGCTTTAAGGAGAGACTATTTCATAGATGTAAACTGTAATCAAAATTATTTAATTCATCCTAGCTTATTGTAAGTTCAATGGAACATTGAGATGTAATTCTATTTTCTTACTAGTTAAAGTTTCTTAGCAAGAGATGGAGAAGCTATACTGGTTTTTTTCTTGGTGTTTGAGGTTGGAAAAAAATGACACTTGTCTACACTTATGTGTTTAATTGAAGTGCTACCATTCAAAAACTGGATTACAAGTAATTCAATTCTCTTTAAGTGAAAAAGTGCTTTATTAGAATAATATTAACCATACAATCCACACAGCTAAAATGCTGAAGAGCAGTGCTACAATAAATAATAATAAAGAAAACCTTGACCACAGGCAAGTAGAAGATTTTGTTGACTCATAACAAGTAAATGCAGTAGATAAACTGCTTGGGAGGTAGGGAGAGAGCCAAGGAGAGGGACACCAAGCTAAAAAAACTGAGTAAATACAATTAACTAAAAAAAGACATGAGCTCTCATTATACATCTAGATTTCAATACACAAAGAACATTCCTCATATTCATGCCCTCAGAAATACATTTTGAAACTTCTGCAAAGCACTACAAGCAACAGGAAAATACGCACACGGAAGATAACATTTAATCATGGTCGTCTTTTGTCAAAAAATCAGTACGCTTAATGGCATTATTCAAAAAAGTTTAAGTTCTAAATATGGGATAAGCACTCTAAATGACTTCACAAAACTTAATTAAACTAGATGGCAGGATGCATACTCAGAGTTGGAAGAATGCATAATTCACAAAGGAAGTTCAATAACTCTAATAGATAAAACAGTGACCTTTTGTCCCACACTCTAGTTTTGCAATTTAGCATATGGCTACAGATTCAAATCTCATTTGGTATTTTAATAGGATTTCTTAAAACTCGCACAACTCTCTACACTGCAGTAAGTACAACAGATATTGGCCCAATTGTGGTGGTATACTTTAGATGAGTGTTTATAGTCTTATGGATTTGGAGATATTCAAAGGGGTCTAATCATCAGCATGGTTCCCATTAGACTGACTGTAAATAAAACTTCTCCTAACTTCACACTTCTTAAAGGGACAAAAATGAAAATTGTGTTTAAAAGTTCGTTTAACATGCCAAATCAACTATTAAAAGCAAAGAAAGTCTAGAAGTTCCACAAATGTGACTATGCAGATGGTCAGCACGGAACTCGCTCAGGTATTTGCATTCAGACCCCACTACTTACAACTTACCTCCAAATAAGTTTTATTTATAATGTCAGTTTTTTAGAAGATTTACAGATTTACTGAAGCTCTGCCTAGCTTTAACGAAGTTAACTGCAGGGTGAATGCTTGTCACTCTTGACAGAACAAGTCAGCCTTCTGAAGAGGTGGAGTAACGCTGCTGTGTAAGCAGCAGCTATCCAGACCCTTTAAAAGAAGCTGCCATGCCCTGTGCCGGGAGGGCAAACTGCCAAGCTGAACTGTCATACTGTATGCATACGCACATGCACACAAGGATAAAGGCTCTTTATTCCAGATCAACAACCATTCCACCTCACCAGTTTTAGCCACTTCTGCTTACCACCATTACAAATGCCATATGTTAGCCCCACCGTCACCATTTCTTATCTCACGCCTGAAGTCTTACAAAGAAAGTGTAATCTGCAGTGTATCAGCAAGGTCACATACACAAAGGGCTTATGTAGCATCGTATTCACACACAGTAATTTTCTTCCCGTGATACGGAACTGCTTTAGCAAAATAAACTGCAGCTGAAGGGCTGCCTGTAAGCCCAAACAGGGTACTGAAGAGCCTCATCAGGTAAAAGACACACCAAGGTGAATATTCATATAAGCTTGATTCAGCTGTTAGAGATAACAAGACCATCACCTCTCAATAACATGTGCTTTTTTTTTTTTTACTAAACTTTGTCCATTTTTCCTGCTGAATGTTTTTTCCCCACAGTATACAGCCAACTCCTAGAAGTAGTACATAAATTTAAACTTGCTTCCTTGTATACATCTCCTTTTCCTTTCTTTGGCTTCTGCTTTCTAATTAGCGCAGCATTTTGATGATCCCTGTTGCGCAGTTATGGTGAACAGTGCTGAGCTAAGACTGACTATGCAACATAACGTGACTATTCACATGGGAGCTTATGTAAATCCACAAGTTTCACTGCTTATAAACTGTGTACTAAGGCCACAAAGACAGTCTTAAATCAACAGCTTAAGAGAAGGAAAAAATCCCACTATAATGTAGTATGCATGCAGTTATGTGCAATTAATTTACTAGTTATGAATTAGCTAGAGTATTTTGCAAGCAAATCAATGGGAGCATGGCAAGGATTTAATGTACCAGCAATGAGTTACTCCAGTAACAAATACAACTATGTCTGTCTTTAAAGTAGCTTCAACAGGTTTCTTGTTCACTTGATGCAACTTTCACTAAAATGATTCACTGAGGTAAATAAAGGTTTGTTTTTTGGATTTGAACTGGTGCTGTCAATTTTAGCTTGCAACTGGCAGTAAGATACATAAATGTTTCTAGTTTAGTGCAAAAACACTGCTATGCCGGAAGTCCAGTTGACCCACAGTCCTTTTCCTCCTATCATCCTCTCTGCAATCAAACAGCGGACACATGCATTCCCTCTCGCAAGGCTCTGGATGCCACCGTCCTCCCACTCCAGCCAGGCACTCCTGTTCCAGGCACTCAGCTCTCTTCACAATGCCCCCACATGCTTGGTGTAATTGTGGTTTCAAGTCTGGAGACAGGCCAGGAGGGGAAACGAAGAACATCCATATAAGAAGGCTGGGCTCTGGAATCATCCACTGTCAATCTTAAAGCTTCAGCAGAATACTGCTGAAGTCTTACAGCTGTAGCATCCAAAAGGCCTGTCCCATTTCAGAAGATTGTAATTTTTGACTGTTTTCAGCTTTAATGGTTGCAACAGAATGATCTGAACATTAAAAGAACAGGGTCATTTAAAAACAAAAACATGCTTCTTGGTACACAGTTCTTCCACTGTGTATATTCTATTACATTTCTCCATTAATATTTTTTAAATGGCAGTAGCTAACCTGTCCCAAACTAGATATTGATAAGTAAACTTTTCTTTGCCATTTGGGGAAATTTTTTTTATTTTTATTTTTTTTTTTAAATATGATGTTTTGCCAAATGTATTTGATGCCACCTCTGGGCTCACATTAAAAAAAATTGTCAAGGATTTCATATATAGTAGATGTCAAGTTTAATTTTGTTAATTCTACACATCTGCCTTTTAATTTGACTCCCATTTTGAGTGTAAATGAAACGTGCTCACGTATAAACCTTTCTATAATTAAGGTGTCATTTTTGTCAAGTCATTAAAAACATTATTTTAGGATTCAAATTACTGTCTCTTCACTAGCATGACAAGTAAAATTGGAAAGCTGTACCAACTGGAGTGCCAATTTCATCTGCGGTGAAATTGTTATGTTACACTACTAGGAGAAATATTTAACAATTGTGAAATAAACCATTAACATCTTTGTAGTTACATTCCCCTGTCTGCCAAAATTACAGCAATCAAGTGAAAGACATGTCAAGTGGGGTTTTGAAAAGAGTTCTGCATATCCTCATTTCCCATCATCGCTAAAGGCCTCCTTTTAACTTCTTCCTTCTTATCCTTTTGCCCTTTTCCTTCCTTAGCCCAAAAAGGCCAGGCAAAGAAAAAACCCTAAGCTCCATTCCTACTTCAGACTATGTAAAAATAGTTGTAGTGAATCTACACAACAAATTACTGCAGTACTCAGAAGAAAACTCTTGGGAATTTTTTTTTTTAAAGGAATTTTATACAGACCATTTTTTTAAAGTGTTCTAAGTTTAGATGTATCTTTTTCCAAAGTAAGCCTAGAATATTAAAGTCTATAAATACACACTAATCTTTTAAATAAAAAAAATATTACACAATTAATGTTAAGTTTTAAGAAGTCAGGCCAATAAAGTTTCTTCTGGGTAAGTGCAGTATTCCTGCTGATCCCTCCCAGTTGCAGAGGCTGGAAATTCTCCTCTGCTAAGCAGGAGTCCATCTGTCCTCTCTACCTCACCTCTTCCGCTCAATGCACGCTTTGTCTGCCAAATGGCCTAATTGGTTAACAGTTGGATTAATTCAAGTGCAATCATGTCTAACTATTTAGTTTGGATTTTCCTGCTGCTTCTCACACTACAAGAGAGAGAAAAGCTTTTGGGATCATTGTCCCCCACCCTCTCCCACAATTATACAAGGTGGTCTAACAAAGCTTTTATGGACAGGCAATAACTTTGTATTCTAAAGCCACAATGACTGCACTGTGTCGATGATTCATAAAGTTCTTTTTTTAAAAGTGCAAACCTTTAAATGAAAATATATGCTAACATTTTCTTAAAGTACGTGACATTAAAGTACAGTATGTAACTAAGAAGTTGAAAAACTATTGTGCACATATTACTTCAATCACAGTATTTATCCAGAAAGCAACAAATTCCATTACTCAATTAAAACCTGCTTGTTTGCTATAGCCATAGAATGACTATTAAAGTAAAAATAGAAAAATTATGTTCCATAGTATGATACAATTGGTTTGTGCAATACAGCTGCTGAAGAAAAAAAAACAGTCTTACTAACACTGATTGTTGTTCTACCAAAAATGGTAAATATTTTCAACACCAAGTGAAAAAACAGGGTAAAATTCAGCCTGGATTCAAGAGTCAGTATTTTTTTTTTCACCTCTCTCACACCTGCTCTGCCAGCATTGCTGACGACAATATGAAATTAGGAAGTGGAATTTTTTTAATTTTAAACCAACCTTAATTTTACTAACATTTATTTTCAGCACGAACAGCTATTTTATTATACAGCAGGACTATCGGCAAGGGACAGAAAGCCTCATTTCATGTAACCTTATTTTGAAAGTAGAATAAGTATTTATCTTACTATGAAAAACAAGAGGCCACCTTCACAGACACACACACACTTTCTGATCACATGCTTTCACTAAAACCCACTCAGAATCGTATTCTAGTTGAAAAGATACGGGGTTTTGGTCAAGTTTAAAAGCAGCACTTGAGCATCTTGGATAATGATGAGAAACAGGAGATGCAAGCCCACTTTCAGCTACTTTCTTAAATACAGAAGCGACATACTCAAACTCATTTTTAATATAATTTCAAAGAAAGTGATCCCTTTCCTTTGTTTCTAAGATAGTTTAGCCACGTGGACAGAAAACAGACAAAGAGGATCAAAGCATTTTGAATCACCTTAGGTGATCCAAACAGGGCCAGGCTTATTGCTTGACAGGATCACCTAAGGTGATCCAAAGTGAGAAAATAAAGTAATCCCTCTAACTCTAGCTTGAATTCAAGCCAATGAGATAACCTAGACTGTTCTATGTTCAGCCTCTGGATAAGCAGATTACATGTACTTCAAGTTTTGCTAGTGCAAAACACTGGCAAAGGGGAGAGAGGGGGAAGCCCCCAGAAGATCAAGTAAAGAGAAAACAAAGTCTGTTTTCCTAAATGGCTAAAAATAATGAAGTCGCATGCTCTTTAGTCAAGACACTGTTATTGCATGTTTCGTTTGTGATTACTCCTCAAGCAGCATTTTAAACTTTTTACTTTCTTGCCTAGAACTGCAGCAAGGAGTTATTTAAAAGTTCCTTCCAGCAACATTTTCTCTCTTTCACTGCTAAAGAAACCTGATCCCACTAAATGAATTTAAAGAATCATCAACTTGCTTCTAGAACAATTTCTACCACTCAAGAGTCCCAATATTTATCTTGACAGAAATACATTAGATCAGTCTCTCCCCATAAGAGTCAGATCTAGTAGGACGTCTCTTTATGTGTTCATCTAATTAAAAACTTGTAGGCAAATCTCAGGGCTACTGCAGACACTGTCGCACAAGACACATTTTTAGAAAGGTTTCTTCATACCTTAACAGCCATGCTTTCTGAAGGTAGAAGTTTCTTTAGTTTTAAGCTCATGTTCCATGCTAGTGGTAACTTCAGCTGAGCATCCTTTCTGTGAAGCAATAAGCAGCTGCCTATTCCTTGAACTCAACTCTCCACTATACTGCTCAATTTATGCCATTAACCTGTATCAGCTCATACTTGCTAAGAAAATATGTATTAAGATTATTTATATATAAACGTTTTGGGACACAGCCTTCTGTTCAAAGGCAACCCATTCTTGTCCATGTTCTTTAGAGGGAGGAGAGAGTGGAAGAAGGAGTTATAAGAGGTCTGATGAACAATAATTATGTTTCTTAAAAGTAAATCCATTACTAGTTCTATGGAGATAAATAAAATAAAACAGTTTGCACAATCTTAAACTGACAGAATTAGCAAAAAAAAAAAAAAAAGACACACAACAATACTGTATCTACTTTCGGAAATCCCACAAACTTCGCACAGTAACAGCCCCACAAAAATAGAAAGTGAAACAAAGTAAAAGTGCTTAGGTTTTGCAAATACAGAACTGTCAAAGACATGAAAGTATAAAATTAAATAAATTCCATAAAATTATGAGCATTATGGTACTGCACACTGCAGCAGCAGTTATTGTGCTTTTTTTTGCCTTTTCCTAAGCAACTCATCACGTGTGAAATAGCAGACAATACCTTCACATTTTATATTGAAAAAGATTAAGTTTTTGTTTCTGCCAATTCATGACTTGCTTAGAAGCATCTATAAGCAAATAATAGTTTTAAAGCAAACTCCTTAAAAACAGTAGTTTCTTCTGAAAAGACTGATAAACCATACATTTCAAAGACATCTGCAGGATGGGTGTGATTTTTTTATTGAGAATTAAACTTTTATATGCATTTATCTATATTTCACATATATATAAATATTATATATACACAAACACACAAAATTCAGTACTTAAGTTTACTGTAGAATGATTTAGTCATTAGCTTCTGAATAATCTTTTAGTACAATGGCTTCCTCAAACTATAAAATTAGTCACTTGAGCGTTCTGTTTATTTCTTTAATCCAGTGATGATAATATATCTTCTCTTGGCTACTTGCAGCACAATTTTCAGAGTCCTCTGAACTACAACATTATCTCACCAACTTTAAAAGGAAACTGCTTTGGATGCAGTATAGTATTTTACTGTGGTTTTTCATGATTTTAAGAGTACGTACCACAATCTGAAAGTTCCCAAATAAGCAACAGTCCTCATCTAGATAAAAAAGTTACTTTAAAAATGTTAGCAACATAACTTCAGAATATTTTCATCTGAGACTGGACTAAATATAAAGAGAGACTCTAACTGCCTTATTAGGTCAGGTTACAAATGTGAAGCAATATAAGTGGAAGAAGCTAATTCACCTTAACTATCATAATTGCTAGAAGGAGTCCTCCTGTACAGACACGCTCAACAAAACTAAAAATTAATTTCCACATTATCCCCAGTGATCAAGGCTGTTGTGTCTAACTACAGTCAGTCATGTCACATATCATTGTGGAGCTATTTTGCTATATTAATAATGTGGTTAAAAGATCCCCATCCCCATCCCCTTCCACCCCTGAAAAAAGGTCTTTTTTTTTTCTTTATTATTTATTAAAAAGGAGTAGAAAAGCTATAAATTGTAATGTAGGGCTCAGAAAGGAAAACCACATTGAGTTTCTCTGCTGTAATGTCAAATGGCACCTTGACTACAGGCAGTACTGCAACTGGTATTACGGAATCTGGAAAACCAAAGCTCAACAGAAAGCCAACATAAATGATTTCTCAAGTTATACTGGCAGCAGAAGAGGATCTGCAGGAAGGAAGGTCCAGGCCAGCAAGGAAGGAAAATACATGCCAGTCAGCCTCACCTCATTCCTAAGAAGGCTGCGAACAACCAAAATGGATTTACCAAGTGCAAATCATGTCTGACCAACCCAATTGCTTTCTCTGATGAGGTGACTGATGTTCGCTATATCTAATTGCTCTCCTCAAAAATTTACTGCTAGTTCCCCAACATTTTGTAAAATTATGTAGTGCTTTTTAACCAGCATCATACTTTAAAAAATGAAATGAATGTAAAAATAGAGAAACCTCAAAGATCAAAATGTGCACCACAAAGAAGCGGTTTGCAGTACCCAAAAAACCCAATAGATCCCAAGTTGTAAATACAGTGCATTTTCAAGAAGAAACTTAAATCTACTGACAGAATATTAGCACCTTCCTCTGAAGATTATGATGTTACTCCACGGTCTCCTTCTTAAGTTTAAACTTGCTGCAGTTCTTTAAGTGCTGTAAGTTTTCTCCAGTTACAAAATACAGAAACTCTGATACAATCACTATTACATTACAAATTCCCAGTAGTCTCCGAGAATACATCTGAACTCCTACAAGGCCAAATTTCCTATGAAGCACGCTTACTGGATGAAGACAAAATAACCATGAAAACAGATGTTACACAAAGTAACAAAAACGCTTACAAAGCAAGAGTAAGCCTCAAAACTTCCAGCTCCTTGCAACTGTTTTTCTGGACCGAGTATCATCCAGTTGCATAAAATAAAGCAAGAGAAAGAGCTTAGTTCAGTGTCTCTACGTTTTTCAGTAGTCCACAACATTAAAAGAAGACTGCAACTTCTTTAACGAGCAGTTGATCCCCAATTCTTGGCAGAATGGACAGTGGCGACGAAAAAAGCAGCACTTTGAGGGTATGGCAAAAAACGCCTTTACTTAAGAGAAGGGAAAAAAGTGTTTAAATACTATCGCCTTTTTCCAGTGGGATAAGTGTAAGGAGAATATTAATTAAAACTTTCCCAATCTTTCTCCTTCATATATGCAACATCCCCTTTCCCAATCCCTCCTTCAGTCCTTACTGCTCATCTGCTTTACCCATTCACTTCCAAGAGATCTTTGGTTCACCATACCTTTTGGGAAAGCATGGTTACTCTGTGCATCTCTTTCATGGTCCCCTGTGCCCTTTTGCCTTTTCCCAAATACTGTTACTGAGAAAACCATTCTGCCTGCTGCCTCTGCAACCCCTAAGAAACTTCACAAGTTTTAT
Source organism: Gorsachius magnificus (assembly GCA_034008185.1). Classification (NCBI taxonomy): domain Eukaryota; kingdom Metazoa; phylum Chordata; class Aves; order Pelecaniformes; family Ardeidae; genus Gorsachius; species Gorsachius magnificus. The sequence continues at coordinate 125,985,838 of CM067082.1, read as the reverse complement.
CCAGGTGATTTCCTATGCAACACTGCTGTCAGGGGCTGCAGTGTGTGGCTCAGAAGCTAACAGGTATGTGTGAGTGGAGCCTCCAAGCCTGTGCTTCATAACCTCTGTCTATCTGGCCTCTCTATGGAAGCCAAGAGCCTGTTGAGTATCCCAGATGAATCTTTTAGTCTCAAGTAGTCTTCCTCTCCTTCCTCACAAAAAATCTGGGCCCAGAGTTACTGTGCCAACTATTCCCTGGATATCTCCCAGGTGCGTATACTACCTCCTGCCCACTGGAACACTGAAGAGGAAAAGCAAGCATGAACATCTGCAAATTAAGTTTACACAGAGGGACAGTTCTCTGAACTCAGTGGAACACTTCATTCTCAAACACCAGGGCATGGAATATTTCCAACAAATTGCAGTGAATTTGGAGGGGGGGGGGGGGGAAGGAAAGCAAAGAAATGGTGCATCAACTCTTGCCACTAATGTTTCAAGATTATAGACTGAAACTAATTATAGATGAAACCAATTAAGCCATTTGAGTATCCAGCTCTCAGGGCATGTTTACAGAAGATATCTAAAACCCCCAATCATTGCCACTTGCTCAAGGACATCAAGAGCAAAAAAGAAACCTAACCAAAGGGGAGCTAGCTAACCTTACTCATAACTTCTTCTGGAGGCGCAGACGCTTTCAGAAGTCCCAGATGGAATGATGACATTCCCCATATTCAAAAGGACAGGAATTATTTTGGATATTGATTCACTTTAGATCTAAACAGAAGGAAATGCAGGAAAGCACTGTGCACTTCCCTCACACTGGACCATGCAGCTGTTGATGTGGCAACTCGTCCTGTTTTCCCACCCTCATAGCTCTCCAGAAGGCTGGTTCACTAAGCCGAAACAATTCCTCATGCAGTTGCTGCTTAGCTGCTCGACCTGATACAAGCTGGTGTGGTGCTGCTTCTTGTGTCTGGTGGGAAGGAGAAAACCTCTTTAGTAGCAGCCCAAAATACATCCAGTTAAGTCGAATGTGAAACGGCACTTTTAGTGTCTTAAATTCCTTTATGCGTGTAGGACATCTAAAGAAGAATATATGGCCAACACAGTGACAGCAGCAGGAAAACAAATATAAATATATAAGGAAGAAAACTAAAAAGGAAACACACAAGAGCAACAAGTAATAAACAAAAGAACAACCATACAGACAGCAAGGTGGAAGCATTCATAGACTAACATAGGTATAGTATTCCACACAGCAGCAATGCAGTTACTTTGATAATTGGAAGACAAATATTCTTTGCATAACGCCATCAAAAAAATAGAGAACAGTTATGGGCAAATCTCTCGAAATCCAGAAAAAAAAATTAAGAAGAGTTCAAGCATAACATTATATTGACATTATTAAAACAGAAAAATAATTTCAAATAGGAAACAAAAGGAGGGTATTGGCAAAATAAAGTACAATTAAAAGAAACAGTAATGAGCAACAGCAGACCATCATTAATTGGAGAATTCAATAAAGGAAAATACCCAATAAAGTAATAGAAGAGTTTAGAAACATTAACAGAATCATGAAGTTTGCCTTTGGTCTCATTATTGCTAACTCGTAATCTTCTCAAGAATTCTTTAGAAAGCTGTAGTAGGGCAACTGCCAACTGAAAGACACAAGACCAATACTATTTAAAGTCCAGACCTTCAAACCAACATAAAGAAATAAGACTTATTTCAAAATTTTAGTCACACATGCAAGTCGAATTAATGCGCATGAAGCGCAAAAGAGAGAATGCAGTATGTCATGGTAAGACCATAAGGCAAGGCACTAGTACTGAAAGCTTGTACAGACACAGCAAGGGTAAATTATGTTTAACACAACTACTGCAGAGTACTCCATTTAGAAAAAAAATGTTGACTGTGAAAAACTGTGTAAGAGTGAAAACTTAAAATAAAGCCTTATCCTCCTAGCCTAGCTTTATAAAGAAATATCATCTTATCAAAACAATATAAATTATATTCACACAAAACAATTCCACAAGAATTTTAAAGTTACATGTAAGCAATAAATGAACTGTAATAAATCACTCCCATTTCATTGTATGTATCATAAGATTACATCTCTGAGACATTAAATCACAAGATTTAAGATTGCCATAGTACTTTTAGTAATAAACTATAAAAAAGTATTTTTCTTTCAAGTATGTTAAAAGAGGTTAGCTACCTCAATCAAGCATAGAATTCATTAAAAATTAAGATATCTATCAGTAACAAATATGCTAAGATATACTGGGGAAAAAAAAGAAAACACTCGGCATAACGGGGGAAAAAAATACAGACGCAATTTCAAGTACAAATAGTTCCTTCAGTAGATAAGGAATACATATCATTATTACTGACCCTATTGTTTTTAAGATATCACAAAAATCATTACATATGCTTCAGAAAAGTAAGACAATACAACTCTATAAAATACTACAGCATTTGGGAAAACTGAAAATAAACAAAGTTTTGAGTTATTAAAACAGACTCAGAATGCAAAGGTTTAAGTGAAGAGGTGCCAGGCCTCACACAGAAGAAAGGACCCAAGACTCACCAGAGACATCGCTCCTCAGCCTGCAGCAGCAGCTGTTAGAACAGCAAAAACAAGCAAGGCTTCACCATGTCTTCAAGTCAAACAGTTCCAAGATCATTTTGATGATCAGCAGAACTTTAAAGCAATGACTCTTTCGACAGTTACACCAGTTAGACACTTCTTTCCTAAAGTATGTACACCACCAGATTTTTAACTTATCTATGCAGCCTAGAAAGCCAAATGCTGAATACAGGATGACTGGGAACATCAGGCATGTTCTTTCTCATTGCTTTCAGTATCAATTAAGAGCTATGAAAGAGATCATCCCAAGTCTGAGGCACTGTTTCATAATCAGCTGGTTAGCTGTGGCAAGAATTTCACGATCAACTTCTAGAGTATTTTCTACTTGGCCTTGTCTGACAGCACTGGCAGGAAGAGTGGAAATGTGGAGCATCCTACAGGATATGTAGCAATTCAAACTTCCTGCTCAAGTTTGTTCCCTTACATCACAGGAGACAGTCTGACCTACACTGCCTCAGAGGCACCAGCAGAAGCGTTGAGTACAGTTATTTCTTAGAATTGCAAAAATATACTGAAGAACAAGAATACACAATCTTAAAATAGAGATATTTATGAAATTGTAGCATTCTGACACAAACAGATTTGATTAAAATAGAACCAGGATCACCCTGTTCCTCCCAGAAGCATGGGATTAAGGGAAGAGAGGAACAAGACATAAAAAATAAAATAAAAATCACACTAACAAAAGCACAGCTGCATTTAAGCAGCTAATACTTTTCAAAGTAAGCCCCCAAATTCATGAACATTCTTCAAAAGAAAATGTGTAAAGCTCATTCTCCTACCCAAAAACTCCAACTGCAATAGGATACTGAATTAAGCATTTTAGACACCAATGGCATAGACAACAGGTACTTGTGAACTTCTAATTAGGCCATATTACCCCTCACCTGAATAAACACAGCACTATTTCCACCTGCGAAATAAAAAAAACCAGTTTATTTAACATTTTTGACTATCAAAAATTCTTCCAACCGAGGCACAGAAAGTACATCATACAGGCCACTCGATGCAGGAAGGGATTTAATGGAAAGTAAGCAAGCAGAGAGATGAATTTATCTCCTTCTGCTGCTGGCAACTGGTCAGGTTCAAATCAAACTGGTCTTATGTTTACTGTCTGAGAAAATATGCAAAGCAGCAGGACTGAGAAGTTTAAGGGTGAAACAGCTTCAAAATAAACTACTGACCTAACCACTATGGTCAAGTCTGTATTCTGTCCTGGGAAATCCCTGGATTTTCAGAGAATCCCACTTCAACAAAACTAGTTTAAAAAGCCCTGTAAATTTTTAACATTTGTAAAATGCCAATGTTAAAATACAAGAATAAATTTGACACGCACTGTTTTAACTACAATGCTGAGATCACATCCCCTTCCGGATAGAAAACGGAAAGCCAATTGACACCATAACTTCTTCAGAAACCCACCTCCCCTCTCTGAGAATTTTACAGCTACTTCTGCTTCAGAGCAAGAACAAAATCTTTAACAGGTATTCCCAGACTCTGACAGGGTAGGGATTGACCTCTTTTCCAAAATAAATGGCAGTTATAAAAGGAATCCCCCAGCTGAACATACCTATCATCTATGCTTACTCACATTAAAGATAAATGCTAGTTTCACCTCATACCTATAATCACAATTACACAGTCATCATTTAAAGATGTAATACTATAGAAATTATGTAAACAAGGTTAGAGTGCTCTTGTTGAAACATTTCAATATGTTTACATCATGAAATAATGCCTTGTTTCTTCCAATTCAGAAATAAGACATTACTTATGGGGGGGGGGGGGGGGGGGCGGGGAGGGCAGGAACAAGCAATTAAGCCCAAGATGACGATACCTTATACTTCTTGAAGTTTCTCTCTCATGTAACTGCAAGTGCCAATTGCAATGTATTTTTCTATTATTCCAGCCTTGGTACTCGGATAAGCAAATGGTGAAAAGTGCTAACGGGACTTCAAAATATTAATTGTTTAAGCATTGTCAGTAACTTATACACAACATCAATGGTATCTTGTTTCTAATCATAGCAGCTCTCGTAACGCTAATTCAAAGGAAAACATGCTTTGTCATCTTTGCAAGGGTGGGGAGAAAGGGAGAAGCATATTTAAAACAGAGATAATTCCCTAGAGTGCAACCAGACAGAGGAAATCATTTGGAGCTCCTTCGGCTATCTAACCAGACAAGCTATTACTATTTTTATTGAACTTTACACTTTTCTTCTTCCACACTGTTTTGGGGAAAGTTCCAGACTAACATTTTAAAATTGTTGGAGAGGACTGCATTCAGTCTCAGCAGTTTAGGACTGAACACTCAAAGAATGGTCCTGAGCATTTAGACGCTATCTTTTACTAACAGCCAGTAAAATATTTAAAAACAAATACTAGGAACATATGACATCCATTCTTTGTAAAAGGTTAATTTTCCTAATTTTACCATTCCTCACGTAATTTTAACTGACACTCCACAGAATATGAGTTATTAAAAGAGCTGTCATAGCAACAATTAGGGACACAAAGCAGACCAGCAACAGGGTAGACTTCATTTACAGAATATATTGAAGGAGAAAGTCAGGCTTTTTACCGCCCAAGGGCCTGCAACTGATGCTCCAGCTAGATGTCATCTGGCAATACACTGGCACCAAGGCAATGCTCCAGCATACAAGTTTCACAAAAGGACAGAAAACTAATTTCTTTTTGCACACTGCTGTCTACACATTTGACTTTGTCTCTACCAACAAAACGTAGTTCAGTCACATGAAGCATCAAAGCAACCTTCTACAGCCATGTATCAAGGGATAGAAAAAAATAAGAACGCTATAGTATATCAAGCAGTTAACTGTGCTCTGCATCTTTCAGAGCTGGACTAACATATACATTACAATGTGCTACTGTTTCAGTAGGGCTAATTCATTATTATTCTAAAGCAAGTTAAAACAAGCTGCTGAGTCAACCTTAAAAAGGAATTTGCTTGGTTTTGCTCAGAACTAGTTCTCAATGGTTAGCAGCTATCGAAGTTTAACAAAAGAAATTGTTAAACATCTCCTATAAATAAAAAGTAGATTGTTTAATGGGAAAGAAACAGTACACGTAGCTAGCAAATTATCTTGACCAGTTGCAATAGCAAGAAATACCAACATGTCAGAGCTCATTTTGTATGGCTCACTTTTAGTTGTGGACAAGAAAAAAAAGTTTTCCTACTTTGCCAAATTTCAAAAACCTCCTCAACCGTCACTAGTACTGCAACAAAGTACTCTTACTGAGCTGAGAATTAAGTTGTCAAAAACTTAGCTGCTGACAAATTCAGAAGGAAGTCCTCACTAAGCATCTCAAACCAGTTTAATGAGGAACCAGGGGGAAAAATGGAAAAAGAAATCTACTCATTTTTTCAAAAGTGTCTTCTTTAGAGGCAACACGAGCCACAAATGCAGACAGCACAGGCCATCAATTTAAAAGACATTCTAAAACTTCTTGTAAACTAAGTCTCATCAAAATCCTATTTAATGTTTGTTACCATCAGAATTTAAGACACGATTGACCAGCAAGAACCAGAGCTGAAAAACACCAGCTGCCTTGCTGTAGTCAGAGCAGTACAGTTGCTACCGCATAAGAGGTGAGAATGGTGAAGACAGTTGTCTGAAAACACAAGAGACAGACCATTGCAGCTTGTATCCACCATGGCCTCATCAGACGAGAAAGTGCTGAAACAGTAAGTCGCACGGCAACAGGCCAGACTGGGTCTTGAAAAGCAAAGGAGACATCTGATGAACAAGAAAAGGGGAACAAGTGAAAAGACACAGAAAGGCCAACCCAACAGACTAGGGAAATGATCACTGCAGCAGGACTGTGAACACACGCAGACCGAATTTATTCAGCGTGACTGCAGAAGTAAGTTCCAATGGCCAAGATGATAAACTGGGGAATGTTTTTTGCCAGGTAGGTAAGTAAGTATATGTGCTTGGCATTCCACGACATGATTTCTAATGCAACTAAAATAAGACTACCTGCAGTAAGGGCCAAAGAAAAAACATACCCAGTACTTCTTCCTGACAGGAAGTGTGATCTTCCCCTGAAATTACCGATTACAAGGTCTAATCCTAACTGCATCCTCATAAAACTGGACTGAATCTGCTGGGGTCTGCTTACATGGGTACCGCCAAAGGATGTAGGAAACTGATCTTGAGAAACTGTAAGTTAAAACATAACTGCATGATAACAATACATGTAGAACTAGATTCTGCCTTTCCTTCATGCTTAAATATATTTAAGAATAATATTGTCTACATTGTTAAATTATAAAAGTTATAGTGGGGGGGGAATGTTTCTAAATTTTTAATGATTAAAACCAAAAAAAGACAGTGATCTTGGCCATTCTAGACAGTAGCAAACTACACAAATCTGCAAACATCCAGCAAATTTTTTGATCTCATTTCACTATATGTTTTAAAATAAAATAGTTACTTTGAAAGGGGAAAACACCCAACAGACTTACTGGCTGTCCAGTGTTCCTGCTCCTCAAAGTTAGTAAGATAAATTTAGACAGCCTTCAGACACATGCAGTTTCCACTACTGCCCTATTCTAATGCCAGTCTGCCATACATTCCACCTGAATTTTCACATACGTAGCTACCAAGTCAACACTGGGCCACCCAGAAAAGCGTGCTGGAAAGGACTCTTTCCAGTTCACATATCAGGTGGGTCCTCTGACAGCCAAGGTCTGTCTGGTTGTTTGAAGCACTCCCCACAACTGTTTTTCAGTCAAGCAAGCAAGCAAGCAAAGCCTGCAACTTTGCTAGACCCCAAAAAAAACTTGGAAGTCATCTCCTTGGCAGAGACCAAGCCTGGAAAACTTCACCCTGAAGCATCCTGTATACAAATACTTTATATACAGGAAGTAGAAGTAAAGGATATCAGAACCCAGTCCTCCAGTCACCAAGGCTAAGTATCATAACTGGTCATCACACGTGTAAGCACTAGGTTTTACCTGAAAAAGCTAACAGAGCAAGTGTCAGCCACGCTACACCACCAGTGCTATTAGAAAAAAAAAATTCAACTCCAAGACAATAAAGTGTCTTGGATAGGTGCACACACAGCCATCATCAAACAGAACAAACAGTCCAGTATGAGGCACTAACCCAGAACGTTCTATGCCACCCCTAAAATAATCTAAATTACTGTGGTTAATGCTTACGTGTCACACTCACTAACACTATTAATGCAGATTATTAGCCCTGACCACCCACCAAACACCCTTCATGCAAAAATAGGTCATGTATTTTCACAGGTTTAACTCACTCGGCAAATTTTACCCTCCCGGGGAAATCTGAGAGCTCACGGCACTACAGAACCACTTTCCTAATGCCCGGAAACTTTGAAGTGATGCAAATTGAAAGCTTCAAGATACTTTTTTAGCTACCATTCAGGAAAGCAAAGCTAAATTTTTCAGGTGTCAGAAAGCAAGCCCTCACCCTTCAAGACCATTCAGTTTTGGAAAAATAACCTTCACCGCAGGATAAAATGACAAGCTATACAAATTATAAAACAGATAACGCAATCATCATGTTGGAGAAGTATCTGTATGCCAGACACCTCGCTGACATATTAAAAATAGAAAAATCAATCAGTCTTTGTAGCGAAAACTGGATACAGGGGAAAAAACCTCATTTCCAGCAACTAGAAAAGGCCACCAGATTCCCCCTCCGAGAGCACCTTTGGGCACACAGCAGCCACTTCTAGCCCAGGCTGATCCTCAAATACCGGCTTGCCTCACAGCTTAGCTGCCCAGCTGCTTCGGGACGGAAACCCCCTGCCAGGGAGAGGCGAGCCGAGGCAGCTAACTTCGAGCAATTACCTACAAGCACAAGCCCCTGCAACAGCAGAGCTGTTCGGCTTGAGCCCTTTAAGAAGAAAGCAAACACGGAGCCTTTCCGAAGCTACCGCAGAGGAGGAGGCCAGAGGGGCTGAAGTCGGAGCCGGCGCTCGGGGCCCGGGCGGGGACCGGCGGCCTAGGGCCGAGGCAGGCCGCCCCTCACCAGGTGTGCTCCTCCAGAGTCGGGGCCCGCCGCGGAGGAGCGGCCCCGGGCCGGGCGGGAAAGCCCAGCCGCCGGCAGATCGCGGGGGAGGGAGGGCCGGCCCCGGCCGGCTGCCGCACGGAGCAGGCACGGCCGGCCGGGCTCCGCCGCGGCGCTGGAGCGTCCCCCTCCCGTCCCCCGCCCTGCCCCGGGGAGGGGGGCCCGGCGCTGCCCGCTCCTGGCGCGGCCCGCGGGGGCGGCCGCCCGGCCGGGCCCGCGGGCGCGCCGCTGCCCGCTGGGGCGGACGGAGAGCTGCTCCCGCCCCTCCCGCACCCCGCCGGCCGCGGCAGGGCTCTTACCTCTGCTAACATTATTACCCCGCTGCGCTGCGGCGCCTCGGCGGCTCTAGCCCCGCAGCATGGTGAAGCCTCGCGGCCGCGCGGAAAGCTCCCCCTCACCCTGCGGGGAGGCGCGGCGAGGCGAGCGCCGCCGGCCCCCTGCCGCCTCCCTCAGCGGCCGCCTGCCGACCCCGGCCCCGCAGCCGCCCTCGCAGCTCGGTCCGGCGAGGCCGCCATCTTGGGAAAGCTACGTGCGCCGCCGCTCCCCGCTCGGCGCGCCCGCCCATTGGGGCTGCGGGACGCGGGGCCGCCCCTGCCGGGGCCGGTTCCTTCCCCTCCCCGCCCCGCCGCGGCCCGGCCCGCCGCTCTGCCGGCCCGCGGTTCTCCGGGTCCGCGCTGCTGCCTACCTGGGCCGGGGGGACCATAACCAGCACAGGCGGCTCTCTGCCAGGGTCCGGCCCCAGGGCTGCGGTGGTGGAGGCCGGGAAGGCGCCGGGGCCCCGCGGCCTGGTAAATCCGGGGGCCGGGTATGCCTCGGAGGGTCAGTGCCGGAGCCCGAGCCCGTCCCGCGGCGCAGCGGCCCTGGAACAGTGCGCAGCCCGAAGGGAGAAGTTGAGGGCAGCAGAACTTGAAGCGTTACTGTCAAAGCCGCTCTGCTGTGGCCGGGTGTTTTTTTTTTGCCCCGTCTCCCTTGAGACGCCGGTGTGTCCTCTCTCTGAGCTCGTGGGTGCCAGGCTCTGAGAACGCCAACTGAAACACTTTTTTGGATTTCTGACCAAGCAGCATGCCTCTCACCCACCAGTAACCTACGCACCACTGCATGTCTTTCCCTGCTCTAGATGTTAAGAAAGGGACATCTATAAGTCTGTTACCTACTGTGTTGTTAAGCAGTGGCGTAAATTGTGGAACCGAAACGCATCTTGGAAACCAGAGCAGCAAGCTCTGCTCATGGGGCGCCGTGCTCTCACAGCTCAGTGTTTGAACACACGGAAAGACTCCTGTCCGAAACTCGTTGCTTCTCCTTGAATCACTTCTGTGGAGTTTTGTTCCCTTGCTTGCTTTTTAACTAGACTTTAAAGTTACAAAGTTAACCTTGGGTGCATTAGGAGAGTAGAAACAAAACGGGATTTTTTTTCTCAATTGCCAGTAACAGAAAACACACACCGAGAAGCAGGTTAGCAGTGAAGATGGAGGAAAAGCAACACTACTATTTCAATGTGAAAAAACCAACCTTCTTCAATTACAGTGGTTTTTCTCTCAGAGTAAAAGCAAAGCCCCTGTTCTTGCAGAGGTGCAAAGGGCGTTAGGCAGCCCTGGTGGTTTTGTAGAAGTTCTGTAATGTTCCCAGGGACTGATAAATACTTTGTACTTCAAGGTTTCCCACTTAGTTTTATTTGTGAGTATTACTGAGTTTCGGGTTTACCCATACACCTGTTTTTTCCCTGTCAGAGACCCAGCTGTTAGTCACGTGGATCGCCCTTTCAAAAAAGCAGACCCTCGATATTCGTAATTGTTTGCCTTTTCTAAATAATCCAAAATATTAACTTTTTTTAAAGTATCTAGTAAGCTTTGTACTTCTGAGTCTGTATTTTTGAATGTCTCATGTTAACATTACTCTTTCCTCCAAGCTGATCCCTCAGAGAAAATCCAAATCTCACAGCACACGCACAACTCTATTTCAAACGGTAGGTTTAACAATAACAGAACCATGCAGTGGTCTTGCACATGGTATTTCACCATCTCGATAAATCAAAACATTTTCAAAAACATTGGTCGATGGGAGTTGTGAAATACCAATTCCATTGTATTGCTTTGGTCCCCTAACATTACAGCATTCTGTAGATGTTTATTTGGAAGACAGTCACACATATATGCAGCTGTGGTTCTCTATTTGTGGTTTTCATCACACTTCAATTCAGCCAAATAATGCCCAGTGCTCAGGTCTGTGGGAGACGAAGTGATAGCAGAGTGCTTGGTAAATCATCAGTTGTGTAATTATGCAAAAACATCAACACATACTTAGCTAGGTAGGAAATAGAAGCAAAATAAAACACCTACTCTTTGCCATTTCACTTAGTCATAAATACATTCTCTGGGCAAGGCATAGTATCATGCACTCATAAGATAAATTACCCAGCTTATGAAATGTAAGGGGTAAACAAGAGGCAATATATATATATATGAATATATATAAATTAGAGTAGTTGAAGCACGTTGATGCTCGAGCAAAAGAAACTGTCTCTTGACACCGTTACTACTTTACCTTGTATGTTTAGACACATCAGGTAAGATTTTCAAAAGAAGTAATCCCCTTTGAAAACTTACTGCAAAGCTGTATATATCCTACGTGTGCTAGATGTAAAGGAAGAGCAAATCTTATGCAAATGTCACAGCAAGATGAAGTCCCGATTAATAGCTTGTACTTGAATTTGAATTTGCCCCTACTGCTTGGGATTTAGCAGCCCAACAGCATAAGAGGCAGGGAAGCACCCTCTGTTCTTCTACTGCTGGAATAAACCTACCAATACTTCTGCTGAAAACTTTCCTGATTTTAAACCTGTCAGCATAGTCTTAATATGGTTGCAAAATAGTTACTGGTGTTCTAATCCATTGTTCTAATTGCTGGTTAATACCATCTCAACTTCAAAAGGAGAAAGGTAGTGTAATTGCAACAGCAGGAGTGAAGCTGTGAGGAAGGACTGAACCACACAAAAGATGACTCAAGGCAGAAGAGGAAGCAGCATCGTAAAGGAGAGGTGAGAAGAGGCAGCAGATTGGAAAAAAAGTGGTATGAGGGACTTCTTAAAAAAGTAGTCTGCTGGGAGTAGCACAAAGGAGGAAGAAAAAAGGAGCTGCCTATCATTGAGGAATTAAACAGTTATGTTGCCTGCTCCCGTTCTTGGAATAAACTGAAAACATGTAGGTACAAATGGTCTTTTTTTTTTTTTTTTATCTGGGAAGGAGGTTGTTTCTAGATTAGTATGAGCAGGTCAGGAAACAAGGCTTCAACTGCAATTGGAAGGATTATTGATGGTAGGCCAGAAGCTCGAACAATCATTTGTTTCCCTGAGCCCATTTTGAAGTGACAATAAGGCCATTAGACTTGATGAGTCATCCATAAGAGAGTCATATTCCTTACATTTTATCCTTGTGCGTTCATTACACATACAGCCTGGGACTGGCGGTGCAAGGAGCCAGCATCCTTAAGGGAAGCGGTGCAGCCGCCTGAGCACTGTGCTCACCCAGGCAGAGCAGCACGCTCGTTACTTGTCACTTCCACAAACCCGCAAACACTCTGCGAGGAACTGTGTTAGGGCGAGTATATATATCTGCAGTCAAATGCAAACCTGGCAGAAAGTTTTTGCACCCAGCCCTTAAAATACTCGGAGAATTTTCCTTTTCATAGGCCTAGACAAACGCTTAATTCAACTAGGAGTACCTTAACGCTGATGGCTGCAAATACCTTCACATTTGTAAGACAACTCCTACCTGTTTGCCAAATGTCTTATTGGTCTTTGCATTTATTACAGGTTTCACTGACTATAAGCAAAGAAAAACGTCTGATGGTCGGTCTGGATCCACATTTTGAAATCCCACAGCAGACACTGGAAGCTGTGGGGGGTATCTACCGAAATTACGGATGAATACAGCATTAAAATCTGAAATAGAGCAGGAGGAGCTAGGGAAAGTACCAGCAAGCTCTCCATCCAGAAGTTTAGAAAGACTTTTGTAAAGTGAAACAGAGTGAGCACACAAAGTTGCGAGGCAGGCTCAGAGACAAAAATATAGTTGTGAGGGGGCGGACGCAGCACACACAAAAGAAGGGGCATGGGGGAAGATTTAGCAATGAAAGAGCAACTGTGCCAACTCGCAGCAAAGCACAAAAGAGTGCGAATTATTTTCCAGCAGCGAAAGGAGGGCAGCCCCACAACCTAAATAACTGTTAGCTCACCAGCTTATGAAAAACTAAATCGGTGACCTAATTGCCATCAAGATAACCTCTGAAACAGCAGTAACCTGCATTTGGAGGGCAAAAGGATATGTTCCCTTGGCGTATGCAAGAAGACAAGGGAAGACTAAGGAAAGGGGAAACAACAGGCAGGGCTGGGGGAGGAACAGACCAAACGAACACCACACCAATTTTGCTTTACTAAGCAGTTTCATTAGAAAGGCTGCTAGACTGTTTCTAACTTCATCAGCAAGCCTGAACTTTCGCACCTTTCTCTACAGTCTAGAAAAGATCTTTTACAAGATTATTTCTGTATAATTTATATATAGTTTAGCTCTGACTGTCCATAACCAACTGACGTAAACCAAGATTTGGCTTCTGTTCTCTTGTTAAGTTGCTCGTAGCTCAGGCTGGCAGTATGGTTGGAGTTTGCTCAGGGTTGTTTGGTTTGGGACTGGATTTTTTGTGGGGGGAGAAGGTGGGGTGGATGAGGTCTGAAGAATATGTCATCATTAAATATTTCAAGTGTTCAGTCTCACTCTTTAAAAGCAATTCTGTATCTCTGTGGTTGAATTCTACTGCAGTTCAAGTAAGATCAGATGACCCCAAAAGTCTGCACATCAACATGATTGAAAGGGGAACTCATAGTATTTATGTGTGAAATTTGAATATTCTGTTATTTCAGGATGTTGCCTGTTCTAAGCTCTTTGGTGTGAGCTGCCTGATGAGTTTTGCTTCTGATCAGGATCACAACTCTATAATTTCCAGTTAAAGAACTCATTCACTTTCTGATTTCTCAGCATTCACCTGAGATGCAGCACAGACAGAAAATGCAAGAGTGAAGGGGCCACTCCGGACAACATGATGTGAATGTTGGGCATTAGATAAATAATTCCTGAAGAAGCATCAGGTATAATTCCTGCTTCATCCTTTGCAATAAGGATGCAATATCTGCCCATTGTTCATGTTCTCAGAATTGTTTATTGGAGGCTGAAATGTCTTTTAAAGCTTTTGCCAGCTTACAATTTCTTTACTGTAGTGAACTTTCTGCTCTCCAAACAGCTGCCTCCAGCTAGGACAGACTCTGTTTGCCTTAGCAGCTTAATCCTAGTTGTCTAAGCAAGTGTTAGAATAAAGATAAACTCTATTTCTTAATACAAAGGAAACTGTCTCAAAATTATAATGGTGTCTCTTTGAGAAGTCTATAATGACATGACTAGAGTAATCTCAGAATTGTAACATAGATGTTAGTCATCGGCGGCGTAGCTTCTGGCCAGGGATTTTCTGTGAAGATAATGCACACAAACAGAAGGCTTCCTGTGCTATTTGCACACAGCTGCTACAGAGGGGAGTAAGATAGGATACGAAACTCTTCAGAAAAGTCACCTTAATTCTTAAAATTCATTTGGAAGCAACCAGTGCAATTCTTTGTCTGGATGATACACTAATTTGAAGACAAGACTGTTAAATGGAATGCTTATTCTGCAGTATAGTAAACCATCCTGTTCCCTCCTTCCAAGTGGGTCAGGAGTCATGAGAATGTATCTCTGTGGTTTGAAGATATTTCTGTTCCTCTTCAGAGAATTTGCTTGACTGGCCTGAAGACAACTACCTGTTGCAAAAGGGTTTGGATGTTTTCTCTCCTGAGATTTGAACACCTGAACATGTCTGGCAGGTAGATCAGCTTAAGTGATGGGCCCACAGGTCTGAAAAGTACCTCCTTTTGGTGTCTTCTGGAGCATACTCATAGCCATTTTTAATATTGCAAACAATTTGTGTACATGAGGTTTTGTTCAGTGTGAGAGACCCAGTGGACTCAGTTTACTTTTCTAGAAAGAAAAATTTGTTTGCGTCACTATATCATGGTTCTCCTTCCAGGCATTAGGTGTATGTCACAAGCAGATGAAGCGTGGGCCTGAATTTTCATGTTACATACGGCTTTAATAGTGATTACAGCGATAGTGACACTGTGATAAAGTGTTACAGTGATATCGAACTTTGCCAGTGACTTAAGACCAAAATGAAGAAATCTGATGGCATGGAGAACACAAAATGGGTTATATCCAAAACATTTTGATGGAAAATACCCACTTAATAAGACTGACAGCTAGCAAAAGACAGACAAGTAGGAAGCAAAGCTTTTCATTATGCATTAAAAAATTTACCATATTTGTATTCTGCAAAATTTGGATTCATGGTGTCCTCTTTACATAAACCCAGATGAAGATATCATCCTGAGAAGTCTGAGAAATCTGACTAACTCTACAGCAGTTAACACATGAGAGGTTCTTTAGTTAGGAAATATATTTAAAAACCAAAAGCTGAGCAGAGGATAAATTATCATGGGGAGGGTGAAGGGAATTAGAAGCGATTCTAAAACTTTTTCCTTTTTTTTTTTTTTAATTTAAGTGATGTTCTCCACTGAGTCCTAAATACCTAATCCATAATCAACAAATTTTCTAAGAGTTAATCTGCTTATGGGGGGCAGATAGGGGAGGGAGAAAATAAGAAGAATGGAATAGCTAAGAGTAAAATAAATATTCTGTTTGCTGTATCAGCAACCCCAGGTGTTCAGAGCCATTAGCCAAGCTCTAAGAATCATGACATTGGAAATGAAAGGTGTTTACATTTTCCCTGTTTCCTGAACCTCTAAGAAGCAGTCAAGTCGTATTTTCAGGCTTTGTTTTGCAATCATAAAGGCTACAAACATTTAAGGCTTGTTTCTTCTTGCATTTAATGACAGGGCTCCACAAACTTTAAGAAAGAAGCTAAGTATTGTAAATTATAATAAATTTGTAGGACTTGATAAAAACTGTGAGGATACTGGGGGGCTTAGTACACTTTTCTTCCCTTGTGCATCACTGCTGTTTGTGTCTTCATTCCAGGCAAAGGAGTTTATTAGTATTGCACATGCTCTCAGAGCTGAAGTCCTCACTGCATAGACCTTCGAGGTCACTTTGCAAGTTGGCTTCATTCTTCTGGCCATTTGTTTTGCTGCCCACTCACAGCAGTTTGTTCATAACAAAGACTTATGCAAAAACACCCTACAAAATGTAGATTTAATTTAATCATTGAAAAGAGCCATGGGAAATTGAAACTCCTGAAATGAAATGCTGCTTGTAATGCATTGGGAAGGGGACAATACAGAGGAGTTCAACAACAAAAAAAAAATCATTGCTTATTGAATGACGACATTTCCCCTGGTTTTGTTAAAAACAGACGCAGAATACTCTCTCCTATGTACTTTACAACACAAGTCAGTTGCTCTTCCCTGAAGGAGGGTTAAAAACTGGTCCTATGTCAACTCCAAATCGTTTTTCATGTCTTACAAAGGTTACCAGGTCCCTCTTTCACCAGAAAAACCTGTTCCTCAGGCACCCCTCTTCCTCATAGTTAGGTGTATAGTCAGAGAGGCCATTATGAAGAATCTTTAACCAGGTGGATTTTGTATACAAAATCTGTCCTTGACTAAAAATTTGATACCTCTGACTATTTCTAATTTTGTTTGGTTTATCACTGAGATTTTGCTTTTCGCCTCAAGTTTTTCCCAAGATTTTTTTGTAACGTTACTTTTTGAAAAAATCGGATTTTTTCCTGACTGTAACACTCCCTCTACAAGGTGGGAGACCTTCTGCAAGACCACTGCAAACCATTTAGGATTAGATTAGGGATCATTACACTCTAAACTTCAACTCTTACTCATGTGTTGCCAGTACTCCCCTTGCCCTCAACGCACAAGAGCATCTCGTCTATCAACCTGTGCCACCTAGATGGGGAGGTGTGAGGTGGAGCCCAGCTTTCCTCTGTGGGTTCTTCCTTTGCTTTACCAGGAGGACTAATTGCCACTTGTCCATTCTCATAATTTACATCCAGTTCTCAGACAGACAGACAGTTTATTGTGAAAGAATTGGAACAACATATGCTGCTGCTGCTGACACAAGGACATCAGCAATACATCTAAGGTCATAAAGGATCAGTAAAGGCATAATCTTAGATAGGGTTTTGCAGAGTGACTCACACACCTGAGTATTAATCCTTGCAGCAAAGGCATGTCCTAAAGTAGGATGGTGAAATTCTCCATATTAAATCCCATCATTTCCTGGTAATTCCCATTCTCTCTTGAAATAGTTCCTCTGCAAATGCCAGTTTGAAAAAGGATTTGTAAGCCTAAAATGGATGTTTCATCCTTCTTTTTCCTCCCTGATGTTAGTGTGTTTAACAAAGGATATCACTTTTTCTTCAGGCTGAGCATACTGTACTTCAGGCTTATTTATGCCTCATATTACAAGCAGTACAGATACTGCAGTCAAATTATATCCTCCCCGTAAACCAACAATATAGTCATGGAGATTTTATTTGGAAACACTGAATATAAACATCACTTGACCCAGACTGCTCTGGAGTCAAAGTTGAGATTGCAAAGTAACAGACTAAGATAAATACTCTTAAACAGATATGCACAGGAGTCTGCAATGCAATTTTGAGCTGAAGTTCAGATCTGCTTTGTCATTATACTGATAAGAGATTTTGGATTTACACAGATGGATTAGCAGCCTTTTATAAGCCTGTTCTTGCTAGATCCCAACAAGGATCACCATTTCACTTTTGAGATATGAAATAAGTGCCAGAATAAAGCCTAATTTACTACAAACTGACCAGGGCTTTGGAGGTGAGAAAGGAAAGGAGAAAAGAAAAGATGTGTTCAGTCCAACTCTGATACATGACTTCTTTTAACATTGTTATTTTGAAATTTTATTTGTCTATTCAATTAAAAACTTGCCATTAAGAACAATATTAGCTACATGAAGTTCTTGCTTAATACAAGATGCAATTAAAAACTTATTTAATATCTTCAAGTGTTTCCAGAGTTAAAACTCAAACAGCAGCTAGTTCTCTAATTTAAGCTCTAAATTACCTGAGCAAGGCTGGAACAGAGATTTTCCAGTTACAAAACATAAATCAACTACACTAGATCTTTTCTTGCACCTTTCTGGAGCAGTCCAATGAACACACAGTTAGAAAATATATTGGGGAAAGAAACAAAACCAAGTTAGAATAATATAATTACTGTGCAATTTTAAAATTAAAAAAAAAAAAATCACAGTCCCATCTACATCCAGCTGTGGAAAATAAACATCTGCCCTGCAAAGTCTCCTAATATTCACCTTCATCCAGCTGTATTCTCTCAGCTCACCCAGTGCCATTTTTTTTTTTGTTCCTCACCCTGCAATATCTAGACTTCTTTACTTCTGTTTTTCCTTTTTCATACTGGGAGTATGCTTCCCTCCTCCTCCCTTCTGCTCCTAGTCCCCTAGCATTTCAACATCTCCATATTCCTTATGGAAATACCTCTCTCTCTCACAGCTGAGCATGAATATGGGCTGATGTCTTCTACTTTGCACCTGGGGAGGGTACCATCCCAGGGGAGGGAGCTGCCAGACTTCATCCATCTTCTGCCTCTCCCTCAAGGCAAAAAGCTTTTATCTCTGAGAGGAAAGGTACTCTGGGATAAGGCTGATGGTAGCTACCAAATCCACTTCTGGATTCAATATATCAGTCATTCTCACTAATGGGGAAAGGAAATGTCTGCTCTGTAACTTTAAACTGTATAGCTTTTCAATAAATATGAAATAGCTTTAAATAGACATATAAAATACAGTTACAGTTCATCATTATAGCAGGCCCTGTGGTTGGTTTTGTTATTTCACCTAAAGCCAATGTCTGTGGAGTCGTGTCTGAGCGATGTGATGATGAAGGATTCTGCTCTAGGCAAGCAGAAGTTCTGCCTCTTGACACAGAATTGCTTACATATGTGAATCCTAAAGCCTTAGAAAACCAGGAAAGTGCAGAAGATGCATTTCTGTTTTGTGATACAGATACTCTTTGATTCCAAACCCTCCATCTTTGTTACTCCTAATGCTTTGAGCCTTCAAAAACTTTTGCATCTGTTAACTTTGCTACTGGAATAACTTTTATAATCACTCGAGGCACAGAATTAAGGCAAATATGTTTAAGTGTGTAGAACTGTGACCAAAACATGTTTAGACATCTTCTGACACCTGCCTACTGGTTGGGATTGAGTAGCTTTATGCCAAACAGTGCTCCACAAGCAGGTTAATATTAGTATTTCAAAGGACATCATCAGTATTCTTCCCCAAAATCTGGAATTTTCCAGAACTCAGAAGACTTCTTTATCACTTCAGCATTCTGTCCCCAAAAATAACTATAAAGAGACAAAGCTTTGTCCCCCAAGGACATTTATTTATGGGATAATAAGGAAAAATACCTATCTTTTCTTACCATAGATAAGAGCTGTGAGTAGAATTGCATTAATTCATTGGGATGCACATAGCTAGGACCGGGCTAGTTACACAGAAGCTGGCATAGCTTTGTAAGAGCTGGAATCAATCTAGAACAAATTGGATTGCTGTGCTGGAGCTGGAGAAAGCAAAATTACATCTACTTCCAAAGAACATGTTTTCTTCTTTGTAGTTAACATTCTCATCATGTATGTAAAGCACAAAGCTGCTGATTAAAAGATTGCAAAAGGGATATGGAAAAAAAAAATCTTTTTAAACATACAGAATAAAATAGTTTGAGTGGCATTTTGTGATTTGTTTTCCAATTAGGAATGGCATTTAATTTTAAGAGTTGAGCTGTTTTTAAGATAACATTTTGTTAGCCCAGGTGCATATGCCTACTACTGTGATTACTGACTGTAATTTTCAGGACTTTAGGCACAGTGTAGGCCACATGCTCCCTTGTATCTTTTTTCAATAGTCTCAGTTTTAATGTGTAAGACTATACTTACTGTTGTGAGTGACGCAACCCCAAATTAATTTTTGTTTCCAGTTTTTATGTATTTCTAGTTTATGAAGGAAGCTGTAGGTTTTAGATCTTCACTGATTTCACAAGTGTTTGGGGTAGGCCTTTCTCTTCAAGAAGAACAAGGGAAAACACAGCTTGTTATGCAGATCATAAATTGTCTTAAGGTCAGCTTTGCGGTGCGTAGGCATTAGCAGTGATTTGACAGTTTTCGCATTAAAATCCAATGGTCAAACTAATAAATATTTGTAAGTTGTTTAGTTAAAAATGGCAACAGCTACAAGGAAAATACACTTTTTTAAAGTACCCCAACTGTATGAAATGCTTCTGTAGAAATACGTAAAACTACATCTCTACTGCTGACTTGCAAATAAGAAGCCTGCAGCGATGGCTACGTGCTCACGTTAACCTGACACAAATTGACTCTGTCTCCCTGCGCGCCCAGTTGCTCGCTCCCATCATCTTCCTTACACTGGTATAGGTGCTGAGGCTTTCGAGCGGGCGCAGTCAGGCAAGTTAAGGAGCACATGCCACCCATTTGGCAGCAGCATTTAATCAGCAGGATTTAATCACATTAAACTGACTGTATAATCATGACCTGATTCTGCAAAACCGCAAGTTCGAGTTCTGCATCTTAAAAGAGTGCACATTTTAATCATGTTATGGCTTATATGACACTAAGCATAAAGCAGGAGACCTATGGAAAAGAAATCTCTTTCCACTTCAATATGATACAGCTGACAGTAGTACCGAAGGAAAATTGATGAGGGAATTAATAGGTTGGATATGTGCTTTTTATATAATATCAGAAATAGGTGTGCCACAAAGTAAAAAGAGGAAGGACAGGGGACCGGATTATTTCCTGTTTTGCTTTCAGAAAATTGTTTACTTCAGAATGCTTGCATGTCTTTAAAAAATGCTTTCAACAAACTGCCTGGATTAAATCAAAACAGTAATTATGATTTCATGAGTTATTCTGTGTCTTTTAGGACTGAGGCTTTGAGCTCTGACATGCTGTATCATGTTGGTGTTTATTACAGACCACCGTGCAGTTACTTGACAAATAGGGAATCTTTCATTATGCTACAACTTGCGTATAGTTAAAGTATCTTGCTGGGACTATAAAAATAATCTTTTTTTCCTATCTAAGCTTAATGCTATATTTCGATTTTGGTTTTCATGAGCAACAGCAATTTTTTCCAAACCAAACAAATAGTCAGCTGTTCTTTATGTATTTGCTGCTGTATAACATGCAGATTACTGCTGAGGGGTTTGTTTTAAATCGTATTTTCAGATAGATTTTTATAAGATAACGAAGTTGTGTGTGTGGGCGCATATGTATGTGTGTGAGAATGCATGCATGCACACATGCATGTTTATCTCTCTGTTTTCCATTAATACCTTTGAGCCCTCTGGCTAATTCCAACCAAATTAACTTAGGACCGGAGTTCTAAAAATAAGTATGTTCCTACAGGGCTTGGAAAATGGCCAAGTAAAATAAGGAAATCTTATCAGTGTTCTGATTAAAGGAAAAGTTGTAGTGTAAGTACATACAATATTAGACACTAGAGAATCTCCCTTGAGGACACCCTGTACAAATATCTCAGATGTGGAAAAGAGGGACTTTCTTGGCCTATGCCTAAACTGGATGGTGCATATTACGATACATTCAACATGCATAGCTGTCTGGTTTTATGTTTTCTTCTTTTCCAACCTTGGGAGTATTTCCAAGTCCTCCCTTCTTGTGCAGCCTTTGATATTATAGATGTAAGTCCCTAGAATACCCAGCTTCATGAAACTACTTGAAGAATTTTAAAGGATACCTGTTGCCTCCATCCAGCCCATGTAGATCATAGAATCATAGAATGTTTTGGGTTGGAAGGGACCCCTAGAGGTCATCTAGTCCAACCCCCCTGCAGTGAGCAGGGACACCCTTAATTAGATCAGGGTGCTCAGAGCCCCATCCAACCTGGTCTTGAATGTTTCCAGGGATGGGGCCTCCACTACCTCTCTGGGCAACCCGTTCCAGTGTTTCACCACCCTCATTGTAAAGAATTTCTTCCATATATCTAGTCTAAATCTACCCTGTTTTAGTTTAAAACCATTACCCCTTGTCCTGTCACAGCTGGCCCTACTAAAAAGATTTTCCCCATCTTTCCTATAGGCTCCCATTAAGTACTGAAAGGCCGCAATCAGGTCTCCCCGCAGCCTTCTCTTCTCCAGGCTGAAAAACCCCAACTCCCTCAGCCTGTCCTCATAGGAGAGGTGCTCCAGCCCTTGGATCATTTTTGTAGCCCTCCTCTGGACCCGCTCCAACAGTTCCATGTCCTCCTTGTGCTGAGGGCTCCAGAGCTGGATGGAGTACTCCAGGTGAGGTCTCACCAGAGCAGAGTAGGGGGGCAGAATCACCTCCCTCGACCTGCTGGCCATGCTTCTCTTGATGCAGCCCAGGATACAGTTGGCCGCCTTCTAGGCTGCCAGCACACATTGCCAGCTCATGTCCAGCTTTTCATCCATCAGTACCCTCAAGTCCCTCTCAGCGGGGCTGCTCTCGATCCTTTCTTCCCCCAGCCTGTATTGATATGTTTGTTGCCTGCAGACAGCAGCACTAAACAGGCAGAGCCTGCTAACAGGAGCACACATCCAGCCCTACTGCCCTGTCTTGCACCCCCTGGGATCTGCCTATGGTTTGTGGAAACACTCTACAATCAGATAGGGACATGGTTTAGTGGTGGGATGGCAGGGTTAGGTTAACGGTTGGACTTGATGATCTTAAAGGTCTTTTCCAACCAAAGTGATTCTATGATTCTAGCTGAAATGTCTAAAGATAGGTTTGTTTCTCACCCCATTTTCACCTGTGAAGTCATAGGCCAATCTCCATGGACTAGCAGAGTCTTAGTGTTGCCAGCCATCTTCAAAGGTCTCCAGAGAATGAGATCACATAGCTTAAAGCGACTGAAAGTGCATGCAACTTTGCAGGATGTGTCCCACTTGATACTTTTCAACTGTTTTGGGCTTTATTTTCCATTTGTCTGATTCTTCCAAGCAAAATGCTACATGGCAGTATAAAAGTTTCTCATGGGTCTCACATGTGTCTCAGGTTCTTCTGTCAAAGCTCTTAAACTTACTTATTCTTACATGATCTTGATTTTCTTTAACAAAAAACACACACAAACCACAAGTTTCTTAATTTTGTGGTTGAAGAGAAAACTTTAAGAAGTGATGTAATGATGAAAAAGCAAATAAAAAGGAAAAAAACCCCGCAACCCTGTACTTACAAAAATAATCTGTTTGTAGACCAGTCTCATGATTTTGACTCATGATTTTGAATGTCCTTGCATTGTCCTTGTATATTAATAGTGTATCTTAACTAGACAAAGAAGCAAAGGGGACATGCAGAACACCCATAGCAACAGCGGTACTACAATTACATACTACTTCTAGATTTTTTTTGTTTGCTGTAGCCTAGAAAAGGCGCTCTCCATTTGGCACAGGATATAACTCTACTATAAAAATGTGCTGTAATTTGGTCTTTTCTGGTTATTCTATATGCAAATATATTCAAAATGTTTGATGAAGAAGAACTAAAGTTTTCTCCTTTGTGAAACTGCATTTAGTATAGAAACTAGGAGGAGAAGAGACTGGTTTATTGTTATTCTTATTTTAATTGACGGGCATTTGATTTGGCAATAGATTTGCCAGGGTCTAAAAGGCTAAGAAAATATAAGGACAACTTTTTACCTCTTTTAAATTAATTATGGAGGACATTTTTGGAAATAATCATCATCCCTGCATGAAGCTATTACTTTAAAGGCAAACAGCAGTCAAAAATATGTGGCTTTTTTGTGAAGTGGTATACACATACGGTAAGAATTTAGAAGCTTTTATGGCATTTATGATCTTTTATGGAACTTCTGGGGAATGTTGGTATTTCTAAAATTTTTTACTAAAGAAGCTCATATGGAAGACCACTGATGATATATATAACAGAGTCTAATTAAAAACTTTAAGTATCTGTGAATGCATTCCATAGTTCAATGATAAAAACATATTTATAACCAAGCTGTCGAATAACTAAATATATATTTACTTAAATCCAACGGCTAAAATGCACAATGGAGTAAAGTTATCTTATTAAAGATACAGCTTCTTGCTATTTCAGTTAAGGTATGAGATTTCAAAATAAAATGGTTGAGACTCCTGTTACATCTTTCCACAAGACCTAGAATTACAAAACTTAACATTCTTGTTAATTTTAAGTTAAAAAAAAATACTTTCAAACTCTAGTTATAAATGATAAGGAGCAAAATAAGCTGCCTTAAAAACTGGAAAATAATATTAAAGCTTGGTTTCCTGTGGCTTTATGACCTGGTCCTGCATATACTCTCGCAACAATCCCCCGTTGCCCCAGGTCCACTGCAGAACTCTGGTCTTCTCCAAGACCTTTTCTGACCTTTTCCCTAGCGATATCTCCAGTGTCCACCGTGATTTGAAAATATAGCCCAAATACCCCAGCACCTAGCATATCCTAAATCTATCTTATTTTACCTGCTGGCCGTACAAGACAAAGCACGTGGTATGACTAGCTCAGTTACACGTGCTGGCCGGTTGGCCAGTGTATGTAGGTGAGCCAACACTTCTGTTAAATAGGATGTAAAATGTCTGCATTCTTCATGTCTTTCTTTTAATGAACATTAGTAGCAGCACTCTCCTCCCCCTAGGTGTCTTTTTTTTTTCACTGAACTTGAGGACGTATACCAGCTGTGAAACCTCCGTGCTTTTGTTGTCACTGATGCTACTAGGTTCCAAGTTACCAAGAAGGGCAACTTGCAGAAGCAGAACCATTTCATAACCCTAATTTTCTGTGGAAAGCACACAAAAAAGGGACAAATTCAAACTTTTAAAAGTCATATTTCTTTCTTACTCTCTTCTGCATTTTTTCCTAGTGGTTTTAATATAAAACCCATGAGCAATTATTATATACAAGTAATTCTGAGCATGTTCTTTTGGAAGCCCATGCATTGCAGCATGATGAATGGCTCCTAAAGTGATATTGGGTTGATTATATGGTTCTGAGCTACCACAAAAGTGGAAGACCAACAAATGCTGAAGAAGAGCGAGCCTCTGAATCAATGTCTCATGTGAAGTCAGATCATATTCCCTGGATATATATTCAGGGATGACCCTTTAATGTATGGCTCCAAGTGTACAATACACTGGGCCTGCCATTTCCACAGTAGATTTGCCATCCCTAGATTTTGAGTACAGGGTGTCACTGATGAACATTTCAGTTGTGAGGCTCGTTCTACGTTGTCTCTGTCAAACCAATTATAATTATGTTTATTCATGAAAATCTGTAGTAGTTTCTGATGCTCTCCCAAGCTTCTAACATTAGTGCAGGAATACCGTAAGATTCTTTATTTTGCCAACTTTATAACAATCTGTCTGAATTTCCTCTTAATCACATTGTCTTTTCTTTTTCCCGTATAAGCCCCAGGAGACCTAATTTTGTGCATTATATCTTCCACAGTAATGGCTCTACCTTTATGCTTAGCTGAAGAACTGACTAAAAATTAAAAATAAAACCCTCTGCAATCAGATGAGGAAGCTACTAATAGGTGTATAAATTCACAAAATCCTTTAAAAGTTGGGAAGTATAGCTAATACAGTTGCTATCTGTCAAACAGACAACAATGCCAAACCCCACATTTATAATAAAATTTGTGACAAAATGGTTTCAAGAATTACTGTCTTTTATTCATCACCACAACGGCTTGGTACAAAGCCTCATGAAGACTAAAAATTGTATTCTCTACTGCAATGCAGATCATAACTATTGGGAAATAAAGGAGTATTTTCTCCACAGTCTTTGCCCCAGCTGGTGTTGCTGATGTTTATAAACGTATACCTATGTTCAATTACCTTTTTAGGATAATTCACTTTCTGAGAGGATGTCAGAGGCTGTCTGGTTGTTTAATTATATCAGCTGAGCCATTCAAGCCAATATTTTTGAGTTAATTTTTTCAGCAGGGTAACTGTAATTCTGTAACCAGAGGAATTCTCCTGGTGGATGAAGACAGATGGTTCATGTCGGGGCCCCGAGTGCGCAAAGAGGCTGCTGTGAGAGGCCTCACCTGGGACCTTCACCCACACAGCTGCTGCCACTGGCCCAAGACCTCCATTTAAGCTCTGGCCCAGGCTGTTAGTCTCCCTTTGAGCTCTTTTGTAAGCATGCTTCTTTCCAGCCCTCTTTGTCAGGGTGGTGTTTTGTTTAGATTTAGTGGGTTAAACTTGGATTTGTTACCTTGCCTTTGCCCGATGATAGCTAGATGGTTGGTGGGACCTGTTGCCATCACTGTCCCTGCTGTGCTTGCCCTTGTGGTGGGACCGTGCCCTCTCGGTGAGGTCCTGCCTGTGCTGTGCTCATCCTCAGCTCCCCTTCCCTCATGGAGCAGTCCTGCTTGTGCTGCTATTTAACAACTTCTGACTTGCTCTGCTGGCTGCCCTAACTTTGGTTTTCTTTCATTTCTTCAAATACAAAGTCCATCTATAAAAGGAGAACATGGTGAGTCTTCATATTAAATTTCATTGTACTAATTAAAAATGGGAAGAGGGATGTGCTCCTAATTTTGGAGGCGTATTGGGAGATCTCTGCTAATCTGAAAAGTTGCTGATACATATAGAAATCTTAGCAAATTTAGCCAATTACTTTTTTTCCCCTGGCTGTATCTGTTAGTCATTTATTTACTTAAGTGTGAGCTTAATGTACTGAGTGTTGGTCTTTCAAGCCTATTACCATATATTAAAGAAATCGGAAAATGTTTTGTAGTGGAGGATTGCATAATATATTATTTCTATATGCCAGAAACAAATGTTCAGTTTGGCCTGCTGAGTTTTATTAATTTTATTAAAAGTATAACACTGAAGAAGAACTTGATGTAACTTTGTCTTGTCTCTTATTTGAGACTTAAGGCCCTTACCATTGACTGTAATGGGTGCAGAACTATGCCAAAACTACCAGTTTCCTCTGTGTGTTACCAACCTATGTGTTCTGAAGTCCTCTTGCTTGACACCTCAGAATAGAGCTAATAAAACAAGTTCCCTGTCTAAAAGTCTGCAACTGATTTATTGCTTGATCTAAGTTTCCACAGTAGCATGTGAGACAATGGAGGAAGGAGGGGTGGGGAAAGCAATATGAGTAAAATAAGCTAGAATATGCTTTGCTAGGAGAATCAAAGGTATGGGATGCTTCCTCATATTTTAAAAGGTCTTGGGTGGTTTTTCACTTATCTGATAGATGATGTTGATTTTATATTTAGGCTATGAATTGCCATGCTGATCTGTTTACTGTGTGTAATTCTGCAAGAAGCGTTGGAAAACGTAGCGCCATGTTTTGCTTTGGAATGTGCTAGAATATAAAATGAATTTTCTACTTCTGTAGAGCAAGTCAAATTGCGGATCCTAATTATCTATTCTGAGAGCAGGGCTTTGCTTCCTGCACAAGTGCTTTGTAGGTGCCAAAGGTATTCTGGGTTGGCAAAACTAACTTCTGTCAATGAGGGATCATTTCAGTATGAAACCTAAAGGAAGGAATGCTCACATGGGGACCAGCTGAGAATTGCAGGTGCATATCCAAGAATTACAATGTATTTTATACATCACTTCTCCATTGACCAGTGTAACTCCAGATCAATGCTTTGGTTTTGTTTGCTCTGTGGCAGTTGTAGGCAGCAACTCCGAACCTATGAAATGCCAGACAAGAGCAGGAAAACACAGTTGCTGTTTCTAAGACATCTAGCTGAAATTCTTGCTAAGCACTCTTTCCAAAAGCCATTTCCCCTCCAGTTGCACACGCCAATGCTGCAGTCTCTGCTACACCCTCTGGGGATGCTCGGCAGGGCCGGTAGTGCCTGAGCATGGCTGTAGGGTGGGAAACGGGGCTGCAACTCAGCCCCCACCTTCCAGGCCTCTTTTACCCCAATTTGACGCCAGCTCAGGCATGCTTTATCGAGATTATTTATTAGTTTTAGTTTTTTATTGTCAGAAGATATGATTTTTACTGAATAAAACCACCAGCTATTAACTGATAACACTTTACTGATTGGTGCTTGGAGAAACAGGATTGTATCTAATCCTGTATCTCTATCAGTATTTGGTGTATGCATTAAAAATATTAGAATTTCTGAAGGACTGTAAAGAGAACATGGTGTATGTGTTTGGGTACTGTGTGTTCTTCATTGTAAACTTGTCTTTATCTCTTTTTCTATTCAGTGACAAGAGAAATAAGAGCAGGTTAACTGTTGCTTTTAGCTAAGCTCTGCAGTTTGACTTCCATGTTGCAGTACAGAGGGTTTCTGCAGCAGGAGGCATATTCAGAGAGAAGCAGTGTCTTTCTTCAGTATAGTGCTATCTCCAATATCACCCGTGTGATTTTGATGGTCCTAGATGAAGCTGGCAAAGCGTGCAACTTGTGAGTCAACTCAACTGCAGCAAAGCAGGTAGTGTTTGGCAGGTAGAGACATGGATACTTCACCCCTCCTCTTGTCTTCCAAGATGGGACTGAGGTTCAAAATTTCAGACTGTGGAGGGCATAGGGTGTGTTTGTTCACATTCTAATTGGGTCATTACAGTTTATTGTTATACCTCCTGCTTCTTATCTTGCAAGTATTCAGGCTGCTTATTGAATAAAGGCTGCCTGGGCTACTAATACAGTTAGAACCCAGCCTCTGCATAGATTTAAAAAAAGGTGATCAGCTAGAAACCTAGATTTTGAAGGAATGGAGTTGTCTGAAGAAAAAAAAGTATCCTTTTCCATAATGCTTTTCAGTATTTTGATAGTTGTCTATCATTGAACTTAAATACAGAAATGCACAAGTATGTGAAGAAACCTGTCTGTAAATACTGTAAATGAAAGCAGTTCTGCAGTTGAAAAAACTTATAATGCTTCTAGGGAAGAATCACATATTTTGGGTAGTCCAGGTATTCACATTGCTTGTCCTAGGTATCTGAGGCCTTCAAGGCTGACTGCTATGACAAATGTCACTTTTCTTACCGAGTAAGGTATTGTCTTGAACCTCTTGATGCAGATCATAATTTATCAAAGATAAATGTACTTTTAATACAAAGTATGTATTTGTAACTTTTTTAAAATACCACATATACCATGTCCTTTTCAAGTAATACTAAGTTATGTTATGATTCTGAATATCCCACATACATTCAGAAGACAGAACAGGTTCATTTAATTACTGCAGACAAGAAATATCCCTTATAATATTGCCTCTCTCTTCTGTACTTAAAGAATGCTAGTGATAGTGAAACTAAACAAACATTTCGAAATGTGTGAAATGGATTATCTGCCAGTACTATGTGTCCAAATCTTCTTTTCAAAGTCACTGGACTTAAACAAAATTAAGAGGATGTGAAGGGAAGGAAAGGAACTGCTGTGCTTGAGGGAGGCAGGAAAATCTTAAAAACAGAGGAGACTTACAAAGCAGGGAAGCAGTCATTTATTACTGTATAACCATGACTTGATAAAGTTATTTGACATAAGCTGAACTGCACAGCTTCCCTGTATTGCGAGAATTCAGTACTTTAACTGCAAGAACAGATGCAGCTTTTTGAACATCTAATGGCTTGTAATGAACTCTGCACAAACTTTTTTACTACTTCACTATTTGTGATGCGACAATTCTTCACAAACCATGATCATGATACAGCAACAGTAACAGCACGGCTTCTACAGATGCTTCCAAAGTGCTAGTGACAGACTTCATGCTGCACCACAGCTCTGTAATGGGAAGTAACGTGGTTAGAATGTGTCAGCTACTTGTCTGAAATAGAATTTACTGGTGGATTTGAGGCTTGCTGTAAGCTATTACAAAGGAGAAAGACATTGTGCTTCCAGTGTGTAGTGACAATACAGTGAATATGCACAAAGAACCCACTTTAAACTAGTTAATAGCTATTGCTATCCAACTGTAGAAACAAACTCCCTGTGGTTTAATTCCCACTGTTGGGAAGGGGGAGTATATAATTCTGGTCAGGGTGATGGGCAGGAGAGGGGTACAGACAGTCAAACAGAATTTAGCACTCTTCAGAAGAAGCTGGAGGAAAAAGAAATGCTGATGTATTTGAGAAAGGGATCATATTATCCTGTCTGTGTATCCTAGTGGCAATTTGGAGTGAGGCTGCTAGGTGCTTCTGCAATACAAACATGAAAGCTTCTAAATGAATGAGAGTTACTGATTTTTTTAAAGGAAAAATAAATGTCTTCTATAGTGATACATTAGACTGACATACTTTTCATACAAGGAAAAAGTGTTTTTACTGACATGAATGTTTCTTGCATTTCACTTTGGAGGGTGAACTAGAAGGCCAAATGTCAAAGGCAGTAAGCTTGAATATAAAATTCATTCCAGAGAGGTCAGTTCCAGAAGAACTTAAATATTCTTACTGAAACTGAGAAAACCTTGAACCCATCTGAGTCAGACATGCAAGTCTGCTGGTACTGGTATGCAATTTTACTGTAAGATAACTTGCTCAAATGTGACTTTTGAGACACAAAGACAAACACTGAGAAAACTCAAAAAAGTAAAACTTACTAATTAGGAGAGAATGACATAATTATTTTGGATCCTCTGTATCTGACTATGGCAAGTATACTAGACAGGATTATTAATGGGATTGTTATTAAAATTAATGCAGTAGCTTTTCTTTACCAATAAGATAGACCAAGCCCTCAAAGCTAAGATTTCCTTACTATGTTTCCCAACAGCTCTGCTCTGTGTTTAACTAGGATGGTCATTTTCCCCATTATTCCATTAAATAGGAGTACATGCTGATAAGATGCCCCTGAGCTTTCTTCTCTCCAGGTTGAACAGTCATAATTTCTCTCATATAGGAGATGCTCTAGTCCCTTCATTTTTCTGGCCCTTCACTGGACTTGCTCCAATGTGTCCATGTCTCTCCTTTACTGAGGAGCTTTATCCCCAGAACTGGACATCAGATGTGTCTGCCTCACCAGTGCAGAGCAGAGGGTAAGGATCACCTCTCTCAACATTGTCCAGCTACCTCAGCACTGCTGGGTGCATCCTATCAGGTCCCATGGACTTCTGGATGTCCAATTTGTTTAAGTGTTCCCTAACCTGATCTTCTATGGATGGTCAGTCCTCATTGCCCTAGACTTTTCCACGGGCCTCAGGGGAACAGGGATTTCTGTGAACAAATCTTACCTGTGAAGAAGTCATTTAGTACCTTGGCTTTTTCTATATCCTTTGATATTGGGTCCCCATTCCATTTTGCAAGATGCCCGCACTTTTTCAAATCTTCCTTTTGTGGCTGTTATCTCAGTAGAAGCTCTTCTGGTTGCCTTTAATGTGCCATGTCAGGTTCATCTTCAGATGGGCTTTGGCTTGCTTAACCCCATCTGTGCATGCTTGGGTAGTGTCTTTGTATTCCTCCAAGGTCTCCTGTCTCTGCTTCCACCTCTGTTTTACTTCCTTTTTATGTTTGAGTTTTGTCAGGAGCTCCCTGTTTATCCAGGCAGGCCTTTGCTTGACCTCCTGCCTCTCAACTGGAGTGATCCTTGAAAACGAAACAGCTCTCTTGGACCCCTCTTTTTTTCTGGGGCTATCTTATGGGATTCTTCCAGGCAACCCCATCAACAGGCCAATTTTTTTTTCTCCTGAAGTCCAGGATTATGATTCTTCTTGGCCTTGTTCCTTCCTCTCAGGATCCTGAACTCCACAATGTCATGGTCACTGCAACTAAAGTTACCCACAACCTTCACATTCCCAACCAGTTCTTCCTTGTTTGTCCAGCAGAGCACCTGCCTTTGTTCATTCTTCAGTTGACTGTGTTGGGAAGCAACCACTAATGCCCTCCAGAAACCTCCTGGATTGCTTGTGCTTTGCTGTGTTGTCTGTTCAGCAGATAATGGGTGGTCTAAGTCCTTCCTGATGAACATTAGGGACTGCAAATGTGAAGCTGCTTCAGTTGTCTGAAGAGGCCTCATCAACCTCTTCCTGATGGGTCAGTCTGTAGCAGTCACCCACTACAGCATGGCCTATGTTGGCCTGCCCTCCTGTCCTGGCCCATAAGCTTTCAGATGACTCATTGTCCATCCCAGGACAGAGCTCTGGGCATCCCTGCTGCTCTCCCACATGAAGGGGAGTTCCCTCTCCTTGCCTCCTCCCATGACTGTCCTTCCTAAAAAGCCTGCACCCACCCATGGCAGCTCTCCAGTCATGTGAGCCATCCTACTGTATCTCTATGGTCCTGATGAGACTTTAGTCCTGCAGCTGCATGCAGACTTCTACTTGCTCCTGTTCATTCCCCATGCTGTATGTGTTAGCGTTCAGGCACTGGAAAGGTGCCCAGTTGTGCTGATTTCCAAGAAAAAGTGTAAGAGTATTCCCTGTCATGCTTCCACCTTCCACCTTGTCAGTTCCATGTTTCCCCCTTCTGCCCTGTTTTGTTGTTTTGAAGGTCTGTCTCATCCATATCTTCCTACAGCCTTTGTTCATCAAACCTGGTCCACCACTTTCTCACTTGATTGTTGATTGTCATCTCCCTGGTTTAAATCTCTCCAAACCAGCTTGGCTAGCCTGTTAATGAAGATGCTTTTTTCCCCCCCCCTCACCTGGTCAGGTGAATCCAAACTCTTTCTACCCATCCTTGAAGAGGCTCCCATCATAAAAGCTGAATCCCTGTCATCAACACCAGCTGTGCAACCTGTTGTTGACCCATACATGAGTAATTGCAATTCAATGTGCATGCCAAACCTGGGGGTGTACCCAATTTGCCAGGAATGAGATCTCTAGGATGTCAACACAATCCTTGCTGTCTTTTCAGCCTTTGATTATGTGCTTGCTGCCAAGAGCACTTCAGATTCTGTTAGTTGAAACTTACTGCTTTCTGGTACAAAGTGTCTGGATTCTTTTTTGCTGGAGTGAATTTCTTATGGATAACTTTTTTATTGGATGTTTGTGCACATTGTGCACACTGGGTTTTTCAAAGTACATGTATTTTCTAATAGCTAACTATTTACCTGATTGGATTTAATTTTAATAGGATGTTTGAGTGGTCAAAATCTTAATTGAAAAGAAGGCAGAGATTAGGAAATAATTAGCAAACAAATTTCTGTTGAGGGTAGAAGTAATGATTTCTGGTTTGTTATAGATTTGCCTTTTATTGTGAATGCCTCCCTCCACTGCAGTAGCCCCAATTATCTCTGATATTCCTTTGAACCTTACCCACCATATGGCAAATCAGACAAAAGCCCATGCCAGCCAGCTCCAAGGTGGACCTGCTGCTGGCCAAGGCTGAGCCCATCAGCAGTGGTGGTAGTGCCTCTGGGATAACATATTTAAGGGGGGTGGTGGTGGTGGAAACCCAGACAACAGCAGCAGAGAGAGGAGTGAGAATATGTGAAACAGCCCTGCAGACCCCCAGGTCAGTGCAGCAGGAGGGGCAGGAGGTGCTCCAGGTGCTGGAGCAGAGATTCCCCTGCAGCCCATGGTGGGGCAGGCTGTCCCCCTGCAGCCCAGGGAGGCCCACAGGGGAGCAGATCTCCACCTGCAGCCTGGGGAGGACCCCACATCTGCACAGGTGGATGCACCTGTGACCCTGTGGGAAGCCCATGCTGGAGCAGGCTCCTGGTAGGGGGGGCCCAGGCTGGAGCAGGTTTGCTGGCAGGGCTGGTGACCCCGCGGGGGTCTGTTCCTGGAGGACTGCACCCTGTGGAAGGGACCATGCTGGAGAAGTTCATGGAGAGCGGTCTCCTGTGGGAGGGACCCCAGGCTGGAGCAGGGGCAGATCCTCCCCCTGAGGAGGAAGGAGAGGCAGGGACAGTGCGTGATGAACTGACCCCGACCCCCATTCCCTGTCCCCCTGTGCTGCTTGGGCGGGAGGAGGTAGAGAAAATCAGGAGTGAAGTTAAGCCTGGGAAGAGGGGAGGGATGGGGGGAAGGTGTTTTAATAATTAATTTTTATTTCTTATTACCCTACTCTGATTCTGATTGGTAATAAAATTAAGCTAATTTCCCCAAGTTGAGTCTGTTTTGCCTATGATAGTAATTGCTGAGTGATGTCCCTGTCCTTATCTCAACCCACAAGCCTTTCGTTACATTTTCTCTCCCCTGTCCAGCTGAGGAGGAGGAGTGATAGTGGCTTTGGTGAGCACTTGGTGTCCAGCCAGGGCTAACCCACCACACCATTAATAGGGTGAGAATATCATATGCTAGTAATGATCTCTAGTTTCTCAGCGATTTTTAAATAGATGGCTATCAAGAAATTAAGCTCATCATCAGATTCCATTTGTCATCCATGACAAATGCATACTCACTTTGCCAGTGTTCAAAGACTATGCTGACTAGTGGTACCTGGGTCCTGGATATTGTAATACTAAAGCTGTCTGTCTTGTATATGATTATAACCAATATTAACATCAAGGATTTAACTCTAGGTGGCAGTTTATTCCATTTTTTTTAAATGCAGGCTTAGCAGCAGCATATAGATGAGCAAGCTTTTGTAAATGCAACGTTATAAATGCTGAAAGAGAAAGCAAATCAAGCTGTGATAACAGCTATTCTGATTTTAATGTATTTCTACCTATTGCTGGGTCACTGAGCAAATGGGTTTTAGAGGGTATGACTCAAATTTTACTTTCTGAAGATTAGTCTTTTCTATAAATCTGAGATGGCTGGGAAGGGCCTGATCCTGACTCCAAAACCCCTCTGCCAATTATTTTACCAAACTTGGGGTCAAACTAGTCGGTAGCTACTGAATAAATAATCTCTAATATTCTTGCTACTGCTACTTCGAGTACTTGCTGTTGGCTGCTGCTCCTGAGCAGCCTGTGCCCACTTTTGCAGCCCCTTGCTGGGATATTTACTGTTGCTGTGTAACCTCTTCTTCTGACTTCATGCAAGCTGTTTGCACCAACACTGTGTGTTCGCAGCAGCAAACTGTTTTGTCTGGTTACACTTGCAGAACTCTTTGTAAAACTACCTTCTTTTTAAGGGTAAGACTTCCTCATGTGCTTTAAAAAAGAAATGAGACACAGGAATTATAAACAATTAATTTAAGGGGAATGAAGGATTGCCAAGCAATGGTGTAATGACACTGTGTTGGTCCCAGATCCAGCTAAGGCAGTGCAGTTGTGGAGGGACTCTGATCAGGTCACTGACATTTTGAAGCAAAAAAAAAAAAAAAAAAATTGGAGCAGCTAGGAGTGGTATAATATATAGGCACTATGATGAGAAGTTATTGGCAGGTTTCTCTATCACTAGAATTGCAGAAGATAACGAGCTTTCAGCACTATTTTGGCTCTTTGTTTTGCTCTTTGCCTTTTGATTGTGCAGGACAGTGGTAAGCATTTGTCATGTAGCAGGCAGAGTCTTTGCAGTCTTTCTGCACCCACCTAGAGGGTGGTGTCATTGGATAAGCAATGACTACACTGACATAGTAGATGAAAGCTATACTCCAGTTTCTTCTAGAGGTCAGGTTTACTGCAGATACCACTGAATGCAGTTAATATGTTTAGGGAGGCTACATAACTGAAATAAGTCAACGAAGGCTTGTACTAAGCCAGGTATGTTCCCTACTGACCTCCACAACCCTTCATGCAGATTGCTGTGCTCAGCTCATTCTCACAGCAGTTTGCCACCAATTTAGTTTTGGATGGCTCTGATAAGATGAAAACAAATACAAACACTAGTGGATCGATGGTTGTAGAAAGGACATTTTCACGTGAAGAAGAAAATAATAGGAGCATAAAATAATTCAGGCTGGAAAGGGAGAGCCCTGGAGGGTTCTAGTCCTGCCTCCTGCCCAAAGCATGGTCAGCTGGGGGTCGGGCCGGGTTACTTTGCTCCCTGCAGAGAGGTTCATTTTGCAGACTGCTGACTGTTGGGTTACACAAGGAAAGAAAGCCAAGGGAAAGGAATGGACATCTTTCATATTAACGGGAAGTAATTTCTGAGACTGACAGTATAACTCGTAATTGAGAGAGTCAGTGGTTATTAAGTGTTACTTATAAGGAAAACTTTCCCTCTTAACAGATTTTTCCCTTTCCTCCTACAAATGCATGAGCTATGTGAAGAATTTTAATAGCATTCTCAAACGATGTACCATGATACTTCAGGCATATACATTTAAAATGAGCAAGAACTGTGCTTTTCAGTTGGAAGATCTAAAAGCCAAATGAGCAGTGATTTTCACTACAGAACTTCCTTGCAAAACCATCTACACTGGCAAACATTAATAGATGACAGAATGGCAGGCAGGTAGGTTCAGAGGAAGGGCATAATTTGTAAACAAAACTCCAGTGGTTATTGCTGATGGACCAAACTCTGGTCTGTCTGCTAAGCTAGGTACTTAATACATGAACTAAAACAAAATTTAGGCCAAGAGTCTACCTGGTCACAGAAAGTGTGTTTTGTGAAACACAGCTAAGGTCAGACTAGATGTTCTAGTGATCACTTCTGGACTGAAAAAAAAATCAGCAAATTCTTTGGATTTCACAGAATCATTTAGGTTGGGAAAGACCTTGAAGATCAGAGAGAGCAACCGTTAACCTAACCCTGCTGTCCCACCACTAAACCATGTCCCTAAGCACCTCATCTGCCTGTCTTCTAAATACCTCTAGGGATGGGGACTCAACCACTTCCCTGGGCAGCCCGTTCCAGCACTTGACAACCCTTTCAGTGAAGAAATTTTTCCTAATATCTGATCCAAACCTCCCCTGGTGCAACTTGAGGCCATCTCCTCTTGCCCTATTGCTTGCTTCTTGGGAAAAGAGACTGACCCCCACCTCACTACACCCTCCTTTCAGGCAGTTGTAGAGTGTGATAATGTCTCCCCTCAGCCTCCTTTTCTCCAGGCTGAGCAACCTGAGTTCCCTCAGCTGCTCCTCATAGGACTTGTGCTCCAGATCCTTCACCAGCTCTGTTTGCTTTTTGTGTGAGGGAAGTAAATATAGTGTGACACATTCTTAAGCACTAAGCATTTGGTAACTGGAAAAGTTATAGATCAGCCTGGTCAATTCTTTTTTGTGTGTGAAGTTATAGATGAGTAAATATTACTTTCTAAGAAATTACTGTATAAATAGTCAAATTCTTGGTATGGTGTGGTTCACCAACAGAAACAATCTAAATAAGTGTTACTTAAGGAAAAATAAGAAATGCATAGTATGGAGCTTAGAAAGAAGAGTGAATAGGAAGGCAAGAAGTAGAATTAAAAGAAAATGTTTGAAATTAGTTTGATTATTAAGTTGGTATACTTTGAAAGTAGAAGCTAGAGAAGTAATTAAAAATATCAAGAAGGAAACAGTGTATAAACTTTTATTTTGCTTTTAGTTGATTCAGTAGTAAATGATCCCATCCTGCTGTAATTGATGCCAGTAAAAAAATATTCAGTGACTTCAGCTGTGGCCAGATCAAACTCACTAACTCCAGCACCTTTAACTGAGGTGGGAACAAATGTGTGTATACTCTACCTACCCATATGCAGGGTGTACTGTATGCTAGCTGTTTGGTTTAGAGTTGATTTGGAAAAGTCCCCAGCTTAGACTGAAATGCTATTTTCTTGCTTGTCATAAACACCTTGTGGGACAGTAATTCTCCCCTAATATAGTTTGGATGGTGTTCAGTATTGCTAAATTTAGCTAAATATTCAAAAGTTAAATATTGCTTTCAAAAGCAACTGAACATTTAGGGGTTAGCAGAGAGTCTAAGGAGCCATGTCCCTGTCTGCACTGCAGCTGATCCAATCCTGCTACATAACATAGGTTTTGTTGATAAGATTGACAGATTCTAATTTTTAATTTCAGTAGCTTTATGAAGATAACTTAAATTTTGGGGAAGCTAAATCTGTCATTTCAAAATGCAGTGTTGTGTATTCATAGATCTCCAACCCCAAACTGTTGTCTGAGATGAGCGTGATGACTAAGGAATATAATAGATTGCTGCAAGAGAATATGGGAAGTAGTCCCAGCAATTTACATACCTGTTTTTCATTTTGAGTCAGAAACTCTCTGTGGATGACCATTGAAATCCTTGCACACAATCTAAGTGCTTTAAATAAAGCAAGAAATTTTCTATGAAATAAGTTTGTACAGTCAATGTGTTTTCATTTTAAGTATTATTCTATTTGAAGGTATATTAGACTGTACACAATCTAGATGGACTAGAGAGACATGGGCACCAAGCTGACACGCTGGGTACCTAAAATATAACCTAATTTCCAGTGTTTCTGTATCTTTTGGTTAGATACATGCAGTCACCAAAGTCCAGACAGTGGAGGTTTGATAACTAAATCCTGATGGATCTGTAAAATATATTTTATTCTCCCAAACAGCCTAAGAAATCCAGTTCAGATGTTTACAGAATATTCCCATTTTATTAGCTTCTTTCTCTGAAGGTTCTCACTCCCCACAGCAGATGGGAACATGCTTGGCTACCTGATGTGACACTGCTGATCGTGATGGTTTAAGCTACATCAATGGGCTTTGTACAGAAGCAACCGAGACCCGCGTGCATATGTTGCACCCTGATGCTTCTTCCACTGTGGGGGTAGAGTGGCAGAACACAAGGCTGTAACAGACACCTGAAGAAGCAGTGATATCTCTGTTTTCACAGCCATTTGCTAAGCAAAAATGTGTCACCATTTAAATCATAGCTGTGAATGCTTAAAAAATCTTTCCCTGTTCTTTATAAGCATGTATTGGTTCTTAAGAATGCACGTAACTGGACTTTTGTCTCAAACAAGACAGTTAAGTAAAAAGACGTCCTCCAAGAGGTGAGGGTCTTCCACCAGTTCTGCCTAAAACAAGCTCAAACAAGCCTAAAACAAGCTTTCTTACCTTTTTTTCTCACTTAGGAGAATTTAAGTCAGGGCAAGATATACAATTTGATCATTAACTCCTTATGTGCAAGCACTAGTAATCTCTCTTTTCAAAGTCCCCGTTCTCTTGCATTACAACCAACCAAAATATCAGATGTTTAGAACTGCAAGTGTGGCCATGGAAGCCTGCTCCTGTGACTGCTGAGCACTGAGAGCACCACAGGTTCTCGTAATGTTGTCATTAAAAAGGGTTGGCAGTTTGGTTCCAATGCTTTTAAAAGCTTTCCATGTGGTATAGCGCTCTCCTGAGGTTCAGTGGCGGCTCCTTTTTTGTTCTTTTATTTTTGTTGTGAAAATATCAAAATACTGAACTCTCAGGCTTCCAGCTGAGACTCAGGACTTTGCTACCAGGGTTTCTTCCATCTCTTTTTCCAGACTCAGAAATTCAGTTAACTCCCACAGATGAATGCCTTCTTACTTGGGTATACATACTGTCACATAAGTTTTTCTTCAAAAAGACATGTTCTGAAGAAGGCCAGTTTAGGCTGCTGAGTGCAAGCTCTGGATCGTACTTCTTCAATTTTGGGAGGTTTGTGTCTACATGGGAATGTACTAGAAACTTCATCCCCTGTAGCAGAAAGCATGATGTTAAAGCATGATTTATCATGGACTGGATTTCCCTGCAGTTACCTTCGCACAGAAGTTAAGGCACCCAGAGCTGGTTTCGTTTAAAGCACTCAGTTTTAGGTCACAACCACTCTAAGCATTAATATCAATCACCGTTATTTTATTGTTTTATCATTACTATGACGTGTCAAAACAATGTCAAATTCTACTCATCCAGCTGCTGAAATTGCAGTATTTCCACTACTACATGAAGAGCAATTTTTTTTTGAGATGCTAGCTAGGAACGGAACAAATCTCCATGGAAAAGCTAATTGTTGTTACAGTAACTTGGTAGTTATTTTTATACTCTTCTACATTTTAAACTGTCTTGCTTTTTCCTTACATCTCATATTCTGTTAACATGGGAACTCCCTGACTTGACACTACTATGTAAACGTGTTAGGAACTTGTCATTGATACCCAGAAATAAGTAGTCAGAAAGGTAAAGTCAGCTCAAATCAACAGAACGAGTCTCCCTCTTTCTCCCCCGTGTTTAACATATTTACTACAGCTACCACTGTACCTTTTCCCATGCTGCAGAATTCCTCCAGAGGTGTACATCCTCAAATAGATTTCCAGATGTGCTAATAAGAAGACTCATTCTTCGAGCAGACTCATTTTCCATAGCTCTGAAGGAAATTGAGAAAAAAATGAGTCTGTATCCTAAAAAAACAAACGAAGTTTATAACCTGAGACAGCTTTCTCTTCTCTTCTTTAAATGTCAGTATAGAAACATTATGCTACGTTATCTTCTGGCCAGATCACTGCTCTTAGCATTAGGCTATCCATTGCATGTAATCCTGTATTCTCTGTTGTAAAAATAAGAAACTGTAATAGACCTTATCTGGCTATTAGCTGAAAAAATTCTGTCAAAATAAAGGCTGTCATAGATTCGTGGATTGATTCATAGAATCATAGAATGTTTTGGGTTGGAAGGGACCTTTAAAGGTCATCTAGTCCAACCCCCCTGCAGTGAGCAGGGACACCACTAACTAGATCAGGTTGCTCAGAGCCCCGTCCAACCTGGCCTTGAATGTTTCCAGGGATGGGGCCTCCACTACCTCTCTAGGCAACCTGTTCCGGTGTTTCACTACCCTCATTGTAAAGAATTTCCTCCTTATATCCAGTCTAAACCTACCCTGTTTTAGCTTAAAACCATTACCCCTTGTCCTGTCACAGCTGTCCCTATGAAAAAGATTGTCCTCATCTTTCCTATAGGCTCCCTTTAAGTTCTGAAAGGCCACAATCAGGTCTCCCCGCAGCCTTCTCTTCTCCAGGCTGAAGAACCCCAACTCCCTCAGCCTGCCCTCATAAGAGAGGTGCTCCAGCCCTTGGGTCATTTTTGTGACCCTCCTCTGGACCCCCTCCAACAGTTCCATGTCCTCCTTGTGCTGAGGGCTCCAGAGCTGGATGCAGTACTCCAGGTGAGGTCTCACCAGAGCGGAGTAGAGGGGCAGAATCCCCTCCCTCGACCTGCTGGCCACGCTTCTCTTGATGCAGCCCAGGATACAGTTGGCCGCCTTCTAGGCTGCCAGCGCACATTGCCAGCTCATGTCCAGCTTTTCATCCATCAGTACCCCCAAGTCCTTCTCTGCAGGGCTGCTCTTGATCCTTACTTCCCCCATCCTGTATTGATACTGGGGGTTACCCCGACCCAGGTGCAGGACCCAGCACTTGGCCTTCTTGAACTTAATGAGGTTCACACAGGCCCACCCCTCCAGCTTGTCCAGGTCTCTCTGGATGACATCCCATCCTTCTGGTGTGTCAACTGCACCGCTCAGCTTGGTGTCATCTGCAAACTTGCATTTTTTTGGCTACTGTTTCTTATACAATTAATAACTTGTATTCAATGATTGCTATGGAATGTGACTATTTTCTGTACAAGTTCAAGCTTTTACTGGTCTCATGGCTATTTTGAATATACAAAAGTTTCTGATACATAAAAATTCAAAGAGCTTTTGAAAAATAAGTTTAATTCCAAAATATTCTTTTTGAATAATAAATCATGACTTATTCTAAAAATGAGAGTCATCAGCTGTTTCAGTAAAGGCAGACTTGGGCACTTCCAAACTCTTGTTTTAGATACAGAAGGTAAAGGGAGAAGGGAAGGTCTCTCTGAAGCAGTGGGAGTTATCAGAGAAACAGAGGTTTCGAGCAAAGAAAAATTTGATCAAAATGTAGTTGTTATCCTTACAGAAAAGCAAAAGTGGATTCCCAAATGAGGAAAGTCTGGGTTGTGAATTGCGCTACAAGAATATATCACAAATAGAGGGAATTAAGAAAAAAATCTGAGCTAATTTAAGTATTAATTATTAAAACATTTTGACTCACTTTAAAAACTGACTTTTTTTTTTTTTCTGGAATTGTGCCCGGTAGGTTCTCAAGCATCCTAGTAACTGCTCAGTAATCATCAGCACCCAAACCTTTTTGAATTCTGTAGTAGCTGTATATTTAGGCCTTTCTGAAAATTTCAGCCTTAAGTTATTTTTGCTGAAATAAAGCAAATACTGTAACAGTGCACCTGGCAGTATTACAAAGAGGAATCGGGGCAACCTTGGGAGGCGATTTGATCAGTCTATCTGTGCAGAGCAGGAATATTATGCCAGGTCTCCTGCAGTCTCTGTTGCTGTTAATTGGTTCCAGTGTGATGTCTGGCTTTTTCATAGCAGTGTGAAACTGCTGACTCATGCTCATCTTCTAGTGGGATATACCTCTTAGCTCTTGTTTCAAAGTAGCTTTACCTAAATATTGTGTATTTTTGCACTCTTCTTGTCCAAGCATAGTATTTTCACTTCTGCCACTGTATTTAATCTTCTTTATTTTTCATGTTTCCCTGCTAATCTCTCAATATAATTGAGTTCTGATCTTCTCCAGTGTACTTGTGGTTCCTTCTAGGTCTGTCTTTTCCTCAGATATAATAACTGTACGTTCTCTTCTACCATTCAGGCTGGGAAAGACACAGACTGGAGCATGAGGCAGGCCACATTTACATCCACTATGTCCCTTCATTTTGCTGGTGAACCAAGGACAAATATGGTTTTAGGTATTCTACCCCAACAGTTTGCACCAGCTTTTGGCAGTTTCATCTGCACAGTGTTTCCCCTGGTTCCGTAAAAGAGTATACTGGACAGTGTGATTACTTTATTATACCAAGATTTAGGAAACTAGTTTCCTTTCCTATAAGAGCAAAGCCTGTTTTAAAGGAAAACAGACTAGTTTGACAAAAAAAAAAAGTAACTTCTTTATAAAAAAAAAAAATTTCAGTTGTCTCCATTTATGTTTTTTAAATACACAGTTCTGGGTCTGCAAAGATTGCATCTTTGGTTTATTTCATAATTATTCTGAATATCAAAGTTAAATTAACAGCTCTAGAGTTTATCAGCCCTTAATTATTTTTTAAAAACAGATGTTATGCATGCCTTTTTTCAACTCTTCTAGAAAAGTACTCTATCCTTCATGAATTTCTATATACACTTATTAATGGCCGTGCAACTGTGTTGATTAGGCCTTCATGGGTGTGAGGAAGTTCATCAGATTGAGCTAATCTGAAAATTGAAGTACTTTCTTACCTGGTCTTTCCATACTGTAACACCGAAAACTTACTCCTGTGTTACTGGTAGTAATTTTCTAGGCTTTTGCTATCAGTGGGTCATCTTAAAGACAACTAATTAAGGAAGACTTAAAGGCTGTTGACCTTTGTTCAGTAGCAGACCAATGCTCAGTCATCACTTCAATATTGCTTATAAAATTATTTCTTGTTACCTTTGGTTTCTCCTTTTATTTGCAGATTAGTGCTCTTTTATTCTGATACTTACAAATTAACCTAGTTTCCTTTTTTCCCTTTCTTATAGTTGTACTTAGTATCATTTATCTGAGAAAACACGTGGTATGCTTAAGTTTTGGTTTCTTTTTTTTCTTAAGATCTTTTTTTTTTTTCCCCTTAGCTTTCTTTAGGTCATTACGATTTTATTCACCAAACCTCTGGGTCTATGGCCTACCTCTAAAATGCCTAGTTCTGCCTTGTGAGTGTGAATAACAGGTTACCTGTATCACAGCAGTAGTTATATTTCTGTGAAGCTACTTGCATGTTAGATTCCTTCATGACAAGTGTTATTATCATAAAAAAAAGGAAACTTTTCTGTCCAGTGATTTGAGCTTGTTTCACTGCAGCATGCAATTTGACTTACTTTGGAGCAAAAGACTTGGAATAATATTTTTTAAAATATTGTTGTATGTGTCAGAAAAGCATTCCCCACCCAACTCAGTTTACTTCTTAGTTAAAAAGCCTTAGCCATGAGACCTGAACTGCTGGCTTGCTTCTCACTGCATCACTTATTCATGTGTGTGAAGTACAATCTTCCGACAGATCTAATGGCTTGTGGAAAATGAGCACTGAGTCACTGGGCAGTGTTGCTACATTAGTGTAGTGTTCATTTCCGAACATGTTTTACTTTAGGTAAACTTGCATTTCCTGAGCTATTTTGTTCATGGAGCTGAACATTGCAGAAGCAGCCTTATGAGAAAACAACGATGAACAGCACCATTTAGGCAAATGGTTAATTTTATCTTTGTTTTGCCAAGTCACAATTCATTGTCCTTCTTGATGGTGCAAAACTAATTGGCTTTTATCACAGTTACATTACCTCCAA
Organism: Gorsachius magnificus; assembly: GCA_034008185.1. Taxonomy (NCBI): domain Eukaryota; kingdom Metazoa; phylum Chordata; class Aves; order Pelecaniformes; family Ardeidae; genus Gorsachius; species Gorsachius magnificus. Next base: position 125,941,929 of record CM067082.1, on the reverse strand, counting down.
AGGCAGATAAAATTAATGCAAAGTAAACATCACCATGATCAGAGACTGACTGATTAAAAGGGAAATAGACTCGTGTGAAGTTGATGCTGAAACCCACAACAGGCTCTTTCAGAACTATAAATCAAGAAGTTCTCCAGGTTATCAGCTACTGCTCCAGTTCATTATTTTGTATCCTTTGCTTTAACCTTGGGTCACCCTTAATGCATCTGCTCCACAGTGATTATATGACTGATGAAAATAAACTATGGAAGAGCAATGCTGTATTGCATGACTAATTATTCTATCAGGTTACTTGTTTACAGCTTTTAAAAAATGTTTTTGTTCATATACATAAATCAAAGCCTGTTAAGCTGTGCTGTATGTGAAACACTATCATACCTGACTGGAACTTCCACAGGGAGTCCTTCACTTTCAAGAAATTATACTGTGAACTGCAAAATCTCCAGCCTTTTATTTTCTTCCATTCAATCCCTTTAATATTTGCTGTGTTTGCAGGAAGGTCCTGTCTGAGTGTGGGAGTTATGTTATTTCTTTCCTCAGAGAGTTCACATTTGAATAAAGCTATGTATTAAATTCCTTCTAACAAATCTCAAGTAACTTTGGCAACGGGCAATTGCTATTGAGTCTAAATGGATCAAGGAGTATAGGGCATGACCACCCCATTGAGGGGTCAGGATAATCATTTGCCTTTTTAGGTTTAAAAATGAAAATGCCAGTGACTTCATTTAATCCCAGTCTTGAGAGTGAAGAAACATTCTTGGAAAAGTAGACATTTCAACCCAAAGAAAATATGTTGTATTTAATCAAAAGTTGCAGTTAGTTTTATGTGAAGCGAGTAAAAATCTAGAAAAGATGAAGGAAGACTTATAGGTACATGGGATTTGTATTTGAAGACCCGACACGTTCTCTGTATGGGATAATTGATTTTAGGGAATGTGATTCTTAATGAAACTGAATGGCTTAAGAGTCTCTTATGGGGGAAAAATGTCTAAGGGTTGTTAAAACCCACACAGAAGTAGGCAAAGTTCAGAAATCGTTGTGGTCTACAAACTCATACACTGGCAGTTATCAGCTGGGCAAATACATAGAAGACTACTGTAAAGAGGAAAGAAATGAATAATTCCCCATGTGCACTGGTGATTGTACAAGAGGTCTGGAGCTTACACTGTGAGAGCGGGCAATCACGTGAGCGTGTACATGCCTGGAGGACAGGAGAAAGAGGAGCTTCTCTTCAAATTATTCCTGGGCGAGACAAAGCCTCTCTTTCTCATAACCTTCATCATATAGGATCCAAAGAAGATGTGTTTGTTCTACAGCAAAGAATACACTGGAGATGACAGGCTTAATTAGTTGTATTTATAATTAATATTTTTCTATTACATTTAATATGTGGAATATTAAATACCTCAAAGATAATGTATTAGGGCATTGATGTGGAAGCCTGGGTGAATCCAAAACATTAGGCAAAGTGGGAATTGGGAGCTTCCATTCTACATGTGAATATATGGAGCAACAGAGAAAGACAGAATCTAGAGGATGAAGTTACTCGAGGAACGCAATGGAATACCCCTACGCAACTTTCCAAAGGAACAGTCTGTAATGATGGTACATGACACCATGTTTTCATTTCCAGTCCTTCAAACCATAATCTAAGTCTCTTAATTTCTTAGCGGGGAAAAAAAAAGGTGTGTAATTTTTTACATTGTTTTACCAACAGCTTTGTCAATTTTCATGTAACGTTGTGGGTGGGTTATGTTGCCACCAGTAAACTAATTATGTTCTGTCTTGTTAAAGGTAGAGGATTAGTATATAAATGGCGTGCAGGCAATATGGAAGGAACTCAGCTGTAGGGGTTATGCTTTGTAAGCTGAGGGTCTGCACAGTGTTCACTGATAGTTCCCAGAAGCTCACCATGGAGGCTACGTTGTCAGATGGTGGCTTTGAGGGGTGTTTTGCTAGGCATAGGGAAGCGTCCCTCTTGTAGGTGACAGTGAGTCACCAAACTGCCTCAGCCCTTCTGCAAAGCAGCAGCAGAGAAAATTTAAATTGGACAATTCCACTCTTGGGGTAAGGATTACTAAGTACTAGAATAGATGTCATAGGAGGCTGTGTAATCATTGTTATTAGAGGTTTCTGAGAGCAAGAGCAAAGCAACACCTCTCTCAAGTATAACAAGGCACAGCTGATCTATTTTTCTGTGATGAGTTTTACTTTCTATAATTCAGCACCCATAGCATTTTACAGGAAAGAAATTTCATTATACTTAATATTGATGACACATGTCAAAATACTCACTTCCGGTTTATCACATTTTCACATAAAAATCAGCATGTGATAAAGATGAACTCAACTCTTGTATCCATTAAACTATTTTTCAGTGAAATAGTTTCACCTTAGAGAGAACAACTGCAGAACAGAATTCAAAACGAATTTGTTGCTGGTGTGTTTGTGTAGTCGTCTTTTTACAGTCACAGAATACCATCATTGCTGTACAGTGATCAACTGCAGCTGCATTCCCTGCAGTTGAATGGGTAAACAGGTGAAACTTTTTTCAAAGAGCAGGTAAATCATCCTGTAATGAGGGAATTAATGTGGGGCAAACATATTTGAGAAACCTAGACATTTTAGCTAAACTTGTTCTAGTTTAAATGCAATTTCTTATTTATTAATCCATTATTGGCCCATTCTGAATCTGAAAATCTTACTGATGTCCTTTTTATGTATTTCCCACTTCTTTTGCTCTTCTGCAGCTCATTTGTGAGGATTAGAGAGCAAGTCTTTCTCTCCCTTCCCATCAAGATCAGCTTTTTATCTCCCAGTGAGAAGCTTTCTTGCAAGGACATTTAGCTGAGGCCTCCGACAAGCACCAAACCAGACCTTACCATAGCCCTCCTAACAGCCAGCTAATGCCAGGCCCTCTGCACTGCTCTGATGGCCATGGGTACGCTGACACCATTTCACTTAAAGTTAGCATCTTTGTATCATAGCAACCCAAGAGAATGCTAAGCTCGGATGATACAGCAGTGTTTTGTTACAAAGAACAATTGGAGAACTCCTGACATGACTCTTACGTTTGAAGGATCTTTATGTGCAAATTCACAAAGCAGGTTTTCCATATCAGATGCATAAATGATGGTATTCTAGCATTAAGCCAGTCTCTAGGTGAGCAAAACGACCTCTTTCTGTCTTAAAATGTATGACACTATTGCCTGCTCTTCAATCATGCAAGGAGAAATAAGCTCCACAATGTTACTGTGATGAGGGCAGGTCAGCTGGTTATTTTTAGCTTGAGCTAGCACATTTAGCAAACTCCCACAAGAGGAAACATTCTTTACCTGCAGCTGATTAGCATTCAGAGCTGCACAACTCCATCCATTTAAGCATCAAAACAGCTATTTTAGTCTTATTTTTACAACCAAATGCTTGCTGTTCAGCACTAGGAAAAAGGTGCACTCGGAATAAATGGCATAATATGTTTCTGATCTCAAAAGCTTAATGCAAATACTGATTACTGAAGTCTGACACTGGAGTCATAAGCACATAAACATTACCACAGCTACCCTCTGTCATTAATGGCTGTAGCCATTAAAACTCTTCTGGAGTAGGGAATGGAGTTTTCACTATTTTTTAATGTTTCTTTTAAATTTTTCATATCTACATATTTAAAATTTTAACAGAAGCTTCCATTCAAGTTCAACCCCCTTTATTTAGCTCAAGTTAGGATGGTATTTTAGGATAGGCAGAATCTTTTCCAATTGTGTTTCTTGACCTGGCTGCATAGGTTCACATACCAAAGAGTTTATCTTTCTCCCTGCTTAGCTAACCCAGACACATGTTCCCCGGGGGGATGCAAAATTAGCATCTGGAAAGCTTGGAAGTATAATCTACAGTTTAACATTAGTTGCACACCTCAACAGAGTCATGTGGGGGAATGTTCTCAGAAGGAACCTTGCAAAAAGTCCTTCTGCTTGCTGTCATATCCTGGATTTATTCCCACTGCAGGGTGAGATTCTGTCTGAATTAGTAGATATGTATAACGAATCACAAAAATGAAAAGACAGAAGGGAAAAACCAATGCTTTGTTAAATTACTGTGCTCCACAGGCGTTACGGTTGATTAGAAAGGTAAACTTCAGTCACATTTTTAAATTGTTCATTGTTTACCAGTAAAGAGCAGAATGTTCTTTCCTTCCCTTCAAAAGAAAGGTGACCTACTTAGAATTTGTAAAATACCTTTTTTTTTTCTATTAGGTGTCCTTATAGATACTTGTTGATAATACTTATGACCATAAACTCCGTTTTTGAAACCTGGTACCAAAGGGGTTCTGTTATTCACTTTGCAGTTGCTGAAGCTGCTGAGCATTGCATTTATCAGCAACTTCTTGAGGTCCTAGTGTGCCATTTTCTGTTCCCATCCATTTTAAAGGTTTCATGAAATCTCCTGCCTCCTTCTGCCCACTTCCCTGTTGAGAACTCCCTGCCCTTTATCCTAGAATCCTAGCTCAGTATCCCCCCCTTTTTTTTTTCTGTTGCTGAGGTTTCTGCATGCGTTCCAGGTGGTTCTTTCTTACCCTCACTCCCACAGAAAGTACTTCCATTCCTTCCTCTTGTGGTACCATTTCTCCTTCACAACTTTCCTCTACTGTATTTTTTTTTTAGGTTATTCAGGATGCATAGTGCAGATCAATAGAGAGACAAGGAAACTATTGTTTCTCTGGAAGGTGTTACTAGCTGGCAAAACCTGAGACATCCATCTGTCTTCAGTTACAAAGGCACTTGAAGCTGCTTGGATATCTTACCACAACATCAGCATCTAAATTTGTCCTATATTTTTAATATTTTTCTTCTCCAGCTTCCATTGACCCCAGTAGCTGCTTAGGGGTAGAACTCTAAAGTTTTGTTGCATTATATACAACAGAGCAATAAGAGCATGTAGGTAGGAGACTGGCTTTGCTAAGCAAGCAACATCACTGAAACACAAGGATGTTGGAAAGTTCTTAACAGATAAGGGACATATAATCTGAGACAGATGCAAAAAAAACCCCAGCCACCCCCCTCATTAGTAGTTGCTTCAACTGAGTCTGATTTATGGGCAGATATTAACTTTAAACAAATCTAAGATTGTAGAAGTAATTTTGTATGCCCAGGTAACTAATTCAGGTCTATGATCCATTTATTTACTGGCTTCCTGAAATAAGTGTTGCATTGTTTAAGGATATTCCTAACAAAACATACTGGTTGCCAGTAACACAGTGTAAACATGTAAAAGCTGAGAGATACATGAATTGGTTTTATTCCTTTAAGCATCCTTTGATGTTTTATCAAATACCACGCAACATTCATGGATGTTGGACTGTCCTTTTCAGTTATATTTAAGGAAATGTGTTTGACTAAAACCAGTTATTACTTTGTGAGACTCTTCTTGTTTCTAAGCTGGCTATTTAGTGGGTGTCAGATTATTATTTTATGACTTATTGTTTGAACTTAAACTAAGTTTTGGACTGACTCGACAGTGTGGCCATCCTATCTGACATCCTGGTTTGTAGGGTGGCGTCACTGTGGACACCCATTACAGACAATTGTCTTTGTGAGAAGGAATCAATAATGATTATGATTTGAGTGTAAGAGAGCCTTAACTGGCAGTTAAATAAGAATATAGTGCATAGGAGTCCTGCAGTTAGGACTGAACAGGTGGAGAAAATTACTTAATGCAAGCTTGCGCTCCCACTTGTACAGCAGATTCTTTTTCTTTTGGCTTCCCAGTCCACTTCCAAGTCAAACTCCAGTCAAGAGGAAATCTGTTCTTTGCATGCAGTCCTACTTCTTGTGTCCCTGCTGCATCCATCACTTATGAAAAAGTACCAGTTCTAATACCAATGCTCTCCAAAGTGCAGATTGTTGTTTAATTTTGTGAACATTCCTGTGAATAAAATTTGTTTGCTGGATTGTTTTCGGTAAATAGCACAGAAGAACCATGAATGCTGCCAGAGTGAATTAAAGCAATATTCCTGGGGAGTGTTTGCTCTAGTAGTAGTGACTTTTAAGTGCTCGGTATTTCAAGAAAGTAATTAAGACAAACTCTTAGGCCTGGTAAGAGTTTGCGTACTTCTGAACCATCAAGGGAGTTAATTGGTTATGGATTAGTTGCAGTCCCAACTATACAGACTGTTAATGCCCAAGAGACAGGTCTCCTTTCCCTCATCCAAAACGTTCTTTCTGCTCTCACACCAACAGCTCCCATCTCCATCCTGCAGCAATGTTTACCGTTTCATTAAGATGACTATATGCGCTGCACTAAAACTATGTAACATTTATTCAGAGTAACAAAATGGCAAATACAGGGATATTATCCCCCCTTTTTCACCTTAGTTCCTGTTGTGATATTCAGCAGAGTGCCTATCAAAACCAGCTTCACATTCAGAAATTATTAGTGGTTTGAGTATCTTGGTAGATGTCCTTATGGTATTTCTGTTAAATTACTATTGGTTTCCTCAAGCTAATCATTTATCTTTTAATCTGAAAAGTTCCAACTTCTGTCACTGGAAAAATACTGAAAAGAAAAAAGGAACAAAAAAATTGCTTAAATCTGACTTGCAACCCCTAATGAGAAAAGAAAAAAAAATCTGTCATCTCATTCAGAAGAAAGAAAAAATGCTAGGGTTTTTTAAGTGAAATAAATGCTTTCCCTAAACATGATCGCAGTTGACAAAATGCTGGATGTTTAGGTGGCAATTATAGCTCTTTCAGAGACTGTCAAATCTTGTCACAACACATGTTATAAATGAGGACAGATTTAGACATCCTTTCTGACAGTTATGTGTGGGATGTGGATGGTTGGCAGTTAAATTTCAAATGCAGGGAAATTTTCCTTCCAATAGATCTTTGCTTGTTTATTAAGAGGGAGTTACCGTGATCTGAATCTTGTATCTACCATGTGCAGCTTTTCATCCTTACAGCTTTTGACATTTTGCTTTAACTTTCTTTGTGACAGCCATCTGAACATTGTTTTAGGTAAAAAGTCACCTACGGTGCTCTGGAGATGTATGAAATTCTTAAAGCTCTTGGTGTTTTCATACTGAGATTGGAGTAGGATATGTCATACATGGATGGATAGATAGCAAGAAAGCAAATAACAGAGACTGCAGTGATGCTGATTGAAGGGAGCAGCTTCATGATGCACACAGAAAACGGGATAATGCGCTAGCCCACAGTCATCATGTGAGACACGCAAAATGTTGATGAAGTATTAGTAATAAGAATGTGCATCACAAAGCACAATTCATGATGATAAACAACTCGGGTGTCATTAAAAGCCAAACCTGCCATGGATTTCAAACTGCTCCTGATGTTAACAGGTTAAATGGCATGGGGAGAAGAGAGAGAAGAGGAATCGTGCTACCAGTGGACGAGAGTCCTGGCTGGGTCAGACAGAACTTTTTTGGAAGCTTTCAGAGTGAGCATGCTGGAACAGCCTCAATATTGCATTTGATGAGTGCAACATAAGCCTTTTTCACTGAAACAGCTTCAGTTTGCTAACCAGCACAGACAGGGACAAGCTTTGCATTCACCCTTTCTGCAAAGGTCAATAAAGACATGGAAAAAGGAGAGGCAGCATCTCCCAGTTAGGTGATGCCCAGCATACATTGCATTATATACAGCTAGAGGAGGCAGGGGAGCTATAGCTCCTTTAGCCTCTGCTTCAAATTCTAATAATCCTGGAAGCATCTCCTCCTGGAAGAAACTGGTTAAGAGGAAAAAAAAAAAACCCACAACAACAACTCTACCCATTTTGTAGTCCCCTCATGCTTGAATATGGCACATTATAGACTAACTTTTATGAATGGTGGTATATAAAGCCCCAGTGAATTAGGTGCTAACATTTTAGAGAGATAGTAAAGAAGAGATGTCATCTATGATACCAGGACCTTACGACTCTTCCATTCAGCTGTAGTAGCAGTTTAGCCTAACAGAGTTATTCACGTGCATACTGTTAAGCAGATGTTCGAGTAGTTTTCTGGACTGGGACCAAAGTGATCATTGCATCAGAGGACTGAACCCGTAAACTGCAACACTGTGGGCAGCTATACCTTTTGTAGAGCTGAAGTTTTTGTACTTTCTATTTTTGCAAGAGTGACATAGTTATGTAACTAGCAGATAGATGAACTTGTGTTCATTCCTAAAGATCATAAAATATTCAGAAATACTTGTGAAATTCTATCTCGAGTAATACAGCTTAAGCCCTTGAATTCTGAATGGGTAGCTCTCCTGTTTTTGTCTGGTTACAGACCATTCACTTAGCCCTAATGACATGCATCCAAATAAATGCTTGCTATTTCACAAATGTGAAAATAAATGTACTGTTTCTATGCTCCAAGACATCAGCATTTATTGCCTCATTTGGGAAAACAACAGACTTATTTGGTTCATTTATACTCTATTCAAATACTGTTTTGAGAACAGGGACCGGCGTGTTGCATCTCAGAGCTCTTAATGAATAGAACTATATATTCCCAGGCATCTTCCCTTCTATTCAGTTGTATGAAAAAAAATCCTAAGGGGTAGAAGATTACCAGATGTCTCAGGTATACATAACTAATCTGCCCATAAACTACTAAAATGAAACATATTGACTTTTTTTTATTATTTGTTCAACTCCTTATGTCTCCTCTTGACTTTTGAGGTTGATTTACTGTGTGTAAATAAATTCTGACAGTGTTGCTCCTCAGTCACTTAACCAATGAAACCTTGTTGGTAATAAAATATTACAAAATGTTTGTCTATTTCAGAAGTATTTTTGGGGTACCTTTTACTTTAAGGAAGTGTCATATTTGTGTGTGTGCATTCAGAATAGAAAAAGAATTAGCTACCTGAGCAGTAATCTCCATGTTATTGGTTTGTTATGGGAGTACACCATCTAATTTTACAGCTTTAGGCAGTAATTCTGATTGTGATCGAGCATGTCAGAAAATTAGAAGCACCAACTATTTCAGCCCTTTTTAGAGTCAGAAAACTAATCTTTAGGGTTATAACTGTTGAGGTTTTTCAGACTTGTTCTCCTGTTTGTATTCACATATTTCTAATTACAGGAAAAAAAGGAAAGATAGCCTCTGTAAGAATAAAATAAGCAAAATATTCTCAGATAATATTTGGAAGGGAGCTATTGACTGAACTGGATGAAAATTAAAATGCAATACCAAAACATCCATGTTTAGATGGAAGCACTTTAAGGCTTCTTTCAATAAATTGAAATGCCTTTTCTTCAGGGCAAATAGATCTTTCGATGCCCAGGGATATAGGTATTTCTAAACTACACCTGTTCAAAATCCTGACCTCCAAATTCTTACGTTAGAAAGACCTACACGTCCTAGATAATGGGGCTGCTTTTGATGCTGGGGAGGGGAAAGTCTATTGTGCCATTCTGTCACTGTTTCTGCTCGCAGTGTCAGGGTGGTGACAGAGGCCATCTGGATCAAAACAATATTCTTCAATGAGAAGGAGAAATTTAACCCATGTGGGTACAAGTTCCTTGAAGTTAGCGTGAAAGTAAGTGAAGACACAGATAAGCTATCTGGAAGCCCTGTTATATTTTCAGGGTGCTGGGGGCACTACCAAGCCTTACTGGCCATGCCTGCCCTCCCCTGGGGCTCACCCCAGCCTGACCAGAACCCCATTTCAGCCCCCCCCCCCCTTCCCCCAGCGAGGTGGTAGGATGCAGCGCTGCCACAGTCCTGCCCTGCCACCCCCTGGGGAGCCCCTGCGGTCCCAGCCCCAGGGAGACCCTGGCCCATGTATCTGGAAGGTGACCTCCATTAAGTAAAGAAATCCGAAAGGTGGAGAACCAGCAGCATGAGGAATCACATCCTCGGCAATCACATCTGCTCTCTGCCAAGCTCTACGTGAATTGCATTGTGAAACCCAGAGCAAAAAATTATCTCATCTAAAGTCACTGTATTTCACTGAAGTCAGACAGAAAAACATGTAACTGTAGATTTGGGTGCTTAATTCTGTGTACCTGTATTTGAAAGGATTTGGTGTAAACCACAAGACTAGCATTCCGTATTGAAGAAATGACTGTGTAACTCTTCATCCCTCCAGCTGCCCACAGCTGGGATTTGGAGGTTGCTTTGTATTTTCAGCTTCGCTGCCTACCATTAAAAACTACCTGCAATTGCTGATAATCTGTTCCTGCATCACTGGCCAAAGCACTGGCCCAAAAATCCACAGGACGGCTGTAAGATATACATGCCCAGTATGCAATCACATCTTGATGAGTTGCTTTTTAGTATTCTTTGGGATCTGGGTGAAAATATAACAGCCATTCCTTATTTGAGCAGTGTATTGGGACAGGCTGACAACTTAAGTTTAACATGATGCTAGGTGATCTCAGTGAGAAGGTGAAGAGCAATAGAGAAAACACTGGAAAAATATATTTGGGAAGTTTGGGTTTAGACAGAAGAGCAGGTAAAAAGCAAATTCATTGGACCTAATGATTGCCAAAGAGAGCCCTGTTTGAACTGTTCAGTTCTGTCATTGTCTGAGGAGCCACAAGCAGACCTGACGTATTCTAGATACTTTTACAGGGACTATTATTGAACACTTGTTCGCCAATAATCAGAGGTAGCCACCAGTCAATAATATGAAGAAGCACTGGAATGCTAAACTTGATACCAGTCCTCAGTTTCTGCTAAAAAACAGTACTCTGCTTTCAGAATCCCAGTGCATGGACCAAAATAATCCTCATTTAGACAATTTTATTGGCATTGGGGTTCTGATGGGGTTCTAAAGCAAATGATTTTTCCATGGACTGATAATAAGGATTTCCCATTCTGTACCATCCAACAAGGAACAATGCTTCATCATTCTGTTTCAGCCATGCTGACAATATTTAGCTTTGTACTAGGGTCTGCCAGACATCAGCCATGGGCACAGACACAGAAGCATAAGAGCATGACAACTTTTACAGGATACAATACTGAAAAAAACTTTTAATTCAAGATTACCAAATGTTTGGTCGTGACTGACCAGTACAGCCATCCATACCGCCACCTTTGAAGACAAAATGGGTTTGAGTCATCATCACAAAGTGGTTTCTTCATAGATTCTTTTACTATGCCAATAACTGTCTGTACTCTAAAATTTTAATGGGATCGTACTATCAGAACATAAAAATAAAGCAAATGTGCAAATACCTTTGTAAGGCTCTGGTAATTGGCCAGAATGTGGCTTGCTAGAGAATGGATGATTGTCCTTCCTTGTATCCTAGTTGAGAAATGGTACAAATTCAGGCTTACTTGGGAAGGTGTGGAGGGAAAAACTGAGGACTGGAGGACTTAGATTTTCTCATATATATGCCACTGACAAATAAGTAAGATAATAATTGTTATATTTAGCTATAGGTTTGACAGTTTATGTGATATATGGGCTGAACACTCACATAGAAAAATGTATGCATTGGGTTTTTACACGTAGCAGTAAATAAATAGAAACTTTCCAATCAATAAATCCTTGCTTAATATGAGCGAGTTTAAGATTTTCTGGCGTTTTAGTTGAAGTGATTGCTTGAGTTGCATGGTTGTATTCCTCGAGAAAAAAATATGTAACACTTGTTTCATTTGAACAGGCTTATACAAACTTGTGTGTTAAATGAATTCTGTAACAAATAATGCTACTGCTATTTTCTTAGTCTTTCTTTTTAAAAGACCTGAATATTCTCTAGTAGCTATATTGTAAGCAGAAATGATTTAGGGCAGAGATCATAGTTCCTCTGTCTTACATACAAAGACAGAAATATAGAAAGAACAGGTTTTGTCTATTTTTCTTCTTTAGGTAATTCTAGCACTGTGACTTGGTGGAATAGGAGGAGTTTCAAAGATTATGTACAGGTGAATTTTGCTATACTCCTGAATTGCTTTTTTCCAGGAAAAAGACTGCAGGAAGTTGAGATAAAATCACTTTGTGTGGGGGGTGGAGAAAGAGGGAGACTTTATCTCCAGCTCTCAGCTATAACCTGGAATATATCTGTATGTTCATGCTTAAATATCATAAATAAGTTTGTATACATTTACATATAAATAAGATACATATACCTATATACCTATAAGAGATGATATATATGACACATCACATATATGTATGCATATATGATATATATTATAAATCACATATATTTAAGATTTTATGCTGTACTGCATGATTCTTTAATAATCATTAGCACAAAAAATACATAAGCCTCCAAAACCCAGAATATTTTACTCCTACAGAATAGGCGGCATTCAGTGAGCAAGTCTGTTTTTCTGTTCAGGGTACAATACATTGCGTGAAAGCTTTCAGAAACTGGGCATTCATGCAGTACAGCGAGTATGTGTGACCTCTAAAAAGTTCTTCAGTTAAGTGCAAAAGAAATGGTAGGCTGATAAAAATTAAACATGGGCCTCTTGTCAGCAATATTTCCTGAATTTCTTTATCTGAGAGATAATAGTTGTGGCAAACAAGCAAAAAGAAAAGAATGAAACACAGCAGAGGACACAACAAATTAGAGTGGAATATTTAAAATAGGCTAATTACTAATGGGATTTTTTGTATGTAAAAGACACCTCTTACTAATTCTCATTTCTGACTTTCCCCTGAAATCATTTTGTCCACTCTCAGAGTTGTCAGGAGCCTATCAATGTCTCTAAATGAAATGCATTAGGATTGTCATTGCCCACTTCATCCTGTAGTGTTAAAACTGCAAAACACTGCGATTTTAGAAACAGAATCCATTTGATAATCTTGAACACAACACATTGCCGTGATGGCACATGTATTTGTAAAGGAATATTAGCTTTACAAATCCAGAATTTATGTAAAAGTAGACATGTCACAGAATCACAGAATGGCAAGGGTTGGAAGGGACCTCGGGAGATCATCCAGTCCAACCCCCCTGCTAAAGCAGGTTCACCTAGAGCATGTTACACAGGACTTTGTCCAGGCGGGCTTTGAATATCTCCAGAGAAGGAGACTCCACAACCCCCCTGGGCAGCCTGTTCCAGTGCTCTGTCACCCTCAAAGTAAAGAAGTTTTTTCTTATATTCAACTGAAACCTCTTATGTTTCAGTTTGTACCCACTGCCCCTTGTCCTGTCGCTGGGCACCACTGAGAAGAGTCTGGCTCCATCCTCGTGACATCCACCCTTAAGATATTTGTATGTGTTGATGAGGTCCCCTCTCAGTCTTCTCTTCTTCAGGCTGGTGGTCTGTAAATAAGATGGGCTTTTGTCTGTCAACTTGACTGATAAAAATTCCCCTGTAAGACTTAATGTAATAAAAAGAAACCTTGTGAAGAGTGAATAAAAGATAGTGGACACCAAGGGTGGGATCCATCCCATCTAATTTTCGATACCTACATTTGAATGAAGAGTTGTTCTCCGGAGGTATTTCTCTCTGTTGCCTGAACAGGGAGCTGAGGGTAACGCAGTCACCTAAGTTAGGGCAAATGAGTTTCACTTCTTGTGTGAAAGCAGGATGCCAATACAGATTGCTGTTTGTAGGATGCGTCTGTTGGAGGATGCTGATACAGTGTGATAGAGGAAGAAACATTTTTTGACATTCTCTGGAGAAGGAAAGGCTTGACGCTGCAGGCACCGAGACTCTGTGACTCCCATTGGCTTGGACAAGTTCTGATGACGCTTTGTACCTCAAGTGATTACAGGTTTAGCACGTCACCTTCCCCCTGCATGCTGGGCGCCTGCTGGTGAGGTGCTGAGCCACCTCAAACCTCATTAAAGTCGCTGGATAGAGCCCTGAGCTATCTCATGAGATGAAGTTGCACTATTTATACTCTGAGAACATATGCATACTGTACTATTAGTGCTAATATTTTTGTCAGAACACTTTTTTAAAGCAAAATGTGAGAACATTTGTGGGCAGTAATCACAAAACAGGGTTGACAGCTCCTTCCTTCTCTTACTCAGTCACAAACGTTTTTCCTTTCAACAGATTCTGAAATGTAAATGGAACTGGTCATTTTCAGAAACTAGTGTTATTTGGTTGATAATACGTGAATACCAAAAGGGAGCTGACAAGGCTATCGCCAAGCAGAAACTGATAATAGCAGGGTGCCTGCAGCCCTACCTTAAATTGAGAGGAGCTACACAGCCTGACAGTAATAGCTGTGAGTGGGGAGCGCATACTGCATTTGCAGAAGTTCATAAAAGACAAGGGGCACTAAGCCCCTCTCTTCCATCGCCACCTGCTAGGAGTTCTATGTCAATTTTTATTTCACCACTAGCCTTCCATAGTCATGGAAGTCAATTGATAACAAGAAATATGTATTTTAATGTTAGTATCAAATGATATTACAAAACTATCCTATGTGTGTATAATTATCTGTTTAACAGCGGAGCGGCCATGACAGTGGAATCTATCTTTAAGTCAACCAAAACAACAGAAACATCTACAGCATGGCTCATCTACCCCAGTTGGAAAAGCCAGGACCAAGTCAATGATAACCTTTCCTCACGGCTGAGAACTGTGCAGGAAAAGCTCTCCTTCCGTGGACATCATGGTTCACACTGCACTGGTACTTAGCTATGGGCTCTCAGGCAAAAATATTGGCATTTAAAACAAGAAGTAAGGTAAGTAAATCACAGGAAGGAATAATAATGTCACCAAATTGTTTTGTCCCCCTCAACCAGAAAATGACTTGCTCAGATACTCACATGGAGCTGTTGGTTGCACTTGATCATCAATGAATCATCATCAGGCCCAAGCTGCCTGCATCACGCTTATTCACAGAGGGTCCCAGCAGTAACTTCTGCCTGTTCTCCATCACAACTCTGTCATCACTACAGAGAGTGGGATAATAATAATAATAATATAAAAAGATAAAGCAGAGAGCTGAAATAAATCCTACCTGATGAATCATTATAGTGAGAAAGATTTGTGTAATTTCAGGCTGACTCCTTCATTCAGAATCACGTATTATCTGCTAATGCAGTTAATTGTAATAAGCACATGACAAAACCAGATGCAGTCGTCCACCCGAACAAGCACGATCTGGCCAGGTTTAATGACAGAGTGTTCCTCAGAGAGTTCCTCTTCTCAACTTAAACATAGATTGTTTTTAAAAGAGTAGTTCAGTTAGGAACTGAAGAAATTCACCTATAACGTTCTTTACCTTCCAACAGTGATTAGAAGCAACAAATAAGGCATACCAAGTGCAAAGGCCAGGCCTTTTTTTTCTGTAATTATTAAGCTCTTTTACAAAGACTAATGCATCTGGAATTTTGTAAGCTAGATATATTTATGATCTGTGGGCAGTTCTTGATATAGTTATGATCTATCCTTGTTTGGATAAAATCCATTTTCTATTCAGGGTAAGTGAAGGAATACTTGAACGCCTGCTAACTTAGTAATGGCAAAGAATAGAAACTACCTTCCCAAGTGTGGATCAGCATGACAAGGCTGAAAAAGGTGCTCAGTCCTGTAAACCGAGATTTGTACATTGAGGTGTGAATACAAATGCACTCCTTTGGTGGAACTGCACGTCGTATGCCAGGAAGAAACAAGGACAGCAGAAAATCAAGGAGACAGCAAGAAAACACTGGGAATATGTAAACAGGGCACAGTGACAGAACTTGCTGCTGGCCCTGAACAAGACTCCGGATAAGACAATTGCTGGAATCTGTCATCAGATGACTTCAGGAAAGACGCCTGGTTCAGAACAAGCAAAGGACAAGGTCAGAGATCAGAGCAGGGTTAGGACACCTGAGGGGTCATGTGCACCAGTATAATGGGACATACCAATGTCTTCAACACAAGTGTAGAAAATTTGGCACTTCGGGAGCAGAAAAAAATGGAACAAAGGATCTGGACAAAAAGCACACAAGACCGCAGCAGTCAGAGGTGTTTAGGATCAGGACAGAAGAGGATTCGGGATCGAGAGTGAAGGGCGGTATAGGAAAGCAAGGGCAGGGCTCAGCTTCAGCTCCAGTTAGTCCAAAGCTAAGGAGAAATCTTTCAACGGACATCCAAGCCTTGGACTTAGATCCCCTTTTTATATGAATGATTGCAAGTTCTGCACAGTTCACCACGGCATTAGGGGGCATTTAAAACCCTTTGCTTTGTGTGAGTAAAAGAACCGCTTTGGGGGCACAGCGCTGCTGCAGGGCGGTTGTGTGCAGGCTTGGCGTTACGAGCAAGCGGCCCAGTCCGGTCGCTCCTCTCACGATTTACTGTGTTCAAGGAAACAAGATTTGTTTATATTCTCTGCATACAAATAGGTCGGGATCAAAAAACCACTTGACTCCATCATGTTTCTGAGAAACAGCCCACAAAATTCCAAATATTGGCTAACCACTGGCACTAAAAAAAAAAGGGGTAATAACATGTTTAATTTTAACCACCTGAATAGCCCTATCGAGTGTAGGTATGTGTACACATTCCTGAAAGCCCAGGCACTGAAAGAGCTAATCACACATTAAATTATCTCCAGTGTGCGGGAAATATATTTTCGTAAGACATTTAAGTGTATATAAAACGATTCTTTTTTTTTAATGTTAGTACAAAAATCCCTATTATCTTTAAAATGTTGGCATCTGTGTTGATTCATTTAGATTGCTTACTTCTGGAGCAGTTAAGTGGTTATTTACAAATTGCGTAAAACTGTCTGATCAGCTAAACTGCTGATCTTTATTTCAGAAAAAAGCAAACACTTTCTGTAAACAAAATCAACAATTACACCCAATCTGAAACACGTACAATTTTAATGTTTACGAGCCAGTGAGCAAGATACTTACTAAACGGCTGGCAGTCTTACCCAAAAGACGACCTTTTAATTAATTCTCAGTCAAACCAACAGGCATCACAAATGAGTTGCACGCCTTCCCCCCACCAAATTTCAATGTTTTTCTTAGAGAAGACCAATCTCAACATTTTAGAGAAGGACTTAACGCAAACGTTCTTAGTAAAATACAAATAATTGCGACAGCAGATACCCTTGTAAGCATTAATACGTATCTAAAGCATACACAGAGAATTGCACAACACTGGTTAGAAGGGCCACCTGTTTTAGGCACGTGGTGCGTGAATGATTGGTGCAACATGCTAGGTATCAGCCCAGTAATTCCATCAAAAAAAAAAAAAAAAAAAAAAGTGATCTGAAGCACCGGAAGGATCTAGCCCTGTAAGGTGACTGATGAGAGGCATCTGGTATGGATTTCTACAGAGTTGTCCAATATGACTTGTACTTCTCCAAACTTCGAAGATAAAAAGCAGAGCCATGAGTTCCATTGAAAATGGGACAGGAACTTAAGGAACAGACACCAGCTAAGTTTTGGGGTGTTTATTCATCTTACTCAGCAAGTAAGTGGCAGCCTCCTTGAACTTCAAGCTGAATTTAAGAATCGTTTCTGTAAAGTACGTCTTGTCAGTCTGCTCTTGACCTGAGTAGAAGCATAGGTGCGTTGCAAGATTACACCCGAGAAGAGTAATTGAAGCCTCTTGACTCCCAGAGATAATGAAAAGGATCTGCTGTCTGGCATTCGAGGAACAGAAACACATCCAAAAGGACCGATCCTTTCAGCAAAGAGCTGGCATATAATGTCAACTAATGGGGCAGACTTAGCTTTTGTTCATTCCTCAACGGTTTTCACGGACAAGCGTTACTTCCACCTTACTCAGATCCACAAGTTAACAAGCACGTGTGCGCTGGAAGTACAATATTAAGGATTTTTTTCTGTTCATCTCAATGGGTTTCACTTTTTGTGAAACGATGGTTTATGAACTGGATTGGAAAGGGTCATTAGCTGAGTGTCATCTTTAATTTTAATGGCCATACAGTACAGAACATCCCACACGTTTCCTTTCAGCATCACAGTGAGGGGAATTGCTCACTGCTTAATGAGTCTTAAGTACTGACGGCTTGAGGCGCTGTTAGACCTCAGTGCCTTTTTAATACCTAAGTAGCTTCCAGTGAAGGCATGAAACTTCTGAAAACTGTTTTTCCACACTGTTATATGATACTAAAATATGTGTCAATGTGAGAAATGGTATACTGAATACTAGAGTTTTGTATGTGTTAAGTTTCTTCAGTTTTCAGTATTTTCAGTGTTTCTACTTGACTGGGGGGGGGGGGGGGGGGAAGAAAAAATGTTTATCTTTTTTCTCCTAGTGCCTTTTCTAGGCACTACCTTAAGTGAGGAATCACATGGAAGACAAGTTTTTCTGTTCCAGTGTGGTTTCCAAAACCTTTTGTGGCTTTCCCAAAAATGACCTACTGATATTGTGTGATAAATATGCAAGCTTTTTCCATTCAAAAATCCAGTTATTGTAAGTTAGTGCGTGTGTGAAGGCCATCGTAGCCCTAATGGTCAGCAGACACCAGTTCATAACGTAGCAGAGACGAAGCTGCGAGGATGACGCCAGCCTCTTTTTAGGGATAAAAATGTTTCAAGGATTTCAGCACCGCGTCTCAGGTTTCATAAATTAAACTTTTAAATTATAATGCAGGGACACCACATTCTTTTCTCACCCCCGTGACTTTCAGTAAATGTTTGTAATAACTCAGGAGGACAGCGATAAAATGGGGAACGCTGTGTTTGAAAGAAGAGCTACACATTCCACTCCAGCAAATCAGTCAAGTCTATAAATTGTTTTTTTGGCCAGTGGGATTAGGAGTAGATAATGTAGTAATGGAATAGCAATAGTAGACCTAGCAAAAGCAAGATAATGGCTGCCTGAATATTACCACCATGCACCACTTCGTTATATTTATTAGCACCAAGTGGAAATGAGTAGAGCAAGCACAGCAGCAACCAAAACACGGACGCGTCTGGGAGATGCCTGTTGTTTTCCCGTATAAATTCAGGAGTTCCCAACACAGCATTAGAACAGTAACTAATCTTTTAGAATATAATTATAATGCCAGTGCTTCCTTTGAGTAGACAGAGGACAAGAGTACATAATGAAACAAAAGTATGTATCAGTTTGAAGCGTATCGATCCGCCAGAGAAACAGTGCTGTGTGATTTCATTAGGCAGTTTGGACCTAGATCTGTCCCATGGCACTCCATGACTTAATATCTAGCAATACTGCTGAAACAGATTCCCAAACTAAAACACAAACCGAAACAAACGAATGAGATTCCTCTCCAAATTGAAACATACTCAGACACAGTCTTACTTCTAATTTTGAGAAGTGAGATTTTATTCTGAGGGTCACAAAAAACACTGCTTACCACAGTTGACTTTTCATCTCTCGTATCCCTTGAGCAATCAATGACATTCAGGCCCAAATTCCAAACCTCTTTCTTTAGCCACGAGCTTCACCTTTTACTCTCAACTAGTTCTTCGCCAGTCTTGGAAACAACAATTTTAAGCCTTTCTTTCAGGAAAGCTAACATCTAAAAACAATATAGTGGAAAGAAGAAGTACAATCAATCTTAAAAAATTAAAAAAAACCCCAAAACAACAGTAAAACACAGTATGAAACTTCTATGGTAATAAGCGGAATATATATAAATACAAATGCAAATTCCAAAGCCTTCAGGTGGAAGATAGCGAATGATTTTTTTTTTTCTGATTGCTTAGATTTCCAAGGACTAAACTGCTTTGAGGCTAAACTTTACCTGGAAGAGGAGAAATAAAAGGACACTCCCTTCTCTCCCAAGTAATGAAGAAATCTATGCATAAATTTAATTAGAAATAAATTTGGTTAAGACAGATTCCATAGACTGAAGTGCTTTACATGCCACATAAAACAGTATGAGGAAAAGTGAATTCTGGAGACCAAAGAGACCTAAGGTGGGTTCAGAAAGATGGGCATCCTCTAGCTGAAGACACCAAGAAATACCAAGACTGATAAAAAGACCACGAGGGGAAAGCCACACCAGAGAAACGTGCCACCACCTCAGGATGTGACAGCCCAGAGGAGCAGAAACACCTACCAGGCGAGGGCCGTCGTGCAGCGGGGCCTCTCCCCGCGGCGAACGCCAGAGCCCCGGTGGAAGCAGCGCCGGGTGCCGTCCCAGGTGCCGGCCTCTCCTCGGGGGGCCGCACGGCCGGGCCCCGCCGCGTCTCCCTTCGCTGAGAGGGGACCCGGCCGAGAGGCAGGTGCAGCCCCGCGCCTGAGGGCTGGGAGAGGTCGCCGCCGGGGAGGCTGGCAAGGGCCCGGGGCGGGAAGCCCGGGGCGGCCGCGACCGGCCGCCAGCCTGTCCCCGCGGGGGGGCGGTGAAAGCCCCCCAGCCCGGCGCGGCGGGGGCGGCGAGCGGGCCCTGCCTTCCCAGGCCCGCGGCGAAGCCCTTCCGGCCGCCAGCGGCCGCCGCGCCGGGCCTCCCCCCGCCGGCCCCCCCGCCGCGCCGAGCGGCTATTTTTAGTAAATCCTCCTCCCGTCGCCACGGGCGGCGATCGCAGCGCGCAGCCCCTCGCCAGCTGCCGCCGCCCCGCCCCGCCCGCCCGCCGCGCACGGCAGAGGCTCGCCCCGCCGCCGGCTCAGCCGCTCGCCGGCGCTATGGCCACCTAAGCCCCGCGGCAGCCGCCGCAACTTTTCCTCCCCGCTCCGCTCCTTCCCCCGCCGCTCCGGTGGAAGATGGCAGTTGGGGGAAGGACTGGAAGTTGCAGCCCGCGAGCGAAGAGATAAGGCGGGGCGCGGGAGGTGGGGCCCGGCCGGCCCCCCCCCCCCCGGCAGCGACGCGGGCCGCGGGGGCCGGCCGGTCCCGCCACCCGGCCGTTGTCCTTGGCCGGCCGGGGTGGAATTTGGGAGGGCGGGTTGCGCCCCCTCCTCCTGCGGGGCCGGGGCCGCGTCGCGGGGTGCCGGGGGCGCCCACGGCAGCTCGGGGGGCCGGCAGGGAGCGGTGGCCGGAGCCTCAGCGGGCGGAGGGGAGGGTGCGGGCTCCCCGCGGCCGGCTGGGTGGCGGGGGCTGGGGGAGGGCGTCGCGGGGAGCGCCCCGTTGGGGACCGAGCGGGTGGGAGCGGGGGCGGCTCCCCTCAGGCCCGGCCGGCGGGGCCGGGGCGGGAGCCGCCTGGAGCGGGCGGTGGCCGGAGGACAGGTAGGGATGCAGCCCATCCCGGGTGCGCGGCCGGAGTTCCGTCTAATCGTATTTTCGGTGGCAAAGGGGTGTACGCATCCCGGCGAGGCGACTCGCCGGTTAGCAACGCTGGGCATCGGACGGGTCGTTTCCAGTAAGGGGAGGGGTGTTTTGACTCGCCTAAAATGTCTGAATTTTGATCTGAAATGGAATATGATAGCAATCATTCGCGCTTAGCACTGCCATGGGGGAAAAAAAAAAAAAAAAAAGCAGGCATTACTTGTAACGCACAAAATGCGTATTAATCTTTGAAAGATTTACGCTGAGCCAACGGCAGTTTGTATTTTCAAGTGCTCTGAGGAGGTCTAGAAACACTGTTAAACTACGTGAGATTTTAAGAGGGGAGAAATGTTTAAAACAACATTGAGCAAGAAGTAGTGAAGCGAATTGTGGAGACCTTTTGACATATGAAAATGCATGAATGTTCTTTTCTGATGCAAAAGCTGTTGAGAAGCTCTGTCACAAACAGCACAGAACAAGCACTGAGCACCGACACAGAAACCGAGGAATTTTAAACATATTTGTCTTTCAACATTGTCAGCTTTAGTTCCTTGACATTTTGTTTTCTGTGACAGAAGAATAGTTTTGTGACAGTTATTCAGGATTTAATTTGCAAGCTCACAAAGGCCTGTAAGCTCTGCTGAGAACTCAGGAACAAAAAAGGAAGGTATTTCACATTAAGGTTTTTTTAAATGTCCTCTCCCTCTCCTATCGCCCCTCTCTCATCTCCTCCCCCCCCCACCCCGTTCCCCAACAGCTTCCCTAGATTTATGGAAGATATGTTAAATTATCTTTTTATTGAATGTTTCTACATTTTCTCTCATGTCCAATGCATTCCTGTATCAGTGGCCCCAGCCCACATATGTTTTGTACCCAAGAACGCCTACTTTGTTCAGAGAGAAACGCAGACTTGTTCTCTGTGATAATACCTGAGCAGTCTTGGAAGGCATTTCCATCTCTTCATACACGTAAGTTGCATCGTTATGTGTATAAAATAGGTAGGTCTTGACTATATAGAACTTTCAACCGTCAATGATACAAACAATACACTATTTTAACACCTCTTTTTCATTACTATGGCAGAGATGTACTCCAAACCATTGGGAAAAAACATGTAATTGCCTCAGAGAAAAGCTGCAGCCAGTCATGTTTATGTACCACTGGTGTCTGCTTCTTCATATAAATATTGAAAGAGCTCTCTTGTGTATGAAAATGTCATTGTCAGTTCAGAATTCCGAAAAAGAGAAAACCACGCCAGTATACTTTTTGGTGACCAAGGTGATGCAAGTGCAGCACCATAGTTAGTTAAGCCTCCCCAAAACGCTGTTCTCTGTGTCAGATTCCTTTGTATTTTGGTATCAAAGTCTGTGTGAATGTGTAATACACCCAACTATTTTCAACCTGTCATTAAAATGCCAGTTTTGAAAACAGTAGTGTGTGGTTTTCCATTAACCTGCTTTTCCACAAATGAAGAGCAGTCTACAGGATGAAACGGGAATAGTACTTTGTAAGCTGTTGTGTATCTTCTGTTTACCACCATCTTCCCGTGCCCGGAGCAGTTTAAAAACAAAAGTGAAATAGTGCCTTCACTACTGAGAGTCCCAGTACATGCTTCATTTGGTGCAGTTGTTCCTATTAGAATTTTTCTGGGGAAAAAAGGATAACGTGATTAGGTGTCATATATATTTTCTATTTCCTTAATAGAAGGTAACATTAAAAAAAGATTCAGTTATAAAACTATGTACTTTCTAAAAAGCTTTTAAAGTAGAAAATAATTTTCAGTTGTTCATCTCGCTACCTGAGATAGTCCCATAGAAGTTGCTGTTAAAATGTAATTTGCATACTGAAAATACCAATCAAATTCGTGTTTGCCCATCGTGAAAATGATATGAATCCCGGTATGAATTACCATGAATACTGAGGGTGGCTAAATGTAGTTGAAATAAATAGTTTCTTAGTATTCAACCAGTGCTTAGTAGGAGAAACGTCATTTTGAAAACAATCAAATATAGTTGTTTATGAACAACTATAACCAATGAAAAATGACAAAAATGTTGGGCTGTAGCCTAGTCATCTCCAAAATGGTAAATTAAGCACATATTTGCCAGACTGCATGCACTATTGGTCGTTTTATATTCACCAGTATTCAGACTAGCTAATTCCAAGCTACTTAGGGTATGCGTATACAAAGTGCAATAGAAAGTACTTCTGGTTTACAGCGTAGTCATAGCTGAATCATGTAGCTGAGAGAGTTTAGTATATTTCAGGGGTGAGGATTTTTTGCGTTTGACAGAAGAGGTTTGGGCCAGATTTGCTGAGGTTTATATGCTATGCCCTGTATGCATAGTGTTTACGTGAAATTAACTTTCCATAGATACTCAAGCTAAAAGAATGAGTATTTATCAGTTTTTCAGTCTCTTCAAGAGTCTGTAAGAAAATGTTCTTTCTGTTGCTGCATTTAGCTAGGAAGGTACATAATACATGTGATGAGTTAAATTAAAGATAACTCATGTAAAGACAGAACATTGGACTATTCCACGATAAAGATATTTGTCATGCTTCAAGGTTTGAGCAAATGATTTTCAGAGAAGTAAGTTGTTTTTTTTTTCAGAGAAGATTGCATTGCTGAATCACTTGAGGTTAGATTGTTTACTGAAACTGATATGTGAGTAAGGCATTTTAGAGCTAACATTACTTGATAAAATCACCTTTCATTTGCTCCTTTTGGTTTTGAGTTTTTTGGATTAGGATCATCATATGTGACCAAAGAATTTATCCCTTATTTGATGTAACTTACCTGGAATGAATGCATTATATTGTGAACATCAGCGCATGCTGGGTAAGACTGCACTAGTGCTGACTTCATTATTAAAACTTTTGTAATATTATGAAGTTTATGTGTACATGCTTCATCTTCAAGCACCTTAAAAATTACAGCGAAACAGTGCTTAACTACTGTTCAGAAATAATGTTTCAGTAATTTGAGGCCATCTTAAACTCCTTTCAGC
The DNA here is from genome assembly GCA_034008185.1 of Gorsachius magnificus. NCBI lineage: Eukaryota > Metazoa > Chordata > Aves > Pelecaniformes > Ardeidae > Gorsachius > Gorsachius magnificus. The sequence continues at coordinate 125,917,859 of CM067082.1, read as the reverse complement.
TACAAGGTATGATCTAATTTTCCTGTGAGGACATATCGAAACCTCTCCGTGCTTCTCCATTTTTATGCAATATGTAGTTACGTAACTTTTTGCTGAAGAAGTATGTCAATGCAAAAAGTTAACATGAGTTAAAAACCGATTTAGACAAATTCCTAAATGAAAAATGTATCAAAAGCTAGAAAGCAGAGAGATAATGGTTCTGGATCAGAATGTTCCCAACCTGCAAATATTCTGGAGACTTCAGAGTATTCTGAGGAGGTACCATTACATGGTTGCACTGTGCTTCCTCACTTTTCCTGACTCATCTGCTGTTGGGCATCTGGGGACAAAATATTGGGCTGAACAGATCTTTGGTTTGATTTGGTTTTACTGTTCATACATTCTTACACAGACAAGATCAGCAAGGTGAAATTACACAATTTAGGAATTTCTTTATGGGGAAAGGCATTGAAAACTTTCGTTACACAACCTTCAAGATCAGATATGTTCTTGTCCTTAGCATTAATTCAATGTATTATGCAGATTATGAGCTGGGAAGGTAGTAGCAAGAAAATATTTGTTCGTATTTTCCAGTAATTTCTTGTTAATGGTGTTTTTCAATATAAATGTTAACATTTATCTCTCACAAATCATGATACCTTGTTGAAGTTTCTTTATAATGTCTAAAAACTATCAGGATAGTTTGGATTTAAAACTTTTGCATAAATGTAACGTATTTTTGTTTAAGGGAATTAAATGGTCTTCTGTGAAGGTATCTCGGAAATGCCTGTAAGAAGACGAATGCTACAGTACGTCTTTATTTGTCCCTAGTTCTTTACTCTTGGAGTAGAAGATGCTGGATTCTGTGTCTCTGCATTAGGTTTCTGCTCCGAGAGTCTCAGTTTCTGTTTTAAGTTCATTTCTGTTCAAGACACAGAGTGTTCTTTCTCTAGAATGGATGACTGTAACTCTTGGGGCTTTGTTCAGGCTTGAGTCCTGTATCTGGCTCAGGCTGAGCACATGTGAGTCTCTACTATCGTGTTCACTGAGTCCAGCTTCTGTTGCCATGCTGGTTTGAACTGGAAGAGAAAAGGCCTTGTCTAATGAGTGTCTTGAAAAACTGGTGCCCAGTCCACTAGAGAAATTGGTAGCCCTGAAGGGTAAGTCAGTCTTGTGGGCATGCAAGATATGAGAAGACTTGAGCCTGAATTTATTCATAAAGAAGGTGGTGTGTTGCCCAGTGCCTTTGATGCCTCAACCCTTTGCAGTGCCAAGGGTCTTCCGTTTATAGCTCTGTACTCTGCCTTTCCCTTGCAGCTCTGTAAATTTTCAGCAGAGCAGCTGGGGCAGTGTTTCCCTCCCTGTCCTGGTGCTTTTGGTCTTGTACTGTTGTTCTCATGGCCTTGCACTGTTATACTGTGATACTACTGTTATGTCAGGTTTCCTGTGGGAAATGATTGCCACTGGTGTATACAAGTCACTCTTTCACCATCCTTTTCTTGCACTGTTTTTTGCAGCTTTTATTTTGCATTATGAGAAAGACAAGTATATCTGATAAGAGTTATGCAATAATATATGCAAAGCTTAGCAGCCAGTTAGCTTGCAACACCAGTCTCTGATCAAAGACTACTCCGATCAGTGCTAATAGCATCATAAGTAGGGACAGACAATAGGGAATTTGAACAGGTCATGAGGAAATCTATACAGAATCGTAGAATAGTTAAGCTTGGAAGGGACCTTTAAAGGTCATCTAGTCCAACCCCCCTGCAGTAAGCAGGGACACCCTTAACTAGATCAGGTTGCTCAGAGCCCCATCCAACCTGGCCTTGAATGTTTCCAGGGATGGGACCTCCACCACCTCTCTGGGCAACCTGTTCCAGTGTTTCACCACCCTCATTGTAAAAAACTTCCTTATATCCAGTCTAAATCTACCCTCCTTTAGTTTAAAACCATTACCCCTTGTCCTATCACAGCTATCCCTACGAAAAAGATTTTCCCCATCTTTCCTATAGGCTCCCTTTAAGTTCTGAAAGGCCGCAATCAGGTCTCCCCACAGCCTTCTCTTCTCCAGGCTGAACAAGCCCAACTGTCTCAGCCTGTCCTCACAAGAGAGGTGCTCCAGCCCTTGGATCATTTTTGTAGCCCTCGTCTGGACCCCTTCCAACAGTTCCATGTCCGCCTTGTGCTGAGGGCTCCAGAGCTGGGCATGGTGCTCCAGCGCTGGGCATGGTACTCCAGGTGAGGTCTCACCAGAGCAGAGTAGAGGGGCAGAATCCCCTCCCTCGACCTGCTGGCCACGCTTCTCTTGATGCAGCCCAGGATACAGTTGGCTGCCTTCTAGGCTGCCAGCACACATCATTGGCTCATGTCCAGCTTTTCATCCACCAGTACCCCCAAGTCTCTCTCCGCAGGGCTGCTCTCACTCTCTTCAACCCCCAGCCTGTACTGATACCGGAGGTTGCCCCCGCCCAAGTGCAGGACCCAGCACTTGGCCTTCTTGAACTTAATGAGATTCACACAGGCCCACCTCTCCAGCTTGTCCAGGTCTCTCTGGATGACATCCCATCCTTCTGGCATGTCAGCTGCACCACTCAGCTTGGTGTCATTTTCAGACTTGCTGAGGGTGCACTCAATCTCGCTGCTGATGTCATTGATGAAAATATTAAACAGCACTGGTCCCAATACGGACCCCTGAGGGACACCACTTGTCACCAGTCTCCATTTGGACATTGAACGTTTGACCACTACCTTCCGGATGTGACCATCCAACCAATTCCTGCTCCACCGAACAGTCCACCTGCCAAATCCACATCCTCCAATTTAGAGAGAAGGATGAAAAATAAGACTTTTCATTCTCTCTCCTGAAATACTTAGACTGAAAGCACTGCAAAGAATCTGCATCTTTTTTTCTTAACACAATAATGAATTTATTATGTTGTTTCATTATCTATTCAGACGTGTATTTTGACCTTTCTGACATTTCCATGCAAAAAACCTAAGTTACTGTCCAAATATCACCTGAAAAAGACAGACTCTCAGTTGTGTCTCCTGTGCTCTCTCCTAGCCCAGTCTCTTCTTACAAAGACAGGGATATAAACACTCCACAGAAATTAAAGCAGTGAGGAGAAATGATGTGTACAGACTTCACAGGGGATAAACATCCCAGCAGCTGTCTCCAGAAGTACAGATAGATAGATTCTGAGGGTAAGTAAATGGGAAGCTCGGTCAGAAATGACACTCAACTTGTCACTACAAAGTCATCAGCACTTCCACATTTCTTAGATGCAACGTATACAGACTCTCCATAAAAACTGCAGTGAAATTGTGGAAGCAGCTCTGCTGCTACTTTGTAGCCTAGAGAAAAAGGATTTCATTTGCCAAACACACAAAAAAAGTCTTCTACACATACCAGCACCCTCTGTTTGCATGTAATCAGAATACACTGAAGAAGTTACAAACTTCTATTTAGGCATCACTAAGGAAAACTAGTGATGGAGGGGACAGAAGCATGCAGATATTGTGATGTAGGGAAAATGCACCTAGAGCACATGCCAAAATCTGTTAAAATTACTTAAAGGTAATTGACAAAAGATGGCAAAGAAGAATCACAGAATGGCAAGGGTTGGAAGGGACCTTGGGAGATCATCTAGTCCAACCCTCCTGCTAAACAGAGCAAGTTGCACAGGACATCATCCAGGCAGGTTTTGAGTATCTCCAAAGAAGGAGACTCCACAAACACCTTGGGCAGCCTGTTCCAGTGCTCCGTCACTCTCAAAAGAATCATCAATAATTATTTTTGATACATTTTTGCAGCTCCTCCACCCCTTTGATGGTCTGTCTAAATTATACCAGCCTCTCTGGGTTGCCCTAATTACTACATGAGCACTTACCTGCTGCTGGCTGCAATCCCAACTTCCATGCTCCCTGTCATTTCTGCTCCTGGCTAGGAAAGAGATGACTATACTGCAGTCTTCCACAGCGCATGTCTTCAGTAGATCTGAACCTTGAACAGGGCTTTCACAAGCTCTCCTTATAATCTTATCTGTTTCTCCCAATCAAGAGGTGAAAATTTCACATGCAAAGGTGACATCCTGACCTCATTATAGTCAATGGCAAAACTCTTCATAGGTGAAATCCTTGACCTTTTCAATCATGTTCCTAACGCTGTTAATATCAGTGATCTCCTCAGCAAGTTGTTTAGAAGATGCCCATTCCTATCACCTTCTTTTGAAATCTGCATTTTCTTCATAATCTGAATCTGTATCAATGACATGCATTAGCACAAGGAAAAAGAAGGGCTGATCAGCTCTTAGAAGTCCTAAAAGAAGTCCCATCATATCAATAGGCTGGTATTGCTCCAGTCATAAGCATCTCACTGAAATGCAGTAAAAATCTGGGGTTACACACCACCTTAATCCTGTATCTTTTTCACTAGTTTCTGATGAAAGCTTCTTGACCCAAAAAAGCACTTACTAACTTCATCTTCCAATCAAAGGGAAGCTTTGAACTCTTGTGTTCCAAATGATCAAGATGTAACAATATTCAATAACATTTTCATATCAGAACTCTAACTTCTTTCTTTCAGGGAGAGGGAAAAAAAAATGAAAAATTATAGCCCGATGGAGTGGGAGACAAGGTGTATGTGACAATATACAATAAATATAGATACGTCACGTTCTTCCAAGAGTCTTTGTGTAAGAAACCTGGATTTACTGAGAGCAGTTGAATATTCTCTTTGATGCTTACTTCATTCACAGATCTTCATAGGAGACTAATATGTTTGAAATGGAGAACTAACACCTCTAAAAGGTTTTACTCAGCTTTTCTTTGTTACATTATGTTTAACAGTGCTCTGTGTTCAGTGCAAATCGTTCACCTTCAAGCAAGGAATGCACACATGCAAGAGAAATGGATTGTTAGGCTGCTACTACAGACTGTATGAATTAAACCTAGCTATATAATTTATAAATGAAAATACCTTTCTCTGAATTGTATCTTGGTTTGGATTCCCCTCCAAACTATTCACTCTTGTCAGCTCTGTGGCCCTGATTGCCACGGTATGGCATCTTGACCAAGTCTTCACTCTATTGCTGTTGATGAGATTGAACTTCAGTTCCCCACTGCTCTCTACTTACTCTGATTTTTATGGAGGGAAAACAGAGTGCACAGAGGCCAAAAAGGATCCTATGGCAATCTCCAGCTAGAACCCTGGTGTGGATGATGGAGATTGGCAGGGCAAGCCTAACTCACATTAGAAGACTCTTTATGATCTGTTCTAGCTATTGAATATTATTTTCCGTTTCAACTCACTGATCTTTCAATTTGTAATATATTTTCAGAGAATATATAGAGTAACTATTTATATTCCAAATAAATCAGCTTCAATTCCAGTATGAAATATCAAAATTCCTTTTAATTAATAGTATGGCTTATTAATCAATGTTGGTTATATTGTCTACCAAAAGAGGAAACAAAAGATTAAAGTGGTAACTGTATCTATTGTATATTGTCAGCATATTCCTCCAATTTTAAGCTATACATGAACAACTGAATAGCTATTCATCTATGAATCAGGTAAAATGCCAATAATTTATACATTTTATACACTCAATACAGTTACTATGTACATGCCGCTTATTTTCGATTTGGAAGTTAGTGTTTCAGTTTTTTCCTTGGAAATCTTACATTCACGCCTGCAGTTCACCCACCTCTTGTCAAAGCAAGGTTTCAGTTCAATAGTTAGGCACCCTGGAGACTTAATGATAACTGTCAAAAACTTGAATAATTAGAGTTTTGTATAATTAAAAGCCTAGACATACATAATGTCTTTGTCACGTCATTTTCTTCATATGCTTCTAAAAAGGAGATATTCTAATGCATGTAAAGTGTTTTAAAATAAAATTCTAATGTCACATTACTTCCCTACTCCAAAATAACATGATTCAAGAACTTTTCTGATAAGAACTATCGAATAAACCGTGCTTCTATGTAAGCTGCAATAACAAATTCTTAAAAGCACATAATAGCTTGTATTAATTTTATGGTCTCAAGACAGTACAGTTCTGCTCAATGCCTTACTCACGGATTTTCAGAATCTGGTGCTATCTACTATTTGGCAGATTTACCAATATGAAGTGTTAGGGTTCCCTTTTATTCAAGCACTAGAACTCATCTGGAATACTGCATCCAGTTTTGGTGTTGCTAATACCTGAAAGATGCCTCCTTCTGAGACCATCCAGACAGACAGGGGCTGGACCACTTGCCCTGTGAGGAGAAGCTGAGAGAGCTGAGCTTGTTCAGCCTGGAGATGAGATGGCTTTAGCAGGGACCTAACATCAGCCTGCCAGTGCCTGAGGAGGTTACCAACAAGTTGCAGCCAGGGTATTCACAGACATGCACTGCACAAGAACAAGAGACAGTAGTCATGAATTGAAACTGAGAGGTTATGACTCAACATAAAGATGAAAAACTGCTATGAGGATAATTAAGTATTGGGTCTGATTGTCCAGAGAGGTTGTGGAATCTCTTACGTTGAAGGTTTTCCAGACAGAATTGGACAAATCCCTAAGCAACATGGTCTGAGTTCTATGATGGCTTTGCTTTGACCCAGAGGTTGGACTACAGACCTCCTAAGGTCCCTTCCAACTTTAAGACTTCTGTGACTTAGTGTAATCATGAGCGTTACAAAAAGGACCATGAAACGAAACTTCTGTTCTAACCTGAATACGTCCTAGGAAACGTCAGTCAAGCTTTTTAAAAAAAGACATAGAGTATTACCACCCTTCGACAAGGTGCTAATGAGATTTCCACGGGCACCAACTATCATTCTGGTCACATTTGCCAAAGAAATATAAATTCAGATTGAAAAGGATACAGAGAAGGGCAGAAAGATATCTGGAGGAATATTCTTACATGAAAATAAACCAGAAGGGTTAAACTCAGGCTGAATAAACAAATGCTCAGAGGATGTACAATTTCTGTTTGACCAAAAAGAAAAACTATGACAGTTATCTGATAATTTGTATTTAAACAGGTATAAATTGACCATGTACCAATCTACTAGCACACTTACCTAGATTCCTCATTACATGTCTGTAAGCATCTTTACATCCCTTTAGATTGACTTGCAGATTTGATAGCTCACGACATGAATCAACTCCAATAATAGTGTTTATTTGGAAAGGGGTTAAAAATCAGGGGCAGAGGTAAAAAAGAGAAAAACACAGAAAAAGAGAAAGGGAACTAGAAAATCAAAAGGAGAAAATGGAAAGGGGAAAGGCAAAACCCCCTCCACTGGCTAGTCAAGAAAACTGACAGGATCTCCCCAGTAAACACTGTCTCCCAGGTGTCGTCTCCAGTGCATCAGGTGGTCTACCATACTGCTTTTCGCATAGGAACCATATTCATGTGGATAAGGAATTGGTTGGATGGTCACATCCGGAAGGTAGTGGTCAAACGTTCAATGTCCAAATGGAGACTGGTGACAAGTGGTGTCCCTCAGGGGTCCGTATTGGGACCAGTGCTGTTTAATATTTTCATCAATGACATCAGCAGCGAGATTGAGTGCACCCTCAGCAAATCTGAAAATGACACCAAGCTGAGTGGTGCAGTTGACACGCCAGAAGGATGGGATGTCATCCAGAGAGACCTAGACAAGCTGGAGAGGTGGGCCTGTGTGAATCTCATTAAGTTCAAGAAGGCCAAGTGCTGGGTCCTGCACTTGGGCGGGGGCAACCTCCGGTATCAGTACAGGCTGGGGGTTGAAGAGAGTGAGAGCAGCCCTGCGGAGAGAGACTTGGGGGTACTGGTGGATGAAAAGCTGGACATGAGCCAATGATGTGTGCTGGCAGCCTAGAAGGCAGCCAACTGTATCCTGGGCTGCATCAAGAGAAGCGTGGCCAGCAGGTCGAGGGAGGGGATTCTGCCCCTCTACTCTGCTCTGGTGAGACCTCACCTGGAGTACCATGCCCAGCGCTGGAGCACCATGCCCAGCTCTGGAGCCCTCAGCACAAGGCGGACATGGAACTGTTGGAAGGGGTCCAGACGAGGGCTACAAAAATGATCCAAGGGCTGGAGCACCTCTCTTGTGAGGACAGGCTGAGACAGTTGGGCTTGTTCAGCCTGGAGAAGAGAAGGCTGTGGGGAGACCTGATTGCGGCCTTTCAGAACTTAAAGGGAGCCTATAGGAAAGATGGGGAAAATCTTTTTCGTAGGGATAGCTGTGATAGGACAAGGGGTAATGGTTTTAAACTAAAGGAGGGTAGATTTAGACTGGATATAAGGAAGTTTTTTACAATGAGGGTGGTGAAACACTGGAACAGGTTGCCCAGAGAGGTGGTGGAGGTCCCATCCCTGGAAACATTCAAGGCCAGGTTGGATGGGGCTCTGAGCAACCTGATCTAGTTAAGGGTGTCCCTGCTTACTGCAGGGGGGTTGGACTAGATGACCTTTAAAGGTCCCTTCCAAGCTTAACTATTCTATGATTCTGTGATATTTTAAGGCCACAGAAATATAATCTAAGCAAATGAAAAGTAATATAGATTAAAGAAATACTTTAAATTCTCCCTGCTTACTGTGATGGAGGGTGATATTCCTGCATTAAATTGATTAGCTATGTGATATGTAAGCTAAGTATTTCTCTTACTGCATCATAGGATTACTTCTTTTTAAGTTCCCTATTGCTTGGTACTGTTTTTTTTTTTTTGGTTATATATATAGCTTCCTACTCCAGATAATGAAAAGACCAAAACCTGTCATTTATGGTATATAGTTATTTTCTAAAGTGAATGGGAGCTGCATAGATTGCCAAGGCCAGAACTGGGGTTTAATGTGTTTAGCTATTTTGTTCATATATGGTTGTTTTTTGTTTTGTTTTCTTAAGTCATACATTGCAAAGGGATGTGGAGTTTGTGCTAAGCACACATAAATGTGCAAAAGCAAAGGCAATGACTCTTCATCCTTAAAGCAGTTATTGAACATCAGTGCAATGATCCATCAGATTTTTCATATGCAGGCTAATATTCTCTTATCTACATTTTTTTTCCAGTAATGTTGCTGGTTCAGTTAGGTAAAGGAATAATTAACTATACTAATATTAACAGAGCCGATATTACTGACACATGTCAAGGTAAATAAAATGAGAATGTGACTTGCATCATGTTGAAAATGTGTTAGCTAGCGATTAAATCTAATTATACTGAATTAAATCTAATTGCATATTGTCATCCAGTCCCCAGAATTTTACTAGTAACTGGACTCTCATACTTTGGGTGATTTTTAAAAATCTGAAGCGTAATGTAAATTCTGTGGAACTTTTTCTGTTCTGGAAAACCTAAGCACTGTTCAAAGAAAATTACCCATTTTGGTCCGCAAGCTTTTGTCAGAAACTACTACAGAAGACAGGATTAATGTGAATAGTTAGTGTATAAGTCTAGGGACTGCTACATCTGAATTCTCTAGGTTTACCCCGGTATAGAATATTGTTGGCTGTGGCATCACTAGAACTACAAATGTAGATATAATTTTTGTGTAGAAAATAGCTGAGAATCAATAGTTTCTGGTTCAGAAATTCATATGGTTTTAACCATTTTCCAGTTGGTTAATCGTTTAAAGTCAAAGCAATGCTCTGCATGTGGGCAGTAAGCATTGATGCTACATAGCAAATGGTGCTTGAAACTAGTTATGTTTCATTCTGCATCTATCTTTAAAAAATGTATTGAATAGACACTAAGAACAGTGCCGCCAGAAGAAATAAAGGGAAGTTTAAGGGAGTGAAAAATACTTTTTTTATCTGCAATAGATGAGGAAGCTCTTTGGTTTAGTAACTGCAAGGTTACTCAGTGCTGTGGTTCCTGTTTCCTAAGAGTAATAAATTGGAATTCTGTCATTTCACTTTACATTGATTTTCCTTTTGCAATGCATCGGAAAATTAATAGAAGCTTTGCCTATTTTATTGCAGTTCTGTAGTAAAGAGAGAAAAAATAACTTTCATCCTGAGAATTGCATGTGAGAATAAAGCCAGTAAAATCTTAATGATTCAAATGGAAGTGAATATTTCTGGGAAGCAGATGGAGGCTTTGGACTTGGACATAAGGGCTAGCAGGCAACTGGATTAGTCAAGATCATATTGGCTGATGACAACTAGAAAATACTCAGAGCCAACCAATGTCGCTGACCGAGAAGTGTCACCTGGCAGCAATAGGAAGTGAGTATGTAATCAAAGAACTCTTCATCTCCATCCTGCCTCTAGCCTCACCCTGGAAGCTGCAAGAAGAGGTCACTACAGAACTGTTCTCCACAGCATGGTATCTTGGATCTGTTCCAGACAGTCTCTCTTTTTTTTTTTCCCTCTCTCTCACTTGATCAAGAGTCGTAGCAAGGGTCATACCAACACCTTATATACTGCGTAAGGAAAATATGCCTTTCACATAGCTGTAAGATACATCATGAGTCAGACAAATATTGAAAGAGCTAATAAAGAGAGTCTCAAAGTGTGTGTGTGGGAAATCACCACATTTTTGTTATTTGAATGCCCATATTCCTGTTGTGCTAGAAATGTATAGGATATACAGAGTTGAATTTATGCCTGGATGGGCAATGGCATCAAATAATAGTAAAGCCTGATTGTTTCTTGACTTTATTGAAGGCATACTCTATTTTGGTGCTGAGTTCCTGATTAGGAGGAGTCATCTTTCATGTCCCAATGGAAATAAACTAGATTTAATCATATAATAGAACTTACTCACTATTCAGTGCATAATTTCTGGAACGAAAAAGGATGAACGGAAGAGCCCTCCATTCTGTGTAAGGTTGTAAAATCTGCCATTTTGTTACCGAATGGAGTGTATTTTCCCTTTTTTCTTATTACTGACACACAGAAGGTAATTACAGCTTTGTGTATAAGAACTGGAGACAATTTGGAGTCAATTGAATAACTGAAGTAAAGAAGCTGAAGGAAAGAAGGCACTTTCAATGCCTCATTTCTTAGAATAATGAGCTATGAAGAAACTGGCCTCACCTATGAGAGAAAGAGCTAAACTCTGTTCCTCTCTACAATAAGGTTAAATGCAGTCGATTTCAATGTGCTGTTTCAGTAGTGATACATGATTCATGCAGAAAGAATGTTTCTTTATAATCTTATTCAAATTTCAGTAACCCTCTAATTACTGTGTCCAGTGGGCATAAATACTATTTAGATAAAGCGGAATGCTGGACTATGTCTAGGCACGTAGAGTTTTATCCACAATTCCTCATGGAGGATGGGTTTCGTCTTCCTGCACAGAGAAATGTCAGATGCCAATATCAAACCATTAATCTGAGTTTAGTTGTGGTGATACTGCTCTTGATTATAGGAATAATTTCCCTACGTGTACAACTTTGTATCTTCTAGATGCTCAGGCCTACATCCCAAGCCATTGCATCTCTCTGTAGGCTCATCTAGATGTCTAAGCATCCTTAAGCATGCAAGGTGCTGGCAATAATTTTTTCTTCCATCTTCTGACTACTGCACTGCACCATATCCCATAGAGTCTGGAGTCCAGGAATATTGCAGGGTGCCTGTGCTCATTGCCTTTTCTCAAACCCATTGTAGACTAGCTGGTTAAAACAATGAGAGGAAGCGTGTTACTCAGGGAGTAACAGCTGGCCGGTATATTGGCCTGGTGGCTATGTAGTCATGGGTAATCACACTAAAGGGCACACTCTGAGCCAACATTGATACATTCTGTGCTGGTACAAGACCTTCTTAAACATGATGGTGCCTCCTCTTGTGCGTAAGGATGTTTTCTTCTTTCCCTATGTTTTTCCCCACAGCTTTTTCCCAGTCTCCATGGCAGCCTGACTACCAGTCTATCTCACAGCTCTAAACAGAAAGCTCTCTACCAACCACAGGCAACCAGCATGGACAAGTCTTACCCTATTTTTTTCCCCTCTTCCTGGCCTGATCAATGCAAAATTTTGGATTACAGGCCTCTTAGTGACTCAGAATCAAGTGGGACAACTCACTGTGGAAGGAGAAGGAAAATGGAGAGCTCATCTTTTCCTGAGATAAGTCCTGCCATGCTCAGCATCCAAATCACAGAAACCCCATGGATAATGAGTGGATTCTTCCAAGTCATAAGACATGCAACAGCCACCATTCAGCTTTGCCTGCAACTTCTAATGCTTCTTGTCCAGCTTTCATGTAACCCCAGCTACAGACCAGCAGAATGTCTGCACGTAGCCAACCTTTGATGGCAGGAAGGAGATGACAACCAAAGTAACACAGGCTTGACAGACTGAAAACAGCAGAGCTCGAGCACCGTCCCACCATCGTGTAGTGTAGAAGTGATTACCAGCTCGCAGCACACAATTGTGGACAATTCTGGTGTGTTTAAGATATGGAGGAGCGAGCAGGTGTCTGGAGACAGTAGTTGTGATCTTTGGCTTTGCAGACTGTGAAATACATACTGGATAAGGGACCTAGAGAAAAAAAATGGTTTAGGGCAACTTCGTAACACTCCATCTTTATTTTGTGTGTTTCTAGACTGAACTGAGTAAGTGGATCAAGATGCTCTTGATTCAAGTCCCCCTCCTTCAGACTGGAGTGGACACTTGAAACTAGCAGTCGTGTGTTCTCTCTATTTATGACAATGCTGCATCACTTGATGATCTGTCCCAGTTGTATCCAGGAGAGAGCTGACATAGCAATGCTAGAAGTGGGACAGCTGTGTTTGGCCTGAAATCAAGCCTGGAGGTCCTGCTGCATAAGAAGTTTTCCTGTTCTGCATTTCATGAGTAGTTAGGTGTCTGCTGAGCTGCAGGCAGGCAGTTCCAGTAGAGAAGAAGAAGGCTGGGAGGACTGGAGTCTCTAGAGCTGTACTCAGGAGGTCACAGTGGTGCTTCAGTGCAGGGCTCCGTTGCCTGCCTTCCATGTTGGAGTTACAAGTCCTTGTTTTCCTCTTGTTCTGCAGCTGGGCGATGGTTGTATGTAAAAGCTTGCATCTTCTCCTGTCGGATATGGGTGGCAAGATGGGTCTGAATTGACTCAGTTCTGGGGGCTGGCAGTTGGTTAGGATGTATAGCCTATCACATTTGGCTTTCTTTTCTGCTGAGTCAGATTAAGTTATCTGTACATGTATCTAGCCTAGAACTTCGGCTTCTCTGAGGTGATTTTCATGTAAGAGCAAATTTTGTGATGGGTGGGAAGGGACAGTTCTGAATTCTTCAAGTGCCAGCGTCCATGTTTTTACTGCTTGGGCAGGTTGTCTGGCACATGCCTAAAAGAGCATGTGTCCTCTAGGCAGAACCTATATATATTTATCCTTGAACTTCTTTTCTCTCCAGCTGGCAAAATGAGTAGCTGTAGACACAAACTTAATCTAGTTCTTCCTTGGTACCTATGGGGAAGTTAGTGAGGTCCAGGAAACTTGTCTGAGTGATCTGAGGATTTGTTTTGAGGCTGTGCCGCTGGTATGGGTCTCGGAAAAGGTCCTGGGGTGGGAAAGGTTGTCTGGAGATTATTTTGGCACTTACCTGAAGGTGCCCCCAGGATACGCTACCAGGGTCGGTGGCAGCTTCTGAATATTTTATATAAAGCTGCATGGAAGCCCAGGGTAGTGCTTACAATTTCTGGACACCAAACTTTTTGAAACTGTAGCTAAGAATGTTTCCTTCTCCTGGAGTACCTGATGTTATTCATGGTCCTGATGTATGACCATGAAAATTTACAGTAGCAGAGTTATACATCCACACGTGGCCTTTCAAATGTGGTCACATATGGCTCCCAGATCTCCCCACTGCGAAATAATTTGTACTGCCCTGACTTGTGCTAAGGGATTTCCTTTAGGAACGAAATGGCTGGTTCTCTGATTTTCACGTGCAAGCTTTGGTAGAGGCTTGCTAAGGGAGAGGGTGAGATATGATGGCTTGGCAATGGGGCAACAAACTTTTTTTAGCTTGTTCCTTGAATGTTTTTTTTCCTAGAAAGTTGGCTTTTAAATGATACCAACATATTTCTTCCCAAATTGAACATTTGAGGAAGTAGGTGGACACAGAGTATTCAGCAAGTGCTGCAGAAAGTCTCGCGTCCATAAAGACGCTCTTGAAGAACTTGATCATAGCACCGCTGCCTCTCTGCAGCTCTACAGGGAAGTACACTGCTGTTGGAGGTCACTTCTCTCTGTTCATAGTGATCATAACAATTCATCCTTCCTCCCGTGGCATTTATGGATCCCTTCTGTCAGGTCTCATTTAGATTAGATACACCCTCAAATGTAGATATGAAGACAGGGTAATATGAAAAAGGACCTCAGTTCAGCTTTTAAAATTGGCATAGATAAGCGACAGCCCAAAGCTTTCTGAGCTTAATTCAGGCTTATGCATGTAAATTAAGACTCTTAAAAGAAACAGTAATTCATGATTCTTAACTGTTTTCACACGTTCATAAGGGAAAATTCACCTACAGTTGCTATGAAATTAACAGTAAGCATACAACCAGATAAAAAAAAAAAGGCAGTTCTTTACCTCTTTCCTCCAAGTGAGCTTTTAATTTTCTGGATGAATGCATTTTCAAAAATACAGCTTCGTCTTTCAAATTCTTCTTTCAAACTACCTGTTTTAGAAATTCTCTTTCTCCCAACTCATTTCTTCTCCCTGCTGCGTAGTTTCTTCAATGGATTGTAAAAGCACTCACACTGTGGTCACTCTTCCCTAGAGTAGTTTCCATGGCATTTTATCTTTATATCACAGTCGTTCCTCTGATGAGCCCTCGTCATGCTGAGTGGGATTACTTTTCCAGTGTTCGTGGCTTAAATTCTCATAGATATTTTACTTTGCTCTCCAGGTGCTTCTATAGGCCATGAAGATTTTTTGTCTTAGAATTCTTAAACACAGTAGTTTCTGTAGAAATGTTTAGGTACCTGCAATTTTGAATATTGCACCTTTTCCACTTGATTTATTTCACAAGGCTTTAAACTGAACTTCTTTGTTTCTAAAATACATGTCATGCCCTTTTAAAATCAAATTGGTGTAATTGAAAGTAGTAAAGACTCAGTAGTAAAGTATACTCAAAACAGTGTTCAGCAAAGCCACTTTTGCTAAATAAAAATTTCAAGCTATTTATTAAAGCATGCAGTGTGACAATTTTGTGAAAAGAATGAAATACGTTATTACAAGACATACATGCAATATTATTGAATACAATATATTTGTACATACATACAGTATGTACCGAAGTTAATTTCTTGTCTGTACAATTTTTTATTTATTTTCACATTTATTTTAAATGCTGACTAACATAGAGGAAAGGTGTCACAGACCTAGCACCAGCAAATGGAATGCAGCAGGCAAGTTACAGTCAGTAACTAAATTCCATATATAGATCCGTACTGTGAGTTGATGTTATCAGAAATAGACGTGTCTTTCAAATCTAGTCCTATACTTTGACGTTTGTTCCTTTCAAATTTTGATTTAATAATTTAGAACTTGGTCCTGCAGAACAGACGCTGAAGTACTCCAAGTGAAGCCAAGGACTGATACTTTTCAAAGTATCCGTGACAGATACTAGACTTTGGTGCCCTACAGAAGTAGCACTGTACCTGCCTAAATTTAAAAATGCTTACCCCATTGTTTTTGATCTTTTCCTGTCAGTTTGATTACATTAGTATTCTTTGAACACTTGCTCAGTGATTTTTTTTTTTTTTAATGTAGAGAGGTTAAATACATTTTCTCTAA
This sequence comes from Gorsachius magnificus, assembly GCA_034008185.1. Lineage (NCBI taxonomy): Eukaryota > Metazoa > Chordata > Aves > Pelecaniformes > Ardeidae > Gorsachius > Gorsachius magnificus. The sequence goes on along the minus strand of CM067082.1, from coordinate 125,902,169 downwards.
TAATCATGATAGAAAACTATGGTTTTAGCTCAAAGCAAAGATTGCACAGATTGAGAATTTTATCTGTGTTTTCAATCCACAAAGACCTTTTGAAGAAAGCAACGATGACATATTACCTAGATAGCAAAGCTCTTAGATTTATTATGTGAGTTTCAGTTTTCTTTTATGCCTTTTCTTTGAGTTTTAGTGATGAATATGACTCATATGAGATGAAGGAACCCTTTGACATTCTTGTGCTTCAGCAACAGTGGCAGTGCTGTAGTCAAAGAAAAAAAAACATAGATGGGGGAAGGCAAATCATAGAATTTGGTGACATCAGTGGGCAGTTTTGAAAAGAGAGGATTTTTAAAAATCAGAATAATTGGATTGATGGCTGGGGAGCACATCTAAACAGGACCATCTTTGTTATATTATTAGCAAATAAGAATAAGTATATAGACAGATATCTGAAGAGAAATTACAGGAATATACAGATTCATTCCTTTGCCATAGATTGCCCTGGGTAACCAGGCAAAATAGTATCTTGGCCCAAGCTGATTAGAGAAGTCCAGGTTGAAAGTGGTGCTGGATGAACACCTGGAACACTTACCCAGCCGGATGCATATTATCTGGGAGTGGGAATGTGCCAATAAAGAAAGGAGTAATGGAAAATTATTAAAGCTTGATCTGAGGAAGGAACATACCAAAACTAATTGATTGTGGGTACCGCTAAAGTTGTGTAAACAAAGATGTACATTGGCAAAGTAGTTGTTGTGGCTCCGTAATGACATCAGAGAAAATGGTTAACATATGAGGAAATTTAGAGGGAAAGCTGACACAGATTATGTTGCTGGTAATACTGGCACCTGGGGAGAAAGGCATGATGGGCAAATTGAGGTGATGAGAGGGAACATCTGAGTAGGAGGATGATGACTTGTGTGGGAGAAGGGCCGAGTTGATGGCAGCCAGCTTGGGGGCTGTTTTGTAGACGATGGGTCTAAAATGAGCATGAAAATGTAAGTTCTGAGAGAGAGGCTAATGTTTTCCTTAATTATGTTTGAAGACTAGTCTGATAGATATTGTTGTGGGGATGTCAAGCTGTGACATGCTGGAAGAGTCTGGTTTAAATATCAAGACTTAGTACAGGTGCTTAGTAGGAGAGTTACTTTGGTGTAAGCTGGAGTGTGCAGAGAACTATTGAACTTGGAGATGTTACAGTTCAAGCTAGCTCTTATCTGAAAAGGCTGCATTTTACCTGTGTGTATGTTCAAAACACATATTACAATATAGGACCTGATCTTGAACATTTGACAGATGAAACAGTTTTGGGTTTTTTTCCTCTTGTTTTTAATCATAGTGTTAACTTAGAAGTTTCTGAGCTTGATACAACCCTGATTGATTGGTTTTTTTATGTTCTGAATATATCCTTCAAAGTATTCATTATTAACCTAATCAGATTATTTGTAACAGTTAGTTTACAAACTATGTTTTTAAGCGCTAGCAAGATGTAAGTGCGTTTAAGTGTGGGTTTGGGTTGGTGATTTCATATGGTTTGGTTTTTTTTTTTTTTGAGACTAAATTAGTTCCTTTTCTGGTGATGTTAGCAAATGCATTTCAGATATTAAACTTGTCCTTCCTTTTCTTACGTAACACAGGTGTGTCAGCAGTTCCTTTTCGGTTTCTTTTTAGAAGCACTTAGGGGCCAAATAGGGGTGAAATATTGCACTGTAATTGAATAAGAGCCCAGCTTTTTCTTCTTTTCTGTGATTATGCTTTGGTGAAGAGTAAGGTAGGTGCCTGACTTCATGTTCGTGCTTAGTTTCATTGACTGTTTTTTGGATGACTTGGAACAAAGTTTGCCCTTGTTAGATCAGGTCTTTAAATCTTACAAAGAACATGCTTTGTAAATGTGTTCACAGTTGCATAAATGCAACTAATGAGTCCCAAGAGGCAGGTAAAGGCCACAACATTGTGGATAGGCTAACCTGTAATGAGCACACTGACCCTTTCCAAAAATTAGTCGAGTTTGAATTAATAATAGGCAAACTCCTTTGAAGGGCTAACGTAAGTCAACACAACAGGCAGTACGTATAGTATGGAAGAAGATGTGGGAGATACAGGAAAATAGAATATAAAAAATGAAGACGTTGAATTTAACTTCTTGTGCTGCAAATGACTGGAGCTTGTAAGAGTAATGTAATTAACCAATAATGTATAAAAAATGGATTTAGTGTGTCTGAACAGGGGAACCAGAGTAAATTCTGTCATTCCAAGCTGCTGCACTGTTTCTGCTTTTGGCACAGTTTTAGTCTGACTATCTACTGTTCTGCCATGATCAAAGCAACCTGTATGACTGACCCAGTGTTCAGTCGAGTGACGTGGCAGTCCCAGGCAGAGTGAGTTTGATCGCTGGAAGAAGTGGTGTTGAAAAAAGCCTTGGGACTGTTGATAGCAGTCACTGAGTATCAGCTACATCTTGGAGCGTTAGTCATAGCTCTGACTTCTGGAGTACCTGTTGTGGGCATCAAAAGAATCTCAGAGATCTCTATAAGCTATTCTTTAGTTATATTTGTGCAGGTACTCCTGATTATTCCTAATGGTATTTTCAGAAGAATTGGAGGTGGAAGAGGGCTGTGACTGCAGCAGGTTATCATGTAAATAACAGAAGACTAGAGGTATGGGATAAATGAAGAGGACTGCAGATCAAAAAGCCACTATGATTTTACAGTGGGTGAACTGCAGAGGAGACAATGCTATAGAAGAAGAGATGGTTAAGAAAAATTCCCCCAAAGTGGGCCTAAGTATGGCCAGTATCCTGTTGTGTCTTAATCTCAAGAGAGCTTTTACGTAGGAAACTTGAAATGGCATTAGAACTATTTTTGGTTTCAAAACAAGCGGGTTGCTACTGAATACCTGAAAGTGACATGAAGGCAATGTGTTGCTGAAGAATAAAGGCTGCTATTCCCTGTAACCTACTTGATGTAATGATAGACTAAGAAATTTAGGATTTCAGATAGTTGACCCAAACCACAAGAAGCTTTCCAAAATACTGAAAGTAAATTTTAACTCATTCAGTGGGTAGAAGAACAGTTTTAGTGGAACAGTTTAGCACTGCTGTATATTTAAAGGGATGGAAGAAGGGAGCAGGCTGTACCACAGGTGGAGGAATGGAGCCACACAGTGTCTAGATTAACCTAGAAAGCAAAAATCTAAACCCTTTTTTTTCTGGACCAAATTGTACAAGAATGGTGTGCAAACCAGAAGGAGAGTAATTTTTCTTTTTGGCAGCTCTTAACGTGTCTTTCTAGATGGAAGATGGAAGTCTGATAGACACAGATGAAGGTTGATTTCCTTTGTGTGTCCTATTCTTGCATTCTACTTGTCAGCTTATCTCTCCAGACCTGCTTCTTTCACCTGCCCAAAACTAGGTGACCAGCCTTCCTCATGTTATGGGCTGCGCACCAAAATATTCACATGTCCTAACAAGCACGAGATCTAGGCCACGGGTCGCCTGGGGGTGGTTGGCAGGCAGGAGATAGTGCTTGTTCTGTTGGGTCCCACCTACCACTTCACTATAGGATGTGGCTGATTTGGAGAGGGCGTGCAGCCAGACTGCAAGCGCTGTGTCAGCAAAGTGTGCTGTTCTGCTTTCTGCTACAGCTGGAGGATTCTGCCTGTGGGAACAAGGACTTCTAGAAAATATTATAAGTTTTTTTTATTTCTTTCCTCCCCACCCCCCAGCTTTTTCACAGTGGGAACCTAAGGTCTTGAGTAGTGTCAGTGAAACCTTGGCTTGATGCAAGTAAGGTACAGTGTTCATTAATTCAAGTTTCCCAACTTAATTTTTTTTGTCTTACTATTTCACAGATTAATTTCACAGAAGCTGTATTTGCAGGTTGCATTTTATATCTTTTATCAGCAGGAGTCCTTAATTCCCTTTCCCTTCTCTCTTAAATGTAACTGTAATATTTTTTTCCTTGTGCCATCAATAAGAGAGATTGCAGATCAGTTCTGACACAGTGTGTGGATTAGATTTCCAATGTGGGGGGAACCCTCCACCCCCAACAACGCGATCTTTGGAATTGCGTATTCTTAGTGTGCAACCTTAAAACAATTCTTATTTTTACTATTTTCTTGAATACACCTACAAATATGTGCAGATGCAGCTTTTTGGTTTTACTGCTAATATTTGCTCACTCTATTATCCCTGAGAAAATGGCGGGGGGTGGGGGGGAAAGATGGTGGTGTATTAAAAAAAAAAAAATAAAAAAAAAAAAAATACAGCAAGCATGTGAAAGAAGTAGACTGGTGCAAACACTTACAGGACAATACTTAACTGTCTGCCAGAATTGCTACCATAGTCCCTTCTACATTTGTACAGGCACTAAAAGTAGTCTTTTGTCCTGGTAAGCAGTAGGAGGAAAGAGCTTTTGCTCTCTGATCTTTCTTTTACCAGGAGGTGATGAGACGGTGTAGAGTTTTGTCCATCAGAATTACTGATAGTAACGAGTCTTTTGTGGTGGTTAGTTTATGTCAACGTGTATCGGTAGGGTTCAAGTCTTGCACTCTGGAAACCTGAAGTAGCATGCGGACAGGTGCGCATCCACTGACACGCATTAAACACAACTGTTGGGGTGAGGCTGAGAAGCGTGTATCTGCTTCAGCCAACATGCATCTCTGCAGTTCAATATCCTCATTTGTAGGAAGAGAAGGGATTTACGCACATCTAAAAATGGCTTTTTTGACTTTTTTTTTAGTGTTGTCATTCAGTAATGAAGGTTATAACCAAAAGAAGATCTTTTAAGGTCTACTTAGTGCAAGAGACTTCTGGCTTGGGAAATCCATGAACTGTAAATCACTGGAAGAGTAACCTTGGGAGATGTCGGTGTGCACTTGTTGGGTTTTGTGCATTTTTTGTGTTTTTGTACAATTTATATAAGCATCAGGTGCGGGAGAGGGACCCCTAGTATTCACCCTTGTACACAAGATGATTTAGAATGAAGAACTTGATGAGAATCTATGAAGTTGTGGATCTGTATGTTAGGGAGTGTTTAGATTGTACAGAGCTTGACACTTGTGGTGAGGCAGAATGCTTATGGGTGAGGATGAGGGGGCAGGCCAACAGAAAAGATATCCTGTTGGGAGTCTGTTACAGACCACCCGACCAGGATGAGGATGTTGACGAAGAATTCTACAAGCGGCTGGCAGGAGTCTCTCGGTCACTAGCTCTTATTCTTGTGGGGGACTTCAACTTCCCAGACATCTGCTGGAAATACAATACAGCAGAAAGGAAACAGTCCAGAAGGTTCCTGCAGTGTGTGGAAGATAACTTCCTGACACAGCTGGTAAGTGAGCCTACCAGGGGAGGTGCCCTGCTTGACCTCCTGTTCACTAACAGAGAAGCACTGGTGGGAGAGGTGGTGGTCGGAAATCATCTAGGCCTTAGTGATCATGAAATGGTAGAGTTTTTGATCTTTGGTGAGCTAAGGAAGGGGGTCAGCAAGACCGCCACCATGGATTTCCGGAGGGCAGACTTTGACCTGCTCAGAATGCTGGTTGGGAGAGTCCCTTGGGAGATAGTCCTGAAGGGCAAAGGGGTCCAGGAAGGCTGGGTGTTTTTCAAGGAAGAAGTCTTAAAGGCACAGGACCAGGCTGTCCCCATGTGCTGTAAGACAAATTGGTGGGGAAGACGACCGGCCTGGCTGGACAGAGGTCTACTGCTGCGACTAAGGGAAAAAAGGAGAGCTTACCAGCTCTGGAAGAAGGGGCAGGCAACCCAAGAAGAGTGCAGGGATCTTGTCAGGTCATGCAGAGAGGAGATTAGAAAGGCAAAAGCCCAGCTGGAATTTAACCTGGCCACTGTTGTAAGGGATAATAAGAAGAGTTTTTATAAATATGTTAACAGCAAAAAGAGAGCCAGGGAGAACCTCCATCCACTAGTGGATGCAAGGGGGAACATTGCCACTAAAGATGAGGAAAAGGCTGAGATACTCAACGCCTTCTTTGCCTCGGTCTTTAATGGCCCGACGAGTTATCCCCAGGGTACCCAGCCTCCTGAGCTGGAAGATGGGGACAGAGAGTGGAATGAACCCCCCATAATCCAGGAGGAAGCAGTCTTTGACCTGCTATGCCACCTGGACATCCACAAGTCTATGGGGCCGGATGGGATCCACCCAAGAGTGCTGAAGGAGTTGGCAGAGGAGCTTGCCAAGCCACTCTCTATCATTTATCAACAGTCCTGGAGAACAGGGGAGGTCCCAGATGACTGGAGGTTGGCAAATGTGACGCCTATCTTCAAGAAGGGCCGGAAGGAGGATCTGGAGAACTACAGACCAGTCAGCCTAACCTCGGTACCGGGGAAGATTATGGAGAGGTTCATCCTGAGTATGCTCACCAGGCACATGGAGGACAATCAGGGGATCAGGCCCAGTCAGCATGGGTTCACGAAAGGCACGTCTTGCCTAACCAACCTGATTTCCTTCTATGACCAGGTGACCCGCCTGGTAGATGAGGGAAAGGCTGTGGATGTTGTCTACCTGGACTTCAGCAAAGCCTTTGACACAGTCTCCCATAGCATTCTCCTGGAGAAGCTGGCAGTTCATGGCCTAGATGGATGTACTCTTTGCTGGGTTAAAAACTGGCTGGATGGCCGAGCCCAGAGAGTCGTGGTGAATGGAGCTAAATCCAGTTGGTGGCCGGTCACAAGCGGTGTCCCCCAAGGCTCAGTTCTAGGGCCAGTCTTGTTTAATATCGTTATCAATGACCTGGATGAGGGGATTGAGTGTGCCCTCAGTAAATTTGCAGATGACACCAAACTGGGTGGTAGTGTTGATCTGCTGGAGGGGAGGAGGGCTCTGCAGAGGGACCTGGACAGGCTGGGTCGATGGGCCGAGGCCAATTGTATGAGGTTCAACAAGGCCAAGTGCCGGGTCCTGCACTTTGGTCACAACAACCCCATGCAGCGCTGCAGGCTTGGGGAAGAGTGGCTGGAAAGCTGCCTGGTGGAAAAAGACCTGGGGGTACTGATTGACAGCTGCCTGAATATGAGCCAGCAGTGTGCCCAGGTGGCCAAGAAGGCCAATGGCATCCTGGCCTGTATCAGGAATAGTGTGGCCAGCAGGAGCAGGGAAGTGATCGTGCCCCTGTACTTGGTGCTGGTGAGGCCGCACCTCGAATACTGTGTTCAGTTTTGGGCCCCTCACTACAAGAAAGATGTTGCCTTGCTGGAACAGGTCCAGAGGAGAGCAACCAAGCTGGTGAGGGGTCTGGAACACAAGTCATACGAGGAGCAGCTGAGGGAACTGGGGTTGTTTAGCCTGGAGAAGAGGAGGCTGAGGGGAGACCTGATCGCCCTCTACAACTGCCTGAAAGGAGGCTGTAGTAAGGTGGGGGTAGGCCTCTTCTCCCTGGTAACAGATGATAGTACGAGGGGGAATGGCTTGAAGCTGTGCCAGGGCAGGTTTAGGCTAGACATTAGGAAAAACTTCTTCACCGAGAGGGTTGTCAGGCTCTGGAATGGGCTGCCCAGGGAGGTGGTGGAGTCCTCATCCCTGGAGGTATTTAAAAGAAGGATAGATGAGGTGCTTAGGGACATGGCTTAGTGGTGGGATGGCAGTGCTAGGTTAATGGTTGGACTTGATGATCTTAAAGGTCTTTTCCAACCGAGGTGATTCTATGATTCTATCTACCTGAAATAAAATTGTGGTGTCACTTTTACTTTTCTCCCCAGAGTACACAGAGTAGCTCCATGTATTGGAGACCTACAGTTTGATATAAGGCAAGATGCAAATGCCCTCTGAACCATGTGCTTTTTAGAGTGAGGTAGTGATCCAGAAATAAGACAACTGATTCCTTTCAATAGTATATATTGTAATAGCATCAGAAAAAGGTTCTTTCTTACTCTAATACCTTAAACGTTAGTAGCAGAAATAACATTTTCACCGGTGAAATAAGCTCTAGAATTCTATATTGTATTTATTATGGGACTGACTGATCTCATTTTGAGAAAACAGAGCTGTAGCTTTAAATGCCTCTCTTTCTTAGCTGAGGTTTTGCTGTGGCAGGGAAACAGTCATAGTACATATTTTTCATCAAAGCAGCTGCTGTAGTCTGTGATGCATTTTCTTTGGCAGATGCCTGCATTTAATTGTGACTTCCGTGCCTAAACATAGGTAATGAAAGCCTCTCCATCCCGAGGAAAAGGTGTCTTTCTCACTGAGAGTATTAGCAGATATTCCTGACTTGAAAAAGGTGTTGTATTATTTGAGAAAAGCCTATCATTTTTATTTCTGAACCTCCTACCTAATTCTCTTGCTAGATGAAGTGCATCATGAAAAAGTCCCACATTTCTGGTGAGTTATCAGTATCTGTTACTTTTCCCTGCCACAGTTAGTCATAAGACTAGAAAAAGAGTAAAGAGAACTTTTTCCTAGGTCTTGCACGTTGACTTTTTTGTCAGTATGTGAAGATATTTCATTTTTGTTAAAGTAAGGATAAAAAAGCATGAAACTTTGAAAGAGGTGATAGTTACCACTTTTTCTTTATTGTCCAGAACTGGAACTGTATCAATAAATACTTAAGTATTACAAAACTGTAGTAGTAGAGTGTTGGAACATTGCCATAGTTTTCAGCAGGATCGAGTTTTTATTATTGCGTTAATATATGTATTTTCCGCTTCCCCTGAAAATGCTTTCCCCCTGCTGAAATGGAGATGTTTGCTGTCTTGCTCTATTTAAACATCAAAAAGGTACATGAAACTGTGGGTTCTTTGACTTGCCTACTGTATGAGTTGCCTTGCACCTCTTCAATTTTTTTTTTTCCCCCTGTGGTTCTTTCCCCCCCCCCCCCCCCCCCCCCCCCCCGCCGATACCATCATACTTCCATTTATTTCTGAATGGAAATCTGCATTTCTGAATGCCATTATACCTTTTACTTACTGCTCCTTTTCCTTGTCTCTTTATCATCATAATTGGCTCTTTTAGCTGAAGGCATATCTTGTGGTAAAGCTCAGTTTCTTAGATCATCCTCTGGCAGCCTAGGAAATTCTCTTAACCTTTTCCATGTCATCTTCTCTCTCCTGTCCTGTTTCTCACCTTCAGGGTTATTTTTTCGTGTCTGGCTGCAACTGGGTCTTTTTACCTGCCTTTGAGAAATTTGGTTTCTTCCTAGTTACACTTAAAAAAAAGAGAAAAAAAAAAAAAAAAAAAAAAAAAAAAAGGTTGAAAATGTAGCATGCTAGCTTTATAAGGCTTTGTCAGGGACCGCAAGAGAGTTGCATCTTTTTGACCTTTGTGGGCATTAAAAAAATAATAGCCAGAACTTTGTAAGGTGATGAAACTGAACAATGTTAATGGACTAATGCAATACACGTGCAACTGCAGCATCTGTAGAGCTATTTCTTAGGCCTGAAAAGTCAAGAGGCTGGGTGCTGTTAATTTCCATCGGCACAGGTTCAATTGTGTGCTTACTGTATTATTTATGGGGTTCTTTTGTAGTAGTGTTAGAAATACTGTAAGTTACTGATAAGGCTTTTCTTTGGTTCATGCTGGTAGCTGTTTCGTAAGTATCAAACCTCACACCAACATCTGTAACAACTTTAAATTTTTGCAGAAGCATCAACTAGTTTTTCTTTTAGCATACTCAAAAAAAGAAAAAAAAAAAAAGAAAAGTAAATGTAAACTTAGTATCATTGAATGGTTTGGTCATCTAGTCCAACCCTCCTGTCATGGGCAGGGACATCTTTCATTAGATCAGGTTACTCAAAGCCCTGTCCAACCTGAATTTGAACCTTTCCAATGATGGGGTACCTGCAACTTCTCTGGGCAGCCTGTTCCAGTGTCATCACCCTCATGATAAAAGATTTCTTCCTTATGTCCAATCTAAACCTATCCTCTTTCAGTTTAAAACTAGCGGCCCTTGTCCTGTCACTATAGGTCTTGGTAAAAGGACTTTCTCATCTTTCTTGTAAGCCTCCCTTATATATATAGAAGGGCTGCAGTAAGGTCTCTCTTAACTCACTCATATAAGATAATATCAATTCCATGAAACTGATTCTTAATTTTACTGGGAAGTCAGGTTGTGGACTAGTGCTGAAATAGCCAAGTGCTGAGTGCTCAAGGACTGTGGCAAGTAGAAGGTTACTTTTTATTATTATTATTATTTTGTTTTCAATCAGTTATCTACATCACTTATTTTCTTAAATTTTATAATTGAAATATTAATTAGAAAAATCTTCAGTCACAAATCCTGGATATTGTCTTAATCTTTAGCTAGACTAGAGATCCCTGGAAAGAAGGCTTATGCTACGTTCTCCTGGTTGGTGTTTTTTGAGCCTGAAATGACCTGAGATTTGGCTCACTTGGAATTTGAGTGGGTTTTGAAAGGAGGTGATGTCACTACACTCATTTCTTGGGAGACCTCATCCGGTTTTACGCAGGCTATTTTAGCCACAGGTTTATGGTCAGGAATGTTTATGTTCATGAGGAAAGTATCTTCTTCCAGCTGTGGGACAATGTAGTTCTATAATTACTACTTTTAAGCTCGAATTTTATATTGCCAGTAAAGCATAGTTGAAGTGGAACAAAGAATTTTCTCACTGTGAATGTCTGTGTCTTTTATTTAAGGTGTCTGTGTCGCTATTAAATAATTGTAATTATTTGGTAATTAATTAGTTTAAGCATTTTCCACTAGGTAGAGTATATTTTTTTTTTTTTTTTTGCTGTTCTGCTTGCTTTCAAATTTTGTGTTAGGGTTTACTTTGCTGTAACTCTGTTTAGACAAATCTAACCATGAAGTGGTCCATGTGTCCTAAAGTCAAGAGGAATTTGATTACTGTGCTATTAAAGCTTAAAAATAAAAAAAATAAAAAATATAATGGTATATTTATGCAAAGTCAAAAAAAACTGGATATACTGGAAAATATTTCAATGTGATGTTTATTTACCAGTCTGTGGTATGGCATGCATAATATCCTCGAACATAATGATGCAGCTTCTCTTGAAACTTGTTTGTAGTTGACTTTGCAATATGGCTGGTGCTGTAACAAAACCAAAGGAGTTGGGTATCTGTCGTGAGGAGTCTGCAGCAGGAAATCTGCAGCTGTATGAGCTGTCATGGACTGCGGACAGGTTGTTGGGCCTCTGCCAGTAAAAATAATATAAAATCAAATCCTGTGCATCTGGATTTACTTGCTACAGGAGTTTGGCAGTAAATCCAAACATAACACTATAATTTTAATTATTTTCTCTTATGCTTCTTGCCTGTTGTAGAAAAAAATTGAGGACTGCTTTCATTAACTTCCCTTATTCTATAGATATACGATTACCAAAGTGACTTATGCTTGAATGGCAGGTGACCGTTCATTTGGGTACATATGTAATTTTTATACAGGGGAAAAAAAAAAGGTGAAAATTACATTTCTGTCAATTTAAAACCTGAGTTTTCCTAAAGTGGACTGTCAAATTCTGTATTGAATATCTTGTAAACTCCTAAACCCCCTTTCCTTTGTGGTGTACTCGCAAACCCTGCATCTGTGCATTTATCTTAATTCCAGTTCATTCTGAATGTACCAATATATGCATTAGGAATTACAATTTATAACTCTGTCTTTAGATTTTTTTTGTTTTTTTTCTTACTACTGGAAGATCCGCCTTGCTGAGTTAAGCAGAAATGTTGCTTGTCATGTTGCTTCCCCTAGAAGCGTGCTGGAAGCTTGGTTCTGTTCTGCCTCCCCCGTTAATTGCGTCCCTTCCTGCCTCTGTGCCTTTGCTAATCTGCCTGTGCGCTTTTTTTTTTTTTTTGAGTCCTAAAGGCTTGAGAAATGTCCGGTTTTGTATGACGTTAGTTTTGTTTACATTAGTTGGACAGGTGATGGTTTGATCTAGGATTGCTTCTGCAACCTGAAAATCTTTTTTTAACGATGACAAGTTTCAGTTTCAAACTCTACTGGCCTCTTAAAGTTATGCAGCAGTAATTAAAACCATTGCATTATCTAATGTTTGTGATTAACGTATGATAGATGTGGATAAATCACAAAGTGCTGCATTACCTACTAGCTAAGACAGGGATGAATACTCATTTTTTTTTTTTTTTTTGTGTAATAAAATTGCTTTTGTTGTGCCTTTACCTATTTTAGAGGCAACAGCAGGAGGAATACAGTCTCACTGAAGCATAAAGTGAATTCTTGATTCTGTTTGACTGGCTGACATCTGCATACCAGTTCACTCCTACAGAATAACGAAAAAAAAAAACCCACCCCACCAACAAAACCTTCTTTCACATCTGAGCACTCGTAAGTTCTTGTCCTTAACAAACTGCGGGGCACCAACTGAATTTACCATCTCTGTTCACAGATGCAGTCCCTTCCATGGATATTCAGGTTGCTGATTAGGAAAGAATAGGAAGAAAAAAAATCAAACTTAATGCGTTTAAACAACATCTTTATATGTTTTTTTTGTAATGGCCAGGTGCAATGTTCCACAGTGCTCCTTCTGAAGTGTTTGCCAAAACCACTGAGTTTTAATTCAAACTGTTTTCATCCAGTCAGGGTTGCCTGTTAAAGTGAGAACAAGCCTTGAGTGGTCTTTAGCCCTGGTTTTGCCTGTTGTGCTTTTGATCCCTCATCAAGGTGGGATCTTGTTGCATATGTATAGACGTGGTTTGAGGTTTTTTTGGTTTTGGGGGGTTTTTTTTGCCTGTTTTTCCTTTTTTTTTTTTTTTTTTTTTTTTAAGCCTTCATGAAACTTGGTGGGTTTAGCTGTGATTTTTTTAGGTTTAATAATTAAATTGCAATTAAAATGAATTAGTGCTGAAAGAACAAGCCCACATGGTTGAAACTGAAATGACTGTGCACGTGAAATCTTTCAAATTTGAGTACTTGCCGCAGTTGTAATCCTAACAAGAAGGGAAACTGAGACACTTGGTAAGAAGCCCATTATTTTTTGTATGTACGTAACTAGATGCAAAAGTACATAGATATAGAATTCATTTTATTAAATGAAGTGATTTACCTATAGCTTATTGCTAGATAAAATTTTTAAACCTTTACCTAGGAACTGATATCTGAGCTGATATCTATCATCTCTGAGATTTACAAATGTGTAAGCTTGCTTGTAATTAAGTTGATGTACAAAAATATTTGCATTAAAAACAGTTGCAAGTATGTGTATATGCATAGTATCAGATAGGGCCAAAACCAACCAGTTGATTTTATGTGTGTTTGGTCTTTGGTTTTTTTTTTTTTTTCTTTTTTGGTGGTTTTTTTTTTTTTCCCCTCCACCCTCAGACACTTGAGTGAGAATGGACAATAGCTTGGTCAGAATGTGGGTTGTGTTGGGTTGTTTTTTCTTTTTTTCCCCTCCCCTCTTGCACAAGACTTACTTTCCATGACCTTTATGAATGTCTTTAGCTTCTCCCATTATTCTGCCTTAGTGCTATTGCTAAATGACAATATGCAATTGTAGTATAGGTCAGAATTTTCTCCAAAGTTCTGCTTTATGAGTTCAGTTCATCAGCCAGGTGCCTTAGTAAGTCTTTTGTATTGTGGCTGGCAAATTCCTGTATGAAGGATGTGTTATAATACTATATACTTACAATACTAAGTATAATACTAAATTATCAAGGATTTTTGTATTGTGGCTGGCAAATTCCCGTATGAAGGATGTGTTATAATACTATATACTTATAATACTAAGTATAATACTAAATTATCAAGGATAATGTCTGTTTATTTTTTTCCCAGTGACATTGGTCAAATAATAGAAAAGTAATCGTGCATGAAAATAGTTTTCAGACTTCTACCTGCAATCCAGTTTAACTGCCTGATGCAGAAAGTCTGTTTTCTTGGTTTGTATTCCACTGCTGGAAATGCCAAAGTATTAATCAAACTTCCATGTATCATTTAGTCCCTGATGAACCATGCTCTTAACAAATGTCAGTTTTAATTCTAAACTTGTCTTGTGAAGACAAAGAAAAGCTCTGCTGTAAAGAAATCCACTGCCAAAGGACATTCAAGGTAAATGTTCTTCAAAGCATCAGCTTTAGTGAAAGGTTTATTTTCTTTGTAATACGAGCTCAACAAAATTTCTTACTCATCCGGCAATGCAAATAACTGCTTAAACAATTAATGACTCTGTGGTAATAGTTCTTTAGACATTGAAAAGCCAAACTGAAGCCTAATGTATGTAGAAGCTAGCATAAAGAAAATTTGTCCAAGCTTTGATAAATTCAATGACAGCAAATACTAATTTTTTTTTTATGGTAAGTTTATATACAAAAACTCAGCTTGTATGTTCTCTGGCCATCCATGTGCTTTTCCTGAGGAAACTCTGACTGAAACTTGTTTTCCATGAACAGAAAAACTCTTGGCTATTAATTAAGCAACAGAAGCTGAAGGATTCTTGATGGTAAAAACAACAAAAATCCTTTTGCTGTTAAGCAGATAAACCCACTTTTCCATCATAGATTTAAATTGAAAAATTTGACTCATCTAAGCTACTTTTAATGCATGAAATAACATTGGACAACATCTCATGTAATGTATCACTATGAAAAAATTCCATGTAGAGGTTGCCTCTACTTCCTGCTAAGCTTGCTACCAACTTTTATGTACCTACAGCCCCTCTCCTGTGTTGTTTCTCTTGTTACTTTGACTTATCACTTCATAAAAATCCTCCTTAGAGTAAAGGTGTCAATCACCACTCATCATTGTGCTTGGTGCCTGTACTAAGCCCTGTTGTCCCCCTCTTGCCTGCTTTGCTGGCACAGGTTCCAAGTTCCTTTGCAGGAGGAACTCTGTTAGGCGCTACATAAACACAAGATGGTTTTGTTCTCACCCAGTGCCTCTGTATGCTGTGTAATGGGAGTAGTTGACTGCTTTCTGTAGGTGATTGCCACGGTTCTTGGCTTGTGTTTTACCTATTTGTAGATGCTTCTCTTTCTTTATATTCTTGGGAATCTTGACCTACAATGAAGTTGTCATGAGTTTGTATTTTGCATGCATTACTCCTGTGACACATTTATTTTTCTGGAAAACTTTCTGTCTAGTTGAAGTCAGAATTACCAAAGATCCAAATAAAGCAGAGAACCTCAAATCCCCAGGCATATATTTTTTTCAAATATTTACTTCTCAGGTTTTTATTTTAAGGACAGTAATTGATAACATTTGGAAAACATTCTTCTTTCTCCCCAAAATGATACCTTGTATCATAAGTGGCTTAGACTTTCTTCAAATCAGAAATATCCTGAAGTATAGAAAAGGACAATAATTTACCTGTAAGTGAGGTAGCACTTGTACAGCTGTAACACACAGCTTTTTCAGTGTGCCTGTGTCACTGAAGGATTCTGCCCAAGACTGGATACTCTTTCTTCAGAAAGAAGGTGCCGTTTGAGACCTGTGTTCCACAGTCCACATGAATGTACTAATTCGTGGTGTAAGAGCTCTTTTCCATCTCTTGATGTTTCAGAAGGGGTTTGATAACTTTTAAAGATCCATTAAATAACAGAGTACTGAATGTCTTACTAAGTGGTTTGAATCCTAGATGGGACATCTAGGTCCTAATTTAGTTGAAGTAGCAACACTGGTTCTGGAGAAACTATGGACGGCTTTGTAGCCTCTGTGGAAGGGCTGGAGAGCAGCAGAATATTGTGATGATTCACCTGGAGTTTTGTCTGGATTCATCCAAACCAAGTGTCAAAGAAAAGCTTACAGAGACATATTGTGCTCTAAAAATACAAACTGTTTGCAAATCAGGTTTTGTTGAATATGATTATCTGTGCTAATATCTATACGTAAACACATCTAACGAATTTGGATTTTTCAAGGGTATTTAGCTGTAACTTCACTCTAGCCTTTTTGAAGGCAGTGGTAATAATCCTGTGTTTATCTTTATGATCACACTAAAGTGTTTAATAGTTATGTATTGAGAAAGGTTTCAGTGAGGGAGAGCATGCCCTTTTATCTTAAAAACAGAAAAACTTTATTGCAATATGTCTGAGTGAATGAATCCAAACAGTTATACTGGAAGTAAATTTTTGGTGGTTCTAAATAAAATTTTTATAATGCCTGAGGAAGTTTATACATGAAGTTGCTTTTTTTTTTTTTAATTTTATTTTACTTTTTTCCCTTTTAACTTAACCAGCACATATCCTCATGGTCCCCTTAAGAGCTGAGAAGGAAAGTAGGACTGATTCCTTCAGAGGGCAATTCAGAACCCAGGTCAGCTGTCTGAGACTCCCTTTGGAGGCTTTCTCTTCTAGATAAGTAGTCTCTTCATGTACAGTCAAAGACAGGCAGGGTCCCATAGGGAGGCTAATAATTCTTCTTTCATGAGATGCGTTCTGTTATTCTAAGTAAGTATGATGTTGCAGAAATGAAAAGTGCATTGCTGGGTGAAGCTGTGATATTCTGATACGTTCTAATTACAAAGTCCCCCTGCTGTGAATACTCAGGTGCTGTGCATCTTGGATTAAATTTAAAACAGAATAAACTAGTTGTTTTGCTGCCCTTTACTTGAAAAGATAGAGTAAATAAGGAATAGGGGAAAACTGTGTCACTACCTAAAGTTCTTTATCAGTAGCTATATGTTAATTACCACTCTGTGCAACAAGGTTCAATAGCAGCTGAAATATGATTCAGTTTAAGAAAAAAGAAGGGGGGGTGGTTGAGAGAAATTTACTTTTCAGCTGGTGAAGAGACAAATATAAACCAAGGCTGAAATACTGTGGTCGGCATATTATAGGCTCAAAGGGTTTCAGAAGTGCTCTATTTACTATTTCTTGTTCTTTTGAAAGATTGTTTCTAGTTCTAGTACTCTGAACTAGGTTGGGTTACCTGAACCCATGGGAAATGTCATAGTTTAATGACATGAATGGTAAAAGTTTGCATGCTTACTTTCTTCTTCTTGTGTAAGACCATTTATTAAGGCTGTGTGTTGGAGTGGTGGTTTTTTATTCTGTGTGTATGCATATGTAGAATAAACATCTTCCCTCCCTTCTTCTCACTGTAACCACTTTTTAATAATTTTCATGGGTTAAAATTACATTTAACCTCATGCATTTTTAGAGAAATGGATGTTCTTGGACACACAGCAGGCAGAGATGGGTACAAGTATGCTCTTTTGGTTTCAGCAGAGTTGTTTCCTTTCACATAACTCAAAAGGCAGTTTTGTGTGGTTTTTTAAAATTATCAGTGAATAACTTACTGATGGTGATTGGTAATAAATTATTGATAATAAACTCTTGCCTCCCTCAAATATCCCCTGAATTAAGCACAGTTTAGTCAGTAGTGCAGAGCTCTCAGTGCTCATGTAAGTCTTTGTACTCAGGCTGTTCTTTAAATTTACCTTTGTTCTCCACAGAAGTCCACTTTAAATTTTTCAAAGGCAAATTTAAGAATGTTCTTATGGTCTGACACAGCATTTCTAAATTAGGTGCTTGAGTTCTGTCTGATGCTTCCTTCCCAGGAGCCTGGATAGTTAGTTTTGGCAGTGCTGGAGTAGAGGGGCAGAAGAAGAGAAATTTAGAATTTGAGACTTCCTTCAAAATAATCTGGGCTCTACAATTTCTCAGAGTGGCTCACTTTGTCCAGTTCTTGAGAAAAAGAAAAAAATGTAACAGACAGATGCTTTCCTTCAGTTGTATTCATGTGGTGGAAGTTTCTCCATGCCCTTGTATGTGGGGAGAAGACTGTACCCACTTTTGATCTACAAGGGCTGTTCTTCATGTGTCTTGGAGCTGCTCACAGAATGGCTGAGGCTGGCAGGCATCTCTAGAGACTGTACTTTCTGTGGGATTGAGTTAGATGGTCAGCTAGAGTAGGCTGATCAAGGCCATGTCCGTTTGGGTTTTGAATCTCTCCAAGGATGGAGACTACACAATCACCATGGGCAACCTGTTGCAGTGAAAAATCTTTTAGTTTGTTACTTTCTTTCCTTACGTTTAACTGGATTTCTTCAGGTCTCTGGTATTTTTTTTTTCCATTGCTAGCCACCAGACTTCAGTTTAGAAGTAGTATCTTCCCTTGTGAGCTACCCTTAGGGCTGAGCGAAGCATTCGCTTCTGATACTTCATGAAGCCTGATGAAAAGAGGGATGGAAGAATCTGAGAAGTCCGTTATGTTTCCCTGGGTCCAGCAGGGTCCATTGGCAGGACTCTGGGAATGCAGGAGAGAACCCTTCATCTCGGGCAGTGCCTGTGCATGATGTTTAGTGATACAGTCTTGGATGTAGTTATGTTTTACAATGCTTCAAGTGGCAGAAGTGATAGAAGTCAAATCTGAGCTTCAGTGACCTCCTGATTTTATGATTCATTTTTCCCTAGCAGAAGTTCTTTTTGCTTCCAAAGTACTTTTAAGCAATAATGATTAAAATCTGGCATAATTAAAAAAAACCAAAAACCAAATCAAAATGTGGACATAAAAAGTCTGGCCTGTCTCATATTTTCTTTCTGCTATGAAAGCATCTTGCAGGCCAGTCCTTCACCTGGTGAGGTCCCTGCTACTGCCTGGTAGTACTTGATGCAGGTTGAATCTTGTAGCTCACTTTGGCTTTGCGAGGGCACAGCCTGATGCGCACTCCTCTTGGCCTAGCCAAGGGGCTGGCGTGGAGGAGGGAGACAGCCCAGCACAAGCTGCTGTAGAGGTATTTCTGCAGCTACGTGGTCAACGAGTTCAAAAAACCTGATGAGGCTGAAAAAAATAGTTGGAAGGAGTAGAAGCTTGTGCCAGTTTGTTGTAATTGGCATAGCAGAAGTCCAGCCAGCTGCTTAGCAGCACGTTACTTAATCCTGATGATTGAAGCTTAAGACTCATTTTTAACAGAAGGCATCAACTCATCTTGCTTTTCAGAAATCTTATTTGCTTTATCTCTGTAGTAGATGGTGAGCGTAAAAGAGGTCGACCAAATGGCTGTATGGATCTTTTGTTTGCCTAAGAGAGCTTCAGAAAGGAGGATTTGTCTTACTAGACTGAAGCCTGAGCCTTCCCACTTACTGTGAGCATTCTACTTAATGCAGCTGTATGTATGAGGTATAAAACTGCTTAATATTGCATATGAGTAAGTGTAAAAGTATAGTGATGTAACTTACTCTTCAAAAGAAATAACGCAAATTTCTTGATTCTTTAATTTCTGCATCCAGCAAAGGCTGCCCAATTCAAATGGGTAGGCAAAGGGCTTGATGGCTTTCCAGGTATGCAGCTGATACTGAGATACAGCACGATCCAGCCAGTGTGTTCCTGGTGAGAAATGAAAGGACTATATTAATCTAATTGTCTCTCTGCACAACATTGTGTGTCACCTGCCACCCAGTATACATCAGCGTTTGTGATCTATACTACTAACATATAGCTAGTTTTAACTGAGGATTCCTTACAGACTCTGCAAGACTTACTTTTTATGTTAGGCACTATGTCAAAAATGACTTTGATGGGGAAGTACAAAGAGCATGATAGTCCAGAACTCACTGCTAGAGTAGCTCTTTAATGCCAAACCTGCAAGGGTACGTACTGCAAAATTGTTACAGACTTCAAAAAGTTGTTCAAGTAGCTACCTAATTAAGAATAAGGTACCTGAAGACCTTACTGTGAAAATATTTAATCCTGCACTGAGCTCTGGATACTGACGGCTTTGCTCTTCTGTGGAACCCTGAAATTCTCACTGAAAGTTATTTATACCCCAGTATCTCTCGGACTAGACTTTGATAATGCTGCTAGTAAATCTGCACTGAACTTGCATATAAAGGTCACTGGCTAATAGTCTTATTCTGCATAATGTCCTGGGTTTAGTCTACCTCATTTTATGTTTGTAAACCAAATATAATAGAAATGCAATAAAAGAGTACATAGCCACTTTGAGCTGATGTAGAATTAACACCAACATTTCTTAACACGTGATCTTGTTTTTTTTCCTTTTCCATATGCCAGCTCACTTCCTAATCAAATTTTGAAGGTTCGTATAAGGTTAGTAGGGTTGCATTTGACACTCTGGATTTGGCTCATTTTAGTAAAAGTTGACTGTAATTTGTCTTCCAGTCTTTATATTGTCATGCTTTTTTTTTTAAAGATCTTCAGCTGGCTCTTTTTCCCTATGATTTTCATTATGCACAGTATGAATACTTATTCAAGATTTTTGTGTAAAATATCAGTAATTTGGAAGAAAATTTTTTTAACCATCAAGTTTTTCATGCCCTGTAGAGAAAAACTGTTGTCAGTGGGTTTGTTTATTTATTTTTTATTGGTTTAACCTTTCAGATTTGTTTTAATTGTGCTTTTTACTAAGCTGCCTGTTGGACAACAGAATCTGTACTAATTCTGACAGCTGTTTTAGATGCTTAGTTTTTTAACCCACAAGCTGTTGTGAGGAGAAGGGATTACTGTTCCTTTCTTGTGACACTTGAGGTGAATGGCCTACAGGATTTTGATCTCAAGCACAAGACAACAATTTTGTTGATAAGTAACTGAGAGCTATTTTAAAACAATATATCCAGCAGAGAATCAACTAGACGTGCTATTAGGGGTGTCAACCTGTCATGTTCAGAATTTAATGAAGTGTAGCATTCTCTATTTTTATCCATGAAATCTCTGTGTAATGATTTTCTAAACCCCTTTACAAATAGATATATTTTGGAGTTGGGTAAAAAATCCTCCTGGAAGAGAAAGATCTGCGAGATACCTCCAGGATGTAGTTTTGAAAAAATGTGTGCTTATGGATTCATTTTGAAAGTACTCATGAAAAATTCATCTTGGAGAAGGGGGGAATAGAAGTAGAAATATCTATTTCATCTGAATTCTGTGAATTTGTATTCACTGCGTCCTATTTCAGAAACCCAATTCCCCAAGTAATTTTGACGTATAGGCACAAGATAGAAAAAAGATAGTCAGTGAATATAGTCTTGGGACACCACAGCAAGAGATGACAGTTTAAAGGAATGGTATTAACTTGAAATGCTTACTTTTGGTTTGAAAATGTAGCTATTTATAGTCATGAGAAACATAAGCTTTATGGTGGCCACTGGGCATGAAGACCTACATTCCATCTTGTGCTGTTCTTCTGTAGCAGTTTCAAAGCTGCATCAATCCTTGGAGCCCATGAACTGCTGAATACCCTTTGAAGAAAAAGGAGCAGGTTCGTTGTTCCTGGGTGAGCAAATGCAAGTCACTGATGAGCAGCATCACCGACAGTGATGCACGTCTGAAGGTGGATGCTCATTTTCTGTATAGGCTATAGCCTAATATGCCAAGCTGATAACTCAGTTAACAAGTTATCCACTTTAACTGGATTGCCTTAGGAAATGAAGATAGTCTATACCGAGTCCCAGAACCACTTGCTGTACCTTAGTATCTTCGAGATTTGACTGATCAGGAACTGTGTGCTGTTTTTTGGGGGTGGAGGTGGAGTAGATGCATCTCCCAAGGATGGTAGTACCCTGCATAAAATTATAATGTACTGTGGCCAGCACTATGCTTTTTTCCTTTTTTTCAGTGCTAACATTAAAAAAAAATGTGGCTCTGCAGTTCATATTGTCTAATTTACACTATGACATTGTTTCAGTACAGGGAAAGAGATAAAGCATGTCAGCTTATCAGTAGAAGTCTATTTGAATGACAGTGTCTGTGTTGTGGATATAATTCTGTATACGATGATGTGGAATTTTTCATGGTTCTAAATGTAAGCTTTGACAATATGAGTCTTGTATCATATTTGCAAGGAGTTGTTAAAATTGAACCTGAACAACAACATTCAGCTACTGAAAGATTTGCATTTACAAGAAATATATGGAAATAGAGAATCAGGCAGGGTGCCAACCGCCACTTCATAAAATATAAGGCTACCAGTGCAGTTGTATTTACAAAATTCCTTAACAGAAATCTTTTTATGGGGATCCCAGCAGAATGCTTTCTTATATGGGAGTTATTCTCAGTAGGTTTAACGGCAGTGAATATTCAGTGCTGATGCTGTCTATGGTGACCTTGAAAGGGAAAAAATCCTTAACTTCCACATCATGGACTCATGGAGTAGCTGAGGTTGGAAGGGACCTCTAGAGATACTCGGTCCACCCTCTCCTCAGGGCTGGGTCAGTTTGATGGTCTACAGTCTCTAAGGGTGGAGACTCGAGAAACTCACTGGGCAGCCTGTTCCTGAAGTGTTTGGCCTCACTAACAGTGAAAAAGTGCCTTCTAATGTTTAAATGGAATTTCCCATATTTCTGTTTTCCCATATTATTCTGTCACGAGGCGGCGTCACTGAGAAGAGTCTGCCTTTGTCTTCTTCACTGCTCTTTACATAACTGCTCTGCGATGGAGCACCCTCTTTTCCTCTGACCTTGTTTTTTTTTCTGTTTCTCACTTTTCTTCCCCCTTTCTCTCTTTCTCTGGTGCTTTCTGCCCTTAAGTATGTTTTCACAGAGGTTCCGCAAACTCTGGTGTTGGGCTAAGCTTTGGCTAGCAATCAGGGCCCGTTGGACCAGCTGTGACTGGCACAAGGCATCCCTTTACCTTCTCCCACAGAGTCCACCCCTGCAGCCCCCCACCCCTCCCAAACCATGCCAAATACATTCAGTAGACACATTTTCTCTAGCCTGTTGAAGTCCCTCTGAATGGCAGCATCTGCTCTGTCAACAAATCCTCCCAGTTTTGAATAATCTGTAGAATTGCTGAGGGTATGCTCTGTACCATCAGCCAGGTCCTTAATGAAAAGCAGTACTGGCACCGACATTGACCCCCGGGTGCTCCATTAAAGTGACTGGCCTCCAGCTGGACTTTGGGCTGCAGATCACAACCCTTTGGGCCTGGCAGTTCAGCCAGTTTTCAGCCGCCCCTCTGTCTACTTATTGATCTGTGTTTCACAATTTGTCTGTGAGAATGTTACAGGAGACAGGGCTGAAAGCCTTGCTAAAGTCAAGATAAACAATATCCACTGCTCTCCCCTCATCTGTGTTGCTAGTCATTTCATTGTAGAAGGCTATCAGGCTGGCCAAGTGTGATTCTCCTTCATAAATATAAGCTGTTTCCCATCACCTTCCTGTCCGTGTATTCGGAAATTGTTTCCAGGACTATTTGCTCCGTTGCCTTCCTAGAAATTGAGGTAAGGCTGACTGGCCTGTAGTTCTTGGTATTCTTCTTGTCCTTCCTGAAGACAGGAGGCATGTTTGCTTTCTTACAGTCTTTGTGAACCTCCCTTGATGGTCATAACCCTTCAAGGTAATCTGAGAGTGGCCTTGCAGTGATGCTGGCCAGCTCCGTGAGCACTCATGGGAGCATCCATTCCATCAGGTCACATGGACTTACGTATGTCTAGCTTGTTTGAGTCTTCCCTAACTTGATTCTCCTCCAAGGGTAAGCGTTCCTTGCTCCAGAAGGCATGGAAGAGCTATGAAACAGCTTCTTCCTACAGAGTTTCAGCAAAGCTGGTATCCATAACCCAGTGGTTCAGGATGGGCGGGACCGTTGTATTGATGGAGCGTGGAATGTCAGTATCTGCACTGACAGGAGCATGCCAAGCATATCTACTGATCTCTCTCCATCTCACACAGCTATCCCACATTACTTGCAATTATTTTTATTGGGGGGAAAAAAGTCAAATTTTGTTTAGGTGAGATGGAAGCTTAGCCATCTGAGCGTGCAGTCTGAACTGACTGTGCGTTCTCTGCTTGTACTACCTTCAAATATCCACTTAGATGGGAGGGTCTGCGTGAAGTGAAATTGGACAAAATGGTGGTTTTAGTTATGGTGATTGTAAAAGTATTTTCCTTAGAATATTGTCAAATCCTCATGTCAAGACTTCTCTGTTGTGTTTAGTTTAAATCTCTGCAGAAATTTCCCTCTAGTAAAGTCTGTAGTTAAGCTTTAATGTCCATTACTTTGTGAGATACCACATGGTCACAGCTGAGGCTGGATACTGAATGAATGGATGGATGTTGGATTCACTGGAAAATGTTCTTCATTATATATGTGTAGCTGCTAAGGTAATAATGAGCTCACTGACATTAAATAATAATCTTAGAACTTGGCTAGCCTGAATTGTGCATTTGTTGTACTTGGATTGGCAAATCTTGGAGCTATATGGGGAGGTAACTTGCCTGCCTCAATCAAGGTAAAGATGTGCCCAAATAGAGCTTTTTGATTAGATTAACAGTAGAGTCTGTTCAGTTTGTTAGCGGTTCCATCTGATATTTAATGAAATGTGATGCATGAGGTAAGCAAGGGAAAGGAATTAGAATTTTCATGAAGTATCGTGAATTTTGGTTTTACAGATGCTGCCTTCTGGAGTATTGGGCATGTCCAAACTATTATGCCTGTTTGAACAAGCTAATTTAGTGGGCATAAAAGCAGAAGTAACGTATCTAAATGTGCGATTTCCCTTTCCTGAACACTAATGATGTTAAACTTAAATGATTATACTTGGTTAAAATGTAATTTACTATCTGAAATTTGGCTGAGCTCAGCTTGAAACTAAATGTGCAGTTGGTGGTTTAAAAAAAGTGACAAAAGCTGCTAAAATATTCAGCACTAAGAATATCTTTGACTACTTAGATGCTTCAAGAGCAGTGGCTGAATAGGATAGTCACAGTCGTAATGCACTACAACCTTCTCTCTCCCATTTTGCTGTTTATATCACGCTTGAATGAAAATACATTTTAGTTTTCTGAAAGCCTCTTCTCTGCAGCTTTAAACTTTCAGCAGACAGGAATATTAAAGGAACATTTTTGGCTCTGCTTTTGCATTGAATTGAGAATGTCACAAGACTCTGAAAGGATTCAGCCAAATTGCAGAACCTTCCTTGCCCTGCTCTCAAGCAGCCCACGCTATTAGCAGCTATCTTGGTGGTGTTGGAGATGCCATTAGCTAGTACTGGGAGATCCATTCAACTACGCTAATCATTTCAAGAGGTGCTATTCTGAATTATGTAAACATTGGAGATTAAGGAAGTAGTAGATACTCCAGAAAGGCTTTTGAATGCAGGTCTGCTTCTGCACATTCATGTTTCAGTGCTGACTGCAAATGTCTACAGTAAGAGTAGAACTATGAATTGGCCACTGCTTAGCCTTAAAGGTATAATCCAGCTACTTCTTCCTCAAGTCTTTCAGACTCTAGTTCGTGTAATTCCCTGGTCTTAGTGGAAAGAGAAAGGACCAGGTAATCCTTAACTTTCTAATATTGTTACATGACTATAGATGGGCTGTAATGCAAATTTGTACCTGAGTCTTGGCTGCCCTGAAGCTTGAGGATTTTTAGCTTTAGTTTTGTTTTCAGTGGTCATCAGCTCTTGAATTTACAGTAAAAATGTGCATGAAAGAAAGAACCTTTAATCTGAGAAGGATTTTAAATGTTCTCTTTAAGTGTGGTTGACATAACTCATCTCTTAAGAAATAGTATATTGTGAATGTATAGGTCAAAGGTGTGTTTTCTTTATTTTATTTAGATTCTCCCCACTTCTGGAAGAACCTCAAAATCTGAACAGCTTCTGCCACAGTTTGGCTTTACACCGTCAACAAATTACCATTCCATCAAGAGCAATGAGCTCCACAACACCAGGTCAGTTTGTTTGTTTACTTTGATACCTCACTGCTGCAGAACACTGTCCTCTATTAGGATGTACAGGATTCTGTGTGTTGATGCAGTGGGTTTGGCCACTGACTGATATGCCAGCTGCATTTAATAAGATACGACTGTCTTATAAAACAGGATAAAGGCAAAAAAGGCTATTTTGGGGATATCTTATCTCAGCTGAATTATAAAGCCGGTATAATCCTACAGTGCTTTTAAAATATTTTTGTAGAATTTATTAAGAAACTGCATAATCATGATTGGCCATGAATACGCATCTTGAAACATTTTAATTCTTAATATTTGTGTTCAGTCATTAAATGACTATCTGCCTGTGCACAATTGCCTTGTTTAAAGAAAGTGCAAATGGTATTGTTACTTTTCTTTTTCTCTCTAAAGTTATATTTGCCCACATCGGGCGTTCTTTGTAGAGCATGTAATTAATAACAGTCTCAGGACCTGCTTTGTCTGATACCTGCAAAATGAGTTACTGCAGGTTCACCTGATAGAAAGTGAACTATTAGTAGCTGTACTCAGTGTTCAAACTTTCAAAGACACAGAATGCTGCATATGGAACATGCCTTGACTACAGTTCTTTTGAGGAGTGAGAGTCCCCAATTCAAATCTGTGCAACGTCCCATATGGTTCGCACTTTGTTCACCGACACTTGAAGTATCTATTTCTAGTACTGTTGGTAAAATAACCCTTTACAGGTGGCTTATTTTATGACTGCTTTGGTTTTGTACAAACAGCCTATAAAAGCATCAGGGAAAACACTGTAAGAGTTAGTGAGCTGTATAATCTGCTAGATAGATTATAGATGCCCTGTCTCATAGAAGTGTAATTCAGTGAGGATTTTTGGAGAATTGTTGATTGGAGTGTTGAAAACTGGCCATAACTGCTTTTACATTAAATGGAGTCAAGCGTAGCTGGGTTTCATACTTGGCCTCTTTTTCTTACATTGCAATTTAGTGCATGCAGTGAATTATCCCTACAAAGCATGACGGGGCATTCAGCAGAAAGGCTTGTCTTTGTTTTATCTGTATCCCAGCAGTGATTAGTATGAAATAATCTTGTACTTTCCAAAACATGCAGTTCAAATTCCAAGATACTCCAGTTGATTGGGTATCTTTCTAGTGTTTCTTATCTTGTACTAGATACAGTCTGCAGAAATAGCTAAAAAGAAAGTAAATTTTCCAGTACTCTTATTGCTATGAAGAAACATATTGTAAATATGCATTCATGTTTGCTGTCTTTCCAAATGCAATAAAGGAGAAGCATTCAGTGTAATCAGATTACCTGTAAAGGTATTTAGACACCCTAGAAACATTGCTTTCAGTAGGCTTTTGGTGCCTAAATATCTTTAAATCTAGTCTTCAGTGTCCCCCATCATTAGAGTTTGCCTGTGGAAACTCCGAGCTGCTTCACCAGTCACATCAAACAGCTCTGTGGCATGTGCAGTGTTGCAGTATTCCAGGGCAACATCACCCACGGGATCCTCATTTTTCTTTCCCTCAGTGAAAGGGAAATGAGGCAGGATTTATTTGGACTTCAGTCTCGCATCCTGCTTGAAGTAGCTGCTGTGGACTAAATGAGGATGAGTGTCTCCTTACGGCATCTCTTCTGTCCCCTGATGGAGGGAGTCTGAGGTGTCTTTTGGGTAGTGTTCTGTCACCTTCTGGCAGTCACTCAAATTTCTGCTTTCAGTGCAGTCACTGTAATAGACTGGTAGGGAACAGTGGTTGGAAAGGCTTCCGGTTTATATGCGCAGTTAACACTTGATAATCTTCTAAAAATTCTAATAAAATGTGCTGAATTTTCTTACTGCATCCATAGTGACGGAGTTCCCCCTTCCCAGTCCTTTTCAAACGTGCATATTTATTCATATGTGGTCTTTGTCCCATTGCAGTTTTTATTGCTTCTTTTTCTTTCTCCTGGAGTTTGTTTTTATGAAAGTGAACTTTATGAGATGAAGAGATAGAAGGGCAGCTCCATCCAGCTTCTAACTTGAGGTTAGAAATATATATACTAAGATGTACTTGTTTCACTTGTAAGATGCTGCAGTAGTCGGGGAAGTATCTCTAGTATTCCAAAAGAAAAAATGATTGTATTATCACTGACATGAGCAGCTTGTTCCTGCGATAGTTACCCTGTGGAAGGCATTTCTTGCATTTATGGCACATAATTTAAATGGCAAAAGCCTGCTGGAATTGTGTCTAATAGTGTTAGAGCAGGGGCTTTTGTGCTCTTGCTTTTGACTCCTGAGAATCTTGTGCTTCTTCAGGGAATAGGTTGCTATATTCAGTTACAGCCAGTGGTTAGGGCAGTTTAAAATAATTTCTAAGCAGGAAACTTTAAACATTCCCACTTAATACAGACAGTATTTAAAAACACTCTTTTTCTATTGTGTAATACGAGATGCTACCTGTGTGTCTTCTACATAAGACCTGTGAAAATTTCCATAATATATTGTAAATACCAATATATTAGGTCATGGTTGTAGGTTGCAATAGAATGGTAGTTAAATTTTTTTCATTTTACAAGTTATCTAGCCCACATACATGCTGTTTACACAAAAGATAAGCATACTTAAATAAAAAAACAAAAACAAAAACAAAAAACAAGAGACAAACTAGTAAAGCAATGCTACTCTGTAAATGAATGGTATAGGCTAGCCCACTTCATGGATGGCTTGTTCTTGTCAATGAAGAAAATTCTGAAATGCTGTAGAAAGCTTCAATTATTGAATGCTGTGCTATAAATTTCTCTGTATTTTTAAAATGTGATATGCAAAGTGGGGGAAATACTTATTTCTTTAGAATTGCTTTCCCTTCACACCTAAATTGTCAGAAAGTCCATTGAAAGACCCACTGGGGAACAAGCAAGAACTACGCGTGTTTTATCCAAATATTATCTGAGGAACCTCTCTGGATAGGATTTGTTCATGACAGCCATGCACATGAGTATTTCCTTATGTTGTATGATGTAATGAACAGGTCTCCACTGTAGCAACATCTACTTGCAATAACACTGCAACCCATTACAGTGATCTCAACTCTTGGAACCCTAAGGGAGCAGGCTCTTGCTAATCTGAGGAGCTATAAAGTTAATGCTGAATCCCAACAGGGGAAGGTGCTGATGTTTGGTTGTTTTCTTTGCTTGTTATAAATTGTAAGATCATTAAGGAAATGTTTACATCCTGTTGCCATTGCACGTCTGAACTGATCTGTGTGCGTAAAAAGCATTGGACAGAAAAAGAAAATATTTATTTGCCCTTATAGGGAATAGTTAACCTAGTGTTTTGAAAGAGACTTTTTTTTTTTTTTTTTTTTACTACTAAGTAATACCCAGTGGTGAATTAATGCTCACAGATGTATTTTGGAGTTATTTGGCTCTGTCTAATACTTTGAAATGTATCTTCTGTTAATACAGTGGTGTGGTTGGGGACTGTGTCTGTTGTGTGCCTGCCAGCTCAGTTTCCAAGGATTCCAACCGTTGCAAAGGCTGTTACTCTTCTGAACAGGAGATCACTTCAGTTTAAGCATGTGTTGGTTTAATACAGTATTTCATACCCAGATTTTTTCAAAGAAAAACAGCACCTATGCAGAAGGGTGGACTATAAATATTTCTGTAAAGATTGTGGGGGCATGATGGCCCTAGGTTTTCATTGTGTACCCTGAGAAGGGGAGTAAGTCCAGAGAGATCTCGCCTCTTCTCCCCTTTCCCTCTCCCATCACCCAGACCTTTCAGGTTTTGTACTTTGCTTTTCACCTTGAAATTAGAAGTAACATTGGAATAGTTAAATTAAGTAAATTCTGTTAAAACATGAAAATACTAAAGCCCCTAAAGTTATTCATGGAATCACTTGGGGTAGAATAATTTCTGTTAGGGAAAAGGGGTAAGTAATATTAGTAATGATACTAACAGGTGATGAAGAAAGGAAGATACCTGGAACTCTAAACTGTCCAGCCAGTTTCTAGATGCTGCGAACTATTGCTAAATGGGCATCGTTTAGTATCGCAGTCCCCCAGTGTTAAAACACATATCCAGTTTATCTGATTTCTTTCTTTTACTGTTGCAAACAGGCGAAATGCTGCTGGGGAAAGCTGGTCAATTGATTAGCGTGAGCGAGCTTTCCAGCATCCTGGAGGTCATGCTGGTTTTCAAAAGCATAACAACATCTGCCTGCTGCTGGGGACAAGTTGTAAATACATACAGTTTACTTAACTTGCACCTAGGTGAAATCAGCTCTTTCATAGATTTGTAATGACTCAATTAAAATCCCAGTCTGATATATAATATATTGGAAATCCCAGTTCAAACTTCTTTCTGCTTTTCAAAAATATTGCTTATTTTTCCAGGTCTTAAGCATCTTGTAAGAGCTGCCTGTTGCTGTAGTCAATCGGAAGGTGATTTTTCTTTTCTTAATAAACTGAGTGGGAAGAGAGAGGAGCCATGTGCTGAATTCTGCCAGTTACTACTTTTGGATCACTTTTCTGTCATCTTGATTCTGAATTTCTTTAATAGGCGTTTGTTTGTTCCTCTTGAGGAATAGCTTGTTCTTCCTCTCTGCAAAGTTGACTCCCCCTGTTTTCTTGTTCTGCTTTGCTCTGCTTTTTCATAAATCATTTTCCTTATATTAGTAAAGACTAAGTATAGAAAATGCTCCAAAATGGTATTTCCCCTACTGTTTTAATATGCATTGAAATGTTATCTTGCAGTCCAGTAACCATTTCTGCATCAGCAGTAGATGCTGTGAACAGATGAATATTTTGATGAATGATCGTGTATGTAGTTACTCTAAAATATATTTTGTCAGTCTTTTTGTAAAAAGATTTATGAGAACTTTCAGTCCAAAGCAAAATAGTAAATGAAATATCAGAAGGCTAAAAGCTCTTCCTCATACAGAAATAGGTATGTTTTGGCAGGTGTTTGAGTTCCATTGAAGCTGAGTGCATGGATGTTTTTCGGACCTCTGACTGTAGACTGAAGGAATCAAATGCATTTGTTCCTTGTGATGACTTTTTCTTTGATTTTAAAAAAAAAACCCAAACCAGCCACTTAGAGAAAGGCTGGATTAGATATAGGTTTGGTGAATTCACTGAATATGGCCCAAGAACTTTCAAGTTTAATAGATATATTATCTATATCTATCTATCTATGTGTGTCAGAGTACTGCAGCTCTTTAAGAGATCAAAAAGGAAAAAATAAAATCTATCATCTCAGCCTTAATGAAATGTGTAAAAAGAAGGATTCTTCCCCAGCCGCACCCCCTGCTTTTTTTAACTTTCAATGCAAAGCATGACTCAGATGTGCAGCCCGGATTTTGACCTCTTGAATCTCCTTACAGAAGTCCAAAATAGCCTCAGTCTGATATAAATCTTAGTTTTGCCCTTATGAAGTGTAAAAGAAGTTGCTGTTTGTAGACTCTTTCTGTGTCTCTGCATTTTGCTCATTATAGTTTAAGCCTCACATCCTTTCTAGGTGTTTCTAGGTAAAATCCTAATAATTCACAAGCATGAATGAAAAATCTGGATCCAGAATATAGGGATTTAATATACAAAAAAGGTGTATACAAGAATGGGGATTTAATATACAAGACTACCAAATAATAAATAAAATGCTGTGTATATGCATTAGATGAGAAAGCATAATCTTGTTTACTTGCTAGTAATTAAAATTTGTAAATACATTGAGCTACTCCCTATATTATTGGGAGTGATTGACACCATTTACCGGTAAAATTGATAATCAAAGCATTACAGTGTCATGGTCCTGCTCTCATTTGTGCATTTACACTTGTGCATGTTCATGGAGGTCTATAATTTTGT
The DNA here is from genome assembly GCA_034008185.1 of Gorsachius magnificus. Taxonomy (NCBI): domain Eukaryota; kingdom Metazoa; phylum Chordata; class Aves; order Pelecaniformes; family Ardeidae; genus Gorsachius; species Gorsachius magnificus. The sequence continues at coordinate 125,870,822 of CM067082.1, read as the reverse complement.
GTGCTAACTCTTCAAGTTTTAAGTAAATAAATAATGACAACACAAGTCACCTAGCCAGTGTGTTGGGGGATTAGTTACTACTTTCTGCAGATTCAGGTTGCCTGAAGAAAACGAGTCTGGAGAGTGTTTTATGATACAACCTTGTGGTTCTTTAACATGATATATGCATACAAACTTTAACCTATGCGTACATAAAAAATTCCTATCTCTTCAAACAGATACTGTGTTTGAAAATTACAATTATAATTGCTTTTTCCTTTCAGGAATGACTTGTTACGATTGGCCACCAGATGTTTTTGTCTTTCAAAATAACTGCTTTGTTGGTCTGTGTAGCCAAAGCATAGGTCTTTCTTACTTCTTGAGCAGTAGCGCTTTAACAGCTGAATTAGCTCTCTTGGGAATAAATCTTGAAAATTTTGGTTTTATTTCTTTCAGTATGGTTTATAAAGCTTGTAAAGATTTTTCAGAATGGCTGTTTTTTAAATAGAAGTGCAAACTTTTTCTTATTTTAAGTATATAATTTATCCTCAGTGTTCACTTTGACACTTAAAACACGCACCTCTAGAAATAGCAATCAAATTTATTGTCGAGTGACAAAGCACGGTATTTCGCAGTCCTTTCAGAGTTATCAGAATTTTTACTCTGATTAGTTCATTAAACTAAGATGGCACAGCTACACTTTCACTGGAGTCTAGTGAACAAGCCCAGCTAAATTTAATTTAAGTCAATGTGGCAGTATAAATTGAATACATTACTTAAATGGCTTTTGGCTCCCCAGCTGGTATGCTTTCATATATCCTGAAAAAAAAAAAAAGAGTTTACTCACAGAACAAAACTCTGAACAGGTCACTTGCTGTGAGAGATTGGGGCTTTTGATGCAGAAGTATTCTGTAAACCATTTTCCATGCCTTAATTTTTGCTGCTTGCCAAAGTGCATCTAAACTGGGACATTGCTGAATTTTGTTAGGTATCAGGATATAACTGGTTCGGGGTAAGCATCTGATTCTGCATGGGTGTGAGACAAACAGTGCAAAAAGACAATTCCAGCTTGAAAGAATCATCCTCAATGAAATATAATTTATTCCCATTATATCTTTTTCAGTGGCATTGGCCTGTGGTGGTTTTAACTGTGTGGTGATAAAGGTGTTAACAGTGTGGAAGGGGCAATAAATGCTTCTCTGTTAGCTGTTGGGGAGGTTAGGTTTTTGATTTTGCATCCCGGAGCAACAAAAACCAAGTTGTACTTCACCAATACTAAAATATTAAATATCAGGTGCTTATTAACACCTTAGTAGATATTAAATATCAGGTGTAATGCTAAACATACAGATAACTTGCATACAAGAATATTAATATAGCTAGCTAAACAGATTTTTAAATGTTCTAAACCAGATTTCAGAATGCTATAAAATAAAGCTAACCCTTTTTAAATTAAAAATTTATATTTTGAGTAACCGTAGGAAAGGCAAATCAGAAGATTGCATTCTCTATAGAGTGAAACTATGATGTTATAACTCATGTTGGCTAACATGCTTCTAAGAAAAATGTTTTCAGGCAAATGGTTAATGTTTTTGATGATAGGCTTGGTAGTTGTTGAGGAATATAAGTAGACTTCTGTGATATGTGACAATCTGTTAAAAATAACATTATCCAAAATCATTACGGCTGTAAATGAAATAAACCCCTGAAGGTTTTCCTAGTATATATCTGTAGGAACTTATTATTAGTTTAGTATTACTCAGTATTTTTATCAGTTATCTAGAGGAAAAGAAGTATTAATTCTCGTAAAGCTAAGATCAGTTATATTGGAATAAATTTGGTTATATAAGGTTGATAAAAGTCAATCCTGTTGAAAAATATGCATTTTAATCAAATAAAAGTAACAAAGAATGTAGCACTTGAGAAGAATCATATAGTATTGATTAGAAGAGACCTCTAGAGGTTCCGTGGGGCTATTGCCAACATCAGATCAGGTTAGGCATGGTGTTCTCTAGACCAGTCTTGAAACCCTCAAGGGCTGGAGATTTGCAGAGCTCCCCTGGGCATCTTGCTCAAGTACTGCCCTGTCTTCCTGGTGAGAAGCCTGAGCCTCCAAGTTAGAATTTGTGGCCATTGAGCCTTTCACTGTCATCTTAACACTGTAGAGAAAAACATACCTGCATGATGTTTGTAACTCCCCCCCCCCCCCCAAGCAGTTGCAGGCTGCTCTTAAACCACCTCAGTCCTCTTCTTGCCAAACTAAAGAAGCTCTGCTTCCTCAGCTTCACCTTGGAGGCCCTGACTAGATAGTCCACTCTTGAAAGCTCTCCACTATCAGTCTTTCACCGTCTATCTGTACACAGGAAGGCTTGATTATGACTTGTAAGTCATGGTAAACACCCTGAAGCATGAAAAGGGAAGCTAGTGCTATCAGTGGTAGCTGATAAAACACATGGGCTTCGTCACAGCCTGGGAGCTGAATGCTGACAGTAAGTAATGCTTCTCCTTCAGTGGCCAGATCCAGTGTTGGGGATGGAGTAGATAACCTTTGGATTAGTCAGGAGTAAGTCTTAGTTTCCTTTTCAGCACAGAAGAGAGACATGGTTAGGGTCAAGCAAAACTTTTCCTTCAGTCGCTGTTTAGACTAGGTGAACAAAACTGTTCTTGGGAGTACTGGTTCTAATTCTGTCTGATAGTGACACTTCAGAAAGGGCTTTGAAAAAGAGTTTACAGAAATAATACAAGTCTGGAAAATATACCTTCTTGAAAGAAGCTTCAGGAATTCAGTCATTCAGTCTACCTCTTAACCTTCAGCAAAAGAAAACAATGTGATTGAGGCTTCTTTTTATATATATGAGTGCCAATGTGCCAAAGATTTCTGGTATGTAAGATGCTTACTCCTAACGGCGAGATTTAATGATATCTTGTGGCTGGAAGCTGAAGGTAGACAGGTTAGGAATGGGGCTCCTTTTTTCAACAGTGTTCGTAATTAACCATTGGAATATGCTGGATAATGATTGGGGGGGGCTAATTTGTCATGTGGCTCATCCTTACAAGCTATAAATCCTGACAGCCACCTAGAAGTTGCGTCGATTGTCACTAAATGCATGACAAAATATTAATGTGTTTTTACTGAATAGAAGTCTGCCATCACTCAAAGTGAGTTTGGAAAGCCTCCAGACTTCTAAGTTTAGATTTCAGTCTCCCAGGAAATATTTAACCAGCTCTGCTTCTACTACTTTACTGCTAGTAATCCTGAAGTCATTGTGCTTGCTGGAAGCTTACGCATTGGGAGCATCCTGCGTTGCCTGAAAAAAGGTTGGCTTCACTTGATGCAGACGCTTCAGCGTAACCTGTAAAGCCTTCCTTAAGTATACGGATTTGCTTTGGGATCAAAAATATTGTGTAATTCCAAAGTAAGTCAGATCTGAAGTAGCTCAACTAAAGAAATGTCCCTGTGGCACCTACTTTCAGCCGTTGCCACATGTCATCCTGTGCTCCAATTCCACACAGACCAGGGTCCAGATTTTTATGTTACTGGGGGGAGGGCTCACTACCATCTTTGAACTTCTTGCCTATGCAGCTGGACTGTCACATACACAGAGTATTCCTTGGATTGTGCCAAGTATGAGAAATCCTAATGACTTGGTGGGTTGGACTAATTAAGTGCATCTACTCTTGATGTTCCTCTTTTTTTTATTTTTCTTTGTTGTTTTTTTTTTCCTTTTCCCCCTCCCCAGCATTTGAATTTCATTCTTAGTCTTGGCATTCCCAATAATCTGTTTGATCTTCTACAGACATTGTTTGTTCAATGTACTGTCCGGCATCATGTTGTTTGGGGGGGGAGTTTGGGGTTTTGCTTTTTTAAAAAGACCTAATTAATATCTTTCAGAGGCTATCGAGTAAAGTTTGGTTTCTCTGGGTGCTTCATGGCTGTATTCTATTTGGCAGGTCAGTTGCTTTCCTAGTTTCTATCTCTTTCAATCCTCGTATTTTGATTTAGCGAATTGCTTTTGCGGTATCCAGATTTTTACACAAAAATCCCTTCCCACTGTCATTATTAGCAGGGTTCTTTATATCTGAACACAGAAGTAGTGTGGACGATGCTCGTCGTTCCCTGCATCACTGCAAACTCGCTTTACCTCCTGAGTGATTTTACTCCTCAGATAGCTGTTGCACTTCAGTCATTTACTAAATTTGGTGTCCAGACTTATTGCTGTGTGTTGGTGTCAGCGGGGGGACAGGGGGACAAGAGAGGACAGGGTCACCTCTAGTGTGGGAGAGCAGGCGGGGGACTGCGAGCAGAGGAACTGCGTGATTCAAAAAGCCACCAAGGGGAGTTTACATTTTGAGAAATGACTTTTTCAGTGGCAGTGCCAGAATAAGCAGCTTTAGTGACCGCCTGCCTGTTGTTCTCACTCTTCTCATTGACTGCTCCCTCATGCCAGGGTATTTTGATTTGTGTGGCCACAGGTTGAAACAGATTTGGGACCTGGTCCAGGCTCAGACATTCCCAAGGAAAAAAGGGTTGCTTTTAGCCTGGATTTGTTCCTCGTTGTGGTTTACTACGTAGCCACACAATCAATAGTATTGGCAAGGTGAGGAAGGAAGAGGGAAAAGAGCGTTTAACTCCTGTACTACCTTTGAAAGAAATGATCGCGAGTGATCCTTGAGCAGGAGGAGCGTGGTCAGCCTCCAGAACCGTGGAGAAATGACCAACAAGGTCACATCATCTGTCATACAGAGTACCACTTTTAAAGTGGTATTTCAGCATCTGACCGCCAGGCATTCTTTCATATTCATTAAGATATATGCAACACACAGCAGTTAGAAGTATGTGAAGTACGCTTTGTTGAGGGATCATGCAATTAGTATTTTCCTATGTGAATTTTTAAGATCTACATTTTTTTTGTAACGATGTGTTTCTAAAATGTTACCTTACACAGAAAGTTAAATAAGACACCATGAATAAAGACTTCTAGTTTCTTTATTCATTAGGTTTGATGCATGAATGTTGATTATATTGAATACCCTAAAAAAGGTGTGTTTGCCAACTTTTAATTTTTTTCCCACCCACGCACCGCCTCCTGATTTTGTCTCTAGCAGCCCAGATGTGTTTCTGCAGAATAAGTGTTTCTGCAGTGATAATTGTAACACTTAGAAAAGGTAATTTGCAGATTAGGTAACTCACAAAAAGCAGGACTATTTTGTAGCACCTTAATTTTGACGCTGGTGACAATTTCAAAATTTCATTACAAAGTCTGAAATGTTAATAGTGTGTGGAATATCTTCATCTAGAAATTAAGTACTGCTTTGTAGCATTTAGGAAATGAGCCTCGAGGTATGATTTAAATTGGGGGTGGGAGGGCAGGCAGACTTTACTTCAGGCAACGCTGCACATGTTCTGGGGTGGATCCAAGTTTTGCTGAACCAGCAAAACTTGTGGTTTGAACCTGCCTCAGGGAATACTCTTAAAAAAAAAATAATAAAAAATTGGTTATCTCTAAGAAGACTAGACAAAACAGCTAACGCCACAGTGAGTTCTGCAGCCCCCCCTTGATGACCTGTTTCCGTGTGTGATTGTACTTAGAAACATAAGGTTCCTATTCTTTATGCTTATGTTTCTACTAGTGATATCTATTGCTGTTTAACATTGAAGTTTAAATATGCAAGATTTGTAAAGTCTGAGAATTTTTTTCAAAGTTTAAAGTGGTCTGAAACAGATTACAACAACCAATCTTATTTTGGACTGTTGCTCACTGCGGGGGACGATTTTAAAATCATGTAATACCTAGATAATGCTTTTTTTCCTTTCTTTTTTTTTTTTTAATTTTCCTAGTTATGACAAAGCTGAGCAGCTGTCTGGTCCTGGGTTAATGCCTGATTTTGGTGAGGGCTGTAGTTCTTGGGGCCGTGATGTGTGGTGTTGGTGTTGTCCACCTCAGTATCTGTTCCAGAGTTGAGGGTCCTACAGGTGCTGGCCTCAGGCTGGGAATTCTGGCAGAAAGGAAGGCAACCTGAGAAGGTTTGACAAAACTCCCGTTCATTAAACATGGGATATTCTGAGTTTAAAGTTTTTGGTTTAACACTGCAGCAGTTTCTGCCAAAACAAAGCCCTGAGCTATTTTAGTATTTCTGAATTTCTACCCAAAGTGCCCTTTGTTCCCAGTTATCGTTAATGGCTGTTTGATCTGAAGACATGAGAACTAGTGACTGCTGCCATCCTGTTTTCCCTCCTCATTTGTTCAGTGTTCTTCTCCTAGGGTGTTTTTTTTCCAGTCTTCTCTTTACTAGATTGTAAAAATCTAGTTCAATTTCTTCAACCTTTCCTCATAGAATCACACTTTTAAATCTCTTCATATTTTCAGTTTTCTCTTAAGGTGCCGTCTAGAAGTGACAGGAAAAGTTCTGTTGCATAAAAGTAAAATTATGCAAGTAATTATTGTTTATTGCTCTTTCATTCCTTAATAACCCTCAATTTGCAGACATAGACACTCTCAAGTGTCTGGATTATGGATTCACCAGGTTCTGTGCCCCTCAGTACTTGACTGTAGGACATTGCCATGGCACGAGCAGTGTGTATGACAACTGCTCACGCGTGGCTTCCGCTGTGCACTGCTGTCTAAGGCTGCGTCTGTGCTGTGCAGAAATGAGTTTACAGGTTTTTCAGAATTGAATGTCTGTGTCATCCATTTGTAGAAGTTTCATGTTGTCTGTATTCTTGATTCTTCCTGTGCTGGGTAATGGAGAATAATCTGACATGAGTGGGAAATTCACAAAGGATTACTCATCCTGGGGCGCGGTAGAGGAAAAAGATGTTTTCTGTAGGTATGGAGACCCATGAGTTATTGCCTGTGCTCTGTGTTGTGTGACACTTCCCTTGCTAATCAGAGGGGGAAAAGCGATATGTTAACCACTTCAGGAAATGGTCAGCTCTGACTCGGAACAGCATTCGCGATCCTTTGGCTTGCTGGAACGCGCAGCCTGTATGGGGTCTGCGTTTAACCAGATCTTCTCGTTAGGGACAGAGGGAGTTGAGTCTCAATAGTGATGCCAGCACTGTATTTCTAGTGAAGGTAATTAATAGGAAGAAGCATACCACAACCCCTGCTTTAATAAAAAAAAAAAAAAGGCAAAAAGCAAAAAAAGAAGCGTAAACCAGTATAAAAAATTCAGCTACTCTATATTTTGAGACAGTACTATTTTGAGGCAGTACCCTGCAATAAAGGCCAGTGCACAATGCACACACTTTAAGCTGCATGAAGAAAACAGACATCAGATAGCTTTCACAGCTTCCCCTAAGGTGCTCGCAGCTGTTCCTCTTTTAAAAATTTTATCCCTAACTCGCTTTCAGTCATTGCTGTGGGTGCAGAGAGCAGTCATATATTGCTCAAAAGCAGCCTCAGATGCTGATGAATATGCTTTTTCTGTATTGAAAAATTCAGCAGTTACCCTAGACAATTTTTTTTGTGGACAAATTCACAAGTAAGTGTAAGCCAAGACAGGAAAATCCTGAAATAGCCACTGAGTGCTTCGTCTTCTCTGTTCAGCTATTTTGTAAAGAGCAGAAGGAGACAACTCAAAATATAGTGCTGCTATACGAAATACTACATTGCCTTTCCCCTGTGTTATTTCTGCGACTTCATCAATGTTTTACCAGACTGGTATATTAGAATATACCTTTTCATGCTGTGTCCTTGAGGGGGTCTACTTGTTATCCTGTTGAAAGGTTATTCCTGTGAGCACTCCTTAATCTATTACCATCCGAGGAATCTGTGATAGATGACAAATAATGTTTTGATTTCAGTTAGTCGATTAGGAGTACCTATAGACTTGTGGAGGCACCATTCATTTCTCTGGCAGGGAGACACTAACAAATGACTGCAGTAGCTCTCTTTGGTGTGCAGATCTGTCTATACATGGGAATTTAATGGTAGAGCTCTTTCAGTAATAACAAGAAACTCCCTAACCAGTCAACTGCATAACGAAGCAAAACCAGCATTTGCATGTAGAGGAGGATTAGGAAGACGGACACTGGCACAGTGGCTTGAAAGCAATATAGAGAAGGGAAAATGAGGTATCAAATGAAGACCTTAAAAGCTGTGTGGGGGGAGAGGTAAATGCTGGACTTGGCTTAAAAGAATAAAGAACTAGGACATAAAGTTATGGGGAGAATACACATGCAGAAACATAAGAATACATGAGAGTAAATGTGTCTAAAGTGTGAGTAAGGAAAAGAAATTTTTTAAAAGAACTTCCTGGGGAAATAGCCTCCCTTCCGCTTGGCACTGGTCCTCGGTGTCACGGGGGAACTGGGAACCAGCTTCTCTGGTACTCTACATGCCTGGCTGCTGAAATGGAGATTTGTTTCAAAGTTGACTAACGCTTTACAGCTAGTCGGTACTTTATAGTGCTGAAAACATTCCCATTGATGGGATTCCAAGGTATTCAGCTGCCACTGATTTCAAAGTCTGGTTATATTACTGAGGTAGCTCAGTGGATATGGACTGGAAGAACAAATTCCTTTAATTGCTTTTTAAAGGGATACCTGGATCACTTTTCTTACATTTTGTATTTTCTTCCCTCTGGGAAGTGTTTCTGAAAGCAGTAAAAACCTTTTACTTTACAAATTACTAGTCCCTTCTGTATAACTTTATCCAGAACCAAACCCTGGGAGCATCCCCTCTCTGAGCACTAGCAGCTCCTTTTGCCAACTCTACGCGGGCTGGGGCAGCTGCCTGCTTTGGTTTGGGAGAGGAAGGGATCAGAGGCAGAGGAGGCTGCATGTACGGTGCACAGTAGTGTATTCAATAGACTAGGTTGCAAGTCCATGCAAAATGGAATTAGTATTATGAAATAATATTATGGATTAGCTTAACTGTGTTTAACTTCATCATAGCTGGTTACTGGTCTCTTCCCCCTCTCCCCCCCCCCCCAAAAAAAAAATATGATGTTGCAGTTTAGTTGTACCATGGAATGAAAAAATAGAGACTTAAAATAACCCAATCAACCAAACAAAAAACAATGCCTCCAAAACCCGCCCCCCAAGAGATGTCCTACCTTGAACCTCTCTGGTGCATGTATTTAATATCCTTGTGAAAGGGATGCTTTGATGGTATAGGAATGTGCTGGTATTTTACAATCAAAAATCTTGTGAAAGCACTGTGTATGTCTTGTCTATTAAAAACAAAAAAAAAAAGCACCCTGCAAGTAGGTCTGCTAATGCTTCCTGGGCTGGCAACATCCACTGTTCTGACAGTTCCAGGGCTTTGGTAGCAGCTTGCAGTCATTGTAAATTGTACCTTGTTTTCCTTTGCAGCACTGATGTTCTTAGATGGCAAAGACAGTATTTCCAGTATTTCCGCTACCTTATATGTGTGGCTGCATAACATACAGAGATGAGCTGTCTGGGCAATCTATAGAATCCATATGAAAAAAAAACCCAACAAAACTTTTCTGGGGAGGGGTTGGGCCCGAAGATTGTGCTCTCTTCCTGGGACATGTAGCCTGATCTTACTTCTAAAGTAAATCATCCTGCTGTCTAGCACCTTCTCCTTCCTGCCCTTCAAGCTCTCCAGAGATGTCTTATGCAGTCCTGTAAAGAGCCAGGAGGTGGGCAAGGTCTCTTTAATTAGTACCCAGGATGTTTTATTTAACCATCCATCTATGTTGCACAGTGACTGTGCCACAAGAATTGCACAAAGCTTTTCTTAACTGTAGGCGGTTGTTCATTTATTAATGTAAACACCATGTGCCTTGGATGTGTGAGCCCTAAAAATAAACTTGCGGAGTTAAAAATAGGTCTCTGGGAGTACTGAGATGCTGCTTAATCAGAACCAGCTGCAAGCTGTCTAGAAAATGTAAGTTATATGGAGCCAGATGGCTTTTGCCCTTTTTGCTTTAGACAGCGTGTAATTTGGGTAACTACAGCTACAGTAATGTATTTTCCCAGTCAAACTGTTTGATAAACATATTTGTTTCGAACAGACGCTTCCAATTAGAGAACCAGTAAAATGTTAATTTATTTTAATATTTCTCCACGTGGGTAAGCCAAAGGAAGGTTGCATAATACGAAACTCAAAGGCAGGCACAATAACTGCGCACAGCTGTATTCGGCAGGAGCTAGATCGTGACTGGGCATCTTTGTACAACGGGGCTCTTGCTCAGGGAACAGGCCCACTGAAAGCAAGGGAAGAATGATTTACATGAAATTAATGGCATAATGATCAGTGGCACTCGTGGGGATTAAGTCTGTCGGGAATAAAGCATTGCACAAGGTATAGGAAGTGTGTCAGAAGGATACCTGGCAAGTGTACATCGAAACAACAGCCCATAGATTTCAGGAAGGGTTCCTTGCAGCGCTTTTGCCTAACTGATGGTATTAAAAACAAAACCCGTTGTGAGGCTTGGCAGTTTCCACAATTCACCAGCCCGCTGCTGGCGAGCGGCGTTCAGGCTGTGTTTGGAGTCTCAGTGACTAGTCTAGGGAGTGGGAAACTGAAGCTCAAGTCTGCTTTATTTCATTTGGAACCACCTGGGACAGGGAATTCTGCTTTGATTCAGAGGCTTGAAGGTGACTATCTCAGCCTGCGGTATCACCCTAACTCTTATTTATGAGGTCTACTGGTCTGCATCTGGGGGAGCGTCATGTGAAATCGCGCGGCCTCCAGACCATTCTAGCTGCGTGCGTATAAATTGCTATTCAATCTAGTACTTATCTGCTGACACTCGTGTTGTGGCTGTATGAGAACCTGGGGGAAGGAGGTGGAATGTGTTGGAGGAAGTAGCCTCTTTTAGGAGTTGTCACAGCAAAAGCCAAGCTGCACAAACCCGCAAAGCGGGGATTGGCTTTTTAAGCAGTGATGTCAGGTGGAGACTGTGGTGCAGAAGATCCAGAAATGAGTCTTGGTTTAAGCAAAGGCTTTTGAAAACCAGGATTGATTATAGTGCCTACTTTACAGATGGACAATACAAATTACATACATGAAATAGTCATATGGAATGGCTAAATGTCTCCACACCCTTCTCCCATCAGTGTTTTACATTTTCTGTGATAACTGGATTTAGTGAAGATCTTGATGTTCTATTGGTGGTTTAGTGGTTTTTTTAGCTTTAGTACTATTTGCTTTAATTAAATGAATAATTGCATTTTCTGAATGAAATGCCTTCCTCTCCATAAAATTTTCTTTATGTTCAATAAACATTTTTCTTTCTCTGTTTCCTCCAATTTCCCAGAATTCATCAGTTTGTGTCTACCATGCAAATTGTCATCATCTTAAAAATTTAAGCCTCCTATGAGAAACCATGCAAAAATTCCAGCCTGTCTCTGAAGGTAGCACTAGCTATCTAAACTTGCTTAGTGATGGGTGGGTAAGATAAATACATATATTTTTTCTAAATGCTTATATTTAAATGTATCTACAATGCAAAGCTGTCTGAAATTGGTAGTGTGCCATTCTCTCCTCGACTTTCAATTCTTTTGCACCTGTCATGCGCATGAGTCATGAGATTTTTTTTGAACTGCAGGAAGTAGATTAATCAGTCCTTTTGAGGCCTGTAATTTTTTATACTAATTGATGCCAAGCAGAGTTTTAGGTTATAAGCTTTTTGGAAGCATTTCAGTATGAAAATAACTTCCAAAAGTGCTTTGAAAATGCATTAATTTACTTTTTTTTTAAATAGCACTTGTTTGGTCTGTTTGATTATTGGCTGAAACAACAAGTGATTTAAGAACTTACAAATCTGTCCTTGCCTGAACGTGACTGCAGGTTCCATTTCCAAGTGGATCTTAAAATAGTAACACTTGTAGTCAGGTTCTAAGGTTGAAATCAAATTATAAGAATTTACTGGGTTTTGACAGCAGAAGTGATAAAGCCGTGCAGATGAATTTTTAAGTAGCTGTATACATGACATGCAGTCTTAAACTGATGAGTGTCTGGATTTAGATCATCCCAGCTGTAGGAAAAGCTCTGTGATGATTTGATTGCTTCTAGCTTTTTCACTTAAATATTTTGTCAGTGACCTAAAAATGGTTCCCAGTCTATTTACCATCAGATAATTATGACCCACTCCCAAACAGGAGAGCAAGAAAGGAAGGGGAAATGAGATCCCCTGAGCTCTTTGGTTGAGATTTCAGGATTTCCTTTATTAAGAATCTGGTAGAGGAGAGAAATAATGCATTGCATATCTACTACTTATCTCCCTTTCCCACTTATCTGAGGAGGTGATTAAGATTAGACATAGAATTAGCTTTATGTTCATTGTGCTGTTCAGCAGATCTGAATGGGTGCAAGCAAAGAAGCGGGCTGTACCAGTAAAGGTGTCTGCAGTCAATTATTTGTGCCACAGGAGCTGGTTACCTCCAAGGGAAGGAAGAGAGAGAAGGGATGATTTTGATGAGATTTAGAGCAAATAATTGACTTCTGAATTTAGTGATTGTACTCTAACTTTTCAAAATTCAAATAAATTTCTTCTCAAACGCCACATGAGGTATCTAAATATTTCACTTAAAAGGCATCACAAGAAAGAATGTCTCATTCCAGTGTCTTTAGCCTGCATTTTTGCTGGAACAGCTTAATTTCATTAAAGTTCAGAAATAATTTTTGGTTGAACTGGTTCTTGGTTGTTTGAAACCCATTTTGTTTTTGCTTAAGTGTAGGTCTAACACTGATTATGTTAAGATGTAGACTGAGGTGCATTCAGCAGGAAGCTGCGCTACAAGAGGTTGCTCTCTCTTACCGGTCTCAATGTTCATTTCCCTCTGCCAGCGATCTCTGAGTGTAATGGTACCTAAAGTGCTTTCTCTGAATGCACCCCGGTCCATTACAGCAATCAGATTACTATCAATAGTTTAAATATTAGAGCTTTGCTAGTCTGGTACATTTTGACTGAAATACTCTTGGAAGCATTTGCAGGAGCAGCTCAACAGGCGACCTTCTAGGGGACGGAAGCTGTGAAAGGTTGTGCTGATGCCCAAGCGAAGGCAGGCTAGGAGGAGGCAGCGTTGCCCTAGCTTGCAGGATTTCTTGTTAACTGAATTGAACGAACTCGTTACCAAATTTAAGAAATTATGGATTTGCTTACTGAGAAATACTCAATAGCTCCAAGTATTCAGGATTCTTCCTTAGAATAATAGAATTGTTCTGGTTGGAAAAGACCTTTTAAGATCATCAAGTCCAACCATTAACCTAACCCTGCCATCCCACCACTAAAACATGTCCCTAAGCACCTCGTCTACTCATCTTTTAAATACCTCCAGGGATGGGGATTCAACCATTTAGTCCAGAGGAGAGCAACTAGGATGATAAAGGGACTGGAGCATCTCCCCTACGAGGAAAGGCTGAGAGAGTTGGGCTTGTTCAGCTTGAAGAAGAGAAGACTGAGAGGGGACCTCACCAATACATACAAATATCTTAAGGATGGAAGTCACAAGGACAGAGCCAGGCTCTTTGCAGTGGTGTCCAGTGACAGGACAAGGGGCAATGGGTACAAACTGAGAGGTTTCATTTGAATATGAGGAAAAACTTTGTTACTCTGAGGGTGACAGAGCACTGGAACAGGCTGCCCAGGGGGGTTGTGGAGTCTCCTTCTCTGGAGATACTTAAAGCCTGCCTGGACGAAAGTCCTGTGTAACATGCTCTGTGTGACCCTGCTTTAGCAAGGGGGTTGGACTAGATGATCTCCTGAGGTCCATTCCAACCCTTGCGATTCTGTGATTTCCCTGGGCAGTCCATTCCAATGCTTGACAACCCTTTTGGTGAAAAAATTTTTCCTAATGTCCAACCTAAACCTGTCCTGGCACAACTTGAGGCCATTTCCCCTTGTCCTGTCACCCATTACCAGGGAGAAGAGACCGACCCCAACCTCGCTACAACCTTCTTTCAGATAGTAGTAAAGGGTGGTAAGTACCTTGTTCTGCTGTAAGCAGAGCCTAACCTTTCTTAGGGTCTTTAAGTGAGTGTTTTTCAGACATGGCTTCACAAATAATAAAATAAAATATAGGCAGCTGAATAAAATAAAATAAAGGCAGCTGAAGCTGAAAGAGCTGGGCCTTCAATGTCCAGCAGCCAGGTCGTGTCTGTAGACCTCTTGTGTTTAGATCAGCCTTCTGTTCCTCCTTTCCTTCTTGCTGTGCACAGCCTGAGAGTTACTGTAAGCAAGGTAGTCTTGGTGTTTCCTGTAAGCGATGGATAATTCTTAAAATATTTTACCACTTGCTTGAATTCATACGTGAAAGTAAATTAACATATTACTTTTTCAGGTTTATGCCGTTACATATTTAAGCATTAAATATTGAAAATAGCAAAATGACCATAGACTTCATGTAGTGTACTACCTCTTCTTAGGTTTTAAGAATAAAACCCTGTGTTCTTCTGGTAAATGCTAATTTTATTTCCTGTGTAAAAATAAATATTCACATATGCGGAAATGCCTGTTTATTATGACTGTTTCTAGACTTAGCTGGAAATCTTCCTCTTTGAATACTTCAGTACTAGTCTAAAAGTACATCCTTGTCCCCATTTTACCACCACGACCAGAAAAGAGAAATTCATTTATTAAAGAAAAAAAATACAAATTTTATACTTTAAAGGCAAATGTCTATTTTTAAAACAAAATTAAGTAGGAAAAAGGAGAAAGCTGTAATAATTGCTAATACTTATTATAGAGCGTCTTACATATGTTATAGTGTGTGCTCTTAAAATTTTCCCTTTTTTTCTGCATGATAGCATTTCCAAGATCTTTGGGCTTGTTTACACAAGGATGCTCAAAAAATTAATCTGCACTAACTAGACTTGAAGTGGATTAGTTAAATTGCATTAAATTCTTGTTCAGAATGTTTTCAAAATTAGTTTTCTTAATTTAATTATTCATTTATTTTGGAAGTGAGCTAAGCTTCATGGAATTAATTTAGTCCTGAATGAGTATCTGTAATAGAGTTGAACTAGTTTAACCACTAAACCTGGATTGTTTTCAAATATTTTGATTTTTCTCTGAATTTCTTCTTAATTTCAGATGAAATTTCTAAAAATGCTATTATGCGTGGGTTTTGGGGGTTTGGGTTGTTTGGGTTTTTTTGATTGCTCTAAAGTCACTGTGTTACCGTAAGCAAACCCACTTGCTCACCCAAGTTTGGCTCTTACTCATGTCTCAGGAAATCTACACTACCTGAAACCAGTAAAATTATTCTGTCATAGCATCATTACAAATCATCCGAAGCCACTTGAACTGATTATTTGTAATTCATAATCTGAATAAATTGTAGAGCAGTCTGTAAGCATGATTAAGAGGTGCCAAGTCTTTCCATTTTTGGCAATAGGAAGTCAAGCCAAACTGCTCCAAAAAAAAAGCATTATTCACTGTCTTAAGAGATGGGGCAGAGCACTGGGAATATCAGGGCTTGCCTGAGGTGCTTGTTTCACTGGGGCTAAGTGAGATCTGGCTCCTTCTTTTCCGTTTACCAAAAAGGGCCTCATTTGAATTGCACAGTCTTCCCCTATGTGCTTTTATTGAATATGATTTTCCAGTTCATTTAAAGCAATTTGCATTTTCCTTAGAGATGTGTTTTTGCAACGCACACTGCAACCATGACAGTTGTGAAACACTGCAGAGCTGGATCCTCTTGTTTTTCTCCTACCCTTGTAGCTGAACACAGAGCAGTTTTATAACCTCACTTAAAGTTGTTCGTTCAATTTGAAAATCACTATCGGACTGTGTATACCACCCTGTTCCTGGATGTCAGCTGTGTTTTACAATTACTTGAGTATTTTGTGCCATTCATGCCTTGAAAGGTGTAGGCATTGCAGGTCTTTGACGCTACTATTCCTTTTGGCAGCTGTATTTTACACTAGAATTGCAAGATCTGTTGGGTTTGTTTGTTTGTGTTTGACATAAGCCAATGCTTCTGTCAAACAGTTTCCAAAACCCTGATCATTTCAAAGACCGTGAGGAGGCTGGATGAGCCAGAACAGCTGAGGGACTGGAAGTATCTAATGGTGGTTAGGGGAACAAGAAGTTGCCGGGAATGGTGGGGAGAAGCGTATCTCTCCCACCAGATCCACCATTGAAGGAATAGTAAATTTGAACTTGAGTCTTTTCCTACAGATTTAATCAGGTGTGACTAACAGGATTTACATTTCATACGTCTGTTGTACAAGCAGAAGGCTATTATGATACGATTTTAACATGTTCCCTTAGGTTCCTTTCTGGATGACTGCCACATTAAGCCTTTCAAGAGTACTGTTGTGTCATAGAATCATAGAATGTTTTGGGTTGGAAGGGACCCCTAGAGGTCATCTAGTCAAACCCCCCTGCAGTGAGCAGGGACACCGCTAACTAGATCAGGTTGCTCAGAGCCCCATCCAGTCACACCCAATCCTACTGCATTTTAGAGTAAACGTGACTCAAAGCTATTTTGGCATTAGAAGATGGTAAAAATCAGATGTTGTGTTCTCTTTGGTATGCTTTTCTGATTTAAAGTATTCTGGTGTTTGGAAGGGAGAGGACCTATTATATCGGTTCATGGTTAGTGATGAGAAGCCAGATGAAATGAGTTGGTCTCAGGCTAGTTCTTAGAAAAGAGATG
Organism: Gorsachius magnificus; assembly: GCA_034008185.1. Classification (NCBI taxonomy): domain Eukaryota; kingdom Metazoa; phylum Chordata; class Aves; order Pelecaniformes; family Ardeidae; genus Gorsachius; species Gorsachius magnificus. The sequence continues at coordinate 125,854,261 of CM067082.1, read as the reverse complement.
ACATTTTATACTATTTGGTACTATAGTCCCACCTGTGCAGTGTATCTTTTGAAGTGTTCTGTTATCTAGTTGCTTTTTTCTAGCCTTCCCCACAACCCTTAAAGTGATACCTGTCCCTTCTTATAATTTGAAAGGATGCTGATCTTGGAGAAGAATTTGCTCAGGAATTTCTATATAATTTGCTACAATAAATCACAATTAAGGAAAAGAAGAAAAAGGTCTGTGAGATTCACTAGATGAAACCATTTTAATATTAATTAGGGTGGATATACAGCTATTAATTATTATCCAAAGTAATCAGTATTGGAATTAATTTTTATTGTAATTTGGGTTTTCTTCAAATACTTTTTAGGAATCTAAAAATAATTTTCTCCATACTTCTTTAATAGTGTTAATTATTTTAAGTAACAAAATGCCAAATAAATAAGTGCAGAATACTTTTACCTCTGAGAATCACAGGATTATGATGACAACAGAAATGGAAGGGGAAACTGTCATCTCTTTCCTGGTCTTTTTTTATACATGCTAGGTAATTAAATTTTCAGAAGTTTTATTTTGGCAGGTGTCTAGGTAATTTCAGTAACCATAGTGGTCTGTGTGAAGATATTCATTGTGTGTGTATTCTGCAACAGTTTCCAGTGCTATATCTGGTTATAAATGTCCTTTTCCACTGTCCATATATGTATAAAAAGGTTAACATGTTTGAAAAAAGAAAAAGAAGTATTTGTTGTTACAGTTCCTCCTAGACTGAAGTAAAATGCTTGATGCATCTGATAGACCTCTTTCCTATATTTACATAAAATACCTTTAGGAGGAAGGAGAAAGAGGCAAAAGGAGGGAATGAGAGAGAGATCAGATAGTTGTACCCGAGAAAATGCCTTCTCAGCCTCAAGGGACAGTAAGACGTACTAGTTGCTCTCATCTTTCTTACATTAAAAATATTATACCATCATCTCATTTTTTTTTTTTAACTAACCTATGTTATTGTGTATTGGGCTTTTTGATGAGAAAGTTGCATTATTTTGCTGGATTTTCTGATATTAGTTCAAAAATTATTGTTGCTGCTCATTGATTGAAAGGCACTGTGAACCCTCTTAGTGCTTATTGATGGCTTTACCCTTAGAAGGTCTCCTTTCCAAGCTGCCTCACTAATACTTATTTCCATTCTGCCCTCCCCCATGTTATAATAATTATATTGAAGTCTCACTGCAATCTTCTGTGCTCAGTATGTGTTCAAAAGATTTATTTTCGTTTTTATCCTGAATAAATTAAAATAATTTTGTTGAAAATGGCTTCACAGGGCTTGAATTTCTGTATCTTTCAATTCCTGCATACTTATATTCTAATCTACTGGAAAAGCGAACAATTTAAAGGTAAAAGAAATGCAAATACTTCTTATACATGCATTCAGCATGTCTCCTGGATGCTTGAAGAGATAAAGCTACTTAGAAGCTTCTTTGAATTTAATAATATTCCTAATCAAAGCTCAAAATTCTGGTTTTAGGTTCACTAGCATACTTTATTTTTGATACTTTATTTATTGATAGAAGATTTCTCTACCAAAAAATGCAGGACTTGCAGGACTTAACAATACAGGGTTATAGAACAGTAGGCTGAATATGTATTCACAAAAAGTTAGTTTTCTTATAGCTAGAAAACTAAATCTGGTTTGCCATGTAGGAATAGGCACTTAAAATAAAGATATTCACATTTTATGAATAAATGTCTCATTCAAAGTCCCAATACTACTTTGCATTTCAAACTGTCTTTTGGGTATCTGCTGAATAGTTTGTGATTTGTGGGTTATTTCAATGTGAATGTAGGACTGTGAGAAAGATGCTTTCCTAATAAGCGATATTAATTTCCTGAAGCATTTCTTTTAAATTACATGCTCTTTTAAAATACATGCAAGTAACGTAATGTATGCTGGGTTTGGTTTGGTGTTGTGTGTTTTGTGGTTTTTTTTGTTTTTTTTTTTTTTTTTTTTAAGTATAAGTGATCAGTCACAACAATATGTGACATGGGAATTGAACAGCACGTATTTTAGACCAGTAACTAATTAAGGTTCTCATCCAAAGAATGGTTCCTTTTCATAGTGGGTCTAGGTTTAAGTAAACTCAATGAGCCTGAAGTGGTGTTTTATAAGAATCTGGAGGTTTTTCTGAATTTTAAAGAATCCAGCAGGGAGCTCTGCTGGGACCTATGCTGCTCAGCATCTTATAATTAACCCTGGAAGGGGATGAGCTGTAAGGTAGGGAAGTTTGCTGGTAATACTAAGCTGTTTAGGTTAGTAAGGATGAGAGCTGTGAAGAACTGGATCGAAACCCTTTTGTCTTTGAGCTTGGCAAATTAAATACAGCGCAGGTAGATGTGAAGTGATGCCCATGAGAAACAGCAATTGTAGCTTCATATAGTATGTGCTGGGGTCTGTAAATACTGCAAGCGTTCAAGAGTGAGATCTTGAGGTTTTTAATACTTGGAGTCCAGAAGAGTATTATGGGAGTATCATGTATGTCCTATTCTTACTTTTCTCTGGGCATCTGCTTGTGAATATTGATGAAGACAAGATCTGGTCTTATACTTCATCTAACAGTTAATTGAAGTTGTCACATGTTATCTCTGGTGACTTCCTAATTCTTAAAATTAAGAGGTTTTGTAGTTTGTTCCTGTTTAAAAGAAAAAAAATTACCATCCGAGCTCAGCTCATCATCACTTAATGGAGAGGAACTGACAAAATAGTATGGAGACATTTGAAGGCTCTCTTAGATGTACAGCTGTGCTACTTTTGAATAAGGAATACTTTCAATAACTGAGTGTTAGCTCTTTCAAAGCATGGACAAGGACACTTTTAAAGAGCATGCAGTCTAAAATTTCAGTCCAGAATTTCTGTTGATTATGTTTTGGTTTTTTTTAATCAAATACACTAACTTCAAACCAAGCTTTGATTCAGGCATGTCTGATGTATACAGGGGTCACATTGCTTAATTGTTTTCCCTGTTACTTTTTCTTAACTATTCTTCAGTTTACAGTTGGATCCACTTCAGGCTACAAGATCATTCACATACCTGTCAACAAACTTTGTGCTCTTGTCTTGCTCGTAATTGCATTTTTGTTGGAGTTCCCTTTCGGGTGGTAAAGTATTACTTCATCAGAATATGCCCAGCAAAGACACTACAGTATTAAAGAAATTTTTCTTAACTATCCATTAATGACTGATATTGAAAAGAATGATTCTGCTAGCCAACAGTACTACAGCAGCAAAACTGTCTTGTGTAGACTTGACTTTAGTTTGCAGTTTGTGAACATAGAATCACAGAATGTTTTGGGTTGGAAGGGACCCCTAGAGGTCATCTAGTCCAACCCCCCTGCAGTGAGCAGGGACACCGCTAACTAGATCAGGTTGCTCAGAGCCCCATCCAACCTGGCCTTGAATGTTTCCAGGGATGGGGCCTCCACTACCTCTCTGGGCAACCTGTTCCAGTGTTTCACTACCCTCATTGTAAAGAGTTTCTTCCTTATATCCAGTCTAAACCTACCCTGTTTTAGTTTAAAACCATTACCCCTTGTCCTGTCACAGCTGGCCCTACTGAAAAGATTTTCCCCATCTTTCCTATAGGCTCCCTTTAGGTACTGGAAGGCTGCAATAAAATCTCCCGCAGCCTTCTCTTCTCCAGGCTGAAGAACCCCAACTGTCTCAGCCTGTCCTCATAGGAGAGGTGCTCCAGCCCTCAGATCATTTTAGTAACCCTCCTCTGGACCTGCTCCAACAGTTCCATGTCCATAATGTTCCATTATCTTATGCTTCTGTGAAAACAGAACATGCTAGTTTCCCAAAACACGATAGAGTGGTACAGAGGGGCAAAGGATACTCCAGATCAGCCATCTCCATGTGGCAGCAGGTGGGTTAATGGTAACGATTAAGTGATAACAGCCCTGCTGTGCTGAGCTGTGCGGCAGTTATCCGACTCCCAAGCAGGTAAACTAGGAGGATAACTTGGTAAGAGAGGGTGGATTTCTGATGATTAAACCAGCACAGCGATTACACTTTTTGCTTTTGTTCTGCTACTTTTAAATAAGCCAGGTAATTTACTTACTAGTAGCACATGGAATGCAGTAGAATATGGAAAAATGAAGACAAAAGGTCGGTGCGTTACTGCTGTCCCCTCCCTGCCTCTCGGCACACAGCCTCAACTTCCTCCTCGGAGTTTTTTGCATCCTGCTGTGTTGCATAACATGGAATGGTCCTTAGCAGGGGTTGTGTAACAAATATGGAAAACCCTGCAATAGCAGCTTACAGGATAGTTAATGTTGATAGGGCGATGCTAATAGGAATACATTTATAAAAGAATAGTTCCATTTCTTTAGCCAAATGTGGGGCCAGACCTTCTCTTTTGGTTCTGCTTGGAGCAGTTGAAGATGTATTCCCCATCTCCGTTCTTTCGGTGATCTCCAGCTGGATGTTGCTTCCCTCACAACTCATTTGTGTCCTGGCACTTTTACTTACGATGACAAACAGCTTAGGATAATTTTTCCTAGGATAGTAATTGCCAGCTCTGAGGACTGTAGGGAAAATAGATTAAAAACCACTGAAATTAAAAAGTGATAAGTTGCATGTAAGGGAAAGTAAGTTCAGAAAAAATTTGTAGATCACTTATTCATGTTGGATGTGCAGAAACTACCCAATGAACTGGGGCTCTACTGGATGGCGCTGTGCAACCAGTGTATGAGGCAATCACTGTGATGAAGCAACTTCATTTGCAACTGATTTTCAGAATTCTTGGGTTGAAAACATTTTTTGCTGTAGCTTCAAGCAATTCTTGAAAGCAATGTGGTTCCTCTCAGAACATCCCCAAACAAATGGAAACTTTCTGGTTATTTAAATGCTAGTTATTCAAAACATGTTGAAGATCTATCAGGATAGAGATTTAATAGCTTCCTCAGGGAGGAGCTACAGAGGAAGGTCAGTGGCCCAAAGTCACTAAATTTAGCAAGGCCTTTTTAGAATTAACATTATAAAATCAGGATTCAATAAATTACTTGGGTCAAAATTAGGTTGTTATAGAATATAATTTTTTTTAGGTAAGAAACTATTTATATGCCTGTTCAAGTTCCTTATTCTAAAGACAGTATTATTGGGTAGAATCTGTTTGAATGATGTGATTAAACAAATTATATTTTTGTATAAGGATGCATTACTTTATGTGACTAAACTCCACATAATGGGGTATAAAATAGTTACGTAAGACAGAAAAGAAAGCATATAGTTGGTAAGAAATGTATGCTTACTTAGAATAGAAGACAAGCATGATTTAGCTAGTAATACTGTGTCATGCTAAATTCCTACTTTTTCCATATCTGTGCGAATTTGAATCTATCATGATGATCAAAATGGAGAGGAAGACTGTCAATTTGTTTTCAAAATTCCATAGGAAACAAGCTGCTACTTCCTTTTGAAAAATATTGAAATACTTTGTTTCTATATGGAGTGTATGGGGTATCTATCTTTAAAAAACACATAGCAAAAAGCCCTAATCTCTATGACTGCAATAAATTACTTCTAGAGATAAAATAAGACTTTCTGTTGCTGAAATACATGTCTTACAGAGTCATATTTGTGACTGGTGGGGGGGGGGGAATGGCATTGGTGTGCTAATGGTGATAGCTGATGCAAAAATGTCCTGGAAGAGATAGTAAGTAGCATGGCTATTAAATTCAAAGATTGTGTAACATCTGAAAAGCAATTAGTGAGGCAATGGTGATTTATCTAAAACATTTGAAATTGTAAATTGCTATAACTGAATGTATCAAGTCAAAGATTTAGAAAGATGCTTACCAGATTTGCAAACAGTTTTGTTAAATCTTGTGGATGTTTTAAGATTCTCTTTCATGCGCCCTTTAATGAGATAATATGACAATTTGGGCTGCTACTATTTTCTATTCAGAAACACAATAGCACAAAAAGTCATCAGAGTTACTAAGAGATAGGATGTGATACCGTTCCTGTCCAAAGGACTTCTACCAGAGGGGAAATGTGCAAGAACCTGTCCTTTTTCCTCCCTTTCATCCCCACCAGTTGACTGGGGGCTGATAAACAACTGGTTCTGTTGCCCTCACTTCAAGCAAACTCAGGTTTCGTGGAGGGGGTACAGGGGCATACTTCATTAGGTAGTCTTTTTTTCTGTCATTAAAGTAACATGGAAACTAGCCAAAAAGCTGCTAAGTTTATCTGAAGTAACACTTGCCGCTTTGTGGAAGTATGTGGCTGAGTAATAGTACAAAAATAGCAAGTTATTTTGAGGAAGAGCATATGTTCTGTAACAATGAGAAATTGGTGTACAGATAAAAGAAGTTACGGATCTAAATATAAATTTCATAGGAGAAAGATCCATGGCTTAGTGCCACAAAGTATTCTGGAGACGCAACCATTAAAAGTTGTTTAATGCCCATTCCTCTAACATTGTTACTTAAAGAAGCAACATCATTGATAAATTGCTGTACTGCCTTAAAGGTGCACATTTTGCAGACTGTAACAGTACAGATAATGGGCACTTTTTATACTGGAGTGCACACTGATACAGCGATAATTGCAGGCTTTCTTTTTTCTTACAAGAAAGGTCCATTGCAGAGCCGTGCTATTTGCTTACTATTTAAAGACGCTGACAGCCAAATGCAGCCATCTCCCGTTAGAATTGAAAATAAAGACAGTATTGGAAGAGAGTCTCAGGTTACTTGAGGAAGCAGTTAGGTGTATGTGCTTAGACACTGGAAAACAATTCCAGCATGATCACTTGTGAAACATCATTCAAAATTCTCCATGCTTCAGCAGATAACAGCAGAGTTTATTAGCCATGAAGTACTGCTTTGATGAATAAAAATTTCCTCCATAGAAGTTGCTCTATTTCATGGAAGACATTAGCTGCTTCACAAAAAAAGTGAAGAGTGCAAATTGGCACCAAGTCCCTCAAAATCTCCACTTTTAAATGTTTTCCTTCTGCTTTTTTTCTTTTTTTCAGTTTCTCCTTAAACAATTGGAGATTGGCATATGTAAAAGTACGAGTCTGAGTCATACTGATGTGCAGAAAAAGAGATTAGAAGATTAAGCTGCAGTTAGGTTTGGAATAACTAGAACCTAAGGCATCACCAAATAAAATCCACATAGAACTGTGCTGTTCATCAAGCTGTGCAGCTAGCGTAAATCTGACTGAGCAGACTTGAGCTGACTGAGCTTTGAAAGCTTCAAGAGTAATTATGTAAAATTTTAACAATAAAGATTTTATGTTACTTTTCAGGAGGCACCCGTTTGAAAATATTAGACCTTGGGACAGTCTTGGCAAAGCAAAAATCAGTTCTCATTTGATTTGTGAGTGAATCTTCTTTTCTGGACCACTTGCACTTCAAAACTGTACATGCCAAATGCTGTCATTTGCTGTCTATAAGAAAGATGTGATCATGCAGGACTTCTCTTTCTGAAGAGGAAGAAATGTTGGCAAAGGAGAGACATACAGAATTTAGGAGAAAATGCTAAGGGAAGGTTAAAGAATTCAGTTTGGCATTGTGCATATAATCACTGACTACATATATATATATATATATTTTTTTTTTTACTATTTGTCTTTCTCTCCCTCCCTCTCTCTTAACCACTGAGTAATCAGCCTGCCCTGATTAGTGTCTGTATAGACTACCTGTATTGCTGTTGCTGGGGAGAAACAAAAACTGAAAGAAGGTTCCAAACGTGAAATAGAAAATTATTGAGAAACTTGGAGAGAAGAGGAGCAAAAGAATCCTTATGGGGTTTTCCTCCTATCTTCTTTTCAGATGTTTTCTCTATAGCGCTGAAAGTATAAGACACAGTAAATATAGTAACCTTAGCTTTTGCATTTACGATTCGCTGAAAAAGGGAGGTGACTTTCCTCTAAGCCAGAAGTCATCTCTGTGTCTAAAGTAGTGCCAAAAAAGGGAAGTATAGGAGGTAAGATAGACTTTCTACTGTTAAAATTTTAATGTGCAAGTGTGTATTTGGTGTTTGGAGTTGTCTTCTAGTAATAAAAGATAAAGTAAAAAAAAAAAAAAAAAAAAAAAAAAATCCCAGTGAATTTAAGGACCTTTCTGTATATCTGGGATCTGTTCCAGGGGTACTTACTGGTACGTGATGCAGTTCCTGGCTGGGCTACATACCCAGTTTTATTTTCTGTGAAAATAAGTATACAGAGGAATAGCTGATACATGCCCAGATCTCATCCTAATACAGATTTCAGATTGGAGCCTGGAAACTTAAATGATAGGTAAATCCCTGGCATAAAGACAAGCGATTACAAAAATATCACTAGGTACTCTAGCTGTGAAATCTGGGCAGTTTGGGAGTAATCCTGCTGGGCTTTTCTGGCCAAAATCAACAGTTGGAGTATGCCCTCCGACCGTTTCGATACTGCGTTTGGAGAGAAAGTGGAAGATGCTTTGCTTTGATAAGGGGGAGCAAAGCGTGGTGTTCCCTCTAGAGACGCTCCTAGTACTCTATGTTACTTGTTTATTCTTGTGATTTTAAAAAAAGCTCCATCCAAAATGCTCCTCATTTGGAGCTTTGTGCATCCATGCCATATGTTAAAAACATGATGAAGAGTAGTTGTAGAATCTATGCAGCAACACTTGTCCTTTATCTCCCTCTCCACCCACACTGAAATAACAGACTTAGAGTCTGTTACCCTCTGCACCATTTTTCCTTCCTGCAAATGTAAATTTTCCAGCTATATCAGGTCAGTGTTCTTCAAATTGACCAGGGATTTTATATATTTTTTAAATTTTTCTGACTCACAGTTCAAGGGTCTATTTTTAGGTTCTTTAAAACACTGGACTGCTGTATCTGGAATACATAAGCTAAAAACGGAAACCTTAAAAACAACTAAAGGTGAATGCAAAAATTGCTATGAGCTTTTTTGGAGTACTGCTGCAAGTACTTTGTGTACCAAATCTGGAACACACTTTTTCCCATTTTTCACATTTTCAGTAAGTCATCTAGAAGTTAAAGGAGTTTTTTAAAAGGGTCTTGGAAGCCAACTTCAGTATTTTTGCCCTTGTTTGAAATGTGTAGTCTTCAATGAGAAATTATGTCCAATTTAACTTGTACGTGCTAGTATTTTGGCTTATTTCCATAGTTGCTGTGTGCTCTGAAATGTGCAGAGTGAGAGGGCAAAAGATCCCGTCCTGTCTGATCTAATCTTGTTTAAAGTTTTTTCACTCTCAGCATCCTGTGACAGTCATTTTTAGCAGTGGGATCATAAACAGCCTTTAATGCTCCATTTGTCTTCTTTCACACTGAGAGTAAAGGAAGCGTCTAGAATGTATTATGAAGTACAACTCACGTGTAAGTGTGGAGAACGCAGAGCTGTGACAAGAAATGTTACAGAAGGTGATATTATCATTTCACACACAAATACCTGTGGACAGATGTGAAACTCATGATTTTCATTGCATAAACGTGCAAATGAAATGCTGCTGCATGTTAGATAGAAAATGACTATGCTTTTATTATCAGTTGTTCGGTCTTGTGCATAAGGTGCTGATCTTTCTGTGTTTTGATGGGTGTACGTAAGAACATTTGCAAAAAGGTATGTTTTAAAATGAATAGTAAAATTCACTTCAAGAGTGTTAATTCAAATGTGCAGTCCTTTGTGACAGCTCGACATACGAAGCTTTGGTCATCTGGGTGTTTTGCTTTTTTAAGTCCAAGCGTGAACAATGGCCCAGATCACCTAATCAAAGGCATTGGAGCACAAGAGTAAGCGTATCTAGGAAAATGAACTAAAACAGGTTTGGAGGTTCTAGTTCACCACAGTGAGAATCCATGATATAAGAACAAATATGTACCAAATACAGTTTCTGTTCTGGCTGTGGAGTATGAGTAACGTAAGAACAGAGAGAGATGCAAGTTTGACTCTCGTTCATGGAGGAGGCAGCGCTGAACCTTCTTGGAGTGACTCCATCCAGGAACAGCTTGAGGGACCTGTACCAACAGTGATCCAGACACAAGTTACGTTTGTCTTTTAGACTCTGAAAATGCTCTTTCTAAAGTAAATTTGCTCTTGTGCAACCTGAAAAGTGGTAGAGATGGTTCTCATTTAATTTAGTGCATGTTTAGTCTCAGAGGTTTCGTGTGTTAGAGAAGTCTCAAAGTGGTTCTAAAAAGGACAGCTGGGGTTGATTCTGCTGCAATGTGAATAATTCTCAGTCTTTCCTCTGGAGGAGCTCTTGGCCTCAGGGAGGGCTACCGCAGGCAGTGCTGCCTGTTTAGCCTGGAGAAGAGGAGGCTGAGGGGAGACCTTATCGCCCTCTACAGCTGCCTGACAGGAGGCTGTAGTGAGGTGGGTGTCAGGCTCTTTTCCCAGGTAACGGGTGATAGGACGAGGGGAAATGGCCTCAAGTTGCACCAGGGGAGGTTTAGGTTGGACATTAGGAAAATTTTTTTCAATGAAGGGGTTGTCAAGCATTGGAACGGGCTGCCCAGGGAAGTGGTCGAGTTCCCATCCCTGGAGATATTTAAAAGATGGGCAGACGAGGTGCTTAGGGACATGGTTTAGTGGTGGGATGGCAGGGTTAGGTTAATGGTTGGACTTGATGATCTTAAAGATCTTTTCCAACCTAGATGATTCTATGATTCTGTAACTCTGGCAACAGGAAGCCTGGAAGGGTTTTGCAAGTCAAAAAAGCTTCTCAGAAGACCCGAGTCCTCTGACTAGCCAAGGGCTACACTGTAGCACATGCTACACACATTGGGATGTGCAACCCTGGCATTGTAAAATCAATTAGGAGATTTTTCAGTCTATTCAACGGACCAAAACTTTTAGTAATAAAAGGTCAATTTTAAAAAGACGCCATTTCTGTTTTGTCCATGTAAAAACCATTTTTTTAGATTCTGCTGGTGGGTTTTCCCCCGCCCTTCAGGCAAAGATATTTTAAAGCAACAGCTTAGGGAAATGAAACAAGCTGTCCAAATTTGTAAAAGTTGCACTTCCTCAAGGAATTTCAGTAATGCAGAAACTGCTCAAAGTGGAGATTGGAACAGTTTAGGTATTTTTATTTGTTTTTATTTTAAATAAGAAGGAGACCTGTAATGAGTTCTCAAGAGAGTAAGGATGATTTTTAGAAATTGGCTTGATACTTGCATAGTTAACAGTTACTCTGGAAGGAAAATAGATATTTAATATATAAACCAAAAGTTTTCCTGCTTTATCATGTTTTGTCTTTCAAAATGAAACATGTAGCTGGTGGTTTTTTTTTTTTTTCCTGCTGTGGTGGTCTTAACCTGGTAGAAACACCTGAGCCAGCACAGCAGCATTTGCACATGATGAAGTAGACGCTGTAGTTTACCAAAATGCGTGGGGTGTCCTGATGTCTGGTATGTTTGCCATGTGGCATACATGTTAGTTATGTATATAATGACTAATGAAAAAAGCTTTATGCTCCTGCACTATCTCCAGTGCAGCGACTTGTATCTGCTGTCAGTTTTTAAAGTTTCCTGTTTTTTGATAAGCCACTTTACAAATGAATGCTGAGATTGCAGCAGATATTGAAAGGATTTTTTTAATTGTTTCTTCTAGAGAAGGAGATGGTATCTTCTTTATACAATGCAATCCCTAGCATCGGTAATTAAACTCTGTTCTTGTTACTTAAATAACTGCTCTGTTTAATGCTGTCTCATAATCTGTAGAAAGGCACAAGTAAAACCAGAGAGGAGTCATGCGCAGGGCATACTAATAGGATCTCCAGCTTTGTTTCTCTGATGAGCTCCTGAGACCCCAGATTTGTGGATCTTCAGAAGAAACATTGAAAGCTTTTCGTGGAGGTGTGAATGACAGTTAGTGTATTTAGTAACCACAGATAAACTGAGAGCTACTTTTTGGAGGGCAGTTCTAGTGTAGTTTTTTACTTTTGGGATATAGTTAGCATTCATAAAGCACCAGTCCCCTTTGGCGTTTATGGGGAAGTTTCAGTTGACTCTTCGATTTGTTTGAATAAACTCATCTTGAAAGCATGCAGGTCGTGATGATGTTAATGTAGGTAAGCACTTATGTGGACTTCTGTGATGGTTCTTCAGTTTTCTCCACCCAACACCTATTTTGACTTGAATTGGATGGGTTAATGTGTGGTTCTAAAAGCTGCAGAATATTATGCTGACTAGTGAGTAGGTGAAAGCACTGTAAGAGGTCATCTTCCCTATCCTTCATCAATAAGGCTGAATCAGCATGGTTCTGCTAAGTCAGTAGAGGAGTACACATCTGCTCCAGCTAAGGGTCTTACCCTTTGGTTAAACTGAATTCTGTTCCAGGTTTTACTATAGGTAACTTTCTGTGATACATTACAGCTGAAATTTCTGGATCACCCACAGCTGGAAATCCAGGGAAGACTGTAAAGATGCCTAGATAATCTTTTGAAGTAGAAAACTTCTGATTTCCTTGACTTTTTTTTTTTTTTTCTCCTCCATATATAGTGTTTGTAGGGGCACTCTACCATGTTTTCACCAGTAGTAGAAAGTGTAGAATTCTTGGGACTGTGCCATTCCATCTAGCACTTGGGTTGCCTTCTCTTTTTTTTTTTTAACTACATTTTAAACACCTGCTTGTCAAACTCTCACCTTGCACGATGTTCTTGCCTTTGAAGCCTTTGAGGTAAATGAAGTGCTGTTGTTGGACTATTTGACTTGAAGACAAGTGTCTGCGCAGTAAGCATGACAAACACTTGGAAAATAACAAGGCAATGCATCCTGGATAGAGGAGATGCAACAGGGAAACAATGTAATTCTGTATTGGAATAACATAAATAATGTGATGTTCATTTCACAAATAAAAAGCAGAACATGCTGTTGCCCGTAGCAAGGAATTAAAAATTGAGTATACTTTTAAATGATGATGTTTAAATAATGATGAAAGTCTCCTACGTTAGGAACTACTTGTGTTCAGTAACTCTAGTAATTCAAATACATATTTATATATTTTAAAGAAGTAGTTTGACAGAAATTCTGTAAGTGTGGAGAAAGAGAGGAGAATTCTCTTTGGTGAACATGCAAAAATTATAAACAGCTTAGGCTGTAAAGGAGAAAATTGTTGGCATGGATAATGATCATTTCACAAAGTGTGTATGGCACATAGATACTGCAGTACAGGCTAAAAATATGAGAATAACTTCGACTTCGGATGAGCCAGTGTAGTAATTCCTTCAGAATTGAAAAGGAATACTTAAAAAGCCTTAGAAGAACACATTATCTCGGCACATGCAACATGGCTAAAGACACACCCACCTGCCCACCCCCAATTTCCCTGAATATGTGTAGTGGAAAGTTGTCAAAACTGCTCCAAATCTATCAGGCTCAGATTTCTTTATGCCGATGCAGCCATTATAAGGGAGGGAAAAGCTGTCCTTAACCCAGTGTTGAAGACAGCTTTAGTGTTAAGAAGCAACGTTTACAGACCAGCTATCAGTACATATATGTTGGAAATCCCATAAATATTTTAGCCATCAAGGAAATGAAACTATGGGTCAGTATTTTAATAGGGAGATAGGGGGAACACACAGCAGTTATAGTGTGATGTGCTTATGAACATGAAATATTTGCTTACTATGCCAGGAAATTGCTTCAAAAACAGGTAGCATCACTTAGTCCACCTTTTCACTCGTACCGAGCAAAGTCCTTTTTCATAACCTCCACAAGTTATGTTTTCACCAGGTTCTGGAGAGTCTCTTTCTCTCCAGATCCTGTCTCCTTTTCCTCCCAGGAGAGGGGAAATGATTACACAGGGGCTGTTTAGTAAGTAAATATTTAAGAAATTAATAGTACTAGTGTAAGGTCTTTTGCACTGTCAAGCTACAGCAAATGGGATTTGACAGTATCCAGCTGAATGCTAAGTTACTGGGAAGACACAAGAAGAATGCAATTAGAATTGTCCCACCGTGAAAGAGGATCGCGACGTATGCGTGACAGACTTTTGCTGGGTACATTGAAAATACTTATGACTGGCTTCTCCGTTGTGTTAGATGGGCGGTCCCTACGGATGGAAGAAAGAAAGAAAGAAACAAATGTGAGAGGAAGTGGAGTATGAGGGTGTCTCTGCTGGGTGGTGGCAAGGTTATTCCTTCACGAGAGGAAGAGCTGCTGCCTTGGGCAGCGTGTGCATTGCAGGGCAAGGGTGGTTCCTTGTGCTTCGCTCAAGTGTTGAGTTTTTTTGGTGTGAGGGTTTTTTTTTTTGGTAGAGAGAGAAGTTGAACATTGATGGAGAAGTTGAACATTGAAGTAGTTTATGATTTATCTCAAGTGTTCAAGTCACCCAAACCCCTGGATTGTTTAGGCGCTAAATCTTTGATGTACTTTAAAAATGCCAAAGGAAGGCACTGAGTAAACCACGAGACCACAAATGTAGAGATAAACTCTGGCTGTTTCTGTGGCTTAGCTTTAACCAACTTGTCTTAATCTGTTTTATATTATTTTAATGCACAAAACCTAAGGGAGATGTCTTGGTTTTTTTCTAAATACTGTTGCTAAAAGTAGAAATTCTTTGTGTTTAAAGGAGCTTACTAAATTGGGACACTGAGATTCTGTTAATTCTTTCAGAACTCCTTTTACATGTGGTGTTTAACATTGTGTATTAGAAAAAAAAAAATCATGGCGCAGCAGTGAAATTGTAATTTGAAATAAATTCCAGAGAACCAGATTGTTACCTGAAACAAAGCAGCATACAGTACATGCGTGAAAATACGTTTACAAGTGTGACTTTAAGGCAAAAATTAAACACATTAATTAAAAAAGTTACATCATTTTTCATTCTTTTCTGTCTCTCATTACCCTTGGCCACTTTCACCTGTATGAAGTGATTATAAAATACTAATATTTTGTGAAATAGCATCCCCTATTCATATACAGATGCATGAATTGCTGCGTAGAAATTGCTGTCTGTTGACTCCAAAGTCAGCTAGATCAAGTCTGTTAGGTAACTTGACTAATGATATATATGGCTAATTTATTCTTCCATTCCCACTAATGCAGAATGGTTTGCATTTTATTAGCTTCAGTTCAAAGCAGCAGTGAGAAAAACTACTCTTAGGTAGATTTGGGTTTTTTTTTAATTTTTTTTCCCTCCAAGTAAGCAGATGTTAGTACTGCTTGGATGTTGTATCTACTATCTTCTTATTGCTCTAGGTATTGAACATCTGGCTTGAAACATTAATAATCCTGCAAAATGGGTGTGGCGCTTCTTTTATTTTATGTTTTTTTTTCTTAAACGAAAGGAAGAACTGGGATGGTAAGCTGAATTATGAGCCCACAGAGTTAGGTACTGCTGTAAGAAGTGGGAGGGAAGAACAGAACCAGCTAGTTGACTAACCACTTCCCTTCATTGTTGCTTTTAATATCAGAACAGCCTTGCTGGCTTTCTAAACCACCATGAGTTACATAAACAAGACCATGTATGCTCTAACTGGTAAGTTCCTTTAATTTAAGATCTAAACTGAAAATTGAATTGGAAACGCTCCTCAGCGATTGAGACTTGAATAGGAGGTATTGCTTTATGTTGGTTTTTCATAATAATAAAAAATATGATCCTGTGTTGTTTATAGTAAACAAATATAGCCATGCTCCTGCCATAGCAGCAAATTTCATGCAGGGTCAGAAGGGTATATTCCCTTGATAAATTACAAGCTACCTCCCAAAATAATAATAACAGTTGAAAAACCAGTGCAAGCCCGTAAGGTCTGAAAGGTGGTTAATTGATGGGCTTTGAATGAATTGAAAAATGAACTTCCATGTGTCTCCCAAGTACTGTATCTTAATGCTGTGCTGTCCTTCTCAAGCTAAAGCCATCTATGTTGGTTGCTATTGCTACTTCTTGATTGGAAAATTCTCGTTTCATGGTTTCTGTTGCAGGTCCTATTAGTAATAATTAATTATTATAGGGTAAATAAACAAGCAAATACTTTTCAGTAGTTTCACTTCTAAATGCAGTAGATTACCTGAAGTGGTCTTACAGTTCAGATGTAGTTAAGGCTAAAAGAAGCTGGTTTTACGCTTGCTGTGCTCACGAAACTATAAATCAACCTGATATTCAAGCCTGATACTTCAGCAGCAGTACAACTGAAGGTTCTAGCCTGTTTTTGCTGGTCTGAATAGGAGTTAGGTTGGATTCCCAGTATGCAGCCAAAAGTTGTAATAAGGGTTTCAGCTACAACAGCGATTTCTTTTTGTCCAATCTATAATGTGTCTGTGATGTGGCTAAATGTGCCCTTCCCTAGTTTTTGCCTGTATCTGTTCTACAGCAGTGTTCCTTTAGTGGGATGTGCTAACTTGGGTTGTCGGTATATTTCTTTACTTAATAGCTTTACTTGAAATGTATTAGCAGCTTTTTAATGATACTTTTCCTAGCAAAAAAACCCAACCAAACAAATGAAAAATACCAAACCCCAAACCCAAGCCAAACAAAAAAATCCCACTAATGGGTGTTTTTCCTAGGGAGGGCATAATTAAAAGGTTGATAATACATTTTAGACATTCAAGACACAATTTCAAAACCTTAATTCATATTGTTTTATTGCAAGCTCTCTGTTTATATTCGTACGTTATAGTTTCTACAACATGAATTTGCAGTCTCTCCTATGTCTTCTGCTCACATTTTGGATATTCACTTCTGAAAGACAAAACCATTAAGCTAAATGTTTTGGGAGTTTCATGAGGTTGATAAAAATAAGGTTTTGAAATTACTATACTTATATTCTCATTCTGAAAAGCAGTTGAAATAATTCCACTTGAGTCTTGCACAAGAAAACATGGTGGACCATGGAAGGTTCAGCTAAGAGAGACCTTGTGCTTGCCAGCCACTCTTGCCCTAAAATGTGGGTGTACTGTAATGAAAAGGCTTTCACATAACTTTGCTTTAATACCTGTGTTTTTGGAGAGCCATCAAGGAAAGCATCCAGTAAGTCCTGTAAGGAAAAAAAAAAGAAAAGAAATCTAACAGTAGTGAATAACTTAGTAACAATAGTTGGAGAATGAGTTGCTTTTTGAGGCCATCCATATCCCCCATCTGAGCAACATGAAGGTAATTAGCAAGTAATTTGTTCTTCCTGAAGTGATAAAATAAGCTTGTTTTGCAGACATCTTAATCCTTAATATTGTACGGTGCCTCTTTGCACCAAAGTTTGTTATTATTTTTCTTTTATCCAGTTCTCCAGCTACAGGAGATACTCTTGGAATTCTTCAATTTTTTCCCTCATTCATGTCACCAACAAATTTCACCACTTCAGTCTTCACTGCATTGCAGTGTCTGATGCTGGATCCTCAGCAGATCTACACTGCTTTTAAAGGTTTTGGTGGACCTGTGGTGAGATGGACGAGGGAGGGATTTGTTCAATGCTCCTTCCATTTGCAACTGAACTAGAATTATGTAAATACACAATCATTCCAGCTTTCATTAAAGCAAACAAGCTAATGAAACAAACCCAGGATAATTCCTCCCCTCCACCTAGACCCCTGAGCAGTGCAGCCACAGCAGCCTGATCTCACTGATGGCAGGGAGAAGCTCCTGGGTGTTCTCCCTGATGCCTAGTGACAGCAGCTCCGTGGTGGGAGCACTAGTTAAATTATCTTTCCTCTCCCAGCTGCCACTTTTGGGAACCTAACATGTTTTACACACAGTCAGACCTGGCAGAAATCATTCAATGAATTTAAAAGTTATTGTGATGAGGGTCTAACAGATAAGTTTCATTTCCTTAGGAAATGAGGCTAAAAATAAGCTTTTAGCTCTTCTGTGTGTGGAGGAAAATTTTCTTTAAAGTGTTTGTACCAAATTCATTGCAAAATGGAAGGCAAAAAGTTATTGTTTTAAAAATACAACATTTTAGCCAAATACTGTGGGGGACCTGTTGTTCAATTTTGTAAGGTATTGGCTTGTCAATTCTTTTTTCTCTTCTCTCTAGCACTCAGATATGCTTAGAGCTGTTCTGAGGCCATCTCTTTTTGGTCTTAGAAATAGCCATCGTGGCTCAGAAGTCTTAAATTTTAATTATCTGTGTTACCAGAGCCTAACCTTTGGGACCCCAAAGCTGTCCAGTGTTTCAGACCAGTGTTCCCAATTTAGTATTTAATCTTGAAGCAACTGTTACATTATCCATTCCAATATTTGTGGGTTTCATAGTCCTAACAAGTGTAGACTGACTGTTCACATTAACTGTTCAATTGACCATCACTGAAATTAATGAACTTCATTGGATTCTGAATATTGGGGGGGGGGGGAAATTCTTTCAAGCCAAGAAACCTACTTTTTGATATCTGTCTCCAAGTACATCTTGCTCTTAGGCAGTTTTCCTCCTCTAGTTTTTTTATTATTTTTTTTTCCTTTTGCAGCTAGTTGTAAGTGAAAGGGTGTGCAAACAAATGTAAAATAATTTCAGGGTGACTTTTTCTGCACTGTTTCCTTGTTATGTGCTGTGCAGCATCAATGTTACAGAAAAGGTTGCTGAAAGATATTCTGCTTGTCGACTGTCTGCAGATCTTTGCTTAGAACCCAACACACACACGCACATTCTCTCTCAAGTATTTTTTTTCAAGCTTAAAACAGTACTGCTTCTGTATCCCTAACACAGGCAATATAAATGATGTTACAAAAAGGCAGGTCAGGTCTTAAAGTCAAGCTTCTGAAGAGCAAATATATAGCACTGTAAGTAGTCTTCAGGTACTGTTTGTTATATGTTAAATGCAATGCAAGTCAGCGTATTGTGTATGGCCACTCCTCTGAGTGGGAGGGCACCTGGGATATTTTAAATAATGTTTTTAAAATGTGATCGCATAATACTTCTGTAGGTGGGAGTAGGTCAGAGGGAGGAATGGCGAGGGAGTAGCATGACTGACCAGAAGATTTTTCTTGATCCAATTTTCCACCCAGTGTTGGTGGAAGTTGAAGTGGGACAGAAATAGTTTGACTAGCATACAGGAATTCTGTAGGAGCAGAGTTTAAATTGTCAAATAACAAGAATATTTTAATGGATGCTGGAAAATATTTGTCCTATTTGAGTTTCTGTCTAGAGTAGCAACTCTTGTGTCATAAATATTGATAATACATTTTACTCTCAGTCATATTTTTTTCATTAAATATTCTTGTATGAGGCATGGTCATTGCACATCCATATTTGAAAGCAGAGGAGGCAGGAAAGTGTACAACTCTGTGAGAAAGCTTAGAACCCCCTATATTTACAGTTGGATTCGATATACTATTGCAGCGAAATAGCAGATGCTGACAATTATTATAGCTCTGACCACTTTTTAGTGCTGTTACATTTTTTTGAATTATGCTCAGCTCGCTAATTTGATCCTCTTAACCAAGGCTGTTCCTTAAGCTCTCTTATTTCATTATTTATAATTACTTTTGGCTTTGTAAATGAAAACAATTTTTGTAAATTTTTAAAATTTTTCTTTTATTTGAAATTGTCATATGACTCAGGAGGGGGGCTTTTTCTTTCTTTCACATGGAATTGATTTGCAAATTCTATGCATTTTGTACAAATAAGACACAAAGATTGCAGGACTTAATACATTGTTTTCATACAGCAGAAAATATTCTTTGAATAAATCATTTAGAAGTAAATAGTACAATTTGTTGAATAACTGTGAACAGCATTACTGACTTCATGTTTGCTATTATGATTCCAATTCCTTTCATGTCTGTCTTTGTAGGGAGAGGAGTGAAGAAAAGAGGTCCATAACCAAACTATTTCAGGCAGATGAACACACTATTTAAGAATAAACAAAATTCTGAATTTTAAGATGTAAGGTCAGAAGTATGTTTTGGAGATCACAACCATTTTTTACTCTCTCACAGATTTCTGTTTGCAGATATTCTAGCAAGATTGCTAGCTTAGTCTAACATGATGATTTGAAAGGATGAACTTTTAAATCAAAACGTATAGCAAAGTGGGAGTAAAGTTTTGAAGTTATGCCAGGAGAATCTTTTGACTGACAGATAAGGATTTTTCTTAGGAATTTTTTTCTCTGTTGTAGTGTTTTCCCAGACTGTGAAGAAGATTTTAGACTGTGTGAACCAGATTTATCCTTTTATGTACTCACTTACTCTGAACCATTGCATTTAGAAATGTTACATGCAGTTGAATGCTGTTTAATAATAAATTAGCAAAAATTCTAAAGGATATAATCTTTTCTCAGACATGTGTTTGTCTGAAAAGGCCATGCAATAGTTCCTTAGTGAATATTTATGTTTTATAACCAAAACCTTCTCCCTCTAATGGCATGCATATCTACAAAGAATAGTTAGTATGGAGATTCAATTAGGAGAGCTACTTTATTTTCCATGAAGGCATGAAAAAACTTGGAGTATGTCTGCTGAGGACTATTCTTCCTTAAGTTAGTTATTTGCTAATTAACTTAGGTTATTTTTCATGCTTGAACACATACTTGTAGACCAGAACAAATGTGTGGACGCCTACATACTATTTTACAAAAACATGTTTGGTGCCTTGAATTAAGTTCACTTGAGGGGGGAAATACGGAATCGTTCCAGAATTTGACTTGGGCTTAAAAATGACATTTTATGTCATTACTCTGTGCCTAGAGTCACATAGCAATAGCCATCTATAGCCTACAGGTTATGTACATGAAGAAAATAAACAAACCAAAGCTGCACTTGGACAGTAATGTTGTGTTGTGTGTGTAGGTAGGATCCTCTCATTGTCCAAGAACCCTCTCCCTTCCAGTCTTCGTAGTAATAATCTGTTCCTTCTGCAAGATAGCATCCTAGACGTTCTGTCTGTGGTTTTATGTGATTATATGAGGATCTTGGTTATCTGCTGTCTTATTTGCAAGGAATTACATTAGCAGGGATACAGGCTATATGCATGCAAGTATAGTATTTTACTACATTTTGCACAAGACACAGTAGCTTATCTTGACAAGCACAGTTTTCTTGTCCAGAATTTTTCTTTATTGCCATATAAACCAAAAAAGCTCTCCATCATTATAGATCAAACTCTCCATATTATAGACCAAAAAAACCCTCCGAACCCATGAACAATTGAAAAATACCTTTCAGCTACGTGAAGCTCTTGCTGAAGCATGGTTTGCAGCAGTTTGGATACAGTGCTTTACTAAGCTGCAACTTCCCCTTGGGCCTTTCTAAATCTCACCTGGCTCAGGAAATATCTTTGGTTCTATTTTCAAGACCATAGTACAGTGCTGTATTCCCCAGAAAGTTATCTACTTCTTTGTATCCCATTTTAATAAAAATAAATTATATTCCACATATTTTACCTGTTTTCAGATTTGATTCAGCTGCTTCCAGTCTTCATTCCCTGATCAGTTATACTTCAGCAAAATTCATAATCCTAATTCTGCGCTTATGTCAGGAAGTCAATACGTCCTTTTTAGACAGGTTTATTGTTTCCATGCTGCAAACAGCTGGAGGATGTTTCTGTCTGCAGCCCGGGATTACAGAACGCTGTGTTGGTACTATGCCCAAGCTAATAGAGCCTATTTCTTAGCAGCAAGGGTTCAGTGCTGTCCTAATTGCAGTTAAACAGCTTTCAATTAGCCCAGGAGGCAAGCAGAGCTTTATTGCATTTGCCTTCAAAGAGGTTAATGGTAGTTCCATTTAAATCCATGGCAACTCCTCCCTTCTGTACCCATCTATGGACACGTATGTACTTTGTTTCTGAGTTTTGAAAGAAGGCATGAAGATAACAATGGAGGATCTTCAGTGAGGCTTTCGAATAATGGCTAGAAAACGTACTCTACTAAAGAGATTTTTAGTTTGTAAATTTGCAGAGTGACGTGCAGTCCAGGACAGTACATATGGGACCGTGTGTAAGTGGTGTTTGCCTGGACCCTGAAGTCAGAATTGTCTCCTCTGAAGTTTGGCAGCAAAGCTATTTCACCTTCAGTTTTGTTAGTGCCTTCACTGTCTTTCCCCATGGTGCCTTCATTCTCAGTCACAGCTATTCGAAGGTATAATATGCCTATTGTAAATAAAAACAGAATAAAAACCCACAACCCCTATCTTGCCTTATTCATTTTTTTCTAAACAAAGAACATATTCCTAAAGTCTAAATATGCGTGACCAGTTGGAACTGGGGATGTTTTGGTGTCAGAAAAAAATTAAATGTTAAACAAGTCAATCTTTGAAGTTAAACAACTATATATG
Organism: Gorsachius magnificus; assembly: GCA_034008185.1. Taxonomy (NCBI): domain Eukaryota; kingdom Metazoa; phylum Chordata; class Aves; order Pelecaniformes; family Ardeidae; genus Gorsachius; species Gorsachius magnificus. The sequence continues at coordinate 125,832,083 of CM067082.1, read as the reverse complement.
CAAATAAAGTCATTCATCTAATTAAAATTCAGTTGGTTATTAAAAACTGAATTAAAATGACAGTGAAAGAACAGACTCAGGTGTATGACTCTGCATTTTAAAGTGCTACATTTAATGTTTATGCAGAAGGTTTTTATATTTTAGGAAGTGATTAGCACCTTGGCTGTTCTGCTTTCAGGAGGGTTTTGGGTTTTTTTTTTTTAACAGTGCATAAGATTTCAAGATTTTGTTTCAACATTTGACCTACTTAGAAAAAAAGTTCAGATTAGTGCCATGTGATACTCTTCCTCAGTTTTGGAAGTGCCTTTGGGTAATGTATTGTAGAGTGAAGTAATCTCATCTAGGAGTGTAAATGGACCCTATCGCATTTTAAGATACTGATTTTGGTTTTTTCCTTCTATTCCCTATGCCTAATTTAGTCCTCGTATACAGCCCTGTTTAATGAATCCACGTTCAAGTGGAATGCTTTACCGATAGCTCAATTCTGTTTGCATACAAATTCTTTTCTTCCTTGGCTGACTAAAAAGAATCCCTCTCTTTTAAGTCAGGTGCCACAAACAGAGCCCAACGTGTTGTTCATTACAAAGTTAAGCGTTTGATTATTACTTTTTTTTCCCCGAGTTCTGCAGAGCACTTCATAGTTAGCAACAACTAATAACTGTGTCCCCAAAAGGCTGAGGTGACTGATTACTGTAGGTGATGCTTCCAGTTCGGGAAACACCTCTGGGCAAGCAGAACACAAGTTAGAGAGTAGCCTTCCACCTAGTCTGCAGTGGGAGCAGGATAGTTTGGAAAGAACTCCACAGTTCCCATTTAATTCCTTACCTTTTCTACCTTCCCATGAAGTGGAGCATTTGTTAATGGGATGGACGGAATGGGGTAATATGCGTTCATCTAGGAATTGCTGAGGGTGTTCCTAAATATGTGTTTTGCTCCAAGTCAGTAGCTGCAGGAAAGACAGTGCTTTCCTGAAGATAAATTTCAGCAGCAGGAGTTGGCAGTTTTTCAATTTCTTGCCTTGAATTTCAGGGCTGACAGGAATAACTAATGTCTTTAAAAAAAAAATAATTCTAAGAAAAAAAAAATCTGCACTGCTTCAGCTGGGACTTACACTGGCATTGGTGGGTGAGACCTGTCTGTTACCACCATAATTTGCCTGAGATGACGATGGTTAAATCCCAGTTGGTGGGTAGATCATGTAAAGACTCATAAAGATTTAAGGAGTAAATATTTGAAGGTGCCTTTTGTAATTGGAAGTAACCTTCACGGCTTTGTGGCTTTAGAGGCTTATGAAGCTACAAAAGTACAAACTAATTTTTAATGGTTTGGAATTCTGCCCAACTCCTTTCTGAATTCAGGTGCCAGATTTGCTTATAGCTACGTGATGTGAAGATCGTAGTAAATTATGAGCATGTTTAGTACCAACACTAGACTGAAGGCTTGGCAAAATGGAATAAGGCAAAGCTAATGAAGTAAAATAAAATGCTGTCCTTTAGAACGATACTATCACTTCAGTCTTTGGTCTATTTAGAGTAATGGTTCCCAATTTTCACTGCATCATAAGTAACAATACTGAACGAGCAAAGCGCTGCAGGCAGCCCCGTGCCTTGTTCTCTGTGCTAAACTGGTGTGTGACTTTGCCATTTCCCCTGGGCACCCACAGGGCTTGGCTTTGCATCCTGCTGACTGATCTTTGTTTCTTTTCTTTGCAGCATCAGCTTAAATATATTTTCTTACATACTGAGTGCAGCACCTACAAATTTTTTTCCATTAATATTTTAGTGATAAGAAATACCTTTTTAATGAGACATTAGTTCTAATTTGTAACAGTTAAAAAAAGTATTTTCCAGTGTTGTGTACCATAGGTCTTTTATTATTAAGTCAGAAAATCCAAAGTTGATTTATTTGTACTTTTGGTATAGCTGTATATTTGTGTGTGATGAAGAAATCATTTTAAAGGTTTCTAGATCATGCTCCCCATACGATGATTCTAAGAGTGCCATCTTTCAGGTTTTTTGAAGATGGTTGATAGCAATCACACATAGATATATTTTGCATTTCTTCTTTAAGGTTACTTCTTGCATTGCTGTGAATGGAGTCGGGGACAAATGTTTGGGATACGTGTCATCAGTCCTTTTGACAGCTGCCTTAATCACACCGAATGACTAGAAGCCTGCAGAGAAGGGTTTTTATTTTTCGTTTGCCCTCTTTCTCTATCATTCCTCTTCATGTATTAATATAGGTAGGGAATGCAGTACTGGATTACAGCTATTCGTACATCCTCATATGCGACATCTGTGTTTGACAAATACTTGCCTGCACTGCATTGTATCTGCTCTAAAACCCTAGAACAGTATTATAAATTCAGTCATTCACACCACAGACCTATTCATGCTCTCTTCTAAATACGGCCATTCTATCATTTCACTTTGTCTTAATCATTTTTAGCATACCACTTTGGGCATAACTACTTATGGTTTTCTACCCCAATCTAATGGCCTTTAATGGGAATTGATATTGTAAATGACTCTCATTTCTTCATAAACTCAAAAGCTTGTGAGCAACAAAAAGTCTTACCTGATTTGTAGAAGTAAATGAGCACACTGCCAAAGTGTTTAAAATAATATTACTTGCTTCATATTTATATTACAAAAATATTCTGAACAATGCAACTATTTTCCTGGATTTTCCAAGATGGTTTTGGAAAAATAATTTGTCATTTAGTAAAACTGTGCATTTTCCTGAATAGACTAACTCAGTCCAAGCCAACAGCAGTGAAATGCATTAATTGGTGTCCAGGACTTGAAGTACATCTGAAGGACTAGCTAATTAAATTTTGACTCTTGTAAAATCATCTTCAGTAACAAATGTCTAAGTGTCAGGCTTTATCAGAGAAAATTTTTGTTTTCACGCTGTAGCTAAAGAGTTTTCTAAATGTAGATCCATGCAGCTATTGCAGTGATTTCTTAAAACAAACAAACAAACAAAAAAAAAAACCCCAAAAACCCCACAAAAAAAATTAGCACATAAATTCTATAATTATTTATTATAATGCCATTTCAACATTCATTTGCAGTTCCACACAACTGAACAGCAAACAGTAATTCGCACAACTGAGTAAGAGTTGAAATATTGTAAGAACCATCTCAGTGCTATCAAACCCACTTGGCTTTGATTTATTGGGGTTGCACAGTACAAGATAAAGATTGTGGTGGAAGCAGGTAAAGGAGTTGGAATTTACGTAAAGATTTTCTTTACGTTGACTGTATCAAATTTGTGTATCTCTGGGTTCAGTGTGTGTGAACAGTCATTTTTGTTCCCTACAGTATTTCACAATATAGCTAGTATTACTTTTTTGCGTAGTTTTTTCTGTCTGTAATTTCTTTTGAGTTCAGATTTGTAAAATAAATGTTAAATTGATACTAAATTATTTCAATCAATATACTAAAATTATAAAAAAAAATTACTACAATAACACACTCCTCAGTTGTTTTGTAAACTAATTTATTACTCAGGTATTTGTCAGAAATGGAGACCTGAATTTTGTAGGGAGGGCTTTTCAGTAACTTAGGACTTACTAAAAGTGAAATAAACCAACTAGGAAAGTCTGACCACCTCTGGCAACCCATGCTGAAATTTGTTTGTGTACTCTGCTATCTTTTAAACATACATGTGGAATGTTCACAGAATTATTTGTTACACAACTTTCTTTTGTGTCAGCATTGTCGGGAGTAGAGAAAGGAAAGGGGTGCAAAGATACATTCATAAAAGCAAAGGCATTGTTTGGAGAACTATGTGTGTTTAATGTATACATTTGTATACATGATTACAGTGTTCTTCTAATTAGTTATTTTCTTCATGTAGTCACGTATCTATCAAGTTGTTATTCCTGTCTCAACACAGATGCCAAAATGGTTGCTGTATGGGTTTTTTATAGGGGCAATGAGTTGCTTGTGTTCCTTCAACGCAAAATGAGATCTGCAGCATTGGATTGTACGTGTATGCCTTTTAAGTGCGGGCTTAAAGTACTTTCTATGTGTATCTTGTCATATTCATTTTTCAGGTGATCATAATAGTGTAGTAGTATAAGTGTGTAATGGAGAGAGAAGTATTAATTTAGAAGCAGGAATGCAATTCATTCATTATATATGCAAATTTTGATCACGTTAATTCTTTGGTGTACAGACTGCACCCGTTGCTTATGCTAGCAATAATGGTTCCTATATCAAGTGGCTGTATTTTGTTTTCTACGTTGACATTTCAGGTGCCTACAAAGTACTGTTACTGATAAATAAACACAAATCATAAATTATGAAGCGTCTGTGACGGATGATGGCTTTTCAAGTCATGGACACGCACAGTGAAAAGAAGCAAATTCAGTACTGGAATGTCCCACAGTAGATGTATGCTCCACAACAATCAAATCTCTTGAGCAGAGCAATCAGTTGCTGCTCTGGATGGTGGGTCCTTGTAACAGGGTCTTCAGCTGGATTGCGTGAGACTCCCCAAAACACGGTTCCACTGAAATCTTGTAACCCAGCTGATTTATGGCCCTATGTGACCTCTCTAGCACATGTGTGATCCATTGCTGTAGAGTATCTTCAGCTAACAAATCATCTCTAAATAATCTTAACTACAAAGACTGTTGTATGTGACCATTTCTGCATCCAGAGGAACAGTCTACTATTTACCAGTGTCTAATCAATGTACAGTTTGGTTGATTTTGCTGCAGAAACTGCCTGAGTATTTCTCTGGAATGGCCAGAGACTCCATTCAAAATGTTAATCAGCACATTGAAGCAAATGAGTTTGTCAAGGCACAGCAGGACCTGCCTAGGGGAATCACTAGTACTGTCCAAAATTCCCACATGGCAAGCTCCTGGCGCAATTAGTCAAATACTTAAGTATTTGCAACTGGAGTTGCAAATTAGTCCTTTTATCTCACCTCTGTAGAAAACTACCTGGGGAGTTCCTGGGACACCCAGGGAATTAACGTCTTGTGTGCACACAGGCACAGCCCTGATATCAACCTACACCACAATTAAAATAGATATGGTCCTGGAGAGAAGAGGGGACAAGAAAAGCTGGTTGATTTTTTCAAGGATCTCCTCCTCCAACCTCAGCAACATCCTGATGTCTAGACAGTTAAGCAAAAGTGCTGGGAGGCCTACAGGGATGAACAAGGCGCTCCTAACAAAAATCAGATGTAAAAGGGAAGCATACAAGAGGTTGAGGCAGGGGCAGATGGCTCTGGAGGAATAGGGAGACACTGGATTAGGAAAGCCAAAGCTCACTTGGTGTTGAATCTGGCAAGGGACGCTATGAACAAGAGCAATGAGAAGGGCTTCTGCAGGTATATCAGCCACAAAAGGAAGACTAGGGAAAATGTGAGCCCACTACTGAATGGTGCAGGAAATCTGGTGACAGGGAACATGGAAGAATGCGAGTCACTCAATACCTTTGTCACCTCTGTCTCTATTGGTAAGACTGACCTTCAGGAATCCTAGGCCCATGGGACTAGTAGGAATGTCTGGAGCACTGAATACTGACCCTCAGTAAAGGAGGATCGGGGAACACTTGAACAAACTGGACACGTACAATGCACCCATGAGTGTTAATGGGGCTGGCAGATGTCATTGTGAAGGCTACTCTTGGTTATCCTTGAAAGGTTGTGGCACTTGGGAGAGGTTCCTGAGGACTGGCAGAAAGCAAACATTGTTCCTGTCTTCACAAAAGGCAAGGAGGAGAATACTGAGAACTACAGGCTGGTCATCTTCAACTTGATACCTGGGAGGGTGATGGAGCAAATAATCCTGGAAATCACTTCTAAACATGCAAATAAAAAGGTGATTGGGAGTAGTCATCATGGATTTATGAAGTCACAATTGACCAGCCTTCTGCAATGACATAACTAGCAAAGTGGATGTTGTTTATCTCTGTTTCAGTAGGACTTTCAACACTGTCTCCTGTAACATTCGTATGGATGAACTGATGAAGTATAAATAGGTAAGTGAACCGGGAGTTGGACTGAAAACTGGCTGAGCTGCCAGGCTCAAAGGGTTGTAATCTGCAACCCAAGGTCCAGCTGGAAGCCAGTAACTAGTAGAGTGCCCTGGGGGTTGATAACTGGTGCCAGCACTGCTTAAAGGATACATTAAGGACCTCGACAGGTTGGCGAAATAGACCAACAGGAATCTCCTGCAGGACTTTGCATTTCTCTTCGCTGAAATTCGACCTGGAGAGGAATAACCACAGGTACCAATACTGGTTGCAGGCCAACTGGCTGGGAAGCAGCTTTGCAGAAAAAGGACTTGGGAGTCCCAGTGGACAAGCTGAACAGCAGCCAGCAATGTGCCCTTGTAGTAAGGAAGGCCAACAGCATCTTCGGCTGAATTAGGTGATTCACTGTTCAGCTATATGGCTCTGTTTTGAGAAGAGTTCAATATATGGTATTTTGAAAAACATTTAAATATCTACGTAAGCGGATATTTTTGAAAATATAGCTGAGGCACAAGCATGCTGGCCTGTATGTTGGTTTAGGCCCCTTAGCTGCTTTTTTCAAATGTATTTTATTTAAATAAAATACATAGCTTTAAGCAGCTTTTGCAAGAGATTAAAAATCTGACCACTTTCAGGGAAATTAAGCTTTTTTATTCAAGCAGTTATATTTTGCGTTTCTCTTTCTACCTCAAATATGATTCTCAGAAATTATGGTGTAAGAATGAACAGGTTTAAAGAAAACCAGTATTTGCTGGAAGTTGCAAAAATAGATTAGCTTTATTAAGCATGTCTTTCAAAATCTGCAGTACTAGACAAGTTACAGGTCAGTAGCAAAACCCATGTCATTTCTTGTATTATAGTGATTATTGGGATAAGGCTCATCTAAAATATTGCTTCTGTAGCTCGAAGGTCAAATCCTGCTTCCATGGTCCTTGTGGTGTGTACTACAGATTCTGTCTCTCTACAGATTCTGTCTCTCTACAGTTATTGGAAATGAAAACACTGTTGGGCATGTACTGCTTTCACGCTGGAGTTCCTATTTCACATGAATCGCCTAAGCCTTGTTTTGGCTGTCTTAACATCCTTCTCTCATCTCACTCCCCAAATTAAATAATAAAATACAACACACCCCTGGCACAGAGATTTTATGGAACAGTGCGTGTGGAGTCACGCACCATTAGATGTATTTCTGAAGAAGGGTAGTGCAAAAGTTGTATCAGATTTTTTTCATAGTGCCATTAAAGAGGGAATTTCTTCTCACTGGTGCTTCTTAAAGCCAAACCTGAGATTCCAGCTTTTTTCTGTTGGCAGATATTTCTTTACCCTTCAGATGCTTTCACAGGAGCTTGCTAGAGTATCTGAGTGTGTTACTATAGAAGGAAAGTACAGGGAAAGTTATAAAAAAACTATGCTTTTAAAAGGAAGAAAAAGATTATATGGGAAATCTCATATTGTATGAAATGGCTGGGAGCCCTTTGTATTGGAGGTTCAGGGAATGACATTCACATCTACCCTGTCCTGCCCCTCTTGACACACAGTAGAAGCTTTTGCAAAGCCCAGATTTAAAGGAATGGCTGATGATTTCTTCATCTTTCACAAAGCAAAAAAAGCTGTTTTTCAAGGACTTTTTCAGGCTCTGGTTTAGTTCTGAGGTGAACTCAGATGAGGCACACAGATGGAAAAGTGTTTCGGGATATGGGACTTTTATACTATTCTAAGATATATGAAACAAACTGGGGAGGTTTCTATAGCTTGGAAAGGCTCTTGAGACTTCTTTAAATTGCATGGCATAACTTCCAACCCTGCAGTGTTGTGCAGAAGTGGAAAAGTTCCTGCAGGACCCCAGGGTCCACACAGTGCCTGCCTTAGGCAAGCTGGGCAGGGGCCAGATCCAACGGAGAGTTCATAAGGCAATATCATGGTGATGAGACACGTCCTAACTTTAGGGGGTTTGTGTTTCTTTTTCATAATGAATAGCGTTTCCCAGCTTGGAAATGACTCACTGTTTGGAGAAGCAATAGTCTAGGTTGAATAAAATTTTTGTTGAAAGAAAGGCAGGTAAAGACATGGGATATTAACTAGACATGCTAATAGAGCATCCACAGGGAACTGAAGCGGTGCTCGGCAGATTATTAGCGGTGTTGGGTCTGAGAGTTGGAGTGGTAGAGGTGCTGGCTAGGCAAGGAGATTGGCACAGGGGAGCGGCGTGGTGAAACTGGGGCTAGGAGTGGGGGGAGCTGATGTGCAGAAGGCCAGACTGGGAGAAAACTGGTCTGCAGAGGAAGCTGGTGACTCCTCTCAACATCTGTAGTGTTGAGGATTCTCTCGTATTGGAGGGATGCTTAAAAGGTAAAACATGTTTCAAAGTGATTTTCTTGAACGTTTTAGAGAAGTCGTTGAAGAAGCAAATGATTTTGTTTTCAAAGGAGGCTGTAGATAATGTTCCATAAACTGAGTTTGGAACCTTAATCGCTGAATAGGGAAAAAAATAACCATAAAAGCTTTTTGTTAAATGAGTAACATTCATCCTAGATATAAGGATACTAAGTAGCAAGTGAACACTTAATTAGAATTTTTACCATACTGCATATAAAAACAGCAGCCAAATTAAAATGTCAAAGACAATCCTAATCCAAAGTTTTGTAATTTCAAAGTGCTTAACTTTGTAGTCTTAATGGTTTTTAAGAGTTTTATGTTTGTAAAATATGTAGATAAAAAGCATAAAAATAGAGTAATGAAACTATATTTCTGATTTTTGCTTTTTCCTGGTGGATAGCTATTGATAATCTTAATAGATAAGTGTGTTTATTTCTTCTCTTTTCTGGGGCTTTTTGTTTGTTTTGTTGGGGTTTTTTTGTGGTGGTGGTGGTGGTTGTTGTTGTTGTTTGTATTTTTTTCCAAAGGAGATGTAAATGAAGGGAGGAAGCCTGCCTAGTGGTTTCCCTGGAGCACCTATTATAATTTTCATTATTTAAGTCATTTATGGTAAACTGTAGCTTTAGGCAAAAAATGGAAACTCAGTTTTTACTATCTATATATTTTACTGCTTGCATTAGTCTTTTGCTTAAGCACTTTTATCACAAATATAGCAAAATCCTTCAAACTCTTCTGAAAACATTTTTTCTCTTTGACAGCTTATTCTAAGTAGCTCAAAAAGTTGGGCTTAATTTTAAGATCGTTTTTGCAATTAAATATTTTGACAAATTACTACTGGCTTTATTCTGCTGGCAATATTTTGACAGATGGGAGAAAATGTTTTAATCTCAGAAAAGAATTTTAAGGTAATAAAAAATTAGAAAGACTTCGAGGTAACATCTTTGAAAATACCACATTCAGACTTCTTTAATACTGGGATGAACTGGAACTAGGACTCCATGGGCTCATTGTGTTGTAGGCATATTTCATTTATTCAGGATGCTTTATAAAGTGAGAATAAAAAAAAATTAAAAGAAATTTAGATCTTTGTGAACAACTTCAGGATTTATAAAATCCCCTATACTTGTTTTTTTTATGTCTTTGTATTTGCTTTTAAGTTCTTTGAGCTAGATAGTGAAATATTACCCTAGAAGCTCTGTTCTTATGCAGATATTATAGATCACACAATTTTAATTTTTTTATTAAAGAATTCTATTATTCTAATATACCACTGTTGAAAGCTCTGCTGAATTTGTGCCTAACGTTCTATGAAGATGTCTAAAGCACCTTCTGCAGACTGTGGTTTGTTGGTTGGTTGGTTAGTTTTCAGAATTACAATCATATGTAAGAGTAGCCTGCACAAACAGAAATAAGCAGTGTGTTCTGATTTGTCATGTTTGTGACATGTTTTGCTGTGTGCAGCAGAGTTATTTCACTGATGGAAAACATTTTAATGCTTTAAAAGAGACACAGTTTACCTACAAAATATACCAATTTACCTACAGGAAGAATAGAATCAAATTGGTCTTAATGACAACCTGTTAGTTTAATTGGAGTGATACTAGACATAAATTTATTCTATGAAAAGGTTGTTTGCTAAAGGACCATGCAGTAGAATCAAAACCTTTTAATGTTTGATTCTTTCTTACCAAGATAAGTTTTTTAATATCAAGAAAAACAGATCTTTTAAACAGTTGTATTTCAAAGCCCAACTGATAACATATATAAGATTCATATCAACACTGGAAGATAGAAGACTGTTATGGAAATAAGAGTGATTTCTTTTTGTGTTTATGTATATGCATACCCACTTAGAATATAGGAATAATATTTCTTTAGTGAAAGCACATTTTCTTGTGCTTTCTGCAATTTTTCTTCCAAATGTTAAGCAGTGCCTAAGTTAACTAGCATTCTGCAAAGCAGTGAAACACTTGCTATAATTTTAAGGTTGTCTAAATCAAATCAAACTTTCAATAAATAATAATAAATAAATTCAACAAATCAATCAAAATGTCAATAGAAATGTCTACTTTTCTTTAGAAGATGCAATGTCTTCAAAAGACTGTATTGGTTCTAGTGTTGTACATAATTTTGTCTATGCTTTTCAAGTACTGATTGCAGAAACAAATTCTTCTTAAAGATGAATTTCTATCCAAAACCAGGAAAATGTGAAACAAATATTGCTGCTTTTATCTTTCATGTTGCTATGTCTGTTTTGATCCTTCAGAAGACAATTATCTATGCTAAGTGTATGTAAATAGAAGCTTGCTATCCTATAACCTTCCTTCAGTTTTTCCTGTCAGTGCCACGACTTGTGCCCCAAGCCATGTCCACGTGGAATGCAATTCCTTAGTATGAATATGTGGGTAGATGAGATCTAGCACGCGGTCTTCTCTTCATCTACATATAAAAATGAAAAAAAAAACCCACTGAACGGTAAAAAGGGATGATAATTAGTTACCAGGTTTCTGTTGACTTCTAACAGACGTAGAATGGTGCCAACTGGTCATGTGGTTCAAGATAATATCTACAAAGAATTTGTAACGTAGGTGGTCCTTGCAGAAAGTAAGGCCTTGCTGCTTTCTAGCTCTGGACAGCAAGTACCCCCACCATTTCAGTGGCAGCCTTTTAACCAGGTTACCTGCCTCTGGTTACAGGAAAAACAGGGCAGCTCCACTGAAGAAACAAAAAGCTTTGTGTTGGCCCGTATGAGAGTTCTTTCCCCAGGTGCATACCATGCTTGAGGAAAATGGTGGTCCCACTGTTAGCTATGAGTGAAACTGGAAGTTTAAGGGAGATCTTATTGCGGCCTTTCAGTACTTAAAGGGAGCCCATAGGGAAGATGGGGACAATCTTTTTGGCAGGGCTGGCTGCGACAGGATAAGGGGAAATGGTTTTATACTAAAATGGGGTAGATTTAGACTGGATATAAGGAAGAAATTCTTTGCAATGAGGGTGGTGAAACACTGGAACGGGTTGCCTAGAGAGGTAGTGGAGGCTCCATCCCTGGAAAGATTCAAGACCAGGTTGGACGAGGCTCTGAGCAACCTGATCTAGTTAAGGGTGTCCCTGCTCACTGCAGGGGGGTTGGACTAGATGACCTCTAAAGGTCTCTTCCAACCCAAAACATTCTATGATTCTATGGAGTACTCGGCTTAAAACTTGTAGTTTATACTCTTCAAAGCTTGAAAGATAGTTGACACTGCTGTTTGTAGAGAAAGTAATGGAGAAAGAGCAGACAGGAGGTTGGAGTTGGTCTTTACTAACGAAATGACTTCAGCAAACACCAGGGGAAATGGTTTGATAGTGGCCTCAGGGGCAGTCATCTGATGGGGGTGAGGAAGCTCTTGTAGCGGATTAGAGTCCAAAACTGGTAGCCAGTGCTGTTGTCGGATGTGTCAAAAAACCCTGATCTTAAGTTGTTACAGAAGAATCTAAAAGGATGATCTTGGAGACTCCTCAGCAAACAAAGCTTCTGATGTATTTTTTTGTTCCCTGATGCTTGGACATGTGTACAATATAACCTCTCTGACAACTTTAGGGAAAAATGTGCTGTGGGGTGCATAAACCTTTATTTGCTTTAGTATTGCTTGAAGCAAAGCCCACTGTGTTTGTGGCATTTTGCTAGCGGCTGCGAGCGTTAGATGTCTCGTCTCAGGTAGCTGTATTAAACCAACACAGTGGAAAAAAAGGTCAGAAGAGGCAAGAAGCCTCTTGGTGGAACTGCTATTGTCTATTTGTGTAGACTAATGACTAATATGTCAAATAGACTAATATGGCTATTTGTGGAACTGCTGTTGCCGGCAGAGCAGGTGAGAGGTAGATGGGTGTAATACTACGCTGAACAAATACCTCTCTATCCGAGTGCCATGTTATTGCCTCGTTATCGCTTCACAGCTTGCTTTGCAAGGCACTAAAATAAGCCTTTTAAAATGGCCAGTTCCACCTGGGAGAGAAGGTAACAAAATGCAGTCTCCTTTTCAAGAATAAATATTTCTTAATTTATTTTTAATTTGGAAATACACAGATTCTCATTCTGAATCAGTGTGGATTATAGTTACTAGGACACTTTTCAGTGGCTCTGATGAACACCATCGGAGTTGAAGTGGGATAACCAGCTTTCCAGGGGCATTCTGTCCCTGGGTTAGGAGCGCAAAGCCGTGTGAGATACTGTAAAAGACTCCTGAGATGATCAGGTTCTCACATTTCCACTTCCTCAGACGTCAGCCTACTCAGTCATCTTCAGCAATGAATATCTCTTTGTAACATCTGGTTTGTATGCTATATTTTTCTTTTCTGAACTAAAAGACTGTCTTACACCAAAAAAGAATGATAAAAAAGTCATCCAAATTAAGCAGATTGCTTTCCTCTTTAAGCAACTTCTCTCCCCTCTGTTTGATCACGTTCTGTGTCTTTAGACAGAATTAGGTATTTTCTCAATTTAACAGTTGAGGCCTACTGTAAGAGTTCTAAGGAACCAGCCAAACCTAAACTAGGTCTGCCACCACTACAACATGTTCCCGAGCTACAACAGGAGTAAGTAGCTTGAATCTACCCCAGACTTGTGTGTGCAAATTGTATTCATACTTTATTTGTCATTAGAATGAATATTCTGGTAAAGCGCGTTCCTGTTGCCAAGCCCCAAGTATAAATATGCAAACTTAAAATGGTAATGCCACTTACATTTAATTTGGCACAGTGACACCTCAGACAGCATGTGCAGAGTCAGATTAAAGAGAGAAATAAATCGTTCATGCACTTCTAACTAGAATAGAAGTCCTAACTGCTTTTTATACGATTAGCTGCTGATACTTTTAACTACAAACAGCAAGAAGACATGTCCTACTACCATTTACTTTCCTGGATAGTCTGAGGAATGAGAAAATCCAACATTTTTTTCCTGTTAATTTGTTTTTTACTTGTTCTCACTGAGCAGTGTCTTGCTCCGGTGCAGTCCTTTGGCTGCCGTGAAGTTACTGGCACACCAGGATGCAGCTCAGCCTGACGAGGGGTGTTGGATCCTTGCCCTGTCCTCTCGAGTCTCCCTAATTTGATCTGGCAGTAATTCTCTTCAGCTGGTTGTCCTGCTCTGAAGTGTGCCGCCCTGACAGCCTTCTCGGATATGGGGAAGGGGAGTCTCCAGTCTAACTCTGTTCGCTTAATGCTGCTGTACATTGAAACTGCTGGAGTCATACCAGCATGGGACCAGGGTGTGCTGAACTGGCAAAAAAAAAAAAAAAAAAAAAAAAAAAAAGCCCGGACCTTTTTTTGCATGTTTTATTATTACGGTGAAAGACCGGCGTGGGGAAGGCAGCAGAGGAAGGAGAAAGGGTTTATTGCTTTATAAATGTTGAGACTTCTTTCTTCCTGCTCGAGCTGATCTTTGCTTACTTCAAAAAAAGTTGACCATTGCTGATGAAGTAGCAACACAGTAAATTCCCTTACCTGTGTGCTCTAACTTGTGAATGTTATCTTCTGTTTGCTGAAAAAATTAGGCTGGAAATGACATTTAGTTGTGAGAACATGCTGAACAAATACCAATAATAATAGTTGAATAAGAGAGAAATTCTGAGGAAACTGGCTCAATACTTATTCTTGAATGGTTTTATTCCTCATATTTATTGTGCAGCTATTTCCAATGCATGCAGTAATTGCGTTGGTATCCATTGTATATATTTTTACTTTTTCTTTTTTTTTTTTTTTTTCCCTTCTCCCACCATGTGGAGCTATCAGTATTTTGTCATAATAGCAAACTTTAGAAACTTCACCTGACTTCAGTTGCATGGACCCAAGCGAAGGTACAAGCTTGCGGTGAAATGTTCTCTCTCTGTCAAGGAGAGATGCTGCCCTGTGGTGACTGCCCAGCAAAGGGGCTGTGTCGCAAATGCTGGTGCAGGCAGCAGTTGTTCTGCTCTGGAGGTGTATAAAACTACTTGTGAAGCATGAGCATCCGATCCTTGTGTCTTGTTAGATTTGCACCACTGACTCCGTTACCTGAAGCATGAAAATACGTGCTTGTAGGACCAACCAGCTCTGCTACTCCTGGAGTAAGTCCTGATTGGAAATGGTCCTATGCTGTGGTTGTAGCTGCAGAAAAAAAATGTTTTAAATGATGAATGAAAGTGTTTTGAGGACCAGTGTTTTAGATACATGCATTTGTGGAAATTGAGTAATTTAAATTTGTTTTCTTTTTTTTAAAGACCATGGTTTTTTTAATTGGAAGTTTGTTAGTATAAAGACAAAATACTGAATGCATTTTTATATTTTTGAATCTCCTTTTATGTAAGATTCATCAGAAGTAGGATATTTATGTAAACACTTCAATTTCCAAGGGGTATTAGCCTAGTTTTTAAAGAGGAATTTAACATTTCCAGCTGGTAAGATTAGTGTGTGTGTGTCTCAGAGGCTACAATTTCTCTTCAAGTTTTTATCTGAAAACAGCATTTAACTTTTGGCTTTGTGCAGTGTCTTTAAGAATTGCAAGGCTCCTACTTGGTTTTAATTACCAAAATGATCAACTGCCATTAAACAAAGAGACGCTTTCCTGGCAGCAAGGAGATTAAAAAAACCCCACCCAACAGACTAAGCGTCTTAAGAGCTGGCACAGTAGTTATTCTCCAGCCACTTTCCTGCCTAATTCTAGCATAGTGTAGTCAAACAAGTATACAGGTGGTGGTGGTTAGCTGTATTTCAGTTGCACCTAAAGGTTTCGGTCACAAGCCAGGATGTTATTATGCATGGTGTTAGCTGAACATAGAAGTGAATGGCTTCCAAGCAGTGAGCTTTATGAGCACTACTGGGCTACACGGGTCTGTAAGGGATGGCTGGAATTGCCATGTTATCAATGTTTCTATTTACTATTAGCTGCTGTAGTGTAGAATAAGGAATCTGTAAATGTACTTCTGCTCTTCAATAAAAATATTTGATGTATTTCTTGCAGATATGTGCTATATAATAGTTGGTATATCTACTGCTTTCTCGGTCATGCTAGATATGCAGGCAAATATGGAAGTGAAGACAATTTATGCTTTCCATTGTGTATATATACATCTCGCGTTGTGAAAAATAGCTGGAAGGAACCAACATTTTCTGTTACCACTCCACACTATGTCCCATTGAGGGGGAAGAATTTTTAGGGCACGAACTAGAACTCTGCTAGGAGCAGCAGAGCTCAGCAGTGCTGGCATTTCCTTCAACAGAGAAGATGAGAAGGAGTCGTCCTGCCCTGTATGAGACGCTTGCTCTGGACAGCTCTGAGAAATCACAAAACCAAACAGAAATCCCAGTGCTTTGTATCCCTATCTGTTACTACCTTCAAGCAAGAGCAAGGCTACTGTATTTGTTACTCTGTAATGACATGGTATGAAAGTCTTGGGGCTACAGCACTTGCTTTTCCATGGCCTAGACGGACGTGGCAATAGTAGCACAGACGTTCATGTGTGAGGTACATTAGCCCATGTGAATATCCCCTGGCAAGTGAATGATTCAGTAGATATTAGATGACATTAAAAGACAAATCTATAGTCTTTTGGTCTTCCAGTTGAGATTGGAGTCTCTAGTGATGATGATAGTATAACACAGATATAACAAAATAATTAGCACTTGAACTTGCAAAACAAAGACAGTAAAAGTTTATTATTTGGGATGTCAGCAGTGTGCAATACTCAAATATGTCTGTGTAACTTCAGTGTTACTGAAACTTTTTTTTTTCTAGAAGTACCATATATGTGTCAGGCAATCAGTTACTTATAATGACTTTTCAGACATATTAATAATTCATTTATGCATATACTGGTATGTCCAGTGCTGCTTTTTCAGAGGAAGAACCAATTTGTTATTACATCAAGAAACTCCTCTGCATATCAGCTTGTTAAATATTTGGAGTTATAAGGATGATACAATTTTTTGCCCTTCCAGGTCCCAGCTTTATATTGATTTGCTTTGTGTTACAGAGGGAGAGACAGACCAACCTTGGTCAGTGACTGTTTCTCCTTATAATTTCTCTGAATGTGCTGGCTTTTTTACTATCAACCTTCATGTCCTAAATATTTGCAAAATAATAATAATGAAGCAGCTATTATAAAATTTCAGCTTTTTTTGTTTGTGTGTGTTGTCTGATTCTGCAAGGAATGTTGAAACAAAAAATATGTGTGTCTGAAGAAATTTAGACTGTAGGTGTTAAGAGATAATATTGCAAGTTGTGGACACATGTATAGACCAGATACAAAACCCCATGCATCTGCTGCTCTTCACACAGGTATTGCTATAGGAATTGTATTCGTTTCTGCATGTATTTGGTACACTGCTTCTATTCTTAGAGCTGTCCTTTTATGTAGCACGTGGATCTTAACACTGCTCTGTAAGCAGTCAGCTCGTGTAACAAAAGACAGATTGGAATATTGTCATTGGGTAAATTCCTTTTGCCCTGAGGGGAGACTTTCACCAAATTCTAACCCTGGATTGAAGACTCCTTTGAATCTCAGTTCTAGTAGCTACTCTGTTCTTGAACTTGCTCTGTTCTTCGTTTTGAGATTCAGCTACTGTGTTAAGATACAAGATAATAGTTGAAAAATCTGTTTTCTATGTCGTATCTAACTAGATAAAGTTTTGTCAGCTTTTCCTGAAAATTGTGAAGTGCCTTGAGGCTTGTAATGTGACAGACTCCATTTGTGTTGTACTATAATAAAGAAGCGTTGTTTAAAACAAAAATTAAAAAAAAAAAATCACATTTTTGTTCCAGATTGGTTTGAATGTTTTTTTAGAAGAAAGCAGACTAGAATTTTCTTAAATTTATTTACTGGATTTAGAAGTCATAACTCATAAGCATTCAGTGCTGTCAAAAGATGTGCATGTTCTAGGAAGAATGGATACTACTGAATACGTCTCTGCCTCTAATGGGTGCTGTAGAAATACGTTGTAGCCATGGGGAGTCCACATGATAATAGAAGAAAAAGTTGGATTACAAGTTTTGGGATAGAGATGTAAGATGATAGTGAGATCTGTTAACTGAGAGAGTAGCACATTAAAATAAAAACCTAACTCAGTTTAGGAAATAAAGACTGGGAAATCATCTTGGTGTGCATTTTTTCTGTTGTCTTACTGCCATTTAGTAAGGTATTTAGTTTTGGACTGGATTATATTTAATCTCTAATATCCTTCAGCAGTATTTTCAGTATTTTATCAAAGGGTACAACTTAATATAAATGTACCATACTGTACATCACCATTTGTGAGATGAAGCTACATCAAGTTTCTATATTCATTTCTGCATTATGCAGAAACAATTTGCTATACCTTATAATCATTCACTAACCTCAGAAACCTGAAAAAAACCCCAACCCCACAAACAGACTGACGGCTGTCAACTTTCACTTTCAGCTTTCTCAGAGATTATTTAGGTTTTTTTCTGAAAACCAGGCCTTTAACTGCTGTAAATTTCATCCAGTTTAAAATAACTTGGCAAAATTAATCATCTTCCAGCTGTTACAGCTTTAGACTAGAAACCCATACAATGTTTTGGCATCATCATTCTATCAAAGCACATTGCTTGTAGGACAACGAGTCTATGTGCTCACATGAAATCCAAACCAAAAAGACAGTTTCTGTAATTTGTTAATTCGTTAATAGTAGGATAATTTTACCGAACCTGAATTTTTCATTTGAAAGTCTTTTTGAGATGAGGATTAAGGACTAGGCACAAATTACTATAAATATTATTTAAAAAAAATATAATATTATGCTTAATTTGGAGCGCTGAGGAAAAAAACCTGGCGCACTGTAAAATACAGAAAAAGGCAAATTCATTGGTAAAAGGAAACATTTTCAAGCTTTGTTTCAAAGAGAATTCCAATACTAAGAATCTCAATAAGAACATAGTGAGTTTCATAACTGAACCTGAGCATTTGAAATAATAAGAGGAGAGAAAGTTAAACCATGACATATGTTATATAGTACTAGTAATGCTCAGATTATATGCTCTGTCTTGATGCTTTTTGAAATTAGAGTAAGAGTGTACCAGATTGCTTCCAAAAAATCCTCCCAGAACTAAAACTTCCTTCCTGAGATCATACTGGCAAACTGGACCTAAATATTAGTGTAGCCTTAACATCTAACCAATTTCTTACATTTGCTTGGACCCTTGCTTCTAATACCAATGTATCCCTTACATAAAAGCAAACACGGGAGTGTCACAGTTGCGTGATTTTGCCATTTTTTACCTGGCTGGTGGGGAAGCTCTGTCAGGCAGAATGAACGCAACTGGGTTTTGTGCAGGCTGCGTTAAGCTGTGGTTGCTGAGAATGGCAAAACCATTTTTCACTAGCTGAGATGATCCAGTGTGGTAGTAGGAGCAGGAGTAGAAGTAGGTGTGTACAAGGTTATTTATTTGTTTGTTAATTAAAATTGTGCCCAGATATACTACCATACTTAAAGAGGTTATGCCTTGCTTGCAGTTTAGTGTTTAGTTTTAAAAGGTTTTCAGATCGGTTGCTGAAACTTAACTGAGCTCACTCTTGCAAAGTAGTCTGTATCACAGCTCCCTGAAATTTATTTTAATATTAAAATTTTTTAGACTTTGTCAGTTTAAGTCTGTTATCAGGAATTTGTTTTATACATGCAATTTTTATACGGGTAGAAAAAGCCATTTAGGTGTCTGTTCAAAGATGTCAGTCCTGCATTTTTTTAAAAGACTCAGGGGAGCTTTTCTGTCCTAATTATTACAGTACCAGTAGCTAAGCAGTATATTCAGAAATCTGTAAATCTGCAATCTAGCTTACCCTGCAGTGGCGTGCAGGCATGTCTGACTACCTAGAAACTGGCAGTTCCTTTGTGCCATTAAGTACTGGCAAATTTTCCCCTGGGTATTTGGTTTTAATCTTTTTGGTCCGAGGCTTTCCCATGTTCTGCTAGCTTACCAGCAAATACATGACTGAAATCAATATGAGCTTTCCGCTTGCCTCCTTGGCCTAAGCACAACAGCAGAAATACCGATAGGTAAGTAGGTGGGTTGGCGTGTATGCATTTATTCTGAGGATTTATTGCAGTCCATGTGGGCTAGGAATATTTTGCTCTAGTATCAAAGCATTATACAATTTATCCACAAGTGTGTACTTTCTTCTTCTTTTTTTTTTTCTGTGGCTTTGTTTGGGAGTTTAAATAAAGTGTGTGTGAGAAAGTGATCTCAGGAAATTTAGTCTTCAGCTGTCTGGATGTCTGTTGTAATATTAGATTAACCAAAGAGACATAGGGTTGTTTTGTATGAAGCTACTATACAGTCTTGTTCTCATTACACAGAGGGATATCTCTTGAGAGCCAGGTAGGTGTTATAAATAGTTTTGGTCACCTTTTTTTTTTGTTTGTTTCCAACAAAGTTTTTATTTGGTGTGAAGAATTCAAATTCTTCGAACAAAATGATTGCTGTCGTCCTGTCCTCGAAATAGAGAACCTCCATCGATACCAAGAGATTCACTTCTACAAAGGAAAGGAGTAATAAATCCTTTCTGAGGAAAAATTTGTCAATAAAAATTGAATACACCAAAACATGGAAACAAATGTTACAAAACTATGCGTGCACTAGGAAATACAAAGGAAGAGAGTTGTGCAATGTTAATTTAAAAGTTTGGCTTCAACCATGAACAGCCAGAAAATGTGTTTAGTACTGAAAGCTTTTTCTTTATTTATTGTGCTGCCAAATCATATAGTTCCCTGCTCCTCAGAGAATCAGATATATTCCATTACTGGTCTCAATGGGATGGGGTGGTGAGTCTCATTCTTTACAGCACTACCTTTCTTATGTTTGATAAGCTGAACTCTTGCTGTTAAATAACTTTGTACTATGTTTTTCATACCTTTAACATTAGGTTACATTTAAAACATCTTTACAAAGGTGTTGCTATTGAGGAGGTTATTTGAAAAGGATGTGGGAATTGTATTTAAACTCTCAGAGCTGGCAAACCTGCATGCCAAATTTGAAGTAATATTATTAACTCAGGCTTGACATCACACCGGCGTTGTTCAGAAGCAGGGCCAGAAGGAGGCTTGTCTGTATTACGCCACGTGAATGTAGCCTAGGACTGTAATGGAAACAGTTGTATCTTTGTTATATTTTAATTATATGTTCTAAATGTACAAATTGCAATCATATCTGAATTATTTATGTCACATTTCTTTCAGCTTTTTCCCACTTTTTCCCCTGGATGTGCAAACAAATTAGTAATTAAAGCATATTTATTTTCTGCTTTGCCTTAGCTACGGAGCTAGATCAAAGCCAGTGGAAACCATAAGCAAAATTTAACTTTGCAGCCTCAAGGTTGAGAGAGAGTAAGCATTTTATTTAGTCTTTCTCCGTGATAAAAAATGTCAGGGCCCTGAGCTCATTGCCTTCTCCTGGGGTCTGGCTGCCTGGACTCAGTGCCAGTTTTGATAATGCAGTTGTCCAGTCTTGAGAAGTGTTAGTGAATCTGGAAGCCTTGCTAAGACCTGGGAGGAAGGTGAGGTTGGTTGCTTGGTTCTCAAGGAGTCTTTCTGGGCATTTTTCGTATTCATTAATGCCCCATCCTTTCAGTGGCAGCACTGGCCTGGGATCAGCGTGGACCTCAGAGTACAGGAGACCTTTGGGAGCTGATCAAGAATTAAGGGGCCCAAATTACTTAAACCAGATCAACAGAAGAGTTTGGGTGTTTTCCTGGTATTGAAGAAACACTTTGAAAGATTGTGCGGCATGAAAGTAATTCAGAAAGGGGTAGCATGTAATAACAGATAAACAATCTATAGGTCCTTGCACAGGTGTAGTGTTGGGCAATGAGGTCGGAAAGTATTCTTGTGACACTGGTAATATTTTGGGTTTTATAATGTCCTTAACAGGTCATCCTTGTGCTAGCAGCTCTGAAAACTAACAATTTTTTGAATGGTCAAACCCCTATAAAATAGCTCAATTATTTAAAAAGATCCTGGTTATGTCTTTTCCCAGTACATTCAGTCTGACATGGAAAACTAACCTTTCTAAACACAATGTTAATTACCAATTTCAGTTTTTAAGCAATTCTTAAGCATCCCAAAGCCAAAGGCAGAATTCTACATGCGGTATCACCCTAAAAATAAACAAAACAAACCAACAGATCCTTAAGCTCTAAGAAATACTCTAAAAATCTCATATCTTCTATTTATGTTTTACATTCTTATAGGTTAATTAGCCAAACTGATTTTCCTGCTGACATTCTATGAACTGAATTTCCTCCGAGGCATTTTGTGATATATGCCATATTTTAGCTCAAGAGTAGATTTTTATATGCAAACTATAACTCTTAGAAGCACGCTTCGTTGACACCACTTTAAGTACAGTTGCACTGGCAGTAATGTATCTGCACGGGAAGAATCCACTAAACAATACAATTATGTAAATTAGACTATAGGAAGATTATTCATAAGCAAATGCCTAGATGTAAGCTTAGCATCTCCTATGTGGCTCATGGATTTTGTTATAGTATGACAAACAATCCTGGCAGAAATCACAAGAGAAATTAAGATCAAAGTCTAAACATAAACTAAAAGAAATGAAGTATTTTCTGCTGATCAATTAACGATGTGCTTTGCTGCCAGCCTGCAGTCATAAACCAAGTAGGAAATCACGTTAGGCTGCTTTTATAATCAGGAATAGAAGTGGCACTTATGGCTAAAAAGAGAAGACTCATTGCATTTATCTCTGTATTCTTTTTTAATTGTTTTTTTCGTCATTGTTATTTTTCATCATTCATATTCAGATTAGTTACCTCATTTTAGATGGGCAACCAAGTGTGTAATAAATGCATGAATTCCATTTGGTTTAAATATCCCCACCTAATTATCCTGTGCTTTTGTTATCAATCTTGGATATTAACAGCCTCATGGCAAAAAAAGTTTTTAGTAATTAAATTGTTAGTAGAATTATTGTAGAGCACATTGACACACCAAACACACTTAATTATAACTATAAATAGTCTGCAAAGGCTCTTAGTAGGAATGAGATTAAAAAGACTAACAATCTAATACTGTATTTCCTGTCCTCTCTCTGTAGTTGGAACTGTCTTATTCTTGTCTCCAGCCCTGTTTGCCATTTTATAGGGTATCGAGCTTTTCTGAATTTTGTCAGCTTCTCTCAGTTGCTGAAGAGCAGTACCGTACTGGTGGAAATCCCATAGCAGAGCACAGGAGATGCTTTCCTGTTTGCCCCTGTAAAACAACGCTGCAGTAGTGCTAAATGCAAGTAATAAATGACAGCTGCTTTCACAATATTGCTTCTTCCTTTCTCAGAAGATATTTCATTGAAAGAAAGATGTGGGAAGCTCTGCTGTTGAAAGGACAGCCATGGTGTCTTTTCATGTAGGATAATTAAGGCCAGTAAGGGTTTTTAAATGAGATGTATGGAGTTGCACCCAGTTATAAACTGTTGTGTTGTTTTCTGTAGCAGCAGGGAAGGATGAAGAGTGGACAACAATGTTCCTTCTCGTCTTCAGGATGAATATAGTCAGTTGTGGTGTGCATTAGTTTTTCAAGTAAGGTGTTAGGAAGGAAAAAATAATTGTTTGGGTGTCTTCAGGCCAATGTAATTGGAATTTTAAATTTTTTTTTTCCTCTCTTGTGAGGCTGCAGACAGGCTTTTCTGCCTTTCCCAGAGTTAAAAACAAAGGAGGGGAAGGGAGAAAAAAGGTAAACTCTGTGTCCGTGGTTTAAAGAGTGGTATAAAGCCTGTGCAATGTAGAAGTTCTGTAGGTGAAACTGGATGTCATCTTGAAATGCAGTCTTGCTGCTGGCGTTTCCTTCTCTATGCCTCCCCAGATCCTGCCACTGTCTCCCGCCGTGCCTCTCCCTTGCGCACCATCTTATCTGAGGGCTGTTGCCTCCTTGCGTCCCTTGCCCCTGTCTCCCCTTCCTTCTGTCCCTTGTCCCCGTCTCCCCTTCCTTGCTCTGACCTCAGCTGTTTCACCACCACTGTCACTGCTGGGTAGCCTGAGACAGAAAGCCCAGCTTAGCAGGCATGCTGCATGGCTTCAGAACCAGTTAGGAGAGGCTGATACCCAGGCTTTGTGCTGTGCTGTGTTTGGCTGGATGGGAACTGATGGTGTAAATAGAATCATAGAATTGTTCAGGTTTGAAAAGACCTTTAAGATCATCAAGTCCAACCGTTAACCTAACCCTGGCATTCCACCACTAAACCATGTCCCTAAGCACCTCATCTATCCTTCTTTTAAATACCTCCAGGGACGAGGACTCAACCGCTTCCCTGGGCAGCCCATGCCAATGCTTGACAACCCTTTTCAGTGAAAAAATTTTTCCTAATGTCCAACCTAAACCTGCCCTGGCGCAACTTGAGGCCATTTCCCCTCGTCCTATCACCCGTTACCCAGGAGAAGAGGCCGACCCCCACCTCACTGCAGCCTCCTGTCAGGCAGCTGTAGAGGGCGATAAGATGTCCCCTCAGCCTCCTCTTCTCCAGGATGAACAACCTCACTTCCCTCAGCTGCTCCCCATAGGACTTGTGCTCCAGACCCCTCACCAGCTTTGTGGCTCTCCTCTGGACATGTTCCAGCACCTCAAGGTCTTTCACGTAGTGGGGGGCCCAAAACTGAACACAGGATTCAAGGTGGGGCCTCACCAGTGCCAAGTACAGGGGCACGATCACTTCCCTACTCCTGCTGGCCACACTATTCCTGATACAAGCCAGGATGCCATTGGCCTTCTTGGCCACCTGGGCACACTGCTGGCTCATATTCAGCCGCCTGTCAGCCAGTACCCCCAGGTCCTTTTTTGCCAGGCATCTTTCCAGCCACTCTGCCCCAGATCAGGTGAGGTCCAGAAGCATGGCGGTGGTCTGAGGCCCGGCGAAGCAGATACGCTGAGGTGCTTTGCCGAAGCAGGGGAGTGGAGGAAACACCAGGATCTGAAGAGGCTTGGCCGAGTGGCACGTCGTGCATGCACCTTCAGGTTAGACTAACGCTTTGATTTTTAGGATAGGAAGGAATTTTCTTCTGAGTCATATTGGCAGGAACGAATGCGGTTCTTTTTCCTTCCTTTACAGCATAGAGCCTTGTTCATTTGCAAGGATCACTGAGCATGTTTCACCTAATAAAATTTCTGTGAGGCTGCTGCAACACCTTTGGTTTCTCTTTCCCCCCACCCCTCTTTCTCATTCTCCCTCTCCTCCTCTCTCTTTCTCCCATTTTCTTCTTTTCAGTGTGCTGCTGCTTTTGAGGCGCATGGTCTGAGTGAAAAGTCTGATGCTTGTTCTAAATATTTTGAAGAATATTCTGGAAAAAATTAGAATAAATTAGAATTTGTTGGCTTTTATATTCTGAAGGGCTGGTATCGGTTTTGGTGTGCACCTACCTGGAATTAAACTTGTGTTAAGTCAGTCTTTTTAATTGGGAAGAACTGAGCCAAGGGACCCAGGCGGTATCTTTCTATCTTCGACTCCTGTTAGCTACTTTTAGGCTGTTTCTTGCTCTCCGCACCAGTTTTGCGGTTTGTCCTCTGAGGTGACTAATTTTTCCATGACCTGGAATGCCCTATAATGGGAACAGAGGTACTTAACATTGTATTTTGCATTCGAGTCTGTTTACCACAGAAAATTTAGCGGTTGCAGCTTTAATTTCCTTTATTGAGTTAGTCCTTGAATTTACTTGTGTTTTCTGAAGTGCATGTGTAAAGTAAAATCGGAGAGAGGATGCTGCATTACATGTTGGAAATCGAAGGCTTTAGATTTTGAAGATTTTGTTCAAAAAAGAATGCAAAGGTTTCATTTTTGCGCTCCCCCCCCCCCCTTTTCTTTTTTCCAATTTAAAAAATCTGGTGTATATTGTAGGAGTTGCTTGTGGGTATGCAGGAAATGTACTTTAACATACACCAAGTCATAAATCTGTCATAAATCCTAAAATCACAGCAGCTGTTGTAGTTGACCATAATGTTCACTCTGTGTTTATTAAAACTTTTTGAATTTTATATTTCCTAATTGTTCATCACTAATGAGGTTCCCACATCCTCTAGGGGTCACTTCCATGCCTGTACCAGGAGATAGATATTCAAATGGAGTTTGATCATGCTGCTTGTCAGTGGGCTTTGAAATCTAATTAGGCAATTACAGCTTAAATTCCACAGCTCAAAATAAATGGAGCTCCATCTTTTCTGTGAGTTATTTTCTAACAATGAAACCTGCTGAGTGCAGGCTAACTGTGACGGGCAACGCACAGATTTTGTTCATCAAGAATAAAAGTGATGCTGAAGTTTGCTGTATGTTATGGGCCATGTTTTGAAAAATTGGCATTTAGCAGTAAAATGTACTGTATATGCACAGTGTCTATGGAAGCCACCTATTTTGTGCAGGTATCTGCCATTTATACTTGCAGATGAATTATTTTTTGTCATGAAGAATGCGCCTACAAGTTTGAAAGGGTGTTTCACATGCTCCAAGCAGGTCTTCAGAGAGGTTCACTTAAGAAATTAACTGCTTTAAATGAAACATCCTATCTTTCAGGAATGTGAGAGAGTTGATTGTTATGCCTTGACCTATAAATACCCAGAAACTTTTGATGACACTTCTTAGCATTTTTTTAAAAGCTCAGAAATGACTGCGAGGACATACGGGTATAGGGTTGCAGACTATCCAAGGTGCGTTTCCATGTGGCAACACAAAGCTGAGTCTGCTCTCCTGTTGAGAAGCCTTTGATACTTCCAAGCTGTTAATCAGAGTAGCCATTGCCATGAAATGGTTTTTCAAACAGAAATTTCCCTCCACCCTTCTGAGTCCAACATTAATTTCAAGGTGCACAGCGTTAACATCAAAATGGAACTTGGGGAATAAATCATTTAAGTCTAGACTAGGGTTGTGTCAGCTGTGAAAAAAAAAATACATCCTTTAGATTTTTTCCCAGATGACGCCATGCAATTTTTGAAGAGGAACAGTTAACACAGCCAGCTTTCAAGTGTTGTCTTTTTCATATCTCTGTTACGTATTTATAAAATTGTTCTTCACTTGTTCCTTTGCTGGTAGTTGCCACTAAAAATGACCAAAACTAATTTGGTGCAATTTTTTTTCTGCTTCTAACTATACTAGTTTCTCTCTTTTCACAACAGTTGCTTTTAGATTCAGCTGAAAGCATTACAAAAGCATATTTATTTCTTAAAAAAAGTACATAGAGGAACAGATACTAACCAATTCAGTGTTTCAGTATAGTGCAAAGCTATGCCAGTCTGAATAACTGCGTTATACGAGAAAAAGTAAAGAAGTGGTTTGTTATACTGCTTCTTACTTAAGGTACTCTGTGGGATTTAGTTATATAAAAGTGGCTTAGCCTTTCTCATTCTGCCCAAGTGCTCTGGTCACACAAGTGGACTATTCCTTTTGGGGTGCAATAGCTTTTAAGGAGAAACTTCACATTTCTACACTCTCCTGCATCTTTTGACCACCTTTCTCTTTTCCATCCTTATTTTCTTTGATTTTTGTTTTCTATCGTATGAGGGCTCTCATTAAACTACGTGGGATGTCAAAGAAGCTCTGCCTCTTGATTCATTTTTAGAGGATGTTGGTGTAGTCTGAGAAATTAGCATTTTATCCCAAATCTCTGACCACTGACTATGTTAAAGTATTACTTCATGTTGGACATAGTCGTGTAGATGACTGATTGGGAATTAATGCTTCTTCGGCCTTCAGCAAAACTTCCAAATAACAGAGAGAGACCTACAGATGGTGCTTTAAATTAGTATTGATATGATATTGAAAAAAAAAACCAAAACACCTGAAGCACAGAGATTATTTTTTAAGGCTTATCATTATAACCGAAAATCTGCAAAATTACAAAAAGAGTTTTTTCTTTTTGTTTCCTCTTTTTCATAACATCTACACAGATGATCTAAATGTGAGACTTAGCAAATATCCATCCCAGTAGGATGCTTTGATTTTAAATGTTTAAAAATTGTTTTTAGATTAGTCCTTCTTCCAGCATGAGTTTAACATGTATTACTTCAGTTATTGTGATAGACTAAGTCATGTATTTTGGTGATGGCATTTCTTAAGCTTCTTAAGAACGAGTGAGATGTTTATTAACTAGGATCTCTCCTGCTTAGCTTTAAGCCCACAGTGCACTCTAATCAAAGGTACAGTTTCTTTTTTGTATACGGTAAACTAAACAACTGTCTTATTTTCCCCCCTCCTGAGAAAATTCACAAACACTTTTCTCTTTTTAAGTAGCTTTTCATATTCTATTGAAATTTTGATTCCCGCTGAAATGACTACTGTGGAGATAAATTCTTAGCTTATCTCATCTTGCTTTGTTTAAAAGAGCTTAATGTATGGAAAAGGAAGAAAGAACGCCTGAGGTTTTGTGAAGGCTATTTCAGTAACTTTTAAATCCCTTTTCAAAATAAAGTCATAATATGATAGTAATAAATTAAGAAAATGCCTGTTCTTTATGAGACTGTATGTTTCAGCATATTTACACTTCAAAAATGTTTGCTGCATTAATACGTTGTTGAAAATAAAATTAGTTTCCCAGCTTTTTAAGATCAGCTCACTGAAGCCTATTGCTGCCAATACCAAGGTATTTGTTTGTTTGCTTATTTAGTAGTTTCAATCTCTTTGGCTTTCAGGATAGAGACGTACTGTCAGGCCTTATGCTCTCTGGTTATTACATTACACGTTTAAGTCCCCCCCTGTCCCGGAGAATCTTTGTTAGGTTTTGGCTGCTTGGGCCAGAGGTAAGGCAAGGGGTAGCAGCACACTGCCACAGTGGTAGGCACTGTTTCAAGAAAAGCAAAGACATGATGGGCACAGTGTTTGATGTCTTCCTGTTAATTTTGGAAAATACTTGCTGGAGAAGGACTTGGCAGGCCTTGCAGCTGACTTTGTATTCCCTGTTTTTATTTCCATTGTTAAGTTTTTATCCTCTGCCAAGGTCTGACTATACTAAAAGATGGATGAAATAGAGTCTTCTCTTTTCATCCCTCTTATGTTTCTCTTTTTGCCTATCTTTTCTTTCCAGCTGCTTTGGAAGATCTTTCCTAAACTGATTTCCAGCTGCTCCCCTCTGCTCTAAACATCTCCTGGCTTCTCCCTCTTTATATCCCACCCTAAACTGCCTCCCTCATCTTAGCTTGCTTTCTGTCTTATCCTATCTTTATGGATTTTTTGATGTATGTGTAAGTATTACTCAAGATTTCTGCCTAGTAAATAAAAAACATACTGCTGCCCTTGAAAGACACCTCTGTTATCCCAATGGTCAAACACTGTCCTGTTTTTCATCTTGTTTTGCTTGTGATTTGTTTCAACAGATCTATGGCAAATACCATAATGTGGGCTTTTTCCCCCTAATATCTCCAAAATCTCTTCTAATACTGACCCCATCCATGCCATAGCTACTTCTAAGGAAGGTCTCTTAATAGTGCCAGAAGTCTTTCACATGTTTACTCTTCTGCCCCACTTTTTGATGCTGTCATTAGTCTTTTGGAGTTCATTCTGATATGTTGGTATGCATTATTTTTTATTTTTCCTCCCTTAATTTTTTTAAGTGTCATTGAATATTCACTGAATATTTGCATGTTAATTGCATTTAATAATTATACCTGGCTTTCCTCCAAAAGACAATGGGTTAGATGTAGCCACAGGTCTGAGAAAATGGCATAAATAGCATTGGATGGAAATGTTTCACTGGTGAGAACCCTTTTCAGGTCATGCATTGTCAATGCAGACTGGTCCCCTCTGCCTTCTCGCTGACAGCAGGGTCAAGCCGAGTGGCAGCAGCTGTAGCTGTGGTGATGGCACTGCCAGATGAATAAATAGTTTGCTGTAGTTACTCCAGAGAAGAGATAACACAGCTTCACAAGGAGTCCCACTGCTGTTCAGACAGTCTGAAGAGTTGTATGATAGACTTCAGAGGGACCTGTCAGTAAAGAAGAGAAGGAATCATGGAATCATTTAGGTTGGAAAAGATCTTTAAGATCATCAAGTCCAACTGTTAACCTAACACTGCCATCCCACCACTAAACCATGTCCCTAAGCACCTCGTCTACCCGTCTTTTAAATACCTCCAGGGATGGGGACTCAGCCACTTCCCTGGGCAGTCCGTTCCAATGCTTGACAACCCTTTCAGTGAAAAAATTTTTTCTAACATCCAATCTAAACCTCCCCTCAACCCATCTTTTAAATACCTCCAGGGATGGTGACTCAAGGAAGGACTGTACTGATCTTTAAAATAAAAATAAAAAAAACCCCTTCCTTATGCACTAAATGGCATGAAGGCAACTGATAAAACAGCAGCCACACTTACTATCTAGTAGTCATAGATTGCCATAGGAACCATATGTGTGTCATCTCTTTGGTTAATTTTAATTGCTATTCGTAGTGTTGAATTAACAGTGAGTATCAGTAACCACAAACTTACTGCTTCTAACTGTAAATATTGTGACCTTGAAAAATACTTCTTTTTTTCTTCCCCAGTCTTTTGATATTTTTGCTAATGTTGACCTTAGGACCAGTAAGAGCATATACACAAAATAAATGAGGGAACCACTGCAATCATTCTGCCTACTGCTGCCATCTCCCGGCTGGAACCGACCCCACGCATGGGCAGGATGCTTTTCCTTCCGTGGTGAGAGAAAGCTCAGACAGTACAGACCCATGTGTTTGAGGAACTAAAGGCTGTACAGTATTCCCATACCATATGTATGTGGGCAGTTGGTGATGATGGTGTAAGTACAGACACAGATAGTTAAATTACATTGCTTTATGTGCAGACAGCACAATTCTGTATTTTATTAAATATCCAAATAAAAAAAAAAAATCCAGATCCTTCCAATTTGTTTGCATTGCTGTAGTCCTTTCTTTGAACATATGCCTTGATCTAACAAAATGCTGTCTGCACCCTTTTTTATTTCCACGGTTCACGTTCCCACCAACAAACTTTTCCAATTCATTCTACGGAGAAGGTCATCTTTATCAAATATATGTTTCTAGAATAAATATATATAACCTTCTGTATATTTATAACTGGTATGTAGGAGTGTTTTTTTGAACAAAATCCTGTTGAGGCAGATGTCTGGAACTTTCTTTAGTTTTATGTCAAAGACACATGGCTCATATCTCATCTAAATTTGCTCTATCCAATTTACAGCAAGCAGGGATCTGGTCAGAAGTGGTTGGTCGCTAGAACTCACAGTGGCACTGCTCTTGGAATTTTCTGATGGATATTAGTCACAGGATCACTATCGTGATTTAAGGCAGCCACATAGACGTTACAGAAAAAACCTACAAATTAATTTCCAAACTGTCAATGTTGCTTTAAAAAGAAATTACGGTATGTATTATTTAAGGGTTGTACCAGGGAGTGTTTAATATTAAACTCCAGTAATGATTGTGACAGTAAAAATGGTAAAAGCAAATTACAAATCAGTTACAAAAGGTTAAAATCATCAAGTAGCCTGTACGTCAGACGTCTCTTTGTCATTTATTCCTGTTTTGCACAAAATGGCAGAGTTTTCTCTGGTGTGTCCCAAAAACGCAAAATTACTTTGAACTCGCTGTCAGGAGCCCCAGTATTTGGAGACTCCGTTTGGAGCACTTTGTGTGTGGCCATTTGGGTAAATTCCAGTATCCAGGTAAATTCCAATTGCAGGGTGCTGTTTACTGTTAGTATTTGTTAACCCAAAACTTCTAGGTGGTATTTTCCTGCGATTAAAAGGTGTGGGGTTTTTTTAATACTGTGAAGATGCCATAATTTCAAAAGTGTTCTGGGCTGTGCTTGCAGGCAGACAGCGAAAAAGCCATTCTGCCTTCCCAAGATTCCTTTCCCTAAGTCGTATGGTGATTTCAGAGTTTTATCAGCTAGCTTGTTATACGCATAATATTTGGTTCTCATTCAGCATAAATGACTATGAACTTAATTTGGCTTTGATAGTGATTATTAAACAATTTTTCCATGAGTTTTCAACAGTGTTCTAAGTCAAGGGTGCTATGAATTGGGTATCATGCCAAAAAAGGAGGACAGTAATTATGGGTACTCTATGTGAAGTGCTGATTTTTTTTTTTTCCCCTAGCTGTAGCTTTGTGAGTAACATTGAAATATGAAGAAAATACCATATTTATTGAGTGTCTCAGGATTCAAGCATTTTATTTTGGTGGCAAGATGGTTTCAATACTTTCCTGATAATTCTACCAATTAGAGGGTTGCCAGGTATTATGGAGCACTGCTTTTCAGGCTTGTGAAATTGTGATTATGAATGCCAGATAATGAACTGCATATTTGTGGGGGGTTTTGTTTTGTTGGGGGGGGGGGGGGGAGGGAGGGGGTTGGTTTTGTTTTTTAATAAAGGAGGAAGTGTTGATCCTGATTTGTAAAAGGTGGCAGTACTGTACAGCTAAGGCACGTTAATAACGTTTAGTGGTGCAAGCTGAGAACTGAAGCAAAAAAATGTTACTTAACGCCTTGCGCTGAATTTGTCGCAGTGAGGTGACAGGTCTGACAGCATAGCTAAAACTGCGGATTATTGCCCTTTGTTACCATAAAGTAAGGGAGTAGTGAGGTAGGTCTTGCTCAGGCTTACCAAGATGTCTTTTAATTGCCCGATCTGATTAGTTGTTGCTTGGGCTTGACAGGCTCGTTGAGTCTTTCTGCTGTGTTTTTTGCCTTCTCGTTTCCAATGATGGCACTGGGAATGCAGCAGGAGAAGGCTGCTGCCTCGTGAGACTGATGGTACCCAGCTGCTCTCCTGCATTGACCTGTGGCTGAGGAACACTGGGGCTGATCAATGGAGATGAAACTAGTTAAATGTTGTCATCCTTTCAAAAGCAGTTTGAACGGAGCCAGTTCAGAGTAGGTGATGGACTGCCTGACCTCATGTCTTGTACGAGCCGGCCTGTGGGGGGACAGGCGCGTCATCCTGCTGCCAAAACTGCCAGGGGACAGCCAGCTCACCCCTCCAGCCCTCCTCAGTCACCTTGCTTCCCAGGCTGGCTGGTTAAGTGGGAATGGCAGCAGTGAGGGAGAAGAAGGAAAGAACCCCAACCCTCTTCAGAAAAAGCAGCACAAGGAGATCTCTGTAGTGGGCAGCGCACTTACAAGATCTGCATGCAGTCTGTGCGAAGCCCTTGGGAAGGGGGCATACAGTGCAAAACTCTCCATAACCATCCCCATGCTACCCTCGGAACAGAAATTTCTTAGGATTGCATAGCTGCATGTCTGTGTCTACCTTACGGGTCCCTCTGCTGGCCTTATTATCCGACTGAGTATTTTCAAATGAAGTTCCAGTTTGTCTGTCGGTGTATTATCATCAGCAGCGCTGGAGCTGTGGTAAGAGCACACCCCAGCTTGCAGCTCCCCAGCCTCTTCTCCAGGTTGGGGTCCCTGGTAGCGCTGCAGGGCCTTTCAGAACCGGGGAGGAAACGTCAGGTCCAAACTGGTCAGAGTGGTTAAGGGAAGGGGGTAGCTAACTGAAACATGTGAGGCTTTATATAAGTCCTTTTGTGTGTTGGGCTAGGAAGAAGATAGAGTTTCCTCAAAGCAGTCCAAATGAGTTTTTTGACTGTTTAGAAAAAAAAGTGAAATACATTGGAATTATTGTTTATTATAGTTTAAGCTTATCATGTTTGCCAAATACATATCTATGTAAATGCACAGACATTGTGTATGGCAGAGAAAGATGGGAATATTCTTTTGGGGCTAATTAAATTCTGAAGATGAAAAAATGCAGAATATGCTCCATAGTGTTTCTGGTAGGTTTTGGGTGGGTTTTGGTGGGGGTTTTGTTCGTTTGGGGGTTGTTTTTTTTCTTTCTGTTTGTTTTGTTGTTGTTTTTTTTTTTTTTTTTTTTATTTGTTTTTTTTTTTTGGTTTTTGGGTGTATGCTTCTTACTTTTTTTTTTTTTTCTTTTTTCAAGTTTATATCCAAAGCGGGTGTCATGAATTCTGTAAGCTTCAGTTTGTGGAGTTTTGTTTATTCGTTTTCACCATCAGCCTGGATTGCATTCCTCTTTTCTACAGCTGAACAAGCAGAAGGCCATATCCATCAAAAACATAGTCTTGAACCAAGTGAGCTCATATAAACTATATCCCTAAACAATACTGAGTTAAAATTGATTTGTACTTAGGGGACAAGCAATGATCTCAGATTTTCTGCTCATCTTCTAGGTTAGTTGATTAGTTACCTAAATTTAGCTTATATGAGAATGGACTTAGCAAACTATGTTCTGAACAAGAAACTCCAGCCAGAAATAGTGGTGTAGGGGTTTGTGGGTTTGTCTGTTTGTTTTGTTTTGTTTTTATTTTTTCTTTTAATTCTTTCGATAACACTGGAGTGAGGTGATTCTGTCAGATTCATCTTCAAATAAGAGTATTGGGAAAAATCCAGTACTCAGTCCCACTACTTTTGCCTTAGAAAACCTTTTGGGTGTCTATTGCTCTTTTCATTTTTATCAGTAAAACCACCATCTGAGCTGATTCATATAGACTGCTGCAAATACATTGCACTTGCCAAACTCTGATTAAAACCCACTCATGCCTGAAGCTAGCTTGAGATTTTCAGGTTATCAGATATCCTTGTGCTAAACCAGATTTTTGTGTCAAGACTTTGCTTTCAATCTAATTTAAAGGAAATTATGTAGAGGGAAAGAAGAAAAGTAGAAGGAAAAAAGCGTGTGACATTAAGCTGATTTTGACTGAGCAAAGTAGGTTTTAGTGATATAATGAAAGGTCATATTTTCCATATACTTTTTATTTGTCTAATTAAATAGAAAAAACATGGCCTTGTGTTTAAATCCGAAAGTTGTGTTTGCGTTCCTGAGAGTGCTGCAGCCCAGTAGGATCTCAGACAAGTACTTCTACCTCTTCATACCAAATCTCTCGGGATTCTGCGTCGCGCTCAGGTTTGTGCTCCCCTCCTTTGTTCTGCTTGCAGAGAGGGTCTGGTCCCTTCCTATCAGCCACACACTGTCGGCTGCTCCTCTAAACCAAGGTATTGCAGGAGGGAGCACTGGTAGTCCTGGAAAACAGCGTGGATTAGTAAACTTCAAAGCGGAATTAAATCCCATGCACAAAAGAAACCTGGATGTATATTATTTCAGTCTTGTTTCACAGCTGTATTTTCATAAGCTGAATTCTCATTGGTTAGTACAGGCATCCAAATGCATGGACCTTGACATGAATTATAGTAATGTTACACACTCACCTTTGGTGGTACTTTGTGCAGATTATGCACTGTCATTTATGTAATCATATAGCATATTCAATATCTAATTTTACCGCATCATTATGTAGAAATAATAAATTATATTTCTTTCGCAATAGAGATTTTTGTCGGTTTGAAAAGAAGCTAGAATTAAACTTTTAAAGCAGCCTTTTAGTCTTATTTCTAATTCTTAAATAATTTTATTCTGCTAATTAATAGAAGATACTAAATATTTTCTATTATTTATATAAATTATTATACAATTAATTTATTTTTTTTTTTCTGCTCCTTCCTGGCTAGATTGTAAGAATCTCTTACTATCTGAGTTTGTTTAAAATCTCTTAGATGTCATAGAAGGATTCTGTAATTAGCTAGGACAATCTACAACATCCCTACAGTACACTACAGTACAAATAACAGGAAAATAATATAGTTATTTTGTGGGCATACACCCAATTTTTGTGTGGTTTCTTGAAAAGGCAAAAAAACCCCGACTCCCTACCAGCCCTGTCCTCCACCCCTCCCAACCTAACGAGCTATTTTTCTAGATGCGTGGTTCACAAGATACCAACTTAGGGAATTTATTGTAAAATTAGAGTTCAAAGAAAACAGATTATTTCAATATGATGTGTTTGTTCTATATTCCCCCCATTGTGATTAAGTATTTTTTAACTTCTTAGCAGCACCCTCTAAGAATTTAAGAAAATATTGCCATTTTTCAGGTCTGGTGCATAATAATAGTTCTGGTACTAGTTCTGTCTGGTTAATGTTATTCTATATACTACAAATATGATTATTATGCACACTTGTCTATAAATCTAGTATTTGCAAGTTTCTGGTAAAGAATAAATAATTGGTTTTATAGTGTTTTGCGTATGGACTGAACCTGTAATTGGGATCTGAACCTGAATTGAAATGAAATGTTAAGTAGACTAGAAGCTGTGGCAGGCAAAAATTAATTCATTTCTGTCCTCTTATTATGAAATAAAATCAAAATCTCATATGCTTCCTGAATCGGACTTAAGGTTTGGACTTTTTCTTCTTTGATATTATACCATAAATGTCTTATGAGGGATTTCTTACTGCAGTTCTCGCTGTATAGTCCATATATGTATTCTACTATATCTTTTAAAATTTCCTTATTTCACACTTCTTAAAGTCCCTTCCACTTCTTAAGGATTTAAAACAAACAAACAACCAAACAAAAACCACCTTTATGGGTGTAGCCGCTTTGAATTTCATTTCTACTTAAAACGGTAGAGAGACGCCCTGCCAGCAGCATTTAGCTGAGCGTAGTCTATTGCCATGAAGATAAACTGCATAGGTTTCCCAGCAAAGAAGGTCAAAGGACACATGCACAGCTATTTATTTGCTTTTAAAACAGAAGGAATATGATTTATGCAGGATATTAGCTAATGTCATAGCGTTGAGCTTTGCAGGTGCGGCCATGGGAGCCTGACCCCCCGCTAATCCCCCAAAGCGCAGCGGGCACGCATGCAGTAGCTTTGTTGTTGCCGTGCGGCTGCTTGGCTTGCCTCGAGCCGCCGGTGGAGAGGTGAGCCCCGGACGGGCTTCCAAACTTCTGATCACGTTTGAATTAAGCAAGTTACGGACATTTGGGCAATACGTTTGGAGGGAATTACCAGGTCCCATGGGGTTTTTTTGTTTTTAATTCTTACAGCATGTGTTAGCTTGCTTGGGTTTGATGCTGGATTTGCTTAGTTCTGTTTTAAGCTTGTGCTGGAAGTACGTCCTCACCTCCCACCTGTCCGCTGGTGCAAAGCGGGCTGCGCACCCAGAACTGAAGTGACCGGCTCTGCAAGGGATTCATGCAAAAGGTCCAGGCTTGATCCACACACACTCTTCAGGGAACTGGCATTTCTGAGACCTGGCTGTAATTGTTAAAAGGGGCCTCGTAACACACATTCAGAGTTTCTTTAAATCGTGCATCGTTGCCCTGTCTTACCTGTGTTCTGTAAGAGGCAAAGCATGGATGACCTGCTTGATCTACAGCCTAGCAAAGGCAATGGCAAAAGGCACGCGGATTTTTAGGCCTCATTACCTTGTTTTGCTTATGTGTCGAGAGCAGAAGGGTTTCATAACCGGTTACAAACAGCAATTCTACTGCTTCTCTTTCTTGCTAGTTTTTCTGTTTGGCTTAATTTGAAGCGGTGAGCTTATTCCTTGTGTGCTAGCAGTGTGTAAGCTCCAGCTGAGATGTAACTAGAAACAACATTTAGAGTAGGATTCACAACAAAAAAGTCATTAATTCCTTTGCTTGATGTTGTTTGATAGGTTCCAAAACACAAATACAGGCTGTAATTTTAAATAAGTAAATAATGGTGTTTTATCACTACTCAGAATAATAGTAAGAACAAAACCTGGAAGTGATGGAGTGCATAAATATGACAGATGATTGTAGTTGAAGAAAATCTAATTAGTGATGGTTCACACCAGAGTCTGGCTGTGAGATTATTAGCTGTAAAGATGTGGACATAATTGCTTTGGTTTAAAAAATTTTCTCACAAACAGTTAGGGGATTGTGGCAATTTAAGAAGAAATAAATGCACGTGGAATTTGTGCTCTTAGGGTAAAGAGAAGGAGAGCTTGTTGTGCCTGTTATCTTTTCCACATGGGGGAGGAAAAAAAAGCATCTCTTCCATGAAATTACAAAATGTATTACTGGCACGTCTAGTTACATCAGCCTCGCAGAGTTTTTCACCCTTACGAGGTTATGAGAGGGGGAGAGAGATGGTTATAGGGTATGTTTAAGAAAATACGTTTTGTAAAGGGCCAGGTAGAAACCCCTAGAGGGAGCCAGAAGTCTTCCTTAAAACTGCAATGGCAAACTTTTACATGGAGTTGAAACTGTTTCCTAGAGTAGATGCCTCTTTTTTTTTTTTTTTTTTTTTTTTTTTTTTACTTCTAATATGGAATGTATTCCTAGTTCTTTAGTTTGAGGTTTAAACATACTGTCATTTATATTACTGAAAAATGTATTGCACAGTTTACATGCTGAACTTCGTAGTCATTGACCATGATGTTTCAAGGAGGGGATACGATACGGGGTGGGTGCTGGTGAGGGCTGTGAGCATGTCCTGGCACAGCACTTCGGGAGGGTGTGCGTGCATCTGCGCCCTGCTTTCCACTGTGCTCGGGGGGAATGAGGAGATGTTCCCCTCCCTACCACAAATCACATCTGTTTGACTTTTGAAATACAGTGTTAACTATTTCCTTGATGCCTTACTTCTTTTTGAATAGTAAAGACGCTACAATTTGCATATGTTTTTATTTTCTGTTTTGTCCAGCAAATGAGGAAAATTCTTTCTTTTCACCCTTTTCCTTCTAAGTAGAAGCAGAGGATGAGAAAGCGGTTTCATCCTTTTATTCCCTTCCACCCTTCCTCTTCTAGTCTTAGCACCCCAATCCCCTCAACCTGTTCACACACCCTTTGCTTC
Source organism: Gorsachius magnificus (assembly GCA_034008185.1). Taxonomy (NCBI): domain Eukaryota; kingdom Metazoa; phylum Chordata; class Aves; order Pelecaniformes; family Ardeidae; genus Gorsachius; species Gorsachius magnificus. The sequence continues at coordinate 125,794,031 of CM067082.1, read as the reverse complement.
GTAAGCGCCAACCTTTTATCCCATGAGCACATTTGTTGACAGCTTCACTATAAAATATATCTCCTTCTGGGAATGTCATGCTACGCACTCAGCAAAATGTCTCCCAATACCTTAGCGAATCAGCAAAATATTTTAAGAAACGCTTTATTTCTATGAACCAAATACCCTGATGGTTATTGGATTTGTCACAGCAGATAGGGTTTCTCCTGTAGCCACACTGACCTTCATATGCTATTGTGTTGCAAACCAACTCTTTATGTAATCAAATCAGGAAAAGAATGCTTAATTAACAATAAATGTTCCTGTTTTAAAAAAACAACAAGTAACTAATTTTGTGCGCCACCATGAAAGCTTACTTTGTAAAAATTCTGGTGGTTTAGCATTTTGACGCATGTTTTGAAAATGCAGCAAAACATAGAACTATTTTTAATCGAAAGGCTATCAAGCCGCTTTCAGCGGGACACCACTTTTACGAGTGGCCTTGGATCTCGTAATTCATAAGTGCTACAGAAATGAGTAGGTTATGAAAGGCTTTTCTCCAGAGAAAAATATATGTGCTATTCAGCCATCAATCATGATATATTCTCATTATACCACAAAGAATTACAGAATGCCACGTGAATGACTTTTTCCCTCCTCCTGTGTGCTCCTGAGTCATGTTGTAAATGCTGGATTCCGTTGTTGAGTGATGCAAAAGCTACCGTCACAACCTTTTATTCCCTGGGTGCAAATTAATCCTTTGGAATGTAATTGAAGGAAATCGATGACATTATTTGCTGTATCCTGGGTATTGAGAGTGTGCAAGCAGGAGGGAGTGCAGAACCAGGCACCGCTCTGAACTACCATTGCGTGAAGGCTCAGGTCAGCAAAGATGGAAGGAATTATTTAGTTTGTGAACTCCCTTGCACTTTTTTAGTATTCTTCTAATGATCTTTGTGTGTTTTTCTTAGCATTATACAGTGTGCTTCTGTCCCGTGCAAAGTAAAATGCCCGTGATGTAAAAGAAGAAAAGTTATCCTAGCAGTTACTGCTAGTGCTATGACAGAGTTAACATGTAGAAGTGAGCCAAAGCAGTACAGATTCAATTGTATTTCACTGAATTTAAGTGTAAACTTCAACAGGGCTTTCAGTATGAGAGAGCTATTTGTAATAATCTGTCTAACCGAGTTGCATCTCTTGCATACATTTCTTTGAATGTTTGATACCAGCTCTGAATAAATACTGCCTTGGTTTAGTGGCTGGGTTCTGCTCTTCAGCAAACAAACTTACAACATGTGATGTGGATGTTAGAGGGGAAATAGTCAAATTTGGAGTATAGAAATAAGTCTGCATTTCAAGTCTATAGATGATACTTTTAGCTTGAAAGTACTGTATAAATGTGCATCTTACGAAGGCAGGTTAAAACCCACCAGACAGTAAGAAAAAAAAACCAAAAACCACCAAACACAAAAAACCCTGAAATGAGAACAAAATACTGTGATTTATAAAGTATGCTTCCCCTAGCAGCATTTCTGAGTTTCATGCGCTAAACAGCTACTCTTGACCTTGAATTGACCTTGAAGTTTATGAGCAAAAGGTAACAATTATGCAACAGCTAAAATATGCAGACCGGACTTTACTGCCTAAAAAGAGCTGCTGTCCTGTGTTTTGTTGGAATTAACACACTTTGCTGCTTATGAAACTTAACTTTGTCCTCTCGGAAAGCAGGGGGAAAGGAGCGCCGGTAGCTGATGCGCAGAAATCTTGGAACAAAGTGGGGGGTGAGGGTGGGAGGGTGGCAGATGCATCGTCTTAGGTCAGTTCTGCAGGGAGAGTTACCGGCTCTTTCTTTGTGCCGTTTCTGAACGAAACAACTTTGCCCAGTGAATGTCTCCAGACAGGGATCGAATGCTGAAAAAACCGCTCAGTTGTGCAATATAAACTTTCAAGGAGGGTGAAATGAACCTTTGGCATCTGAAGCACCTGCTCAAAAGAAAGCGGCCTTGTCATAGACTTGGTTTTAATAATTTTTATCGTGTGTCAGAGCCTCTGCAAGGTGTCATCATACTTTAACCTTCCAGTCATGGTGCGTTCATGAGGCAGGAAGCATTGCATTTGTTGTACATTACATTTTTCTGAAGACTGAAATTAAACATGAGGAATAATGTGCGTTTAGATTGGAATTGCACGGTGATCACAGGTATCCCTTATAATTTAAATTGATTTCTTCATTGCTCGTCCTTCTGTAAACAAAGGGCTTATTTGTCTGTTTAAAAAGAAAAAAAAAAAAAACCCCAAACAAAACCCCCCTAAATCTATTGCATTGTTCTTCTCTTGCACTGAATGGTGCAATAGATGGTAAGTTCCAGTGCATAATGGCATTTTGACAGCAGAGGCACCCAGACATACAAATACAGTTTTACAAAAAATACTTTTTTGTTGTTCATACTTTCTAGCGACATGGAATCTCAAAGCAATACAGGCGGTCACTACATACATATGTGCGGGTCACTAATTTTGGCAATAAATGAAGCATCCCTTGGATCCTATTTTACTCTTTGCGTTAGCCACAACCACCTGCTTTTTTCATGAGAGGACTGCTGAAGGTGTAGTTTCAATTTTCCTGTTGTTTTTCGTATTCTTAAGGCCTTGGAAGAAGTCACACAGTGTCTGCATCAGGTGCACAGTGATATTTATATCTACGTATCTCACAGATGTGTTCAGGGAAGATGCTGATATTTGGAGCGTATTTTTAAGATAGAAAGGGCTGGAACCTTAAGGTCTGTTTCTCTCAAGCAAAATCAAATGTACTGTCTGTCATTCTGTCCCACCTCTGCAACAAAGACTGAGAAAACTTGCAGAATTCCGGGCCTTGCTTGGGACAGCAGGTGTTAGGTTGCCATGTCTTTCCCAAACAGATGTTTTAGCTGCAGAAGAAACAGACCAAACGCACATACCCCAACTCTGGAAACATTTAAATCTAAATGTTTAAATGCATGGACATATTTCCTTTTTATTATTAAAACTGCAACATTATAATCCTTAAAATATTAGCTAATGATAAAAACTGTTCTTTTGATGCTTTTTCACAACAGAGATAATGAATATGAATACCACGTGAAAATGGGGCACATTTTCCCTTGAGAACTAATAGTTATAGATGCTATGAACTCTCTTTGGCATAATACGCATCTTTGATGACAAAATTCCCTAAAAGCATCAGAAAATGTGGTGGGTTTTTTTTCATATTTATGCTTTAATGCAGAGGTTTCTAACGGCTGCAAAATCCTCTAAGTAGTAGTGAAACCCTGTCATTTTATATTTTCCCCAAATTAGGTGTGAATACTATTCTTGGTTTGGAAATTATAGTAAAATGAGTCCCTTTGCCCAGCTGGGTTTCCTGGGAACTACAGGGGGTTTTTTAGGCAGAATAAAATCGATCTCTTCAGTACTGTCAGTGTGAAATGTGGTTTGTCCTTCTTGCTACCTTAAAAATTTGTAACACTGCTGTTCTAGGCTTCATGGACCTTAAGGTAAATTATGACACCTCAGATATTATTCTTTTTCATAATTTCTATAAAAATAGCTAGTTATCTATGCATGAAAGAATTTCCAATGGGAAAAGAGAGAAGCTTTTTCTCTGAGGCTCCTGTTGCAGTGTGTTCTGATGAGCTGAGAGACCATCCCTGACCTTTGCACGTTAAAGAGACTCCTCACGGTACAACCAGCACGCTTTAAATCAAGCCCCTGTGTAGCAATTTTGCTGTAGTGGAGTACCTAGGAAATAATTTTCTTATTATGTAATATGTATCTAAATGCTGTGATGATTCCCTGCATGATTTTCATTACTTTCTGCCTGCTCTCTTATTTAGAAGGTCTAGGAGATTTTCCTCTAGAGCTTCAGAAGGTGCTCTCAGTGGATCCAATAAAGAAACTTTTTACTGCAAAAAAACCTCCTAATTTAACTAACTCAACCCAAAACTTCAATTGGAAAGGTTTATGTAGCCTAGAGGAGAACTGACACCTCCTGGGGTGTTCAGGAGCCCGTCTTTCCCTGACTCAGCTTTGGCCCTGGTTACATCTGGGGGTGACACCAGAGTGTCCAGCTGTGCAGCTACTCAACAGTTCGAGGCTGAATCTCTTTCTTGTTTTCCTTTTAAAAATGCATCCATTTCATCCTCAGGACAAAGCAGGATTTTTTTTGAAGTCATAATTATTTGGTGGTGTGGAAAAAAAAAAATCTTTTTCCGCAAGAGAAGGTCTGCAAGGCTCTTCTTGTTTGGAAAGGAGCTGTCTTTCAGAGATGACCTCATAGCCCTTTTCTCAGCAGCATCAGGTGGGCTTCAGTAAGGTTGAGAAGTGTTCTGCTGAGCCTTGGTCCTGTAACGTGTCACTCATGGTCTTTAAGGCAGTCTCAGAAACTAATAGTACACTGCATGTGTATGATGTTTCTTGTGCCTCAATCTTTAGGTCACTTACTGTACCGGCTCTCTAGAACACATTGCGTTTTTTCAAAGCCATGAGTGGGAAACTTAGACATGATGTAAGGATGTTGTACTGAGTTTTATTAATATTGAAAAACTGAGGTATGACTTGGACTAATATTTTAAATTGGTACTATCTACAGTAAAGTGCAGAGATAGAGCTGTTGCATGTATACTTTCCATGTGAATGCTGCAACCTTGGCTTCACAAGGTCAGAAAATTTTTGCTGGCCTTGGGGGTAACTCTTTGTCAGTTTGCTGAGCATAATGGTAATGAAACACAACCTGCTGCTTCTTACTCAGAGTTCTGCCTCTTGGAGGAAGGTGCGAGGCAGTGGGATTTAAGATTATGAGTGGGGTATGAAAAAAGATACCAGGGGCTGAGCAAGGTGTCATCTTGCAATGCATCACCTACTCCAAGGTACACTGTAGTGGTGTACACTTTTCCTGGATGAGAAAGGCAAGAAAGTGTATGTCAAGACACCACTGGGTAGGAATGTGTGCATAGGGGACTAACATACTATAGCGTTGGGTTTTGCTCTCGTGCCTTGTGTTTTCCACAGTCATGTTTTCATCTGCCAAGGAGCAATATTCTCAGTGCTTAAAATGGCATTTATGATGATGAAGATAGTTGAGGGTTTCAGTTGGGGTTTTTTTGCTGTGTATGTCAACTTGTTTTCTCAGCTTCACATATGATATGGCCTTAGTTTCTACTGCATATTAATATCACCATATGTGAGAAATAAAACCCAGAGAAAGGATAAGTGCCTTTTCCAAGACCACACAACAAGTCAGTAGCAGAACTGGAATGAAACCACAAGAATTCCTGTCCCCTTATTAGATTTTTAAGGCATTTTGGAGGAGCTCACCCAGACATGCAGAGAATAATTTCTGTAAAAAAGTAAATTTTAAATGTGTCCGAAGGGTGATTTACACTAAGCTGTGTTCTGTAGTACGGTATAAACAGGTGCTTGATGGCACTGTCTACCTGCTGGCATTCTTCTGATTGATTTTTCCAGCCATTTGGTGGTACTGAGCTTCTGGTAATAAAGAGGAGCTAAGGTAAAGAGGTCAGCAGTAGCTACAGCAGATGGTTAAACCACATGTCTTGTCCTTAGTAGCATTCTCACAATTTGGTCCTTTAAGGGAGTGACTGTGAAAGATAGGACAAAACACCCACCCATATGCAGTCCGGTGGTATTGAGTAGCTGGTACAGATAAAAAGTTCTTTTGCAATTAAATTCGGCAAGTAATGGGCATTGCCTCCGAGGGGCAGAACTGAACATAGATGTTGCTGTGGGTACAGTGCTCACTGAGACAAAAGATGATAAAAATAATTTATTGAAAAGTTTGTATCAAGTCCTATCTTCTTGAATGGGAATAATAGATTTGGAGGGGTGGGGAGGAGTGGAAATAAATGCTCAGCATCCCATGCTTTCAGAAAAAAAAATTATAGTGTTTTTAAAAGCCTGTTTATCTTTAACCTGAAACATTTGCATTCGTTTACATCAGTACAAAGTCATATAAAAGTGGATGGCTGTCTTTTACATTCACTCTCAAACGGTATGTAAACTACAAACTAAGGAGAATTAGCTCTATTATTGCTTTCTTTTTAGTAAGTTCTTACAGCAATGGTGTATGGTAGACTCCCCTAATTAAAAGCAAATAAATACACAGAGAACTGACTCGATGGCATCATTTAGAGTACCCATGTGATTTGTTCGTAACCTAATGGAAAGTTTAACAAGCTGTCCTCTTCCTCGGTCCGCTGCACAAGCGGCCTGGGAAGTGGCGGGCTGTCACGACAGAACCTGGCACTGTTGAATGCTTGCCCAGATTCATTGAATATTGAATTTATGCCTTACAGCTACTTTTTATTTGTCACAGCAGCAAATCTAAACCGCATCTTGAAGTTCAAGATGCTCAACCATGAGATTCTTCCTGCTGCACCTTTTGCAGGCTCTTAACTCTGATTCCTTTGAACTGGAAAAAGGAAATCGTGTGTTGTTTCTGGCCTGCCCTACCTGGCAGCAATCAAAACGAGGTCAGAGAACCCAACATGCATAATAATGAATGGCTTTTAAGTAGCCAGTGCCTACTTTTTGCTTTTTAGCTGAGTTTTGTTTGTTAATAGGGCAAAAGAATTTACTCAAGCTACTAATCAAAGCAATGCTGCTTTTTAGTTATCTGTATTTCACATGGGCATTTTAATGTGCCATTTCCTTTGCTATGCAGAGTGAGAGGATTTTTTTAATCTGTGCCAGTCCTTTACTGGGAGAGCTCCTAGCCAACTTTTCTTTATTCTCGAAAGGCTAATTCCCTTCCCTAGCTGCTTTGGTCCGAGTGCAAATGCTAACTCAGCGCTGGCAGGCTCTCCTTAGCAGGAATGCATTCCTTCCTTTGCAGGATTCGACACCGGGAGTGCAACTGGCGCTCCCGAGCAAGTCCCGGAGGATCGATAGCTCTTTCATTGGGATGCACTTTGATGGTGAGAAAGTAGCCCGCTTTGTTAAGCTGTCCAGATGATCAGGGCATGGTCGGGACGGCAAAGCCCACTGTTTGCCAAGCCAAATACCTGTTTCTCAAGACCCTGACCAACAAAGTGGAAGGATTTTTCTGATCAGAAAAACACATTGAGAGTGTTATGGAAAAGTTTGCTATGAGAAGTAATTTGGTATTGGTATGCATGAACCTGAGCTTGATCAATCTCTCTTCAGGAGTAGGTCTTTTTTTGTTGTTGTTTTTGGTGAGAAGTGCTGATCTTTTGCAATTTTGATTTATTGTGTTTTTTTCCTTTTTAAAATACAACAGGAAATACTGCAAACAATGCTGGAGATAAGGAACTATGTAGTCATTGAAATGACAAAGAGTTTGCTTTCATGAATTTGAGAAGTTTTTATCTAATTTAATCTAGGAAAGAAAGGAAATTATAGAAAATATAAGGAACTGCCATAGCTAAAATGTCGGTTGTTCAATTACTTCATCTTAAAAAAAGAAGATTCTGCACATCCTTGACTTAATACCAAAGTATGGTTCTGAAATGTTTTTTCTGTCACTTCTTTTTTTAATTGGAATGTCAAGAGTCCCGTATGACTGGAACAAACTGTTTCAGTATAATCGCTTTGCAAGCTATATTTATCAGCTTCTTTGACTGTTGAGATTTTATAGCAACCAAAGTTTCCCTGCCCAGAATCCTAACACATGCTCAGAAGATGTATGATACAACTGATGACTTTAAATTTGTATTGTAATTTATTCCGGGGGGAAAAAAAAAAGTAAACCAAAAACCTGTAATGGGGCTGTGACTCTGGTTTTGAACTTCCTATGAAACAGTAAAAATAAAAATAATCTGGAGGGTAGGCGTCAGGACCGAGATCTTTCCTCCCCACTCAGCCGGAGCAAGGTATGTTTTTTGCTTGCTTTTTACCTTGTGCCACCCCAACTGTCGAACTGTCTGAATTCAGGTACTTTTTTTGGACAGCAGAAGTTACACTTGGGACCTCCTCCAGCTGAGAAGCGAACTGGATCTAGGTCTCCCACTTCCTGCTAAACTGGGCTTTCAGGGGGAAGTTGGCTGGGATCTTGAAGCAAGACTACTTTTCTGGGACAGCTGTGCTTTAAAAAGAAAGCTGCTAGGACTGCATTTTGAGAGGAACCTAATTTCATTGGTACTCATTAGTTATGCACTAAGCACAGCTACCATTAGGGTGATGGGGGTGCTGCTCTGCCTAGTTTCTAGGCTAGTCAGGGGTCAGGCTCAACCAAAACGCTGCATAGCTTGGACCAAAGTTGTGGTTTACATAAAGACTGACTTTCAGGCACCTACAGCATCCTCAGTCCCAAAGGAAAGCGCTTGGTGAGTTTTGGTGCTACTTAGGCTGTATGAGAGTTCAGGAAAACTTTCTCTGGAGATTTGGAGTTTGAAAAACTCACATTATTTATATTCTGGTTTGGATCTGGTCTGTGATATGACTTGCGTATTGGATTCCCCATGTGGTGCAGGAGAATTTCGCATGCGGGTATTTCTTGAAGTAGTGTATACTCCATTAACTCTTAAGTAGCTGGTGTATCAAACCTGAGCATGCATGAGTGGCTGCAATTGCTGTCTCTTTGTGACCTCGTAATGCCCTTTACAGTAGTATCTACAGGAGCTGTGACTACTGAGTTCAGAAGTTGTGCTGTGCCACTGGAGTGGCTTTTTGAAACACTTGAAAATGTGTTGTATGTTTACTGCAACTTTCATTAGTGCTAATATTTGGGATATTTTTGTTCTGTTCCTCATTTTGTATGGATTCATGGAGTTTAAGACTAGAAGGGGCAAACGGATCATCACATTCAACTGCAGGAATATGAGAGTCAATAAGTGTTGCTCAAAAGCATTTTCTCCAGCATTCCTATCATTTTCAGCACATATTGCACACATATTACCTTTCATCATGAGCTAATGCTGGTTTTGCTGTAAGGAAATTATGTGACTGTGAAATAGAAACAGAGGTAATCATTAGGTTGAGGACAGGTGTTCTGTTTCAAAGGATGATCTCTGTCAGTGTATCATTCAGCTTTTTAGAAGGAGAAGAACATGGAAAATCTGTGTTTCCATCTTACTGAGTACATGGCAGTCCTGCAGCAATCTGTGTTCAGCAAACCTTGGACTAAGGTATTCTTAACTTCAGAAAAATATTTCAGTTTTTCTGAGCAGCCTTCACTGGATTTGCTAGGGCAAAATGCAGAGCACTCATGAACAAATCAAAGCTTTTTTTCTTTTCCTTGATCCTGATGTTCCAGGAGAGCCAGTTTTGCCAAACTCATACAGATAATTTTTCCTCCCGTAATCTCTCAGTAAGTCAGCGTGCATCATGCCAGTTAGGACATGCTAAATCACTACTGAAAGAAAACCCTTGGTCAGATTTTAATTCATGGCATGCCTCTGCATTGGGGTCTTCAACGTTGCTGTAAACATGAATTGAGAGGGCGGGCTTGACTGTAGTGGGCTATCTTCCATGCAAAGTTGCTTTGATCTTTCTTTCTAGAGTGAAGTGCACGCGGACTTGCCCTCTTGCTTTTTGCAACTAGGATAGGCTGGATAGAACTCTTTTTTTAAAGCGAGCCAAAGATGACATCTTGCGATCTGTTGGTCAGTGAGAGACAGGGGCCGAGCGGCTGGCCATGCTGGATGGGAGTGCACCGCATGACTTTTATTTTCCCTTACTGTCAATATACCTGAATGTTGCTTGGCACGTTTGCATAACGTGTATAAAGACTGTATTTAGCCCATAACAGTTTGCTTAATGAACTGTTTGTCCTCTAGTAGGTGACACTTTAAAACCTTTAATGAGATGTCAGGTGAATCGCAGTGGTTGGCACTGACGGATGGGGATACTGAAGCACTGCCAAAGTGCTGGTGCAGGGGTACCGAGGTAAAGGTCTGGTTCAGAGCTTCCTATCGTTTAAGCACCAAAGCTGTAATTACATAAACAGAACCACTTCAGCCAGCCCAATGTGTCACTATGGATTTTCCAGCTAATCTGTCCGTTCATCATAATGGTGCAGAACTTGTGCTTCGTGTCACTCTCTGCCTTTGTTCCACTCCTTCATCTCTTGAAACGTCTGTCATGAAGAAAGTGTTTATCTTGAATTATGTGTTGAAGAAGGTTAGAGTGCACACTTCTGAAGCTTGGCATGAAATTTCCTAAACAAACCTTGCCGGTTGCTTCGTGAAAATGACTGAGGTATGGATTTCAGATTAACATTGTGCATTAATGTTTTTGGAAGCACTTTAAAATAACGGCTGTGGTGTTGGTGAATAAAGGAATCCGTTGAAGTGCATGTGACATCCACATTATGGACAAATCAGCTTATACACTGTAATGAATATTATCATGATAAATGTTATTTTAATGCACAATGATTAACAGTTATTACAGAGAGTTTTTATTAACTGAAACTCTTACTTGTATTACATTTTAACTTAATATAGCACAAGATTTAAACACTTTTCTCCTTGGAAGTTTTTGTATTGGGCTAATGCTGGTATTGTGTTGCTGTACAAACACTTGTGGGACATACGTACGTGGGGAAGCGGAGAGCGCAGTGTGAAGGCTCCGGGACCCGCTGGAGCTTGAGGCACAAAAAGGATTACACGAGGAACTGCAGAGAGTCTCTGAGTCACGAGCAGCTCACTGCTATGGAATGAAATGATTTCACTTCAGCCTCCCTGCTTTTCTTTTTTCCAATAGCTAGTTTTAATTTAAACTGTGATCTTTTCCTTACCCTTCAGTAAGAGGTGGTCTCTGCTGGGTTTCTTCAAGTTATACATAATATTCCAATTCTATTCCTGTAGCTAGTTGTGCCAATTCTTACGTGACGCTTGTTTTTCTGAATTTAATACCTATTTTTTTTAAATCAGTGTTAGCTATAGTTCTGTGTCTTTTTATATATATTTTGTATTAAGTTGCCTGGAAAATTTGTTAGGGGGAATGAACAAACAAGCGAAGTACATTTTTAAGGAACCAAAAATGTTCAGGAGACTGTTGGGGCTCTCGAGGTTTGGTTTCCCTGAATTCATGTGTAGAAACAAATAAAAGCGAACAGGTTTATTAAATGCATCTGGCTGCTTTGCTTTCTTAGAAGTGAGGATGCTGCTTCTGCACTTAAGTGAAGATCTTTGCTGTTCAGTTTTCAGCAATTTTTGGAGGTGTATACTGCATCTTAAGAATATGAATACTTCAATATGAATCAATAGGCTTGCTCATGCTCAAAACTGAAACTGTGTCTATGCACCGTTTTTACCAAAGCCTAACATGTGGTATATAATCCCATTAACAATCCTCTACTTTCTTTTTCCCCCACACTTCGTTTTTGTATTCCAGAAATAGCACATTGTTATTTTTCCCTGTGGGTTAAGGATTTCTGAATGACTGATATCAATACTAAGGTGAATTTGGAAATGCAGGTAGTACTCCGTAACGCAGCTAGACATGGTGAAATTCATTTCTGTAATTAAAACAACACTTCCAGTTTGAATTAAGTTAAAATCCAGTTGGTGATTTCTGCTTTCAGATAAAATTCTCACAATCCTTTTAAGCTCAGTGGGATTGTTGGCTTGTATTTGAACTCAGGATTGGTTTTCTTTAGGGTCTAATATTAAATTGAGCAGAGTGTGTGTGGGTGCTGCACCTACTCTAAAAGTAATGTCAAAGTCTTGCAAATCCTCCTTAAAAGTTAAGTGTAAACCAAAAGAAATTGAATAAGAGATCTGTGGGCTTTGAAATGTCCACATTCTTTTCCAATCTTGAAATGTATTTATTATAACTTATAATTATTCAAAGTGTGAGTAGAACCAACTGTTTTAAATCAACTTCCTCTTTCTATATAACTAAACTGTATAAACAGCAGCGGAAGACACAAGTAATTACACTCCTCTTTGTCAAAGGAACAGGATTAAGGAAGACAGAACCAGAATGGTCGCCTGTAATAGAGATTAGTTAATATAATACCCAACAGCAACATTGCCAATATCTAGATCTACTTAGGAAGGATAATGGTGTACTAGTTTGGGAGTTTCAGGTTTATACAAATGCTTATAGGTGACCTCTGCTTTAGCAACACAGAAGGGCAGGAACAGATGATTTATGTGATGCTCAAGTGCCAATACGCATCCAGAGACTTTGTAACAAGATTGAATTTCTCATCAAAATTTGTTCTATGTGATTATTTTTGCTTGTTTGTAACTTCTTTGAGGAAATTAGTGTACCGTATAATTGCTTGGGGAGTAAACTCCTGCTATAGTATTTGAAATGTCAATTTTGTGTTGCACTAGACCTCTCATAAGTGAAAAGTAAGAGAGAACTAGGGTGCAATAAATGACATTTCAATAATCTAGGTCATGACACAAAATCAGCTCTGAAAGGGATGTATTCGGTACCGCTCCCAAACTTTGAACTGTTCAAGTAAGCCTCTTTTATTGACCATTAACATTCTTCAGCTGTTCCTTGAAATTCCAGTTATCTCTGGGTGAGAATGTTAGGAAATACATTATTTCTATTTTAGGACCATGGAACTTGCAAATAAACTTTTTCTGCTGAGATCCACTGGGCTACATTTTGGAATGGAATTTATTTTTCATTTTAAAAAGTATGAAAAAATTCCTGGAATTTGACACTTAAGGGCTCCATTCTTATTCTTAGTATGAAAATCAAGCTAAATAGTTACAAATCTGATGTAATCTAAAACCTTAGAATTAAAAAAATGGAAAGTTTTGGCAGACATAACACTGCAGAATTCTCCGTTCTGTCTCTGTGTTGCAGCTCTTATCACTGAAATCCTTCTCTCAGCTGCCGTTGCATACCAAATCAAATCCTCAACATAGCGCTGAATTCAGTGTTTGTTAAACTAGATTTTCCCCTAGGCAATCAAGCCTTTAAGCTGAAATCCTGACTTTGTTAAAATAAAGGTCTGTATTTTGAGTACATTTTAGAGTTACTAATTTTTTTGCTTTCTATTTCAGCCCATTTATTTGTGACGCAATCATAGTAAATATGCTGGTGACAAGTGCCAAGTCTCTTCATGAGGAGCACGTGAGGGAAATACTAAGTCCGTGATGCTTGCTTATTAAAATAGCTCTTGTACATGAAAACAGTCCTGTTGAAATCTCGATTATTAGTAAGACCAACCTTGTTTATAACAGGGCTCTGGCACTGGCTTTGCTACACCCTCGCGCAGTGATGGTGGCTTCACTGACTGTCTTGCATGGGGAGTTCCTGTGTGTTTGGGAGTGTATTTACATTGAAGAGACACCTGTCTTTACTATTCATAATCCTGCCAATTTAAAAGCTTTCCCATTGTCAACCTAGACTAATCACACTCGTGTAATTACCTGTTGTCATGAAACTTTCTAAAATATAATTATATTTCACCAAAACATGAACGTTCAATTTAGTTTGTGTTTTATCACAGGACAACAGATCATGCCATCTGAAATAAAGTTCAAGTTTCTAATGAGTTTGTTAATGAGACGAAATCACTTTTGAGAAGGATGGTTGTGCAGGTACCCGTTTGGTGTGGTGAGCAGGGACTGAGCAGAGGGAGCACGAGGGAGCAGCATAGTCGGAGGAGGACCGATGGTAGCGCTGTACAGTGGTAGCGGCAGTAACCCAAGCGCTGCCAACGCCTGTGCCTAACGCTGGGAAGGTTGCTGGGGTGAAAGCCATCAAAGAAAGCTCTCCCTTGGGTGCCATGAATTCTTAACAAGGTTGTTGCCTGAAAGGTCGCAGGACTTTACGTGGGTTCCTGCAGCCAGACTATTTTGGGATTGTATAAAACTGATTATGGGGTATTTTAATGGGATTGTGGGAACGTGCAAGACTTGGAATGGGATATCTGGGGGAAGGATGAAAGGTTGATGAAGGTGGGTCAGGGAGGAGAAAGCATGGGAAAATGGAGGGAGAAGGGTATAGAAGCAGCTTGTCAGTTGTAGGCAGGTTGCTGGTCGTTACACTCGTCTGACTGAGCGCTACTCCTGGTTGCTGCAGTCTATGTTCTAATAACCTCCTATTTCCAACCATACCCTACGTGCTCCCTCTGCCCTCAGCCTGCCTGTATGAACCCTAAGAAATGTGGAGGTGGGCTAGTGGGCCTGAGTGCCAGCCACCGGCATACCAGGCTGCGGGCCAGGGGGCCACCGTGTGCAGGGGATGTCGGGGCCGGGCTGCGAGGGGCAGCTGCTGGACCCACCGAGTGCGTCTGGGCTGGTACAGGAGCTGCTCATTGCCGGGCTCTGAATGTTTGTGCTGGGGCTGGTTCATACTTCATGTTTGGAAGTCGAGGATTGCAAATAAACTGTATGGTTAGAGACGGTTTATTTTCTGCGTGTTTAATATATGGAAGTAACTAGCAGGTGACTAGTAAGAAAGAATTTTGTTCTGCCCCTCACGTTACGTTGATTTACTGTTATGAAAGCAAACAGAGATTTCCTCTCGTGGAGACTGGGTGCTTGAGACTGCACACAGGGTTTGGTACAGCATTCCTGAGATGCCTGAACAGAGCGTGTGGACTCTGTTATATAAATAATAGCGCACATACAGTAATATATGTGTATATAAGAATATTATTTTTTTCGGTTTAAGTCTACATGGATTTTGTGAAAGACAAATACAATATAATGCAGACAGCAGGTGGAGAGCTTTGCTTTTTGGTGAAAGATTTTAAGAGCAGAAAGATAAAAATGTGTCTAATCAGAATAGGAAAAATTTGTTGACAGTTTCACAATGGAGTTTGCTAAAAGATAAAGTAAATTTATCTACATCTACAGATACATGATCACATAACTATTTGTAGATCTATATAATATTTTCCTTATATTGTTAACAACTAACGAATTGATAAAGGTTCTCACAGTAATTAGAAGTGTTTGTTTGAGGCACTGCATGTACCAATTGAGGAGCGTAAGTCAAGGCAGAGTAGGTTGTTGTCAAGTGTCTCTTGTGCCTGGAAAAGGTGAACTGTAATATCTATCAGTAATTCTCTTAGGTCAGTGAGGAAAAGGTTGTTTCTTAACTGCACTTAAAATTGGAGATTTTCAAGTGGTATGGTTTTATCCATAGCATCAGTCAAAAACGCCATGTGAGTTTGTCGTGGTTTAACCCGGCTGGCAACTAAGCACCACGCAGCCGCTCGCTCACTCCCCCCCCCCCCTCAGTGGGATGGGGGAGAGAATCAGAGAAAAGAAAAAAAAAGTAAGACCCGTGGGTTGAGATAGAGACAGTTTAATAAGAGAGAAGAATAACAATAATAATAATAATAATAATAATAATAATAATAATAATAATAATGGTAAGAAAATATACAGAATATATAAAACAAGTGATGCACAATGCAATTGCTCACCACCTGCTGACCGATGCCCAGCCCGTCCCGAGCAGCGATCACTCCCCCCGGGCCGCGATCACACAGCCCGAGCTGCAACCACTCTGCCCGTGACCGACCGACCGACTCGACTGACCCGACCGACTAACCCCCCCCCGAGCATGATGTTATGTGGTATGGAATAGCTCTTTGGACAGTTTGGGTCCTAGCTGTGCTGTACTCCCAGCTTGTTATGCCCCTGGCCGAGCAGGAGAAGCTCAAAAAGTCCTTGAGCAGTCTGAGCACTACTTGGCAACAACTAAAAACATCAGTGTGTTATCAACATTCTTCTAGCACTGAATCCAAAGCACAGCACTATGCTAGCTTCTGTGAAGAAAATTAACTCTATCCCAGCCGAAACCAGGACATTGTTGAATGAGAAATGTAAGATACGCTTATGGAACGTTGCTAACATGCAGCTCCACGAATATGCTGCAGTATGTTGCTATCCAGGGGAAAAGCAAATATAGAAGTAAGAATGGGATCTATTCAGGTGTTCATTCTGTTCATTCGGTGTTGAGGTCACAACACTGAACACTGTGCTTGACGTGCTCGTGAAGGCAGTGGTGCCTTGCACATGCATGGGAGCTGGTTCCTTTAGCACTGTAATTAAGTGTCAGCCTGTGTTGTATAGAAATGACATGTGGCAGTAAACATGAATCCAGAATCTACACACAGTGTATATAAGAGCTGTTTTGCAGCACAGGTTTCAGGTATAGGTGTGCTTTTTACAATAGGAAAAGCAACAAACAAGTTATAGAGGGTTGGGTTGTTGTTTTTTTCCTTCTAGAGAGCTATTAAAAGCTTTAAATCACTCCATTTCACAACTGAGTATTTTATATACTCACTGAGTATTAGGGAGACCAATAAACATTTTAGAGGGCTTTAAATGGTATTAGAGGTATTATTTTTTGTGCTTATATAAGGTATAAGTACCTTAGTTCAAAGGTAGGGCTTAGAGAGTGTCATAAACATAATCCAAATGAACTAAAATAGATTTCTGACTCATAAGAATATCACAACTTTTAGGATCAACATAGTGGATCTTCTTAAGTATTCAAAATATGTATTTACATGTTTCACTGGGAATTTTGGGAATCTCACATTTTCAGATGTGAAATTAATCTTTTAGGCCTGCTGCTGTTACACTATACTATTGGTGTATCCTTTAGAGTCGGGGGATGTGGGTGGATAAGGGAAACAGTTGGTGGAAAGCAGAGGAAAACATTTTGATTAAACATTTAAGTGTTTTGTGGGGTTTTTTGTTGATTTTTCTGTTGTTTCGTTTGGTTAGTTTTTTTAGGAGGGCAAGCAAATGGTATTTGAAGCTGCTCAGAATATTGAAAACTGTTTCAGAACCGAAAATCGGTGCACAGATTGCAGATGAAATGCTTTCAAAATAAGAGATGCCTTATTGGTATGCTGGCTAGATGTGTGTGCACAAGACAGGTAGATTTATCTATGTACTGTGTAACGTGCATAAGCCAACTCGGACGTTTGGAGATGTCTATGTGATGGATCACATAGCCTCTTGATAAATGAGTTCATTCTGTGTGTGTTGCTGAATACAAATAATGTGGGTGTTGTGTGTCCAAAAAACCCTTGTAAGTCACCCTTGAGACTTACTGTTAGTTAAATTGTTTTCGCAAAGGTATGAATAAAAGGAGGAATAGCAGGCTCTTGGTATATCTAAGAGGAGGTTGCCATGAAGGTGGAGCTAGGCTTGTTATGGAGATGCCCAGCAAGGTAACAAGTAACAGTTGTCATAAATTGGAAATAAAAGGAAAAAAAAAATCTACATGAAGATAATTAAGCAAATAGATTACTTCGGGAAGTTGTGGAGCATCCTCCCTTGGAGGTTTTCAGTGCTCAATGGGCTAAAGCCCTAAACAATGTGATCCAAATTCAGTGTTGATCTGACAGAGCAGGAGGTTGGACTGGAGATGTCCCAAGGTCTCTTTGAAGCTGAGTGCTTCTGCGAGGCTGCAATGCTTGCAGTGAACTCAGCCAAATGCTGCCTCCAAACGTAAACCATTTCCTACTGCAGAGGTTGATGACTGTCCTTCCAACACAGTCGTAGCAAAATTTACCTCCCATTTTATAAAACAAAATTGAAACCCTTTGTCTTGTAGGCTTAAACATGGCATTACAGTTAGGTACAGTATTTTTTCAATGACTTGTAAGAGGACTCTGTTGAGGCGTTTTCTGTGGTATAAGGTTCCTTCTCATCACAAAACTCTGAGCGTGAGCCTCTGCGCTTGTGTTAAAATTTTCCTGCTATCACTGGAAAACTCATCTTCTAGTTCACGGTGCCTTTGAATCCTAAACGACTGCACTTTTTGCTTCTCTTGATCCTCTTTGAATTGGCTGGTAGGGGGAGCTGTTGGTTGGCGTTCAGTCCATCCGGATAATATTGTTTTCCTTTCTTATTATTATTCACTAGAGGAGTGACTGTTGAAATGCTTGAGTGAAAAGACCGTTTTTTTTTTTTTTTTTCCAGTTACTGTGTTCAGAAAATATTCATTTGGGTACAGAAAAGGAGAAACCAGGAAGCATGAACAAGAATCTCTGATGTTCAGCTTCAAACTGCAATGACTTGATCCTTGGGAAGCACGTATTTACCTAGTATTGCCACAGCTTTTTAAAGGCTTTAGTGCTGTATTTGTAAATGGGATGTAGCCTTAAAGTGATACCTTGATAAACTTCACTGTGCAGATCATAAAACCAGCAGGGTTCATTTGTGTTTAGGATTGTGCTCTGTTCCAGCATTTGGAAAGTGTTTGATTTGGCTGCAGTATCCCTCCCAGCTCCCACCATAGTTCAGACTGTGCTTTTTCTCTTTTCCTTTTCCACGCTGGATGGTGCGGCTGAAGAAGTCCTTCTCTTTACACACTGGGCTAAGAGGAGAATGACAGAGTTGTTTCTTCCGCTGGTGTGGGAAGGAGTCAGAGATGTCTTTCAAAGAGTCTGATTTCAAAGTCGGGAGTAATTGATGCTTTTTGAATTCTCCAGACTGTGGTCTGTAGCTTACGAGTAGACATGTAATGTGGTTTTGTGCCCATCTGCTTGTTCCTGGCAATTTAGGAGTTCATAGGATCTTCACCACCAAGAAGAGTCTGATGTCTTTTATGGAGACCTGGAAACCTTTTTGTATTCAGTTTGTATTCAGAACTCTTAATGTAAAACTCTCGTTCAGCTTCTGTTCTGGTGCTGTTTGTAGTGTCTCTTGTGATTTAAAGTCAGGTCTGCAAGAAGCCTGAGAGCAATACCTGAGGAAGGCATCTCAGCCTGTGAGATGTGCCTCAGCAAGCTCGTGCCGCGGAGTGCAGAGGGGGGAACAACTGATTTTCAGGGTGCCGTTGAAGGGAGCTTAGCTTATTCACTCGCAGACTGCTCAAGCCATAGTCAAACCAGCGACCTCTGATTCAGAGTGCAGATACTTCTTAATGTCCTGGGTCGTCTTTAAGGCAAGGATCCAAACTGCAGCCACAGTTAGGCACTCAACGTGTAGGCGCTTGAGTTCAGATACTATACCTAGGTGTAAAAAAAAAAAAAAAACAAAAAAACCCTTTCTCTTAGGTTTCTTCTCCAGCCATTAGAAGCTATCTGTCCACTGGTGCATTTGTTTCCCACCTAGACACAGAAATTACATGCAATTAAGCTCGGAGGGTGCAATATCCTGCAGCCTGACCCCTGCAGAGGGAGCTGGCGCAGAGGAGTTCCCGCTCTCTCTTCCCTGCTACCTTGGGCTGCTGGAAAGATTTGGTCTGCATACAGATGAGCCTTTTCTGTTCCTATTTCCTCAGTTTGAAATGTTGACTCTTTGCTTGCAGATAATCTTTTGATCCTTCTTTGTCTGGCCCACAAACTTGTAAATCATGTCATTCATGTCCTTGTGGTTGCCAACTGTATTAATGTTTAAAAATAAAGCAAGCCAGTATATTTTCTTATGGCAGACATCCTGGAGCCCTCCGTTTTGGATGTTATAGGCATCATGCTACACCAGGGCCAACAGAAAATTCCTGAGCGTAAAGTGATGGAAACAAATTTATATATAAGATATCCAGTTAAAAAAAAAAAAAAAAAAGGAAAAAAGAAAAAAAAAGAAGGGTTTTGCAAATTAGGAAACATTTTAGGGCAGCAGATTTTCAAATAAATGGCCCTGATTCAACCAAAACTGCAATGACTCATAATCGTATCAGTATAACATTTCTCCCTCCTGCTGGGCTGTTTTGGCTTTTCCAACTGACTAATAAGAGTATCTGACAGTCGTCTTTATTTCTGATATACTGGAAATGTACTCAAGGATTTCCAAAAACATTTTTAATACAGGCACAGTATTATCGGAGAGCTCATGGGATCCAGGTGCTATTTGCTAAATGATTTATTTTCCCCCCCCCTGTTTAAAAAAAAACTAACAAAGTATTTGATATTAATTTCAGTCACTTAAAAGGATTTGACAGGCGCTCTGCTGGTGAGATTCAGCTAATTAGTGATAGTTTATTTTCCAGGGACTGTTTCTTTTCAATTTGGCAACAGGTAGATACCAAAAAAAATGGAACAGTGATAATACATTTCTCTGTGCATGCCTGAATAGACGTACATGGGTTTAGATGTGTAATTCTAGAGAGAACTGGTTGCAACCTCTGTTGTTGGGTTCCCGTCCTCTTCCCATTGTATACAATTCCACAATTACGTTTTGCTTTGAGAAGCTCATATCATTCCCTTGCTTGTAACATGCTTTAAGCTGTGCTGGAGACAAAGATCCTTGTTTTTCTTTAGCGTTATTGGAACTATAACATATTAAAAATTACCACTTGCTTGATGCCAGCTGTAATGCTGGGGAAAACTGTGGGTGACTGATTAAATGATAATTGCATGTGAGCATTCCAGAAGCTGAAGCCCAAACTGCTCAAGCGGCAGCAGAAAGAGCGATAGGAAGGCAACGTTGCAAAGTCTGGGAGCTTAGAGCAGCAGAAACACTTGAGGAAAGGGAAAGGCAGCTGGAGAGCCCGCTTCTCTGACTAGGCTCAGTACCGGAGTACATCAGAGGTCTGCCTTCTCAGAGAGGACCACTTGGTGCGTGGACTCTCCTGACTTCTGGGGTGTGAACAGAAAAGCCATAGCAGGCTTCCTGCTGATCGTCCCTTCACATTCACCATGTCACAGCTCTGGTGCATCCTCTCAGCCCTGTCAAGGAAGAGTTTTCGGTTGCTGGCCAGTTTTCTGTTCAGCAGCAGTGCTGCTGCTTGGCAGTGCAGTGAAGGGCTGAGTAATGGTTCTTCATTCAGCTGTGGTGGTATTTGATGGCTGCATAAAACAGGATTTATTTTTCCTTTTATTTCTTTAAACACATTCTTTTACACTTCATTTTGCTGCTTTAAAATTGTGGTGTTTGCATTGTGAACTCATGCATGCAAATTCAGGATATGCACGTTTTCAGTATCTTGCAGAACTTTATATACATTTATATATTAGATTGGGCTTTAAATGCATAAATACACACTAAGATTTCCAAAAGAATTTGCTCTGTTCAGAGCACAGTAAATAGCTGTTACGCATCTTTGCATGTCCTGATAATTTCACTTGCACAAATACCTAGCAAAGGACTCATAATTAACATGCAAAACTTCCAGAGTGTGCAAGCTGTTCCTGCACAAGTAAATAACTGCAGCGCAAACTTACCAAATGTGCATTTAATTTAACCACTATATGGTATGTGCACAATTGAGGATTACAGGAGAGAGGAATATCCTGGTGAAAGTTTGTTTTGGTAAGCTGGGATTTGAAGGACAACTAGTTAGTTGAATCAGTCATGAATTCATCAGATCGAAGTCGTACTTGTAGGATGTTTTGATTCAAAGAGCACATAGTTGTGTGCAACAGAGGCTGGGGAAAAAAAAACCCTCAAACCCCTAAATTTACTGCAATTTTGGTTTTCATAGTAGCTTGCACATTCCACGTGCCCAGAACTTTACATCTTGGGAAGTTTTTACACAGCTGTTACGAGGTGCTTTTTCTGAAGCAACATCTTCCTGTTGGTGACACTGTGATACGATATTTGGTTGAAGAGGATTGAAAAGTGAAGGTTATTGAGTGCGATATTAAAACAGGAGCATAGTCTAGTCTACTTCTGCTTCCAGATGCTTTCTTTCCCTGGCATCAGCTGAAAATGTGGCCTGGCCCTTGGCGTAGGTGCCCCTCTGCCCACAGTAGATACTTACTACTTCTTTAGACAAGTCACTTCATCTCAGTGTTTCAGTTCTTTATTTGCATTACAGAGCTAATATTCTGCTTCTCCCCTTCATTGACTTTCACATCTGTTTTATCTCCACCCAACAGAGCCCTGAGTTGGTCTTTGGTCTTTTTTCCCTGCTCTGTTTTAAAAAGAGCCTTGCTTGGTGGTGGTCCCATCTCAGGTGGTGCCCCTAACCATTGCCATAATAAATCGATCTAACAATAAATAACCATATTTGAAACCCACAATAACCTCTAT
This sequence comes from Gorsachius magnificus, assembly GCA_034008185.1. Taxonomy (NCBI): domain Eukaryota; kingdom Metazoa; phylum Chordata; class Aves; order Pelecaniformes; family Ardeidae; genus Gorsachius; species Gorsachius magnificus. The sequence continues at coordinate 125,772,171 of CM067082.1, read as the reverse complement.
TTCTAGATGATTTTGCACTGTATCTGTGCACCCAATAGTAGAGAAAAGATCCTGCCTGCAATATTTCAACTGACTCATAAACATTTAATCAAAATTTATGGCGATTACCATAACCCTGATGCAGTCTGAGACCTTTCTGCTGTGAATTCATTCAGTTCAGTAGTATTTCAGCATAGGTTTTTGCAGAAGTTTTATATTCTATAAAAATGGAGGCTTTAAATTAAGGATGAAAATAGAATATGTTCAACATATTACATTAAGGTTGTTTTGTTGGTTTTTCTTCCTACTGCCTGTGCAGTTTCTGTTTCCAGTATGTTGGTCTTTTCTGTGATTGTGCGTAAGTACTTCAGATGTGTTCTTGGGAGGCCAGATGCTTTGGTGTTGTTGACCAAGCCTTGAGCAGTGGACCGGCATCGAGTACGGTGGCTGAGGTCTGAGCCTGTCGCGTGAAGTGGCATAAGGGGGCCAGGTTTATCTCTCTGCTGGTCGCTTGCAGAGCAGGGCACCACATCTGCCACAGCGGACCCTGAAGGCCCACACTGGCAGCGTTGCGACTCACGTGCTCAAGAACATGCCGGGGAATTTCCAGCAAGCTTTGAATAGGTGGGGCAAGTCAGCAAGTTAAAAATATTTAGGTTTTTGGTTGAACTCTGCATGGACTGATGTGTCAATTAAAGAATCCTGCCCACCATTAGGGCTTTCCCCAGAGGAGACTGACAAACTGTGCAAGTGAAGGCAGGAGGTGAAGTTTAGCAGACAGATGAGCTTTGTCCTCCCACGGAGAAGGCAGGTGCGTTCTTCCCCTACGCTGGTTTTCATCCATGCGACTCCTGGTCAGTCCCAGGAGCCTGCTGGGCCAAGCTGAGGACCTTGTGTAGATTCAGGAGTCTTTGCTGGTCCAAAAGAGCTGCGTTATCAGGACTCTGAAGGTGTCCTACAGACTCCCTCTCCTCCTGCCATCAAAGGCGGTTTGGTTCCTCCTGAGATTGGACCAGGGAGTAAGTAGCGTTACACCTGCTCCCTGCAGCAGTACTTCGAGTTGTGGCATGATGGGGTGGACAGCTCTACTGAAGCGATTCTCCTGTGTGTTGATTTTTAAAAATGTTCTTCTCTGGTGTTACTTGCTGGGTGCTTATTCATTTCATAGCACCCTGATGATGGCAGGTTGCGTTTTTACCAGAGCAAATCATAGACTCATATTTAATAGTGCAGCCTGCTGAAAGGTGTGTGGTGAAAAATAGTATGATGACATCTTCAAGGCTTGTTTGTTTTTAGCACTAAATAAATGAAAGAACAGCAAATTTTTTTTTAATTAATATCTCTCCCTCCCCCCCCCCAGCTTAATTAACCGATGAAATCTAACTGCCTTTTTATTTGTTGTTTAACCCCAAACAATGACGTGCAGATGCAATCTGTAAGGTAGATGAATTCTGCTTTCCACTGCCATCAGTGTAACTTCTACTAATTTAGTGAAGGTACCATATGTTCCATAGCTCTTTGCTTTCCTTATTAGATAGAATAATGTCATTTCACTAGAACAACAGGGATTTCAAATGGACGGAAGACAGCCTAGAGAGCTGGAGTGAAGCGTTTAATGATTTGTAATGTAAAACTGAAGGAAAATAGTAAGTTGAGCATGCATTGTATATAAAACTTTTTAAAAAAAATAGCTGTTTTCCTAAATGGTAGCATAAATGTGTCATGAAGCTTAAAAACCTGTAATCCTTTATTGTCAAGATTTGTAGGGCAACCAAACTACAGTTTTAAATTCAGGCCTTTTGGCCTTCATTCTTGAGGCAATGAGGCTGAAATGTTAACCCCCTCTGCCTTTCCACCTCAAGCTTTAAAGCAAATTTCAGCCAGATTTAGGAGAAGAGCTGAAGTCTGGAATTCATGACAGAAAGTCTGCAGCGCAGGCAGTGACTGTGGCTTGTGACAAGCTTGGCTTGCTAATTGCTTACTGAAAGCATTAACATTTGTAAAGCTATTAAGTGGTATTTTCACTATATGATTTCAATTTGTGTTCATTTTTCAAACAGAAATTAATTTTCCTTGGGCTTTTTAAAATTATGTAGGTACACACAAGCCAAAGTAGTATATGTACTATTTGGTACAATTGGAATAAAAACCAACCTGGGGGAGGGAATAAATTATATTTTCTTGCAAGTGGGGAGCTGTGTTCCTGTTTGCTCATAGTATTAAGAATATGTATATGTTACAAGCTAAAAAAAAAATACTTTGAGGAGTCATATGTATGAAGAAAATTTTAACTCTGTAAATTTATTTTCTTGAATCTTTGGTAGCGAATCATCCTGCCATCTGTTGACGCTGAAGTACACTGCAAACTCAGAAATTCATACCAGTTAACAACTTAACAACCTGAATTAATCTTGCTTGCCTATATAAGTTCCCTCCTGCTACTTTACGCTGCCAAGAGCAGTGTGCAGATGTTCTTTCATGCTAATCGTTAAAGAGAAAATAATATGCTTCATTTCTTCTGACCTCAGCATTAGTCAGTTTGAATAGCAAATCGCTATTGTATGCCTAGGTCCTAACTCAGTTTTAAGTGCTCCTCATTCTCACCCATAATACAGTTTTTCTTCTTGAAGAGCATCGCTTATGTATTTTTTTTCTGATGGAGTGCAGTACCTCAGTCTTCAAGCAGTTAATTTTAATGTCATTATGAATGAAAACTATGAAAGTATAGTTTTGAAGTTGTTTTCTCATATTTTAAGAATTTGCTTTTTTTATTTTTTTTTTTTTTAATCACAGTAGGCATTCCACATGACATTTGTGTCATAAATACACACTGATTTGCATGGTTGCAGCCAAAACATTTCCAAATTTGGTGCTGATATTACTAAGTGGTATCACTCTCTCTTACAAAAATATTTTGTTGCTATCAACTGACATACTCCTTTTGCTGCACAGTTTCCTTGTGGCAGCTTTTGTCTTTCCTGCTCTTAATTGTATGATGCTTTTTATTAAACCATTACCGATAAACTGGACAATACCGAAAGATTTAATGACTGATATATAGTTTTATGTTAATGTAGTTTAAACTAGATTATACATGTAAATTTTGAATACCAGTGATGAACACAGGGTAACTAGACTGCTGCAAGACAATACAGTATGAGGAAGTACTTAGGCTTTATTTTTACTTCTTACACGTGTTTCTCTAAAGCTCAAATTATCCCTTGACTAGTGGAAGACAATCTGTTAATTGAAACCTCGGCTACTTTTTTCTTTCTCAAGGCCCAATTTAGACTAGATTTCAAAAACTAAATAAACAACAGTCTGCCTGCCCATTAAAAAGGAGTGTGTCAGGTTTCTGTGTAATTAAGTCTTTTAAATAATCTCCAGTTAACTGTTCACAAGGGGCCATGTAATTTTTAAGGACTTACATTGCCATCGCCTTTTGGCCCAGAATGATGGGGATATGCTTGGGTGTTGCAGGGTGGGAAGGATTTGCTCACTGAAATACAGCTGCAGGTAAATCACCAGTGTGTACTGTATGTCACTGGCACTATGTGTGATACGTACATTTAAAGAAGGTGAGGGAGGGGTTTTGTCTACACTGACACTTTAGTTAATACGAAACCTGGAACAGATGCACTGACTAGTTAAATACAGTTTTTAAGTGGAATGAGCTGTCCCTCTGCAATTTGTATTACAAAGTTTACTTTAGTAAAGGCATTGCAAACATTGGCGTATAGAAGACATGTACAACCCTGTGCATTACAGCTTTACACTACTCTGTTCCCTGAACCCCCAGAACGGGCAGGACTCTCCTGCCATTGTGCTCCAGTTGCCTGGCGTCATCTGGATCAGAACCGACAGGAGTGGTTTACAGGCAGAAAAACCTGTACAGGGTGGGTTTCTGAGCAGAATGGGACTTCTTGGGAAAAGAGCCCGGAGCAGGGAAGGTTAACAGACCTCACAGTGCACAAGAAAAAACCCAAAGAGTTGGAAGTAGCAAGACATTTGAAGGAGGGGACCTACATGGGCAGGGACACAGGCACTGTGACTGGAAGCTGCAGGGTTGCAGCTTGGAGCTGGCTAGGTGAGGAGACTGGGACAGGAGAGAAATCCGCTGCGACACTTCACTGCAGGTGAAGCATAGAGTAGCTGTGCTTGGGTCGCTGTTAGTGCTGTGCAATGCTAACCACTGCTTCAGGACGATGCTAGTGTCATGGGTAAAGTCCCAGATTGGCAACCGAGCGGAGTGGCTCCTCTACTTTCGGTCTTCTAGCACTGCACTTCTGCTTTGGTGGAACCTCCTGCACATCTTACCAGACTTTGCAAAACTTAAAATTGAGCATGTGGCCACAGTGTTGAATCAGAGGAAGACCTGTAAGGAAATGTTAAGAGCCTGGAAAGAAATGTCTTTTATATGTGCGTTGCTATGCTGTGCAAAGAATAAGGTGTGAGTGAAGACTACATAATGATCAAAGAGGAGAGAGTAAAAGATGTGGTAGAGCAGTGACTGCTGTGAGCAAATGTGTTTTGAGTTCTGTAGAAAAGACCAGCACATGGAGGTGTGGTTCAAGATTCAGTTACAGCAGCCGTGCACAAGGGTGCTAAAATTGAAAGTTGCGCCGTCAAGATTAATCTGGTATTTCCTGCCTTTTTAATCAGACCTTTTAAAGTTTGTTTGAGTTGCTGTGTATGTGTGGTCAAATACTGGTGCACAGGCATGTATCGTTCTATCACTGTATCTGTATTGAATCACTATAAATCATTAGCATTTTATGTGCTAAAACCAAAGAATATTCAGACTCAAAATCTCCAGAGAAAATTACAGAATTTTTACATTAAATTTTTACTGTTGCAGTGGTTTAAATATATCGGGAGATGCATCTGGCTCAAGATGATGTTGAGCTGAAAATGGTTGGAGGCTGGGAAAACAGTATGTTTGTTCTGTTCTTACTCTTTCCGAGGTACCTGTGCGTGAGTCACTGCATCAGCCTGGGTACAGAGCTAAATGAACCTGTACTCTGGCCCGTGACATCCATTCCTATGTCACTGTAACTTAACAGGGCAAAGCAAATAAAGGCAAATTCACTGAAATATTTTTGAAGTTTTAACGCCATCACTACCAATACCTTAAAAAAATAAAAAGCCCTGATAAAGTAATTATTTGTCCTTTTTGAAGTTGAGTGGAGTATCTTGCATTTCTTTTTCAGGAATAGAATGAGGAAATTATGTTTTAATTTAATTTTAGTTTTGAAAAATACACACCTAAAAGGAGGAAGATTTGAGAGAGCATGCAAATATTCATGAAAGGGTCTGGAAAGAACAGTCTTTCAAGATAGCGCTGCAATGCTTAGGCTGCCCCATTGGTATTGCTGGCTCCGCTTTGCCATGGGGGAATATCGGGCTCAGTCAGACAGATGGTCACCAAAGAGATTATTTTGGGCTTTTGGGGTGAGTACTTCAGATCCAGACTCGTATCTTTGCAGGTGTGGAATTTCTTTGAATGTTTGGCAGTTTACTAATTTAAAAATAGCTAAACTGAGGGGTTTGGGGTGGTTTTGTTTTTTTTTTCTTAAATGTTCAAAATCGCTGCTGAACTGAGTCTTTACATGCTGTATTTCAGCCCCAAGCAGATTTTTACGGCTGAGTAATAAACCCCTGGAAATGGGGTTTTATAATGGAAAATGCAACTTAACCTTAAGTAGAGCAGCACCTTACAACAACACATATTTGGAACTTACAAAATCCCTTGCTCCCAAGGGTGGTGTTACAGTGAAAAGGAGTGTAATAACAGTTTAATTTATCGTAAATACATAACATATTTTATGATGATTTGATTGTGTTGAAAAATTTCACCTTATAGATTTTAATAAAGCAACCTACTGGTAAACTTATTACAGTTGGCTTTCTTTTCCTTTGACTAGGCGAAGTATAAATGACTTAGTTTTAGAAGCTGGTTAATAAAAAATAGATTTCCTTTCCCTTTGACTTGTTTATGAAGCTGAAAAATGACTAGGCAGGCCACTGGTGTGTGGCAGAGCTAATTTCTACAGTTTTTCAACTGGCAATGAGTAAAACATTATGGTTAAGCTGAATAATGCATTTTCCTTCGTGAACATGAAATGCAATAAATGATCTAAGAGGCGGATCTCAAAAGCAGGAAAATTCCCATCTTCTGCAAAACAGAAGAAACAGATAAATGTGGGCTGTGCTACCTTTGGGGCAAATTTGTGACCAGGAGTGCCCCACACCAGGGATAGATCGATCTTGCTTGCTTAGTTTGCAGTAGTATGGTGAGAGCTGTGTTTCTTGGCCATACTCTGCCTAAATTGAAGTGGCATCAATGACTGCCACAAATCAAAGCCGAATTCATGTAGACCGTTTTCTTGCCCAGTAACCAACCTAACATTGGTGATACCTTCCTAATGAAATAAGGATTATTGAATTTTCAGCTTTGTTTATCTTCCCATCTGGTATAATTAGAAATTGAGAAGTAGAAGTTAGGTTTTTATTTTACTGTGCATTGTTATGTTTCACTATTATGTTGGTCTTATCTAAGTTTTAATAATTTAGAGAGAAAAAAAGTGTTATTTGAGTTAATTTTTTGTTCGGGAACCATTAGGATTGTTTCAGTTAAACCTGGGAGGGCTTTTGAATCAAGCATATGTTGTACGCTGACACTGTATACTGATAGTAATAATAATAACAACAAAGTTATTGTACTTATAGATGGAATGTAATACTGTATGCCAAGCCCTTAAACTTGGAAAAAGTTATCTAAAATGTTGTGAATAAACACAATAGTTGTGAACTAAAACTCCTGTTGAACATCTAGAGAACCAGAAATAAATGGTATTTCTTGTTCCTGTTCAACCATTCTTCTGAGGGGCCTTTCCTGAGAAGCCAGGAATCTCTCCAAGAGATTCCTGAAATGCCATTCCTACAACATGTGACTGCAAACTGATTTTTATTATTTTTATTGGAATATGAATTGGATTGATGACTAGTAACAGAGTATGTGCTTGATGTTATAGTATAGATCTAGAACCAAGTGAATAATAAATTAGATATTACCGGAATGTCACATCTTTGCATTTCTGTTATAAATATTGTTTTAGTCTGCACTTGTAAATTATTTTGATCCTGTTTCCTCTATAATAATGAAATGAAAATTACACTAGATAAAAAAATAACGTGAAGTCAGAATGTTTCCAATTAGGGTTTATAGCCTATGTCTGAAAACGTTTGGCCTATGGGCTTTCATAGTGGTTTTTTGGTTTGTTTTGGTTGGGTTTTTTTTTCAGTATGGTAATAACTTCCTTTCTCCCTTGACTCCTACAAATATTGATTTTATTGTAATACTCACAAACAGAGACACAAAGAATTTACTAAGAAAACTGAGTGACTAGGCAGAAGCTAGATCTTCTTTTTTTTCCTTTTAATATGCTGGAAGATGCTTTAAGTGTGCCGTTAAGCCCACAGCTATTTCTTCAGTCAGTTTGTGATCAAGTAAGGGAGCACAAATGAGTTGCTGGGCAATATTTCAGTTAATATTTCTTTTCAGTGGTAATGGATGGTGGTCTCCTGAAACATGATCTTTTAGAAGACAGTATGCAGTAAACCTGCAGACCTAAATCATAATTTGGCCTGACAAAAGTTACAGCAGTCTAATAATGATTCTTTGAAATTGCTTGATAGTTCATTATTGCCTAACACTTAACAAGTTCTAAAGCTTTTCATTACAGATTGCAAGGATGGGGAGAAAAGGATACAAAGGGGAAGAAAAAACAAGTTGAGATTCCTGTACAGTAGAATCAGTTCAAAGCTAAGACTCTAAGAAAACTGCTTACTCTTGTCCTGATCTTGGTCTCTGTGGCACAAAAATTTGCTCTTCATTTATCATAAAAAAAAATTGGGGGTTTTGGTCAATAATGTTTATATAAAATAAAAACTATTGTCTCTGAATTCAGTACAGCTTCTCTTCAAGTGGACTGAAGCATTAGAAATGACCTGAACCTGCATTCAGGGTGTTTCCAGGACATTAATTAGCTATTAATTAGCTCCTGTAAATTTTGTACACTCATTTTGCATAACATCGGCATTTTTGGACACCCTGGATTAAAATAATTTTTGACGCGAAGGCAAGGTGTAACTGCAGTGGTCAAACTTGAAGCCTTGAAGGCCCCCGTGAATGCAACTGTGTGCTCAGTTGTAACCCTGTAGTGCCAGGGATTAGGTTATTCTGCAGCACCTGCATCCCTGTGGCAGAAAGATGCCATGTAAACCCAGACTCTTTTCTATCTATCATTTAGTTTCATCCCATTGCCTGTGGGCCCTCTTTTTTTTCCCAAGTCCTTCCTCTTACACCCCAAACAATTTATGACTTCTTTTATCTCTCTTAGTTCCCTTTTTCTCATTTGCTCTCATCCTCTTCAGACTGGATATCTCTCCAAATAATTTGTTTCTTTAATTCCATGAAGTTCCAGGCTTGCAGTTCCAGGCATGTCCCACAAACTTTGACTTTCTCCTTCTATTTTCTTCATGGCATCTGCTCTCCAGTAGCAAAGATGTATTCTCACTTTGCTCAACAGCTTTCTTTACCAACTTGTTACACTTTCAGATGGATATCTTTATGCTTTCCCATTGTTCCTCGTATTTGGGAGGTCCTGTATTCACCTGCAAAACTGTGTAGTGCCTACAAAAACTTAGCACTAGTTAGTTTGATAAATATGAGTTGGTGCCTGTTATAGTTGGTGATCAATATTGTCTAAGATTTCTTTCCTGCCAATATACATTAGACTTTCTTGCTTTATAATTAAATCTCACTTCTCAGAGGGGCATATGTTTTTATTGTACTTTTTTTTTTGTTCAAGCTGAAAATTATTTGAAAGCTGTTACATTCTTATCTAGTTTTTAAAGAATTACTGAAAACCAACGTAATGTTGTTTGACCTCATTATTTCTTTGATGCAGTATCATGAAAAAAATTGAAAACTACTGCAGCGTACTTCATACCTTGATTTACCTACACTGAATAGCTGAACTCTGCCCTTAGTTTCTATGTCTCCTTTGAGAGGAAATATTAGAATGAAAGCTTTTTTTATTTTCCTTTTCTTTATTTCCGTCCCCACCTTCCCTTAACAAATAAGTGCTTTTAATCCAGAGTTGGCTTTGGCAGGTCTACTGTCATGTATAAAAATTAATGATTTTTTTCATACATAATAAATTTATATTTTTCTCCTACTACTCAACTTGTACTAGATCAGATCAAAACTCTGGCTAGCAATTTTGTGGAAATATTTTCTGTATTTTGTGAAAAGCTCTTGGAAGCAATCAAAATATTGTGCAAAGCTGGAACTTTACCTAGTTGTTAATTGGCAGGTTAAACTTTTATGAGTTTCTGGTATCCTGGCGATACATGACTATTAAAAATTGCAGGTGGTTCAAGGGAAAGGGGGAGGTGAGTTCCTGTGCTAGTAATATATCATAAAACTGTATATTTCATGTGCCTGTTGTGAAACTGGAGACTTTAATACTTTTTCACAATATAAGCTGATTAAAGAATCTTTATGGATCTCATTAACTGAGGTTTTTCTCTGTGAACACTGAAAAATGTAATGCTTATGGATAAGAACAGCAAAAATAATTAGCCTCTGTGGTACCTCTTTTGGTTTAACAAAAGCAGTGTGGTATCAAATGTGCTTATTCATTCGGAGCTTAAGTTAGTTCTTTTGTACAAAATTCTGTCGATGATTTGGCCATTTTCCTTAATTCTGGCATGATTGAATATAGGAAGTGAAAGGGTAGGATTGTTGCATGCTCCAACTACAATAAAATACTACAATGTGTTTCACAGAGTCACAAAATCATGGAATTGTTGAGTTTGGAAAGGACCTCTGGAGATCATATACTCTCACCTCCCTGTTCAAAGCAAGGTCAGCTACTGCAGGCTGGTCTGGGCCAAGTCCGATCAGGTTTTGAAGATGTCCAGAGATGGGGAGTCCACAACCTCTGTGGGCACCATGCTCCAGTGTCTGACCACCCTCACAGTGAAAAAAGTTTTTTCTTATGTTTAAATGGAGCTTCCTGTACTTCAATTTGTGCCTATTGCCTCTTGTTCTTTCACTGGATATTATTGAGAAGAGTCTGTCTCCATCTTCTTTACACCATGCCCAGTCAGACATTTGTACATATTGTTAGGATTCCCCTGAGCCATCTAATCTCCAGGCTGAACAGTTCCAGCTCTCTCAGCCTCCTATATGAGAGGCTCCAGTCCCTTCATTGTCTCTTGTAGACCTTTGCTGGACTTACTCCAGTATGTCCATGTCTCTCCAGTACTGAGGAGCTTTATCCCTAGAACTGGATACAGCCTTCCAGATGTGTCTCACCAGTGTGGAGCAGAGTGAAAGGATCGCTTTCCTCAACATTGTCAGGCTCCCTCAGCACTCCTGGGTTCATTCCATCAGGTCTTATAGTTATGTTTAACCTTTCCCTAATCTGATCCTCCTCTATGGATGGTCAGTCTTCAGTGCTCCAGACTTCCCACTGGTCTCAGTGATCTGTGATTCTTGCAGCCAAGTCTTATCAGTGAAGACGGAGGTGAAGAAGACATTGAGTACCTTGGCCTTTTCTATGTCCTTTGATACCAGGTCCCCTGCCCCGTTCAACCATGGGCCCACATCTTCCCAGATCTTCCTTTTGTGACTGATAATCTCAGTAGGTGGTCTTATTCTTGCCTTTCATGTGCCATGTCAGATTCACTTCCAGATGGGCTTTGGCTTGCTTAACCCCATCTGTGCATGCTTGGATAGTGTCTCTGTATTCCTCCAAGGTCTACTGTCTCTGCTTCCACCTCTGTTTACTTCCTTTTTATGTTTGTGTTTTGTCAGGAGCTCCCTGTTCATTCAGGCAGGCCTCCTGCCTTTGTTTGGCCTCCTGTCCCTCAGCTGGACTGTTTCTGAGCATGGAGGAGTTGATCCTTGAATCAGCTCTCTTGGACCCCTTTTCTCTTCAGGACCATGTCCCATGGGATTCTTCCAGGCAACACCCTGAACGGGCCAAAGTCTCTTCTCCTGAAGTCTATGGTTGTGATTCTGCTTATTGGCCTTGTTCCCTCCTCTCAGGATCCTGAACTGCACAATGTCATGGTCACTGCAGCCAAGGCTGCCCATGGTCTTCACCTTCATGAGCAGCTCTTTGTAAGCGTGAGGTCCAGCAGAGCACCTGTCTTTGTCCATTCCTCAATTTTCGGTGTTAGGAAGTGACCACCAGTGCCCTCCAGAAACCTCCTGGATTGCTCGTGCTCTGCTGTGTTTTTCTTCCAGCAGGTAACAGGTGGTTGAAGTCCTCCCCCTTGAGGCATGTGAATTTGAGGCTTCTTCGGTTGTCCAAAGAAGGCCTTATCTATTTCTTCAACAGATGATTGTAGAACCTCTTTTGTTCTGCTTGAAATGGACAGAGGCTTAACACTTCATTCAGCTTTGTCTGTCATTCAGATTTTACATCACTTGCAGTGTTAAATGAAGTATAAACATATTGAATAGTATTTTTAATTACCTTACTGGACCCTCTACCAACTAAAATGTTGTTTCTTAATGCCATTTAATAATGACAGTTTCCCATTAAGAGATAGTTTTGTCTGTTGCATGGTGTCTAGTTCATTTAATGTGTACTTTATTAGTAACAAAATAACAACATTCAGTCAGATGTATTGATTTTAATTAAGATAGAACAAAGATAAGCATTCAAGTACTTAAACAATGTAAGTTTTTTTCTACTTGTGTTTCCATCTTCTCTAGTATGCGAGCAATAGATTTCATTCTCATCTAAGGTAAATGTCCTTAGAGATATTTCCTTTCTTATGTATCATAGGTACTCTGTGAGAAATATCCCAACCATCTTTTTTTTGAGAGACTTGATTTTATTTTCTAACAATCATTTTGTTCCTGGTATCAAAACCAGTAGAAGGGCATGTGGAGCCTTGCTTGAAATGGTCTACAAAGGCCAGAATGGTCTTTTGAATATTAGCCAGGCTTCAAAGGAAAGGTAGGCAAAGGTGGAAGAGGTTTATCGTTGGATTTTTAGCACGTTCTTGTTCTGTCGTGTTAGTCCTGGGGTTGCACAGCCTCTTTTGCAGAGCACAGGATGTCTCCACTTGTGAAGAAGGTGCACCAGGAAGTGAAACACAGCACCGAGCTTTAAAACCCAAAGCGGTCTTAGTCTGGTCAGGGCTATGTTGAGTCCTGCTCATCTAACTTTATCGATTTCTGAAACCCAGGGCAGGACCTCCCTAAACTTTTTGACTGAGGTGCTTTGGCTTTCTTGGTGTGCCTTCAGGGCTTTTTGAGTGCAGAAGTACCCCAGGTTGTCTGAGATGGCTGAAGGAAAAGCAGTCTAGAGAAGTATAAGGGGTTGTCTTTGTCTCCTTGTAGAGGGAAGATGTCTTCAAAGTCAGGAAAAGTGTTTCATACATATATGTATAGATATGCATACATATTCATCAAGACAGACTTTTTAAAATTTGAGATCTGTATGTGTATTAATTTCTTCCCTCCCTAGTGACATGGAAATAAGCACCCCAAAATCCTAACATGGAAACTTGAAATCCTGGCTATTGTTTGTACACATCATTCTGCCTGTCATAATTTCTATTAATTAATTTACTTCTAGGCAGTATGAAATTCATTTTTTTCCTTGTCTTACTGAAATTCTAACAAAATATTGGAAACAATTAGGCAGGAACCTGGAACATGAAGCATGGCAATTCAAGGATAAAATAAAAATATTTTGATAGAAATATCAAGATATTTTGGTTATTGGAAAGATCTTCAGTTTTGTCTCCTTTTCAAAGATTTTATTATTACAAATACGACAAGGACTTAAACTGTATTTCTCCAAATACCCTTTGAAAACAAAACAAAAAAATTGATCATTTACATTTAACAAATAGCTTTATTTATAAAGCATAGCTTTATCTCTCACACAATTCAAATCCAAGACTAATGTCTTGCATTCATCATTTTAATGTTGCTTAGTAATTTGAAATTCAGTGGTTACAAACAAAAACAAAAAAAAAAAAGATTGCTTGAAACGTATTTGAGAGCTGTCACTGTACTGGAAGGAAAGATGAGTTCCCATGCATTAGCACAAAGACTTTATACAAAACATAGCTGTGTATTATTTCTTGCTCTATGATCTTCACAGAACTTCAGAAAAGCAAGTGGAAGGAATACAATTTAAAAAATACAAAAAGTTTAAGGTAGAAAACCAATACGTCAATACAGAATAATATGCTTGTGAACAGCTGTGAAGATATAAAAATATACAGAATTATTGTCTTGAAACAAAAAGATTAGTTGCTAGGATGGCCCCCAAAGGTACGTTTTTCTTCATGCAGATAGAAATTTGAGCATATTGTTTTTCCTTCAGTAAGAAATTTTATACTTTTCATGGCATGGAAATAAGAACAGCTCCCAATATTACATGAATGGGTTCCAGAAATTTCAAACCGTGCCACCAACGAAGTGCTGGCTTTCAGACACAGAAAGAATAAAATGGCTATTCAAAAACTGCATGCTCCTCAGCTATATTTAATACTAGAAAATAGAGTACCACTTTTACGTTTATTCCATAGGGCCTCATTCCAGAAAACACTTCCCTGAATAGAACTCAGAGGCACTGCTTATACGCATAAAGGTGCTTATGGGCGAGAGTGTTTCCAAGAAGAATTGTATTTGTTATCTCTGTGTTTGAAAAATTACAAGTTTAACTTATTCAGTTCTAAATTGCTGTTCTAAGCTTGCTTAGCTTAATTAAATAATTACCAATGCAATTTTGTTATAAAAGAACATTAAAATTAACATTAAATTAATATTTTGTTTAAACAATTTAAGTGATTATTAAACAAGTATTAAGTGAGAATGTATCTTTGTTATTTGCATGAGTTTCACCAGATTTAATTTAAAAGATTTGGTGTTTTTTTCTCCTTTATAACTAGTTATTTCTTATAAAATCCAGGTTCTATTAAGAGAAACACATTCCATGTATGCTTACTTTCACTTAACATATATTGAAATTATAAGGCCTGTAAAAGAAAGGCTGAGAATTTCAGATATGGCTGGTGTTGAAATGGGAGTTAAAGACCTAGGATCCTTATAAATGCTATTATTTGAGCAGTAAAATTTGCTCCTTGAATGATAAATGACTGTGTAGAATATGGAGAATGAATGCGTTCATGTTGTTCTTTCAGTAACAGCTTTCAGCTTGTTGTCCTTCAGGTTCCCTGCAGCAGCATTATAATTTTAATAGTATGTAAAACCAGTCCTTCATGACAAGAAAGCTCTTAGGCAAGTGGAATGACATCTGCACATTACCAGCAATGAACACCAAGCAAATTTGTAATGAAGGAGAACTTCATGTGCTACCACACATCAGTGATCCTGGCTTATTTCCCTGATCTGTTTTGCTGTTTAAATTTTCAGCATTGAGTCCTTAATGCTCTTCTTTCCTCATACCCATATGGAAACGACTGTTGTTGTTTCACATCTCAGTGCTGTGAATTTAAATGGGCTGTGAACTAAGTTCTCAGCTCGTTTTGTCAGGTTATTCTATCCTGTTTGTGATGAGCAATGCCATTTCTACGGGGTGGACTACAATACTGGGGGACCAGGGGAGAAATAATGACGGTCATCAGGGTTTTCTGTCTCCTCTGCTTTGTCCTGCAACGTGTGAGAGTTGTGTGCACAACAGGTTGTGTGTCTCACTTGAATATCTGCCGATCCATCCAAGGAATATGCAAAATTTTTCCTGAGCCCTAACAGGGCTGCCTTCCATGCTGCCCAGTCTCCCACCCTCTGCTTAAGTGCTGTTAACTGCCTGCTGCTTAAGCGTTGAAGATGGAGCGTCGTGATTCTCCTCCTCTTTGAGAAAAGCTAGAGTAAGGAGACATGTAAGACACAGCTGACATTCAGCTCCACGTCACGGGGGGTAGGCTCAGTCTAAGTGAATTGAACGTGTATTCATCACACGTAACATCTGTAACACTGGTCAGTTTTGGTTTTAATGTGGTTAGAAGGCAGAATGTGCCTGGCCAGTGCTAACTTTGTCTCCTGAGTCAGAAGAATGAGTTAAAAACCAGTGGCATTAAGATGCACAGAGCACAATTCATCTCACATCACTTTATCCATCTTAAAATTAAGCATCTGCTCCAGGATAGTCCGCTGTGTTTTCCTTCACTTCTCAGTTGAAATTGGTGGTCTGGATCACGCTCTGAGGGCACCCACCTCAGCTGCCTCTCTGCTAACTTGTGGAGCCATGCAGTCAGCTTTATGTTCACACTTTTAAAATATAAAGTGTATGCACTTCTCTGCTAATATCACTATAACAGTCTTAAGGTATGCTTTCATCCCCTTAATTATCTGACAGTACATGGTTCTTGGTTACCAGCACAGGAGATACTCAAATACCGACTCCAGAGGTCAGTTTTTTAATTCTATGCAATTCATTAATAAATACCAGCACTTCTGTGAAGAAAGTAAAGAAATTCCACACATTCACTGGGTCCTTAATGAGATTTTTCAAGCAGATTGGACTGTGGTCTGCTGAGGAAAGGCAAAGGATCTCTCCACCATAGGTATGCTCGTTAGGGAGTACTTTGAACAGAAGAGCACTTTGCAAGGACATGGCTGATGAAGATCTCAGTCCTGAGTCTTGGGAGTCTCAAGATTTTCACAATAAACTCATGTCTGGCATTCCTATTTATATCTTTAGAAAACCACCCTTCAATTGCTGTCTGTATTTCGGTACCTCTAGGCAGTTATGTATTATATTAGACGGTAGAACAAATGTTGGATAAAGCCATTGACATTCTGACAATCTTGGAAGAGGAGAACTCTTATGAAATTTAATATCCTCACCCCAGAACAGGAAAAATAATCTTATAGGTTTCAGTAGATGGATGGATGTGTACACTATTTTATTTTTCTACATCAAGCTCAACAGTCCTAACTGTCATTAATCATTTCAGAATCTCTGCATTGCTATTTTTAGGAGCATAAAGAATTTCAGTATTATAACATGATCTGTGCTAGAACGAGGTCAAATAAATGGTCTGCAGTGGAGATTTGCTGCTAGAAATACATTGGTGTAAAGGCAAAAGTAACTTTATAGCTCAGGACTACTGGGTGGGTGTACAATAATTTACTAAATTACAACAGATTTAAGCTGCTGGAACATTTTTATTAATAATCCTATTTGTTTTTACAATCCAGTTACCTCAGAACACAGCAGTTTATTCAAAACAGGTATCTTGGATTTCATTTCTAAAAATATTTTGATATTTTTTACGAACGTTTAAAACCCAGAGGCTCTGTGTGCTAAAAACAAAACATAGACATTTTATGGCTTTCTCACTTCTTGTCACCTATTACAAGGCTGCACTTATTGTGCCAGATCACCGAATGGAGGCAGGCAGCTCTGGTTAGGGGCTGAGGGACGCAGTGCTTTTTTGTCTGTGGGAACTGGTCTTTGCAGGACCACGTTCAAGACACGAGGAGCTCAACTGATGTTCCTCATTTGCATGCAGATGCGTACATTTCTTAAGAAATGAACATCAGCCAGAGACAAATTTAGAGCTCTTGCTTTTATGAACTTATTGAAGAGTGTCATGTATGTAAAACACAATATATATAATATGGCGAGACTAAGCATGTTCTGATGGTGTCTTAAGGCCAAGGTTAGTTTGTTAAAAACATCACTGGAGGTTAAGTCTGGGGATAAGGGTATCTTTGCAATGCAGAGGTTTACAGCAGAAAACATGGTTTTAACCAAAGCAGTACAAGTTTACTTCATCTCCAGGTACTTCTTGTGCAGTTTAATAGTCAGCAAATACAAAAGCATCTCGTAGAGATACAAAACATGCAGCCTAAATGTCTGGCTTGCTAACAGTTATCTTTTGGGTTTTGGATCAGCCCAACTGCCCTGCTTCTGTTTCTTTTTTTAATCTATCTTCTTTTCTTCAGTACCAATCCTGCTACTTCTATCATGTTGCCATAAAAGAGGCAGTAGAGTCTCCTAGACTTTAGTGGAGCTGGGTTCAGACTTATGCCTATGTGAGTTGAATATACAACAAGAGTAAGGAAAAAAAAAAAAAAGAATGATCTGTGCATATTGTTATTATTTTTATCAACTTTACTATATGGATGGTAGTTAAGCATACAGATGCATCTATTTTCTTTATTAAGTAAATTAAAGGCATTTTCTCCTTGAACACAGTCCTTGGAGAATCTGTGTCTTTTTGCTAACATAATGAAAAACAGAACGGTACTGGAAAGGTGGCAGATTCACCTGCATGTGGATATAGACAGAGCTTTAACATATCTTATATGTTGGAAAGAGATTTTCTTGACCAGTGTATATTCATAATGACTGTGTAAAATATAAGTAAACTAAGATGCGGCAATACACACTTGGGCTATGATGCCGTTAAATGTCCTAAGTAAGTATGACTTGGGATTGTGCACAAATTCAGGGGCTGATTTAGGAATTGTTTTTCTGGAAGATGGTATTTTTCTCTTTCGAGTCCTTACTAAAGCAGTGTTTGGTCACAGCGTTATGGCTGCAGTTCTGGACGTGCTTTTAGCTGTGCTATAAAATGGAAACAAGGTGATAACTGTTTGGGACAATTAAAGGATGTCAGGAGTTGAAATCCTGACATAAGTGACATAATAAAGTCAATGGCAGAACTCCTATTAACTGTAATGGGGCCAGGGCTGAATCATCATCTCAGGACTTTGATAGAGTTTAACCCTGTTTTCATAGTAGGTAGAGCTACCAAGAAGGAAGGTGATTCCTTGTCATCAGTTGCCTGGAGCACTGTTCAAACGGTCATAGCTTGGAAAAGTAACATAGGTCGCTGTTTCAAGGATAGCATTGAATTCTTTATATATGTCCTCATGTTTTCACATCTTTTACTGAAATGTCTCACAGGGGAAGAGACAGAAAGCTGTTCGTTGTTCCCCATATTGTTAGCAGTCTTATAACTGCTATAATATGTATACATTGACATACAGAAATAGTATTTTAGACTTAAATGGATGTGTTGAGGGTTTTTGGGGTTTTTTTTGCCCCCCTCTGGAATCTCACGTATTACTGCTTTCAAGCTCAGGTATTTTAAGTGGAAAAATAAAAGTGTATCACCAAACCCTACCAAAATAGCAAATGCTGCTGGAAGGTTTAAGATGCTGGGAATTTTAGTTCTAAAAACAATGGAAAAAGTCCTGCTATTCCCTTTGTTTACCACCCTTGTCTTTATTTCAAGCGTATAGTTTATGATTCTACAAATTATTGCCTTTATTGAAAAGTTTGTGTGTTATTCAAGATGACTTGTAAACTTGACTCAATCTTCCCTAGCAAGGGAAACAGGAAATACCAGAGAACACTAGACTCAGTAAACCTATAAAATTTGAGAATGCAGCCCATTATTTCTAGAGACTTTTCACATAACACTTTGGGAAGCAATGACTAATTAGTTTTTGGCTTTAACAATAACAGTTTGAGGGGTTTTTTTTGTTTTCTTTTTATAGCTTTCATATTAGGTAGAGGAGGGAAAGTGACTCTGAATGATGAAATATTGGCAGTGTATATACTTGCTTCTCAGTAGGAGCTCAGCTCTTTGATCCCTAGTACAATTACATTCATTGCCCAAGTTTTATTGCCATGCTGGAGAGTTAACAAGCAGCCGCTACGCTCACGACAGCATCCTAATAGATTTTTGTTCAGTAGGTAATTGAATATTTAAAATTAATGTCTTAGATTCTCTGGATTCTTGGTAATAATTAAATGTTCACAGCATTTTTTCTTGACTACTTCACAGCAGTAAATAGAATATTTATATTCATCTGATCTATCAAACACTCCAGCAATGCTTCTGGGTGTTAACTGTAGTTACAGCAACATTTTAGTTACTGTTCCTTTTTCCTGCCTGAATACTTTGTTGAGTGTTATTCTCTGAATTCATAAAATGGCAGAGCTCGACTGGCAGAAAGCTTCACAGCTTTCTGATGAATATTTAAATTTGTACTCTCTTCAGGTTCATACCATAAGAATGGACTTCTTATCAAGTACTAATGAAATTTAAAAGTTGCAAATATGATGGAGGCATATGTAAAATAACATTGCTTTTTTCTTTTTTGTTATTCTCTGCTGTTATTCACTTATTCCTTAATGATCCTTCAAGATTCTAGCTGAAATTTCAGCTAATTATGCATAAGATTTATTCTATGGGTAGCTTTCTGAAAGGGACATGGGGAAGATGCTATTATCCGGTGATTAGAACAGGAGGCTGGAAATCAGAATGATCTGATTTCATCTGCATTTCCTCCTCTTTTGCTAAGTGACCTTGAATAAGTGACTCTACCCATAAGTGCTTTAAGTCTTTCTCTTTACCCTTCTATCTTCTCTTTTTAGATTTAGGGTCTGACCTTTTACTTGTGAAAGGTGTATCTCCTATCACTACAGGAGAAGTACAGGCTACAGCAGTCAGACTACAGTCAACATGCAGTATTTTTTTTAAAATATAGCTTCACATCCCAGAATATGTTGTTAAAAAGTTGTAATGATTTTTGTTTCTATTTCCAGCTCTTAATGGGGTAGTGTAAAAAACATGGGCATGAGCTAAAATACAAATAATTACCCATGAACCTGAAGGGTTCCTATCTGCCAGGTAAATGCAGCATTATGTAACGTCATACAAAATAAGGTGCTAGAATTTATGCAACAAGTTATAACTTGTGCCATAAGTAGAAATGCAAACAAATACCTTTGTGACAGTAGGTTTTCATATCATCCTAAACCCACAACCCTTTCTTGTTTCCAGGTTCAGCAGGCCATACTGGAATAACCTTCTCTGCAGACGGTTTTCATTTTCAGGGTTAACTTGTAGTCTGATAGGTTATGCTTCTGTCTGTTCTCCAAATCATCCCAGCAGGATTATTGTAGCTCTTGGGGGAAAAAAAATAATATATATATTTATATATGTCTGTATTAAAAAGATACACTTTCTATTAAAAAGCTAAACCAAGATAAACCAAGACTGAGTAATATTCCATGTGTTCTGTTTGATCAAGATTTGTTTGATCAGTTGGCAATAACAAAGTTGAGGAAGGCATAGTAGAATCAATATTAATTCCTTTCTCCCAGATTAAAGAAAGAGGTTGTACACTGGCAAGTTTCTTTGTGTTTTGATGATACAGAAAATGATTGCTTGGTTATGACAGTGGAAGTCTAAAAGAAGAAGAGAAAAGGCCTCTTAGAGAATTTTCTCTACCTATCCTAACAGTGGGATGCACCAGCACCTCTAGCCATACTGGTGACCATCATTTTGGCGAGTGAGGAGGATCACTCCTTGCTATTGGATGTAATAGAGGCCTCAAAAGGTGAAAGAAGATGTGGACTCAGGCTAATTAGCTCAGTGGCTAATTGACCATTTAAACCTGGGTAGGTTTAAAACTAGTTTCTGATCAGTACCCAAATCAGTGACTTTAGTGCTGTATTATGCAGCTGTGACAGCAGAGCCTACCAGGTATGGAAACCCTAAATCAGCGGCGCCTAACCTCTGGTCGCCTGCAGAACAGCAGCGCACAGGTAACGGGCTCAAGCTATCACAGTTTCCTCTTCCTGTTGGCTTTGACTTTAAGGCCTTGATTTTCTATGGCTACAGATTTGAGCAATTTCTCAGTCAAGATGATGTTCATGTAGTATGACTGAGTGGGATGACCAAGTTGTGTAAAATTCCCTGACAGCAGCACTGTGACAGGCACTATCAAAATTAATGTGTTCAGACTCGATGATCAATATCTACCTTACATTTATTCCATTCCTGTATTTTATCCGTTTAAAAATAAACACTTGGAGTGCAGCCCAAGTAAGTTTTGTCCTGATTACTAATATGAATAAGGCTGTTATGAATTCCAAATGGTTTTGAAATATTTTGTGAAGTTTGATAATCACCTCAGATAGAAACATAGAAATAACAATTTTTGGTGACGAAACATTTTCTGATTTAGGATATTGTCAAAATGAGGTTCTCTGGGTAACAGTAGAGGCAACTAAATCAGCAGTAAAACTTAATAATGGCTGTTTAGAAGAACGCTGAGGGAGAAAAATGATTAAAAAGCATTAGTTCTTTAAAGGTTTCCTCTGTCAGGGTTTATCTTTGTAATCTGCCTGTAGAATTATAGGTGCAAGAGTACAGGATACTTGAAAAGTAAATATTTTTTTTAACTTCTTTATGTTTGCAAGGAGGAGCTATCCCCAGTCCCGAGAGTAGGTCTATCTTGTAATTCAAAACCTAAGTGGTTCGGTTTGGTCTATGGATGTTGTCTAAAAACCCCTTCCCGTTTTCTCTATAAATTTGTTGAAATGCAGTATGTTATTACGAAACCTGCTGTAAATCTAGAGCAGTATCCTTGGGAAGCTGGCAGGGTTGGTCTGCAGTATTTATTTTTCTGGAAGGTGAGAGGTAAAGCTGATGTGATGGAAATGACCGGCTCCCTCATCCTGAAACCTTAGACCAGTTTGCGCTAATTCACTGATGTATGTCCCTAAACACATTAATAAGGCTAAAATAGACAGGGGCACCTAATGACGCATGCTGGGCTGGGGATAATGGACTGGCAGAGGGGTTTACTGTGGATCTGTTCCACTGGGAACAGAGCCTTTATATCCTAATTAAAGCCCTGTAAACCTCCATTTAGTGCTGGAAATCCTGTATCAGGTTTACTGAGCTGATTTTAATTAAAGCTGATGTTAGCCTCAACTTCATGTGGGTTTCTGACCAAAATAACTTTTTGGAAGTCATGCGTGTGTACGTGTGTACCTGTACGTGTATCTGTCGGAGTGTACTTGTGTTTGCATTCTGTTGTACTAAATGATCTGTAATTAAGAACAGATCATCCCTGTGTTTAAACTACTAATTGTCTGACTTTGAAGGGAATACTGACAAGTTATTTTTACTTCTGTGTTATCACCTGTCATGTTGAATCTAGTACCAGGTGAGGGCTCTTTGACCCTCATGCTGGGGGAGGTGGGAGGGACGTTTGTGCTTCCCTGCTCTATAAATAACCATCTTTGTGTAACCATTGCAGAACCAGTTGTCATGTTGTAGAGGAATAAAGCACTACTCCTACATATAAATAGGACTGTAATATCCCAACAAAGGAAATGGGGATTTTTTTTTTTTTTTTTTAGCTTGATTTTAGAAACCTCTTGTATCAACATAGATTAAAAAAAGAGTGCACTATAAAATCTGAGGGAAGACAGCTGCCTTCTGTTTTCTGGTCAGGTGTAAAGGGATATTCTTAATTAGAAAACATATTACTTATATTTCTGTACTTAAAGTTTGTGTAGGTGTGAGATACCCATGTGAAACTGGGAAAAAGGAAAAAAGGAGAAAGAGATGTAAAATAGTGGAATGCTAAAACAGAAGAGTTAAACTGCAATTAGATTGTCAATATACCTTTAATTTTCCTCCTTTCCTCTTATGCATAGCCATTTCACTTTCATTATTGTGACTCCCCCCCTCTACAGAATCTGGCTTGTTTGGTAATACTCGATAGACGGCCTAGCGGTATAGGTTGCTCTGTAAAGATGTCTTACTCTTTCTCTTTTCAGTAAGCTCTAACTTTATTTACCACTTGAACTCCAGCCCTGCACTGGTTACAGATTTTGTTCTGTCCTGTGGGATTTTTGATAGTGGTTATTTATTATTTTATCTAAGTGTTTCACAGATTATTTTTTTTCTCATAATGTCCTTAGAAGATGAGATGGTGGTATTTTTATTTTATAAACAAACAACCCCAGACTCAGGGCACTGCTGTGCTGAGTTGCTTTAGCTAGTTCTGGTTGAGCTAGGTAGTCTTATCAGAAGCTGCATAATAAGATGTTCTGCATTGTGCTTCCCAAATTAGCTTGTGTGAAGCACTGTGGTTGGGCTATATTAAGACGGGATATCTCTGACTTGCAGAGCATTCTGCTGTTCAGACATATCCTCAGAGGTTATCTAAAATAGCAATATAGCTACACAACTTTAAAAATTCTGTTTCTTAAAGGACTTAGTAATATTATCGCTGTGTATTGGGGGTAAGAGCCATTCAACTTCAATTGTGACTATAAATCTCAGCAGAAAATCAACACCAAACCCCAGGCCAGTCATACCAGATCATTCAGTTAGAAAACAGCAAAACCATACATGCCGCTTGGGATAAATTTGTCTTAAATGCCATATCCCAGAAAGGTCCCATGCAACTAAAGCTGGTTACCACGCTGTCTAACTCTTGGGCTCCTGCAGCAGCATCCTGGGCACAGGGACTCTGCCCTCCTGGGGAGAGGCAGGAGTCCAGCATGGGTTCCTGGGGAGCAGGGAGCTCTGTGATGGGCTGCTCCCAGTTACCCAGTAATAAATAATGAGGACAGAAGTACATGCGAAATCCTGTTCCTCTCTGTTGCATTAGCACCTTAACTCGGGGATTCAGGAGCCTGCCTCCATCCACTGGGCATCTGTGGTGCTGAGATAGATGTCCAGGCTCTGCTCTTCACACAACTGAGGAGAAACTGGGTTCTTTCAGAGCACAGCCATGGGCAAAGGGTGATGTTTTATACAATGGAGTGGCAGCTTTCCTGGGGAAACATAAGCTCCCTTCCTGCAAGCAACATGGATAATAAACCCAACACAAACCATGACAATTAACAGCTCAAGGCAGTGCTGCTAGTTACTCCCTTCTTGCTGTGTGTTAATGGTTGTGCAAACATCTAGCTTAAACCACCTGTAATTTCTGCTAAGGATAAGCACCCCATCCATATTAGGGTGGAGAAGAGGTGCTGGTGGTGCCACCACCCGAGAGACAGCTGGAAGCAGGGAGGATAGCTGGGCTGTTGATTGCCACCTCTTGGCTAGATACTATTGTACATTGCATTAGATTTTCACTCCACTTGGTGTCATGCCAGTGTAAAGAGAACTGACAGCTAATTTGGTTTTCTCTGCCCCCTAGAGAGTGAAATTCTTACAGCCCACTCCAGTTGGCTGAAAGGCTGCAATGTAAGTGGCACAGGAGAGGCTCACCAAGCCCTGGGCATAGGCTTGGGCCAAATGAGCATTTTGAACGTGCCTTTAGTCTTTCACACAAAGAGAAAATGTCTCATGTGAAGGCTGTGACCCATAGCTCTCATCTTCTCAGAAACTTTGGGAATCACTGGTCAATCTCTTTAGCTGCATAGAAAATGAAGCAGTAGCTAAGTATTGCTGGTTTACTGCTTCTGCTATCCTGATGACCTGTCAGTTCAGTCCAAACCTAGTTTGCAGTCACTTTTTGCTGACCAGCACACTAAGGGACTGGCTCATGGACATGCAGGAACTGTGTGCCAGGACAAGGAGAGAATTCAGGTCTCGGGAAGCATTCAGCTTCTGTAATCAAGAGGAAGACTTTTCTCTACTTACAGTTTCTTTCCTCATTCACACAAAACTTCCTAACCCTGTAAAAAGCCAAGGAGGTATTCCTGCGGGTGACGGTCTCTGAGCTGAGCATGTGTAATATTGAATTTCGAAAAGAAAAATACTGTCTGGTACAATGCACTTGCTGTAGACTGTCTAGATCCTGCCAGGTCAATCCCCTTAACTACACTAATTCACCCATGCTCAACTCCACCAGTTGACACTCAGTAGACATTTTCATGGTCTGGTTCACATTTCTGGCAGAAGTTTCTGGCATTGCCAAACAATAAACTCAAGGAGAGTCTCAGTCAGCTGTGGGCTGGATTGACCTTTTTCAGATAACAGAAACAGTGAAAAATATAGGTTGGAAGGGACATCTAGAGGTCTTCTGGTCCAATACCTGGCTTAAAGCAGGTCTACCTTAGTATATGATCAACAAAGAATTTTCGTATTAGTCCCCAGAAAACATTTTTCTTGCACAATATTTAAATGGTGCTCCTCAGATCTGTAACTCAGCAAAGGATTTATTAGGTGGCAACAACAAAAGGCACCTCTCTGGTCAAGTGGTATCTTCTATGGCATATTTTGAAACCTATTTCTAAGACACTGGAATTGTGGATTCTAAGATACTGGAGGTGTTAGTGATAGGTATTTTGCATGGGAAAACATTTTTTGCCTCTGCCCAGATTTCCTGTCCAAAAGAGCTGTCTTAGCTGGCTCAGTTGTTTTATCTGCGACTGTGCTCCCCACATGTTGAAAATGATGGGAGGCAAACAGCCAAGCTAAGGAAATGATTAAGTTATTTTACAACCATAAGGAGCCAAGTGTAGGATAATATAATGAAACCATTGGGCAACCTGAATGGTAGCTTCTTCACTTACTCTGTCCCTACTCCAAAACATGGAAGATCGTGGTTTAATTGGAGATGTAGTCAGTCTCCAGTAATGTCATTGCGAGCTGAAAGGGCTGAAGCCTCTCTTTGTTGATACGGGATCATTTCTGGAATGTTTCAGGAAAAAATGAAATCTGGCACCGTGTTTCTCAGAAGAGACCAACAGCATTAGGAAGCTTCTCTTGCATTGCTGTGGGAGTAGTAGTCTCAGCCTCATCACCCCCTCCCCTTCCTCCATATAACTTTGCTCTGGCATGCTGAGGTTGAGGAGCTCAAGTTGCTCATGCAAAAGTTTTGTTCGGTTTTGCCTTCTCTAGTCCTGCCAGTGACAATTCAGCAGTGAGCCTGGCTGGGCACCAGGAGTGATGCTTGGCGCGTTCAGTGAAGGACAGGTCTGTTTTGGTTTACTGCAATCTGCATCGTGCCTGTAAAAACAATCCTGAAATGTATGGCTCAAAATGCATTTTCACATGACACCAGTGCGTACAGACTCTTACAGGAGGCTGCAAGGCGTATGGGTAGTATGGAACTCTCATACTCTGAAACTTGTTTGTGACACTTGTTTTAAAAACGCAGAGGAAAATAACAGTCTGGACTCCATTATAAATGGCTACATCTTGGGCAACTTTATGAACTACATTGAAGTATCCAGCTATATATTGTGAGAAGGCTAGCGTTTGGACCAATAACTTTTACTTTAATGCTCGTTTATTGAAGGGCCTGAAAGAATTTTATTTCTTTGATATGGGAGGCTGACCTAACTGCTATATCCAAGATCAAAGCTTTCTTGCTGTGCTAATCAACCTGATAAGTATTCTTCATGATTATCTGATTATACATCTAATTTATTTTACATAATAATAATGTTTTCCTTGTGGTAGATTTCAAATGTTGTAGTATGCTATGTCAGGGTTTATATTGTAGGGCTCCAGCAGATGGCAGAGGAGACAGGCTTTGAATAGGTGAAGTTTTCAGGTACTCTCTTAAATTAGTACAAGAAAATAAGCTTTATTTGAGCTTTAGCAAACCTGCCAGTTTCACTTCACTCAGTTTCACTGAAGTGGAACCAGTATGTAGGGGTTTTGGGGGCACACATGCCCTTCATGGTTGTTGGGCTTTAGTTTGTGAAAATAAAACACGCTCTAATAGAGGTTGCCCATCTGGGATCTGAAAAGATTGCAAAG
Source organism: Gorsachius magnificus (assembly GCA_034008185.1). Taxonomy (NCBI): domain Eukaryota; kingdom Metazoa; phylum Chordata; class Aves; order Pelecaniformes; family Ardeidae; genus Gorsachius; species Gorsachius magnificus. Next base: position 125,745,633 of record CM067082.1, on the reverse strand, counting down.
GTCTTTTTCTGCTGTAAATTCAGTCATTGATTTTAGAATCAGCGCCTGAGGGGAAAGCAACCTATGGGGACAGTCCTGCCCTCTAACTTAAAAATACTTCGTAAAAGAGGCACGGCTCTGATGTTTGTAGGTAGGAGCCAAGGCTCTGTCTCTGTTCTCATTTACATCACAGTAAACCCCAAATAATAAAACTGACATAGTCCATACACATTATTAAGAGACTCAGTTTGGATCAGCGTCACCTGTGTGATCCCATAGAACACTCAATAAAGCAGCTGTAGAAATCTCTAGCTAAGTAAGAAAATACTGCGTAAGCTAATAAGCTGTACACAGCCCTAGGTAAAGCACGGCAAAAGACACTGAAACAGCTGGATTTTTCCTCTTCCAGAATGGTTTCGCAGTATGCTCTGTGCTCACCTGCCTGAGAACTGCAAACCCGTCAGCCGTACGGATAACGGCACAGGCGTAAGTGTGAACATACAGGCTGTGAACCGTGGTCTAAAGTCACTGAAACTTAACATAAGGAGATGTGAAAAAGAGGAACACCCAGAGGGAAAAGGAACAATATTGCAACAATTACTTTCATTGTATTTTTTTGGAAGGGACATGTAACATTTGTTGGTGCGATAAGAGGACCCATATTAGGCCATGCTGATGTGGGAATTTACAACCTCAGTGCATTCCCTGATGTACCTCCCCTTTCTCATTGAGCTTCCTTCAAACCAAATATAAATAGTTCCGCATCTCCTGCGATCCCGTTTGCAAAACATCTGTGGCTGCAGCAGTGTTTCTCTGGTGGGCATCTCCTGCCCAGGGAAATTTCTTTATGCATGAGCTTTACAGCAAAGTTACCAAGTTTGTCCTTGAGAAATTCAGTGCTACTTTAAGAAGAGATACCAGAGCAACTCTGTCCATCGAATTCTTTTGGGGACCATGAACAACCATGGTTAAATAGGAGGCTCCACTGAAGAGAAGGGAATTGCACCCACTTAGGTCAAGAGCTGAAGTGAATTTCATGATTGTATGTTACTGCTAGGGTCTCTGTAAATAAGTTAACTCTAAATGAACAAGCAGGGGACTCTGATTTTCTGGTACATGCTGGTACGTGCAAACAAGGGAGAGGTTGCCAATACTAACCCTGCCTTAATGATAATTTCTGGGAATTTTTATCTGAAGAAATAGATGTGCCGCTGGTCACCATATAGTGAAAAAACATAGGCATGAGTGAGGAACTTAGTCAAAAGAACAACCGCTACCACTACCTCCTTCATCAAGAACATAATACCTCACATCTTAAACTATTTATTTCAAGTCTGTGTTTTCTCTTTTAATTTTTTTTTTTTTTCTCTCTTCTGGTCAAGCAAGGGAAAATACTAAGTTACTAGATTTTTGCTCAATTTATGAAGTGTATATGAAATACTTTTTTCATCTACCCTTTGTGATGGCAATATAGGGAGAAGAGATTTTTCACTTTTTAATATGAGGTTTCACTTATTATTTTTCCGAGGGGTTAAACCTCCAGATTTAAAGATGCAGGGAAGGTTTAAAGATGTGGAGAAGGAGGTGAATATCTATATGATTATTTCCCAAGTTCTTCTGTCTTCAATTCTAGATTCTGAGTTTCAAGCAAAGCACTGACTCCATTAAATGAACAAAGTATCATTAAACATCCTCTTCAGCACTGTAATGCAGGGCAAAATCTGTCTGTTTTCTCTTGAAATTATAGTATCCACCGGTAACAATGGTACTATCACAATATTCAAATACAAGTTTCAGGTCATGTTATAGTTCTTTTACCACATACTTTATCATTCATATCCAGTTAGTGAGACCGTTTGTGAGGCACTTCATTGCACGTTCTTGATGAGGGAATTGCTATCTGGCTACTGTGGGATGCCAGACGTTTCTCAAGATCCATTAGATAGTAGATGTCTTGTCAACCCCACCAGAACTGCTGTAAATACCCATCTGTCTTCTGTATCTTTCTGCTGCATCTTGTCTTTATTCATGTTTCAGTCTGAGCAATCAAATAATTTGTCACATGAGTAAAGGCAATTAAATGTGAATTATGGCTAGATAATTTCACCATTACCATATTCACCTACCTTTTTCGCAATGTCTCAGTATCAACTGAAGCCTGTGAAGGTTTTAACTCCCGTGTATTTTTTTGCTTTTGTGTAGCAGTAGTGACTGGGACTGGGAGAAACTTGCGTTCACTTTATAGTTACATCTCTCTTATCTCTGAGAACATAGATCCTAAACCAGAGGCTTCTCAGCCCTTCACAGAATTCAGTCCATACCGAACAATGACAAAAGCTCCTGGATTCTACTCTTGAGTTTTGCATGTTATAGGAGAGCTTAGAAATATATGAGTACTGGAATACTTACAGTGTTGCTGAGCATACCTGTTAAAGAGAAATTTGTAGCTGCAGCAAAACTAGTAAGGCATTTTTTGTAAGATAATAATCATGTCAGAGCCAGCAGATAACATACTTAATTCAAATCAGCTTTCACTAACTGCGGAAGGTAAAATTAGTTATTAGTGTTGAGTCACCACTTTCCTTAAGTAGCAGTCTAAATCTAATTACAGTAAGTTACTTTACTTTCCACTTAATACTTTATTATTGTCCACAAAGGTTTTGGTGAGCCGGAGGCTATTTATACCCAAGTTGATGATGTGCTATCTTTTTCTTCAGTTTATTCGTACGATTGATGTGTAGTGATCAGATACTAATTCACATACTGATTTTGCTGCTGAAAAGTTCATGACTCTCTCTAGAGCAAAGTCTGGTATCTAGATTCATCATATGGTGTATTTTGAAGCTGGTTTCAAAGTTGTGTAAACTGGCATGACTTCATGACCTTCTAAATTCAGTAAAACTCATACCTGCCTTTGTAGGAAAAGAAAGTTAAGAGAAAAGGGAGGAAAAATAATTTATTCTCAAAGTAAGTTTTGTTAAAATATAAACCAATTTAATTTTAACAATACAGTTAGTTAATTTTTAAAAAAATCAAGGTGCCACAGCAAAAGAGAGTATGTCAGTTTCTAGCAGGTTCCCATTGGCTTAAATAGTAGTATGACTGTAGAGTCTTTAGAATACTAGAACTCAAATCAGTGGGAACAGAATTAGACCAATGCTGAAGGCTTCCAAAAATTCTGTCCTAAAAATACACGCGCTGTCTTATGAGTTCATTCATGTGGTGAGGTCATACATTTGTACCTGAACTCATGGTTCGATGCCTTTAACTCTTTAACTGGGAGCATCCAAGGTCCCAACAAGTGGCTTGCTGATGCAGCCCCCTATCTCCGCCACACATGCAGACTGGAGGTTGAGTGGCTTGCTCTGGCCTGGAGAAGCCATCATAGCTGCAGTATGGAGGCTGCAGCGTGGAGTTCGCGAAGCAGCGTGGAAGGGCTTGGGCTTGGGTTATGCTATCCCTGGCAGTATCTGGCGGTCAGCTGTAGTGATGAAGGCAGCTTTGCTATCTTGGGTGCTGCAGCATGTGTTGGACTCCAAGTGGCATCCAAAGCCCGTAACCCCAGGGAGCGCAATCCAAATAGACGTGTCTGCTGCCAGGTCTATGTTGGGGATGGAGAGCAGCTCTGGGCCTTTCAGCCGTGGTAGCTCTGGAGCAAAGTCAAGATCCCTGATGTGTAACAGAGCCAGGGCTTTGCATAACTCTGCTCCTGACATGTTCGGACACAGTGAATGGGTCCAATTCTGACGCCGAGGGGTGATGGTGGGGCCAAGGGGCATGGCCACAATACTGAGGTTTTCAGTCTTCTCCCAACTTTCATCCCATCTATGTCCCTTTAAAATAACTTTGTATGGATCTGTAGTCCTGGCAACAAGTGCATAATTTATCCTTAGATGTTGCAACAGTATAAAGTAAATAAACAAGGGCTAATGTTGCTTGTGAGTTGTGAGAGCAGATTCCCTGCATCAGTTCAAAAAAACCCAAGCTTTTTTCCTCTAGTTTTTATGCAGTTGTACATTGGTCAGGTCAGATAGCAAGCTCTGATTCCCACATGTAGTTTATGAAAGCATGCTTCCACCCAACTCAGGGAAAGTGATTTTCCGTGTAAGAATTTTGCAGTGAAGTGCTAAGGCTCTGTTTTTAAGTCAGTAGAGTTAAGCCTGTCTTTAAACCTGAACTTAGCCTGAATATAAACCTCTGAGAGATTGTTCAGTTTGAATTGAGTTTGTTTTGGCTTAGCTGATGGCCATGTCTGCTCTGAGTAGCTGTGCTGGTTGAAGGCCTTATTATCTGTGCCAGTGGCTTGTTTCTTTCCATCTGGGGCTTGGTATTTCCAAAACTTTGCCAGAATAAGGGCTTGTGCAACTTCTCCACTGAAGGCAAAAGCATCTGAGGCATCCAGATAAGTCATCTGACTGGCGTTCAAAGTGAAAATACAATATTTTTCGAGTGAAAATATCTTCTGCTAGCAGAGTTTTGCAGCCAGTGGACTACAGCTTCAGGATTGCAATGGGGACATTAATACATTAAACCAGCAGGGCTAGGTCTGGAGCGGGTAGTCTATTCATAGCTTGAATTTATTAGCTATGTGTTTAAGTTAACCAAAATAGGCTGCTTAAGTAAATCTGTCTGTGCTTGACCCACCAGCGTAAATTAATTACGAAATAAATAAAACAAGTATAAAACCCATGAACTTGTAAGTGTACATCTAAGGCATAAGTCTTGCACTGAAAGGTGTTCAGGTGGTCTCCTTACTCATGTGGGGCAGCACAAAAGATGGAGGATCTCTCTGCGAGAATGGCATGTTGCTGGGTTTGGTCTCAATAAGTTCTGACTTCTCCAAAGTAGTTTTATTTTCTCCGTTTTTGGAAACAAAATTGTCAAATTGTCAGCTACAGCAGGTTACCCAGGAGCATGTCCAGTCAGGTTTCGAATATCTCCACGGATGGATACTCTACAAGCTCACTTGCAAAACTGTCCCAGTGTTTGATAACCCTCACCGTAAATGAGGGATTTTTTTTTTTCTTATTTCTAGATGGAATTGCCTGTATTTCAATTTGTACTCATTGTTTCTTGTCCTTTCACTGGGCACCACTGAGAAGACGACTGTGTCTCCTTCTTTACTATCAGGTATTTATACACATTCAGAAGATCCCTCTAAGCCTTCTTTCTTCTTAGACATTCCCAGCTCTCTCAGCCTTTCCTCGTATGACAGATGCTCCACTATGTGACCCAAACTCTGCTTGCAGATAGCAGGCGGTCCCTTTTAATTAGCTACTAGGTAATTAATGGTTTTACCTAAACTCTGCTTAGAGGACAAGGACTTGCTATTTGAAATTATATAATTTAGTCAAAATAATTCTCATTCTTTGAAGAACAGAAAACAGAGTCTCTGTGCTATTATTTCTGACAAGTTTTTTTTTTTGTTTGATTTTGTTTTTTAAAATTTATTATTTCATCTAGCTTTAACCATTGGTAAAAATCTGTGCTACACGGCAGGAAATGGTGCCTGTTTTGCTAACCCTGACCCTTCATTCCCAGAAAAGTGTGAGAGTATCTTGCGTTGCTCAGCTCTGACTTCATAGTCCAGTTAAGGAAATGCGTGAGAGACAGTGAGGCTATGTTGCCAACCCAGAATAAAAGTCATGAGTCAGTCCTCAAAAACCAGTAAGCTCAGAAGCTATTTACTGAATAATTATATATTGTTTAAGTATCTTTAGGAGAGTCCTATATTTGCCTTCTGTTTGGTTCTTTTTTAGTCTGAAGATTTATGTCACGTTCTCAAGCTTTCATTTGAACCTTGTGGGATAAAAATACTTTTATATATATATATATATATTTTTGTATGCATTTCATTTTTATTTTTATTTATATATATTTATATACACATATGTATGCACATATGAAAAGGTAAATTCTTAAGTTCTAACTGTTGAATGAAGATATTTAGAGAAAAACAGAGGTACTGTACAAGGAATCTGTGATAAGCTTGTATGACATATTAAGTAGTGCAAGATGGGTACAATTCCATCAGCCAAAAGGCAATAGCCAGATGTAATTATTTGCTTGGAAATTTTCTGTGATGGGACATTCTGTGGAAATTATCTTTGTCTGCAATGTAGATTCAGTAATGCACTGAATAGAATTTTGTGGACTTCAGTTTTTGAGAATAGTTTTGTTTATTTCTGTGTTCTTATATTTGTTTGTTTTTATATTTATATATATATACACACAGGTGTATATGAGGCATAATTCATCTGCCCAAACTCACTAGTACAACTGTGAGCAGAATAAAAAGAAATGGTTTATCTGTCGTAATTTGCACTCGTATCTCCTTATCTAACCTCAGAATATTAGAAAGCATGCTAATACTTTACAACAAAGAAACGCAGTGTAAGAAGGTAATTCTTTACTACTGCTCTGCAGAAAACCAACAAGTTCCTAAATTACATTTAAAGGATTACAAAGGGTTTGGGTTTTTTTATTTTCTTTTTCTCTGGTCTTTAATATTTTCCCTGTAACTATTTTGCAGCAAGTGTGAGCATCCTTGCTACCAGGCAACTACTTTCCTGGCTAAAATGTAAATACATGATTCATTGTCCCTGTGGAGCCCTAAGCACAGGCCTTTAATGGCATCACAGTTAATTATTAGTATAATGTTATGGGGACATATTTTTCCTTTTGCTGGCTGGGGATACTATTAAATGAATGGGGATGACTTGCTTAGCAGAAGTTGTTAACTCTTAGCTTACTGTGTCTTAAGGCATAGCTTGTAGGCATTTCATTCAGGTTATGTTAGATTTATTACATATATGAGGTTTTGAATCGCTTGAAGATTTACAAATATTTACAACTAGGTTGAGCAAACAATGTCAAATATAGTTGAATTTCAGAAATAAAATGCATAATCCTTTCTTTTTTTCTTGGCATACAATATAATTAAGAGTTTGCATTTTTTTATCACACTGTAAATATTAGGTCATCAGTCCAGATGCCTTTTTTTTGCAGCGGCACTCTTTTCCTTCTGGCCCTGTGGCCTGAGTGAGAGTGCCCGGGCAGTCTTCTCCTGTGCGTTAGGCTGGCACCTCCATGAAGTGGTTGTCACAGTGATTGGGCATTTCAGCTATAACACTCATGCTGTAGGTTGGTTTTCTTGGCTCTGCCAGATTTTGCTTTGTGTAGACCTGTCCAGAGCCCACTTGCCTACCTGGGAACAAGAAAATATGGCAGGTGGGAGTGGGCAGTCTCTAATGGAATAAGTTATCTACTGAGAGGAGCCCCTGAGATGGAGAGAGGCTGAGCACATCTGGCTTGGGCTGTGTTGTGTCTGTGTCTCTGCTTTCTTTGGTTGTTCTGAGGCACTGAAGCAGACACCCAGAAATAAGACTTGTGAGGAAGATGACATTTCTGTTTATTTTGGGCTAAATACAAACCCAGTAAACTCCACCTCTTGTTTCAACAAGATTCTGTTAACGGATGTGAGCTGCCCTTGTCTGAAGGTCTTTAAATGCCTAATTCACTTACCTGAGTGATGGCACCCATCTAAAAGACAGTACTTTTCAGAATGATGTTGGAAAGTGTCCTGCTACAGTGTCACATGCAGCTTCCTTCCTATGCCATGGTGGTACACCACCATGAAGAACTAGGTACCCTGTTTCCAGGACTGGCTGTAAACAGATGTCTGGGATGAACTTGGATGATATTCCTCTTCAGTAATCTCCCAGCCTCCAGCTGTTTTCACCTCAGGGGACTTAATTTGGCATCCATAACATCCTTTTTCAGGGAGTTCCACAGGTCTGTTGTCTAGTGTGTGAAAAACTGCGGTTTGCTTCATTTCAAGTGACTTTCTTTGAGTTTCTTGTGATGGCATTTAGCTCTTGTACTTAAAGACACTGAGCAGTTGGTCCCTAGCCACTCTCTATACTGCTCGTGAATTTGCAGACCTTTATCATATCCTTCCTATCCAGATTGAAGAGTTCTAACTTACTTAGTAGCTCCTCCATCCAGAAGTCGTTCTGTATCCTCACTGCCCTTCTCTGAACCTTTCCCAATTCTACTATATCCTTTCTGAAATGAGGGCACCCAGAGTGTACTAGGTATCAAGTTAAGCTGGGGTTTTATTCAGTGGTGTGATGATGCTTTCAATTTGGTTCCCTGTTGCTATCCTAATACCATTTTCAATTGTCCTTTTTCTGACTTCAAACTTCAAACTCAGCAGATGTTTTCGTGTGGAACTATTTACAAATCTAAGATTTCACTCCTGAGTGGTTGTGGTTGTAAAATGTCATTTTACATGTGAAGCTAGGTTTGCTGTACTTATGCACATCGCTTTCCCTTTACCTTCCTTGAATTCATTTGCCATTTTATTGCCCATTCAGTTCCAGAAATCTCTTTTGCAGTCCTGCATGGTTAGCTCTTGTCTTTGCTATTGCAGATTTACCATTTCACCGCTTACCCCTGCTTCTGAGTGAGCCAGTGTTCACTGTGCATGCACAGTATTCATTTAAGCCTCACCGCAATGGCCTTGTATTTTCTGGATGCCGTTATCACATCCTGAACATGAACTGGGCCTGCAGACTTGCTCTGACAGTCCTTTTGCACCTTATGTGTTTGAAGGCAGAAATATTCGTCATTTTGCTAGCTGATCCTTACATGTTTTAGGGTGAGTTGGGGGCGTTATTGTGTTCCTGTATTTAATTTAATCCTCTCTATGATTTTCACCTGGGCACAACTTCAGCTTTTTGAAGGACGTCTTCTTGTTCTCAAGCTCTCCTTACTAGGTGAGATTCATTAGTACTGTGGTTTATAGTTGGGTGCTTTTCCATGTAATCTCACTGCAGCCTCTGAGGATTTAGCACTTTTTAGTGTCCCGTTTCTGTTTCGGCTGTTCTCATCCTTTAACTTACATACAACTTTGAAAGTAAACAAAGAAAGAGCAAGAGAAGAAGAAATCTACCTTGTTGCCTTTGGCAGTAGTCTCGCTGGATCAGGGCCAGCCAGGACCTGGCTGTTCAAGTCAGACAGTTACTGTTTGTGGTTACATCCACTTCTGTGAAGTTACGGTGTATCGGAGTTTATGCTTCTGTGTTTGCAAAAGCCACAGCTTTTTTTATATTTAAGAGTTCATAATATCCTTACATGGTGTTGTTCGGCAAGGCATTTCCCTGCAATGAAACAGTTCATATGTGTAAGCCTCAGTGGGATGCTCTCATGAGAGGTAAACTTTTAGATAACTTGGGTGAAAGATGGGGTTTTTTGGTAACACCAGTTAAAATGGTGCAGCGCCAGCTCCTACCTGACATTTGTAGCTGCTCTGCTTGTTATGCAGGGCTGAGAAAACAAACAATGCTTACAAGAAATGCTAGAAATAGAATACTTGATTCGTATTATCATTAGGGATAGGGGAAGGCATGGAATTCAACAGATTGCAGCTAGTAAAACATTGATTTATTTTAATTCAGTAAACATTAAAGTTGCTTGGAAAAGATAAAACCAGAAAATAACCAGATCAATAGACTAAAATACCTTTATTGCCTCTGTCAATAATAAACACGCCATAGACAGCTAAATGGATGGGTCAAATGGTAAGCATCCACTGCTTGGCTTTGGAGGTCCTTCTCTTGTACATGGTTGGGGAATACTGAAAGCCTTTTGTGACACTAGGGACTGCATTGTAAAAATACGAGTAAGATCTAGTTCTGCAGTTTGACAGGTGCTCCTTTTCCCAGCTTCAGGGATCGACCTGGCACTGAACTCATGATAATGAGGTTTTGTCGCTGGCTGTAGGTGACTTCCTTGGCTTCCACCACACATCGCACTGACACATCTATCCATCCAACTGTGTAGCCAGCCTTGAATTCAACGCTGCAGGGCTTTTAACCTGCGTGGGTATCACTGCTCCCAGCAGTGTCACACTAGGTGCGCAGTCACTTTGGCCACTTGATGACGGAGCTCTGTGCACTCCCTATGAGGGCCAGCCTGGCACTCCTGCTCGATAGCACCGTTACACAGATGGACCACAAGTGCTCAAGGGACGTGACACCTTCATGTGTTTTCTCCATTAAAGCAAAATCAGACTGTTACTGCATTGCTGTTACTGCTAAGAAAAAGTACAATGTCAGTCTCCTCCCAGGTAACGGGCAATAGGACAAGAGGAAATGGCCTCAAGATGCGCCAGGGCAGGTTTAGGTTGGACATCAGGAAAAATGTCTTCACCAAAAGGGTTGTCAAGCATTGGAACGGGCTGCCCAGGGAAGTGATGGAGTCCCCATCCCTGGAGGTATTTAAAAGATGGGTTGATGGGGTGCTTAGGGACACGGTTTAGTGGTGGGATGGCAGTGTTAGGTTAATGGTTGGACTTGATGATCTTAAAGGTCTTTTCCAACCTGAACAATTCTATGATTGTATGAAATAACTTAAAGCTTGTAGCGCAGTATAGCTTCAATTAAAAAAACAATGTAAAGACATGTTATACCAAGTAGAAAAGGAAATAAAAATCTGTTAGGTCAGAAGACTAGAATATACTCATTAGGTTAATTTTAGATTGCATAAGTAACTGATTATAGCTGGGATATAAAGACTGAAATAGTAAGTTCAGTAGTAATTCTCTGCCAGATAATAAAAACTATTTTCCAAGACACTGATGTAGATGTTGATGTTTCTCTATGGCTTGAGGCAATACTGCAGAAAATTATGAATAGCATTTTAAGAAAATGATACATATTTGGGAATATATTTGTTTCACGTATCAACGGGGCATTGGGCCTCATGTTTGTGTTATACTTTCTTATAGTAAGAAGGTGATTATACCTGACACAAACAGCTGTTTGTACCCAGATGCATACTTTCCCCATGGAGTCCTTCGTGGGATTTTGACATGTCATAGCATGGTAAAACCAGGTTCATATATGCTTCCCAATTAGTTGTGATAATAAGTTGCCAAGCCACAACACTTAATTTAGTACGATGAAATTGATTTTTAGTGGTTTTGACAAGCTTTTGAAACGGTAATAGACAATGCACCTTTTTTATTTATAACTGAACTGTTTATGATGGCAGATTTTTATTGAAGCAGTAATTCTGCTAACAATTGTGCTGTCAACTCTTCTCTCCAGGTGGGAAAACAAAAACCATTTGTATTGAACACATATTTCATTGCTAAGTGATATGGGAATTTTAATTTGTAACCTTTCAAAGGAAGTAAATAACTCTTTTTCCCTTTCTGTTTAATGATTTTTCCCCCCTCCTTAATCAATCCATTTTTCCCTTTGAGATCAACTTTACTGTATTTTTGGAGCTTATCAGCTGTAGGTGACAGCGGGCAATTTCCTATGGATTGGACAAATGCAAAGTAAAGTCTTTATCCTTCAAGTCAGATTGCAGGTGAGGGGAGGGGACTCTGAAGAATTTGCACCTTCGCCTTGGGAAAGATCCTATACTCGATGTTTGATTCTTCACTCGATCTTGTCTGTGCCACTTCTAAGCTGGAACAGAAACATCTCCTCCAAAGCTTCTCTCCTGCAGGTCCTTTTCCATAGCAGTGAACACCATGAGTTCAGAGAGCTTCACAGCTGTAGTATCAGAAGCTTAATCGTTTGAATGAAAGCTCAGATCTTGCCATAGCTGGGAGCCAGAGTCTTTGGAGAATGTATTTCATATAACATATCTATATGAAATACGTATTTTGATAAGTAAGTTTGTTGATTTTTCAAGTTTCCATACTTTGTGTGGTCATTTCACCAACTTTTAGGCAGTGTCACATCTTGACTGTGATTGCAGTTATCCTAAATGGCTCACTAAAGTAAAATAAAATAAGGAAAAGGTCTGCTGATCTTTTCACTGTACCTTATGCTGCAAGACAGACATATGTATTTCACTTGCCTGTATTTCCTACATGCTGTTTTGGATGGGGTGCGGGGATGGAATCCAGAGCTGCTTGGGCCAGTGGCAGACAATCCCGTCAGCTCCACCAGGAAAAACAACTCAGCCCCTGTATTTTACTTTATCGGGAAGTACGATATACAGTTGCAGCTTTCACAGTCCCTCTTGAAAGTCAGAAGTTCTGAGCTTTTGGACAGCTTATCTTCAGCATCTTGTCAGAAAGTCTATAATAATTGCATCTGAAAGGTTTTGACGCAGTGTAATCTGAAGAAAACAAACTTTTATAAAAGAGAGATGGTAAAGCACATGTTGCATATCTTATATGGTAGAAATGTTGTCTGTTATAATTGCTTCATCAATATGAGATGTTTTTAAAGGAAATTTCATACTTCATGCAACATATCTTTGCCACATTTAACTTAAATGGAAATAAATCAAATTGTGTTCCAAACAACTGTAGACAAGATAACTTGCATAAAAATGGATACTGCTAATGATTTAAATTTAGAATGACATACTAGTCTTCCTTGATTTGTGACATAATTTTTATAAATTATTATAATAATTTTTAATCTGTTATATTGGCCATACTGAGTAATTTACAAATGGGGTTAGTTACTGAGCTGTGTGGCAAGTTTGCACACGGAGTGGAAAGACAACAGAAAAAAAATGTGAAGTGTAAAACAATAAATTGCAAAGTAGCAGGAATTAGGAAGTATCTTGTTAGCTTCATAGTTTTGACTTTGTTGTTTTTTTCATATTCCAGTGTCTACACGCACACACACTTTTGTGCTCTGGAGTAATTTAGAAATAGGTAGTGATCTCATAGATGCTGTCAGGTGGTATACCGAAGTAAATAAGGTCATTTAAGGCTTATCTTTAATATGCAATGTTATTTTTTCTGTGGGTCAAATGGCCCACAAACCTGCAGGGCTTAATATATTTTGAAGCAGGTATAGTCCTGTCAGCCACTGACTTAGATTTTGAATTGAACTGTAAAAATTAAGAGCACGTTAGTCTTTAGTATTACATATAAATGGATAGCACTAATACTGCCACTTTCTACTCTGTTTTCCTGCAGTACCTATTCTAAATCTATCTCTATTTCTTTTTTCTTGGTTTTTTTTTTGTTTTGTCTTTCATTTTACTATTGTCTTTTGATTTGCTATTCTGCAATCAAAATCTGTATGTTGCTGAGAACCCTCAAATCTCTTTTCCTGTACCTCTTGGAAGGCACTTGGCATTTCTCAAGGTTAGGCTCAGTGTTAAAATCATCAGAGTTGAGATTTGTTTCTAATATTAGATGTGACACCATCTTTTGTGACATGATGTGACCGTGTTTGTGAGGAAGGGGTTAGGACAGCAACGGTCATATGTTTAGCCATGTATTTAATATAAAAGCAACAAAGATGAGGAAATCTCAGGGAGGTGATTTTCCTGGACTACTGTCTTCCTACTCTCATATAAATAAGGAAACATAAAGTGATCTGCAACTAAACTGTTGGGATTTTCTTAAAATAAGGATGGAGTGGAAAATTGACATAATATTTATTAATATTATCAAATATGGAAAACAAGGAAACAGCTGGCTTGATGCAAGGTTTACTGATGATGCTCTTCTCAACAGCTCTACTAGTGTATTTGTAGAGCTCATAATGGAGATCTCAGGGCTGAAGTCAATAATAAGCGGTAGGTGTGACCTAACCTAGTTCATTGCATACCTCTAACATTAGCACACAGTGGTTATTTAAAGCTTTTCTTTTAATATAACCTAGTAATTTCTTTGCTATTTTTTGCTTAGTTGGTATAAAGCACCTGTAAACACCAGGGTTGAATGTCTTGGTAGAATGATGGACCGCACTCCCTTTTGTTATTGTTGCTTCTAGAAAGTTTGTTTTATCATGAAAACAGACGGAGTCACTCAGATGAGCTTTTTTTAAAATTTGTGTGCTGCTGTTACATCTTCTTTTTTAGTAGCTTAGCTTTCTACTGTTTGGCATAATGCTTGACGATATTTATCAATATCCAACTAATAAAGGAGGCAAGTGATGAATTTTGTGAGCTCCATTCAGTCCTGTGAGTGTAAGCACAAGGCTCTAAGGTGCTTCAAAATTAGCTCTGCTATTGTTTCTCTAGCACCACCCATATACATTGGTCTTAATGTAAAAAATATGAAACACCCCCCCATGAGAACACACTTCTGAAATGAAAATGTAAGGATTTAGTAGGTCCTTGTCAGATTTAGCACGTAAGTCTGTCAAGGCAGGACGCACAAGACTGAAATGTATGTGGTCCGCATAGCATGATGCAGACTGAGGGGAAAGAGAGGAATACTGAAAGGGTGGTAGTGAATTTGCAGACACTATCCTGATGATAGTCGGAAGATACGCTGAACTGGCTAAAGTGAACGGTATTATCACATGCCAGGTTTATTTGCTTGCCTTGGGCATGTTTTAAGCCAGGCATAGGAAAATGTCCATAGAGAGCTGAAGAAATAATAGAAATTTTGACGTCTAATTTTTTTTTTTTTTTTAAATAGATCCTAAACATATTCACAAAGTTTTGCTGTATGTTTTGCAAGCTCATCCTGTTTGGTGACGTTGAACATATGCCTTTAAGTCATTGTATCTTGGTCAGTCTCAGACTGAAAAACAGTGTGGTTTTTCCCAAACTGCCATTTTTCTGTGTTTGTTTTTCTAGCAGGCTTCCAAGTCACATAGTAACTATCCCTCTTCTGCAACGACCTCCCCACTCCTCCTCCTTTTCTATTCAGGATGCAACTCCCATTCTGTGCACTGTGGGAAAACACTGTTTTCTCTCATGGAATATAAAGCCTACCTTTGTTTCATGCTGGCCAAAAATAGGGCTTTATACCGCTCTGTTTTCCATATCACAAAGGATAAAACTGGCTCTGGAGAGATGATTACAAATGTTGAATATTAAGTATGCAAACCTCATAGTATGTTGTCAGTGTCCTTACATCAGTTTTGACGTGATGAGCCTTGCTAATTAAAAGGAAGTGATGCTTTTTGGATGCTTCCCCTTTCACTTGCCTATGCATTGGTATTGCATCGATTTATAATACGAAAATGCTGAAGTCAAGAGTTGCCTCTGTTATTTGAATAGGTGGCAAAACAGGAGAGGTCTCTCCCCTTTCATTGGCTTTTAAAGAACTAGAAATTTCCAGGAGGAAGGAGACACAATGTTAGCAGCAATGAAACTTAAAATATGATGTGGGATGAATTCTGAATGCTATAACCACCATTGTCCTCTCCAAAGAAAATAGAATGAGACGTGACAAAATTGGCTGTGTTTGAAGTTTTCTTTGAATTTGAGGACTCAAAGGAAGAATTTCAGTAGTTCATAGAATATGTTTTGGGTTGGAATGTTTTGGGTTGGAAGGGACCCCTAGAGGTCATCTAGTCCAACCCCCCTGCAGTGAGCAGGGACACCGCTAACTAGATCAGGTTGCTCAGAGCCCCGTCCAACCTGGCCTTGAATGTTCCCAGGGATGGGGCCTCCACCACCTCTCTGGGCAACCCGTTCCAGTGCGAAAACGATTTCTGCAGCACCTTTATAGACAGAGGAAAGATGAAAGTTTGCAAGTACAATAAGAAAACAAGTGGTAAAGAACACATTTGGAATTGTATTTGAGAAGTAAAGGGACGATGTCTATTAAAGGATCAAAGGGTAAGAGACTAAGTTGTGAAATACAGTGATAAATATAGACAGAAGAAGATTAAAACAGAGAATTGGTGATCAGAAGCTTCTGGGAGGAGAGATTGTGCAGCACTCTTTGTAGAAACTATAGAAAGCAAATACAAGAGAGAAAACAGTAAAAGAGAGAGACATTTATTTATGCATGAAAAGAAGGGGAGACCTGATAAATGTTTGACATGAACTGTTCTTTGAGGAGTGCTTTGCACCTGCTTTTTGAGTTTAACGTTCAGCAGAGATTATGGCAGTTAAAACCCTGTGAAATGAAGTCTGAATTAATGGGTTTGGAATAAATATGAGTTCTAATGATTGTGGGGTGTTTTCTTTGGTAGCAGGTCAGAGGAAGAGCTTTTCTTGCAGAAGCAGGCTTTCGACGGGTCTGTGGAGGGTCTCCAAGCCTCTGGAAGAACAGGAAAGTGGCAGTGGCAATGGTAGTACAATTACAGTACAAAGCCACAACCTCTTCTTTTACCTGATGGAGGGGAGCACTTTTATGTTCATCATCACAACAGCAAGGCCTCTTCCAAATAATTTTTTCAGCCTGGATGGAAATATCTTGGCTATATGTATAATCTCCATACCTATTCAGATATGGAAGAAAAGAACCATATTGCCTGATAGCGCCAGTGGTTCTTTGAGCACAGGAGCTCAATTCCTTGTCTTGACCTAAGAAGGAGAGTTTTAAACCAGGTGATGGAAGAACAGCCAGGTATTTGGAGACTTCTTCACAAATAGGTGACTAGCATGGGAGGAACTCCAGAATTGTGTTTTGTCTGAGATTTTTAGTAAGTAAAGCATAGAGGGAGTCAACATTTCAGTAGTGATTGAAAGATGGAGTTAAAGGAGGAGACCAGAATGGACAGTCATGTGTCTTCAGTAACTGAAGCGAAACTAACAGCAAGAAAGGAAACATGAAGAATAAATGGTCATCAGTTACTAGTTTTCATTTGAAAAACACCATCCTTTTTGGTGGGACTAGTAAGTGAAGAAGGAAAGGGTGACATTTATAAACACAGGCCCCACAACAATAAAAAGACTGCTCTTCTGGTCAGTTTAAACAGGAAAATTCTACAGAAGCAATTTACCCCTATTTGCAAGTGAGCCAGACTCATGGGAAGGGTATAAAGAAGAGTGGCGAGTTTAATGTTGACTGGAGCAGAGGCAGTTTATCGTGGTCAATCATTGTTCAAATATCCTCCTGCCAAAAATAGACCAAAAACTGGCTGACCATGCCAGGTCTGTGCTGGAGATGAAATAAAGGGAGCAGGTGTGTATGACCACAGCTTCAGCTGAATGGAGGAAAAAGTCCTTCAGTTGATCTCATTAATTCATCAATGTACAACAGAAATGTTTGCCCAAAGGCATGTGTTTGGGTTTTAGGGGTTTTTTTTAATGCATTATCTTGCACTGAAGTAGACAAGTTTTTTCTTTAATATCAAGCAATTAGTGTCTACATGAGAGAGATTGACTGCTTACCACAACTGTTGCTAAGCTGTCTTGTTTCTCCTTCTGAATGGAAATATCTCTAAGTTATAAGCCTGGGAACCTAGAGAGAGACATAAACTTTTTATAGCCGTGGGTTTTTTTGCAAGTGGCAATGTTCTTTTTACAGAACCACGTAAAATGTTCTGAAGAGAAGGACAAGTTAAGGGAACACAGGTAAAAACAAAAAGCTTTTGAAATAGGAAAGCAAGCATAGGCTTTTTTGTGCTTGTCTCTAACTTTTGAGGAAAAACCAGCTACTCTTGTGGTCTGGGGAAATCACATGCAATTTTATTTTGGTAATAATCAGCTATCTGAAATATGGGCTTTAAAAAGCATTGACAGTCATGGATAGTAATCAGAGTGTTGCCAGTCCCTGTGGAAGGGCACAGCTTACCAGTTCCAGACTGACCGTGCACTGTAGAGGTAGTTTGGCAAAAATATTTTGGCCTAAAGAAAGTGTACATTCTCCACTTCCACGATGTTTGAGCACCCTTAAAGCGCTTGTCCTCTAGATAGCAATGTGAAATATACTGCTGTTTATTCCCATTTGACAGATTGGGACCTGGAACACGGAGTGTTATTGGGTCTCTGATCACTGGAAATCTGTGATCGGTGACTTCAGCTCAAGAGGGCTAAATCCTGGGTGCCCTAACAACCAATTAGACCTTCTTTTATTATTTTTTTTTTTTTTTAAACATTCACTAACCATCCCTCATGGGCACTTTTAAGAAATACATGATGAATACATAGATGTAAAAAACTTCACATGATCTTTTTCAGTGTAACCATAGGAAAAGGAGACACCACTAGGGTTTTGTATATATCAGCAGGTATTTCCTTTCTGTATGTGAATGAAATGCAAATTTCCTTCTTGGTACTGCCAGACTAAGACTGCTGCAGGTCTCACTTTCTGCCAGTGAAGAATTACATTGCTTCAGGTAGAGGGACAAATGTTACCTTGTCAAATATGGGAACAGGCTATCCGTGCAAGTCAGAAATAGATTATTGGCTCCGCATGACAGTGAACGGCACGAGACGTGCTCAGGCTGGTTTGCCCTGTTGTATGTGAAATTGTGTCATGATGCTGTACTTTTCAAGAGGACAAAGGATTCAATCTTCTTTCAGCTCAGATAGGATATTATCATATCTTGTCTCCGAAGTGAAAATTTGAAAACTGTATTATTAATTGTAATGATGGGCAAAATTAGTTCTCTTCACGTCTGCGTGTGGAGCAGTATAACATATAACAAGCCTTACTGTCTATCATTTTTCTCTTGTGCAGATGATAAAAATAAATGTAAAGCTTATCAAATGAGGTGGCCAAATGATATGGATTGTTTATCAGCCTCTGCTGTGACGCCAGCAGAGTTAGGAACGTCCCTTTGCCCTGTCACTGCACAAATGGCACGCTCCGATTGCTGCCTCCTCTAGGACAGGAAAATTACACGCTGGTGGGGGAGTTTTGCACATGAGCATTGAAAGATGTGGAGGAAACAGAGTCTGTTAGCTAGTCTAAGTCTTAAGGTGGCCTACATTTAGTCTGAAATTTTATGAAAAGTAAAGGCATCAGCCAAAGTCTTGTAGAAATTACTTAAGCCAATATTCCATTTTCTGCATCATCAGGAAGTGCAGTTTGTACTGTATAGGAACTAATTGAAGAATACTGCTCTCCTTTTCAAAGGAGACCTTAATTGTTTATTTAACTAAAGCAGTTTAGATCTATACCATCATGACTACAAAGTGTTAGAAACTTGAGTTTTTTAAAAACCCCTTCATTTATGGAGTTCTAAGACTTTTACCCCTTTGTTTCCCCTTTCCCATCTGCTGTTGACTTTGGGTGTATCTTTAAATGATGTTGGCTAGTTTGGGCAGTCAGTTATGTTGATTATGTATACTGGCTTGTCCATATAGGTTTTCTGTGATTTATCAGTCTCTTCAAGATGCAAGTCCTCTTGAATACCTGTCATGCCACTGCTGAAGAGAGTTCTGGGGTAGTATAGCACTGTCAGGAGTACTTTGAACTCCTGTCACTGTGCTTGTGGCTTGATGAGACAGAGGACCTCATGACAATAAAAAGTTTGTGCACTTCTTGCTTATGCTTTTGAAGTCTTGCTTTTGTTGCTTGTGCTTTTTGAGCTGCATTGGAGAAGTAATCTGATTTCCTTTAGAGTGAATGAATGAACATACATAAAACCTTACCATGCTGGACAAGGACAGGAGAGGAGTTGGAGCACATAAGGAACTCCTTAACGTGGTGTTGCCCTGCAACCCATCCAGGCAAATGTCATTCTACTGATCAGCTGTGCAGCGGTGACAAGACTGCTGCAGTAGCTGGTTTGATTTAGATGTTCCATAAATGCGTTGTTTGGTACTGTATTGGATTTGCGTGGCAAGGTTTTGGTAGTGGGGGGGCTGCAGGTGTGGCTTCTGTGAGAAGCTGCCAGAAGATTCCCCTGTGTCTGATAGAGCCCATGCCAGCCGGCTCCAAGGCAGACCTGCTGCTGGCCAAGGCCAAGCCTGTCAGTGGTGGTGGTAGGGCCTCTGGGATAATGTAGTTAAGAAGGGGGAAAAAAACCCCAGACAATAGCAGCAGAGAGAGGAGTGAGAATATGTGAAACAGCCCTGCAGACACCAAGGTCAGTGCAGAAGGAGGTGGATGAGGTGCTCCAGACACCAGAGCAGAGATTCCCCTGCAGCCCCTGGTGCAGCCCATAGAGAGGCAGGCTGTCCCCCTGCAGCCTATGAAGGTCCACTGGAGCAGATCTCCACCTGCAGCCCGGGAGGACCCCACGCTGGAGCGGGTGGGTGCCCAAAGGAGATTGTGACCCTTGTGGGGAGCCCATGCTGGCCGGCCGGACCTGTGGAGAGAGGAGCCCACACTGGAACAGGTTTGCTGGCAGAGCTGGTGACCCCACGGGGGACCCACGCTGGAGCAGTCTGCTCCTGAGGGACTGCACCCCATGGAAGAGACCCACACTGGGAAAGTTCATGAGGAGCTGTGGCCCATGGGAAGGACCCACACTGGAGCAGGGGCAGAGTGTGAGGAGTCCTCCCCCTGAGGAGTAAGGAGCGGCAGAGACAGCGTTTGATGAACTGACTGCAACTCCCATTCCCCATCCCCCTGTGCCACTGGTGGGGAGGAGGTAGAGAAAATCAGGAGTAAAGTTAAGCCTGGGAAGAAGGGAGGGGTGGGGGGGAAGTGTTTTAAGGTTCAATTTTTATTTCTCATTATCCTACTCTGACTTTTTTGGTAATAAATTAAACTAATTTCTCCAAGTTGAGTCTGGTTTGCCTGTGACAGTAACTGGTGAACGATCTCTCCGTGTCCTTATCTCTACCCATGAGCCTTTTGTTATATTTTCTCTCCCCTGTCCAGCTGAGGAGGGGGACTGATAGAGTGGCTTTGTTGGGCATCTGGCATCCAGCCAGGGTCAGCCCACCACAAGTACACATGGTCTTATTCAGGACACGGTCTTACTTAGGAGACATGTTCTAAATAAGAGCATTTGCGCTGGAGAAATAGCTGTTCTCGGTTTCATGCACTGCCTAAAAAACCAGTATTTCCCAATGCCACTTGACAAGAAATGGCTGAAGGAGTTACCATGATCATTCAGTCCAGCCCTCCACAGCTGCAGGTCACTCTGTGTGGGGTATGTAGCCACTAAGGGTCTACTGACCATCTCTGTACCTTCTTTCTCTCCTCACACCGCAATAGTACACACAACCCCCCCTAGCATCCTGTGACAAGTTTGTGGTCTTTGGATCAGAAGACGAAGTATCACAAAACAGCTGAGTGCCAGAAAAAGAGTGTCAGAAATGAAAGCAGTTACCAAACTTGTTGGTTGCTGGTGTCTGCAGTGCTAAATATCTTGGCAAAAAAAAACGAGATGGGAGCCACGGTACTGTAAAAGACTGATTGGTGAAATATTTCTGTTGGCAACCATCCTAGTGTATTTCTAGCCTGAAATTCTTTTTGGTAGGTATGCCTTGGAGATTTCCCCTTGCAAATATAGTTAGTTGCTCAACTTCTCGACTCATTCATTTTCTGATGGGTCCCAGAATAGCATACTGCCTCTCTGAATTGCTGGAGGCTTTCTGCTGCATCCAAGAGGGCGCTAAATGAGCAGAAGTGAAGGTAATGATTTAGGCCTCAAGTCAATAAAATACTCGAGCATCACATGTTTTAAGCTGGACACTTGCTTAGGTACCTTTCAGCTGTATTTTTTTGTTTACGTCAATGTATCTGCACTTCAGTATTGCAGCTGCGGTGTGTGACACCAGTAGCTGAAAGCACGTTGTTTATCAGTTTATATTTTTATACACACACACACACACACACGAGACTTAAATGTATAAGGTCTCTGAGATAAATACACTTTGTGTGCCTGTACATAGTGATCAAAAGAGAATGCTGTAATTAGATAGCTTGCAGTAGCATTTTCTTTGAAGTTTTCTAAATAAAACCAGCTCTGCTGTGTTACTTCAGGTAAATTACTCCTTAAATGTAAGGTTGTCACGTCTGTTTGTAGTCCGAAAATGGATGCAAGCATTTGTTTAGCATGGTAAGCAAATTAATATTGTAAACCACGAGGATGCTATTTTTAGAAGCGTTCTTACTGGCAATTAAAAAGAAAAAAAAATAAAGCTTGACCAAACTTAAGCCTGTTTCATCACACTGGTAATTTACTTATGTGGGTTTTTTTCAGCCTTATTATTACAGTACAACTATTTTTAGTTAAGGCGGTGCCCAGTGTTGCTGCACCCCTTTATCAGATAACATACAACCAGACTCATAGCTTCAGTTATCTTCCTTTGTCTTCTGAAAGAAAGCTTCCTTAGTCGCGGCAAAAAACCATTTGCAAACCATATGTGCACTTTTTAGTTGTCCAAGTTTTCTGTCTCCACTTTTTTACCTTTTCTTTTTCGCTGGAATTCTGGCAGAGGTAAGGAGAGGAGATACAATTAAGGTTTAAGATAATCTAGGCTGTGATTTATGTATTCATTCCTGTGGACACAGTCCATGGGTTATACCTGCTATCTTGAACAGTCTAGCTTTTTGTCCTTGGTTACTTTTAGCCAAAACTGCTGCTTAGCCTGTGTACAGCATTATTTTGTAGGCTGCTGAAAACGCACTTAATTTTTCATAGACTAATTGATAATACGTTAATTAATTTCAGAGTTAAAATGAAAATATATATATTCCAAAGCTCAGGGAAATGTTCTTAGCAGTTTATTTCATAGGCAGCTGCTTTAACAAGCAGAAGAAGGGGCTGGAAATGACATGCCATCATAACATACACAGGTCAGTCCATCCATGCCTGATGACTTACGTGAGGCCTGACTTGTGATGGTGTAGAACCTCTGATTTGTTGACTGAAAGGTTTTGTTTTCCTGCCGTTATTGCCTATGCTGCCATCCCCTTCTCTCAACTACCTATCGACAGAATATGAAGTGCGTAGATGACTGCCATAGAGCCATGCTATTTATAGAACAGGCCCTGAGCCTGTTTGAATCTACATTTTGACTGCTCAGAAGCTCAAGCTCATCTAAAATAGTCTGCTATCTCTGCTTGTGGCATTGGGATTCCAGCATTTGTGAGTTACTTTTCATTTATTAATTCATTTTTGGACTGCCCTTTCCTAGCAGCATTTTGGATTGAAGTGAATACAAGAGCTTTCCCCTCCCAGACTCTTAGCAGATATTAATGTAGCTGATTAGAATGGGAGTGTTGTCTGAACGTGGCGTCAATGTATGTTCTTCCTCGTTCCCCATGCTTTCAATGCAAATTATCAATTACATCCTGTGCTTTTTTTTAGCCGTTGCATAGTGGTTTGAGGCTCAGAAGAATTTGGCAGGGTTTTGGTGAACAGTTATCCTTCCAGAAAACTGGGGGGCTTGGGACCAGCCTTTCCCCTTTGTCCTAGGGAGCTTGAGAACTTGCCTCTTGCTACTAAGAGCCAGAGATGGGGCAGAGGAGGGATGAGGGATGCGTGGAAGCAGCGGCTGCAGCTGCCCACATCTGCCAGCGGAGGTGTGACTTGGCACATGCTGCAGCCTTCCTCTCCATTTGTTTCATCCCTTCTATGGGACAGGCTGCCTAGCAAACTGAAGGCTGCACGGTTTGGTGAAATGAGCTTGAAGTATGGATAAAAGCCTTCTTGGGGCCAATTCTGGCCTTAGGAATAGCAGTTGGAAGCCTATATTTACAAAAGTCAAGTTTGTGACACATTTTGTAAAGGTATTTTCAGTCACAGTAAGTAGCTGCATTCAGATTTTCAAGGTGGTTTACTTAGCTAAAGAAAGAGGTTATATGTAGTTGAAACGTGTCATATTTTTCCTTTCAGTATTATGAAACCTTGCTTTCAATTGTATTTTGATTTTTTTTTTTTTTTTCCTCTTTGACAGTCTATAAATTTGTTGCTTCCACACGGAAAATTAAGATCATATTGCTCCCTGGGAGAAATCCTGGTTCTACCGAAGTCAGGCAAAATAATTAGTTGCCCCACTGAAGTCACAGTTTCATCCTTTTAGCATTGTACCAAATTTGCCAGCAGAGTAAAAACAGCTCCTAAGCTGGTGTATTGATAACATTTTGGTTTGCAGATCTGTTCCTTATCAACGTTCAAGATGAGGAAGAAAGGAACTGGGTTCACTGGTTCATTTTGAAAAAAACAGCAGAGGACCGGCACTGAGCTTCACTGCCATCCTGGTCCAGCTCACCAGGAGGGTTTCGTGTGGTTTCATAACAACATTATTGACCGGCATGAGATGTGACCTTTTCATAGCACAGTAGCGGTCAATTTGTTACTGCTCTCAGAGGCATGTTTGTGCACGTAACGCTGTTTCTCCATGTGCTTGAATGCTCCCCAGGAGGGGTGGAGAAGATGGGAGAGGGAGGAGAGCCCAGCAGGCAGCGCAGCAGGGGGGACAGGCGAGTGCCCACAGCCCAGCACGTAGCCTGGCATCCCAGGTCTGTTCCTTGGCCCACACATTAAAGAAGGCCATTTTTAGTGCTTTCTGTAAAATATTTTTTCTTGGCCAATATTCCAATGGCTTGTAGTGGCAGTTCTTTAACTATTGTTTGATATTTAAGAAAACATCTTACTTGCTTTGTAATTTAACAGAGCAATCGCTGTCCCAAGCTACATGAGTATCTATCTACTGTAAATCTACTATAAGTCTACTGTAGCTTTATAGTGAGGTTGAAGCATGTAATGTAAAGCCACCTCATTCCTCCATGCATACAAAGCCTGTATTTAGAAAGACCCTACTTTTGGGATCTTAATTATTTGACTTAAAAGGGCAGCTTTGAATAGCAAACACAGCAAACACTTTGGTTTGTTTTTTGTCTGGTTTGTTTTTTTTTTCACAAAGACTTTTTTCCCAAGATGTTTACAGTGCACTCTGTTGTGTTACTCTTGTAAAAAATTATCAAATCTCGTAGGAAAATAAACATATTTTGGGTTAAAAAGGAAAACAACCCCAAAAACACACCTCTGCTTTTCAGGAGAGAGCCATTCAAAAGAAGGAGATTGTTTCTGATGTAGCAATAATTGTTCTATTTAGTTCTTATTATTCCTATCAGTTAAGCAGTAATTCTTAGTAGCTTTGGAGGTAGCCACATGATCACCAGACCTGTCTAACTTGGAGTCCTACAATAAAACCTGCCTTAAGTTTGCCCTATAGAAGTGTTAGAGCTTGCTTTCTAGAGACACAGCCACTATTGCTGTAAAGCTCATTTGTAAGTTGCTGGAGTGGTTAAAACATATTTAAAATGTGTGCCCACTTCTGGCTTGAATTTTTCTAATCGATGGATTTTTCTTAAAGCCATGTTTCTTAAAATAAAGAGCATTTTACTACACCATTGGACATCTTTGCCCCTGTGTATATATAGACAGTGCCAAGCCACCCCTGAACTTCTTCAGTAAACTTAGTACCTCAGGTCTTTGAGTTTCCAATTTCCAATGGTTTTCCAAACCTATTTTATGCTTGTGGCATGTCTATCCATCCTCAGTTTTTCAGCATTCTTTTTCAGGTATCTATACTGGAACAAGTTACAGTATCTCAAGAATATTCTCGTTGGTATATGCGTATCACCTCTCTACTGTTACTCGATATAACCTTGTTTATATATCCAAGGATTTTATTAGCCTTTTTGGTCCCAGTGTAATCCTAGGAGTTCATATTTAGTTGGCTGTCTTCTGCTGTGATCCTAAATCCTTTGCATAGCCATTGGTTTTCTCCAGACAGCAAGCACGGCCTACATTTCTTGGCTTAAATCCAGTAAGGCAGTTAAACCCAGGCATATATTATAAGCTAGAGATGGTATTCCTCGGGGTTCTCCAGCCATAGGGACTTAGTAGTCTGTCGTCCAGGAACTTTCAGTGTCCAGGTCAGTTGGTCAATGCCCAGCATCAGGGAATCCTGCATGAAACGCTGTATGGAGGTATAGATTATTTGCTCAGTAGATGTGCAACAAGCTTGAAATGCCTGAAGTATGCTGAACGTATTGCAAGCTGTCACAGGTAATGTACTGCAAGCTATCATAGATTATGTGCTCCAGGGTTCCTTTATGTGCGTCCCTCCAGGTGTGTCTGGTGGAGCTAGATGAGGCCGACACAGTGCACGTATGCACCAATGTCCCTCTAAGAAAGCTGGGCATAACCATGGAAGACTCGGTACCATCTCGTATTGCTCATATCTCTACTTGCCTCATTAATGGTATAAAAGGGGCAAAGTGCTTTGCTGGTCTGAGGCATTTATTTGTCGATATCTGGTGTTGCTTTTGGCTACATGGCTTATATTGTTCGTATGCAATTTACCTCAGCCTTGCTGCAAAATACGGAGATTTTAGTTCCAACCTGATAAATAACTGTGTCAGCAGAATAATTGAATTGTGTATATATTTCCTAACCTAAATATTATTTATTTATTTGATAGCTCTCTGTGGTTTTTAAAATTATTTGAGCTTTGTGACTCAGGAAAATACCTTTGAATTTATGAAGCCCCTAAGCATATGCTTAACTTAAGCCTCATGCTTATAATCAAGTATGTGTTGTTGAGGTGTTGTCCTGAATCTAGGACTTAATTTCTAGCAGACTTATTTATGTGAACAGAAAGGCGTATTTTAAGAGGAGAAAGAAGTGATAAGTCATCAGCTAGTTCCAAAAACCCTGAGCTAATTTGCATGAGAAAGATGCAAGGCTCTCTGTATTGTTATATGAGAGAAGGTAGAGACCCATACATTTATCTAGCATAACACTCCTTATCCTCAAAACTTTGTAAAGTTTTATTCTCCCATTGTTTGTCACAAAATCCCCTAAAGCTACAGACACGTCTGTCTTTGTCCCAGAAAATTCCTTTGAAACTTGAATTGAGCTTAAGCATGTATAGAATCGCAGTTTTCTCCTCACTTGAAAAATGCCTATCCCATGGGTTCATGGCACTGCAAAGAAAAAGCAACTTGTATTCCTGCACAGGCAACGCCAAGGGCTTGCTACGCAGAAAACTAATCAGAGCCATTCCTGCAATACATCTTTCCAAGCACAGCACGTGCATTAAGAGATTCATTTTTACTCCCCCAGGGGTTTGGAATACAGTCCCTTAGTTCCAAGAGGGAGCAGAACCAGACCCCTTGAGCATCTCCCCTGATTTCTTTCTGTTCCCAAACCATCTGCTTCTCTGTGGTAATAGTCTTCTGCTGTTTGTTAACCTAGTTAATCCTCTAGCATAAGCAGTAGTAATTTATGCTGGATGTTTGGTTTTCACATGGTATTAATGGTATCTAATGAACTGTGGCTACAGAAACATCTGTTCTATACAATAGTTAATTTTTTTCTTCTTTTAATCCTGGTGATTAGATACTAAAAAAATAGGAGCTCTTTAGGCTGCAGAGATTAGAACTCAAAACTTGAGTACTGAAATAGGCCAGATTTAAGATTACGCATGCAACTTCAGTTTAGCATAGCTGTTTATGCATTGTTGGATATTGATGCGTGTTACTCCTTGATGCTTTTCACAGAATGCTTGCCAAATGATAAGGGGGCTGAAGGAAAGTTGGGTGGGACACTTGTAAGACTGATGTATCCTCATTTAAGCATACGACTAGAAGCTAGAGAACATATCTTTATTTCATTTTGTATGTAATATTTATATGATGCAATTGAGAAATATGGCAGAATAATCTATGCAAGAATTCATTTACTGGTAAGAAAACTGCAAAAGTCGAAACTAAGCTATTAATATTAATGAAGGCTATGCTCCAGAATAACATGAGTGAGAAATGGGATATGCTAAAAACAAACAGTAATACACTGTTTGTACTTAACAAGGAAAGTAAGAAAAGTGCTACTTAATTATAGTGTTGCAGAGTTAATAATGCAGTAGAAAACTTCGCTCTTTCTAATTTGAGTGCTTAATTTCTCAGCCTTAATGTTGCAGTAATGCGGTTTCCAGATTTAATTTCCTTACATTTATTTGTTTTTAGCAACTCAGAAGGCAAATAAGAGAAACACATTGTGAAACCCCAGTAATGAGATCTTAGTGCTACTAACGTGCCTTACATTTTCTATAAAGTCGCTGATTGCATTTGGAGTCACCTCAGCAGTGCTAAATCATTTCAACAGTTTACTCTTACCTCCAGTGTCATTAAAGTTCTCAGAGTTTAGGAAATGCATTTGAAAAAAACAGAACAAAAAACCTCATGTTCCTGTATGAAAATGTCACCTCATAACATCCATAGCTTTAAAAATAAAAACCAGATTTTCTTCAGGCGTGAACCCTTTATCCTTCCCCTGTGGGACTCTAAAGGAGCTATTTAAACTCATGCGATTGTGCAGTTAAAGGCTGGGCTGACTCAGCAAAATGTTTAACTACATGTTTAAATTCTATTGTGATCAATAGAATTTGAGCATGTGCTTAAATATTATGTTGAAAAGAGATGGATTTACACACGTGTTTTAAAGCTAAGCATGTACCAAAGTAGGCCCATAATACATTGAAGCAAGTCGGAAGAATTCTGGTTGTAAAAGCCCTAACTTTGGGGTGGCTGACTTCATAAGTAAAGTATTTTGATACAATTTTTATATATAATCTAAAATATAAAGCACAATGCTGTAGTTATTATGCTCTGTGAATTAGCTAACATAGGATAGTTCATATGTCTGTCAGTTTAAAATACGTACGCCAAAGTTAAAAACGCAGCTAAATATCTGAATGTACATTTTCTGCTCTTGAAAACGGTTTGCTTTTATATAGTTACTGAAGTATTTGAAGTCAGTTAGAGCTGTGAATGCTATCTTTAAAAATGCAGCTGCATATAGAAGAAGTTTTAAACACGTATGAATACCTAATACCAGGATCCCACACTCCAGCATTTTCCGTGTTCTGACCTGTTTTTAACTTATTCCTCCAGTGTTCCCCTGTAATACGAGTACTTGATTATTTTGAGGCGCTGAATTGCTAAACAGGGTCATGTTCTGGTTGGCTCAAGGGCATAAGCAGTTCAACTTTTTTATTTACTTCTGTCTATAAAAAGCTTTTTCTGCATTAGAGAAGATTTCTATTTCTACTGGTGATCTCCCTTGCACTCGTGTTAAACGTCTTCTGCCCTGCGCCCTCAAAGTGACACATATTTCCCACTAAAGATTTGGGTATTTTTGCTTTCAAGAGAAAAATGTTCGCAGTACCGAGTTGTCGGCTGTGAATAGTACGATGGTACGTGTGATGTTCCTCCCCTGCCTTGCGCTGTAACACCCTACCCCTCGCTGGGCTGCCGCCACCCATGGCCTTGCCCCTTGCAGAGTTGGGCGTATGCTGTCTGCAGAGCTTCACCACTTGGGGGTACAGAAGAGAGAAGGCAAGGAGAAGGGGGTGTATAGCGGTGATAGGTGCTAACTTGAGGATCCTGTAGGGAAAACCCCATTGGCAGCTGCGGTGTTCTCCATCTGTCCAGGGGACAGATCCTAACTCTCCACAGGACCCAAGTCATTTGGCACCTGGAGGAAGCAAAGGGTTTGGATGGTGGTGGAGATTGAGCCACAGACCTCCCAGGTGCCATCGAGTGTCCAAACATCACGGGAATGTCACAGTACTTTGTTATTGTTAATCTTTTCTTCATTAACACAGTTGTGAGAAGTTTAAAAAAAAAAAAAAAATTGCCCTTGGCTGCAATCTGTCATGTGAGTTGAAGAGCAGACCTTTGCCAAAAGGCAGAACCGAGCCTCAGGTACTGGGTAGATTCTTGAAGTCTTCACTAGCAAATGGTGCTAGAGATAGTTGAGAATTTGGTGGATTTCTGGAAAGCTCTGAGATGACCTCTGTATTGGCCTCTTGATTACAGTGAGGAATCACGTCCCTGTGGCTGCTGTTGCTCCCCTAGAGCAGGGACACGGAAGGGGACTCAGAATTTCGGTAGGTGAGTGGTCAGGCTGCTGTACCATATGTGTAAGTAGTGACGGGCTTTGGTCACCTGTGTAACAAGTGCTCTGAGGCAGAGCAGGACCCAGGGAAGTACAGTACCATCTGCAACAGTGAAATGAAACTTATCTCCGTGTAGATATATTAATCAGCAAACAAGATATGCAACTTTTGAAATATTGTTATGAAAAATAAACTTCACATAGCATGCGTGAAACCTGCCAAGGCACAGAGGAGCAGGATGCTGTCATCTGATACGCCGTCAAAAGCTGCTCTTCTGAAAGCACGTCGTCTTGTAACACTGAGAAAGACGCTGTGCAAATTGCCTGATGCTTCTAAAAATAAGTGCGAGATGCTCAGCCCCTCTCCAAATTTTAGCAAGTCAACCGAATAGTGCATAGTTGGTAACCGTGCCTAACGTGCCGTGCCACAACTGGTGACTTACTGTAAGAATTTTATCAAGGATGCTAAATATGGAAGGGCTGCTTATAACTGCACGCACAGAACCCAGTCCCTCATTAACGTCTGCCCCCATCTTCTGCTCCCACCCGCCCCCCCAGCCCTGGTAGCTTCAGCAGTCGCCTCTCCCACGGCGGCTGCAGGTCCAGCAAGGGAGCAGGCAGCAGCCCGGCTCCCCTGCCAAAGCCAACTGCGGCGTAGCCAGAGAAACGGGCAGCAAAAATAGAACAGCAGGATGGCTGCGCGTGGGCGAGGCAGAAACCACATCGCCAGCAAAACCTCCCGGCGTTATTTTAGGGCCGATGCAGCAGCCGTGGTGTTTTGCTCGCTTCTCACAAAATACTCTCCGGGGGAAGGCAAGGAGGGAGAGGGGCGTGAGCCCCGGGTGGGGAGCGTTTCTGTCCCACTCCCTGCTTGCCTCCCTCCCTCCCTCCCTCCCAGGCTTCTCCCCACCGAAACGGGCCGGGCAGGGGGAAGGGGTTAATCACGCTCGAGGCCGCGCGGCGGACGGTTTGAAAGACAGAGACTGGACAGCTGTGTTTGCTGTGGTATTTTTAAACGCATTAATGCAGGCTCCAATCACCCGGCCATGCTTGACCTATTTTTGGCTCAGGCCGGCCATTGTTCTATTTCTGCCGCCGCTGGGCCACGCGGGTGTCGATTCAAATGCAAATGAGTTATCGCAGCCGCTCCCGCCAACTTCGCCCAGCCGCCCGGCCGGGGGAGAGCTGGGCAGGGAGAGGAGAGGGGCGCGGGGACAGCAGCACTGGTCCGGGCTGGGGTAATTCAGACTAAACCCCCGGGGCCTCCCGGTCCCTGGAAAGGTGGCTTATTCGGTTTGATGGTTTGTACGAGGCCGTGGTTCCCCCCCGCCCCGCCAGAAAGCCCGAAGCGCGGAGATATTTCTTCATTTCTTCTTCCACCTGCCGTTGGCTGCCCGAACGCAACTGCTCAAACTCTGCGGCGCACAGCCCCCCACGCGCTCACGGCTCCCTTCCTGCAGCCAGGGGCTGCCGAGAGTGGATTTGGGGGTTTCCCCCCGCTCCCGATAGATACTTGTACAAATGCTTAAACATTGCTAATTGCCGAAGCGTATTATCTTACAACCCTCGCTGGAGGAGGTAGGACCGCAGAGGGTCGTGCCCGACGCCCCTGTGCAAGTGCAGTGATGAATCTCTCGTGTAGCTGAAGTGCAGACTGGTTGGAATATGCTGCAGACAATTTACGAGAGTGAATCGTGTTTTTCCTCAGATGGGGTTTCTGGACGTGAACAGCTCTTGGCTCAGCAAAGAATGCACAGTATGATCAGCTCAGGTAAGAGACAGCTCCGTGCCTCCGACTTCAGTGGCTGACCAGGAAAATACACCCCTCCTTTAAAGAAGTGACTTTTATTTTTGTGGGCTTTATGTGAGTTGTTGTTAAATAATTATCTCTGCGATAGTCTGTTAGATAGCAGCTGCTGCTTTTTGCAGGGAGTTTGTCTCCTTCAGCCTGCTGCTCTCCAGCCAGAGCAAAATGCTCGCAGCCAAAATCTAGTTCGGGATTCCTTGTTTGTTTTGTTGCGTGGTTGCAAAATGGGGCTCGTGGTACGGGCTTATTCATGGAGAAAGGCTTCCTCAGCCAGACCTTGTCAGGAGGCTGCAGTTAGATCCCCTCACAGGCAATTCTGGTCATATCTCTGTTGTAAACAGGATTTGGGCTTTCCCCGAGTTTCCTTTTCTCCAGTTTGCATACAAAGGGAGTTTAATACTAATCCCTTTCTCTTTTCGTTACACTGTTACTTTCAAATGTCTTTAATATGCGTGGCTTATTTTGTTCCTTGAGAATTATTTGTGAACCAGGCAATGGTGGTCATATGTAATGACTCACTGAGATGTAAATTGAGTGTGTTTTTTAATGATGGTATTTCAACGCTGCTGTGAAAGAACACTGGGTGTTTCCTCACGTATTTGAGGCTACCCTTGTATTTTCTAGTTTCTTTGCTAGCTGTGTTTGAGACCTGCAAATGATGTACTGACGATGAATTAAGTTGGATGAATTGTTGCCATTCAGATAAAATGTCAATTTAGACAGGCTAAAAACCTAAAAATTTCAGTTTACTCTTGCCCATTCTCTCTTAAACTCTATGAATTCCAGTTCTGTTTTTATTCAGCTAAAACCTCAGTCTTTCAAAGCACAATGTTATCTGTTTTATATCTTTTTAATCCTAGGTTTCTGAGTTCATTTTTTATAAAGTTGGCTTTATAGAGGAC
The DNA here is from genome assembly GCA_034008185.1 of Gorsachius magnificus. Taxonomy (NCBI): domain Eukaryota; kingdom Metazoa; phylum Chordata; class Aves; order Pelecaniformes; family Ardeidae; genus Gorsachius; species Gorsachius magnificus. The sequence continues at coordinate 125,713,444 of CM067082.1, read as the reverse complement.
CTATATGTAGAATGCAGGTTGAATTGTTTACTTGTACTTTAGTCTGAGTTTACCCCCTTTTTCTTGTTCTTGTTTTCTCGTCTTTTACTTATTTTTTTCTTTTTTTTTTTTCACAAAACTTGGCAGTGCTTCTCAGTTTTTGAGATTAATTATGTGTATAGGCAACAGCTCTCTTCATGTATTGCCGGTTTGGTACACCTGTTGAACCCATGTTTGTTTGTTTGTTTTTAAAAGAAAACCCTGTTTCTTCCCCTGCTTTATAGAAAAAGAACTTGAAGTTTTACTTGTGTTTCTTTCTTACATACAATTGTAGAGCAGACTTCTAGTTTCAGATATGAAAATAAATTGTGAGAGGTTGTGTCAAATGATAATATCTTTCCTGTCAGAAATGACTTAGGTATGTCTTAACCTCATGATGAGTGTTTTTCAATATAGGAAGCCCAGGCTACCTCATAATGATTAGAGCCTGTCCAAGGGAATGAGAGCTTTTATCAGCAGGTTAAAATAATGAGAATGCTTAAGGGGAATGGAGTCTTCCAACTGGTAATGTTTAGGATTTGCAAGTTTTCTATTCCTTCATAAAGCTGCTGGGTTGGTTTGTTTCTTTTTGGATCTCTCAGAGAATTTACTATTTGTCAAAACTTCTGAGAAGAGATGTTGATCACCAATTACAGTTCCTTTGTCAAGGACAGAAATCAGGTGAAAGACTTGTTTACAAATGTGAACAACAATGCAAAGACAGTGGGTAAAAGCAGAAGTTTCTCTGGAAGCATTACAGTTCTGCAAAGCCATCGGCAGTGTCGACGTCTTGTTTAAGAATTACTGCTTTTCTTTGGTTTTCCTGAACGGCTCAGCAGGTGTCCAGTGCTTTTGCATTGGTCAAAGAGATAAGACCGACTGCTTCCCCTCCCTCCTGTTGTTTTTTTTTGGTTTTTTTTTTTTTTAATACTATGTCAAGTTGAAGTTAGCTGTGCACAAGTAAAAATCTGGTTTTTAGCTCTCTATGATACTTTGTAACTGCCAAGTAATGTTGCTTGAGTAATAGAAATTTTCTCATTTGAAACACAAGAAAGGGAGGTAATTTTCTGTAAGTTTATAGCTCTACTTTTCTTCACTGGAGACAAGAATATGATGTAACAGTTGATTTTTATCTGATATTACATTAGGCCCATGTAACATTTACAATTTCCCCTGTAGTACCAAGTAGAATAGAGGGGGGGCTTAGACTTTAAAAAAAAAAAACCAAAAACCAAAACAAAACCCAAAAAACTTAGTCAAGAATATTATCCAGATAAAAGATGTTTAAATGTATATTCTGTAGAACACAAAATATTCCTCAGTGTTTCTGTTGGCCTTTAAAATAGACAACGTGACTGCAAGCAGTTGACATTGTACATAGTCTGCAGTTTAATTCACGTCACATGAAACCACAAAGCCTGGTGCTGCTGTCGATTCCCTTCAGTTCCCTTGAGTGCAGGGTCTTGCAGGATCAGGCCTGGTAACTTTTCAGGGATTGTTTCCCTCTATGCTGCATATAGGGGAGAAAGAAATAACCAGGGTACGATGACATGCTCTAGTGTTTGGCGTAGCTAGAATCGGTCATTTGAATTTTGCTTATCACAGCATCCTTACTTTAAAGTTATCTTCACTTACGTGCATGTGACTTTTGCTCAGGTTAGAAAGTTGCACATACTTAAGAAAAGAGCAGATCCCTGAACATTTACACGCTGCACCCTTGATATTCTTGAAGTCTTCAAAGCAAGCACAACTTACACACTCAATGGATTTTTAGGTTTGCTAGTTTTCAGATGCAACAGGCATGTATTTTAAACTCGGCTGGAGCCGTCTCCAGAGAGGACAGATTCAATGGACAATGGTACGTATTTGCAAAGCAAACTGTCTAAGGAATTTCTGATAATAGCAGGCACAGGAAATACTTCTGTCATGTGAAGCAGTTCTTCTGGTATTCCCTCAATTACTGCTTTGCCTGTCTGTCTCCATCCCTGCTTGTAAATCATACTATGAATGAGATGATCTGGATAGGTACCAATCAAAAGTCTAATTATGAATGGAGCAATCTAGATCGGCACTGACTCAAGAAGCTGTGTAATTTGCAGACACCTACACCTTACTGCAGGGAGCAGTTTCAGCTATCTTGAGAAGACTGAACTAGATTCTGCCATATGGTACTGTTGCTCTAAAATGCAGCAGTAAGTGCTGTGCATCTTTATTTAAGAAAATGATGCTGATGTATTCTTATGTGATACCATAATTATTTTAGTTTCACAATTTAAAAAATAGATCTGGAGTCTAAAGCCTCTTATTTAGCTGTAATTACTATTTAACTGCGCTGTTGCTTTTATTTTACCCCAAAAGTCTTACCTTCCATGTGTGTGCAATGCCACAGGGGACCCTAGCATTCGGATGGCTTCTCATCTTACTGCAATGCAAGTAATAACAAAAGTATTTGGTGCAGCACAGTCCATGGCAAGAACGCTCATTAAAATGTAGTCAATAAGTAACTAATGCAGGACTGTGTTACTCAAATAGATGTCAGTTGTGTGAAGGAGAAGAAAGAACCTACCCAGCTGTGGTATCTGTAGATGTGGGACTTTGAGAAGTTATGCCGAGTTCATTAACTTCTGGTTATTTAATATACTGTGCTGTTTTTCCAAAGGTTGCTACATTTACTTCGCTGGCCATGTTTTGACGTACAGCCTTGCACGGGCCTGCCTAAATTCCACCCTGGCTTTTATTGGATAAGGCATCCTCTGCTTCCTGCCCAAAGCTGTTGTGTTGAAAAATCAAGAGTTCAAGGAGATCTTGAGCTTAAAGCCTTGGCTTGTCACTGAGTTGACAGGTCACCTGAGCAAGTTATGCAATCCTGCTTACGTCAGCTAACCCTTCTGTGAAATACGGAAAATGATACCTGTCAGGCTCAGGAATCTAGAGAGCAAAACTATTCTAAAGGGAACATAATGATTCAGAATGATTAATGTGATTGACTTCATCTACCTACAGGCTTGCAAAACACCTGCAATTTCACAAATGTAGTAAGCGAATGTAGTCACAGTATTTTATTCTCTGCACCAGTCAGGAAATTCAAGCTGTGTCACTTGAATATAAATGACAGAATCAATGCTACATGCATCGTGTTGTACGTGGGTTGACAGGTCCTCATGAGCTATCTTCCCTCAGTAAACCCCGATGTACGAAATTTATCTCATCCGTTGTATCTATCTCATGGCCACGTATACGTGTTTGTACACAGACGTTTGTATTGCCTTCTGGGAAAATTCTTCGGTAGTTGCTCTCTCCCTTTTTTCTGGCCGAACAAAACTTTCTCCTGCTCAACTGTTCCTGTGAAGAGATTGCAGAAAGCAAATTCATTGAAAGGTTTGCTCTGATATTCATGAAAAACTTGACATATTTGCATATCTGAATCAGGTAACGTAAGCTTCTTACAGATACAAAATGTCGCATATGTGGTATCTCAGGCAATAACTCTTCAGAGAGAGTGAGAATAGATATGCTGAGCTTTTGCTTTGTGATTCTTTTCAGAGTAATGAAAAAAATCGAGTGTGAAAATTCAGTTCAGGGAAGTTCTGGATAACAGCTGGAGAGGCTTTTTCAATGCCTGTCATAAAGGCTAGGTAAAAAAAAACCTAGTGCTTCATAGTAGTAGCTGAAGTATTTGAATTAATTGTTATGGAAGAGTAAGGCCTTAGCCTTAGCAATTAATACAAGGAGAAGAGACAAGCAACACAGACCTGTAGGTCTTACGTAGCTAAAATCTCACTGATTTTGAGTAGAGGCTCTGCCCAGTAATGTGTGCTGGACAAGACACTGGTTACGAATTCAGTTGAACAAAAATGCGGTAAAATGGAATGAAGCTGCTTTTTCTGTTTTACATTCTTGAGAAGGCATTAAGTACAGACCAATGTTGCCAACTTCATGTGTCTACTGTTTGCAGCTCTACTTTTTCTTCCTTTTTCTTTATTTAAGTCCCAGCTTCTGGAGCCATGTGATTACCTGTCAGTCTTACTTTGTATTAGAAGATGTATTGATAGGTTGTGGGAAAAGCCTGGAATAAGAATTTGAAAGCACAAGATTGACAAGAATAGCAAGCTACAAAAGACAGAAAGTAAAAAAGAATGCAGAACATAATTTCAAAACCTCTTTGAGCATCTTTCCTGATACTATTAAACACTGCATTTAATACAGAGGTTCGCTAGAACTGGCACTAGGACGCTCGCTCCCCTCTCTTTGGTGTGTTGAGCTAAATCGCTTTATTGGAAAAGAGCTTTTTACTTCAGCCATTTATTATTTTAGCTGCTCAGCTTTATAACACCTATTGGTTTGCATTGCACTTAAACGCACACAGTTTCAGCCAGAGTTTTCCCTCCTGTAAAACTATGTATAAATTTTCATTTAGTTCATTAAGGTTTATGTTGGATATGGGGAATGCTTGTAATTTTTCCTACAACCAGAGCTTTAATCAGATCTCTGTTTCTGTACCGACTGCCCGGCCCCTTTCTTCTGCACGGTCTTTGCCAAGAAAGCAAAAGCTGTGAGAAACCAGACTGGATAGATAGCCTGCAGACATTCGTGTATGTACACATTCATTTCAGGTGTCAGTACAGATGATGATGGAAGGTTTCAGGTGTCATTGCATTTTAACCTTTCCCAACTACTGTTGTGGGTGGGTTTTTTATATGGTGGGTACAATCCAAAATATTGTAGAGGGAAACTAATGGGCAGATATTATTGTTAAACACATGGAAATCTAACATGCCCTGTTCTGTGGATCTCTTTTAAAAGGCTGACTCCTCTGGGTCAGTTATTCTTAGCCTAGTTATTTTCATCTTATGGCATTACAGGTCTAAGATTAGCCTGTTAGGCGTTATCATGCCATCTGAGTTACCTCCTAATATAACTGTACACCGGAATGATTATTTATAGGCAGAGCATTCTGTCATTTTTGCTTTATTTCTGGTCGTTTAAATAAAGAAGAACAACATTCAAGAAAAACCACAGATTCCTTCCTGCTGCCAAAACAACATGATAACTGCCTGCTGAGGGGCCAGGGATATTGTTTAGAATGTGTGCTTGCAGCAGATGCAAACATCCTCTTTATCTCCCCCACTTCTACTAAAACGAGGTACCTCAGGGTACCACCGCTCCCGTCTCTTCTGGAGGAGGGAGGGGAGTGCCAGATGGATGCACCGAACAACAGAGAAGATGGGGTTGGGGTTGCTGATGAGAACAGGAACATCCAGGTGCTGTTTTTAGGGGCTGGCACTGTCAAAGCTCCGTGTTCAGTGTGAACATGTCACATATGCATGCAGCTCCTCCAAAATGGACCCTTCTAGTTTTGTTACGTAAAAGTGATGTCTGCTGTTCAATTAGCCTTCTAGGTGCTTTTCACAGGCGTAACAAGAAGCTTCAGCAACTTGGCACATTTCGAGCAAACCATTCTTTACGGCTGCTTTGCAAATGTTTCTGCTCACTGGAAAAACTGGGATGCTAAAGCAGAGTTGTCATTCAGAAACACAGCGAGGCACATTCTCTCCTGTGGAAGCTCACTGGGATCTTTGTGCTTGCGTGTGTTTAACGAGGAGCAAGCTTTTAGTGACAGTTTAGTAAAGAGCAGGAAAACTAGTAAAGCAGCAGATCTGCAGCTGGGTGCAGCCTCTGACTGTAGCTGTTGCTCAGGAAGCTGGCAATTTATGAAATAGTGAAATATTAATGGATTATAATTATCTAATGAACTCTGTCTTTTCTTTCTTACCTTTCCCCTCTAAATAAACGGCGTGGTTTTATCTTTGTTCACATTCTGGGTGTAATCAGGGGGCACCTGATTTGCTCTACTTGAAAATGTTACTGATGTAGAAAGGCTTGCAAAATCAGTGGAAGCCTTTGCATGGTTGAATGATACGGTGCCGGTTTCACTCTCCCGTTATATAATAAGCAGCTTGTTTCTTTTTGTCAGGCTGGCAGTTCTGTGCACGACTGTAAAGGTACTTTGGCATTTAGTATAATCTGAGCATAGCTCACACATCTGTTTTATTTGTTTTGTGTCTCCTGGTTGTAAACTCCTTCCGGCTAGTGGAGTATACAAACACAGCGAGAGCTCCAAGAATTCAAGCCCTTTCTGGATGAATGTGCTTGAAATGCAGGGTGCTTTATTCTAATGATAACACGTTCCTTCTAGTAATGACAGTGAATATCATCAAAGGGAGACAAGAGAAGGAACGGAATGAATTCTTTGAAAATGCCAAATGTATAAATCATGTTTTTACAATCAAAGACTATTGTTCTCTTTCATGATCCCTGTGGTTTGGAGGTATGCATGCCACAGGGAGGAACCGCAGCTATTCAGTTTCAGTGAAGTCTGGAATGGAATAATGAGGAAGCTTAATGTTAATTTAATAATTTCCCCCAATTGTTCTGTTCTTAATCCAAGTTTCCTTTTTCTTTCTTGGTGCCCAAGGCCACCACCTTGCTGATGTTGTGCAGTAACAGTATGAGAGGGAATAGGGAAAACAGACCGTTAGACTCTTTTTGGTGTTTGCTACTCCTGTTTTAGTAAACTGTTAGTGAGGGCCTTTTATTTACCTGTTCACAACTCCTTTTCTTGCAGAGACAGTAAGTTCTTAGTTCTCTCCATCTACTTGTTTGATCTCTAGGTCAACATCCCTGTTGAAAAACCTGCTTTTCCTAAGCCTTGTGAAGTCTTTTTCCTATGGATACAAAAGAAGAAAAACTCCTGGACTGTTCTAGTTTTTGATAATCTAATTTGAATCTGACCTTGAAGTTTTAAAATAAATAAAGGAATACACATATTACAATATCACCAAGAAACATAAACTAAATACCTAGATTTTTGAGATTTCATGCTGATGTGAATAGTGACAGAATTAGTATGAGGCACAAAATGGTGTAAGAAATAGCAAAAGGAAAATCATCAGTTTGAGTCTTTATATTAACGTATCCGCTTTTACATGTAGGTACGTATTGTTAAAGGACTACATAGAAATTACTTAGATGCCTCAAAATGCTCGTCATAAAAATCCTTGCACACCAGCTGCTGAAATCCAGTGGGACCGAAATTCAGGAGAGCTTTTTACCTCCGGAGTCCGGTAGATGCTCACCAGCCTGTGTCATGCATATGCTCAAGACTGTTACAGGCTCCGAAGACAGATCCACTCATTCCCACGCACACGTCAGAAAGCTGGCATCCTTTTATTTGCTGTCGCTTTTTTTCTTACAGGAGCTGTGTCAGAAGAAGAAGAAAGTTTTACCCTATTGTTTCTTTTAAGAATTGACAATAGTTACCATTGGAGAACTTTCCATAGGAAATAATAAGTCTTAACTAGGTTTGTTCAAGGAATGTGAGGACTGGAAGGAGGGAAAGAGGTTTGAAGAATATATGCGAGAATTTTATAAATGGAATAGTAGTGCAGAGATGCTATACAAGCACTTCCTATGTTAAAATGCTGTTGTGAGGGAGGGTAGGGAAGGCACTGAAGATGCAAGAGAATTAAGTGGGAGGTGGAAACCAGCAGAGTTTGAAGTACACTTCTAACTGTCCATGAAGAGAGGAAAAATATGAGTGAAAACAATTATGAAAAGAATCAACTTCAACTGAGATGAGGGAAGTTTCTGTCAAAAAACCTCCAAAGCCATAATGAAGAATTAATGGGAAAGTAGGAATATTATAGAATCAACAAGAGTTGTAAAAACCAACTCATGACTGTGTTACTTGTGTCGTCACACCGTAAGCTAGTATTCAGGGATTTCTCTTGCCATTGTACAGACTATTTTTCTATTTTTTTTTGTCTGAGAATGAGTAATTTGTTTGGGAAAGGGAGAGGTGTAGGACACTGAGTCTGTTTATGGACATGCTACAAATTCTGCTGCATCTCACCATCCCTAACTCCCCCCTCCCAAATGTAGCTCAGCTTTCCTAGAGAAACTGCAGAGCAATCTCACCAGAGATTTGCAATAAATTCCCATCGCTGTGCCACCTGCACCATCCCTGTCTTGCCTTTTCTGCTTGGCCGAGTAGGCAGTTTTCTGAGCTCTGTACTTATTTTCTGGGTTGGTTGTTTTTTTTTCCTCTCATGCCAGTGCATACAGGGTGATAGTGGGGCAGCTGGAGAACTTATGGGGAAAGAAGGGAAATTACAAATGACAACATCAAAGGGCTATAGGCAAAGGAATAAGAAGGAATGCTAATGCAGCTGAATTAAGTAATGGTGATGCTATGGATGATTAAGGATACTAATGCTGGCATAGCTATTTTGTTCAGAAAATAAATGGTTAGAAATGGGAATATTTAGAAAAAGTTACCCTTGGGCTAAAATTCTCAAACCTTGTCTAAGAGTGAATGCCTCTTTTTGGTCACTGGTCATGCATATGTGCTTGTCACTGGTATGCATATACAATTACAGAAGATGTATATACTGTGTGTGTATATACTCTGTCCTCCCTCACTGGGGACGTTTTGGTATGGCTGTATTAAAATTTGACAAAAATTTTAGGAACGCTGGGTTTCACCAGTTACTTCAGGTGAGCTTGGAGGAGTGCCTAAGGCAAAGTGATTTTCCTCCTCCTGCAGGCTTAGCAGCCCACAGAAGGTGGACGTGGATCCCATAAACCTCCCCATCTGTCTGCCATTCTTCATCTGCAGATATCCAGAGGTCTGCAGCAGCACACGTTTATTCCTGAAGACCTCAGGAGCTCATTCTTAAGGACCTGTTTTGTAATTCCTTCTAGGGAATACTATTGCTAGGTCTATTCTGGTAGTGACCAGGAGCTCCAGGAGCAGGGCAGTTTCTAAAACATTTAGCAGCCAAATAGGCTTTATTGTTCTCCTGTAGATTCAGAAAGAAGGGAGTGAGTGTAGAAAACTGGACTATTACTTTCTTCATTCTCTTTCTCTTTTTTTTTTTTTTTTAAATTTTTTGTTATCTGTGAATACTATGTATTTGGTTGCATAGATGTAGGGTCACAGTACACAGCTGTAGAGATGGCAGCTGGCATTGCCGGGAAGGGAAAGCTGTGGTCCCATCCTCTCCCTGGTCCTGGGCTCTCCTTCCTCCACTGCACAGTCACATTGTACCGACACAGGTGTTCATGCATCCACTGGGACTGATGGAGTGAACAACTGCCCCTAGTTAAAATGTGTTCCTCCCCGTGCTGCTGTGGGTGTGTGCTGCAGTGTGGGGAAGGAGGGAGTCATCCTCGGAGTTGGAGGGGTCACAAGCAGGGAAGGGAGGCACGGCATTTTCTCTCTACTGAGCTATGGCATATAGTGGCCCCACATGCACGTCAGACTGCTGCCTGGGAAATCTGCCGTGTCTGGAGAATACACCCCTCGCTCCTCTCGACATTTAAAGGACAGAGCCTAAAATTTCACACCCAATTAGCACCTTGTTAAACTCCAGTTAACTACATAGCACTTTACCATTAAGTAGAATTTATGCTAACGCTGTCCCTATGAAGCTGTCAATAATTACTTTCAGCATCCATAGGGCACATTTCATCTGTTAGTACGAAAGTAAAATACCCTACCAGTGTACGTGGTTTCATATTAAGTAGAAAATGGTATCTGTGTTGGCTGCAGCAACCTGCACCAAAACTGAACATACTGGGAGCAGTAGCCATCTGCACCCCCAGCCCATATCAGCTCCAGTGTGGGGCCATGTGAAGAGTCTGCTCCAGGAAAGCCTTCGTGGCTTATGTGTGCAATTTCTGCCTCATTCTTTTTTAATCCTCTCTTTGTGGAGAAAACACATTGCCAGACATTCTCCCACTGTAGTCCCTCCTATCCTCCTTTATTTTTGTAACCTAAGAAGCTCCAGTATGCCCTTATCCTTTCTAGACAACCTGGAAATAAAGAGAATTTAAGTCAGGGGAGGAAAAATTTCCTTTGTGTGATGCTGTTCCCTTCTTGCTACTTAGGGAAGCATTTGATAGTAGTACCTATGTAAACCAAAACCATAAAATAACTCTAACTGATGCTGACATGCTAGCAAATGCAGGTCAAAAGGACCATATAGTCACCGTGGTTGTTGCTTCATTTCTTACTGAGTGCAGTTTCAAGTTAAGGGCACGGTTTGACTGTCATGGCTGGCACTGGGCTGTGCTGAGCCTGGTGACACGAAGTGCAGGTGTTTTTTTGGATCAGAACCCTTCCAAATGACCGTGGTCTCCACAGTAGCACCTCAAGCAGAAGATGCAAGGTCTGAAAGGAAAGAGGTTTTCATTGCTGTTCCTTTGCTGTGAAAGTCTGTATGTCTGAACTGGGGACAGCCACAGACTGTCCCCCAGTGGGACAGAATGGTAAACCAGAAGCATTAGTTAGTAACATTGATGTAGGTAATACCGTGTTGTGTCCAGCTGTCAGGACTTGGTATTTAACTAACTGTCAGATCTTTATTAGAGGGAAGAAAACCCAGCTTTCTCATTAGATAATGTGTTCAGATGTTTGAACTTCATGATTATGAATGTAATTATAAAGTCTACCCGGAAGATAGCAGTTGCTTTCTGCAAAAGAGGAAGGCTGTATAGATTAATCTTACATTTCTGCACTAAATCTACTTTGTTGTTATATAACCCTTACTTGCACTCCCCAGAAGGCCCGTAGTTATGCAAATAATTCTCGTTTATAATACGGTTTTTCTTTTCCAATGTAGATGGATGGATGCTTGGGTGGGTATAAATAGTATATGTTCCATGCCAAAAAAGCATAGTAGTGCAAATGAAAATCAGACTCTTCCTACTTATGGAAGTCTTAATCATCTTAAATCCAATTAGCCTTTTCCTGTTTCTGACATGGCTCCCTTTGAGATAGGATAACTGAAGTGGAATATTCCTGATGACAAAGCCTCGTTGATGAATATGAAAACTTACTTTTATCCTGCTTTCTGAACGTCCTGCTTCCATTTGTGAATCTTGCTCTACATTGACCACATGTTGTCACTGAGCTGTCTTGCAATGACAATCATCTGGTTTTAAGGTTATATTAGGGTTAATGAAGCACAGTAAGGTATATTCCAGTAAATTGCTCCCAATAGAAATTACCGTGCACATACAAAAAATGAGTGAACTCTTCTATTTTGTTTCCCAATCACAAAGCTTTATGAGGACCTCTGGTATTCCTCAGAGCCTTCCATGAAATATCCTGAAGAGATTTGTTTCATCTGCGGTTTTAACTCAATCAATCTTTTTTTCCATTATTCTTCTTTCCAGACCTCTATTAAAATAGCAATTACTGTTGCCTCACTGCACTGTCAACCATTTCTTAAATTCAAAAAGAATGTTTCCCTTCTGGTTTTTATCTTTAAAACTGTTTCTGTTCAGCAATAGAGTTCTTGTAACTTCATGTAAAGGCCAGATCAGGACACAAACACCCGTGAAACACCTTGTGAAGGACATTTTGCAAGTCCAGGTAAGTCTGTGGACCAGATCCTTAACCAGTACCAAGTGTCACAGCCCCACTGAAATCAGGACCCTTTTTCAGTCACCATTTTCTTAACCCTTGGAAAGAACTTTTTATGCTTTTGTGTCTCAAAATATGCATGCAGTTATAATTCAAAGCTCATAACTGCATCCTACAAAGTCAGTTTACATCAAATTGATTTGTTCCTTAAATGTCTGTGAGATTAAAACAAGTCAAATTTAAACAAAAATTGGCTCAGTTGTGGTTGTTAACAGAGGATATAGTTTCTAAGAGAACATATGGGGAAAGAATATCTCTTTCTTCTTTTGAAATTACATACATGGCTCTCATTTGGCTAAAATAATTTTTGCTAAATCTTTTGTAAGATTTATCTGTAAGCTCAGACAAAACATTAGAAATTTTAAATTCAAAACAACTTGTTTTAAAAATATCAGGAGATTAAAGCAATTACAGTAGTTTATGCATTTCAACCTTGACTAGCATGTTCACAATTATAGCAGTATAAGCAGATCATATTTAAAATGAACAAAGTATTTTCACTTCACCACTCATTTGCAATACTGTCTGTAGTTGTGGTCCAAAGAGTTTAAAATGAAAAGAAAATACAAAGATTACAAATCTGATATAAATACTAGAGGATAAAACATATGAAGAGGGATTAAGGGAGCTATTTATAGTCTGTAACAGCAAGAGCTCGAGGGACATAGGCACAGGCTATAAATAACTTCAAGGTAACAATATAAATGAAGGAAGGGAATTATTTGTTCTCAAAAGATGGTGAAGCATGGAATAATAGCCTGAAGCACAGAAAAGAAAAGTTTAGGTTAGATGTTAGAACTTTTTTTTAGCAGTAAGAGCTGTGGAGAGCAGAGGCATAAATAACTAGAGTAGGAGGCTGAAGCAGTACCTAAAACACCAACTACAGCTATTTGGCTACAGATTAAAATTGCTTGTAGATGGAGTCGTGTTACAAAATTCGCAGGGCTAGACTTAGTGACGCAAACACGTTTTTTATTTTCTTACCTGTTATATTTTATAATGCCCACATTTCATGGCATGCATTAATTTCTCATGAAGACTACATAGATACAACATTCCTTCCAAGATTATTATGCAGCTTTAACCAGATTAAGGGTAAAAAATAACATTATTAGCCAATTATAACCTCATTTAGCAGTGGGATTATAAAGTTGTATTATTTTAATCAAAGTGATGGAGTCTCCTGCTATTATTTGTTCTGATGAGAAGGAAGAAGTCCTCTGTTCTCATCAGTCCCCACATGAGGTGGTGGCTTTTGAACACTGTAACCTTAGGTTGCTGATAAGTACAATAGCTTGTGTGAATCATACGTGGTGATGTCCGAACACTGGCTGTTTGCTGGGTACTGCTGAATTCACTAGAATGAAACAGCTTGTGTGGGTTGGGTGCTGGCCTGCTTCAGAATGAACCCTGATATGGCCATGACAGAAGGAAAGAGGGGGAGAAAGGGCATGAACCCCAGAGCAAATTGGTGTATTGTAACCATCCCATTGCCCCCAGCTGTAGACCTCTCAAACCAATATGGTTCTAGTCTAGATCATTGCTTGTATGTGTTTTGCTTTATTCCTTCTTTAGTTCAGTGTGTCTGGGGGGCTTCCTAGCGCTGGAAAATTTATTTTCCAATTTAAAATTTTTAGACAAGATGCTTTCACTGTAACCCAGCTAAGAAAGGTCATGCTACACCATGCCATCGAGAATAACAGAGAACGTTTGAAAGAACCAGACAGAGTTCTTTCAAAGTGGTGTCAAACATGTTTAAGAGTGTGTGTGAGAGAGAGGGAGAAAAGGAGAAAAACTGCACAGATCTATATGGACCTTTACAAATGACACACCACTTGATCATTCAGCAAATGTAGGACTTTTCCAGTACTCATGGGCTTTTTATGTGTCATGAAAGTAATACAACGAAGTATTGCAATATGGGGGTTGGACTAGGTGACGTCTAGGGGTCCCTTCCAACCCAAAACATTCTATGATTCTATGACAGTGCAAATGTGATACGAATTTAATATGGCAATTGGTTTTGTCTTTGTTTGTCTAACATAATCTGTTAGGCAATAATAATTCTGAAGGATTTATGGCTTTAGTTGTTACATGCAATAGCCATTTTAAATATTGTTTGAGTAACATTGATCAAATCATGTAGAAGTGTGTGGCTTGCGTAGCTTCAAGAAGGACCTGTATTTGTACAATATAATATTAGGAATATAATTTTTGCTCATTTCTGCCCAAGATTTCATGCTCAGTAGCCTTATACGCTTGAGCTGTTAGTGCCATCAGACATCTCCGCTGCTGCTAAATCAGGCAGGGTCTGCTCTTGAATTAGAGGCTTTTGGGCACACCTGAACCTGAGATTTTTAACCAGTAGTGGAGTGGATCCACTGTATAATAGCGCAGAACATGGGCCTTTAATCTCTCAGCCATTTAGTTAATACTTAGCTCTCTTCCCTGTCTTTCCTCTGCACCTCTTAGCTGTTAATTTTCTCAGCTTTCAAAAATCTCTGTCCTAATAAGATAGTTGATAATATTACTTCATGTGTATAATAGAGAAAAAAAATGAAAGTCCAGTATGGTGGAGAGCAGCAGTGGTAGTAATTTGATTTTATACTTGCCACCTCTTTTTGTCATCCCTTCTTGGCCGCACTCAAAATCATGTTTCCTCAGCCAGATGGTAACACTGGAAGAGTATCTTCTCACTCAATAGCCACCCTTTGAAATATGGAGGACCCCACGTGCCAGGTGGCTCTGGTGGTATGGTGCTGTTGGATAGACTCAATACCTCTGGTCCTCCTGGATTTGAGATAAGTTTTTAGGAGAGTGCTGGTCATAGCCTTGAAAATCAGAGGTAACTGCCTGGCCTCTCTCTCTGTGGAGCAGGCACCGGCCACCTCCTGGAGTAATTTGCCTCATTTCACTCCACGGTCTTCAGATGTTACATGTTGGTATCCAAATACTGACAATTTTCTGGGTACTGGTAGTTTCACTCACATGAAACAAAAGCGCTTTGGGAAAGCTCCAGGCTTTAAGAGACTAGACTGCTAGGAAATGAGAGATCTGCTTTAATTTATGAAAACTTTAGAATAGAACTGTATGTTTGCAGCCTGGATAAAGTGTAGTATTTCTTATTTTTTCTTTTTTTCATGGGGCTTACCATGGTCTTTTACTCTGTCACACGTGCATCTGTTTTCCTCTGCGCTGGGAAGGTTGTATCTTAGTGCCGTAGAAGGTGTTTCTCATGGGTTCCTTTTCAGGATGCCCCATGCTGTATACAGCAGAGCTTGCTGGTGTCTCTTCTTGGACTTCCCTGAACTGCGCTGCTTTACACTGGCAGAAGAACTCAGGGGTGTTGGAACATCGTAGTAGCTACACAGTGGTCCTTGTACACACAAACGTACTCCCCTCATCAAGGAGGAAATAAGGTGAAAGTGTTTATAATCTGCCTGGCTTGGGATTCTTTGGTCTAAAGGATGTCCTACGTGTGTAAGATTTGTTTATGTTAGTTATAAGGCCCCTATGCATTAAAAGAATAAAGAACCTTGGGGCGTGCTGAAAATTAAAATTGAATAAATTTAATTAAGAAAAAATAGCTGTTATTTTCTCAAGATTATTAAAATGGCACTTGCATGTTTGCTGTGACTTTTTAGATCAAAGAATAAAAACCCAATCTGCAGCCCATCAGATTTTCAGTGAGTGAAAATGGCACTAAGATGAAAAGTCTAGTTATTTGGCATGCATAGTGGCACATTTCAGTATTTAATGTTTGTTATATTTTGGATGATCTGTCTATAAATATTTTAATATATGTGTCTGCCAAGAGGCATCTGTCTTATACTGTGAAAGTCTTTATCACTTTATTTTTTTCACCTTCTTGACTGACAGTATCCTTGTTTCATATCGACCTTTCCCAAAGTTAAAGAAGAGCATTTTCTTTATTTCTGTTGGCATTTTCCCCTTTTTCTTTCTCAATTCATGCAAAGCTGTGGATTTAATCATAACACCTTTGGAATGCTTGGACACCTTGGTATGGTGAAACCTGTCCTTGTGAGGGGAAATATCACTAAATAAGAAAATCCAAAGACTTTAGAAAATAATTTGTAATTTGAAACAAAAAAGTTATTTGCATTTTGTCTATGCAGATCTTAGAATTTGTTCAAATTATTTGGATAATTTGTTATCACAAAATGGGAACAGCTCTCTGTTACGCTGGTAACAGTCACTTCCTCGCAGTGTTCCTTAGGGCACGTTTGCTTACTTGTTAAAATGTATAGAAAAACTGTCCGGTAGAGGGGTGCCAGTTCCTGTCCACTTCATGTTGTGATGAATGCAAAATGTTGATCATTTACTCGCAGTGATATGAATAGATCTCCAACTTGTCCAAAATCTAAAAAGGTATGGCTCTTCCAAAATTAATAATCTTAAATTATGTCTGATGCCAGGTGGTGAAGTCTAGGATTAACTTGCCTTTTTCTTTCAATCGCCTATCTTTATATATGGAAAAATACTCAGAAAGAGTTACCCTCTGATTTGAAATTTCATTTGCTTGTTCTTAGGCCAAAACCAAATGTTGTGCATGTGTGAAGGCTTACACACTTTAATGAACTTGAAAAGGAAAGTATGAAATTAAGAATTATTCTTACTTATTGTAGAAAGAACAAAATCACGCGCTGATGTGCTTCAGTCTTTCAGGAAATATTTTATCTTTAGAACGGAGGCCCCAGGGCTGCCATGCACAGCTGAGCCTGAAGCCACTGCAAAACTATGCATTTTTTCTGGCACCTGTGCCTACACTGCCGTTGTTGTTGCTTGAGAAGTGAGAAAATTACGTAGGCGGTTAGGCTATGCTGAGCTCCCTACTGCTGAAGCTACTTTGCTGTAAGTAAGCAGAGAAGTATATGAAAGCTGCTGTCCCTATTTTGTTACTGCACTGTGATCACACCATTGGTAAGAGCCCCAGGACAAGTATAGAGGTCGTTGTGGGAAAAGGGCCATAGTTTATCCAGTTTTCTAAGTCTGGAAATAAATTATCAATAAATAAAGTTATGAATAAAATAACGTGTTGTGGCTATTTAGCACTGTCCGGACTTTCTCCTGCAAACTGTTGGATATTCTGGTTCTGATCCAAGAAGGGAAGTACCCTATGTTTAAAGCTCTGTTGTTAGGAGACCCATAAGTTCTTCATCAATCTGAAATGGTAGGCACCATACCTACACCTCACTCCATAAATCTGTTACACAGAAAACCTTTTGTTGACTGATTCTGAGAATGTCAGGTCCAGAAAAATTTCCTTATGTTTGAAGAGTTAAGTGGCATTAAAAGACTATATAATAATTTTTTAGTAATTACTTTTTAAGAATGGTTACAATTGCTACGGTAAAATGATGAAGTCCTACACTTTGTGCTGTCACAATAAGTGTCACCAGCGCTTTGGCTCAGCAGACTGAAAAGTTTTGTGTGGTCATAAGTATTCAAGACTTCAAATTAATACGGACTTTTTCCAGTGGCATCGCTAATTTGCTTGCATGTTCATCGTTGTCTTAAACTTGACTGCAGCCTTTGAAAGTGCTTTTTAAAAATTATGTTCCTTAAAGCAGAGGCAAACCTTTTGAGGAAGTACCTTTGGTAGGAGGGGAAATTAATTTCTGGTTTCATGCTTACAAAGAACTTGGTGAAATTATTTGAGTGTTTAGGAAAAAACAGGACTCACAAGTTTATATGAGGCTTTACACTGGATAGACTAATTGTCCATTACCTGGAATTGTATTACCTGAGCTTTTCAACAGGCAAGGGAAAATACATTTTAGGATAGCAAGGTGGAATGATTATCAAGTCCTGTAAGTTATATGTTACCCTTTATTTTTAAACAAACCTCCTGTTAACAGGAAAGAACTAGTAAGGCTTTTTTTCATTGCCAATAACTGTTTCATTCTTACTGTTCAGCTTATCAGTCTATTGTTTTTTCTTGTCTGTTAAAGCCACATTTTTGTACCAGATGAGAACAGAATCTTCACTGTAGCAGTGGGCAAAAATGATGAGGCTTACTCGTAAACAAGTTTATCTTTGAGATTTTCAGACTACTGTGATGTGCTACTAACATTTATGGTTTAGAAGGAAATGACACTAAATATTTGTGAGGCTTGTGAAGGTGCCATTCAGCTGTCTGCTAGAAAGTGGCTGATTTTTTTTTCCCCCGTTATTTTTGGCCAAAACATTTCAACCATTTTTGAGAAAGGAGTTAGACAAAAATAAACTATTCTGCCCTTGAAAAGTCTGCCTTATTGTAGAGCACGAAACTCTGGTGCTTTCTGTGCTTTAGATCAGGACCTTGGCATGTGATGTTTGTGGCTGAAAGGAGACTTTTCACTTTCTCCGCAAACCTATTTTTGTTGGCCGAATTTAAATTGCAGATCAAGTTTTACTATTGTGCTGCTGATAAAATGTCAAAGTATTCTGTCTTCAGTTAGCATGTTGCAGTCTTTTTAGCAGTTTTGTTATTCAAAGCAGGGCAGCTGACAGAAGCCCTGGTCTAATTGCAGGTGCCTGAATTGAAGGCAAGAGCCTGTTGTGTCCTCAGCTGTCTTGCAGACCTCTCCACCTCCATCACCAAGTGTGGTAGGGAGTAGACTTTGATGAAAGGCCAGTTGGAAACTGGAAGCATAAGGGTGAGAAGGGGAAAAAAGAACTGAATGGGGAGGGTACTGATGGTTGGCCAAGGAGGCTGGGTCTGGTTTGAGGACCACTGAGAAGCTGAGGCATGGTTGGAAGGATGGGACTGGGTGAATAATAGGAGCCAGGAGCAGCTAGGATGGAAATGACAAAGAGTAAATGGAGAACCTGAGAAGGGAAAAAAGTGCAAGAAGCCAGTAGGAATAGGAACTGCATAATCACATCGCATTTTCTTCCTATAGGACTTCTGCCTTATCTATGTCTAGAGTGGATGAAAGATGAAAATATTTCTACTTAATTCTTCCATGCCTGGCTGCAGGCATTATTAACTTCACCTCGTTGGTACTCTACTCAGTATGCAAAATTTAATTTCTTTATAAGCTTACCTTTTGCAACTTTCTTGAATATTAATATATACACACAACACCTTTTGTGAAATGTGGGAGGTTGTTGTTGCTGTTTTATGTATGGGAACTAAAGCACAAAGCATTTAAAATACAAACATACCAAATATCCATGAATTCATGGTGCCCTCATTAAACAGATAAGGGCTTGAGGTTTCAGCCTGCTTACTTTATATAGTACTGTTGTTTAAGGCAGAGTTTGGGAGTCTGAACAGAGTTCTATTAACATAGTTAATGTAAAAAAAAATGTTTAATTCATCTTACTCATCTTTAAAAAGCCAAACATTTTGGTGAGGCAAAAGATGATTTATCTTTATTGGGGGTGAAGCATGCTTCACTACAGACAAGGAATAATTAACTGAGACTTCTGCCCTGCTTCATTAAAATGTTGCATATGATTTCTCAGAGTCATAACATTTTCTTCCAACATGTAATCCATTTGGATTTTGCTAAAGCCTGTTTAGGTAAGAATTGCTGAGAGTGAGCAACTGATACAAAGTAAGTGCATAAAATAATATTTCTAAGAAATGCTGTCAGTTCTTGTGAACTCTCTTTAGTGGTTCTTCTTTGTTTCCAGTGGCTTGTCTACAACCTGTGAGCTGTTCTTTTGCTGACTCACTGTTATGTTTTCAGAAAAGTCCTGGGAAAAATAGTATCCCTCTTCATTCATTAGCATGTTTTCCATTGTTTTAGATTAATTTGGGGTATATTATCAAAGTTTCTATGGCTATTTTACCTTTGAATCCATAATTAGCTGGAAATAGCAATAAAAACACATAGAAGGTGTTCTCCAAGCTTATGAAGATTGCAAAATTGAGAACTCAGGGTTTGTGCAGGTGGTTATAAATCATACACTTGCTCTAGGGAACACCTAGAGATGCAGTTTGGGGAACCCTTTGCAGTCTGATTGCAGTGATTTTCAGAGTACATAATGTTCACAGGCTTATTCCAAACATGCTACCTGAGGATAACAAAAGCTGTCCTTTACAGTGTTTTTGGGGTGACCCCTGTATCTCTGAGGTTTTCTACAAGAATCCTGTAATTATGGAATTCCAGTCTCTCAGTGGCACTTCTTCGTGGCTTCTTAAGTTAGGACAGGAAGGAAAAGCAGCAGCTTAAATATAATATCTTGGCAGCTGACTCCAATAACCACCTGGACAGAGCTGTAATGAACAGGGTAATGCTGAAGTGAGATGGGTGAGGAAGGGAGAAGAGGAGGAGGAGGAAGATGTAATGTTTCTCCTGGGAGTCTTTGGTGAAAACTTCCAAAGAGTCATGAGGAAATTATTTACTGTCAGCCTCTCTCCAATGAATCAGCTTGGTTTTCAATGTAAGCCTGGTTGTGTTCATAACTGTAAGTGGTTCATGCTGATCATAGTCAGGAAAACTGAGAAACAGTGGTTTGCTATATGTTCAGTTCAGACAGGTAGGAGAATTTTTTTCTTCTTTAGTAAATTAATTGGCAGTTGTCTGCATTGTGAAGATGTGGATACTGTTTGTACATCTCAGAATCCCGAATTAATGGAAGTTGGACTCTCTTGAGATCTTCTTCTGATGCTCTGCTGTCACTTTTACAGTAAGGTGGAGAGGAGGAGCTTGGAGTGCTTCAGTGCTCCTCCTGAACACCCCGAGCTGACACCTTGCTGCTCATCTCTCCCTGAGTGCTGTGGCCAGATCAGGCTTTCTTGCAGCCAAAACACTGGGCACATTTAGTCTTGCACGTATAATTGTTAATGTGTTAAGGAGGGGAAAGGATAGAGAGAGGTGCATCCTGATTTTGCTTAGCTGTTTCTTTTTAAATACTTCTGTTCTATCTCCTTAGTTTCTCTCTAGGAAGCAGAACTGACCAATTTCTCATTGCTTTAAGCAACTATCTTCTTGTGCAGAACATGGAAGCTTTTGGGCTTACCTAGAGTCAGGAATACCATTTGAATGGGCTTGAGTGAGTTGAAACTCAGTGAAGTGTTTCTTGTTGGTAATGCTCAGGTTGGGGATGACAAATCCATTTGCTTTATAGCCACAGTTTCTCTGTTGTGGTCACTGTTCAGAACTGCTTTGCTTTCTGAATTAAAATGATCCATGCAGTGAAGTTACCAGATTAATTTCACCCCTGTAAATTCTCCATTCACCTACTAAAAGCATTAACCAAATGTAGTGAACAGTAGGCCTTTCATTAACCAAGTATATAATTTGCTGATATGTGAAAGAGCCTTGGCTCACTCTTTGTGCTTGCTCATCCTTAAAACGTTTGCAGTGGCACAGGGATTCCCGTAATGGGAGTGACATAAGAGTGGCTATTCCAGATAACAAGCCTAGTATCAATATAATATGCAAGTCTACATCTAACTTAAGCACACAAATAAGCAATTTTGCTGTCCATATACTAAAGTGTCTTCCTGACACTTGGGCTGTCTTTTGCAGGATATCTGGTAGCCTTACATAGGTCAGCTTCTTTTATAGAGCACGTTACTCTTTTAAAGAAAAGCTACCATACAGATATAGATCCTTTTTGTAAGCTGGAGTTGGAATACGTCATCACTTGGGGAATACATTCATACCTTTCTACCCCATCTCATTAGATTTAATGTTTTTCAGTTTTTTTAAGTCCCTGATTTTTGTAATTTTAAAGGAAGTATTTAAAATGTCAGTACCAATTTAAATTCATGAAGTGAACTACAGTCATGATTCCTTATGGTACCTACAGCTTCTGAGCTGCAAAGGAAGGGCAAGTGATACGGAGAGTAGGAAGCTCCATTTTGTTCTCTGCTACCCTTTTATGTTCAGGTAACTCCCACTAGGGACATAATCCAGTTATTAGTTTATAAAGCTGTAGGAATATGCAACTATTTATTAATAGTAATAATAACAATATTAATAACTGCAATAGTAATAGTAATGGAAGTAATAATAAATTTGGACTATGTTGCTTCTCCCAGCAGTAATAAGCCACAGGTATGAAAGGTAGACAGAAAGGCAGGAGAAAAGCACGGGTGGATTCTCACTATGAAGAGCAGTATTTTATTCCTGGAGCAGTAAGCAGTTCTTCTGTTAGTATCAGTGCCCTTTTGTGTCCTTCTTGGTACACAGTGCAGAATAGAAAGGCTGCATGAAAGACATTAAAAGAAAAAAGATAAAACAAGAGTTAAGAGATAGGTTTCATTAGCAGGGGAAAATGAGAAAGGGGGAGTGGAGAGAAAGGAACAGTGCAGAAAGAAACGTGGTGGAGGCAACTGGTTAATAGTGTGAGCAACCTCAAGCTTTTTTGAGGAGGATGAGAAGACATCAAAGAAAAACAGGAATGATATTCTATTGAGTTACAAACAGCAAACTGGCAAAAAAGAGTTAATTAAGTTACATCCTGGCAATAGAAAATCAAATGTGAGATGACATTTTAGCTGTGAGGCCCACTTTAGGCTGTTGAAAAGTAGTGGAGTACTAACCATGTTCTATTTTTTCCACAGCCTCAAGAAAACCTCATGGCTGCAGTGTCGCTGCTAATTTGCTTTTACATTTCATCACACGTTAGTTTTCTAAAGTTCATTGTATGTCTTCTCAAAGCTTTTGTTAGACATTTTTTACATTTTGAAGGTAGATAGCTGTGAAGGATGTTTGCATCTTCTTTATACCGTTGGTATAACAGCTTACATCATGATTAAGTGTCTTAGCAGAATTAGGAGCAAACAGTCTGCCTCTGTAGAATTAATTCCATAACTTACTGGAATTTTACTGAAACAAATGCCACTAACAAAGCTGAAGAGCTAAATGGAAACACATGCTCTGAGCTTGCTGTTAGGTAGTTTGAGGGCATATCTCTACTGTTACGTTATCTCTTCTCTTGCAGTGGGGTTGAGGATTGTTTTCTGTATTCATTTAAAAATGAATGAGAGAGGGAAGGAAGTGGCCATACGGAGCCTATATTGTTTCTGCAAGGGTAGCTTATAAACAGATTATCAAAACAAACATTTGTGCCACTCTTCATTCCACGAAGAGAGCTATCTGATAGTAGTCAGCATGGTGCATCTCGTAGAGAACTTGAATTTAATACCAGTGTTAGGCTTTATGTAAGAAGATAGCCTATAAAACTGGAGCCCTGCTTTGCTGTGTCGACATGTCTGGAGCTCAGAATAAAATCGAGTTTCCTGCTTTAGCTGTAGCGTGGTCTTAAAATAACCTGAAGAAATTATAGTTCTGATTACAGAGAAAGTGAAGGACTTAGAACATTCTCCTAATAAAGGCACGGGATGACACAAGGCTTAGTCATCTGTAGTCTGTCTGTAACGGGCATTTCAGAGAGGGAAACAAGCCTTTGAAATTGGATAATTTGATTTGAAATCTGGCCTAATTATTTTAAGAACACAGAAGACCTTTGTTTTTGGCAAAAATAATCATCTGGAATCCAATTAGAGGAGAACAAGCCATTTTAAATATAATGGATGCCACACAGCATCCATAGGAAAAGTGATGTCTCGGGGGAGAGCGAGCTATGTTTGAAATGGACTCCACCTCTCATTTTTCTTATTGCCATTTCTGAAATAAACAATTGTGCTCAAAGGACACAACACCCTAAAGGATAAATAAAATGCTTGTGACTGAAAGTACATTCAAAACCAGTCTGTGATAGACAGTAATTTAAAAGTCCTAGGGAAGTCTTTCTATCATCTTCTGAGTATTATGTAACTTTACAGCGGCAGAAAACACTTCAGGAAAGTAAATAACACTGGAATAAAACATAGCCATCCTCATAAAAAAATGCAGATTTAAGAGCACCACAAGTGAACTGAAAAGCAATGTATAATTTGGAATTAACACAGTTTAGGGTAGCTAATGTTATTAAAGGTCCTTCAGTTCTTCTCTGGGATTTCATTTTGCATACTATAATTTTGGTAAATCTTTACGAATCACTAGTGATATTTAAAAGTTTTGTTGTTTAGCATACTGAGCTTATAGATGAGTGTGTCTAATATGGAGAAGCAAACCACTGAACTGGTCAATTGATACTATTCTTCTTATAGATTCACCAAGGAGAAAGGCAGTGCCTATATAAGAATCAGGGAGTATCCAGTGTGAGCCTAAAGGTTTGTTGCCTATATCGTTTTGCTGGCGGGGGGCCAAAGGCATACTGTGTTATTTACACAGTGAATAAGCTTTCCTCATGTGCTCCGCTAAATGTGGATAATTATCACTCATTTTAGGTTTTTCTGTATAAATGACACAGATGTCCAGACAACATATTTATAATTTCGCCCCATCTGTGCTAATTTTTCTGTAAATGTCCTTTTAGTGCAGTAATCATCCTGTTTTATCAACATTATTCACAGTGTTGAACAACATGCAAAGATGTGACTAATATTCAGCCCTCATTAAAACAAAACATACCCACCCCCACCCCGCCCTGGTGTCATGGCACAGTTGGAAATTTTCTGGAGTGTCTTGGTTGGCTTTGCTTTGGTGGGTTTCTGGTGCCAGCATCCATCAGCCTGACACATCCAAGGCTGACACTGGTGATGGAGGGCAACAGACAACAAATCCCCCCAGCTTGAGTTCAAGGCATCATGCAGCTGTGTGTATCTGGTTATCCAGAAAGAAAGAACAACTCACTGCAATGTATATGTGTTTCCTCTGAAATTAAGAGCTCTGTTTTAGAGCTCTTAATTAGAACCCCTCCTCTGCACACTGGTGGCTGGAGGGAGATAGCTGACTAGAGACTTTATTTTTCTTAAGTCCTTGAACCAGGACCCAACTTTGTATGGTACCAAGAGGGAAAAAGCGTAGTGTATAGGGACTGCTCTGCTGTTGTTTGCTTGTGATGGGCCTTAGGTAGTTGGTTTTCCTTTCTCTCCTCAAAAATTTCCACCACTCGCCACTGCAGAGGCAAGCTTGCATTGGAAAAGACCCCGCAGTGTTTAGCATAAAACCTTTTTGAGGTCTGCTTCAATAAATCACCTCAAATGCATCAACCTTGCTCAGACTCCCCCATACAGATGTTGTATGTATATAATTCTTAGGAAATTTCTGTGGGAAGTAATTAATGGTCGTTCAGACAAAGTGTATTTCTAAATGAAACAACTTGGTCATTTATAATTTGTCCCATAGTATCCCCCAATTACTGAAAGCCACCGCTGCACTTTACAGTTTAATGACCTGGAAACACGACCATATTAAATGGTAGGAGCAAAAGAAAATAATCCAGAATCATAAAACAGCTAGGTATTTCCAGTCCCAACCTCAAAACCTTTTCTGTTAAATTAGCAAAAGCAATTGAGAAAATGAGGTCAAGACCTCCAAACTCAGTCTTATTTAAGAGCAAAACATTACAGCAATGGAAATTCTAAATAGGGTAGAGTTTAAAATGGAAACAGTGTTATCAAAATTACAGGCTTCTCAATGCCCTCCTACTTAAAGACGTATTGAAGTACTTAAAAGTAGTATTAAAGTACACTTTGCAAGAGAACTAGTATCAAGCTTCATAAGGTACATTTCTTCTGCTTCTGCAACTTTATGTTATTTGATCAGTTATGTGTGCTAGCAGGTTCACTAGCAGTAACTCCTGTTCCCTCAAGAAAGAATAAATCGTATATGCTAGTATAGTTTAATCTGGTAAATAATGTTATATGCATAAATAATGTTATACGCATAAATGAAGCGGTAGCAAAGAAAGAGCTGACATTTTTCCATTTTCAGAACCAGGGTTGCACTTGCATGTTTCCACTGCAATCTGAGCACCCACAGAAGAACTGTACCTATCCCACCTTTTAACAGTCCCTATGGAAATGGAAGGCTGTAGGAATTCCTCCTGTAGATGTGTAGGCAAGTGGAGAGATGAGCTTACCGAGGTAAAATAGCACTTAAATTCTGCAGTTTCTCCATTACTTAGGATCCACATTTCAAAATTGTTTAGGCATGAAGGAACTTGTGCAAGAAGGGCCTTAGGATTCTCCAAAGCACCTGGATGGCCAATAGCTGTGGACACCAGACACTGCGCATCTAAGGTCTTTCTTAAGTGACTAAATGTTTTTAAAACCTTCCCCAAACTCTACTTTATTTTCTCTGTGTTTCTGCGACTGAGTTAAAAATCTTACTTTGGAGAATCAAACTTTTCCTAACACGTTTTTTCTATCCTGACAGGATTCCTGTATGCTGGTGGTTGTATACCGGTAGCATATGCAGCTTCTGCTTGACGTGAGCGCTAGAAGCATATTGCTGGAAGGACAAAACTACTTCTTCCTATTGTATCAAAAAAAATCCTTTCTATCAAAAAGTTTTGGTCTGTAACGGGGTCAGAGGAAATTAAAGTAGCCTTTCATTCTGTGTTATAGGAACTTCCTCTGAAGTTTCAGACTACCAGACTGGCAGGCTAAATTCAGCAGCAGGGATGCCTTCAATTAACTGTATCTGTTCTATTTGTAGTATAAAGGATATGAATGGCCTACATAGCTTAAAAGAAAGGAGGCTAAATAGAACTTAAAGAGGTACCCTGCATATGGCACTCTCAAAGGAAAGCAATGGGATCTCTGCCAGTCAGCAATTTAAGATCATAGCTAATGCAAAGACTTGGATTGAATTTGTACAGGTGAGCTGTCTAGTCAATAAGACATCCAGGAAGAATTTCTGTAGAAGAAGTTGCTTACAACTTAAAACACTCTGCTGAAAACAGTGAAGTGAGCAATGAAAATGAGTTGTAGGCAGAATTAGCAAGTTCATTTTAGAGGAATGCATGGTTAGCTCAGGGGATTGGTAATCATCTTGAGATCTTCATCTCTAGAGCACCAGTTTGAATTTAACCTGGTTGTCAATGCCAATCAAAAGACATTGTCCTTGTTAATAATTTCTGTGAAATTACTTTTCTTGCCCTTGGAAGAAAATCCAGAACCTGCAGTTGCCACCCAAAAATTTGAGTTAAAAGAATTTGACATAAAAATAATTGACATAAAAGGATTGAATGAGTGTGGTGATTTACCTTCTGCAGACTGGCTCAGCCGGACTTCTTGACAGGGAGGCTGGCAGAGAGCACGGGGAATAGCATGTTCCTTGCACCTCTCAACTAGCATAGGTCTTCAAGCAGTAATGTGACAGTGGAGTGAAGTAACTATTGAGCTCTCAATAAAAGGAAAAGGGAAAGGAATTAAAGGAGTAGCTGGCATATTTTGTCATTGCTAGAATATCTAGAATCATCAAGAAGTGCGAAACTTCACTACATTTCTCTATGCACTGGATTTTATCATCTCAGGAGATGCGCTCTTACAAGGCCAAATTCCTGAAGAATGAAATGGCTGGGATATGCCTCCATGAGACTGAAAGGATGCAGTCCTCATCCTAGCCACTTTATTTATGCAATCCCCATTTTAGCAATCAGTCTGCCTATCCCATCTACATGCACAGTTATTTACTGCCCATAGGCAGTAGACTTGAGGAGACAATGAAGTATCCTGCTCAGAAAGCATAGACAGTATGTGCAGAGAACTAGTGGAACTATCTATCCCACTGTGGCTGGGTTTGTGGCTTTTCAAAATCCCCTTGAAAGCATCTCCAAGTTTGAGACTCTGGGGAACTCTGTCCCTTTTCATATCAAGAGTGAGATTAAACAAGCTCCTTTAGCTTCAAGTGGCATTCATACTTAGTGTACTAAGTATTTTGGTGTTGGACTGTCATCTAGCTTTCTTAAGAACGTGGCAGAAGTAATTTCTTATGATTTAATGGCGTTTGCTGGTGGTAAATGTAGATATGGAAGACAAGGAAAGAGGTTTACTTTCCTTGGTCACTATATCCCAGAAGGTCCAAAGAATAAGGAGAACTCTTGATTCAGAAAGCAGAGGAATGGCTGGCATATAGTCAAAGTGAAAAAGAGGACTGTAGCACTCAAGCTTTGAATTTGTTTCATACAAATGAAACCACCACTAATGGTTTCACAATCCATTTAATAGTGCTGGAAAGTGAAGGGATTGTGTATTCCAGTTTGTTTTGCTTTATCTAGCAAAATGTTAAAGGTGGAACAGATTGGCAAAGTTTCCATTTCAGTCAGCGGAGCTACCCTGTCATCTGGCTTTAGGCAACTAGATATTCACTGATGTCATTAGTTCAGACACATGATAAATATGCAGTAAATTTTCTGTGTATTCAGTAACCGAATAAGGTAAGGTTTCACTCCAGGGAAGAATAAGCCAAGATCAAGGAAAGGTAAAACACTTAGAATTTCTATTAAAACAGGTTAATATGACTACATTTAAAATAGTTTTGCTTAGGACAAATTTTGGTAGTGTATTCCAAGCATAGTATCATAAAGGGAAACTAATATTGTGTGTCTCCTTGGTGGGGAAACTCCTCTCCATAAATTTTGTCCATAGAAGACGCTTACTCATTTCAACTAAAACAGTAATCTTCAGTAGATTTTACTGTACTGAAGAGTAAAGGAATGCTCCCAAATTCTGGTTTTCACTAGATCTCTGTTTAAATATATTGGATTGTATTTCTCCGTATCGCACAAGATTTTTTTTTTTTTAACCAATGTAAAAGATTTGCCCAAAGGAATAAATTAATGTATATTTCAAGAGACTTTCAGGTATCATGCAAATCAGATTTTCATCTAGATTAAGCACATCTACCTCCATAAAAAAATTATCAAATTCTGAAAAAAACCCTCAGATATACTTCTTGGGTGTTCTCATCTCACTCTACTACACAGTTCATTTCCCCCAGTGGAGGGTTTTCACTGAATTCGATGAAGTGTGAGTTTCTTAAACTGCATCCATGCCAAACTGAAATCTCTGTGACATCTGAATTATGTTCTCTGCTCAGTTATTCTGAGCCTTCCAAGTTCATGTACTCTATTTCTTGAATTCAGATCATCTGCTTAGTGAAAGACTCATTTACAGTAGCTCGCTCCCACCATTCAGGAATAGTACAAACCAAAGATGAGCATGGAGCTAAATAAATTATGAGAAGCAGCTACTAGAGGCTGGTGATATTACATTGGCAGGAGAAGAATAAACAAACCTATAAAGGTTTTCCAGGGCTTTAACATTTTACCTTTTTCTTTTAATTCAGGAGACTAAAAAAAATTAAAAAATTAGAAAGTCTCCTGTCTTATTTAAAAAAGAAGAGAAAAAAAAAAAGGTCTTATTTGCATTCCACTTCAATACAAGTGCACTGGAAATTTTAAGACTTGTAATTGTATGAAGTAATTACTCATACCTCATGGAGCTCTGTCTCAGTAGCAAATCACCTTCCATCCTGAATTTTGAATTGATTCCTCCATTTGACTGTTGAAGTAGAAGTTAAGGAAAACTTTGTACTTGACTTCAATCCAAAGAAGTGGGGGCCATGGATAACAAGATAAATCCGGAAAATCACTGAGTTCTTAAAAGCGTGTGTAACATTCAGCCTTGTTGAAGTACATGTGAGATTTTATATTCACTTCAGTGTGGTCAGAATTCTCCCCCCTCCCCGATTTCTAAATTCAGTTTTCATGGATGTGTGGCCTGTGCTGCTTTGCCTATAGTAGACAAGACTGGTAGTGGTAGATCTTACCAGATTTTACCTTTCCAGCTGAAGTTTTTGAGGGTGAGTAGCTTTTCAGAGATGATGAGTTTTGTTTGGGTTTCTGAAAAATTTCAGATCTATGTAACAAAACCAAAAAAAAGCAACACACGAAGTCTATTGTCAGGCCTGCTGGGTCAGTGGCATTTTGCATGTCATGGGCATTGGGTTCCTGAGGCTGAATGACTGTTTTACAGCTGCTCAACTACAGGTTGAGCTTGCAACAAGGCATGCCCAGCAAGTCTTGTGCCTGTCACTTACCTGCTTTGCTGCTGTGGCTCGTATACAGTGCTCACATTAGAATTTCTGCTGATCTTTTAAGAGCACGTGGCGTGTATGTATTCAGAAGGAAAAGTTTTGGAATTTGTCACAGCGGGGAAAGGTACTGTCATATTAGAAAAATGCATTTTATTTACTTATTTTTGTAAACATCTGGAAAATAGAAAGCCTTTGGTAAAACCACAGTTTCTGTGTGATAAAAGTTGTAGAGCTGTGTAGATAAGCTGAAGATTTCATCTGCAGTGAATGTGTTCCATTTCAGAGCTCAGCTGTTTTAGTTCTTGGCTGCTGTAGGCTGAATCTGAACCTGGATCCAAGTAACCGAGAGGACATCTGTCATTCCTGTGCTCAGTTACTCTTCCTGCTTTCCCTGGGTAGGAAAGAGAAAAACCTGATAGGATAAACTCGAACGCTGAGCTTGTGTTGACGGCTAGGAACTAAGAATTAGAAGCTGAGTGCAGGGAATGTGGTGGGGCGCTGGAGAACGGATGAGAGGAAAAAGCCCTTTGGAAAAAACAAGAGTTTGTGATTCAATGTTTGATGTAGACTAACAACCATAAAACTACTTTTTCCTATTCTTGAGTGTCTACTTGAAGTTAGTGCCAATTTAAAATCTAATTTAATAACCGTATTCTATTTAAGTATACATCTATGCAGTTGATTAACGTTTTCTCTTAAAATCTATAGACCAGCTCACTTATTACAAAATAAAACGTTAAGACGATTAGCAGAGTTGAGTACTTAGTAGCAATAGCTAAAAAAGCCAATATATTGCACTAAATGGAATTATTACAGATGTCTAAGAATTCTATTGAGGAAGACACTTTTAAGGCACATCATTTGGATTCTGTATGAATGAACAAGCATTTCTGAAGGAATAGATTGTCTCTGCAATAGTTTTCAATGGGCAGTTGATCTCTGGTAATATTTATGGTTTCTGCATTCCCTTGCATGGTTTCCTGCTGAAGAAGGTGACTGTGGCATCCTCGCCAGTGGCTGAAAACTGTGTGGGGCATCCTTCTACTCCTTCGAGAGATGTGTCTAACGCGGACCTTTCTGTGAATGCGTAGGAATCTTTAGGTATAACAAATCAATCTTGAACTGATTTCAAGTGTCCGTTAACAATTTGGGCTGTAAATTAGAAGTCTGTGTGAGATTTAGTTTTCCACAAAATACTGATTTCCTGATGTTCTGCATATTCTTTCTGTATTTTCCTCCTGACAAAAACCAGAGGGGAATTAAGTTATACTTTAAGTCCTAATCTGAGCTGCAGTTTCTCCTCTGTAAATCCATCTATGGATGCTCACACTGGACATCATAGTGGTGGTGAGTGCTGTTTGTACAGGTTTTCTACTCTTCTCCCTTTCTTTCTGCCTTGTGGGCAGGTCAGAAAGCAAAAGCAGAAGGAATGAGGAATAAGTTGCTAGCTGCAAAGGAGAAGCTGCTATTTTGAAACTATATGACCGAGGGAAGCAAGGGTTTCATATATGTCATCATTTCCATGATAATAAATATATTTATTTATAAGACAGTATGAAGGGGAGACCTTATTGCCCTCTACAACTACCTGAAAAGAGAGTGTAGTGAGGTGGGTGTTGGTCTCTTCTCCCAGGTAACAGGCGATAGGACAAGGGGAAATGGCCTCAAGTTGCACCAGGGCAGGTTTAGGTTGGACATTAGGAAAAATTTTTTCACCGAAAGGGTTGTCAAGCATTGGAATGGGCTGCCCAGGGAAGTGGTTGAGTCCTCATCCCTGGAGGTATTTAAAAGACGGGTAGACGAGGTGCTTAGGGACATGGTTTAGTGGTGGGATGGTAGCATTAGGTTAATGGTTGGACTTGATGGTCTTAAAGGTCTTTTCCAACCTAAACGATTCTGTGATTCTATGATTCTATTTTATTAAAGTATTACAGAAAGTGTCACCTGTAAGAAGGGTGGCAAGTATGTGAGTGCTTTCTTCGTGTTGATCTGGGGCCCTGCTCTCCTTTCTTATGTTTCCTTTAAAGAGAACTGGCAAGACAAGCACAGAAGAGCAATGTGCCCAAAATGTGCATCTCGGGGGGAGGCAGACAGCCAGGATAGTTCTTATTTTGTGCGTTTTAGGGACGCTGTTAGGATTCTTTGGTGGATAGTGAGGTGGCCATAATCTGTCCCTGGCGCCCATCCCGCTCCAGACAGATGAGGAATAGCTGTGCAGCTGGGGTTCTCAAGGGCAACCAACCATGCTGTGCTCTTTGCCATTGATAAACAAGGTTTCCTTGGGGAAATTAGCCTTAGAGGCATTTTTATACCTCAATTGTCCTAGCTGTGAGTGTGTTTTCTAGGAATGGCAAGTCTCTGTTTTCTGTGTAATTCTCTGTAGTGTCTCACCCAGTACCAGCAATGATCAGGAATATGCAATCTTATTTTATAATAGGCACACATGACAGGACTATTCACACAACCCACATTAAAAATGTTTTCCTTTTCTGACTTTTTACTCCCTTGAGATACAGAAATATCTTACAGAAGGCAATAGAGCTGTGTCAAAAATTCATGGTGTGCTCCGCAGTGACACGACTTCATTCAGCACCGATGGCAGCTGATTTGTACTGATGGAGACTGCCCACATGTTGAACATAGACGTAATCTGTACTTGTGCCAGAAATCATTGTTTCCCACCTGTACAGTATTATCTGCTCCTAATGCCTATGACCTATTTTTAAATCTTTGTCTTTATAGCTGCTTATGTGCAATATTTATAGAAACACCACTGAAATGGTCAGTGAGAGAAGTGCAGGGAACAGCCACATAACTCTCCCAGTTTTGTGGTATATTCTTAAATTAAACAGCTATTTGTTGTGCATACTTACTCCTCACTGGAAGAAATCGTATCTTTCATCATTTACCCACAAAGAGCTGTTCTGTACTGAATTGTACATAGCTTCTACGGTCTTTTGCATACCTGTCTGAGCAAATGATACCTGCTCTGTATCTTTACTCTCACAGTAGAGCTGCCTGCTCTGTTATCTGTAGTTTGCCATCAGTACTGCAAACAAAAATGTGGTGGGAAAATACTGTCTGCAGATGAAAGTGCTTATAAATTAAACATGCCATGCAACAGGACGTTCAGATTACAGACCAGTTTTTAAGCTTTAAAAGGGTTTCGTAATGGAGATGATATTAAGTTGCACACAAACTACGCTGAAGTTAGTAAAACCCAGCTGTTTGCTAACAGCATAACAAATAACAAACCATAGCAGTTTAATCCAATGAGGGATTAATTAATACGATCTGAAAAGCAAATCATATGGTGGTTTTCAGAAGGGAACCAGGCATTAGAGCAGACTTGTGTATATATAACACTGCATTGTGGCATTTCTGACTAACAAATTATGCAATAGTCACAAAAACTGCTGAGGTATCACATCAGTAGATTAAACTGGTAATTGAAAGGTGCGGTTTAAAACCCAGACAGACATTTCGTAAGATTGTTTCCAGAGACCATGAATTCTTATCAATCCAAGTATTAAGATGTAGTAGCAGGGAAATTTCCAG
Source organism: Gorsachius magnificus (assembly GCA_034008185.1). Lineage (NCBI taxonomy): Eukaryota > Metazoa > Chordata > Aves > Pelecaniformes > Ardeidae > Gorsachius > Gorsachius magnificus. The sequence goes on along the minus strand of CM067082.1, from coordinate 125,680,519 downwards.
TGTTTTCAATCAGTTTTTAGTTTGTATATGCACAAATATATACGTCAAGAGAAGACAGAGGTTGCAAAATTGGAATAATCTCCCCAGGGAAGTGGTTGACTCTGCCACATTGGACACTTTTAAGACTCAGCTGGACAGGGTGCTGGCCCATCCTGTCTAGACTGTGCTCTTACCTAGAAAAATTGGACTAGATGATCCTTGAGGTCCCTTCCAACCTAGGATTCTATGATTCTATGAAATGTCCATATGAGGGAGGTTGAACTCTCAGTGTGTATAAATACGGCATTTGCCAGTAGATTTGTCACTGCCATTGCTCTGCTCTGTCCCTGCAGAGAGAGGGAGAGCAGAAAAGAGGCTTGGCCATGTGGTGTACGCCAGTCCTCCTTTTCTTAACGTGCAGGGTTGAGTTACTTTCAGGGGACGGTCATACCCTCAAAGCATGGGCAGACTGACTCTAAGCAGGACTGTCTGCTGAGATCATGGGTCAAAGGGGGCAGGAGAAAGGTTGAGAACTAACCTAAGAGGCACGGATTTTCTTTCAAATGCCTTTTATCTCTGTAAATACTATAAAAAAATTGCAGATCTTCGTGCATCTGTTTGACTGAAGGCCCACCTCATTTTTACATGAGATGGGGTTAAACGAATGACTTCACCCATTTAAGTTTTTCTCTCCAAAGAAATCTTCTGCTTTATGAAGATAAGCTTTTCACAGTAGAATCATAGATCAGCAAAATAGTGTGAAATGGCAATTGGGCTCAGAGAAGAGTTGTACCGGTGAGTAGTCTGGTAACAGCTAACAGTCAGCTGAAGTTGGCCAAAAGATGTGAGCAAAATCTGTGGGAATTTCAAGTGAAAGCAATAGGTATTTACTTGCAATCCTTATTTACATCTTTAGGCTGAAGACTTAAAACTTATTGCTCTTTTAAGATGCTGAACTATCACATCAGTATAGATAAACAGTTGGCAGACAGTTTATTTCAGTCCAGTTTACCCAAACTGCAAAGTCTACCATAGTGCAGTGGTTCATTAGAACCATCAGCCTTATGCTAGCAGTTTGTAGTCCTTTTCCGTTGCCCTGTCTTAATAAATTCAGGGAAATTCTCGTGCTCTGTCCCTTCTTCTCCAGCTCACTTATGGGAAGGGCTTCTACCATGTGCCCTGTATAAATCACAGAGGAAGAAATTATTTCAGTTATTCCCCTGTTTTACCATGTGTGCTGGTGACATGAAGCCAGCCTGTAAGCAAGAAAGTACTGGGAGACGACCCCAACCAGAGTCTTAGAAAGACCAAGAGCATGACTTCCACTGCTCTGTCCTTACGTGACTGTTCCTGCTCCGTACTGAGCCGACTCATCCAGCAGGGAATGGCAGAAATGAGGGGACAACAGGGAAATCAGTGTGTCAGTGGGGGAGCAGAGGTTTCTCCAGTAGTGCAGACTCAGCAAGGCAGTTTAAACAACTGAGATTTCTTGCCAGATGGTTTTCTTTACTTAGATTGAAGCTAGCTAAAGACTATTAGCTTCATATTGGTGGCTCTGTCTTTCACAGGCTGCAAGAGTGGTCACTGAAATGGCTGGGAAGGTTGCTACTGGGAGTTGTCAACATCAGTTATCATGGGCTATTTTTTGATCTCAAGTGGTGCTCCTGTGCTGTAAGAGTTCTGCCTAATGTAAGAGTGGTTTTATCATTGCTGAATGAAGGCTGTTCCCAAGGCACGAGGCTACCCAACTCGACAAGTTTTAAAATAGTGTTCATATGGTGTTAATTGGCTTAATTGTATTAAATACAGGATTATGTTTTACTAGCCAAGTGTGGGATGTAGGATTCATATTCATCCCTGAAGAAATAATTCCTTGCGCTCACTGCTTACACGGCTCCTGCTTGTTACACGGCGCTCACACTTGCTTCTTAGGGGCTCTGATAATACCTACTGGTTTATGAAGGCAGCCGGGGCTATCGCTGGGCATATCTCATATGACTGTCATTAAGGCTCACACCACACGTACTCGGGGTGACTTCAGCCAATGTCTCACCTCCCTTCATAAAACAGGAGCAGGGAGCTCTTCCTTTTCTCCGGGGACAGGACTGTGACAGCCGATCTGTTACGGTCTGCACCCTGCTTGGGAGGGCTGGCGAGAGCTGCTGGGAGAGGAGATGCGCAGCTTAGGCGCAGCGTGAAGCAGCTTAGCTCCCCGAGGTGTAATTTTAAGCTCTTCTCAGATTTAGGAATAATGATTCTACTTGAGCCATTCTTCTTTAGCTTTCCATACCAACCATTAACAGGAACGATGTATGAGATATGCTGTTCTAGCATGATTAAATGGTTCTTTGTTTTGCAGCTCTTGGCATGGCCTTACAGTGTCGGTTTCTTAATCCACCTCTCTTTATATATATATACACATATATATATATGTAAAGTTCAAATATAGGCTTCAAATAAAGTTGATGTTACCTTTTCCTTAGTTGCTCTTCCTTTTTAACTTGATTGTTTTATGATAGCAGACCCCAATGCTTCTGCAGCTTTTGACTGAATTGTGTGTGTTTGTGGCATTTTTTAATAGTAAAATAAAATAAGAAGTATTAAAATTAGCATGAATATAAAATTACACATATATTTATAAAATATAAATGTAACAAAATTTCAATAATTTCACTTTTAAGGATACTTTTCAAATTATATTACTTTCAACTAGATTACTCGTTTTAATGGCATACGGCGATATGGTAGAGTTTATGTTACGGCCAAAAAAGTGTTTTGAGAAGAAACTTTCCTGGGTTTGTGCTTTTATTCTATTTGTTTATGGCGGCGCTAGCTACAGATTCCAAAAAGCCTAAGAAAATGGTTAAGAACATACTGTGCTAGCAAATACAGGTATTACGCTGCATTAATCATTTTACTCAGCAACTGCAGTAGCATGTTGATACTTCTGTACTCAAGAGACTGTGGTCAGTCCCTGGTGCCCAAGGTGGGGCTGGGGACTGGAACCACAGTCATTTAGCAGGAAGTTTATACTGGTTCAGACTGTGCCTTGGAATATTGGGTAGCCTACTGTGGAAAAGGAAACCACAGGGAAGGAATGAAAACAGCTCTGCGTGCCCATGCCAACATATACCACAGGTTCAATGACCCTACCAGTAAAGATTCACAGTGGGAGGTGCCAGCAAAGGTTACATGCTCAAGAGTAGTACCTGGAGGTGATGGTGAAGAGATTGCAAAGACCATGTGAAGGAAGCAAAATACACAATATCTGTTCAAAACACACAAAAAAAATCTGATTCTCACTACATAATCTCCTTAAATATGGTTGTGTTTGGGTTCGGGCTTTTTTGCCACAGTTCCTTTGGTTTTTTTCCTGTCTGTGCTGTGGTCCTCTCTATTCTTTCAGAAGGTTTGTATGTATTTGAACTTTTTTTTTGCTGGAAGTATTGCAGTGTGAAATAGGACATAGGTGAGCAGAAAAATAATGAGACAAGAGTAATAACTATGCACAGAGTGAGTTTGTGGGAAGTGGATTCCCTTCACTCTGCCTTTTTTTGGTGTTTTTTTTTGAAAGTACAATATATCATCTTGAAATTACTTTAACATGGAGTCCACTGTATTACAGGAAGGAAGAAGTGCTTGTAGTCCAATGTGACAATAATAGGTGAATGCACAATCATTTATCATGAAATCATAGAATCATAGAATGTTTTGGGTTGGAAGGGACGCCTAGAGGTCATCTAGCCCAACCCCCCTGCAGTGAGCAGGGACACCGCTAACTAGATCAGGTTGCTCAGAGCCCCGTCCAACCTGGCCTTGAATGCTTCCAGGGATGGGGCCTCCACTACCTCTCTGGGCAACCCGTTCCAGTGTTTCACCACCCTCGTTGTAAAGAATTTCCTCCTTATATCCAGTCTAAACCTACCCTGTTTTAGTTTAAAACCATTACCCCTTGTCCTGTCACAGCTGTCCCTACTAAAAAGATTTTCCCCATCTTTCCTATAGGCCCCCTTTAGGTACTGAAAGGCCGTAATCAGGTCTCCCCGCAGCCTTCTCTTCTCCAGGCTGAACAAGCCCAACTCCCTCAGCCTGTCCTCATAGGAGAGGTGCTCCAGCCCTCGGATCGTTTTAGTAGCCCTCCTCTGGACCCGCTCCAACAGGTCCATGTCCTTCTTGTGCTGAGGGCTCCAGAGTTGGACACAATACTCCAGGTGAGGTCTCACCAGAGCAGAGTAGAGGGGCAGAATCACCTCCCTTGACCTGCTGGCCACGCTTCTCCTGATGCAGCCCAAAATATGGTTGGCCTTCTGGGCCGCCAGCGCACATTGCCGGCTCATGTCCAGCTTTTCATCCACCAGCACGCCCAAGTCCCTCTCGGCAGGACTGCTCTCGATCCTTTCTTCCCCCAGCCTGTACTGACACTGGGGGTTACCCCGACCCAGGTGCATGACCTTGCACTTGGCCTTGTTGAACCTCATGAGGTTCACACAGGCCCACCTCTCCAGCCTGTCCAGGTCTCTCTGGATGACATCCCGTCCTTCTGGTGTGTCAACCGCACCACTCAGTTTGGTGTCATCCGCAAACTTGCTGAGGGTGCATTCGATCTCGCTGTCTAAGTCATTGATGAATATATTCTGGTCCCAGTACGGACCCCTGAGGGACACCACTCGTCACCAGTCTCCATCCGGACATCGAGCCATTGACCACTACCCTCTGGATGCGACCATCCAGCCAGTTCCTTATCCACTGAACAGTTGCAGATCTGTTTCTTGGAAGAAGGTCAGTTTGGTCATTTATTTATGAACAGTAAATTTGGAAACTGTTTGTAGTGTAATACAATAGTCTCCAATTACTCATTTTATCTTAAACAGCTTTTTACTCTCTCCTCTCCTTTTTGGCAAGTTCATAGTTGGATCAGTAGGTCGTGAAAGGCTAACTGCATTGATGCCTGTCTGCAAAGGTTTGGGGGATTTTTTTCCCTCTGGAAGCAACACTGTACATACATTATAGAAATCAGTCTTGCTTTCTTGAGACATGTTTGTGTCTTTCTACCCTTTGTTAATATGATTCTCATTTAGAAACAGGAACTGTGAAATGTGCTGAGGAATAAATAGATCTCTTCTAAATAGACATTGTCAAGGAAGAGCAAAGGAAGTGAGTTGTGTGAATTCTTAGAACCGAGTAACGTTTATCTCAGAAAAAGACATACTTCTCAGGTTGGAATGGCTTTTGCTTTGCAAGTAAGTTACTTTTCCTCTCTCTTTGTGATAATGCTAATGGGGAAATTTGTGATGGCGGTTTCTGCAGATGGGAGGTTGCAGAAGGTAGCTGTTTGAGTGTATCCACCACCTTGATATCAAAATTGGAAAAGCCAGCAGAGTTTTAAGCCTGGGTGGGCGCTGCATTGAGGCTTGTGTCTTGTGAGCCTGCCCAGCATTATCAGGATAACCTCATTCCTGTAGCAGTGTTTTGAACTCAGAAAGATGTGGAACCAAACACGCAGACAGGGAAAACATGCCCTTTAAGGTCTCGGCAGAGGGCTTTATTTAAAGGGCTGGAAGGGTTAGTGGGTAGTTTTCTATCTAGTCTGCCTCTCATTTGAGAGAAGGATGGTTGGCAGGTCCATAGTAGAAAGGCAGAAGATAGATCAGAAGGGGGTTAATGTCACTCTGAGATGTTAGAGGTAGCTGAAGTGAGCAGTAGTTTCTCTACCTGCCATACTCTGGGGTAGTTCCATGTGGGCAACCACTTTTCAGGAACTGACCGAATTCTGACAATCTTCGGTGTAGTTTGCACACAGGTGCTTTCTTAGGACATCTGGACTGTAGCTGCGAACTGTGTATTGACCCGCAGGATTTTCACTCAATTCTGGAAGTTTGGGGCCTTTAGCCAGATTTCTGAGTGATTGGCAAGATTTTGCATGTGTCTGCAGATGGTTCTGAAAGGCCATCATGGGGTTAAAGTCCTAAGGTGCTGTTTCAATGGGTTTTTTTGAGGGTTTGAATGGCAGAAGCGATGAAGTTTATTGATTTTTTTTTTCCTTTTTTTTGGTATTTCATTTATTGTGGTATTAAACTGTGTATCTGGATATATATGTTGTGTCCTTTGGCTAGCGTACAGGAATCAAAAGCTGAATATCCTGTTGTCAGACATAATTTCCAGTCGAAAGTTACACTTTTCAAGTGGGTGACAGCAAAAGTCATGGCACATGGTTCCAAAGAAAGGATTTCAAATGATCCCTAATGATTTTCTTGTTAACTGTTCGCTGTAATAGTTTGACCCTGTCAACAGAAAGGGTGATCCCACCCAGTAGCATTGGTGGGATCTTCACCATATGCCACAATAACATGCTGTCAGTAGAAATGTATTTGCACAAATTGTATCATGTGTCAGACAGCCATATATATGTCATTGTTGACTAACAAAGAATCCTTGGTCTCCTTGTTCCAAGGAGTGCAGGATCTACAGTTGTTCAGCCTTGTGACCCTGAGACATGCAGCTTTATGGCATTTAATTTCCATACCTTTTTAGAAATGGGTGATAAATATAGCATGACACTGTCTGAAGTCAGCCTCCTTGTAATTAGTGGTGAGATCTCAGCAACTTCATCGCAGTCTGCAACTAGTCTCCTCTTTATCAGAATGTCCTCTACAATGAGGTGAAGCAAGATCTATGAAAGATGGTGCAAGTTCTGGAAATAGATGAAGTAAGAGGATAGTGGAGAGTGACTTTTGGTCATTTTCCATTTTTTAAGAAAGATCATATGCTATTTTTTTTATCATCTCTGGCATGGAAGGCGAGCCATTCATTTTACCTGTATTCAAAAGGCTTTTAAGGTAAATCTTTGAGAAGCCCTTTTGCATGTGTGTTGACTATCAATTTAATTTTTCTTTTTTCTCTGGCAGATGTAGGTGTGGTGATTGGAAATTAAATGGAATTTTACAGGTGCATAAATGAGCTCTTTCTGAACCAAGAGCTAGTCAGTTTGCCACTTTGGGCCTCTGACCTATGGAGGTAATAGTATTTGGGTATCAGCTTAGCTTTGGGGTGTTTCATCAGGTGCATAGCTCTCAACTGACAGAGTAGTACTCACATACTTGGAATGAGTGAAATCAATGACATCTCCATTGTCTGTATTTCCAGACCTCTATTCCTTCAGGTGGATTGATTCCTGGTCATTCTCTCCGTATATATGCTATGTCCAGACTCTGTTATTCCTGTACTTTCTGCAGAGCGCTTCTGTCCACAACGATGAGCAGCTAGTGGTTGTGTAGATTTTGTGATAGTTGTAGGAAATGGTGGTTTATGTCAGTGAGTAGGGGGAAGTCAGCTTCATATGGCATATTCATCACCTTCAGTTCCTAAGACATTGCATGAAACATGCTTTATGGATACTCCACTATGGTCTCAGCATTCATTTAATTAATTAAACTTTACAGTCAGCAGAGTGCTGGGCCAAGGCTGGGGGAAATCCATAACAGCGCAGAAATTCCAGTTCAGGTATTCACTATCAGATCCTAATTAAGGGAAGGAAACCAAACACAAGCATATATCAAAATTAGTGTAAATAACCTCATTAGCCAGAATAAATTCCTGTTAGCAGCATAACTCTAAGAAATATAGATGTGCATGGCATAAATATAAAAAAACACAGAAAGTGAAACTCTACTTTCTGGGCACATTAGAAATTATTTGCATATTGTTCTTAATTCTTTTAATATGCTTCATTATAACATTTTCAATAAACTAAACCCATTTAAAATCACTTCCTGGTAACTCTTGAAGTACTTTGAGTAAGAAAGAGGAAAACTCAAAATTAGGCAGATTGCATAGTCAGGAAGAATTTTTAAATTTGAGAAAGAAAACAAATTATACTGAACAGAAGAACCTACTAAGGGATGATGATGATGCAATTAAGATGCTCTGTTGAAAAACTCAGGGTCCAGCCTTATGCAGTGCATTGATGAGGAGGTTTCAAGCTAGATTCCAGTTTGTCTCTTGTTAAAGTGAACATGTTAATGACTTCTGTATGGAACGAAGCTCTCTCAATGCTTTGTCTTAAAGTCAGTATTACAACCTTTCCATGGCAAACCTTAAATTAGCTGTGCTGCCTTCTTCTCCCAGTCCTTAATATGGATTAATTCCATAACGTATTGTTAATGCTATCTCATTGATCATAAAAAGTTCTGCTTAAAGCGCAGAAAATGAGCACTTACTTTCATGTTCCCTCTTGTATTTCAGAATTTTAGTTTATAATGACATTTCCAGCCAGGTTCAAAAGCTTGGTCAACAAGACTAATGTGCTGCTTATTGCAGTGTGCTAAGATTTGTTCATCTCGGGTCTGGTGAGAGGGAACTTTTACTCTGAATGATTAATGTGTTAAGTGGGGGTGGGGGTTTCAATATGACTAGGGTTTATTTAAATGATTAGGCTGAGATTCTCAAGGGACCCAAAGAGTTTCTTGAAGAGTAATTTTGAGTGCTTAACTCCATTCAAGCAGTCAGTCTAGTGTGCATGTTTCAGGCCTGATCTGCAGATTTCGAAAACTTGAGTTTGAAATTTGAGAACAGTTCCCACTGATTTTTGTAGAGTTCTTAATAGGAAATTTAACTTCTGGAAAAACTTGCTTGAGAAAGAATCTCTCATTTGAGACTGAAGAAATGCCCACTGGCTTGACTGGCTTTCTGCATGTCAGATGAGTTGAGATGAAGAGAGAATCAACCAACCCACTAGTGTAAGAAATGGACCTACTGAAATGCGGAAAACCAAAAATGGGTAATAACTTTTGGATTTCCATTTTTCTGAACTGTGCTTACTAAGTGGCATCAGAATTGTGTAGAATTTTTCTATGGCTGTTGTTTCTTTTGAAATAACAGGTAAATTTCTTAGAATTGTTTCATTGCATTAGTTTCTGGAATATTACAGAATGCAGAACCATTTTACAGTATTATGTAGAATAATAATAATGGAAAATATCTCTAGCTAATGTACTGAGAAAGGTGCCATCATCTTAATAATTCCTGCAGTTTGCTTTTACAATGCTCAAAAATTAGGAAGACAGATGTTTGGCAGAGTGACCAGAAATGTCCGGTTTGTTCCTATACTCACCGTCATAAGTCCATAACTCTACTTGCTGATTAAGGTGATGAAATCATTAATAAACTGAAGAAAACCGGCTGTATTTATGGTTCTGAGTTGAGCCAGCATATGTCTGAAACAGACTTATGAGTATGGTAGTGACTTGAACTCAAATAAAGAAAGAGCAGTAAGTAGGAATATTGTTCTGATGATGTCAGTTATTAGTTTTTGATTCCTTATAATTTTGCTAATCTGAAGTCGTACAGGAAAAATATACTAACAAGAATTTTGTTAATGAACACTTAAAGCAAAAAAGGTGATTTTCTTATGTCAACGAACAGAATCCCAATTAAGCTTTGTTTTCATTATGTTTGGTATCCACATATATCTGGATATAAACTACAGTATTTGTTAGCAATTTCTTCCCTTCTCTGTGCTTTTTCTATTCATTCTAATTTTTCAGTTGACCTGAAAAAACAGGTTGGCTCCCTCTGGTGGCTGATACCATGTCTCTGCATTCCGGAGGGAGCCTTTCAGAGATCTCTTTAGTCTGGAGAGCACAAATCATGAATAATATTTTCGAAGTTTAGTGCAACATCATTATAAAAAAATAGCAGTAAGTTTTCTTTCTGTCATACAGAATGCAATGTTAGTGTTAAGGTGCTTTTGCTATCTGCAGTCTTTTGAATTTAGGGCAGATATTTACACCACTTGTTTTCAAGGAATCAAAATAGTCAAAGTCAACAAAGGTATGGGCACAGCAGGGCTGAAATCATTTACTGTGATGAAGACAGGAAAAATAGGAAAGGAGGAATATAGATAAATTGTGTAATACTGATGATGTTAAGGGTGTCACAGAATTATATGAATGAGATGTTATATACCTAGTTTGAGATTCTTTTCAGCTCAAGAACATTATTTGATTTTGGAAGTAAACATCTAAAGGTTTGTCTTTGCCAGGACACCCTTTTTGTTATAAAATGGAAGAGTTCTGCATTATTTAGATTACAGCTGGGAACCTGAGATGTCTGTCTCCTTTTTTCAAGTAATTTCCCCAAATCCCAAAATGGCAGAATGTGAGAGAGGGACTTCTTGTGATTACTTGCTGCGAAAGTTTATGGTTTGGATCTATACTCTATAAAACCACAACTGTCTTCATATTAATGAGACAAGAATATAAGTAATCATCCTGGAAGAATGGCATTTCCTTGCTTGTGTGTTCATAATGCTTTTTGTATTATTTTACATAATCTCTTTTACTGGAGTGCCTGCCTTATGTAATGTCTTACTAATGGAAATGAGGCCATCTGCATGGTAGTCAAGGTTGTTCCCTGAAAGACATACTCTGTCTGCAGCAGAAAACTAGATTAAATCGAGACCTTTAAAACTTTCACAACGCTTTCATCAAGCTGAGAGGGATCTTCCTCAGAAGCTCCCCCTTCCTTTCTTTAGAGCAGCCCATCTTCTCTGCCTGTCGACATCCTTATCCACCCAACTTTGCGGCTTGGCTGCTGTGTAATAATTCCCAGCAGCTGTATTGCCATTGTTTGTCCTTTTCCATCTTCTGCCACTCCTAATTCAATTCTGCAGCCTAATAAACTCTACCTTCTTTCCTTTGCTTTGCATCATCATTGGGACCATCTCTTTCCCTTTCATTTTCCCTGCCTTACCCATAGTGTTTTCTCTATGCATGTTGTAATCTCTTCTGCTGCTAGGTATCAGTATTCCAACAGGTGGACTTCTGAAAAATGGCAAGCCAGTGATCTAGTATTATTTATTCATTTTATTTCAGTCACTGTGCAAATATGCTAGGTGTTTTGTATGAGCAGGGGAAGACAGACTCCCCCGACTATGCTGCAGTCTAAGGCAATGAGGTACAAAGGGCAGCAGAATAGGAAAAATGATATAATATTAATGAATACATCTTCACTAATAAACATCTGCAATTGTTAATTTTACATAGGATACACAAGAGTTTTATTTCTGAGCTAGCACAGTAAGTAGTATTGTGTCCCTGACTGGCATCTCATTTCATCTCCTATTAGAAAGATTCTTCAAAAGGTGTTATTATCCTTCTGTTGGATTGTTCCCCTTCTCTGTAGGAGATTTCAGTTTGGTCCTCGCTTCTTCTGTGCTTGGCATCAAAACCATTTTTAGCCCCATGCTTGTCAAAGATTGGGACATTCCATAAATATTAAAAACATTGTAATAAGTAGTCTTTCTTGATTTCCTGGGTATAAGAGACAGGTTGTGAGCTTAGTAAGTTACATCTACATGATAGTTTTTGCTATGCATTAAAAAAAGAAGAAAAAAGAAAACCCTAAGTATTGTAATATCTTGGGGAGCACATATGGCTACAAAAATAATAAAAAATAGGAACTACAAAATACTCTCTTCAATGCATTTTTGGGGTCATTCCTCTTTTTCCCTAAAATACAAAATTGCCAACAGTTCCTTGCAAGATTTGCACTGTATCTTGCCTTCCAAGGGTTTCATTTGGAGCACTGGCTGTCACACCCCTGAAATAGCAAAGCTATTTGGGGATACTTGTTCAGTAACCCTCCACCGCTGTCTAATTTGTCTGGAGCACGCTGTCTGATGATACTTCAGGATATACCTGCTGGCATGCCCAAATGGTAGCTGTTTACCTTTGATATCCTCACTTCAAGGAAGAGTTTTTTCCCCTCTTTCTCTATGTCATCCACTTGGGATTAGAATAGTGGCACCCCCACTGTTGGGAATTACTCAGCAGGTGTAAACTTGACATTGCCACCAACATGCCTGCGGCATTCACAGGCGGAGAAGAGATGAAAGAAAAGTAAGTGAAAATTGTATGTTCTGGATGTATTTGGTACCACTTGCGTCAGCCTCATACTGGCTCTGGATAAGGGGTGAGGCAAAGACAGTAGCAGGTCTGTAGAACCCCTCGTGGTGCCCTTTCAGGCACCCTTAGCAACCTGGGGGACTTTGTACACGGTCTTTTAGTGTACAATAATACTGACACAATTAAAAGCATATTGCCTTTCTCATGTGTATGTAGCATCTAGCATTATACCTGTTTTAAAGAGGGAGGTGAGAGGAATCCGTTGTATCATGTCTGCTCTTTGCTTCTTCAGAGCATTTCAGGATATGATGCGAGAATTATATATGTATGCAAGTGCACATCCACGGATTTATATCACACATGCTTTCTTTTTAATTAATTAATTTCAAGGCTTTGATGAAGTGATCGGCAGATGGTGACAAGCTGGCATGTACTGATTTGGAGACATTGTACCTATGTAGTTCCGTAACCACTAAGTGGTGCTGCCACCAAATCAAACCTGATTTGGCATCTTCAATACAGTATGGCTGCCAGTGGTACTGATCCATGCACAGAAGACACACAGGCAAAAGAATGCTATTTTACATTCTTCCCTGTCATTTCTTGGCCACGTGTGCCATGGGGTGGGCACGTTATGATCAAATAGGCTAGCCCGATACCATGTATCAACAGCATAATTAACACTGGAATATTATCATTATTTAGTAGTGTCACCAGTATGTCATATACTTTGGAACTAAGAAAAATGTTACATAGAAATTCTACATTTTTAACTACATGTACATTTATGTTTGTCCAGTCTTTATCTTGCCCACAGCAGCAGTATCTAGAGTTTAGGATATTCGGATTCCTTATATCAAAAGGGCATTTTCTGGAAAGTGAAAATGTGCCTGTGTGTAGAGAATGCGTGTGTTAGAGTTCTCCTAGCTGAAACATAAATAAAGTACCTCAGAACCCCAAATATAGCTCAGCTTGGCTTTCTTGATAACAGATCATCGCAGGTTTGAGTTGAAAAGCTTTTCACAGTCTGATGTGATTTACTGGGTGCGTATGCCTTTATTCCTCTGACACAAGTGGTTGGCCTGATATTTGCATGAACTCTGGCAGGCTCCTGAGTGGAACTTTTGCTTGTGTATTCAGCAGAGAAGAAACAGTGAACACTATAACTTTTTAAAACTTCTTGGCTATAACAAATTAGATAGCATTTATGTTTGTGTTTGTTATGACTGTTTGACTCAAAAGCCTATTTGCAGAGAAGGAATCTGATTTTAGTAAATCAATATAATAAAGCCTTTGATTTTTTACAAAAGCCAGCTAGCTGTAACTCCAGTGTTGGTATTTCAAGGCCTCTCACTGATATTTTAGAAGTTTGTGGTTGTTTGAGCTTCCTTTCCAGGCCCTGGGGAAATAAGAGAATGGTAAATCAAAGTCCAGATCGCTGTTTGCATTTATTTTACTTCTCATTATGACATGTATGCAAACACTTAAAAGAAATAGGGAAAAGGTATAATCGTGATAAGATACCTTTTATAGAACAAAGGGGAATACATTTCTAGTCTAATTTATTACACTTCTCCATAATAGCATAAACTCAATTGAGTGCCTCATCGGGTTTGACAGTTCATTTATATTTCTAATTTGGTGATAGTACTGTTTAAAATAATTACTGACTCTTGAAGGATAATCCAAGAAAATAACTGGGAAGTATTTTTTTGATCTGAAATGTGTCTTAATTTCTCTTGCTTTTACTTTCCAAGCAAGGAAGTTTTAAAAGTGCAAATTGCAGTCAAGTACTTAACTGCTATGAAAAGTCATTCTGTTGCTTTTGAAAAAAATCTTCCATTTGCATTTCCTGTCTTCTTTCTGCTTCCCTTGCCTGTGACAACCAAAATCCAGACTATGATTGAGGATATATAATTAATCAAAAAATTTTTATTAACATTCAGTGAAATCTAAGTGACACTTTTTTACAGCTTGGATGCATCCTTTAGTGTAATGGTGAGAGTGGAGAAAATTTTCTTTTGATTTGAAATATTGGAAAAAAGCTTTATAAATGTCGTCCTAAATCTTTGGTCCCCATATTAAAAAGAGATGCTCTCAAGGCTGTCTTCTTTCACCCCTATACTCGTGAGAGAGATTCTGCATCAAGCTTCTCAAGTGGCGTAAAGAAGCTTTGCCTATATTGAAGTTAACAGAGGAATGACAGATTATACCAGCTGAGAATTGAGGTACAAGATTTTAGCCACCAGAGCTGGGATGATAAAAGCATCCCATGGGAGGTAACCTAACCTTTCACAGTTTATTGATCATCTGACTTGTACTTCTGATGTCACTAGTTATTCTTAAAATTTCATCTCCTAGCTCCTGCAGTCTGCCGTGCACGTCTTGCCGTGGCACAGCTTCCCCCAGAAAGCCGCGAGCCACCTCTCCTCTGGGGAACGGGCTCCAGATTAGGACATTTTTCTGCAAGTTTGCACACTGAATGAGTGCTGTAGTAGTTTTCGTGCCAGGCTCCGTCCTCCTTAGTCATGGCTATTCAAAACCTCCTTGCTCGCTTAATTTCCCAGCATCCTCACAACGGGCACATTGCTCCTCTATTAGCTCTTTATTTACACTGGCAGTGAGGCCAAGTGCTGCTGCCTTATCAGTGTGCCAGGGCTGCTCTTAGGTTACAGGGTGAGCAATGCTCCTGTGACGCTGCTTCCCAGTGCAGAAAGCTCAGAAATTTTAACTCCTTTCCCTGTGCTCCATCTCCAGCCGGCTACTTGCGTCTTACTGCCTGGCCAGTCTCTTCCTGCCCCCTCTCTTGCCAGTTGCTTCATCTCTCACCTGCCTGCCAAAGTTTCCTCCTACCTTCTGTTCTTTATTCCTGCAACTTTCAGCCTCCGACGCTATTTCATTTTTTCAATCTTTTCTTCTTTGGTATGTTCCCAAAGACACTGTTACAGCTTTTCAGGTATCGATGCTTTTCAAGTCCTGAATGAGGTGGCACATAAATCTGGAGAATTCTAGGTTTAAACTGGAGAGTAAATTTAAGTTATTATCGTTGGGGGGGGATCTTCCACTCTTTCCACCATTTAGAGCTCTTTTCTGTAAATGCCTTAGTGCTCTTATCATGTCATGATTGACTGATGGGTAATCCTGCAAAAAGGAAGGTTTTTCACTTTCTTTGAATGAAGAGGCCAAATGGAGGCAGTGTGTTTTACACTAAAATGTGCAAAACTGTTCTGGTTTGTTTTCATTTTATGAAAAGCATATGAAAACTATGAAAAGTACTGTACAAGTTAATAATAACTTTAGGTGGGCTCTGTTTTGTAGAGCAGAGGTCAAAAGAGTACCACTAGTATAAACAGCTCTCCCATTCCCTCTTTTCTTTGTAATAATTCACCGAGTTGATGCCTGGGCTATGGTGTGGCCATTTCTTGGCAGAATGATTCTTCTAGATTTTACTTGGTTTGGTGTGTTTTCAGGAACAGGCTTTTATTGCCTAATACTGAAATTGCTAGTTGGAGGAGCTTGTCGTCTGCCTCTCGTCACATGTAATTTTAATTTAGCATTCCGACTTTTGTAGTCCTCCTTGCTCACTCCATAAACCTTAACTGCTTCTCCAAGTAAAAGGCTGTATGACCAAGGCAGGAGAAAGAGCCCCACCGGCTTCATGCCCTGTTCCTCTCTCCAGCCATCCTTACTGTCCCAGCCCAACACCGTAACTGAGAAATTCCTTTGGGAAAGGGTTAGCTTGAATCCCTGCAGCCCCAAAAAATTCACACGGTTCCTCAAATGTAAGAATCATAAATGTACTAGAGGGGATGTTCTGGTAAGCAAGTCTACTAGAATTCTTCTTCCCTGCATCTCAAATAAAGAATGGCGGCCGTTCAGCCGATTACAGCAACCCTCGTTTAAGTTCCTGTTTTTAAAGATGGCATAAATGTCTGCCAAGAAAGGTAACTGCCAACAAAAAAAGAAGATTGCCCCTCTTGGGAGGCGATGGTAGGAAAGTGGGCTGTTTTATTTTCTGATATTTTCCTTTAGCACTTGTGATTCGGAAGATTCTAATGTATAATACACCAGAAATTGAAACCAGTCACGAGAAACAAAGCTTGAAATGCCATCTTGTAGTGAAAGACTTAGAGTTTTTCAGTGATTCCTATTTTAAGGAGTGGTTTCAAAAACCAAAGCCTCAGGGTTAAAACAAGCTCTTTTACCTCTTACATATGCTCCAAGCATCTAAATCTACTCTACAAGCATGCCATTTTGCAAGTACCTTATTTTCTTTCCACAGAACGTCAAAAGCACTGCGGGAAGTGCCATCTATGGAATATAAGCGATATGGACACTCTTCTGAGACTATTTCTGTTGTTATGTTTCAAGATAAAGGCAATCGAGTATTTGTAGGAAAAATAAATACATGTGCCTTTTGGCAGTGTGATGTAGCTGAAAATAAAATATTTTTCTGCTCAATTTTTGACATACTTCCTGGAATTACTGAGCTTTCAGTAACTTTTTTTCTTAATATTGTGCAGCCTACAGTTGTATTCACCACAGCTGACATGAGCTCAGAGAGTTTGTCTTTATTTAACCTTAGAGAGGAATCCCAGGCTTGCTCCGTAGCCGGGCAGAGCTGTTGGGAAGGATCTGCTCCAGACCACAGTGGAGAGAGCGCGGGCAGGGTCCCACTCTGAATCGTGCCTGCTACAACATCGCTCCATTGGTGATACCGGCAATCCTGCAAAACAAGGCTCCGTAAAGTGAAGTTAGCCATTATCAGGCTCTGATTAATATTTTCTTTCATTATTCATCCTTTTCCTTCTTTGGCTGATATGTTGATGAATCCTGTTGTTACAGTCCTGCATCCCACTGCTTCTCATGATGTTTGGCAGTTAAGGGCGCTGATTAGGACATTCCTTTTCTACCTGAAAAATGCATATATTTTTGGGGGGGGACACGAACACAGAAAGCCCCAATGAGAATAAACATGCTGCATTACGTTTGCTCCTTTGAGACTTAAAATTGCATTGGGGTGGTGGGGGAGAAGATGGCTTCGGTTAAAAGTCAAAGCTTTTAAAGATACCAGTTCTGATTCTCTGCTCCATTACACATTTTTCACAGTGATGTAGCTCCACGGGGCTGCTTTGTCTCTTTCTTGTCAGCTGGTAACAAGTATGGAGAATGTAAATGGCCTGCGGCATTAGGACCACCCTAACAGACAGTCGCAAACCATTCGGTTTGTTTGGTGATTTTATACTTACTTGTGTAGAATCATTTCGTTTATGAGATTGACTATATTCCAGCTAACTGTTAGCTATCACAGCTTTAAGACAGCAATTACCCCCAAAAGTTAGTGTTCACTGTGTCAGCAGTTGTTAGCGGTATTGTCGGTAACCTTACTGTTAGCAATATTTATGCCAGGAAATAAACGCATGTCTTTATTTGTCAGTAAACATTGGCATTTAAATGACATGAAAGATTATGTGTTGGTTTCTATAGAATCAAGTCATTAGAACTACCTTAATGTTCATTTCCCCCACACATTAAGGAATGAGGTAAAGCTGAACCTGATGAAGTAGATATTCCAGCGCTAGGGTTATTATTTGAGTGTGTGAAAATTCTTGAAAACTTGTATCTTACCAAACCGACCCTGATTTCAGTTGTACATTTTACTAATAGTGGAAGGAATTTTCCATCATTAGAAAAATCCGGAGGCCTCCCCCCACCAGAAGTGCTCTGCAAATGAAGAAGCGGGGTGCTCGGCAGAGGTAGGAAGTATCATCAGCCTCAATCGCCGTGCAGACCTGTAGGGGTTGATTTGTAGCCAGTATCTGCAAAATAAACTGCAGGGTTCAGCTTGCAAACGCTATTGTGAACCAAACCCTGCGGGGTTCAGTTTGCAAACACTCTGGCGGACCAGACCCCGCGGGGTTTGCTGAGCTCCGGTTACCGTTATTGCTCCTAGTGAGGCTTATTATCCTGTCACAGAAGATGTAAGAAAATCCATCTCTCCACTTTAAACATGATAAGCCTTTGTCACCTACAATGCAATTAATGTTAAAAATAGAAGAACACTGATGATAAGATTGTGACTTGCAGGCAATGAGCCGTTGTCCGAGTACCAGAGACTTATCTGGAGGGGCAGTCAGCCTACGCGGCTTGCTGTCAGCGTGCTGATTGCCATTTCTTTCCGAGTTTGATGAAATATTCATGTCTTTGCTCCGCTCTCTGCAAGCACTATTGATTTCTTGTATAAACGTGGCTATATTTAGTCTAGACAAATGGAATGTGGATTGCTGCTGAATAAATGGGATGAAAGGCTGGGGGTTTGCCTGTCCGTTTCTCTTGGTCTGTGGCAATTATTTATAATCAAGAGTAGTTTTTGTAAGTTAAAGGTGATTTTTTATAATTTAGTGATTAGTCTCAGAACAAAGGCAAGCACTTAGACGCAGTCATTCTGTTGGGATAGCAGGTTAAGAAGGCGAATTATGCTCTGAGGTTTAAAATCACAGTTACTAGGATTTTTTTTTAAAAAAGGCTCAGAAAATTGTACGTTTACAGAATTTTGAGAAGAAAAGAGTATGATCAGTAGAAGAGATTTGGTGCCTCATCTCTTCTCTTTATAAAACTTTTTACTAATAGATTTCACTGTACAGTTAGAATTCAGTTCTCTCCATTTGTTGCAGTTTCAACTTTTGCTGCTTCAGTTTTACTGCTCCTGCTTGCTAGAATATTTCTGTTTCAGTTTGGTTTTCTCCTTGAAAGCAAATACAGCTGTAGCAGGGCAAAATGAGAAAATATGCTTAAAGTCTTGTTCCCTAGTCACTTCCGACAGCATGTTTGTTTTCCGTTAATAATCTTATTTTCCTATGAAGTTAGTGGAGCAGTAGGAATGGGAGTGGATGTGTTTGTGTTCCACTGTCCTCTCGTGGATGGAATCAGAACTGCTGAGCTTTAGCAGAGACCCTCAGCTGCTATTTATTTTCCCTCTGCAGAAATGTTACTTGCTAGTTTTTTGTTCTTTTGAAACAGATAAAGTTAAACCCTGTCTCTTCACTTAATGTGAAAACCTGAGCTTTACAAGTATTGCAGTGAAAATCATCAAATCTCTCTCTTCTGCTGCTTTTTAGTCCCTTCGATTTAAATAAGGAGATAGAAAATCATAGGATTCTTCATTAAGTACTTTAATGCTGGATTAACAATATATACCATTGCTGCAATGAATTGGAATAATTCAAGATGTTTTCATTTTCTTACATGCCATGTATAGAATATTATGTCTAATCCACTGCAAGCATGGCTGTCACTTTTGAAAAAGCTGTATGAAAACTTCTGAGTTTGTGTGTAAAATTATTTTCCTGTAATTTTATATGTGTTATTCCTATGTGTTTGCCAGGTATATTTACATGCAGTAGCTGTGTAGCACTGGGTAGCTGTTTCTGTGTAACACCATCCTCAGAAAACCTACATGCTAGCTTTGGAAAATCTCTTGCCATGCAGTGAGAACTGGAAGGCCTTCATCTTACACTGAGGAAGAACCCAGGGTGTTTACATTAACAGTGCTTGGGTGATTCTCACTAAATATTGCTCCGTTTGGCTGCAACATGGTTTTAGAACTGGCTTGCTTGTTAGTCTATTTAGCAGAATATTAATCTGCAAGAATTTTTGCAGATAATAGAAAGGAAGTAATTTGTACAATCACCAGTTGCTAGTAGGAATGTCTGAACTTTGCATACAACGTAGATTGCATTAGTGGTTTATTAGGTCTGTACATTGAAGGAGTCTTTGAGTGAAATTGCTCTTTTCCCCAGTAGGAATGATCTCTGTTCTCCTTCTCCAGTTATATTTAATATAGATATGTTTTGTTGTTTTCTTCCCACAGTGGATGTAAAGTCGGAGGTTCCCGTGGGATTAGAGCCTATCTCACCATTAGACTTGCGAACTGATCTCAGGATGATGGTTCCCATGGTGGACCCAATTATGCGTGAAAAGCAGCTACAGCAGGAACTACTCCTGATCCAGCAGCAGCAGCAAATTCAGAAACAACTGCTGATTGCAGAGTTTCAGAAGCAGCATGAAAACCTGACCCGCCAGCATCAGGCCCAGCTCCAGGAGCACATAAAGGTAGCAACATTCTTCATTTATCCCTGACTTTATCTACAAACTGAATATGCTTAGGCAGACATGAAAAGGGAATGTGCCTGAAAGGTTCGCTGTGACTGAGAGATGGTGTTTGAGTGCTTCTTTCTCTGTTTTTGGGTGATAAAAGCTTTTTCAAGCAAAACTGCTAGCACCTACCAGCGAGTTGCTCACAGCAGGCCAGGGCAGTAACTATGAGAATCATCAAGCTCATGAAGCCACCACATACACAGAAAATCAAACTACCTATTTTACAAAGCTGGATTTTCAGCCAGACTTCAGTATGGCTGTCTTTTCTGTATGTGTAGTTTTGAGTATATTAAAAAACTGCATTTTTTGGCTACTGTTTGAGTTTGTGCCCACAATTCAAACTGATAGGCAAGGGCATAATATTTGCATTTGTAAAACGGAGGCAAGCCCTGAAAGTGTTGTGTTTTCACTCTTCTCTAAGCTGCCTCATGTAATGTAAAAAGAAAATGATTTATGGGATTACATGCACTATGGTAGGATTGCTATAATGGATTTTGACCAGGAATTTATGATCTTGCTTTTCTTTTCATTTTTTCCTTCTGATCTACTTGCCGTTATGCTACTGTGCTAAGCTTTGCTCGATGGAGCTGACGAATGCAGCAGAGCACAGCAGCTAGAGTTGGGTGCTGCGCTGGCAAAGAACCCTGTGCAGTTTCCAGGCATTTTTGCCAAAAGAGAAAGAAGGGAAACCAGAGCATCAGGCAGCTACCTGACATTAGAGTTCATTCTACACTATCCTGCTTAAAAGACTGGGGAAAGTTGGTTATGAGATGAGAAGAAGTGTAAGCACAAAAGCAAGCGCTGATACTCAGTTATTCAAAGGGGTTGTTTTATCCAGGACTGACCTAGAAAACAGTGCAAACTGCACTTTCTCATGTCTTTTTGTCTGTGCAAGTTACAACAGGAACTCCTAGCCATTAAACAACAGCAAGAACTCCTTGAAAAAGAGCAGAAACTGGAGCAGCAGAGACAGGAGCAGGAGCTGGAGAGGCATCGCAGGGAACAGCAGCTTCCTCCCCTCCGAGGCAAAGAAAGAAGCCGAGAAAGTAAGAGCCAATGTATCGTGAATCCTAGTAAGAAATTAATCTATTCCCCTTTGCCTTCTCCTAGCCGGAATGGGCGATGAACAGGACCCTGGAGCAAGGCTGTTACTGCGTGAAATGCGCAATGAGAGAAGTCAAGGCTGTGCCTGCAGGAAGGCAGGGCCACCTGCTGCACCCACAGAAGCACACTGCCAGTTTGCATGCAGGCTTTGAAGGAAAGCACATCTTGATAGACCTGTGTATATGCCTCTCAAGAATCTAGCTCTTCTTATAAAAAAGGCAGGAATTTGAAAGCCTAAATCTTTCGCTTGAGAACTTTTTTCCAAAGAGCTTATTTCCCAATACAGAAAGCACTACAAAACAGCAAAAAATCAAATTACTCGCTGATTAACTAATTTGAACATTGTTTCAAGATTGAAAATGTAATGAAATATTTAAGAATATCTTTGGCTGACACTTCTGAATACTTTTCCTAGTACTTTTTCAGACTGCCTTGTGTTTGTTCTTGATGCCGTTTCATGAGGCCCAACCAAGAATTATTTCTAGCTCAAATATAGCTCTAAGGCAAGTGACAGATATAAAGGATACTGCTGGAATTTGGTGCTCACTAGAGGGAGACAGATACAAATAATTCTCCTTAGTGAGGTCAGTTTAAAAATCAGGTTGAAGTACATTGTGAAGGTATTCAAAATGAAGCTGCCACGAGCAGATGTTGTTACTTGCTCTGCCAAATGACCACAAGAATTAACTGACAAAGACCAAAGCAGAAAATTGCTGTACATCATGCTCCTGCCTTTTTTTTTTTTTTTTTTGGTGGAAAAATGTATTGGTTCAACAGTTGTAGGTGTACCATATTGTAGGCTTTAGAAATTAAGGTGTCCACAGTGCTTCCAGTACGTTGGTGGATGATGAATCCATGAAAGCATCACCAGCCTATTGACCCAGCAGTGGGAGGGTGGCAGAAATTGCAGGAACAAAAAGTTCCTGAAAGTAGTATGAAAAATCAGCCTCCATATAAACAGTTGGGTTTCTTAGTGCTCCCACCAAAGGAAGAGCAGTGATGTGAACTCAGCGTTTCCCTTCTCAGCTTGGCTTGCTGGGTGGCTGTTGAGTATGTAGCAGCCAGCCAAGCAGCAATTGTGGCCCCCGGGCCCAGCCCCAGCATTTGCTGCTGCTGATGATCTACTTAATGAGCAGAGGAGGGAAGGAAGGTGCGGGGAGGGGAGTTAGAGTCCGA
Source organism: Gorsachius magnificus (assembly GCA_034008185.1). Lineage (NCBI taxonomy): Eukaryota > Metazoa > Chordata > Aves > Pelecaniformes > Ardeidae > Gorsachius > Gorsachius magnificus. The sequence goes on along the minus strand of CM067082.1, from coordinate 125,658,200 downwards.
AGCTGAAGGGTAGCAGAGATATTTTATGGGAACTGGGTCACATGGGGACATGCTCACCAGCTCGCTGCATTGTGTCAGGGTTGGGTAACCAAATACTTAGAGTATCAGTGTGCTTTAGTGCTGCTACTTTCAAAGAAATGGTTTTTTTGTCACTTTTTTGTCACTGTTTATGGAAAACTGAAAGATTTTTCTTTTCCATGCTTTTTTAATGAAGAGTATTATGACTGTGAGTAAAGGAGCATGTCCCATGCTGCAAGTAGGAATTGGCAGTTTAACCTGACACTGAGGTGCCCTACTTATTGTGCTGTATTGAGCTGGCCACCAAGAGAGGTCAAAATGCACTGTGTCTTCCTGGCATTTTTGGTCTTTCTGTTGGTTTTGTGTCGTAAGAGTAGAGTTATCAACTAAGACTCATGTTTCAGACTGTGGTCTGCCTTCCAGACATCACAGGTACAGGCTCTTCAGTGGCTTGAATAAAAATGCTCACTGCTGCCTCTTTCTGCAGCGTTCTGCTCATAACCAAGACAGTGTTCAGAGGGCAGTTTTGCTGTGCTATTACTATTACTTTACTAAAAGAAAAAACATTCTTTACCGCAAACTCAGAGTGACCTTTTCTCGCTATCTTTTTAGTTCCATCCTTGGTTTTGTATTTGGAAATTATTAGGAAATAATTTAAATTCCATAGATACATCTGGCCCTGGATAAATGGCCTCATCTACTGTTGAAATATTCCTTATGACTTCACTGGATTTTTGGGTTATGGCCAACTTCAGTCTTCTAAAGACAAACATTCAATCTGAATGTTATCTCATTTTGACTGATTTCCACCAATATTTTTTATAGTTTGCAACACTTCCAGCAGCAAGACACAGGCTCGTTTTTGGTTTCTGTTTTCGTTAAGAATGTAATTTTTTCAAGTAAAGATAAAATATGTTTCATTCTGTGTGTCTTAGGGGCAGTGGCCAGTACAGAAGTGAAGCAGAAACTTCAAGAGTTCCTGTTGAGTAAATCGGCAACAAAAGACTCTCCAGCAAATGGGAAGAATCATTCCATGAGCCGCCACCCCAAGCTCTGGTACACGTATGTTCAGTATTAAGCTGTTTACTTGCCTCGTTGAGGTATCTGTTAAAACTTGCCAGAATGCTTCTCCAGCAGGGGTATGAGAGTCTGCCTCCAGAACAAGACAAAAGTTCAACCAAGAAGTTAGCAAAAAGCCAGAAGTGTAATATTTCTGGTTGAACTGGAGAGTACTCGGTGATCAGTGATGAGATGAGAGCTATAGAGAACAAGATGCTGTGAGAAATTTTTATTAACTTTTTATTTCAACTGCTTCATCTCTTGATGCTACCACAAATTTTACAACTACACCTGTCATTTTTCCAAGTCTTTTCAATTTTTGCAGTTAGAACAACTTTATGTTTGATTTACTTGGATTTTGAATCAATCACAAAACTTGTTTCTTCTTGAAGAGATGCTGCTTTCCAGTGAACTTATTTGAATGGTGTAAGGATCTCACAAGGATTTTGAGAAAGATAGTGGTCATTTAATTTTTCTTACTCTGATGGGTTTTAGTATGCAAAACTGCATATTCTTATGATGCCTTGGCCTTGATAAGCGTCTGGCTTTAGAACATTGACATAAGTGATTTTGTTGAGTCCTGTAATGGGCCTAGTAACATTTTAAGAGTTTACAGTTTCAGTTGTTATAGTTTTGGTCGTCCCCCCCCTTTTTTTTAACTAATTAATTCCTTTTTAACTTCCTTATTACAACAGACACATAAGTCAATCCAACAAAATTAACTCTGGCTGCATTTCTGAAAGACTTCAATGTTATGCCTGAATTGACCTTCAATAGGAAAAACAGAAATGCATATGGTACACTAGATTTCCGTCTCGTACTTGTTCTTTTTAAAAAGAATTACTGAAGGCCTGCCCTTGGAGTTTCCCTTCTGAGCTAATCAGAGCATTGTGGTAACATGATTTAATGTATAGTTACATTGTGTCTGGTGGAGATGCAGAACTTTTTTTTTTCTTTCCAAATAATGTGTAAAATTCTTTTGAGTATGTAAGATTTCTGGACTAATAATCCAAGCTTAGTTCTGAGTCTTCAGATGAGTGAGAGCAAGGAGCTCTGCAGAGGGTGTCTTCTGCTACACTGGGGAAAGCAGTGCTTCCTCTCACACAGTAGCGCCCCTTTTGGCAGAGGCGTATTATTGATTAACCACACTACACTGGAGGGCTAGGGAGAGATTCTGAAAGGCCAAGTAAAATTATGTTTAGATAAACACAAAGTTTGAAAGTTTCCCTCCTTTCCCTCTCGCCCTCTCTAAATAGAAGAATCAACCAAAGAAAAAAAACCAAAACAACCAACCCTGTCTCTGGGCCAAATGATGCAATTTCTTTGCAATTTGCAGTTTCTGTGTTCAGAAAGATCTGCCCACACAGTTTCCTTCATCCAGCAGTTGTCAGAAAGCAGTCTTCAGCTCGGAGCTTCTCTGCTGATGTGGCTTCTCCGCTGATGTGGGTGCTATGTGCTGCAGGGTGGTGTGCTCACAACACTTACAAACTGAACTTAAATGCGATGTTTTATCTACCTTGCCCACTAAATAGTTTGCCTTTTTTTTTTCAACGGATAATAATAACTCAATATTTCAGGTTAGTTTTATACAAGCCCACCCCCGCCCCACCCTGAAAATCCCCCTCATTTTGAGAGAAGAGGCTGGATCAATGTACATCTATTTGTATGTGATAAACAAGATTTAAATGGCTTTTGCTGTGCCTCAGCTGGTTCATATTAAAATGCAACAATCTAAAATGGTCAATTCCTCAAACTGGTGACAGATCCTGTCTGTAGGTCAACATGACTCTTATCCTATGTGAATTTTTAATGAGTGCAAAACAAGCATTCTTGGGAATCCCGAGGAGTTCCATAACTTACTGTAAAAGTGAAATTAGTTACACGAGCCTGTGGTTTGTGTGCACTTAGATGAACAAGAACATAAACACAGCTGAGACATGTGTACAACATGTGTAGATAGTTACTGCTGGTCACCTCAGTGACTGCTAATTTGTGACCTCTCTGTGTCTGCTGCAGGGCTGCCCACCATACCTCACTGGATCAAAGCTCTCCACCCCTGAGTGGGGCCTCGCCACCGTACAAATACACTTTACCAGGAGCGCAGGATGCCAAGGATGATTTTCCACTTCGTAAAACGGGTGAGTTAGCGTAGTTTGTTCGAGCCCCTTACCCAGCAATTCTCCCACCCTTTATTTTAACCAGGCTGTCCATCAGCAAAGCCTGTTCAGGATGATACTATGGGTAAGTTCAAAGATCCTGACTGCATCTTTACGAGGGTGGACTGACCACATAGTATCAAGAGTCGCTGTTTCCCAATGCTAACGGCCAGTGCAAGCTTCAGTCCTGATAAATTTAGTTTCTAAACAGAGCATCATGTCACAGATCTTTTATGGCCTTATTTTCTCTGTCTCAATATTACTTCTGGGTTTAATGGCTCGCTGTCTTTTGCATGATAGATACAGTATCTGTCTTCAGGCGGTATGCTGCCTTGAGACAGTGTTTTTCCGGGCATTTTGAGGGGAATTCATGGAAAGAGGAGGAATTGGATTAATATTATATTTTGTGTCATTGGTTGTCAAAGTTTGTATGCACATGTGCATACACATGCATACACACACACATTTTTGTGTGTGCTTTTCACAGTTTCACAATAATATTGTAAAAGAGAATGTTCATTTGAATGCTTCAGAACGTTTCAGGGGATTTAGCAACTGAACCTTTTGTCTTGACAGCAGGTGAACTGTAGGCTTGACTTTTTCTGCACCATAAAGAAAGCTAGAAGTATGGTGGTGGAGTCCATGTGGCTGTTGCCTCCGGTCCTTGGTGCAGTGACCGGTATCCAGGAATGCAGGGAGACACTAAGAGGAGGGGGAAAAAAAAGAAAAGAAAACATTAGATCGCTTATTGCATGAGTCTGCTGTTGAGTGATATAGTTACATTCAGAGAGAAAGTCTGACCCCCTACTGTGCTAACAGCCTTTGAATGTGATTTAGCCACTGGGAGATTGAAAACTGACTGCAAAACTGGTACTGACTTGAAAAGAAGTGGCATTTGGAACCTGCATACATTCAGAGAGAAAATCCAGTCTGTATCTAATACTTTGGGGCAGACTCTCTAAGCTAATATTATATCCCCAAATATTTTCAAAGGAATGAAAGCATGAAAAGCAAAATGCTAATTTATTCTAGCTGAATTATTCTTTGTACAATATGGTGGCAATACAACAAGATTCTGTAAAATCTTGTTCAGCTATTCAGTCTCACAATAAGCCCTTATGTGGTTCTCTCCTTAGTACCACTGTACAACATATATTTTCTGTGCCAATAGAATATACATTTTCATTTTTAAACAAAGGGATACTCTCTGCATCTTATAAATGCTGTGGATTCATCTAAATGTTTTTGAAAAGCAAGTTTTAATTTTTCTTCTGTGCTTATATGTCTTAAATGTTACAATCGATATTTATGATGTGTCAGACTGTTGATCTGTAAAACAAAACATTTTCAAACATTGTAACAGTAAAGTTCTCGTGCAGCTGCTAATACTTTTATATCTCTGTGGGGGTTTCAAAATATTCCTTAATTCAATTCCCATTGTCTGCATAAGAGGACTATAATATAATTAAATCCAGATGTTTTCTATATGTTATTCCAAATATTTGGGCATGCAATGCATCAGTTCCAGAATTGAACAAAGGACATGATGACTCTCTGAAAAGATATCTGCAGAATAAATAGACAAATACTAATATAGTCATTAGCATAACTGTTTCTATGACATTTACGTAGTGATTCTGATAAGCAAATATAAATGAAGTGTACAGCATGTTGTGTGTTAGCAAGGGAGCATATCCCATAGCTCTCCACATCCATGAAAATAGCAACTGTTAAATATCCTGTTTACACGTCCGATCTCTCTGTATACCGGAGTTGTTTAATTCCAGCCTTCAGCAACATCCCCACAAAGGTTGCAATGATTGTTCATCAGGTTGAGAGTAAAAGCAACAGGAACCACATCAACACAAGTCAAATGACCCTAAACTGATCTGGGTGGTTATAGGGCCATCCTTCAGGCAGAAGGGACATTGTGGAGCCTGTGTCATCCTCATGGGACCTTACTAGACAAAGATGTCCCACGAACACTCATGTATATGGACAGGCTATAAGCCTGCAGAAATCTGACCTTTGCCATGAGGGGTGAACCTCTTTTCCTTTCCTTTAGGCTATGAACGCTTATTGCCACCGGCTCCTGGTAAACCCTCTGTGGTGCTGAACCTGCATGAAGTCAGCAATTCATATGAAAGCAGACCTCACATTCCTTTCAGCCTTAAGAAAGGAATACCTGTTGTGGGTTTTAATAGCAGCTTTGTTTTGCTTCTCAATTTTATTTTCCATACTCATGATATAAAATACAGAGGTATCTTTCTCTTCTCCAACTTTAATATAATGCTCTTGGAAGATAATTATGATTGGATTGGTTACTCTAAGATCAGATTTAATGGGCAACAAAGCTGAATGATTCTCTCCTGACATCCTAATGTGTTTTTCAGTGCTAAGGGAACACCAAGTGTCACACAGGCATTGTAAATCATGAGTCTTGCTTGCTCACTTTCTTGCTCAGTAATCTAGTTAATCTTTGCTTAATTAGTCCTGAAGTGGCATCTCTTTATTAATCTTTCAAAAATGAATTCAGAGAGGCTATGGTAAAGAGCAAAATATTCTGAGCAACTTGTACTCTTCTAGCATCTAGAATGATGGGATGCATAGATAACTAGGGAGAGACTTTAAGAGTCTTGCTCTTCCTCTGTTTACAGTTAAGTACCAGAGTTAACATCCTAGTGCAGTGACTATGGTGACTCAGTAACTCCCGTAGCCACGTGGATTATTCCTTTCTGTACAAGATGCAGCAGAACTCGTCAGCAGCAGGCTTCGCACAGCTTAGCTGCATGGAGGATTGGGACTGTCCTAGGGGCTAGAAGCCAGGATACGCAGCTCTTTGCACAGCTGCAGTCAGATGCTCTGTGTTGACAGACTTTCAAAAGAGCAGAGCGAGGGGAGCTATTGCTTCGTTGGACAGATAAATACACCATAAGGAGAAGCTACACATCTGTAGTGAAGAGCAGACTTTAGCCTCAACAGCATAAGATCGAATTAAAAAATGCCCACGATTTTTGCCATGGATACCAGTCGTAACGTGTGTTTTCTGCAAAGCACCCAAAAGCCTGAGCAGCACATGGCTCATTAACTTTCAATGAGACTAATGCATCTAAATTACCCAGAGAGGTTTGAAAATTCCTCCCTATTACTGAACACTTTTGAAATTCATACTGACTGTTGTAAGAGCTCTGATGGGAGCTGTGCACTTTTGAAGACCTGATCATTTCTTAGGGGGAACTTTTGATTGTTGATCTCCATAATTCTATGTCTGTCTATGCGGGAAAATATTATTTGCTTGATGAAGTTACTGTAAAACTAACAAAAATGTAGCAAACAACATGGGTTTGATAGGGTAGAAGTTCTGTTCAAAAAAATTTTTTGGTTGGTTTTTTTTTTTTACCTTGTCGAAATAAATGCATAAATTCAGGCAAATGGCCGTAACATTTGCATTTTCTTCAATCAGTAACATTTCATTTTCTGTGTGCAAGTGTTAATGCAAACCAGCAAAAGCCAGTAAATTCCAGTAAAGTTTAGCTCTCTAACCAAAGCTGCATGTTTTTTTAAAATGTTGCTATAGATGGAATTTCTGCATTTTGCTTAATGTTTTGGCTTTTATTGGAAGAAATTCCTGGGGACATCATCCTGTCAAGTATAAACTGTTTTTTCTTTCCTGAGTTTAGCACAATCATGGCAGAATGGGAACGTCAATCAGAATTTCTATTTATTTTGGGTTTATGCCAGTTGAATCTTTCCTTGCTGATGGAGTTGTAAGCTTACAACTTGCATCTTGCTTAGGGATCTGAAGATCGCTCACAATAGTACTATTTGAGAAGATGTTTGTAGCTCACTTTCCAAAAATTGGAAGCATGTTCAATGGAAATATAGTACAAGGTTCTTGCTTGGAGGGGGGAAATTATGTAATTTCATACAGGAAAAAAGAGGAGATGAAGGATTGTTTAATATTGTGATGAAAGAGAGGAAGAAGGCTGTGCTGCACAGCCATGAAGATCACTTTGTAAAAACCATATTAAGTTAACCTGATTAGGCAGTAGAATAACAGCATAGCTCTTGTGTAATGAGAGTGAAAGATTCCCGAATGAGAACTTAGCAGATGTAATTTTTTTTTAAAGAAATTAATTAGAATATTTCCTTATCATTATTCTTTCTGCACTTAGTGACTCAGTAATTTACTGGAGCAGTTGAAACTAAGAAGAGAAACATTTTGTGTGCGAAAGTTTTTCTCCCTTTCCCTTTTGTGCCACCAAATTCCATTTCTGTTTGCATTTTTGAGGAAAACCCTCTCCTGTGAAGGAACAGTATATGAAAAAGCTGGATTTCTTTTGGTCTTCACTAAAAAAAAAAAAAAAAAAAAGGCTTAGGGGATCACAAACCCTCAATTACCATGTCTGCCAAAACGAAGGAGTCAAGCTCAGTAGAGAGAAGCGTTATTTTTCTCTGAGTTTGAGTGAGCACAATAAATAGGAGAGCTGTTTTGTTTAGTGAAGCAGGGGAAAAAGGCAAACATGGTATGATTCTCCTCATTTTATCCCATTTTTCAGGGATGCTAAGCATTTCTGCCTCTCAGAGTCCTTGTTTTCCTGGTTTAATGAACAGTCTTGACAAATTTGGACTTGGTGATGTGCCCAAAGGAAATCACCGGTGCTTATCACAGAGTGGTGGTGGGGGGAAAGTATCCTGATTCCCAGCCCTTCTTTTCCTTGACTTCTCTTCCGATTAATCACCAGACTTTTTTAGCTTTTCTAAATTCACTATCAGTAACTCGGGAGGGCGTAATTAGTAGTAAGAGGTTTTAGAAAGAGAAGAAACTTTCACTTGCAATTGAAGAGTGAACCTGAAGCAAACCATTGTTAACAGCTTCTTCCGGATTCGTGTAATGAACAGGCCAAAACAGAGCTCAGCCCCCGGGAGCCAGCCGCTCTAAGGAAATGTAATACCGTCGCAGCTACTGTGCTGGGCTGCCGTCATCTCGGGTCCATCAGGGTTCTGCAGCCTCCCAAGCTGGGGGTGAGGAGGGATGCCCTGTCACACCAATTTAGCTCGAGTTAGAGGGGAAATTTTTTGAGATAGCTTAAAACTAAAACGAATGCTAGGGTAGGCTTAATGACACTGTCAGAGAGAAAAGAACTTGTGTAGGTATGCTTTGGTGTCATGGAAGCTGCCATGGCCTGCACCAGGATTCAACAGGAGTCATCACCAGGATGATTCCCGTGAAGACCATCAGAGTCTTCCCGTCGGTGCAAGATTGCTCCTCTGATATATTTTATTTAACACTTTACTTTGCAGGAAGCAAAGGTGTTACGCGTGGGTGATTCTTACTCAGTTTCAAGATGGCCTAGACAAAGCTTTTTTACTGTATTTCTGTTTTAGCAAAAATCCCACTACTTGCATGTACATCTCTTTCTGCCTCGCCAGTAATTACTCTGTTGTGCTAGATAGTGGAGCTTCTTGACTGGCTAGACTAATTATACAGTCTTGGTCTAAATACTTAGGTCTCCTTTTACTGCCCAATGCATAGCCAAAATTGAGTTACAGAATTCTGCTTCATGTGGTTACATATAGGTTTTCTTACACAAATTGTGCATGTTTTCAGAAATGTTTTATAAGTTAGCATTTAAAAGTAGCTTGCATAACTTTTTGATAAGCAGGTAATCAGATACTAGACACCTTTTTGACTTTTGAACCTAAAGGAAACAGCTTAAATAAGGAGCAGGGAGCAGTCCTAAAATCTAAAGCATTTTAAGAGCATAATGTCCATTGAAAATTAAGTGGAATGGTTTTAATGGACATTTCAAAGTCCATTCCCTCTGGATAAATAAGTTACAAAATATTGCATATAAAATCTGAGACTCTCTGAAGTCAGTAGAAACTGTCCTGTTTGACTTCAGTGGGACTAGGATTTTTCTTCCACTGTATCTAGGGCAGGGACAGTTGAAAACTTTTAGAAAAGTAAACAAGCACATCTAAAAGATGGCAAAAAGAAAGAAACAGACAGAGAAGTGAAAAGTGGAAATCACATGGTATCAGATCATCCAAAATAGAAGACGCTGGTTAGTAAAGATTGCACTTCTCCAAACTCCTGCAAAATACAGTTTCACTGAAAAATCTGTTCAAACCCACAACTCTAATTAAGGGGTTTAGCTGCCAAATAACATGTTCTGGCTAAAGCCAAGTAAGTATTACAGAGCCATTCATGAACAACGGCATAAGCTTTGTACTTTGCTTTTGATTTTCTCATGGGAAAGTAATATAAATGAGAGTGATACCTCCCTGTTGGCTTTAACTGTTAGAAATGCAAAGCATGCTGAAATTGTACATAATTCTCTTCCAAAGGAAAGGAAATAGCATTTCAATGGTTTTCCTCAGTGTCTCGTTGAGTTATGGTGGTGCACAATTATTCCTGTTAAATTACTCTACCAGATGCAAGGTTACATTGTATATTTAGCTAATTAAGTTGTAGGGGACTGGAATTATATCGCAGAGCATAAAGAACCTATCTGAAAATAAACTTGTTTTAATTCAGTTTCATTGTGAAGGTGCAGTGTCAATGTCTAATTAAGACTTTTAACAGGTGGGGTTTCTCTCCTCACTTTGCTTAATATGGAGAGATCCTTTCACAAAGTCAACCTTGCCTAGTGAAGATAGACAAACATGTTTCAAAAGTCCAAACAACTTTGGGGGCAATTTTATCTTCACTTGTCTTCAGCAGAGCTGAAGTGCCTTCCTGCTCTTGAGCTGAATTTGGCCCATAGTTCTCATCTGCTAGGAAAGCAAGATTTACTGTGGTTTGGTTGCTTTTGTTTTCTTGGCATCCCGTACTCTGTGTTGCCTTTGCACAACTCTAAAGAGTATGCTTCAGCAATCTAGACCTGCCCAGCTGTCATCTCCTGATGACATTAATGACCCGTTAAACTGGGGGAGAAGGTGATGGTGTTTCATCATGAATTTCTGAAGGTTGATGAAATATTAGATTATAGTTTTTGCCTGCCATCAATGAGTTATCACTGCTGGATATTTTTCTGGATTAAAATCTGTGGGATTTAATCACCCTATTAACTAATTCCTTCTTGTCTGGGGTTTGGGGAACATAATAATGAACATGCTTATTCTATAAAAAATAAATCCTGTATCTAGGGGTCAAATTGTGATCCTGCAAAAGCCTCAACTTTTGGGGCTAGGGGATTATCCTTGGCACTTCTTCACTGAAGAAAGTATTTTTTTCTTGTGTAAAATTAGTGATTCAGTGGATATTGGAGGAGGATTTAGGCTGAAGAGGGAGATTTGCTATATTTGCAGAAAGTATGGTATTATATTCCCATTACTTCTTCACAGCTAGAACAGACTGGTGTATATGGTCAGAAGTGGGGGCGAGACTAACCAGTGGAGACCTAACCAGAAGGACTGCCAGTCATGTGTATCTAAATTTGGTTATTACCATTCAAATGAGGGATGCCCTTTATTAAATGGCCCGTTTCACCACCTTCTTTCTCCTCTTACACCTCCTGAGAACTCAGATACAATTTGGCTCCCATAAGTGCTATAAAAGTGCAAAAAAATTATAGAATTTGAACATGTGCAGGGAAGTTGAGAATTAATTTTAAAATATCCTTGTTCTTTTATTCTATGTTCCAAGGCAGTATAGTATTATTTGCTTTTTAATCCCCTATTTATGACTGGAAAAGAATATTAGTTTACATGGGAGAAGATTAAGATGGACCTAACGTAGCAATAACGTGCCATGGTTTCAGCTGACTTGACATGTAATGAGGACTCAAGAGGCCCAGTGAAACCCTGGCCTCATTGAAACCACTACATAGCCCAGCAGTGCAAATGCAAGGAGATGCTGTTTCTGTACTAAGGGATAGAAATTATTAAGAATTCTGTGAAGAGACCTGTTCTTTTGCCTCACAGGTTATATACAGAACAAATATTAACAGGAAATATATCACACGGATCAGCTTTTCAGGAAAAATATAAGGATCTCTAATTCTGGCTAAATGTGACCAGTACACTAATTCCTACATTTAACTCAATAAATCATTCCTAGAAAGATAACTCTTGTTTGCATGGATAATAAAACAGAAAAATTACGTTTCATACAGACTGCAGTGAGTAACAAGGAAAAGTTAGGTATTTAAAACAGCTTCGGGGAATATTTCATTTTTGAACCTTCTTTAGGAAATCAATGAAAATTTGCTAATCTTGTTAAATTGGCTTCCTTAGCCTGAAGAGAGCTGAAGGGCTGCGAGATCCCCTCTAATCTAATTAGGTCTTTTACCATGTGTTTCACTAAACCTGTTTTTTTATTTAGGGAATGGATATTTACCTTAGTCTGAATAAATAAAGCATCCTACCTTTTACAAAAGTAAAATAAAGCAAAGGACTAAAGGATTTCACATATGACCAGCGCTCCCCTTAAAGCGAATGGTCGTGCAGGAAACAGTTTCGGTATATGCTGAAAACACATTAGGTGATGCAAGCCAGAAAAACAAAGTGTCTCCATCCTGTACCACTGTATCTGCCGCTCCCGCCTCGCTGGGACCACCCAGCGGTCAGGTCCATGTAGTTCTTGGAAGAGCTTTAGAGGGCATGTGTAAATAGCTTTCAGCCTCATGAATCTAATTTAAAAGTCTTTCAGAAATGGCCTTTTAAATCACCAGAATTTGTAAGTCATTGAACCTACCGAATTGTACTACACGCTGGTACCTCCCAGTCTGTCAGCCAGTGGGGAGGAAGTCCCAGTGGGGAGGATGTCCCACATGTTCATTGTCTAGGATTGTCTTGCATCAGGACGTGGCCCTCTATAGCAAATGTCAGTCATGTATGAAAACAAAAAGTCACTGCTCATCTTGCCAATACCTAATACATTTGGCTGTGTGGAGGTGGCTGAAACAGTCTGCGGCTGCCTGCAGGAAGCCAGAGCAGAAGTCAGAAACTCCATGCAGAGCAGAGACTATTTACGTGTCTGCAAGAACCACGTGCAGCAGAGGAAAGGCTGTGAGACCGTCAGGTCTCTCAGAAGGACAAACTCATTCATAGCTCTCCACAAAGCAACTGAGGAAGCTAGAAACAGTTTTGGTACCTGACCTCTGTTCTCTGCCTTTCTGCCTGGCTGTGGTTGCATTCATAGTTCTGGTGAGGAAGCCCAGACTATCTCCTCGTTTGTCCTTTCCGATGGTGCATAGGAATATCTTGTCCCTTTCATTCTACCTTCATCCCTAGAGAGGAAAGTGGGAAGTTTCTCCCTAGCCCACTGCCCTCAGACTAGCTTCTTAGGAACCTTAGGTATGCCTCAGCTGGCTATTTTCGTTGATGCAGTAGTGAGGTGGGATTTGACTTTTTCCTTGATCTCCAGGTCCTGGCATGGCATAGACAGGCAGACTGCTTTGTTACTTACGTATTTAACCACGGTAACTGGAAGCCCATAGCATGGACCAGGAACCTGTTGTGCTGTGCAATGGACCCAAGGAATTGAGGATCTCTTCAAATTTTCAATGTTTTCTCCCTTCCAATGAAATTGCAACAGAGATCCAAAGTTATTTCATTATCCCCACTCAGTATCCTCTTGAAAATTCTCAGTTGCCGCAGTGCTAGAAAGAAACTTGACAAAGGATAAGCCACTGGTATACTGGCAATACCACCATCGTGCTAACCAGTACCATCTCATTATTTTCTCTTGTACCTCTGTTGGATTATACCCATACAGCATTCTTTTGTCCTATAACTTGGCCTTTAAGCTGTCTTAGGCATGGCCCGTCATGGTTGTGTGTTGTAAAGCACAAAATGCTTATCTGTGCATGGGTCTCTAGTGCAGGAGTATAAAAAATAATAATGTATGTGTTGTGAAAAAAGAGAAATCCTTTGACTATGTATTCCTTTATTGATACTTGTTAGATAGAAGGCAGGAAAAAACAATTAATAACTCCTGCATGGAGTACAGCATAGAATATATTCAAATCAGTATAATATATGACCCTTCACAGCTTAAAATATGACACCTAAAGAAATAGTGAATACCAGTGAAGATTTACTTCAAGATCATGAATTCTTTGTTTCTTAATTGTTTCTGTTGACTTAAATACTTCATAGAGAAGTCCGAGTTACTGCTTTAAAATTATCTTAGTGATAACAGCTGGTGCCTGGGCAATACGGAGCAATTTATCATTCTGAAGGAAGATGTGAATTTTGCTGCCGTTGCTCTTGCTGTTGTTGGAATCTTTGTAGCCAAATTTAGCATCCTCTACCTCGGCTGCCCCACAGCTTTTCTAAGCCAGCCTGCCAGCGAGGAAAAGGAAATGCTTTCACTGTAGAGCCCTTCGAAGTCTGGACAAAAGCTCACTTTCTGTTCTTCAGGTTTCCTATATATGGCTTTAGCCTCGAGATGAGGACCTGCTCGCTATGCACCCTCTCCCATCCCCCATTTCCTGCCTGGGTTCATTAAATGCTGATTTGAAGTTGGCACACGCTCTTCTGATACAAAAGTAGTACTGTGTTCCAGGAACCATCAGAAAGTAGTGCATTATTATCTTTTACATTCCCTTCATATATATGTCCTCTCCCCACGCATAGAAAGGATTTTTATCCCTTCTTCTTAAATATCTCTGTGTGTTTAATAAAAAGAAACAGTGAAGCAAAGCCCTATCAAAAAAACCTCAGCTCATTTGGGAGCAATCTGGCCCCCGGCTATATTCTTTAATGCTAGTATCTGCAAATTGCTAATATTAAGCAAAGTGGAGTATAGGACAATGACTTCACCGAATCATTTCTTTCTCTCATGCTTGTGTTTCAGTATCGTGTTACATAGGAGAGAATAGTTTTCTATTCTGAGATTCAAACCTGAGCAGCAATGGTTATTGTGATGAAATTAGTGTGTACCTATATAGAGGCCTGTATATTTTCTATTTTTAGCAGTACAGTTACTTACTTCTTTCCTCCTATATGAAGCCGCCATAAAAGATGAGAAGAATCATTGAGGCGCTCTCTTTCTTCTTCAGCTAGGACCAAAGTTCTCAGTTCTGTAGAGGTAATTACAAATCATGCCAAGGAGTGTGGTAACTGAACCTTGGGTTGCCTGTGATATCTTCGGTTGTTTAAATGAATACTTTCTGTATCTTTCATACCTGTTTCCCACTTACAGTCATTTACAGAGTAATACCAGTTCATTATTACCAGCACTGAAAAGAGAATAGTGATGAGACTGAAGAAGCCATGTTACTGCAACATCTCATTATTCCAAATTGTGCTGCAGTTATATAAACAAAGTCATGTTCAGGCTAGTCTTTCCTGAAATCCACTCAAGTGAATCGCTCAAATGGGTGTCAACTGATTGCCATTGAGATCAATGACATGGGCTTTGATGGCCTTCAGAGAAAATAGCTGTGTCTTTTTGTTGTCTTTGCAACAGAACACTCTCAAATAATATATTTTCCTTTTCTCCAAGTGGGAACTGATTATTACTTGTTCCAAAGTGCTAAATGTAATAGAAGCGCAAAGATTTGTGGAACAAAGACACAAGGCTAGCAAGTCACCAATCATACCAATATCAGATGTATACTGGTTCTTAGCAGGATTTTAGCCCAACCTACCAGCCTGCTGCCATGAAAACGCGCAGTCCTGTTTTCCTCATCTGCCACACTCTTGGCCATGTGCTCTTGTTTTCCTCTTGTCTCTGGCATTCTGTCTCTTTGGTCAGATGATTCAGCCCACTGTAGTTGCAGGCATCTAACCCAGCAAACCCCACCTCATTCAGCACCTCCAGCACTTTAGAGAGGGCCCGTTTCCTCAGGAAGGTGAGGTACAGGACTTGTCCTGTGGGGGGTAGAATTAATCTAGTTCTGAGTCCTGGACCACAGTGGGATGCTTGGTGTACAGAAAGTTAGCCATATGCATTAATTATCTTGCTGAGTCAGAGTCTTGGTTTATGGTTGGAACACCACATAAAGTAATAAACTCCATGAAGGTCTTTTCAATCATTTTGTGGTATTAATGGAGCAAAAAAAGGTTAATTCTTAGGGGCTTGTATCTGCATGAGGAAGCTACTCTGCAGCAAGCTGGTGAGTAAAGCTTTAGCCTCAGAAGTTATTTGGCACTGGCTCCCCCTGTGACACTTCTGTTCCACATGGAGAATGCCTTTGGCTGATGAGCATAGTCAACCTTGACAGTGGATTAATTAAGCTGAGCAAAGGTGCTAATAATGTGCAGCAGAAATACTCGCAGGAGTGGCTAATGCAAAACAGTTATTTTGAGCATTATCCCTCTATAGACCACTTCTAAGAACCACTAGTTAAAGTATTGAACCAAATGCTCATTTGAAACATAAAGCAGATTAATCCTAATAATTCTTCACCATTTCCCACTAAGGCTTTCCAAGTGCCTTGCAAATACTAGGGGAACAAATTAACTTAAAAAAAAAAAATGAAAAATTTATTTTTACTTTTTGCTTACTTGTTTGAATTTCAGAGTTTAAAGGATTAAAATGATTTCTAAATAATATCATGTGTGCTTTGGGGCAGTCTGTGTATATATATATATATGTATATACATTTAAAATTTTAATCCACAGGCCTATCCTTGAAGCTTAAAATCCTTAATTTTGCCTTTTTAATTATCAGAACAGAGTTGGCAATTACCGATGTGTTATTACTGCCTTCGTGTAGGAGTGCACTGAAGCACATAGGATTGCTGTTGTGATCCATACCTGTTGCAGTCAACAATAATTCTGTTTCTGCTTCGGTGGAGCAGCTTGGTACAGTGACTTCTACAGTCACACACCCACAGATGAGTATCAAGAAACCACTTCCCAGTTCTGCATTTTGTCCATTGGAGCAGACATCCTCAAATCAGTTAAATTTATATATTTGGTGCGCTGAAACCTGAATTCTTATTGCCAGCATCAAGCCCTAACTGGTACTTTGTTAGGAGCTGGCAGCGTCTCATGGGAGATGTTCAAGAAAGCCAGTATTTGAAACAAACACTCTTCAAACCTTGGCTTTGTTTTTTATTAGAAGGTTTATTTTATAATTTAAAAATCACTCTTCTCCATGCCTTTTCATTTTAAAATTGATTATTTCCATTTAAAAATCATCTTCATATTTCATGCAAGGGCTGTCTTCTCAGATGGCTCATAAATTCAGAAATTGACATCAAAGTCTACTTTCTCTGCTTATACGATTGATTCAGATGCTGAATATGATGGAAATGTGGTAAAAATAGAAAGGCAATTGCTGTGACTGAGCATGAAGCATTCATATCCAAGTGGAACATTTCTCCAGTGGGTGTTGCAGAGGATTTGTATCACATCAGTCTGTCATGGGTATGGAAATATTTTCCTATATAGGAGCAAGCACCTTTTCTTCCAAATGTCATCATACCTGGGTGAGATCTGTGGTGAAAGCATGTAGTGTAATCTTAGCCCACTGTTATATTTTAAATTTTCAGTTTCATAGCAAAGGGTATCTTAGACAGCAAACAAGTCATCTGTACTCCATCGCTAGACCCATTGATCTTAACAATGGTAGTAAGTGATAAAAAATAATTTTCTTGTTAATATTTTTATCATTCAAGATTTCCAGCGTTGTGCTAGCCTGTGTATCCTGGTCTGGAATGCACTGAAGGCACAGACCACTTAGAAGGGAGTGCTTGCCAGGGGCGATGTAGTGCATGACAAAGGCCAGCGTATGACGGCAGGCACTGCAGGTTACAGCAGCACCCCGGCGGAGGTGCAGCCCCTTTGCTCTTGCGTGGGCATTTCTAATGCCCCCATCCCTGAGGGATCAAGTGGGGCAGCAGGAAACAGATGTGTGATATTACATGCTGGGCAGGAACTGGAATTAGAACTATAGGATTGAGTTCCTACCCCAAAGTGACAAATGGTATAATGCTGAATTGAACGAAGATTTAATTTATTTTGGTTTTTGTACTAGCTCTTGCTCCTTCTTCAGGGCTGGGCTTAGGTCTGTGCATAGGAGAAAGAACTGATCCCAGTTTCCAGCTCTCTCTATTTTGAGATATTGCTTAGCCAAGCCTCAGTTCCAGAAAGGGAAATATAAACAAATTCTATTCCACAATTATCTTTCACTAGCTCTTAGCAGTTTTTTTGATAGACGGGCTACTTAGGAGAGCAGATAAATGAGTACATGAAACATTTTATGATGCTAAAAATATAACAAAATAAAAAGCACAGCAGAGCTTCATCTCTGGCCTTCATATGAAAAGACCATGTCCATTTAGGAAACAAAGGTGGAACTTGCCCAAGGTGCATTAAATATAATCCTAGGTTTTCTGGGAATCAGTCCTACTTCTTCGTTTTCAGAGCATATAAATGTTCTTAGGACACTGTCATAAATCTAGTTGTTTGCTGTGTTACTCAGAAAACATTGAAGTTCTGGGCCTAAAATTGCTGACCAAGAAATGTTCTGCCAGCAAGGCTTGTTGTAATTTATATTTCTGAGAGAAATCAAAAGGAACCAGTGGAGGCTTCTCTCTATTTCCATCATCAGACTGTAATCCAATTATAAGGTTCCAAGTTCCAAGCTGTATTTCCATCCAAGTTTTCACCTACAAGACAGATAAAAATTATGTAGAATAAAAGTTGCATTCATCTTTAATTAATATTTATGATATTATCAATAATTAATGGATAACCAGTGTTTAAACAGAATGAGAACAGTACTGGGATCCGAAGCTTTTCAGCTCTCTTCCTCTCTTTCCTAGCCTCCAATCTGAAATGGAGTTGTATGAGGAGCAGCAGGATGGCTGGGGAGGATGGGCAGCAAAATCTCTGCCTCCAAGCCCTCCTTGGATCAGATGAGGTCCTACAGGAAGCGTCAGTGGCATCTGACACAAAGCAGTAATTTGATTTGTAATAATTTATTTTCTTCTCTTCATTTTCAGCTTCAGAGCCCAATTTGAAGGTACGTTCACGGTTAAAACAAAAGGTGACAGAAAGGAGAAGCAGTCCTTTACTCAGGAGGAAGGATGGAAATGTTGTCAGTTCATTCAAGAAGCGACTCTTTGAGATGACAGGTAATTAAGAACAGAGAAATTCTGTATCAACTGCGACTGCTCACGGAATAGTGGTGGTATTTTGGAATTGAAACTGTTTGCCAAACAGAAGGTTGTATCTTTTTTTTTCTTTCTGCTGCTGAAAAGAAAACCATATTAAATGGTTGTGTATAAATAGCTTGTACTTTCAAACCAGCTTGGAAACCAGTACTTTACAACAGCAAGTACGAGAACAAATAAATGGTAGACTGTTGGTGGCAAAGAACGTCAAAGGAGAAAACAAGAATAGTCTCTTCCCTTAATTTGTGCCTTTTGTATGTGGACAACATTTTGGGTCTTGCATCTTCCACTTCCTATCTTCCATAGAAAATGCAGATGCTAAAACAAAGTGCAAAGACACCTATCTGGTATTACTTAGGTTAATAAAGGACATTTTGGAATCCTGTGTTTGGCCCTATCCCACTGGTTTCTCTTGCTTGAAAATGTCAAGATTAGTTATTTTTGATGTAAGAGCTCACTAAGCAGTTTTTTGAGAAGAAAGAGTTGAAATGTTTAAATATTCAGTGGCATATTATTGGTCATAGCAGATAGTAAGTATTCTTAATAATGGAAAAGGAACTTTTAGCATGTAAAAATATAGAATTATGCATATGGGGGGACTAAAAGGGGAAAAAAAGCAAGGTAAAAATTTGTCATCAAGTAGTATTTGTTTTCAATATTTTTCCTGCTTTTTAAGTTAGAAAGTGACAGGGTGGATGAACCGTGGATGCTAAGTTTTTCTTTCACATGTTTGGTATTGCAGAGTGGTGAATTTTGTCACATGTTATTTTGCAGAATTGCATGTGAGTTTCCAAACAGCCTAAAGTCCTCTCATTTTTAGTCCTTAGGTTTAGTATGCTGCCAAGGCCTTATCTGTTGATTTGAAAGAAGAGAGCATTTACAGTAATTTACAGTATTTCAGCTCATTCTGACGTTTCTTGCTTTGACTTTGCATCGATATTTGGTAGCTTCATGGCTTGCTGACATGTTACAATCAGACCACATGTTTATGCAACAGACTGATACTAGTCTATCAGACATGTATCTGAATTCTTTTAACTGAAGATAACCCTTTATTTAAATGCCTATTTATACAAAACATGCTATTGTAATTTTTTAAAAACTGAGAAAAAAGAATAAGTTTGTGTTTCTGCTTTTCCATGAAAACTAGTGAGAATACAATGCAAGAACTTTACCTGACGAGTTAACGTAGCTGGGTACGGATTCACTTCAGTAAATGGAAGTCAGCTCTAGTAGGAATGAGCAACAGGTCCAAGAAACAGCTATAAAATCTCCCAGTAATTTCAGTTGTAAATGAGTATGTGAGGATATATAACAGAAGGAGTGAAGAGTGAAGAAGCAAAGAGGTGGCTATAGAATATTTACTGCCACATTTAGATATTAATTATTTTAACTTCTTGAGTACTTTAATTTGAAAGCTATTGCATGAAACAGGCTTACCTCTACTAATGCTGCACTCTTCCATCTTTAACCTTGTTGACTGTTCCCGCTATGTAAATTCAATTTGTATCGGTGTAGGATTAGAATAACTCAAAACAACAACACATAATCAGATCATCCTCTTCCCCTTTATCTTAGACAGAACTCAGGAAATTTTAAATCAAAGTAACATACAGCCTTTTAGATGCTATTTTAAGTTTTTCATATGCTGTAAATATTCCTTCATATTTGTGCCAAAGATGTAGTGGAAGTGGTGTGTATTTTGCCGTTATTACTTGTGTATGTCCTGGCTACTCTGCAACATGCTCATCCCCTTTCTAAACAGAAGGGAGATGGTAGTAGGCCTCATGAATTGACAACATGTTATCATGACCTTTGCAAGCCTGCTATCTCTGTCATTTTGATGTCTTACAGAGGCAGGACTCTTTGCAATTAAAAAGAAAAAACTCCATTTTCTTTTTACTCATTACAAGTTCAATGTCTGTATCTCTGCCTAATACTGAGTATCATACCATCTTTGTGGGAAAAATAAATAGCCCATTCTTTGTGAAGCAGATCAAAAGAGGAAAGACCAAGAGTATCTTTCCTTGCTAGCACTGTAAAAGGAAAACCAAAAGAAATGGAGGATGAATTTAAAATCTTTAACGTAAGTAAATAGCGTAACTGATAGATACTTATCAACAGCAAAAAAACCCCCGTGACATAAAGAGTATACAATTAATCAAGATCATGTGTTCCTTTCCAGTGTGAAATTCATGTATGCTTAATCTGTTTTGCAGAATCCTCAGTCAGTAGCAGCTCCCCTGTATCAGGTCCCAGTTCCCCAAGCAATGGTCCGACCAGCAGTGTAACAGAAAATGAAACCTCAGTTTTGCCATCTAACATTCAAGCTGAGGTAAGACTCCTTCTCTTTATTGGGTAGACAATCGCTCACATTTCTAGACTGGACAGATTTGAAACTTTTCAGTTTGTTCATACTCACAGGCAGAGTAATTGCAGAAGATATAATTATCAGGGACACCAGGACACTGCAGGCTGACATCAGAGTATGTTATATATGAAAGACATCTTCATATCAGAGATGGATGTTCAGGAGGCCAGCATATATGAGATGCATGTTCAGGAGACTCTTTTGTAACAAAAAGCACCAGTAATGCTACTGGAAGCGTGGGAGGGAGCTATGGAAGGAACTCGGAAGCATCTGTGTTGCAGAACATTACCTTCTGGGATAATCTGAAGAGGTGCGCAGTGCTGAACGCAGGTGAAGAACTTTCACGTGCAAGAGTGATTTAGGAATTGGTGATCCTAGCACATTTGACTTACTGTGGTCCCAGGTTCAGATGGCTGCTGAAGTAGATTTGGTTTATTACAGTAACAGAGTTAGGTACTAAATCCTTTTTCATATCTGCCTTTTATTTTACTGTACCTCAGTTTCCTTATCAGGTCAGTACTTACCAACATAACTGACATGCCAGGAGTCTTGGATACTTGTTTTGTAAAACAAGATTGTACACCGAAAGAATCTTAACTGCTCCTTATTCTGTTTTATACATACGTGCCTATAACAACAGGAATGCAGATGGTAAATCAGTTGTGATAAACCTCATTTAGCATAGATGGCATGCCTAAGTCATGCTTTCCATAGCAATATTGTAAAGGGGCAATAAACTAATGCAACTGAGAGAGAACCAAATTCCACAGTATTCTGTATCCAGTACCTATACTTACCGCAATTCCTGCTTTGGCGGCAAAGTTTTCTATTAATTGTTGGTTTATACTCTTTATGTTAGAAAAACTGCATAAGAAAATGTGATTTAGCAGAGTTTTAGCTAACAGAGCTATTTCTCCAGGTCAGTGGCAGGACATTCACCTCAAAAAAAACTGGAATGGGCAGTTCAACCTCCAGCAGTGACTTTTCCCCATAATGAATTAATTGTGTGTGTGAACTATGATCCAGGGGGCAGGTGGGTGACCCCTGCACACTGATTAGTAGCCTCTCTCTGGCCCGTAACCAAAAAGAAAAAAAAAAAAAAATTGCATTGATGGCTAACATGTGGTCTTGCCTCATAGCCCCTCTGTATGTGATTGCAAAGAAACTTAAATGATGCAGAGTAAGATCCATCATTTGGATTAGATTGGATCCTAGTTCAGTGGAATTAGGTGGTATATTTTAATATTGGGAATGTTTTAGGTGGAAGTTTGTAATATGTGGATGTTAGTGCTGTACTAAACAGGAAATCTTGTCCAACTGGATCTTGTATTGACTTGAGGATACTACAAAATGCAAAGGGAATAATACTCAGACTGGTTTACGGTGCGTGTTACTTGGCATGTTATGGTTTCTGGATGCTTGCCCACAGTGCTGAACAACCATCAGATGTGCATACAATCTGGTCAGGCTGGCAATCTCTTGTTTGGGGAGATTTGGAAAGGTTATAGCAAGAACCAGCAGTTATATTCTGTTAATTAATAGAACACAACATTAATGGCATATCATTTGCCATTACTGTGCCAGACATCAGGAGTTACAGCCCCACCATACGATCACAGATGCTCAAAGGAGCCTAAAAAGTTCCTTTAAAAGTTGGGCTCTGCATGCTGGAGTCGGTCACTTAGCTCGCTGGAAGTGTGCTAAGAAGCTTGAACTACTGACTTCCATTTGTGGATCCAGTCAGGGATTTCTTTACCTCTCTGGTTACTTGACTGTTAATACTGTGGTCCTGTGGGCTCAAACATTTTTCCATAAATCTCAACTTCATTGCATTTTGATTTCAGTGGGATTTTTTTTGGTAGTTTAACAGCAGCTAGACTGCTACATATCTCTCTTCCAGTTTAGCATTAGCTGCCAGCTCTCAAAGACTATATATCTAATGAATTTTTCATCAGATACACAAAGTACAGAAGTTTCTAATAATAGGATAAGAGTTCCAAAATCACCCAAAATATCACTTGTTTTGCTGTAATCCCGCATGACTCACATTGCTGTTGTTTCATAATCGTTGTTTTGACATTTGCAGTAAGTGTTGTGCTCATATCTGAGTGGGTGGATAGCCGCAGTTTTCATGGCAGCAAATAAAACACTTTTTGCTGGGGGAAAACAGGTTGCTATGACAGAGAGCCATTTACCAGTAAAGCATGAGTCAATACCGTAAATGATTATACTCTAGTGCATGGACAGAATTAGAGCATTATCAGTAATGAAACAGATTTTTAGAGTATTTTTGCCATATCCATTTGAATAGTGAGACTTTTAAGTGGTTTACCCTCCAGAGCAGACAGTCTGGTGGGTAGACATTTACATTTTTTTGAATGAACAAAGGTGCACTGCAAATGCTACGTTTCTGCAGATAATCTTTTACTATCACAGTTCCCTTAATGGTACTTTCAGTACCGTTTGTTAAAACACTGGTCTCATTATATGAAACTTGAAAGTTCAACTCAAGATTTTAATTGCACCTTATAAATAAAATGCTGTTTTTATTAGGCCCAGTTGTCTCCAGTATCATCAAGGTTCACCGCAGTAGCTATTTGTCTCTTGTAGCATGTCGGACACTTTCAGGTCACCTACTGTGCTGGGGCTAAATCTTACTTGCATGAGAAATGCAAGCAGGATTGAGCCCCTGCACAGCACGTCCCTTGAGTTCAGAAGGACAACCTGCCTTAGTCATGTGAAATGATTAATATTAGGCATTCACAGCCTGGTCAAAAGCCATTGAACGCAATGGAACATTTCCAGTTGGTACAAGCGGGCTTCAGATCATTTTCTTTCCCTTTCATTTGAGCTTTGCAGAGCAGCATTTCCTAGCATATCTCCTGATTATACGGGAGACATAACTGACACGCATGGCAGATAAACACCATGTGCAACCCCTCAGTACTATGTTTCTAATACTCATCTCCTTGAGGTGCTCTTTGCAAGTGGCTAGTGGCAGGTTTCTGACCAGCTGGTGAGGTCTGCTTCAAGTGTATGGGGAGAGAGCCTAATTAATTAGCAAAAAAATGACCCCACAAGCCTCAAGAAATAAGAATGTAATTGGGAATATTCAAAGCTTTGACAACTTTACTGTAGCTCCACAGTTTAGAATTATTAAAGCCAAACCGATTCCTCTTCCCCACCTAGTTTGTAAATGTGCGTATAAACATGCACACATGAAATGGGTGTTCCTGCTTCTCAGCAGGTCCCGGTACCAAAAGAGAAGTACAATAACTAATCGTGGTTACTTGGTGATCATCATGTACTGTTACATTTAGGTATTGTATTCTATTTTAAGAGAGAAGGTAGCTCTGTTGACAAGATATTTTAAGCATCAGGAAGCAGGATCCATGGACCCAGTAAGTACGTAGGGGAGCAAGTAGGGCAGTTGCTCTTTGGGGTAATTTAGGCACCAGTCCGAACCATTAAGTCTGCCTGTAGGAGGACCGTGGCTTAGCCATTGTGCTGCCAAATGACACTGCTGGCAACTCCAGTTTGTGTCACCGTGTCAAGGTATTGTCAACTGTGTAAAAAGAGAAGCTGCAGCTGGGGTCGTGCAGTCGTGCCTCAGCATATACAGGACCGTAATTTGTGCAGGTGGGCTACTAAACTTCTTTTGGGAGATGAGGTTTAACTGACGCGTAGGCTAATATTACCCGAAAATATTTTTAAAACTCAGTTACCTCCACAAATGAAAATTACTGATTATAAGCAGTATTAAAAATGGGATGGAAATGCTCTTACAAAAAAAAAACCAAAAACCACAAAACAATTCCTGTTTTCAACATTAAGCTCCCATGGTACATAAGATGATGGATTCTGCCTCATGAAACAATCATGCCTGACCTTCATGTGGGAATGTGCTTTACTGCCATGCACTTTGTCACTGCTATGTTTGTTCATTCAAATCTTAGAAGGTAATAGTGGCATACTGAAAACCAAAAAGGAAACATGCATTTTTGAAGTGGCTCTGTATAGATGCTGCAGTTGCTACAAACTTGATTATATTCTAGGAAGCTCATTAGAGTTGCTGCAGTGTCCTTTTTTAGTTAAATCTTTGTAATCTCCCTCAATAATATCTCCATAGTCTTGACATACTTGGTTTTATTCATGGTCAAAGGTGGATGTTATCAAGGCAGGACACTGCTAGCCAGGAATTAATGTAATATGCAAGTGAAGCTTCTTTGTTTCCTATGCTATCTGTTGACACTCCCTAGGTACCAAAAGAAAATTACAGAGATAGACTTCTACTGTTATTGTCTCAGTGATAGGTCGTATCTCCAAACAAACTGTATGAGGAAGGTTATGTTTTGGAATAACATCCTGTGTTTTTGTGCTTAACCACTCTTCATTGATGGTCTGAAGTTGCATTGTATTAGCACAAAGTATTTTACAGAGTTAATTGATATTCCAGGTTTGTCCAGGGGAAAATCTACAGCTCCCCACAACATGCTTGACAAGTTATTATATTTACTTTAGTCAAAGCCCGAGTGTGCAGTATCCCTCTTGGAGGTGGTCTATTATTGGAGTCCCATATGCTTTTTGTTTGGGAAGAAAGCAGTCACTGTGTCATACTGTTACACAGGGTATTCTTTTTCAAGGATGTTGTTCCCTTGGGGACCATATCATGCCAGAGTTCCTAAGTCTAATAAGACCTTTGTAGCTCTTATTGTGTTAAAGTTCTGGGAGGGAAGCAAGAGTTAAACAGAAAATGTAATTCAAGCAACTATACTAGACCACATGTTGAAAAACATGACTGTTAAAGCAGAAAGGCAAAGGCTTCAAAAAGATTCCTGTTGTGGTAATGTAACTTTTTATGTTTCTTCCCAATGAATGTAGAATGGAAAGGCAGAGGGTGATCTCTGTAGAATGTCTGGTTTTACTTGACAGTAATTAAAAATATATCGGCAATTCCATGTCCTTGAAAATTACATCACAAGGCTTCAAAAGAAGTGTTAAAGATTTTAACTTGAAGGGAATTAGGAAGGCTGTGAGGGGTATCCCACCATCAGAGAATGATAGGATGCTGGTTTTGTATATGAGCATATACAGAGACAGTATTTTTATTTTTTTTAAATGACAGATGTGGCAATCTGCCTCACTTTCTACCCAAAGTTCCCATGTCAATGGAAGTAAATCATGTGCCTGCAACATCCCCATATCACAAATCTGGGTAAGAAAATACACGGGCTAGGTAGAAACCACATTTCATAGCTTACAATAAAAAATTACCATAACCACAGCAAAGTAGAGGTCTAGTACATCCATATTCATTACACCTTTGATTTGGCTGGCTATACTCCTTAATTCATTGGCTAAGTTCCCACAGGGTTGAAAGTGTGAAAAGTGTGAGTTGATGAGAAGAACTGATGTTGAGCTAATGAGAAGTTGATGAGAAGAGATGCTCTAGGAATCCTCAAGACTTCAGTTGTGCATGGAAAGTTGATTAACTAACCAAGGAATAATCCCAGACATATTTCAGTCGTTTTCTTAAGAAAAGAAGTATCAACAGCTTTTTCGCAGGGGCAGTACTTTTCCATATCTGGAACCCCACTGGGATGCAAACCAATGCATGATACATAACTGGCTTCCAACATAGTAGGATAATGAGGATTAAGTAATGAAAATAAAAAGCTTGGAGATTATACTTCTGTTGCTTTCCCCCTTTATTCCAGCATCTGGTTTCACAGCAACGCCTTTTGATACAGGATGAATCGGTGAACTTGTTGAGTCTGTACACATCCCCTTCTCTGCCCAACATTACCTTGGGACTTCCAGCAGTACAACCTCAAATCAGTGTAAGTGACCTGTCGCAAGCCTTCCTGTCTACTTTTGCTTCCAGAAATCCTACTTTCTGGCTATTCTCTTTTTTTAGCATTTTTGGAACGTAAGCAATTCAGAGTAGGAACCAGACCTTCCTTTGGATTGGGCAGCATCTGAACATTTAAGGGCACAACTTGAAAGCAATAATCATTCTTAATCGCAAATAAAGAAGTGCCAGTGTGGTAAAAATGTGCCACATGCATTGCATTTATGTCTACAAATCAGATGACAGATTTCAGACATGGTGAGAATCACATCAGGACATCTTTTAGTATAAAAGTTCAAATTACATGATCACCCCTACCTGATAAAGTACAGCACCTGTAACATTTTATGAGATTCCAGTAGCAACCTAAGCTGGGCTGGAGCATAGTAGGGGAAGAATCTAGTAATCCTGCAGCTAGGTTTGTTATTTGAGGAGTGTGCGGTCAATCAGACACATAATATCAGTGATATGTGAACAACATAATATTTTAATGACAAGTTACATTCATATGCCCTTTGTTCAGTCTGCAGCAATCACCTTTATTTAGAGCTAAATGTTAAATTAATATGTGAAACGTATGAAAACACAGACATGGTCTGTATAAAAATCCATGCTGATGTATAAGGATCTTTAGATCTAGGCCAAGTCACAGTAACCTAGAGGTGAAATCTGAGGCTCAGTAAAATACCTGAAAATTTTGCCACTAGTCAAAACTCACCTTTTCTGATTTCCAGCAAAAAATGTAAAAATACTGATACAAGTTATTTGGTGGTTCTATACAACAGTGTATAAATTCTGAAGAAATTTTAGCAATTTAAATTTCTTAGAATGTGAATTGGTAACTTCTATAAAAATGCTAGGGGTGTAAGTACAGCTTTCCATGGTGTAAAAAAAAAATACCTATACAATCCACTATGTTTTTTAATAAGTGCTACTTAATTCCAGTGCTAAATGTCGTTTCAAGTTAAAGTTTCATGTTATTTTATGGCTTTTTCAGTACATTTACTGTTCTTACCAATAATACATTGCTGCAATCCAACATTTTAACTTCAGATACAGAACTTCGCAAAGAAAATTGTGTAAGCTTTAAATCAGTTCTCTAGAAGCCTTTCATGAGATATTTATAAGCAAATTATTGTTTTTAGGGGAAGGAAAATGAAACTGATCATGAAAAGTAGTGCTTACTTTTCCAGACGATATCATCAAAAAATTCTTAGCTATTTCACAAAAAATGTAACTAGCTTCAAAGTAATTTTATAACATTAAAATGGAAATGAAAATATGTTTAATTTTCTCACTGAAATCACAGGAGCTTTTGATGTGGCCAGCTAGCACCAAATATTACTTCTGGCATTAGAAAAAACAAAGGGGTTGATTTATGCAAGTAATGTTTATTTCTGGTACCAGAATAAGCAGTTGCAAATTGAATGTAAAGTTTAGTTTGGTGTTCGTTTTTCAGGGAGGGTGTGTAGTAACCATACACCCAAAAAATATTAGCGAAAACCTTGGTTTGCCTCATTAGAATTTATGGACATTAGATTATGAGAGATACTGTTCTTACCATGACATACCAGAAGTAGTTATCTGCAAGCCTCAACATGCTTATTTCTGGTTCGGGTTATTATTCTTGCTGTAAAAATTGTTATTCTACTTTAACTGCTCTTTTAGGAAATATTTATTTTTTTTAATCTAGACAAAGAAATATAAAGTACATTTGCAATGCTGAAGGGCCAAAACTTCCAAAAGCTTTAAATCAATAACTGTGCAATTTATAAGGGCACTTTAAAATGCCACACACATACAACAGCTCTTGGTGATTCTGTAGATGAGAGTTTAACTATAAAAATTTACTTTGCAAAGGGTAAAACTTACATTTGTGCTGTCCTTCAGGGAGTCAGGGAGTGCTCCAGGAAAAGTAATAGCTTCCCACTACTACAGGTAATTATTTTGTTTTGCTGATTGGCTTGCTGTCTGATGGAAAGTTATGTGAAAAACCAAGCCTTGCCTATTCCAAACTCAATGGAAACTATTTCCTCTGATCCCCTGTTTTCCTGTGCAGGAGGCTGTGGGAAGGTCTTTAGGAATTTTAAGGATAGGTCGTGTCTGTTCATTAATAATGTTCTAACTAGTAGTTCCTTATGCTTTGGCTTTTACTACTGATTTTTTTCAAGTGGTTTCATTATTCAGTTTCTCACAGCGTTACATTTAACTGGCATGTTCTTCCTCCCTTTCATATTATATTACATCTCACAGCCAAAGTGTAAGATAGGGATGTTAACCTTTTCTTCTGTGTGTATTCATAAAGTGTCGCATTAGACCATCTAACCAAGCAGAGACATAAATGGCCAGGTCTATGAAAAGCAGTTACCAGCGCTGTTGTTCTTTGACAGGCTTCATCATCATTCAAAGAAAAGCAGAAAGGGGAGACCCAGTCGCTCAGACAAGGAGTGGCCTTGGCTGGACAGTATGGGGGCAACATTCCTCTGTCCTCAACTCATCCTCACGTTGCTTTGGAGGGAAAGCCAAACAGCAGCCACCAAGCTCTCTTGCAGCATCTGTTACTGAAAGAACAAATGAGACAGCAAAAACTTCTTGTGACTGGTAATGATCAAGGCTTCAACACAATAATAATTTAAGATGGTTTTGATGGCATTTGTACTCACGTTAAACTAAATGTGGTAATACAAACTAACCATTGGGAAAGGTGGAGGGGTAGGAGAAAAAAGGACAGGATCTTTGTTTTCCCCCTTTAGTGATTCTGCTCCAGTCTGTTAGCCTGAAAGAATTCAGCGATTATAGAAAAGAGAAAATGATTACTTCATCACATTCTTTTGCAGCTGCTGAACTTCCCAGCATGGCAAGGCACGTGGTACATGTCCCACTGCATCAGTGCTGATGCAAAGTTCTGCCCCTCTTCTCGCTGAAAGCTTTCTCTCCCACTAGAACTATTAGTTTGTTGTTCTTCACACGGGAATGAAATGTCCCTGTTTTGCAGGAGCGGTTCCTCTTCATCCACAGTCTCCTTTAGCAGCGAAGGAGAGAGTCTCACCTGGCATAAGAGCTGCCCACAAACTGCCTCGTCACAGGCCACTGAATCGAACCCAGTCAGCTCCTCTTCCTCAGAGTACTTTGGCCCAGCTGGTCATCCAGCAGCAACATCAACAATTTTTGGAGAAGCAGAAACAGTACCAGCAGCAGATCCACATGAATAAGGTGAGTTCCCAAAGTAAGGAATTTCCAACAAAAATAAAGGTTGAAAACTGATAAGGAAGTTTAGGTATTGGTGCTACGTGGTCATGAACAGTAGACAGGTTCTTGCATGAGCATCTTGTTTATGCATAGTTGGTGTATACATTTCTATAGGTCTTCATTTTCAGCTTCTGAGATACGCTGCAAAGGTAATTTGTGGTTCTTGACATCAGTAAGAATACAATTCAACAAAATAGGGCTCAAAGCATCTTGCAGGTTTAAATTACAGGTGGTTTCCTGTTGAACAGTAAATGATACCTTAAAGATTACTGGATTTCTATCCAACTTTCTATGGTACACTTTTGAGCTTCAGCAGTCATTCCATTCAGCTGTCTTTTAATTATATTTTAAGTTTTCTCTAGTGGACTAGTATGTGGAGTAAATATGTAACTCATTTGAACTCAATCAGCTGATTAAATATATCTTTTTTGTGTGAGAAACTTATTAAGCATCTGGAGAAATTTTTAATCAGCTTTTATCAAACCAACTTTTTCTGTGTAAGTCAATTAGTAACATGAAAGTTTGTTATCTCTATGGCAATATAAAATTACCACATAAGGAGAAGGAGAAGAATGTGCTATTGCTAACATCGGATACAGAGTTGAACTGTGGCCCTCTTTCCCTGTAGAGCAACACCTCATTCTAAGGAGGGAAAAAGAAGAAAAGGGACCATCCATTAATAAACAAAGAGTGGCAGAATCTAAACAGACATATCAGGACCTAATGTTTCTTCAACAAATGTGATGCTGTTCCCTGTTCTAAAATGAAGATATGCAAGTAATTAAATGCTTTTATCTGGAGAACGTTTTCTGCACTTACTACATAGCTTTCCAAAAGTTGTTTGCTGGAGCTCCTCTAGTTATTCAAAGATATTAATCATGGATCTTTAGTTATCTTCTTTTGTTTGAGGGTTACTTAATAACTATATATGTAAGTGGCAACGACAAAGAAAGAAAGATGAGAAGCGGGCATTCAGCCCTTGTACCTAAGAGAAAAGGAAAAAAAAAAAATCAATCTACCTTATTGGGTGAACTTCCCAGGGGGTACTGATTCTTTCAAATCTACTAAGAATTCCCAACAAAATTAGAAACAAACCCAGAGTTTAAGTACATAGTTTGTACAGTGGTTTGGTTATTAAATCTTGTCTTAATTAGGAAAAATGAAGACCAGAAAACTTCAAAGTTCAGAGCTGATCCTTGCATGTTAACCTCTCTCAGCTTGGGTGTTTTGATTACTCAACTAGGACTCCAGTTGGCTTTTCTTTGAGTATGCATTCCATATGTTTAATCAAGATGGCATATGTATATGTTGTAGCCTCAGGTTTTGAAAATATTTCACCTGCCCTCAATTGTCTGAAGGGAAAAGAATTTTTACCAGTAAAGTACTGAGTCTTTGTGCTGTTTGTGGGTATTCACTACAAACCGATCAGTTCCTGCATTCCTCACAAAGCAAAGAACCCCACTGACATGTTTTTGTTAGATCATATGCTTGTTGACATAAATTCTACCATAGCATTTGGGGATATGTGCTGCAGCATATAGGTACATTTGTCCTGCATGTGAAAATTAAACTTGAGTCACATAAACATTTTTCCTAGTCACATAGGACTAGGAATGCATTGCACCTCACAAGAGCTAGGCTGGATAAGGAAGTGAAAAGACTGCACTTGGTTTGGGATAATGCTTGTTTCAGTAATGTTTTCTTTCTGAGTTAAACTGCAATGAAAATACGCGTTAAAGAGAATAATTCCCTCTCATACTTGAAATACTCTGTTCTCACGTGGTTATTTGTGATAAAGAGACAAAACAATTCCTTCTTTTAAAACATAGTGAATCTAGCATTTATTCTCTACGGTATAGGCTATATACATATGCAGAGAGTAGAAATTTAAGATTATCCTAGGGCTTTTTGCTGCCTTGAACCTCCATAAGCTACTTCCTTTGCCCCAGTAGCTTCTCAGGCTCCTTTATTACTCCCCGAGCAGCTAGCCTTCATCAGGAGCACAGTAACTCATCAGAGCAGTAAACACCTAAATAGGAATAGGATCCTGCTGCAGCCACAGAAGCAATGGGTTATCTGGGGATGTGGGTGGTTTATCAGACTTTACAGTTTGCAGCATGTAGGTTCTTCTACAGCACTGTTCTGATGAATAGTGCTGAAAAACGTCAGTGCTCTAATCACGTATCTGTCCTCTGCAAGTATACTGAAAGCCAGGGAGTTTTGTTACGTACTTAAAAGAAGAAACCTGCTTTTTAAAAACTGGAATTTAAGGGTAGCCCATAGACAAGAGAGTGAGAAAAGATCAAATCCTGGAGTGGCTTTTAAAGACTGAATTTAAAACTATATTCTTTAACCCTTTAACTTAAAGGTTCAGATTGAATACCTGGGCCTTCATAAGGTTTTTGTGCTCTGCTAGCATGGTGGAATACACTTTGTTCAATCTTAAAACTTGCCTCTATTTGCAGTTGAAGTTATTTGTTCATTATATAATTTGCATGGCTTTACAATCAAACTTAAACTCTGCAAAGTGGAGTTATTTGAACCTTAAAATGGTAGATATTCTAGACCATGTAGCAAAGCAAGCCAGTATCTTCTCATTTCTTAGGACAAGTTTGGGCATGTATCAAGTGAATACATAAACTTCTTGTTCTGTCCCTTACTCTTCTGTTCATAGGCTGTGTAATGAAATCTGCACAGAGGTATAATTCCCTCATTTTGGGTCATGAAAAATGTAGTTTGGTTGTTTGGTGTTTTTTAATAAAGAATATTCAAACATTCTCTTAAAAGTTCTGTTGAGAAAGACCAGAACCATTTTAAGCTGACAAGACTATGAAATGCTGGTTGAACAGGAGCTTAGAACAAGTTAGCATCTTCTTTTTCTTTTCGATTTCTCTTTCCTTTTTCCCTTATGTTTAGGACTTCAGGTACTTTCAGCTTTAGCACATTTCAACTGAACCCAGTATTTGAATGTTTGCCCTGAACTAAGATGGTGTGGCATGTGTCAGCACTCCCTGAAAACTGTTTTTGGTCAGATTTTTTCAGCGGACATATAGGTGAATCTTGCTGTAACAACAGAAAGAGGAAGAGAGCAAGTTTCTCCATACTCCATTGATCTTGTATTTATCTTGTATTAAAAAGCCATTTCTTTTCTTTGAGAAAAGAATATAGTTCAGCAGCAAGCCGGTGCTGCTGTGAGGGTGATAACAAGCAAAATCTAACATAGGTCAGAGGTAAAGAATTCCCCTGGACCATTTCCATTCTGAAAAGAAACAAATCATTGCCAAGAGGTGTGCCTCTGTCCTTAATAACAAAGAGAAGATCCCCTATGGATTATTTCTGGTCAGCTGTCAGATGCCAGGCTTTTGATGTGGGAAACGGTATCCGTCTCCACTGAAGTCTGACGTTTATACCTGCGGGATCTAGTACACTGACCTTCTGAAAACATTCTGCAAATGTTGACATCCCATCCAAAAGTAGGTAGAAGCCCTCGTCCCAGCTTTCTGGGGAAAAAATAATAATGAATGTGAAGTAACCTGAACTCCACTTGTCTTAGGGAAGATTGGCTTTGCTGTTGTCAGCTTTAATATACTTCTGTCCAACTGACAGCTTATTTCCTCATAAGGCCCTTTGATCACCATTGCAGATCTTCATTCTGTTCAATAAAGGGAGTCCAAAGTCTGAAACCCCCAGTTAAAATGATTGCAATTGGGTACCAATGCTGCAATAAAAACCTTAAAATCTTGATGTATTTCTATCTAGAAAGCTTTGACTCTGCCACTTGCAGAAAAAAAGGGTGATTTTGGTGTAACTGATGTAAGTGCAAAGCCCCTAGATGAAGTCTGTGTTCGAGAAAAATCTCAGAAATCATAATGTGAAGAGTATGATGAATAAACACCTGCCTCTACTGAAGCAAAACTAGCACTGTCTTCACAGGGACCAAGATTTTATTTGATCAATGTGGGAACCCTAAATGTGTTCTTAAAATAATGTATTTTGACAATTTATTTGCAATGGTAAAATCCTCCTCTGTATTGGAGTAGTAAAGGTTAAAATAATAGGGCAGTTGGTAGTGCACACTAGAGTATGGGAG
Organism: Gorsachius magnificus; assembly: GCA_034008185.1. Classification (NCBI taxonomy): domain Eukaryota; kingdom Metazoa; phylum Chordata; class Aves; order Pelecaniformes; family Ardeidae; genus Gorsachius; species Gorsachius magnificus. The sequence continues at coordinate 125,624,325 of CM067082.1, read as the reverse complement.
CAGTACGGATCATGTTAAAGCTTAGATAAGGAGTACCTGAATTTCAGTTTTCTTTCCAGGATGCTAATTGGTTTAAAGCATCTTTGTATAGGGAACCAGTGACTGTGCAAGACTGTGAGGCAAAAAATCCATGACAAATTATATAGGAACTGAAAATTCATTAGTGCTTTGGATGGTGATCATAATTGACCAATATCTGTTAATAAAAAAATGAAAAATAATATGGAAGTTTATGCTGATTTATTAATGGAAAAAATAGGAAGGTTATTTGTTTTCAGTAGGAATATTGAAAAGGGACAATTAACCCCAGATTAATCATTCACTTCTCTGAATGATATTTAATGAAATAGGGAAGACTGGATCATGTTCAGCTGGATAAATGAATCCAGGCTTATTAAACACTTTACAGATGAGGTTTTGGCTTTCCAGCTTACACATCTGACTAGCATGTTCTGAAGGTGAGAGATAGCACATTTCTGTTTTCAAGTTTTGCTTATGGCAGGGGATTATTTGGACAAAACTATAGCAACACTTGACTGTGTTTGGAACCAAAAAATGCCCAGAGCATGTTCTTCTTTACTGAGAACTAACATTTGAGCCATAATGCAGAAGAATGATTTTGAAAGATAAATACATCCCTTAGAAACGTACTACAGGAGTAACAGAGACAACAGTAAGCAGGTGCCAAGTTGTTTCAGTACAGCTAACAACACACATAGCTGGTCAAAGCAATCTGATAGCCATAGGAAAGAAGGCGAAAAAGTCTGTTCCATAAGTATAGACATGAGTTCTTAGAAACGACTGACATGTATTTAAAATGAACAATTAGTTAAGGAAAGAAATGCATGGGGTGGCTGTTGCAGGATTTTGTGCTTTGTCTCTTTGTAAAGACATTTTATTTAAAATACTGTGTTTTACAAGAGCTTGTCATTACAAAGGAGAAAACAAAGGCAGGGGCTGCAACTGAAGGACCTATAAAATGGTCTGTTGTGATGTCCAGATTATTTATACTTAGTCTTCCATTTTTCTGTACAAGCAAGCAGGTTAGACTGTGTTTGATGTCTTTTGGTTGGACTCTTGCAGTTATACAATGGAGTTGATGTCTGTAAATGCTTCCTCTCCTGCTGCCACTATTTACTTTGGCTCATGCATATCCCTTACAGTTTAATTTCCTGAAAATAAAAGGAAAAAAATATAGGTTACATTAGCATGAAACCATTTTTTTGAGTGACTCCTTTAGTTGGAGTAGCAGTAACAGAAAAGTGTACTGGTTCAAGAAGACCAGTGTGTACAACTCTAATTTATTAGTGAAATAAACCATGGTTTTATTATTCTTTTTTAATGTAGTCATATTAAAACTCAGATTAAGCATTCACTTTTTCAAAACAAGGAGAAAGTCCTGCATGTACCTACAGATAAATTCAGAAAAAAAGGGTAAGTGGGGATTTAAAGTGAAAGATTTAAACATTTAAGCAGAAGTATCCAACTGCACAGTGAAAGGACTTCAGCAGTGTTTCATTCAGGACTCATTTTCTGCTATGTAATCCAGCTTTAGATAGAGAGATAAGATAGGAGTATTGACTCTAAACTGATATCTTTGCATGTCTCCAGATACATAATTTTCCACGGTAGTACCAGGAGATTTAATATAAAATAAGATGTTTCTGACTTAGGAGAACTGAACAGTCTCCTGGTAATGCTACTAATGTAATTACTGGAATAAGATGAGGCCACGCTGCCTTTAAAAACCACCTTAACAAATATGAAAGCGCGGTGGTGATACAGAGAAAGCAGTCAGCTGTGGCTTAGCAGACTGAGCAGAAGGAGTGGGGTTTGGGTTTTGGGTGGCCTGTTCACCCCTGCCCCATGCCATCCACTCATTTTTATCACGCTCCATCATGTGAGAGGACATGGCTATAGTGCCTCATAGCCCCTTGCCTGAGGCTGAGAGTCATGGAGTAAAGGATGTTTTTAATAAGATTTTGCAGTAAAGACGATAATATGAAGGCACTCTGTAAAATCTACTGTGTAAATATATATAAGACTTTCATTTCACAGAGTTTTAGAAAATTTAATTTGTTTAGCTCCTCCTGTCACCAAAGTCTGGACCAAATTGCCTGCTGACTTCCATGGCATGGGAGCAGACCCCAAAACAGGAACACTGCAATCGAAATGCACACAAATACCACCCTAGGCTCCACAGCCCCCTTGCATGTGCTCGTATCACTCTGCTGATTACATGCCAAAAGCATTTGAAGGTGTTCCACGTATAGATTATATACTGCAGGCCATCATGTGTTGCCTCAGAAAGCTCAGCAGCAGATCTGTGCCATACAGCAGCGTGAAGAAGAAAGAGCCTGACATAAAAGTGAAAAAGCATAAAAGAAAGGAGAGCAGTAATGAGCTAAATATGTCTTAACTTTGCTGTGGACATGCACTCATTTTCTCTTGGCTTCCCCTCCAGAATAACCCACCTGATGTCAAGTAACTGGCACATGGAATGGTTTACAGATGGATCAGCATCGGTGACTCTCCTAGCTGTATATGATTATCTGTCACACAGATGTTTCAGCTTGTATTGACTTGCTAGCAGCCAGCCAAGCAGCCAGACCTGCCTTTCTGTTCTTGCTCGAGGAGCAGAGAGGGCTCGCCCACAGATGTTTAACTAAGCAGCAGAGAGGAGTGTACCCGAGCTGAATACACGTAGTTAGCTTCGGTGCCTTCTTGGTCAGCATCATCCCCTGAGAAACAACTGGGAAAGATTTATGCATTTGATCTGAGAAATTTTCCAGATGCTGCTTAATAAAAGGAGACACTCTGCATTAGTTGCAGTAGTGAGGATTCCCCAGCTTAGAGCATGCCACCTGCAGCATGCAGGAGACACATGTTGTGATTTGCCAGTTACGACAGCAATGAAAAGGGAATTCTGTTCGTTTCTTTTTAGTTCGCCATTAAACTCCCATTACTCCCCAAAAATGAAGGTTTGCTGTGACCGAAGCCTGCAGACTTCCACTGTGGAATTTGTTTCTGCACTGATGTGAGGTGTATGCATCAGAGCATCAACTGGAACTGCACAAACAGATCTTTCAACTCTTCTTGTTGACTTTGTGGGAGTTCTTGAAGCCAGCTGTAGCTTCTTGATCATAGCTGACGTGACAACCCTGCCCTTCACTAGGGTGGCATTTTTCTAATACGTGTTAGCAAGCGGAGTGAAACTGGATGGTCCACAGTTTGTGACAAAAATAGCAACACTGAAGCCATCCAGTAACTCAATATATAGCACAAGCTAAAACTCAGTTTAAAGACTTGATAGTTGTGGGGGAGGCAGATGGAAAGAGGAAAGTATGTGAGAGTAGTGGTAAAAGGTGGGGGGGGTTTCCCCCTCTCAGTATATTTGACCTTGGTGATACAAATCAGTATTTGCTTGAAATCAAGTGGGCCAGCTGAATAAATGATAATTACTCACTTGACCCTGCAGATGCTCACTCACGTGTCTGATTTGTGCCTCTTTCAACAAAGTGGGGATTTTTTTTTTTTTTTCAGTTTTGGCTTTTCGGCTCACATTTGAACTATTTTGGAATAAATTTGCTGCATCTTAAATAGTAAAACGTAAACTGTACTTGATGGCAACACTGAGGCATCTGGCACCTCAGCAACGCTTTAGAATAGCAGCTCATGGTGTAAAACCAGTACTGCCTGGGTAGTTGTGTTACGGCATCACTGCCGAAACCGGGACACCTGTACCGTGCGTGACAAAAGCTGCAGTCGTTCCAAGTCACGGACAGACATGCCTGTAGTCTCCTTGTGCGACAGGAGAGGTGACAGACAGCAGCTCCTTTGTCACCGCTCCTTTGTCGACTTTCCGTGCCTTCACGCTTTAATTGACAGAGAAGCTCGTGTGAATATTCCCAGATTTGCTTGTAGCAAAATATTAATCAGTTTAGTAATTTGCTCACTTCTTAGAGTTCTTTCATTATTTTGTGTTGTGGAAAATGAACTGTAATATGGTTAAATAAATTTCTGCACTTAGGTTCGAAGACTATGGAGACCAATTTCTCTTGATTACCAGCTGTAACAGTGTAACAGATGTGTTAATGTTTTTGTTATTCTGCCTTATTTTTAGTTTAGTGTTACTGTATAGCACTCTCTACATACATGGTATTTTCTACTGCAGAATAACAAGTGACTTTTTGTTTAAGAACTTTGATTCTTTTTTTCTCTGTACTTTAACGCTTCAGCAAGGCATAGCTACCTGGGTTTACTGCGGAAGCTTTAATTTTATCGGTGCAAATCTGGTACTTCTTGGTGTTTGGCACGAGGGAAAGACGTCAATAACCGTTCCCCCCCCCCCCCCCCCCCCCATTCTCTTTCCAGATGCTCTCTAAGTCCATTGAGCAGCTCAAGCAGCCTGGCAGTCACCTGGAGGAAGCTGAAGAAGAGCTTCACGGAGATCACTCGATGCAGGAAGAGCGAGCCCCCGCCAGCGGTGCCAGCGTTAGGGCTGAGAGCAGCAGTGCTGGTGCGGATGACAGAATAGGACAGCAGGTGGGGGCTGTGAAAGTCAAAGAGGAGCCACCGGACAGTGATGAGGATGTTCAAACCCAGCAAATGGAATCTGGGGAGCAAGCTGCTTTTATGCAACAGGTAATAGGCAAAGATTTAGCTCCAGGATTTGTAATTAAGGTTATTATCTGAACATCACGTGCGTTTTCTAGGCTTCAATAAGCGATTGTGGTTTGATTCACTGATTTACCGGTCAATGAATTTAACAAAGGCAGAAGTGCTGTATGCACACTTGAAACATAGCAAAGCTCATCCTTGCAGCCACTAAATGAGAAAATACCTGTTGCAGTCAATTATTCTACATAAATCTTTGCATAATAGCTGATAGACTTTGTATTAGCCCAGGGTTACATTACGTCGCTTCATTCTAGTGAAAGAGAACTCATGTCACGTAGCTTGTTGAGATCAGCAATTGCTGGAATTACTTTCCAGACCTGATTGATGAAACATTCTTCTTCTCTGATTTTGAATCCTCCGACTTTTGCTTTCAGCTCTCTGTATATACTGTATCATACTGTAGTCTTGAACACTGTTAACGTTAGGGTATTTTTTTCCCCTGTAGACAGGTACTGACTGCTATATCAGTGGTCCCAGGCTGGTGTATAAAGTATAATTTAGAGAAGAATACAAGGTGGGTGTAAAGAGGCAAGGCAAGGCACTGCTGTTTAAAAATTGCATTGTTTTCTTTTTTGCACTGCTTAGTTAATTTTTTCATTCTGTCTTATTTGCTGATACCGTCCGCAGAGACATCCTTAAAGGAAGCAGATGCAAATACTGCTGAGAAGCAAAACGCAGCATTAGGTTCCAGTCGGTTGTTAGGATATTGCAGGAAAAGCACAGAACTGTGATCACTATCGTCTGATACCCCATCACTTGGTTTTGTTGTTTGGGTGTGTTGTTTGGTTTTTTTTTTTAATAAAGTCTAATCATACAATATCGCATAACCTTTACCACTAGGTCTCACGGGCAAATACTAAAGTAACGACTGTGCATAAAATGCCGACTTGGCAAGAGGAGACTTCAGCTTGTCGGTGAGCATTTCACCACAGCTGAAAAGCGCCGTGCATTTGTGCAGCCAGCGAGCTGGCGTCCCTTTCCGTTGCCGTGAGATCAGGCAGAGCAAGGCTGGATGCAGTGGAAGGCCCTTGTTTATTTAAGTCTCGACTTTGTCAGGTCCCCGCTGTTCTCCTGCAGAAAAGTGATTTTGGGAGGGGGGGCAGGAAATGCCTTATGGAAACAGGAAGCCCAAGTGATTCATGTGCTGAGGAATGCGGGGCGGGGGGGGGGGGGGCCGGGGCAGTGCTCCCTCTGTTTTTAAAGGCACTCTATGAATTGATTTATTGTCAAAGAAAATAACAAAGCGAGTAGGGAAATTGTTAAGGAAGCTTTCCAGTGAAACATTTCCTTCATATTCCCTTTTGATATGTTTACCTTGTTTTATAGGTTTACTTTTGTTAAGCTAGTTAAAGATTCATTGTATTAAGATCCCCTTTAATATGGATAATCCCAAACTGACCTGGAATCCTTGTCAGGTTTTTTTTCTATTAAAAATATTTATATTTCTAAAGCTGAGGTATTTTAAGGTGCAGTATCCTGTTTCAAAAGAGGTAGCTGTTTTGCCAAATGTAGAAATTGTTCTAAAATATGTTATTAGGATGTGTTGTTTACATTATGTTGCAACCTCTAAAGATACATTATCCTTTTTCCTAGAAGATCTCCAAACAAATGACTAAATAGTTGCTATAAAATGAAAGGCCTCCTGAAACACAAAGGTCATCTTAGATAGGAAAGATTTATTATTTGAGAAGATGCAGGTGATTTTTATGTGTTCTTCATATTTGAACAGAAATCTTACTCCTTGGATGAAAAAAAGCACATTCAAAAAGTGAAGCATATAAAAATCAAATTATATGTTTTCCCATCCTGTATAATTTTAATTTTCTTTGAAGCCTAAGTTCAGCCTCACCAAAAAGGGATAGTGCATCTTTTAAAATACATTTTATTTGGGGAGAAACTTGCAAATGAGACTTTTGTACAATATCACTTCAAAGACATGTATTCACAAAGGACAAAAGATATTTTTATAATGCCATTCAGGTGAGAAACCCCAATATATTAGTGAACTTTAATTTCAGACTCTTTCAAATTTGGATAAAATTAAAATAGAGAAACTACCTGGAACCAGTGAAAAGGAAAACTGGGTTTAAACAACCACATTTCTATTTGATAATTGTCTCTTACATTTTAAATCTACTGTATTTATTTTTATTATAATTTACACCCTTAGAGGTGGTATCTGACTTTGTGTAAAGTTGTTAACTTAGTTGTGCTTTTGCTTTGTATAACCAAATATGTTCGCTACACATTGTTGAAACAATTCAAGCTTTCAGGAGCAAGGTTTTTATTACACTATTCTTACAATGATTACACAAAGTCGTTTTTTTTTTTTGTCTCTTGTTTTATCTCACATCAGCCATTATAAGTTTTAGTGAATGTGGAAATAGTAGTGGTGCATGCTCATTTTCCCATCGTGGCATGTGTCTCAAACATGTGATCATGTATTGGACCATATAGGAAAGGTAAAGGTGAATCCTGGTTTCTTGGCTCCTAATTATCTGAAGTTCAGATGAACTGAAATAATTTCCATGACATTTCTAAAATCTGCCTAGAACCCAGAAGTTGTTGGTCTGAAACTGAGCTTATACCTCTTTGATATCCCTCAAGACCTTCGCAAAACTAGAGCCCACCTGTAAATGTACTGGGGAGGAGGGAATCCGCAAACTTTGCAGGCTTTAAAGCAATCGTGTAAGACAGTGACGTCCTACTTTAGAAACACCTAAGCACTTTCCTGAAGATGTTAAATGCTTTACTGGATGTGACATTTCCTGAACTTTGCTTCAGATCTACAGAGAGAAATAGTTTGTACTGCAAACCTATCTCTGTTGTTAAAGTACATGAGTTTCTACTACCAAAAGAGTTCAAATAATCGTTGCATTCCAGGTCTACAGTTCATTTAAATTGCAAAGGCTCTTAACAGCTTTGATTCTGGTGTAATTTTAACTAAAATAAAATGCTTTCAGTAACATAAGTGTATAAGAATAATTCATTATAACAAAAAAAATCAGATAAAAAGTCAGGTTTTACATTAGGAAGCTTAATTAGCATTAACAGTATAACATTATACTGCTTGCCCTGTTGATTATTATGTATTTAGAATTTCGTGCCTGTAAGTAAATCACACTTTCAACGGGGATTTTATTGAGATGCCTTGTGTTTAAATACTCAGGTTGGAATTAGAAAAGCAGCCATAAATGTTTTCAATTTACAGCATTCCTGTTTTGGAGGCTACACCTAGGTTTTTTCTAAATTATTTGTTTGCCATGCATCAAAGCACCCATAATAAATAAAAAAATCATAATTTAACACAATTCTCAAACTCTGTCCCGCTGTCCAAAAAATAAAGCCAGTTAGCTGCCGATTTAGAAGCAATTACTACTAAATGAGGGAAAATGCTTCATAATATTTACATACTCAAGACAGACACACATTACTGGAATGTAGGTACTGTAACATTAGCCTTTTTTTCATCTCCTGGCATTAACAAAATAGGATTACAAGCTGAATGCCTCAGCAAAGCAGGAGCACTCCACTCATCCTTTCTATTCAGCAATTCATTCGTGCACTATCGTCATTCCATCTTCATCATCATCAGGATCACCAGACTTCCTCCATGTTACTTAAGCCAACTATACCCTGTTTTTATCTTCACTGGCATTCTGAGGTAAAAAAAAAAATCTATAAACATTAGTCCCAAGCACCATTCTAAAAATGTTTACTTATTTCTCCCCCTTACGAACACTTCGCAATTTGCAGCCAAAATTAGCTAAGCCAAGTTAATTTCCTTATTGTATTCTGTCCCACTAGCAGCACGTCCTACTTATCCACTTAAGAGATGTTTGTTTGCTTTTCATTTATTTGTTTAGTTTCTGATTTCCTTATGCAGTTCCCATCATCTGGGTGGTAGAGGGGCTTCTGTACCTCATTTCTCAGTGGAGGAATATAGCCTAGAACATCATATGCCAAATTGCTGTTCAGGCAAAGAGAAGAAGAGCATCCTGGATAAAATTATCTTCTCTATTGCTCTAGAGCAATATTCCCAGTGATTTTTGTGGAATTTTACCATTCTGTTTGGTAGACACTGTGCTTTGCGTTTGGTTTTTTTCTCTTTTAACTCAGCCTAATTTGGAATTAGATTTTAAGGCAAAACCCACAATTAGCTCCAACTGCATAGCCAGTGGAAAGGCTGGGTTTCTCAGCTGTGCTTGCGCACTCACACACACAAACAGAACTGGGAAGGGGATCCTTCGGGCATGTCCTGGTTTCTGGTCCCCAGTTGCTGAGCTCAAGTGTCACAGTCCTTTCTATCATGTTGATTCTGGCCCATAACTCATCTAGCCCATACAGGATAACTTCTCCCATGACCTGTGGGCATGCACAGCTATTGGAGACACACACACACCCACCCCCCCAGGGTTTCCTACAGCAGCAGCTGAGATTTGAAAGGGTACCAGCTTAGTGATGTGAAAGCATTTAGCAATGTCTAATTCTCTGTGATGCCTACGTGGGGGCCTTAGTCACCAGAGTTGTTTTGACAGACCAGATACTTACTTGTAAATGATCCAGTGCCTTAATTAGTTGATTAAATGAGATGTTTTGAATCTGGCTGTGGAGCCTCTGTGGCATTTCTTTTACTTTACTTTCCATGGTTGCCTTGAAGTCACCGTATTGACTCTAACACTACATAGCCCTGAAATGTAAGGGAGGTCGGTGGGAGGATGTGCTGTTTAAAAGTTCCCCTCTGCACACTTGGTCCTTCCAAGGTGGTAGCACATTACAGTTTTGGCCTTGAGAAGAGCTGTGGAGGGCAGGAGAAATGGAAATGTAAGTTTGGAACAATGATGTCGGACTGCCAAATAAACCTTCTACTGCCTCTCTCTTCCTCCCTAAATGAGCTTGTAAGCATATGCTTACATGTACTAGCTCAATTCACTTTTTTTTTTTGTTTGTAGGCTACCTTAGTTGTCTCCTTTGATGCCTTCAGGCAGTGAGTGAGGCACTAACCTTGTACTCTCCTGCCCTTCTTCAAGTCTGTGAGTGCACAGACCCCATGCAACCCCTACATGACACAAGCCAGCACTATGATTTCTGGGATCAAACATGAGCCACAGGCTGTCCAGATGGAGCACAGGGGGGCAGAGGGCTGTGTAGTTGGAGCTGGTTTTCGTTCATCTGCATAAGGGAAGCCCCATCTAAATATTTAGCCAGCTTTCTGTCATCTTTACTCCTAAGGTCCGGTATTGAGTTTTTAACTGTGGTTTTCAAAAATGTAGTTCGTTCTTTATCAAATGCTACAGGAAGAATGATTATTTTTTTTAATGCCAATTCTATGTGAAAGTGCATAATAATGAGAATTTTTACAGGGAATTTTCCTTTCCTGGTTGGATTTGAAAATGCTCCATTTTTTCAGAGAGTATCAAATCTACTTTCTTAATGAGCACCAAGGAGGTGATTGTTATTTTTGTCTCTCCTACTGTAAACCTTCAGTTACAGAAGGCAATAAGACTTTTTATCACAAAAATTAAATCAAGACCTGAACTGTCTGACTAACCACATGGCATTGCAACATAACAAAATTATTTTGTTTCACTGATACCTGCAGAGAATAATGTTGACAGTGCTTTTATTTTTTTGATCCAATTTTTTTTATGCTTCTTTTCCTCCTTCAGATATTTACGCTATAGCACCTGATACTTCTGTTACTGCTCCCTTTTGTTAGAGAAAGCAGCATGTAAGGAAACCACTGGGGCAACGCTAGGCAAAATTACTTAATCGGGGTACCTAACTAGCATGAATTGGAAGTCTGTAAGTCCAGATCCCAGTAATTATCACTTCACATTTTGACAGTCAGGTGATACTACTTTCATACCATCGGGCAATTTATCATTTCCTGTATCAGACAGCTCAGGCTTTTATTGTTGTCATGGAAGAGGATTATGTGATCTTGGAAAGCTGCTGCTTTAAATGGTTCATTTTTTGGAAGAATTCTGGTTTTGACGTCTGAATCTCTCTGCCAGACACACATATGCACACACACACACACGTTTTCATTTTCTTCCTTCCCTTAAAAATATGAGACTGAATGAATGCAAGGCTCAGTATATTGCTGGCTAAATCTTCATAAAGCTCTGTTGTTTAATGTCCTGGAAGAGCAGCTCAGCCCAAATGCCTTTGAGACATAGGTGCTCTAATGCAGAAAGCAGTGCGTACTCTGTCTCCTCTCATGTTCTTGCCTGTGACCTTTGGATCCCCAGGAGACCACGGAGGTCTTTCTGTTCACACTGCCTGTATTTCCTCAGCAAAGGATCTCGTGGAAATTACAGCTATGAGATTGCAGCAATGCAGCAGTGGCAAGGGCTAAAGAAGGCTTTGCTCAGGTTCTCTGTAAAGCAGCTAGTGAAGCATGTAGGATTCGATTTCCAACCCTTTCCTTAGTCTTTTCCTTTTGCTTCCATCAAGACGGGCACCATGATAGTTTTTAGGTGGCAGCTTGCAGTTTTTTAAAGCAGTTATCTATTATTGAACAGACCCAGAAGGATCATGGGGCAGAAAGGCTGTTGGGAAATGCTCTCCCCCTGTGCGTAGAGGGATAGCTACCAAGACCAGCTGCTTCTAAGGATTGCTCCCCTGAAAATACAAGTTGGAAGAGTCACTACACATCAGAGAGCATGGCTCCATCACTCAACCACCTGACTGCACACAGGGACAGGCTGTATCAGGTTTGCTTAATTTCTTATCCATTTTGATACCTTGTCATAGGGCATCAAAGGGTCCCAAGCCCAACAGTACATCCTTTGACATCTTCCTTTCTTTCTACATCTTTTTGGTTCTCACCATTTATCTAAATTTTTTACAGGTCTTTTATCACAGTTTCCCATCAGTTTCTGCATAGATTTTAGTCTTCTGAAGCTACTGACTTTCTACAGAGAGCTTCAGATCTTCTCTGTTAGTGTTTCTGACAGAAAAATAAAAATGGTAATGCTGAAGGCAGGTGCATCACCGGAGGCTCAGCCCAGGGACACCTGGCTTCAGTAGCTCTGGTTTGGCCATTTCTGTGGGTAATTAGGCCTCGCTAAGGATGCTAATGATTTCAGCTAAAATACATGCAGCACTACCCTTTGTGCTCTGTGAGTTTTTTCATAAGAATCTCCATCCCTTCTCAGGCAGGCTCTGAGAACACAAACAGAGGCAGCACAGGACCAGCAAGAAAAAAGGGACAGGAGCAAGATTCATTCCTGCAGCAAGAGAATGAGAATGAGCACAGGGACTGTTACTTATCCGTGTTGATGGATAATGCACTAACCAAGAAGGCTGCTCATTTTTCCAAGTCCTCTCTGAGACGCTGGATTTCAAACAACTGCTTTCAAGTTAGGTACTATTATATGTCATTATTATAGTAGCTTGGACCCTCCTGTAAAAGTAGTAATCCTTTCTTTCACCTCTCTGGCCCTTTCCCTGCAGCTTTTAATGAAAGAAAAAGACTCAAAGCACACTAACTCAGTTTCATTTTCAAGTTCTGGTTTCGTGCAAGAACCTGCAAGTTTGGTAAGAAGCTATGTCAGGGATGAGCTGACCCAGGGGTTTTGCAGTCGGCACGCTGAAGCCCATGCTCGTTCCCAGCTCCATCTGGGTCCAGCTCTTTGAGCGACCCCGTAGCTGCATTCCTGAGCCTTGCACTGTTTCATTGGCAAGCGGTTCCCACAGCTGTTGACCACCAAGATGCTTTCAGGCTGTGAAATCCATGGTGTAAAGCACATTCAGTCAGAGAAGAGGCAGTGGGTTCAGCCTGGTGGGATTCCATACCCACAGAGGCACAGCATTTGTGAAGCCGCTGTCGTAAAGGTGGGCTGCAGGTGATCACCACAGAGAGACAGTTTCGTAACAGTTTCCTTCATAGATTTGGTTTTCAGTACCCTGTCCTAGAGGCCATGACTAAGTGGATCGTTTAAGCCTGAAAGGGTTCTGTGAACTTAGCTCATCAAGGATACAAAGAAGTCAGTGTTTGGTTCCCTTTCTTACTGTCACAGCCACCTGCACATTCAGTGTCATTGCAAAAGGCTGAATATTAACTTATAGACAGGTACTCCAAGTAGGTTAGGTACATTTGGAATGTAAATTGGAAGGTAAATTTTTGGAAGCTTTTTACATCTTCTTACCAGGATCAGCTCTACTGTCTCTACCTGCTCTTCTGCATGATTACTTCAGCTAGTAATTACGGAAATCACAAGACAGGGGCACTTCATGTTTGATGCATAGCAAGTTATTATTCATGTAGTGCTGGTGTTTCCTACTTTTTCTTTCTTCTGCTTTAATATAGATGCTAAGTATTGAAAAGGAAGAAAAAAGTACTTTTCAGGTGAAGGGTTTAGAAATGGAGGAGGATTTGGCAAGCTGGAAAGGAAGCATACAATCCTGCTGAGATTAGTTGCATTCAACATGCAGAATCCTGTAAATCATAGAATCATTTGGTTGGAAAAGACCTTTAAGATCATCAAGTCCAACTGTACCTGCCCACTACTAAACCATGCCTCTAAGTCTACCGGTCTTTTAAATACCTCCAGGGATGGTGGCTCAACCATTTCCCTGGGTAGCCCATTCCAGTGCCTAATAACCCTTTCAGTGAAGAATTTTTTCCTAATATCTAATGCATGCAACAGTAACATGTTAAGGACAAATACATACATATTTTGCTCTTCTGTGTGACAAATTTCATCCATTGAATGAAGAGTTTATGCCTAACAAAACCAGGATATTCAAGCCCTGCAGCTGACTACGCAGCCGAGATACTTTATGCAAAATTAGAAGCTGGAAAATCCCCTACCAAAACCCAGACCCACTCCTCAGCTATCGCCTTCTCCACAGATCACTATTACAGTGCTGTTGCATCGGCAGTGGACAACTACGGGTCACTGCTGCTGCTGTACTCGATCCCTGTATTGCACAGCTCCTGAGAAGTGCTGTACTGGAGGAGGTCCTTGGGGCTTATAGCAGGTCTTTGGAACAAGGTATAGGAACCAGAACAGGAAAAACAAAACCGTCTAAGTCCTTTGGTCTGAGTAATTCACAGAACTGAATTACTTTAACATTGGCAGAAGCCACTGGACTGAATTTCACATGCTTTCGTAGGCCTAAGCACATGACAGCATTGTAAGAGCAAAGAAATGCTACCAAGTTCTCATTATAGGCTAAATCTCCTCTGAGCCATTGAAGCAGCTGTGATGGTTCACAGGGACAGAGGCTTCTCACAGCATATAGCTTGTGTCCCTAGGATGGATAATGCTGGAGAAGCACCAAAAAGTGAAAGGCAGATCTGCTTTCCAAGAACATATTTTGCAAAGACAGAAGAACAATTATGCCCAACACTACCACAGTGTTTCTCCCCTGCAGTGAGTAACTCCTCACCAGAAGCTTCCCCAGCCCCTTCTCCCACCCACAGGTGTCCCCTGGTGTACCAGCCCCTCTGCCAAGCTCTCCAGGTTCACCCCATTTCTGACCATCAGAAGGCATTAGAGAACCTTTTGGGAAGGGCCACTAGACTTTAATTACTGCTGCTTCACAGGCGCACTTGGCCACCCCACGGTGGGGTTGGCTCCTGGCAGGGAAGGGACGATGGCTGGTGGCCAAGGCCAGCTGGGGAGCGGACAAAGAGGCATCCTCCTTTCTCTGGCACTGCTGTGGGACATAACGGTGAGGGGAGGCAGAGGAGGTGAAGCAGCAGCCGTAAAACATTTTACAGGACACCTTGCAGTCAGGCTTGAGAGCCCTCCTCAGCTTGGAGAGCAGTCCCGTCCCCTCCTGATGATGACAACATTACTTCAGCCACAGGCTCCAGATTTCCACCTGCTGCAAAGAACTTTCGCTATTGCCTTTGTTCTCAGAAAACAAGATGGTAACGAGGGATTAACTCCCTTGCCTTTTAACTGATTGTTTTAATCCATTTTATAGAAAGTTCAGGCTAAACAATTTAAGTTGAAATGCACCCATCCTTTCAGGGAATGGAAGAGTTCAGACAGTTAAAGAAATGTTAAAAAAAAAGAAAAAAGAAAAAAAAAAAGAGCTCTGCCAGCTACTACCAACATGAGTCGTTGGTTTTTACTTTCCTGTCATTGTTGTCTCCTTTAATTATTATAGATTCACTGTTAAACACAAGTTTTTCTGATTAAATAATGGAGATTAGTTAGTGAAGAAAGCATTCAAAGGAGCAGAAAAAAAATAATCCCCAATTCCTAATTCTCCGTACTGACTACATCTTGAATCTCACTTCAGTAGCTTGAGAAATACTATAACTGCTAAAGATTGAACCAAGAGTATCAATGTTCTGTCATCTTTGTTACACTACTTTTTAAAGATAAACTGACATTTATTTATCCATCTGGAAGCTTTTACTTTGATTTCATTGAATTATGATCAATTATTAAACTTAATACCGTAGTTCAGTGCTGGACCTGAAATCACAGAATCACAGAAGTTCCTGTTGTTTCTTATCTGAGCATTCTGGATCAAGATAGATAGATAAAGTGAAGATGGAATATCTAAAATGCTTATAAAATTATCCAGTATACATTTCACCAGAAAACAGTGAGATACTTTTAAAATTTACTTTCATGGACAGGTTTTTATGGCTGAGATGGTTTTCCCTGAATTCTTAATTCTCTACAAGTTAGAAGTATTTTGCCATCTCCAGAATTTATCATTTATAGGAAATGTTCCTGTACATCATCTCCTAAAAATCTTAAGGGCTGGACATTTAAATCGGCGACCTCACTGATTTAATAGCTCCTCCCAAACTGCTTCGCAGCCTTTTCCCTATTGTGCAAAAACATAACAAAACAGAAATACCCGTGATTTAATTAACCACTCAAAGATGAGTCAGAAATAGAATAGCAAGTGTTCTAGCTGATCTTAATAGTGCAGTGACAAGTAAATCCAAGGATGACAGATGATCCCACTGCCTAGCAATTCTTCTGACTGTATTATGGCATGGATAAGCATGCCGTCTTTTCTAACAACTGGCCATGAAAACAAAGAAATTTGAGTTCATATTGCTGTGGAAAACAGAACTGAAACAAGAATTCATTATTAATACATGTTTGGAGGGCCCAACTCTTGCAAAAGACTGATGGAAGTATGTAAGGATCTCATTTTGTACGATACCCAAGATGTTTCTCTTAACTTGACTGGGAGGGTTTTCCTTTTTTCCTCTGAATCGGAGCATCAGCACTACCCTCCAGTGTAAACCCAGTAATGCTCCTTGAATGTTCACATGCTTAGGGCATTTGGAGCTGCACCTTTAATAATAAATAAATAAGGAATGAACTTGTTTGGCATTTCAGGCCAACAACCAAAGCCAGGGAGCCTGGTGAGTGTGCTACTATATTCCCTTTAACTTCATTTTTGTGGGCATCATGCATTTTTAAAATGGTTATACATTTCCTTGAACCAACGTAATATAAAAGATTTACTGTTACAGTTTGTGTGTGGCCAGGCAATGGCATATGGAAAACATGTTTCCTGCTATTTAATTTAATTACTCTAATCACGTGCCAGCCCCGGGCATGTCATTCTGGACCTCTGAGGCTCTTTGTCTGTCAAAGAGATGGACAATATCTTGGCTTTGTTTAGTTGCTCTGCAGGCTGTAGATAAAACCACTGAAATACTGACTGTTTGTTTAACCAAAACTTTGCATTTTAACCATTTGGCTTTGATTTTTTGTTTTACAAGAAAAGATGACATTTTGGCCTTGGTGAGCTGAAAAGGAAATATTAGGGATACGAAGAAGAACTGTCACTTTCGGGGCTTAATAGATGAAAAAGAATACTCCAGCCTTCTGGTCAGAAATCAGCTTTGTTAGTAGAAACTTAAGACATGTGTCACTGTTATTTTAGAGTTGCCTGCTAGCAAGGGCAGCTGGAGAAGTCCTGTTTATAACTGCTCCATTCTAATACAGTCAGCCCTTCATTCAACAGATTCGGTAGACTTTAGTTTCTTTAATTTTAATAGATGAAACTGTAATGGATGAAACTAATTATTATTCCATAGCAAATAACTGTACCAATAATGTTGCATCCAGGTGTAAGTTAGCTTTTATGTTAACACCCTACAGTTATTTTCATATAAGAAATAGCTGCAAATTACAGCTTTAAGTCTTTTAACAAAAGTTTAAGAGCAGATAGGCAGATTACAGTACTTCATTCATATTATAAGCCCCAAATCTACAGAGAAATTAATCACACCCTTAGCTTTAAGTATGTGCTTAACACCACCACTTCCTTCACTTGTAAGCAAGTGCTCAAGTCCATGTTTTCCTGCATCCAGAAGTGACACTACGGAGAACTTTAGGATCTGTCAGGATGTAATTTCTAACAATCGTGTTGTCAGAAGAGGAAAGAATAAGAACCAGCTTTTAATCAAGTTAATTCCATCTTATGAAGAATTCCTACACATAGAAAGACTATTCTTACGTTTTGGGAAACTGAGTGAACTTCAGTCACTATAAGTTTCAACAGTAAATTAATTTATCTCTTTATATGGTAGCGTGCCAGTGTCCTGCCACAGTAGTTGTCAAGCTACATGGTATGGAAGAGGGTGGGAGAAGGTCTATGAATATGCTCTCAGAAGGTCTGCACCATTAGAGGGAAACATTGGATAGGGATGGGATGCAAAAGAAGGAGGTGCCCATCTGAGCAGAATTTACATTTTTCTGATATTTCAGTGTATGTACTCTCCGACTGGCTTGACTTTCCCCCCTGTTTTCTAGTGAATCAATGAGATACAAAGAAATAAATATTATTTCCTCTAAGTTGCACAGTACAGCAACAGAAGAGTGAAAAATACTGAACTGCAGCTCCTGTCCCATTTAGCTTTGAGCTAACCACTAGATGACACTACTTCCCACTTAGTTACAGGTGTGGGCTTATGCTCCCATCTACCCATACACCAGTTCGTACACTTAAATGCTTCTCCACCAAAGGACTTCAAAAAGAACATTGTACAGGAATTGCCTTCACCACTATACATTTTGATGAATTTTGTAGTTTCTGTATATACCTGTAGGTATTTAGGTATGTGCACGAAGGTATACACAGGCATTACCAGCAGTGCGCGCGTGTCTTTGCATGATTTATAGAAAACACGTATTATAACTCACTGTGCAAGTCTTTAGGGTGTTGTAACTTAGCAGGCGTTGATGACAGCCCTACTTAAAAGAAACCAGAGGAACTCCAAGAAAAACTTAATAGGCTGGAGTTTGTGGAGAACATTCCCCTTGTCCCCTGCCCCCCCCCCCCCCCCCCCCCCAAAAAAAGGATGCTGTATTGGCTTCTGCAGTGATTCTGGAAAGACTGGGCATAGGGAAAAAATATCACGCTGAGGAGTCAGGCAAGAGCAGGCTGCACTATTCAAGTCCAAAAATGACAAACGGTGAGAAGAAGGAGAAAAACACAGAAGGGCTGCCATACATATCCATAAGGCTGCTGCCACTGCGGTTTTTAAATTAGGAACAATGAACTTTCCAGAAGGACGTGTGGAAAGAATCTCACATTTCTAAAAGCCTGATTTTCAGAAATCCAGAAGCTCCAGATTACTTGAAAAACAGCTCCTCCAAAGTTATGTTTATGCTACTAAATTCCATGCACAAGAGCATGAGGATATGGAAGCGGAGTAATAGCACCTTCCTATACACTTTTATTTTTGCCGATGTCCACAAGCATCTTGCTTTGTTAGGATTCATCTCAATGATTTATAACACATTTGATCTATATGTCCTATAACTATAATACATATGCTGTGTGATATACTTAATTTAAAGAGTGTCTTAAATAGCCATACTAAACCACATCTTTAAAATCTGCCTGTTGTCTACTAGTGTGACAATGTACTACTGTAGTCAAAGTAAAATTAAGACTTACTTTTTGGTTTAGTAATCTAAATTTAAAATATTAAAATTATTCTTCATTTTGCACATGTTTTAATCCTGATCCCCATAACTGTGGCGATACGGGTTGTGTAAGACCTAATCCTCTATCACATTAGCCAAGCACTTCTGTGCTGCTGTGGAAGGGCACCTGCAAGCAGGGAGGGCGAGCCTCCTTCTCCTGACAGGATGTTCTGCTCTGTTTACATCTCACATTCTATCATAACCCATTATTTTAGCATTATTTCTTCTGTTTTAATGCAAAGACATGCTACTAAAATGTGGTAAAGCTTTACAGTCATGAAATATGAAGTCCACTAGATGATCACTAGCACTAGATTAGCGAGCAAGCTATTTCTGCTTAATAAGCCGTTTTTGTTAAATCAAGTTTGTCATAAGAGATGGAAGCTCAACTGCCGATATGTAGACTTCAAGAAATTACATTGCCCTTAGTAGTGTCAGCTTTGCTGTGTCTATGTGACAGTTCAGTTAATGTAATGTTTCCTGTAGTTCTGTTGAATGCTTGGGAATTGTATTTACAGATAAAATCTGTCCCATTCACCACTAAATTCTTCCAGGTTACAGCAGTATAAATCCATAGTCCCTATAAAAGAGCAGTGATACACCGTGGACACAGCACCGTATTTGCAAAATTATGTTTCTAAATCATCTGTCAACAAAGAGAGATATGTTTATCTGTTTGCAACCAACAACTTAACCAGATCCACGTAAGAACTGAGATTTTCTCAGCAGTTTAAGGATGCCCCAGGAACAACCATGGCTGGAATCAAGGCTACCTAAATTGCAACCATAAGCAATGTAATCAAAATCAAAGGTATAGTTTTATCCCATGCATGTGTTATTTGGACAGGTTAATTTATTGGGGATTATGGATCTGAGGAGAAAAGACATCTAATTTTAAGCATAAAAAAAGAAAAAGCTGAGAAATAACATGTTAGCCGGAGGTTTTGCTTGTTTATTAAAATGCTGTCCTGTATTTAATCTAAACAAGTGTAATTACTTTTTCAGACTTTGATTTCCTCTGCAAATCTCGTGCTCTTACATTTCATTTAGACAGGGCATTTTATGCAAGTTGCTTCTTTTTCACCCATTTCCTACACTTTCTTAAATTTGTCAGTAAACTCGCTTGAGCCTCCCTCCAGAGACTGCTTAGGAAGGGAAAAAGCTCTCCACTCTATTCAAGGCTAAGCACAAGATCTGGGAAGGTTAGAGTATGCAAAAGCAGGCAAGCCAAGGAAGCAGCTTATCTTCAGACCTGGATCTGGGGCTTGCTGCGGTAAGCATACCCTGGTGATGCATACGCTACCTACGCAGGGACGAGTTCCCTGCTCAGTCTGATTGTAAAAGCACACAGTGTGAGCTTTTGCATTGCTTTTGATGGGAAAGCAATATAAAAGAAGGTTTAAGTCACTTTTGTTCTCTCCTTCTGACAAAAGGACTTTAAATTACAGTGACCCAAGAAATGCAGTCATTCGGGGCTAGCCTCTTCTCTTTCTCAGGGCTGGGAGCCTTAGGAGGAAAGCACCTCAGTTATAGCTGCTACACTTATGGAAAAGAAATTATGACTTAATGATGTTTCACTCCTGCCCTGTAGTAAAGGGCTTCTTGTTAGCTGGGTCTGAGATGGCAGCAGGGAAAAAAACAAAACAAAACAAACTTTCCCCAAGCTGAAAGGCAGCAAATCTACTTCAAAGTACAAGATTGAGAAATCAAATGGATGCGAACCAAATTCAGAAAGTGGAAAGTAACATATGCAGCTTTGCACAGTGCTGGAGATGGAGATAAAGTATTTATTAGGAAATGATTCAAAGTCCTCCCCCGTCTCACCCTCGCATATTGCCGAGGGAGCAGAAACAAGTTTTTTGGAGCACTGCAAACAGTGACTGAGGTAACAAGCAGCCAAATACGACCTTTGGGGTCTACCTGGGACTCGCATGTACCTTCTAACAACTGCTGTGAAACCTCTGTCCAAAGTCACTGCATTTGGATTATCATTTTAAGTGCCTTGCTGAAACTTTTGCTTCTGTCCTTCACTGGGATTTGGATTAGAATAGTCTACCATATTGCAGACTATATCAAACTCACTTCCAATGCATGGTATGGAGCAGTGCTGTTCAAAACATGTTTTACACTGAGAATATACCGGTGGAATAGAAGAAAGTTTTATTTTCAATAAGGAGAAAAAAAGTACCCTTCCACACATAGCAATTCAGGCAGTTTATAGTGAGGAGTTGTTAGGAGGAGTTATTGCTTCCCCACACCTTCAGTAGCATAAAGAATTCCTTTTAAGCCAATCTGAAGACAAAATCATTCAGTGTTAAAGTCCTACGACAATGCAATGAGATTTTGATCATGATAGTTATGAATTGCATCTGGCGCTTTCAAATCTACATTTTAGCTAAGACTGCAATGGTGAGGTTCTTCCTGACATAGAATCATGTGTGGAGATGGTTCCTGCAAATGGTAAGGTATGTTTCTGAGCTCACAATGAATGCAAGAGACCACACAGGCAAAGAAAGAAAAAAAAACAAAGCAAAAAAGCCAACCAAACCAAAGACAAGAGCAGAAAAAAAAAGAAAAAAGCATCAGCAGATGCAAAAAAGAAATGGCTTCAAGCTTGCTAGAGGGAAGCTCTTGAATTTTGAAAAATAAAAGACGGAGCTATATGAAACTATCTCTGTGAAATGAGTTACACCTACAGCACACTCCTTTTCTAGCAGTTGATCATTTTACTAAAATCGTTGTAATAGCTAGTTTTATGTGCTTGAGGTAGCGAGTAGTGTCCAAGGCAAAAGATTTATAGTTTGCTCCGGGTATAACGGTATGAGAGAAACTGGCTGCCAAATGGGGCTGCGATTTGAAGAGGGCGCCTTTGGTTTGGTAGGTGGTGTATTTGTTCTGCGGCTGGAGTTCACTAGAAGAAGTTGTTTGATGCACTGGCCAACGATAACTATCTTGGGAGAGGGAGAAACCCAAATCCTCCAAGTTTCAAGGAGAGAGCAGAATGAAATACTTGGGTATGTGGAAAAAAAGAAGATGACAAACTCCATGGCGACATGAAGTAGATCAAGTCATGGGGCACTTTGTGGTTTATCACTTAAAAAAAAAAAAAAAAGATTTATTGACCCCCAAATCATGGTAATTTTTAGTATTAAATGGACCTCTTTTGAAGACTAAGCTGCTTGAAAAGAGGAGACAGTAGTTTTGGAACGGAGCCCTCAGCTTTAGAAATAACACTGCTGGTTTGGCTCTGCTTCCAATATCATTGCCTAGTTTTAAAGCTTTTCAGCAGGACTTCACTCCAGTCTGGTGACCAGTGTGAATCACTGTGGAGTAGATTAACAGAGTGTTTTCCCAAGGGTCTAATCTCGTTTTAGGATCAGAATACAAACAGCAGCAAAGCATCCTTAAGACCCAAGGAGTCCTAGGAGCAAGCTCGCAATTCAGCCCTGGTCAGCGTTCGCGTTACCTTGGGGTCCATGGCATCCCTTGGAGCATCCAGAATTCTTCGAAAGTTCTGACATTTCTGCTCTGACCTAAAGCTTTACCTTTCCATGCTGAGTGCAGCTCTTGGCTTTCCTGTGAGAATGGTGTTATATATATAACATCTTATCCTCTAAATCCTGCCTGCTGAGTGGATTCTTCCTTTCAAGCTCGCTTTTTATTGCTAGAGGGAGAGCTTTTTGAGGAGCTGTGTCGGTATTCCTTCTCTTTTGCTTGATGTTTTTTTATGCTATTTTAACACTCCTGAAATCAGGGAAGAGCTTTGCACTTTTGAACCAGCTTCAGTCCTTCCAAGAGGCAAGGAGAGACACTGATTGAAAGTTTGCTAAACTGCTTGCATACCTCTACAAGGAGGACACCGGGCTAGTCAAATGCAGATTAAGGTCTTTCCAAGTTATTAACCAGAAAATTCCTTTATTGTTGCTGGATTTGGCATTTTGACATCAAGAGACTGATCAATATAATTAAAAAAAAAAATAAAAATGCTGTGGACCATATATGAGGGTTATAGATATAAAAAGAATTAGGAAATATAGCAATAAGTGATTCCAAGTCACTGATGCCACAGAGAATCTGTGCAAGAAGGGGCAGTGGTAAATGATGTGGCCAGGAACAATAAAGCACATATAGAAATGAAGAAGGAGAAGTTAGGCGTTAGGCACACTTCAGTCCCGTTCAGGTCACTGGCTATTACAATGTATATGAACTTCTGTGAAGTCATTTTAAGTAAAGCCACTAAAGTGCTTAGGCACCTTTTTTGAAGGTGCCTACTTGCCAGTAAGTTTGTGGGCAACTTCCTCAAATGTCCATGCAGGTAATGCAAGGGCGTGCTCTACTATCTAACGAAAACATTTGTGTATTTACTTATGCATGCAAAACCAGTGACAACAATGAAGTGCTCATGTGTGAGAGGAGCCTATGTAACTAATGGTGGAGACAGCAGGCCCATAGGCAGCCCCCTCAGAAGGCAGGGGACGTGTCGCATTCTCAAAGTCACTTCATGTACTCTCAGGATTATTAAAGGCTTCTCTGTGTGTAAAAGGATGATAAGTGTGTTTAAACAATACGCAACAACAACAAAACTTGTGTGCAAAATTCCTAGCTTTCTGTAATAAAAGCCTGAAGTGAGGGTTCCTTAAAAACATATCATATGAAAAAGTACCAACAATATTTTGAATATATTGCAAATTAAAATGAGCACACATTTTTGCATGTCACTCCACTGCCTTTTCTCGTGTTACAGTTAGGTCAGAACTAAAAAAAAAAAAAAATACAGGGACTGTAGTAAGTACCATAATATAAAATTATATGTTGATTTTTCCATGGGCTATTAATATCTTGTTACTGTGAGACTGTACTGGTTGGCGGTTTCTGGCTTAGTGGTGTTTGGCTTGTAGGTAAAGGAAAAAAGAAAAAAAAATAGAACAAGACCACCTCTGACATGAATACTGACCTCCAGCTGCTATTTTATGTAACTCATTTTTTGTTATTTCCACATTTTTACCTTTAGTAGACATTAAATAGCATTACATCTTCTTAGCCTGTATACATTTTTGTGCATTCTCAAAAAGTATGTGCAGAAATACTTTTATCTTGCTTACAAGTTTCACTAGTATCAAGATCAAGACTCTCTTAACTTCTGGATCCTGGGTGGAATTCCAAGGGACATTCCAGTGGGTAGTAGAGTAGAAGAAGTAAAATTGCCAGTAAGGGGAAGAGAAGAATTTTCCCTTGCAATCAGTCACAGGAGAGGGTGGGGAAAATAGTGTAGGAGTGGTGCCTAATGACATTTAGACAATCTTAAACACACAGAGCCATAATCCAACCTGCTTTCCTTCTTCCCCTCTTTCAAGTATGATTGTATTCCTAAATATCTAACAACAGAAAGTTGAAGAAGTTCCATTTTTATCTCTGGGACAAACTCGAATTTCCCTTTGCTTGTGAAATGACTGAGAATTAGGAGACGGAAAACTTACCGTGTAGCTTGTAAAGGCTAGTGCTATTTAGTTATCGGTATAAAAACCTCGGGACTGCGTTTGTAGGGGGTTGCTAATGGAATACAGAACCTTTCGCCTTTGGGTCACTGGATCCAATCTGTCTCTTGTGGATAGTGACCAAAGTTTGCTACAATTTAAGTTTTCAGCGCCCTATATAAATTAAATATGTAGAAATTAAAGACGGAAAAGACCTGTTACAGCTTGCAGCCTGTCCCCCTACCAGTACAGAATTGTTCTCTCTAGTGTATTTCCCAATTACCGATTTTCCAGTTCCTAGTAGGTCCTGTCCACCCTGCAGAGCAAAGCAGCTGGTATTAATTGATATCTGAGTTTAACTGGGTCCTCGTGAACTCCCCGCGCTGGCACCAGAGCTGTAGGAGGGATTTGGCAGACACCTCTCTGCTGCCTGCCTCCGCGGGGGGCACGGAGCAGGCAGCAGGCCAAGGAGCACCCGTATCCCCCCACTCCTGCTGGGGACGGGGGAGCAGGCAAAAGTCCCAGCTCCTTCCCACCCTGTGCAAAATATCTTATAATACAGGGGGATTACTGAATCTCATTTTCACTGCCTCACTTATCCCCCTTTAAAGTCCTACCAATGTCCCTTCCATAACCAAACAGCTGCAGGTCATAGTTCCAAATTGTAGGTCTGATGGATTAGTTCGGGTAGCTAAAGGGAAGGTCAGATATTTGTTCAGACATCGATATGGACTAAAATTTTCCCAAAGTTTGGAAGAGATTTGGAAGTTTGCTTGGGGCTTCTTTTTGATTTAAATAACAAGGTTTGAACCCTATTATCTTTTACAACTTCCATTTGCAAGTGATTAGCTACGTTGCAGAATGCCCGTTATTAAGTGCTAGGAACTGCATAGTGACAACATTAAAGTTAGTCTTCTAAGGTACCTGATGACTACTACTGGCTATGGTGCTATAGATACACATGGGCTTTGTAGGCTTAAAAAGAAAAAAAAATTACAACAAGAAAACCACACTACCAAAAACCAAACCAGTAACAGTGGCCCATTTCAAAGTAATAGAAACATGTAATAACTAAACCAGTTCTCATCTCTAGAAAGGAGTCCGAGTGGGGCTACTTTAGCTTACTCGCCTTTGAGTGCCTCAAGGTGCACTGAGACAGTGCAGAGCATAAGTGGGATTTCCTCAGCACTTCTAATTTTGGCCACATGTGCCTGTCCCCCAGACTTTATAATCCAACGCTTCCTGCTAAAAATACTGGAAACACAAATGCAGCCTTCAAATTATCACAGCATTTTTAGAAAGAAAACTGAACTGTGTCACCGTTGCTCCCTCCAACACCTGAAACGTCGGAGAGGGTGGGGTGTGGGAGCCGCCCCCCACGCCCCGGCCCACTGCTGGCAGGTGCCACTGGAGGAGCAGAGCTTGCTGCAGCGCAGGACTCCCAAGTGCCCCGTAAAATGCAAGTGTCTCCATTCGCAGCCCAGCTGATGACTGCTGTGTTCCTGGAGTTCACTTATTTCTGATATTCACAATGTCTCAGCTGTTAAAAAATTCAAGCGATCATAAAGGAGGATCCTTTGGGTTTCAGAAATATTAAAAATCAGGTGGTTTAAAAAAAGCAAAGAACATAAAACAAAAGAACACCAAACAGGAACACGAGTAGTACCAAAAATATTGCAGTGAATCTGCAAAGGGGACACTCTGCACTTTTTTTCCAAGGTAGAAGAAAAACCCACAACTCTGTGTTGTGAAATGTCTTTTTAAACACAGATTTAGAGAATGAAATTGAGGGTTATAAACCAGTAGCCAACGAAAGCAAGAAAGGCTGGAATGTTGGTAACCAATGGCAAGCACAGGATCCAAGCAAAACATCTTGAATTGCTAGTACTGTAATAAATTACAGTTTTCACTTTTGTATTCTGCAAGTGAAAACAGCACTAAGTCAAGCTTGAGAGAAGGAGAGTAAAGGATGACCTTTGGAATTCACCCGCGCCCGTTACAAGTAAGAGGAATGGCAACACGGAGTGGTGAAAAAACAACGCCCATCATTGTGTGAAAGGACAGACCCTGCTCCCATAAAATGGGGTTCCTGTGTTGCTGAAGAGTTAATTGTCAGGTAGCAATAGATGAAAGCCAAACCAGGCTCTGGGATGGTCTGCTATGGTGGCTGTTATCTCATTTTCTTCCATGGATTAATTTTCCCCTCTTTAACTTTAATTAGATAAAAGTCTAGGGGTAGGAGGTGGCCCTGCAGTGCGCAAAGGGCAAGAAGTGGTCAAGAGCTGGTTTCTCTCAAACTTTGATTAGCCTATTTGATAAGTGATACTAAGCACCCCAATTGGTTAATGAATGAGGGGTTCCCGTGAGGTAAGTGGCTGGGAAATTTAGCCTCCCCCACAAGGACAGCAAATATGTAAACTTCTGTCCTTCAGTTAGATGTCTACTGTGGTTAGGAGTAAGGGTGATTTATATCCTATCTGGGTCCTGGAGTGTATCTACATTGATTGACTCCCTTGATCTTGACATCAGTCACTTGGGCTTTCAGAGAAAGGGGCAACATAGGAGATAATGAAAGCTACATTAAAGAAGACCTTAACATTTATGTAAACGTTATTCTATCTTCAAAGGCAGAACTATCTTTCAGCAGAAAGGAGATTTATTTCCTACTTTAAAATATTAGAAAGAAAAAGTTGCAAAATATTTTATATCAAACCTCTAGCTTTGGTGCTGGTCTCAGCCTTTGGGTTTTGTCTCTTATTTCGTCACTAAACTGCATTATAGTTAAAAGTTTTACTGTATACTGCTTGCAAACACCAATGCAGACACACTAATGTCTTGTGTAAAGAGATATCATCCTCTCCCTGTGGGAAGAAGAGAGAGAGAAAGAGAGAATGAAAAGCTTGCAGAGTAGAAGCAAAAGTGTAGAGAAAACATTCGGAAAGCTTGTGCATTACTATTTAATAAATGTGGGGCTTTTATACACATAAATCCATGGCAGTAGAAACCAGAACACTTAAATAAAACTAAAATGCACCTCTCAAATGCTCCCTTAGTGAATATCACCTATATAGATTTCCCTGGCTGGCTGCCAGGCTCTCCTTGGCCCAGAGCACAGGGGGCAGATTTGGGGTGCGCTGGGGCTGGGAGGGAGCCGGCAGTGCCCTCACTCGGCTCAGCGGGTGACGCACCGGGCCAGTTGCAGCATGAACGTCAATAAAAGCAGCGTTTTCAACAATGCTGAGCAGAAAGGTAATTTGTACAACTGAGAAGCAGGGCCACGTTATCACCTGTGGAAGGCACAGACTTTTCTGGGTAAACATCTCTAATTCTGCTACAGAATACCTTCCCTCAGAGAGACATTTGCAAAGTCATGAGGGCAGCAGGCAAAGAACCGTTATTCATGAAATCCTGAAATATTAAATTTGGGAGCTTTGGCTGAAATTATGAGGCGAGCAGTTTAAAACAGACAAGAGGTTTTCTTCTTTGCACCATGAGTAATGAGCTTCTGGAATTCGTTGCCATGAAAGCTTGTCGAATCAGCAGTTCAAAACAGGATTAGACAAATTCATGGACAACAGGGTCATAAGCAGATACTAAAGGAAAGAGGCAGGGAGGTACCTCTATCGTCTATAATGCAAAAATTCGGGATGCTGGGAGAGTACAAGGGTATGAATTACAGCGAGCAGCCATGCTTATGTGCCCTCACTGCGTAGCATCTCCTGTTGCCACAGTCTGAGACAGTGCTGGGCACAATGGACTGGTCTGACACAGTCAGGCAATTCTTACGTTCTTATCTTCTTAAGTCTGGTTTGGCTGTACCTAGTCTGTTAGTCATAGTCGAACTCAGATTCTTCTGCTAAATGTACATATTCTTTTCTGTCTAGCTTCAAGGTAAAGCACATTTCTGCTTTCTTTTTCTTACGTGACAAATTATGCTCCTTGAGACACGTAGTCAACAAAACAAGCCTTTTTAATTCTTAGCTATGGCTCCCCAAAAGCTTCAAATCTGTCTTCACAACATGCAGAATGCAGTAGTTGTATTCTTGAGTAAAAGACTAACCCTTGTTAAAGACAGCCTAAAAACACAATGAAGTGGTAACTTATGAATTACGAGGAAGGGAATTTATAGTCCAGAATCATCTTATTAAATATGTCAAGAATTAGGACGGGTGTGTAAGGCTGTGTAATTATGGTAAAAAAAAAAATATCTGTAGGAAGTCTTTGTATTAACTAGTATGTTTTTAGGCAGAGGATGTGCAAATAAAGTCTTAGTTGCTAAGTCCTATATGGCATGTTTGGTAACTAGCAGACATAACATTTGCACTTCTAAATGGAATATGATCCTCTGTCTGGGAGAACTGGTCATTAATATGTAACCTGCAGAGCTGGGATATTCCTGTGGTAATGAATAATTTCTTTGCAGTGAAAACGTTAGCATAAAAAATATATAGCAAGGAGGGAAGGGAGAGGAAGTTTTCTTCCTCTTCATCTCATGCTGAAGATCTTTCCTAGTCTGAACATAGAAATGTAGAATTTCACAATTTGAGAGAAAAACTTTTTTTTTTTTTTTTTATCATCAGCAATATGAGGTCACTGAACTCTAACTATGCTAATCAAGAGAAGCACCAAAAGTCAGTGGTCTTCATGGTCTTATATCCCTTGAATTCTATTGAGACGAAATGGAAGGAGTGGTGTCTTGCCTAGGTCCAAAATGAAGTGACATTAGTACACCTGGTCAGAGCAAGGTAACAGGGAGTACAAATTGTTTCTCTGACATTATCTGTCTGGAGATACTATCTACAGAGAGTTATCTGCAACATTCCACTATATTCCTTGAACCTTTTTCTGCAGTACTTCAAACCAACCAACCTGTAAGTGCTAACCTCCCACCTAAAAACGCCTTAAAAAACAATCTAATGATCGAAGCAGAGTCAGGATGTCATGAAAAAACCCTCTGCAAGGAGCTGTTGTTGAGGTGTCTCCCCTTGTGTTAAGGGGAGTGAGCTGTACTTGACTTTGAGGTTTCAGCTCTCCCACTTCCCCACTCTTAAATAAACAGTAATTTCTGGCAAATCAAAGAAAACCATACCTGACCTTACATTTATACCTGTGATTTCCTCAGGTCCACAGTGTTATTCTGGGAGAACAGAGAACCCATGAGCAGAATTCCCCAATGGATTTATTGGCTGCTTCTTACAGAAATAAACAGGCCTGGAGCTGCTGAGCTGTAAGATAATATCTGTGCAGATATTAGCAGCTTCTAGAGCAGATTTTGAGCTCTTCACTTAGTGACCAAAAATCCAGACCCATAGAGCTATTCCTAAATTACAGTCCCAAAGACTCGTAATTGCTCACTACAGGGCAGGCAAATCCCTGTCACCAGCCATCAGAACATCCACTGGGCAAACAGCCCAGCTAAGCAAATAGTTTGGCCCAGCATACACAGAAGCCCACAACATTAGATGAGAATCACACATGTGCATAAAGTCTGCTCTAGACAAAAGTGTTGTCTACAGAAAACTGCATTCATGCTTTGTCAGAACGTAGCATATCACTCAAGGTGATAAATCGTCTCTGTTTCTCCACCTTCCCTCCCCCAGCTGCACAGTGACTAAATACCTCTATCAACCAAGTCTTTTAAGTCAAATCAACCTTTTGAAAATTCCTCTCTCTTAATGCTCTAACATGCATGGGTTCACAAAATTAAATTACAATATTTTTATCTGTTTGGGATCAGTACTGTTTCCTCCTCCTTGTGTTTACTTTCCTTCAGTAGCTGACATCAAAATGTTTTCTGGAATGCTGGGACTAAATAAGTTATGCTTAACTCAATATCTAATACAAATAGCCCTGGGGAAGCTCCAGCAACACAATCATAAAAGCTACAGTTTCTTTTAATAGCTTGCCACACTTTGCTGATATAGTATTTCTCTAATCACCAATCTTTACGTGCCTTCCTGACCTTGGAGCTCTCTGTCCAAATGACTTTGTGGTATCAAAGGCTTGTGTCATTGGAAGAGTGAATGGCTTTCATTTTTCTCCCTGAAACTTCCGGCTCCTGGCATCTGCAAAGAATTATTCCAAGCAGTGTTTTGCTGCCTTGCGGCCACTGCCCTGTAGTGGCCTGACTGATGGAAGTGACTTTTCCCAAAAAGGTTATTGTGGTCGGCAGTGGGTGGGTGCTGCAGTTGGTGCGCAACCAGCCCTGCTTTCTCAGCTGATTTTGTCCGACCATTGGGCTACCACAACCCTACGCTATAGCAATTAATTACTGCGGGTTTTTGGAAGGCAACAAATAAATAGGGTATATACTGTTTTTATAGTAGAACGGGGCAGTAAACAAACCCCCTCCATAATAACCACAGATTCGGAAGCCTTGGTATCACAAAAAAAAGTGAAGTCCTCAGTTTAAAAGCTTTTAAAGAAGTAGTCATTGCAGGGGGACCTAGGGGATCAAGGCTCACCCAACAGAGCCTCTTGCTGTATGAATGTCCAAAAATCACAGTTGTGATGCCCTGACCATTTCTAGCCAACGAGAAGGTTGGTGCCTGGATCCAGAGTCTCAGTTATTTAGCCTGCATGATTTGTTTCTATTAAAGCTGGATTCTTGTTCTCTTCACCCTGCTCCCATCCAATTCCATTCCATTTATTTTTTTGTCCTTTTGGTCTAGTTCCTTATATTTGCCTCTGTTTACATTTCATATTAAAAAAAAAAAAATCAGACCTATATGGGTAGTGACTATGCTGAAACGAACTAAATGAAACTCATAGCTTTATCTTTTTTTTTTTTTTTTTGGGAGGGGGGGAAGAGGGTAAGGAAGAGGACTTTCAATATAGTTTTTCATTATTTTAAGTGTATTACTGCCTTAGCTCTCACAACTGCACCCTTAGTGTCGAGCACTGAACCGTCACGTTGCAAAGGACAAACTGCTTGAAATCTCCATAGTTGGGACAGATAAAGCCAGGATAAGATAAGGTGACACAAAGGCTCAGAGGGGTTAGGAGACTGGTGTAAGCTCATATAGCTGATCAGTAACAGATAAAATTTGAAAATCCTGCTTTTTCTTCTAAGAGACAAGATTAAGATAGCATTCTTCAGAGTTGGATTATGCATTTCAATTACTTAAATTAAATTTTAATTCAAAGAATGAAACCAAAACATCTTCAGAGATCCAAATCCTCCCAAAGCAACCTAACTTGACCCAAGCCTCTCTAGGGGCTTTCAGCCCCTGGTGCAGCTCTTTCGGCAGCATGGCCCTCTAACCCTTTCTTAAATGAAAAGGAGAGGCTCTTCTACCCACTCTGCCCCTGGGGAGAAGGCAGCCACCAGGGACACAATCATTTCACAGCCAGAGAGAGCCAGCCATGGCCCCCTGCTCAGGGCTTTCCACTCCCTCCTTTCTCATTAAAATACAAAGATTAGGTGAGACAACTCACACCTCTGGTTCAGGCACCAAATATGTGCACTGCTCACCCCAAGCTTCCTCCATGGGAATGCACTGCCTACAAGAGCACCCACAGCCTGTATTCCCTCTCTTGGCCAGGGTTATGTAGGCAATAATAGATGGCTGTGACATGAACGCCTAATGATTGCAGAGATGAATTTACCAACTAGCTTTTGTCTTGGATGTTCCCCAGGTCTTTTTGGTTAAGATTCAATGGGCCTAAAAATCTTAATGCCTTTAGAAGGCAGCTACTCATAAATTAGTGCAGTTTTTCTTCCTGCCATGTGAAGCTGGGGTATGTTATTTCCACTGTAACACGATGAATTTTCTCTTAGTAATCATTGCATGAGTAGCAAAACTTTGTTTTCAAAGGAATGTGGCCTAATTAGCTTGAGTAACTTCATGTAACACTTTTTGTACTGAAATAATATGTTGAATCTCCAGGTATTACAGATATTATCCCAGAAATATGGCCAGCTCTGAAGGGGAGCTCAGTAACTGTTTACTGCCATACACACAAATATACTACAGGTTAGATGAGGTAGCACATGTTTCCATCTGAAGTCATACTGAACCCAAATTTTCAAAGCATTATCTGGGGTTCTGTAACAGGACCAATTCCTGGATGTACTTAAAAATCAGAAGAATTCTCTAGCTAAATAACAAGTTTATATAAAATTCATTCGAAGGCTTATAGCATCATAGAATCATTTAGGTTGGAAAAGACCTTTAAGATCATCAAGTCCAAGAGTAAATTTCCAAGTCCACCAATAACCCATTTCCCTAAGTGCCACATCTACCCGTCTTTTAAATATCTCCAGGGATGGGGACTCAGCCACTTCCCTGGGCAGCCTGTTCCAATGCTTGACAACCCTTTTGATGAAGAAATTTTTCCTAATGTCCAATCTAAACCTCCCCTGGTGCAACTTGAGGCCATTTTCTTTCATCCTATCACTTGTTTCTTGGGAAAAGAGCCCGACCCCCACCTTCCTACACCCTCCTGTCTGGCAGTTGTAGAGAGCAATAAGGTCTCCCCTCAACCTCCTCTTCTCCAGGCTAAACAACCCCAGTTCCCTCAGCAATTCCTCACAAGACTTGTGCTCCAGACCCCTCACCAGCTTCATTGCCCTTCTTTGGACATGTTCCAGCAACGCAATGTCTTCCTTGTAGTGAGGGGCCCAAAACTGAACACAGTATTCGAGATGTGGCCTCACCAGTGCTGAAGTCAGGGGACAATCACTTCCCTGCTCCTGCTGGCCACACTTTTTCTGATACAAAATCTGACTTGCAACTTCATGATCCCTCCCAAAAAGAAGAAACCCCCGGAATTTCTTCAGGGTGTAATGTATAGGATGTACTATATTACAACATTGAAGAATATTGCTGCATGACAGCAACAATCAGGGCTTAAACCCAGGTTAAAAAAAATAAAAAGAAAAAAGAAAGAGCCTGATCATAGCTCAGGTTGATAGCTCACCAACACACACGAGGAAAACTGAAAAACAGCCCTGTCTCTTATTTCCAACCATATAGTTAAAGGCTTCTAAATTCTCTATAGGCTGACTAAAAATAAGCAAAAAAGGCCAGGTAGCAGCAGTTAGGTTCTTCTGAATTAAATTATATCATGTGTGTAGCACATTTCAATATCCAAAGAGCCACTTGGATGTGTGAATCTGAACTTTTATGATGAAAACCAGGGATATTTCTAAAATTGTCAGTAAAAGAAGTTTGGCCACAATCTCACATATTTTTTCAATTTTTTAATGTCACTATTAAGTGTTAATTGTTTTAATTAGTTTTTTCTACTGAGAGTAGCAAAGAGAAACCCCAATACCCATAGTCAGAGGAGGATTTTGAAAGGGAGAGAGGGAAGGAGCCAAGAAGCTCATTGCCTGTGGTTGGGCCTCTGGATAATGTTAGCTCTCTGGTTGGGCTAAATCTGCCATAGTTTAGCATATCTGTTGATATTGCAATCAGATCAGGTTTAACCCCCCCGTGGTTCCCTGGAAGAAACCTTCAAATGCGTCCTCATAGAGTACTGATAGGAATGTGCTCTGCTGGGCTTGAAGGGCCAAGTACTTTGAACCCAGCCCCAAAGCTTTCAGCCCACCTCTGCAGCTCTGCCATGGGGCCGAGATATGTTTGACAATGTCCATTCTTTTCCAAAAGGTCCCCTGTGGCCAGCAAGGTTTGCAGGCCACCCCCGATGGTGGTGGCACAGGTCTGGGGTGCCAGCTATTGGGAGTGCTTTGGCACTGCCCAGCTTGGGGTGCTGTTGGTACGGCTCATGGGACTCGTGGTGGCCCTGAGGGTTGTCTGTGGCACCACGCATACACTACATACCGTGTTATGGGACCACCTCTCCTCATCCTTTCTCTGAATCGGTTTAATGCTTGCGGAGGCTGCAAAGGAAACAAACTGGATATTCCCAACAAGACTGAGGACAGCAATGACGCCAAAGGCACAACAGCCGAGACACTTCTGGGGACCCTTCACCACAAAGGCTTTGTGTGGATCACAGGGACAATCAGCCTTCCTCTACTCACCCAGTCTGTCCAGGGCCCTTTTGCATTCAGTTTAAAGCTAGGGAGTGAGGGTGCTTTGATTTGTCTGTACAGCACCTAAAAGTTGTGATTTTATAGCACCCACTGCTCTGACTTCTTTCTCCTACCCTTTTCCAAATCCAGCACAAACAAAATAAAACAGCTTCTGACTGTACCTCTACTATATCTGTTGTACTAAGAAACACTGAAAGCCACAGTGCTGCATTATTTCTGGGTTAAAACAAGCGGAGAATATTACTGATGCAATGCAATTATTACTGATGTAATGGTTAAAAGAAGGACTTAGAAATTAGGATTTATAATCATGATTCATAATTCAAAGTCTTTCTACATCTCATTTTTTCCACACAAAAGTACTTTCTATGTAGCAGATGAATTATAGGCTATTTTCATGATAGCCTTTAATAGGATGGCATCATGCAAGGCATATATATGCATCATACACATAAAAGTTATTAGAGAGGAAGAAAGAGGACATTCCTAGCAAGAAAAAAGGCAAGAAGGGCAATAGTATATGTAAATGCACATATATATCAAAAAACCCCAAACAAACAAACCCAAACCATCCCGTGTGACATTACATATCTATCTGAAGACAAAAAGGAAATTAAGAAATTATGCCTGTGAAAAGATTTAAAAACTAATAACCCCTTGTCAGACAATAAGCAAGCACAGCCTTGTTTTCAGCCTGTTAGTAGCTACAGTTCTGCAACATAGGAAAAAAAAAATAAATTCCAAGCACTAAAAGATTTCATTTGCCACAGGCCCCAGATATGGAGCATTTGGGGACAGCTATAATGTTATCTTGAGTGAACACAGGGCCAACATAATTAGGAATAAAGAGGTAAGAAGCAAGGGGAATTGCCTGCGTAACTTCACTTTGTAAAATCCTCCCATGGAAGGTGGCAGGTAGGAAATCTGCATAATAACAAACTTGTCACAAGACAAGGCCAGCTAAATACAACAATTAGAATTAACGTTTTGCTTTGACTGGTTCTGAGGATTCCCCCTCTCCCTCCTCCCCAGTTTCACTAGATGTAGTTAAAGTCGTGGCTATTGATTTAGTGCAGTATTTTCCATTACATATTTTTTCCAAGTGTTGTGTGGCTGCAAGAAGACTGTCTCTCTTCTTTGTGGGCATTGCTTTAAGAAGCAGCTACTGAAGTGCCAAACCCTTCTCTCAGATATCCCAGTGAAAACCCAAAATAAATTTCTTGGTTCCCCTCTAGTCTATCTAGACTTAGGTCTGTGTAAATAATCCAGTCTGGCCCCAAAACAGAGCTACAATATGTTATAAATTATAACTTATTATTGGAGGAGACCTTCTCCACTGACTGTAAGGTCCTTTCTTTTGAAAATTGCTGGAAGCCATCTGCTCTTTCACTGCACCCGCACAGCTCTTGGGACACCGGGTTTGTGCTTCCCAGATGGCTCATCTGCCAGTTTCCAACCACTTGTGGTCTTTCTGCTCAGCCACCAACTCCGAGACAATCTCCAGCATGTGGATGCCCTCCCAGGGTGCCACTGGGCTACACTCGGGGATGTGCTTTAAGGGACTGCACCGGCAAGGGAGTTGATCTCCAGGGCTGCCTTCCCCAATATACAAATTGCAACAGCACAATCTTAGCTGGCCTTTAAAACAAAAAGCTATTCTGAGTACTAATCTGCCATCCTCTGAAAAATTAGCCATTTTCTAAATTTAAAAGTGATTTCTGTTCCATATTTAGGCAGTTCTGAAAGTTTTGATCATTATACCAAGATTGTTGTGTTTTTTCTTGTTTTGGGAAGGAAATGGATTATAGTAAGGAGTAACAGAGCCCACATGAGGAATATAGACTAGGGTTTGGTCTTTAATTTTGTGTCCTTTGGTCTCTTAAGCATTCAGACTTCTTTTTCTGTAAGTTACTCCTGTATACTTTGGATAAAGGTCTCTTCTAGACAGAAAAATATCATGTTGATTAATGCAGTGGTAAGATCCTTAGTGTGATCAAATGAATGAACCGCCTTCCCTAAGTGCTACACTGGGACAAGTGCTCTTATTACCCCCAGTTCATATTCTTTTTACTTTTTCTTATTGTTTCCATTTCTTGTATTTATTGTAATATCTTATGTCATTTGAGGATTCTGAAGATGTGAATACATGGAGACTCAGCTTTTGTTGGAAAAAGAATAAAGGCACGAAATGACTGGAAGATAGTTGAACATACAAGCAAAATAGCTTTCAAATTTTAAAAACAGAAAGAAAATTGAGAGCGTTATCATAAAGAACAGAGGGTGAGAAGGGAAGAGGTTGGAGTTTCTGATATTCAGTTTTTCAGATTTTGTAACACTGCTCCCTCTCTCTTCTACCTTTTAGTCTCCCCCAGTCTTCTACATCCTCTCTTGTGACTGCAGTCTCTCTGCTAACTACTTTTTTAGAGGGGAAATTTGAAGTACATTGCAATGAAGCAAATTCAATTTCAAATACATTCATCCATCCTTCCTTTGAATGTAACAAGCGTTACGGTCTTTTCTGAACTGTACTTTGCATTGTGAGGGCCAAGATTTGCTCAAGGAATGAGAAATAGGAGAATTTATTTTGCAGTCTGCATTATATAATTAGTGCTATGCTAGCCCATACCATTTTCCATGTTTCTTTTTAACCCTCTACTTGTTCCTAAATCAGCAAAAATAAGATTTTACCCACCCCCCCCACCACTTATTTCCCATTGGCAGTTCTCCCACTTGTTAAAAGCAGCAAACCTTATGTTGAGAAACATATAGTAGGAAAGTCCCTGGTTTCAAGAAATACTTAAAAGTAATCTTCCGATGTTCAGTTCAAATCACAAATAATTTGATCTTATTCCAAAAATAAATAAACTGTATTTTTGTTGCAGAAATATATTTATTCTATAAATGTATAGAGCATTCTGAAAACATATAAAATACTTTCTATAGAACAGATCTGAAGTTATTTATTTTGTGATAGTTTCTCTTTTTTTTCCCCCCCATCTACAGCATCCTTCCTATATTCAAATCATATTTTTAACATCTCAAATTATATCACCATTTCACTATATATCACTTCTCTGTGTGCCAAAAGCAAAGAAGTGAAGAGCTGAGCACTGGAGAGATAAAAATATTTTTAAAATTAATTTTAAATACTTTGTGTGTGTACTTATGTATTTTTTCAAGAAACTGTATAACTCTTACTACAAATACGTTGGAGAAAGGAAGTCTGTTGACATTTTAACCAGGTGTTAAGTGTGGTGTGAGATTTGGTGATATATCCCTCTGAAATCTTCAGAGGGACAGAAGTCCTCCAGCAAAGGACTGGAACTTGGTATCCATCAGTTTACAACCCTGCTGGGTTGGTTTGTGCAGAGGAGCTCTGGTGTGGGCAATGCCAATATACACGCCTGTTGGAGTTTGTGCATTAGATTCAATGATCTGTGGAGGTGATCTATGGAGAGAGGATGGAGCTGGTAAAACACTTTGGTTACTGCTCTTGTATTTGCTGACCATATGGCCCCTTGATGCTCCCTGTTCTGACCTCACGTACCTCCATGAAAGAGAGAAGGCATCCGAAGAGGGCTTCTGGACATCCTCATGATTTCATGCTTAGACACCAACGTGTTGGGGTGTGTGGATGCTATATCAAAGAGCAGGGTTTTCCAAGTTTTTTTCTTTACATCGGACCCAAGTAATTTCCATTAATTCTACAATAAATCCTTAAGTCAGCAAAGTTGTCTATAAAACCAAAGCAGAATCTGTTGAAGTATGCAGAAAACACAGAGCTTTAGCAGGGCTGCTGCTGAATTTAGCCTGGAGACTATTATTTCTCTGCTTGAAGGCCAAACTAATGATTCTTCGCTTTAAAAGAAACCATGGAAGTCTGTTAAGAAAAATAGTTCCAATGAACAGCAGAAAAATGGAAGTGGTTGAAATTATCTGCATAAAATAACACCAAACTGATTTGCCAATACCATTGAAGAGAGTTGGGCGATATTTCCTGGAACAATGAAACAGGTGGGACAGGTGATTTTTCATTAATTAGTTTTGGCAAACTAAGAATTTAACTGAATGACTGCTGGAAAGCTGCTAAGATTAGGTGTTTGTAACCATTAAATGCTATTATACAGCCTATTTATTCTTCACATCAAAGTACAAGAAACAAATACTTGTTAATACTGAAAGTTAGAGCAAGACATGGACAACTGTATTTTCCCACTGGTATTAATTTCTGCACTTCTCTGTATTCTTTTTTTGGAAAGCACCAAATGACTTCAGGAAAGTCTTGTGGTATTTCTAGTAAAAGTAATAAAGTAACAAGAATCCTCTGAAGAGGTTCGTTTTTAAAAAAAATTTTAAAAGAGAGACAAAATGAAACAACACACAAGATGTTCAGATGGTCCTTTCTCCCCTTCATTGTACCTCCATTTACTTTAAATCTCTGGGAGTGTCAGAAAGCGAGGAAAAGATCCAGCCAGGAGCACAAGCTTTTGAAAAGGTGCTGCATTTTCTTTGGATGCGTGTTGCACACACTGCAGAGTCAGCACTTCAGCAGAAGTGACAGAAGTCGAGTACCTGCCAACGTCGGGAGCAGAGCAGGCAGGTCTCGCAGGAGCGGGAACTGGGAATGAAACCAGCAGCTCAGCTGGACTCCTGGAATTTCCCTCCAGTAGAAAGAACTCTGTCTTTAGGACCCCGTTCTCTGTCACTCCCAGACACCATTTCCCATCACTCCTTTCTTCTTAATCACACCAGGCTTCAACTTAATGACTGCCTGGCTCATATTTCTTCACAAAGGTAGCTGAAACTTCTCAATCCATGTGGCCATCTTGATTCCTAACCTACATTGGACCAGGATGGCTCATGTTTAGCTGCTCAGATTTTTGGAAACTCCCCACCCAATGGAGGTAACTTTTACCATCTGTCCCTTTGAAACCACAGGTCAGCAACCCACTTACCTCCCAGTGCAACAGTAGGGGTAAAAGACATAAGGATCCTGACCCTGCTGTTATGTCCTACAACCAGAGACAAGGGGTGTAACCCCATCCCCGACCCACACATTTGGGCATGTAACCCAAGGCAGGCATCCTCTCCTACATGACTTGATGAAGAAGCACGCTCTGGTCAC
Organism: Gorsachius magnificus; assembly: GCA_034008185.1. Taxonomy (NCBI): domain Eukaryota; kingdom Metazoa; phylum Chordata; class Aves; order Pelecaniformes; family Ardeidae; genus Gorsachius; species Gorsachius magnificus. Next base: position 125,585,106 of record CM067082.1, on the reverse strand, counting down.
CTCATTAGTAGTCTTTGCTCTTCCCCTATTCCTTGGCCCACTTAACAAAAATGTCATTTTAATATCATGTTTGGCCACCCCAAAGGTGCTCCTGCCCTGGAAGGAAAGGGTTAAGGGAGAGAGGCACAGACCTCTGCAGCAGCTGCTTTGCTGCTCCGAGGAACAGAGGGAGAAAAAAAGAGCTGTTGAGGGTGGTGACCATGCCCTGGGCAGTCACTGCAGTAGGGCCGCCCCAAATAATAAGCCCTACCTTAGCAGTAGCTAGAATTAGCCTGTCCACAGTCCTCCAGAAGGCACAGGGAGGGCAGAGGGCATGGGGTTGTTTTACTGTATGCAGCAACCTGCTGCTCAAGACAAGACTTCTCTGCCTAGGACTCTAGGCAGTTCTGGGGTATGGCTTTCACCCAACTATTCCATGTCTGCACCCAACACTCAGCTGACAAGACTTCATTTCTGTTTACCCATTTTCTAGTCAACACTGTGTTCCTTGGATTACAGCAAGAAGAAACCAAATTCTATAAACATCCTGATAATATGTGACCTAATATAGCCAGATGCCCCAAGGTTAGCTGCCCTGTCTTTTCTTGTCTATGCTTTTGCTTGACCTAAACCCAGTTCTACCTATTCATTCTGTGTGTCTGTATCCGTACTTGCTATTTATTTACTTTTCATAAAAATGCTGATTCTGAATTTGTGGCTGACTATATTTCAGATGGTAATACTGATTATTTTTTTTTTCAGTTCTGTTGAAAGTGATGACCATGGAAGTTTGTGGCTTTACATGTGGTTTTGTCAAAAAAATTGGTAGGGTTTTTTTAACAGAGCAATTTAAGGGAAGACCTCTCAACATATTAATTTTCAGAGATACCTCAGACTAATTTCTATTTCGGGTTGGATAGATTGACAGAGATAAGTCATTCTTGCACTTTCACATTTGTGCACACAAACAGTTTCAGAAGATCTCATGACCCATTTTTGCTCAGTTCCTGAGAGCATCCAGTTATGATTTTGTTTGAGGAGAGCAGGCAGACCAGTAGTTCACAAAACTCCTAGGTCAAAAGTTCTACAACTTCTACTTACCTCTTTCTATCTCAATACTCCTTGTTTATGAATTTGTTGCGCTCTGTTTTTTTTCCCCCTGTCACTTCTGGGGCTAACCAAGGCCAATCGTATTAATATTTTCACGATGTCCATGATTTCTCTTAACTAACACTGTTAACTAGCTACAACTGAAGTGTACGAGAAGTTCCTGGGTGCCCAAAATTTCTGACTGAATCAGACTTTGGATGATGCAGTTTTGGTTTGGGCCAAAGCTTAAAGAAGGACCGAGCTTTGTTTGCTGCAAGTAGGGGCTGTTTTGCTGGATGCAGCCCCTGGCTGGCCTGGACACCCCTTGGGTGCACTGGAAAGGTAGGAAGTCAAGGAGAGTGGTGGGGAAGACAAATGATAGGACCTGAAATTACTCTGCTCCTATGCTGCTAACAGGGGTCTGGAAGAAGCTAAGAAGTAGGGCCTCCAACAGGAGCCACTGGATGAGACGAGGCAACAGAGCAGGCCTCAGAAACGCCTTTCAGCAGAAGGAGCTGGAGGAAGTACTTGGAAGGCAGCAGGTCTTCCTGCTGGGCAGGTTTTGTTTTCATCCTCACTGAGGGTGAGCTGTCCTGCAGCACATATGTATTTTTCCTCTTCAGTAATAATTGGTCCTTTGGGTAATTTTCAGAAAACAAAGTGGAAATTACAGGAAAAAATTAACCAGCAAACAGACCACCAAGAAATGCTTTGAGAGGAAAAACCCCGTAAGGTTTTAGGGGGAGAGAAGAGGAGGCTCACATAGGCCTCACATGAATGATTTTTAACAGTTTATAGACATTAGCACACTTTTCATACTTCAACAGAATGTAGTAGAGGCACAACAACAGAGAGTTATAAACCTGGCCACAAATATATATAAGCAGTAATCTTTCTATTAAGAAATGAAAAATTTGCTATTCCTAAGAGAAAAAATTTTCTACCACAATGAAAAAAAAGTCAAAGCGTTAACCCTGAAGAGAGGTTTACATATGCCCATACACACTTAGGATTATGGTACAGACATACAAACCTTATGATTTATTTAGCTATGTTTAAACTAAACATATCAAACTAAATTAAAAAGCAGACCATCAAGAGACAAGAAAAGTTTTTATGAGTGAACCACACATATTTTTTTTTCTCTGCACAAAACATAACAGCTTGCAGGAGCACTAATTCATAGACAATTCACCTTTTATCATCCAACATAGACCATCCAGCAATCCAACAGAATACACTTGTGGGTCACCACTTCTCACAGCCAATAGAAATAAGGAAGTAGTTCTCCTTAAAATCCTCAGAATATACAAAACACCAAGCACTAAAGCATACAAACCACACATCTACACGAAAGGAGTATTCACACCAACCTAAATTAATTCCAGGTCCTCCTAAACAACAAACCTTACAGTAACACTAGAAGAATAACAAATGCTTACCTCCCACACCTCTGAAAGAGTCATCTTCTCTTTAGATACTGATTCTAAAAATCCTCAAAATAATTACTGAGGGCCTGAGTTTTTTTCTGGGGAAGACGATTCTGCCCTCCATTTGCTTTGGCAGAGGCCCTAATTGCCTGCCTCTACTAATGAACTAATCTCAGGCACCTGGAACTAGCAGGCTCCATGCCGGGCAGGCAGGGCTCAGGTTACCTAAGAAATGCTCCAAATATAGTCACACAAATCACCAACCCTGCAGATGTGCAAATACTGCTTTTGTCATATTGCTGGAGAGATGGACATGTGTTTGCAGTGCTGCAGCACATAAAACCTGAAGATGAATTCATTGTGTTGCTTTAATCCCTTCCAGAGGCCAGGTGGGCATTTGGGGAGCCAGGTAAGTGTGGTGATTATCCACATTACTCATTGCGTTAATCCACTTGCCTGTGTGACGCAGAGTATCTCAAATGCTCACAGCATAAATATGTAGGTGGCTGGAAAAAATATACGTATTTCATGAATGCCTGTTGTCTGTAAAATGAAACCTAATCAGGTAGTGAGCCTAAAACTTTGAGCCTAAAACTTTGACTAAAACCTAAACAAGTCCAAACTTTGTCAATGCCTAGAGTATTTAAAATTACAGTTAAAGGATCACTAGATCCTTTATCCTTTAAGTGATCCTTTAAGGATCGCTAGATCACCAGTCACTAGAGGATGTAAGCAAGCCTCAGTGTAAGCCTTGTTACACAAGCTACCGCACTTTTAACAAATTTTAGAAGGTTTTCAAGGGCAAAGAGATTTCCATGGTCTCAGAAATTAAAACAGGTGTCATGCAGCTTTCCATCCAACCATCCAGAAATTTCTTCTTCCCTGGACTGATTATGCTGATAACCATGTGTCAAATTCTAGGTGTGTGTCTGGTTTCATTTGAGGAGGGAAGGATGATCTAAACAAAACACAGTTTAGCAGGAAAATAGAGGAACAGGCTCTCTTCTTGGTCTTTGACAAATTGCCGAAATATATGGCTGTCTGGCTCTTAGGTGACGTTCATACAGTTTTGATTAGCATGAAAAAAAATACCTTTATTTGTTCATAAGCCTGAAAAATAGTGTTATTTCTATCGCTTACATAGACACAAACACCTAATCTTTTTATAAACAAAGGTAGGAACATCTTTCTGAATTATATTTGGGTTGTAGTGTTCCAGACTTTGGGGTTTTTTTCATCTTCAAGACACCATAAAAAACAAAAGAAAAACTACTTAAATTGACTTATTCAGATCAGACACCTGGGTAGATTAGATTTTAGATATTGATTGAATGGCAAACTTACAGCTTCACTGAAAAAGATTGTGCAGGTATTGCACAAGTGAAGTTCAAGTCTGAAAGTAAAACAAAGGCAGACAGGGCAGCTCTAAAGGATCAGAGCTCAGTCTACCAGCACTGAGAAAAGTCTAAACAGAAACATTTGTGCACAGTAGGAATCCCCCCTCACTGATAGCTGAACTTCCAAGATTTCCTTAAGTATATTTAAATAATACTGTTTAATGCAGAGCGCCAGAATACACTGATGCACCCTTACTAGCTTGAAAAGGACTCCAAGAGGGAACAAACCCATTTGTCTTCTGCACTCTAGTAATTATTAGAAAAGTGAACTCAATTAAGGAATTATCATTAATTCGTGTGAACACTGAAAGATAGTATCAAAAATCCCCTTGACTGAAGAACTGCACAGATACGAGATATTTAATTAACACGAGTGCAACCTATGAGATTGAGGAGAGCAGCAGAAATAACAACCATTCCACCAATTTCATGTATGGCAGTAAACCTCTGTGTGAAGGAGGACTCCCGCAAGTAGGACTCTGTCATCTTCCAAACTGCTCAGCTAGCTCTCATGCTTTGGAAGAGTAGGCAGGAGATGGTGAATACGCTAACATCAGCCAGGCAGTGCTGCTGTCACCACTTGACCGTGGAACGCAGGGAGCAGTCATGCCAGAGCCATGCAAAATACCTCCTGTGCCTCCTTTGCTGAGCACTACGCCAGCATTAAGGAAAGGAAAAGCTAAATCCTCACCAAGGAATATATCTATTTCTGTTCTCCATAGGGAAAATATTCAACACAACAGTGTCCATGCATTCTTCACTGTTCCTCTTTAATCACATGCAACCCCAATGAAAGTTACAAAAGATGTGTATACCGAGGAGCTCAAAAAGTATGTACTCTGAACATTTATCACAATTAAAATCATTAGTGGAAATAAGTAAAAACATTTTGGGAAAGAATTCCTGAATGTTAAGTTATGGTAGGCTCATGAGGAAAGGGGATACACAGACCTGTTCAGATACCTCCAGGTATTTCCTGGAATATATAACACTATCCTGCCATCTTACATTAAAAAAGCGGTAGGAAAAGTCAGGGACTATATTTAATGAAAGGGAAATGGTACAATGACCTCAAACCAAGTCACTTCTTGTAAAATCTCTTTTTTGCTTACTCATATTTTCTTTATTTATTTAGTCACTTATGACAAGGTCCCAGGTGATTTACCCTTCCCATGACCTTATGTCTTTTCACTGAAGTGGTGACCTTATTAATGTGGGTTTTGAGGTTGCCTTTTAAAGCGTTTGTTCTCATTTCAGCTGTTATTGATGAGCACTTGTTTTCTTAAAGGCCTCTTTTTTTACACGCAGGGTAGATGTTCTCGCTTCCCGTGAGCTGTGGATTCATTCTGCAGTGCACGAGGGGCTGGGGTGCTCCCTTGCACTCCCACCTGCCCTCCCGCACAGCCTGAACTCTGCTTCACCTCTCTGAGCACCCAGCAACCCCTCGTGGGCCAGGCCAGGCCTCTGAGCTGCTGTCCCAAACAAAAGCATACAGCACCGATGATTGTTACTGGGTTTAAAAAAAAAAAAACCAAAAAAAACAAAAAAAAGCCAAAAAAAGGCATATATACACCATATATATACTGGCATATACATACACCAAGCCCAGGTCAGGATAAACAGAGGCTGCTGTTCTAAGACAGAAGTGTGAATTTCAACTGAATTTATATTGCAAAGTGGTTTGGAAATCTCTCTCTCTTGCATCCAATTTCTGTTGAGGTTCTAGGACTATATGCATGAAAAAAAAAAACAGAAAGAAAAGGGCTTGCGAAGCAATCCTACTCTGTGGAGTGAATGAATACTGAGGTTTCTAGTGACTTCAGCAGGGTTTCAGCCTTTGCCATGTCAGCAAAAGTCACCATCTGTTGACAAACAAAACAGAGGAAGAAATCTTCCTTTCTGCTCTGTCTCGGTCTTTTCACACCTGCCTACCTCTCCTGAAGTGTTTGGCACTGCCTGCAGCCGGCAGCAGTTATGAAAAAAAGACACGGTCCCTAAGTGGGATCTCGTGTAGCAATTCCTGAATTTCTAAATGGTTTGTGAAAACTGATGTGCAAATTGTTCCTCTTTTCCAGGGAGCTCTGGGAACAGAGTCCTCTGTAGAAACTGGACTCTGAGTTGCTTGGTGAATTTGGTACTGAGTAGTAAGGATACCACTTTTTACTTTCAGTGCTGTAGGAAGATTTTATTTTTATTTGTGTGGGGTCACAAAGTGCATATTTTAATATCATGTTATGTATTCAATGTACTAGAAAAACCTTTGTCTTTTATAAGCCTCTGTATGTGAGGCCGTCTTTTCCTCTGTCGGGGAGAATGACAGGTTGCTTGCCATCACCTACTTTCCAGCAAAGTCAGCAGCCCACACTGTCAGTGTGAAAACATCTGTTAAATGGATTTATTGACTAGGTCTTAGGTGCGAGTTGTTGGGGTTTTTTTTTTCCACACTGTTTATTACAGCCCTGACCTAATGAACTTAATTTGTTGACATGTTTCCCTCAGTGTCTTACTTGATCCTGTCTCACATTTCTTTCTACTGTGCTGTTTTCTTGGAAACAGGAGTTCCTGGCGCATCGGCGTGTCCACCAGTTGCAAATCTACCAGGCTCAGATGGCTACAGTTGGTATGGCAGGATTAGATAAACATCGGCCAGTGTCCAGGACCACGTCTTCCCCTGCTGATTCCACATTACCTCACCCAGCCATGGACCAGCCCAGCCAGCATGTCTACACGACTGGTAGGATTCCCTAAAGACTGCTTTTAATAGGCAGGGTAAATGCATTTGTTCATGTAGGATCAACATATTTAAATGCCTCGAATACCTGCTGCAGTAATGCATTCAGTTTTAGCCTTACTGTTCCTTGGTTTTATGACGCTGTACTGGCATCAAGTCAATCAGTGCAGCTGATAAATCACAGGGTTAATATTCACACAGTCATAAATTATTATCATTGACTGGCTCTGGCAATTAAGCAACAGGTTCATTTTTGGTGTCTTTAAGTCATTTATAGCTTTTTGTTTCATTTCCCTATCCTCTGGTTCTTTTTTCCATATTATTGTTGTCTATTTTGTAAAGAGACCACCAATAAGTTGAAGAAAGACCACCAGTACATAGGAAAGCTACAATACAATTCTCAACATCTTCATTTGACAAGTCAGTCTATGCTACAAGGTTGCTTCCCAGAAAGAGCAAAGCTGTAGCCATTTTGGTGTCTTTCAACAGTTGCGTGAACCTACAGAAGCAAGTTTTATGGTCAGGCCCTGGGCAGTCCTGTCACTCAGGGAGCATCTCCTACTGGTATGGTCTAGGCTGTCCAAAGCAGAGTGATCAGAATCCCAAAAAACTTCAGTGAAAGGAAGAAAAATGACCACAGAAACCCCATTTCTTAGCATGGGTAATCTAACCTTGCAAGAGGGTCCATCTTTTTAAAAGCCTGAATTTTAGTATAACATTACAGCATGCTTAGAAGCGAAGTGTCACTTTGTACACAACAAGGGGGAAATGGATACTTGGAGGTACTGTTTATTCAGGTTTTTACCAGAAATATTAATTCCTTCACACTGGTTGGCAGAACTTGCCATGCCCTGAAAGCTTACAGCTCTTCAGGCCATGACCATGGATTTGGGTAGGATGGAGTCCTTAATGGGCTTTCTAAGTGACTGTGCAAGACAGCGTGCTCTCCCATCTTGCCAATTAGAATGTGAACTTGGAAAGAAAAGATTTATTATTTTAAAGAAAAAAAATGCAAAAGAAAAAGAGATGTCCTTAAAGCACTGCAAGTAACTGGGTAAATGGATGAAAGATGGCATTCGAAGATGAAAGACATAATTTATTCTTCTGTAAATACACTGTCAATTTAGGAATTTCACTTGTTGGGTAAAAAACATTGGGACTGTACAGAAAGAAACATGCTAATTCACTTTCCATGAGTTTCTGTAAAGAGACCAGCTGTGTATAGACAGGATTATTAAACCAGGCCACTGTTTTTCTAGTTGTGGTTCATAGAGTCCCCAAAACATTATAAACTCATTCTAAAAGATTCACAGAGCACACCAAAAGTGAGATCACTGTGTGTAGGCTTCAGTGTCCCGTTCAAAAGTCTGCAGTTCACTGGGAAAGATGAATGGAGTTGCAAATGTAAAGGCTGCTGTTTCAGACTGATTGCTAAGGTTTACTGACACCTGCCTTTATAAATCCCCAGAAAGGGGACTGGGGTCAAGGGGGTTACACATATCTGGGGACTTGTGACATCAGTGGAACTGATTAAGAAATAAAATGTGAAGTGGAACTGATTAAGAAATGAAATGTGAAGTTGAGATGGAAGAATAAGAGAAGGAATGGAATGATGCAGTACAAACACTGAACGGAGGTGGTGTCAGGAAATGGGACGTACCAGGCATGAAGGGCTTGAGGTCTGACGCAAGGAAGCCTGACGGGTTCTGCAATGGAAATGCAGACAGTGCATATGCAGAGTCAGGGTATATTAAGATCAGGCAGAAAGTTTAATTTTATCCTTTTAGTAAAGTGTTACTACATGAACAACAGCAGTGGAAAGAGAGTAAGAAAGAGAGAAGGAAAGAGAAAAAATGCATCTTATTCCAACAGAGATTCTCAATTCTTCACTGAACTCCTTTCTCCAAATCTGAAACATCTTTTTCTTGAATCCTTGTTTCTTCTTTTCTTGACTCAGAGCACACACCTCTGCAGTCACAATGAAGCCTTTCCTTTCTGCTTGAAGAAGTCCCTTTCCCTAATAAGTTTCCACGCTTGCAGGCTTACATGTATAACCTTTATCACTGCAGTTTCTGAGTACATTGAAAATAGATCTGTTTCCTATATTATGAGGTTAACACCTTTGCAGTGACAATGAACTGAGACTTTGCAACATCCACAGTTCTAATACAGTTTCTGTGAATAACTAGATAAATATGTGTGTTATTAACGTATGGTGTGGTATAGTGCAGTATGGTGTGGTATGGTATAGGGTGGCTTTATTTGTGCATAGTATTTGCTGGGTCTGGATAGAGCCCTAGCATTTATTTATTGGTCAGTGAAAAGAAAGAGAGCCAGACCCAATTTTTATCTATACTTATACAGCCTTTCCAAAATCTTTTGGGATGAAAGCCCTGAGCAACCTGGTCTGATCACAGTGCTGACCTGCTCTGTGCAGAGGGGTTGGACCAGAGACCTCTGGAGGTCCCTTCCAACATGAGCCACCCTGTGCTCATATGATTTGCTCCCTTAAGAGAGCACAAGGTGCAACCAGCCGTTGTCCACAGCAGTTGCAATACTATCATTTTGTAAAGCATGGAAGGAAGGAATGTGTGGGTGGAAAGGGAGAAAATTCTAGTACAGCATGAAGTGAGATCCAATTCAGAACTTAGAAATTAATGTAAAAACACCTCCCTGTGTAGAATTATTTGTTACTGTTTTGGGTTTTTTTCCTATTTAAAGACAATATAATCTTGAAAGAGAAAAAAAGGTAGAAGGAAACTTCCTGTGGCAGAACATTACACAGGGATCAAAATGAGCCTGTATTTTTGTGAGTCATGAGAGAAAATGCTCTTAGGCAAATATCTGAAGGGAATCAGAAGGGTGGTGGTTGTGAGAGATCTATGCAATATATATGCAGTATATGTCCAAGATAATGAGTTAAAGAAGGAAAAAAATAGAAAATCTACTTGATGTTCATTTGATGGTTTACAGAATATTTGACATCATTTAGTTCAGATTTTTTCCTGAAAATTTTACTAGATATTCTTCGCTTGGGTTTTCTTATTGGTATTGTTGTTTTCCAGGACATTTCAGCTTCATCAAAGCATACTGTTAGCCAACAATTTGTAGGTCTTTTGCTCTTCCCTCTGTTTAAAATGTTATTAAAAGAAGCTGACCCAAATACAGTATTTTGGAAAAGAATGAGTGTTAGGCGGGACACCAGGAAGACCTTGTTTTTTTCTGACTTAATGCAAGTTCAGTTTCTGTTGTCCTGTGTCCTCTATCATTATACAGTTCAGTGGTGCCACCATTCCAGTCTGTCATCAGGGCCACATTCTGACCTCAGTAATATTGGTGTAAATCCAGAATAAATCCACCAGTCTCAGTGGAGCTGCTTAGATTTACACAACGAATCTGAGAGCAGAATCTGGCTGTAGGCATTTGTTCTGGAGAGACAGAATAACCATCTTTTATTAATATTTCACAGCAGTCTGCAATTGAAAACAGTTGTCTCTCTCTCTCTCTCTTTTTTTTGTGGGGGTGGGGAGATTATTGGCTGAATCCTGTTAGGGAAATCCTACGGGCTATTTTTAGCAGTAAGCTCTACTGCTGCATTGTGGTATTGTACCAAGCACATGTGCTCTATGACCAGCAGCCACACATCTGAATCACTTGCACATCCTAAATCAATTTAGATGCTTGCAATAAATGAAAACATATACTTCAGACTTTTCTTAAGTCAATTAATCCTGCTAGAAATAAATTTTACACTCAGTGGTGTGAATCCCTTACTATTTAAAAGCTTGGAGTGGATGTTGCTGCCATGCAACGCTGACCTGACCTGATTAAACTGATTTTTGATTCTAACGAAATAATTCACATACAATGAAATTACATTTTTAGTTATATTCTATGCTGGGAAAAATACTAGTGGCTGAGAAAGGGCTGTTTGTATCTGTGTCAACCAGAGGAGACATCCCAAATACGCAACTTCAGCATTTCACTTCAAAACCACTGTTTAGTTGCAACCTCGACATGGGTCATCAAAAAGCATCATTATGACATAATATCTTGATTCTGTGCAATAATAAGACAGTAAAATATATATCTATTATTTATATGAACTGCAGTTTGGACTACGCAAACCTAAGCCTGTAGGGAACATCAATAATTAGAATAAAACATTCATTGAAAGAGTGGTAGGCAGGAGATACTTTCAACTTTCAACTTTCAGTTATTTTTGTTAACATTTAACAAGTTTTTCCATTCCAATCCATTGGATAAAACTGCCTACTCTGCCTAGGTGCTTCTGAAAGTCCTGATGCATGTATATTTAACATCTAAACACCTTCTCTGTTGGGCAGGGGGGCAGGAGGGAAAGTTTTCTTATCTAATGGTGTAATGACCACTGGCAAACAGTAGAGTCTGGGTATGCAACAGACTGTAGATGTTAAAACTTTGGGTGTCAAGAAAGGGAAAGCAAGGTATGTGAGCATGCACTTCTGTGCATATTTGCTATTTCAAATAACTTATAAGACCTGATGATAGAGCAGCGAAGCTTATAAACGGTGCAGTGCAAGTAACTGCAGAGAAAGGAAATTATTAACCGCTTTGACAATGCCAGCAAAGATTTTAAGCTGCATTAGTTTATTAGCTCCAGATTTTCACTGGTTCTTTTTTTTTTCATTAAAAGAAAACAAACCAAGAAAGTAAACACAAGAATTTATTGCTAATGAACTATTTTGTTTCTTAGCTAATCTTTTAGCATAAACTTAGTCATGCTGCACATAGGTATTATTGTTGCATTTTCCTTATGCTAAACATAATTGTTGAATTATCATTTTGGCTTAAATAGCAACATCCCAAAGGATCAGTTCTAAAGTGCATGAGCTAAGAAATATGGCAGCATAAATATTTCTTGAGCAGCATAATTTCTGGCTGGCTTCTAACTAGATTATCTCAGAACCTTAACTTTACATTGCCCACAATGTATACAGACTCTTATTCGGTGGACTTTTTTAAACACATTATTGAAGTTCAATATCCAGTCCAGAACTTCGTTGAATAAGGGTAGGATTGAGCATGTTGTTGAATCTGGACTTTAATTTTGTATTTTCTTCACTGGCTGACTTTTCAGTAGCAGGCTAACACAACTTTCCCAGAACTGTGTTGGCGTCCCCAGTAGTGGTGGCACATAAGAAAGAGGTTTGGAATGCCAAGTGTTGCAGCTTGGAGAAATTGTTAAATTGAGTCCCTTTCAACTGTAAGGGGAAGAAAAATCCAAATGTTTCCCAAATGAAAATGGTTCACAGGGGTAAGGAAAATCTTCTTTGTTCTGGACATTTCTGAGGGAAATGCAAACAAAAAGTAAATAAATAAAACAATTTTTCAGTGTTTCAGACTTGGTTTGAAAGCCTTGGAAATTGAGTTTAGCTCAAGCCTACTCACTACAATTTTTCTTTTGCTCCCAACCCGCAGCTACAGAGCAATGTGATATTGATAGTTCTTCCGTATAAAGTTGTTCTGTCCATGGATAAATGAACATAGAAAATTCAAAAGGAACCTTGCATCGCAGTCTAATAACAGGATTTGGTCCTAACTGAGCAGTGGGTGGAACTTTCTGTTTTAATGAAAAAGGACTCTGGCTGCCACTGCTGCAGCTCTCTGAATTTTTCATCTGATATGCTTTGAGATCTGGAATTAATATAGTATTAGTTAAGCAGTACGAATACAGAGTGGCATTGTCATTTCAAAATGTATTTTAAAAGGTTTTTCTGCATGATTTTCCTTACACTGCTATGAATATATTGCCTTTTCTTGTTATATATAGCTTGATTAACAGCCTTAACTGACCTTCCCCACTACAGAAAGAGAATATAAGTGATTCGGTAATAGGACTGGGGTTTTTTCTGGCCATAAAATCTTTAACAAGACACCACTTGATTTCTTCTCTTCTTTACAGTTAATTGTGTTTATTAGTATAATTTCTTTAGAATTCGTTTTCACCTTATCAATATCACAAGATGTACCTTTTAACTTAGAGTCTCCCAAAAATGGGGAACTTTCCTCTTGCTCTTACTGACAAGATCCAGTTGTGCTATAGAGTATGCATGACATGGAAGAGTATAACTTGCATGCGTTTTACTTAGTGTTTCTTATAGTGCTGTCTTTGTGCCGCAGGTGTTGTGTATGACAGCCTGATGCTGAAGCACCAGTGTATGTGTGGCAACTACGCTAATCACCCTGAACACGCGGGAAGGATCCAAAGCATCTGGTCAAGGCTGCAAGAAACTGGGTTGCTAAACAAGTGCGAGGTAATAAAAAATAAAGACCAGATACTGGGCTTGTTAAAGTAAATGCCAAATTGATTAAATCCTAAATCTTTTTTTTTACTTCTGTAATAAGAGCATAATTTGTTTCAGGAATTATTTGGATTTAACTGATGATATTAAAATAATGCGCCTTAGGAAAACACACTTCCCAATCAGAAAAAAAAGCATTTACAGAGTGAAAGTCATTTATCCACATGTATCAGAACATAAAAGCCAGGCATGACTGTGTTCCTCACCTTGATTTTGGAAGGTAGACAAGCAGTAGTCAAACAGCAAGTGCAGTCCTTTCAATAACACAATTCTTAACTTTTTCAAGCAGCTAAAGATTTTACTTCTTTAGTAGCACAGAACACTTTTTTTTTAATGTAGTTTGTATCACTCCATAAGCACGTTGCATCTTGTCTTATTTCAGACTCTAAAGTCTGCTTTCATAGCATTTTCATTTGCCTGGAGTACAATGAGTACCAAGTCAAAACTCGAGACATTCAAACGCAATCTTCTAGACAATATCAGAGCAAATGTGGAACTTCCTTCTGCTTTGATTTCCCTCACAAAATTGCACATTAAGACATCATGCTTAAAACAAATATGGGCTCTAAGGTTCATAAATGATGTGGGTTACTGAAAAACAGCCTTTTCCTACCATTCACTGCTTCCCATGAGTTGTGCAGCACTGTCAACTTCTGCAGAAGCCTGTGGCAATTGAGGGTGCTTACTGCATTGCAGCGCGAGTTAACAAAGTTCAGCACAAATTTGCCTATGTTTTGCAGGATCCCAAAATTGCCAGGGATCTTATGCTCTGTTTTATTTAATTACTTTTCTTCATATACTTAGGTTTTTACAAACCCAAAGGAACTGGTGCAATAGGCCCCTTTGATTAGCTATTGGTGACTGTCCACAAAGATGTTCTGCAGGTAGCCTAGCATACAGGCCAGTGAGATATTGCAAGCACTATAAATGGATTTGTTGTATACACTCATCTAACTAGATGGCAGCACTCTAACAGGCTAATTCTTTTTTTTTTTAGCTTGGATAATTTTTTCAATTTTTGAGAAGACTTTCTTTCAGCAAGGCCCTTAATGCCACATATCACATCAGTGGTTTCACTGGTGGGATCACATTCTTAAGGAGTAAGTTAAACACACAGCTGAGTGCTTTACTAAAATAAGGCCTAGTCACCTTCTTGACTCAGGACCTGTATTATAAAGAAAAGACAAAAAAGAGAGAAAAAAGTAAACCGCAATGTGCTACTATGTATTGTTTTCTTCAGTAATAAACAGATATTGCCAAACAGTAAATTGTGTGGATCTGTAAAAGGTGTAAATAGGAAAAGTGGTATAGGTTAGTCTGAGGTGCATACAGTCCAATAGTTTCCTGGAAGATTTAAAGTTTCCTCTTACAATTTTGCAATTTCAAAACCTGAAATGTAGCCTATTAAGTCTTGCAAAATCCAGTGAGTGGGCCGAGAGGAAATAAGTTACTTCATGTTGAATTGGCATTCAGATAATTTTGACTCCCATTGTGTGCTTTGAAATGAGGCTGGAATGTGAAATGAGCTGTCAAAATGTAAAGTCTGATGATAAAACTTTGAGGAACCTCAGTGTGAATCTGGTGGGTAGATCTGGTGTTTATCTTGATCCTCTTTTGTAGCTAAAGACAGGATTATATTTGATGCTACACTCTGTCCTTTGCTTCACTGAAGTCTCTGGCACTTGCTTGATATCAAACACGTCCTTAAATCTGCTCACTTTTCAAAATAAGGAAGGCTGTGGTGATTCACTTAATTGGTGCTCTGATTGTTTAGAAAAGTTATTCAGCTGGATATATGACTCGTGTCACTAAAGGAGTGGTTATTGCATATTCAAGAAATAATAGGCCACCATTAAGCTGCATTCTGGAATATACCACACTGAGGATGCGGAGTCAAAGCACCATGGGCAACTGTGCTGTCTCTTTTACTGAATTCTGAAAGCCCCTTAATGGACATTAGTATTTCTCAACATATTTTCCCACGGTTTCTGTCAGAAGGAGTCAGGAGATTGCTGGTCAGGTTTTGCCATGTGCATGGCCTCATGCACCAAGTCTGAAGGGCAGCTTAGGAAGAGCAATCTGCAGCAGCCACTTAGGAAACCCAGTAACTGCAGTAACTGTGAACCTTCTTTTTTTCTCTTTTACTGAACAACAGTCCCACAAGAGGGCTGTGGTCCCACTCTTTGTCTGATGAGGAGTTTCAGGATCAAAGCTAGTTCAATCAGAGGTAGCTCAGATCTTGTTGCCTTGCAATGTGTGTATCCTTAGCCACAGGTCTGTGCCAGGGGGCCCTCCCTATTTTATTAATCTAACAAGAAAACCTTATGAAAATGAACAATCTATATCTATAAGTTCTTTGTTATCTACAGCAGGGAGCAAAATGTGGTTCCTAAAGATGTGATGTAGATTAACCCCTCTTACTCAGCTCAGGCCTATGGTCCTGGAGAGACGACTGGCCAAGTGCACAGAGAACTGTCATCTCTAACTGGCCATGGGATGATGGAAGCCATACATACTGGACAGACACCACGCTTGTTGCAGTTAATAGATTAAGCTCGGTAGATTGATCTAGACTTAATCTATTATCTCATGTGTGTTGCTCATATTGCCCCCATATATAGCATTTTTAAAATATAAGTGGTAAAAATCATAACAAGGTTTGACTGGGGTGCTCAAAGCCGTGTCTTCACTACAAAATAAAATGTGCCTGGGACTGTTCTCCACCGCTGTGGCCAACTGGCATGGAAAGGCCCATGTTCATACTACCAGGAATGCTCCCTGGCCTATGCCAGTGACCAAACCATGTCTGGGAGCTGTTTGGGAGAGTGCTAGTTGCTGCTCAGCCAAAACGGTGTGAAGGACCACTGTAGCAATTTAATAGTACAGATGATTGGGTTCCTCTGCCTGGGAATGTTTCCTGGCACTGTGTAATTTACTGCTGCAGGCACAGCCAGAAGGACTTGCTTCTCCAGACTGTATTTTCTCTTTCTAGCCATAGATATTTGAGATCTAGAGTTATTCAAACAACAATTTAGAGGATTTTTGTTAAATTGAAAAACTCATTAGAGATTTTGGAATTTTTTTTTTAATCATATCACTCTTCCACATAGATAGATTACTTCCCCCATTGGCTTCCCCAAGAGAAAGGAGAAACACATTCAGACCATTGCCAGCCCTGGAGAGCTGGATTTGAGAGCCCAGTCCCTGACTGAGTCCAGGACAAGAAAGTGGAGTCATTTCCCCCTGTAGTGGTCTTTTTTATAGTCCTGGTATATATATGTATTGGAAAAATAAAATTCAGACACAATATTTTTGCATTAGTTTAGAAGTTTTGTGTATGTTTACTGAAGTACCTATTCTGCGTTTGTTAAACGCTGACAGATGTAGAACAGACTGTTACCAAATGTAGCACCAGAACAAGGCAGCTAAAAGATGCAAAGATTGGCATAAAAACCTCTATTATCTTTTTTTGCAATTTTCTCTTGGTAAAGAGCAATGCATAGCTGCCCTACCTTTGGGACAAAAAAAAGGACTGAGTTATGTTTTGGTAGTGGTGTCTGCTTTCTACTTGTTCTAGGGAGAGGAAGTATTTGCATAACTCCTTTGGGGCCATAATTTATGCACACATGACTGACATTAGGCCAGATGGATCAGCACAGTTTTAGAAAAGAAAAGAAGAATGTAGACACGGTCCCACTTTGTGCCCCCACCTCTACTTCCTGTAGGGACTGTGGTCCAGCAACATTTTTCTTTTCAGCCTGGAATTTGTTCTAAATTCTCATAGTTTTCTGGATTAGGGAAACATCTTACACCTCCTGCTGTCCACATCTCATGGACCGAAGGGGAGAGAAGGAAAGAATTTAAAGATTTAAAACCCCTTGAGTCTGCCAGATAACATAGACTGAAATATATGAAAAAATTCCATCCCCTGAACCTCAGTTTACCACTAAAGAAGAAATAATACAGGAAAAGTTAGTCTTTAAGAGCAAAAGTCTTGGTAGTGTTGAACATATTCAGGTTAGGCACCAGAGGACCAAAACACACGAAGAGAGTAAATGTAACTATGTGGGGGCATGCGTGTTAGAGAGATGCTTGCAATTCCCACGTAATGGAGGGAGAGCAAGGGATGTGGGTGTACTGACTGGCAAAAGATCCATGTTATCTGTGTGTATTTTTAAAAAACAAGAGAGAATTTAACAACTATGAGAAATCCCAGAAAAAGCAGGAAAAACTCCGAAGACCTTGTTTACAAACCGGATAGCCTAAGGGAATTTCAGAGACACTGTCTCCACACGAATGGCTGCAGTAAAGGCAACGAACACCTTACACTGAGGGAGTGAGAAGTATTCCTGAAGCTATGCCAACAATTCCTGTTAGTTTAGCAGAGAGAAACAGGGAGTGTCACCTTTTTTTTTTTGAATCTCTGTGCAAGAGTTCAGTCTGCTGAAAGTCCAACCAAAATCTTCAGGTTAACAGAGGTTATCTGCGTGAAACTTTAACGGGCTATTTTAAACAGAAGACCAGACTAGACAGTCTTTGACCTTAAATTCTGTGAAAGGTGAAAGCATTTTCCTGTTGTGGGGACAATAACTTTCTAGTTCTAGACTGATTTTTTTGAAGCACTCAGGTGCAGTATTTTGCTCTCTTGAGATGTATAAATGTCTCTGTTGATGAGGGAACTGCATATGTTGGAGGAGAAAGCCAACACACAAGTTGTCATGCACATTAGAAAAGGATGACTTGCCTTCTACTAAAGATGTAGTAGATGGACTGATGTATTCAAATCCCCCTGAATGAAACAAATACTGTTCATAAGTTCTCCTATGCTATTTCTCCTTTTTCGTTGGCTTTATGCCAGTTTTCTGCTTTCTACTACATTTTAGGCTTTTGATACTCCCATGGCCAATGAAAATTAAGACAGACACTTTAAAATAAAAAAGATGTGGATAAAAGTGTATGTGTAAAGTTATACAAATGCATATGTTATGTTGCCTGATAACTGATGCCAGTGAGAGCCAGAAACTATCACTTTGCATAACTGAAGTTACATGATTCCAGATTCTGGCAACAGACTTGTGCAATGTGCTTTTGTAGATCTTCTGAATCCTGACATCATTGATAAGAAGAACTGTTTTTAGCAATTATTACAGGGAATTTTTAATACAAATTATTTTTTCCTCTGTGTAGAGCCTTAGATAGTTGGAATTTTAATGTTATTGAAAATGGTTTGACAGGCAGAGATAAAATCATAGAATCATGGAGTTGTTGAGGTTGGAAAAGACCTTTAAGATCATCAAGTCCAACTGTTAACATAACCCTGCCATCCCACCACTAAACCATGTCCCTGAGCACCTCCTCTACCCATCTTCTAAATACCTCCAGGGATGGGGACTCGATCACTTCCCTGGGCAGCCCATTTCAGTGCTTGACAACCCTTCCAGTGAAAAAATTTTTCCTAATGTCCAACCTAAACTTCCCCTGGTGCAACTTGAGGCCATTTCCCTGCAAGGGTGGGATGAAAGGAACAGTAAATGAGGAGACGGGAATGTAGAAAGAGCACAGACGTGCACTGTTTACCCTTCCTTTTCCTCCTACCGCTTACTGGGTAAATGTGCTTGCCGATGCTCAAGGTGAGAGCTGGAGAAGCCGTGGAGAAAGAGCAGCTCCGTCTGTGCCTGCACTGGCAGGTCAGCTGTTGGCTGTGCCCCAAGGACCTCGCTGCTGGGAGCAGCCTGGAGTGGAGTGTCCTGGTTGGTGCTACTTGATTTCTGCACCAAAGCTGTTTCTGCACAACCTGTTTCTGCCCTAAGCAATTTGAGAGGCCACTTGCAGACTCTACTCTGTTACTGCAAATCACTATATTCCATAGGATATCACAGAGCTCCTTGTTGTAAGAAAAACATCTAGCTGTGGGTCTTTTTATAGTTAAAGTGATATGGCATTTAACAGCACTTTAAAAAGAGCCAGACAATTAACTCTCTTAAACATCTCTTAAAGAGTTTTTGTATAACTTGCGGAAAATATATGACCAGAGAGTATTTTACTCAAGGTTCTTTGATGTGACCTTCATAAATTACCTCTTTACTTTTCTTCACCATTTATTTTAGCTGTCCTAAAAGCCAGCCTCCCTTCCCAGTTTTGCTGTGGAGAATTGGGTATACAGATTTTAAAGCAGTGTATTAGAAACATAGACCTTAATGAGAATGGATGAACGAACAAATGTTACCAGTCACCTCACTTGTGAAGAAAAACATTTTATCTGACCCAGAAGAACCATTACAGAGTTTACTGACTCCGTGAAGTAACATGATGTGCTGATTTTGATTGTGCAACTGTGTGTTAAAAGGATGTGAGTGCACTGCTACAAATTCTCATGTGAGACTGGGAGAGGCTTGAAGAAATTAGAGATGAAAAAGGGTTTAATAAGTCTTTTAGTTCTTGGATCATTCCCTAAAATATTTTTTCCACTGCCGTGTCCAGTCACATTTTAAACATTGCAAGAATTAGGGCTTCCACCATTTCCCTGAGGGGGACCTTGTTCCACAGTCATCTAGATCTAACTCGTAGGACATTTTTCCTGATTATTCAGAAAAAATTGCCACTGCTTAACTCAATATAAATTGTGCACGGTTCGTCCGACTCCCCTAGGCAGTTCCTTTCTTCTGCAGCGCACATTCTCTTTAATATTTATAGTATTGTTTTCTTCTCCTAGTGAAGAGGCTGGTGCCTTCTGATGTGCATGAGTAGAAGTTGGATATAATAATTACAACTTAACCTCTAAGAAAACTAGAAATGAGTGGTATTTCTGTAACAGGTTAATCAGTCTATTAAAAATAAGGTGGTCTATTTAGATAACTTCTGTACCTGTTCACCTATAGACCTTGACAGTCGGATGGATCCAGAGCCTAAGTTGTGAGAGGTTTTACCCCAGGTGTTCATAAGGACCAGCTCTGCAAATGGAGTCCAAGACCTTAAAAATAGGCTGCTTCCTCTCTATGTTATCCAATATCAACAGGAAAGATGATCTTGGGGCGAGAACTTTGTTGACAGTGCTGTTTATTATGCCCAAACCTGAACAAAATCTGCTTCATGTTGCTGTGTCTGCAAAGGCTCTGAAGCACTATCATAAGCAGCGAAGTAAATATTTTTATGACAAGCTGTAATGCCAAATACATAGAAGGAACAGATCTGCTGAATAAGAAAGTGTTAGTTTTAAACTTTTCTTCCTTCTTTCTTATCTTCCTTCCTTCCTAAACTGATTAAATTTCAGTGGATTTTTAGAAAGACATCCCAGGTTTTTTAACACTGATTTAAGTGGGGAGAGTACAGGCTGGAGAAACAGTTAAAGAGACAAACTCCACTTACAAAAATGTAAAGAAGCAAGTGAGTCAGCATATGTAACAGCAAAAATGATCCTGGGATATCGAGCATACATTAAAAAAATTAAAAGATATAGAAAAATTTTATTAAAGCATTTAAGCTTGAATTTTCTTCTTCTCCCTGGCTCTCCTCACTGTAATCATGTTCTTCCTAGCAGCATAAATCACAAGTACTAGTAGTAATGCAAAACCCATTAATCCTCACTCAGAATACATCTGCAGCTCACAGGTGTGAATAAGTTTTTGCTCTTTAAACAGGAATTTTTGTAGCCAGCTTTCTTACTGAAGAAATATTTCACCTTTTGATTTGT
Source organism: Gorsachius magnificus (assembly GCA_034008185.1). Taxonomy (NCBI): domain Eukaryota; kingdom Metazoa; phylum Chordata; class Aves; order Pelecaniformes; family Ardeidae; genus Gorsachius; species Gorsachius magnificus. Next base: position 125,564,446 of record CM067082.1, on the reverse strand, counting down.
ATCTCTTAATATAATTTAGAAAAGAGGCAGAATCTTTTTCCTGTCTGTGAAACCCTGTATTAAGTTGACTCTGCTAAGACTTAAGTGAAGCATTTGTGATAAACCACACACGCATTTGTTTTTCATATAGCATTACTTTAATAAACAAATCAGTGTCACATTCCTGCATGACGCAATTTCAACCCATTATTAATCATACTAAATGTTATTTCGGACCTTTACTATTTTTTTTTTTCTCCCTAAATATTGTCAGTGGAATATTGTAGGCCTCTGCTGTTTTCTTTCAGCGAATTCGAGGTCGAAAAGCCAGTCTGGAGGAAATACAGCTGGTTCACTCTGAACATCATTCACTGCTGTATGGCACCAGCCCCCTGAACAGACAGAAGCTGGACCCCAGGAAACTCCTAGGTCTGTACAGGCCTCTATTCTACTGAGAACAGCACATTCCAGCACTGTCATTAGTCATAGCTGGTGTCAGTTTAAAAATACTTGGCAAGCAGTGTGACAAAAATTCACTTTTTCCAAATGCATTGCTATGTGGAAGGAGAATGTTACAATGGAAGCCAAATACAGATTAGCAAAATGCACAGGCTGGAAAGCAGCAATAGGAGTTTCTCCTCTTTTGCTTCAAAAATCATTGAAGTGTTAACCCTTTACTGTAATTTGTTCTCCTTCGGAGGTGAATGGCAATTTTGAACACGGTTGGTCTTCTATCTCCTTGTGTTCTTTGATTTGAAAACAGGAGTTTAAGATACACTTGCTTGTCAGAATTGCTTGTCTGCTGTTCTCATTTGCTTTATTTCAATTATTTCAGCCACGCTGAGTGCAGATACCATGCCTAAGTCTTGCTAATAAGTGAACTTTATTTTAATGCCTTCCCATGATGAGGGATATATTTCTGAATAACGGGAAAAAACACATTAAAATATTAAATGGACCTATGGATGTACAGAATAGCAGAAAACTGATGGGATTTTCACATCAAATATCTTCATGCACAGCCAGTGCTCAGTGTATGCTTTTTATAATAGAAAAGTAGGGTTAAATTGAGCTCTGCCATGAGTGTAGCATGAAGCAGATCTACTTGTCAGACCTGCTACAGAGGAAACACAAAAAAGCAGTGCATTTTGGAAATAATCTGTGAGTGAAATCCTGCCCTTCATGTCTGAGCACACTGGGTACAACACTATAATTCTCAGCTATTTTTATAACACTTATTCTAAGATGTGGAGCTTTTCTGAAATGTAATGAAACCCAACCCAAACAAAAACAATATTAGCCATCAAAAGAAATTGCTGCCACAGTTCTAGTAATACATAGCAATTATTTTGCTTTGGAAACTAATGCTAAGAGTTTCTTCTGCCAGGCAGACTGTTGCTTCAGTGAGTCATAAGAGTAGATAAGAAAGATGTCTTGATCACAATGTTAGCTAAGTTTATACATCTTCTTAGCCAAGGCAACATCAAAACAAAAATACTTACAGTATGATAGATACGCAGGAGCTTGAATTTCCAAGTAGGAAATCTCCCTCTAAAAAAAAAAAAGCACTTCCAAGAAAAAGCTCTAGATTCCTGTAAACTTAAGATTTGGAAACATTTTGATTTCAGTTCATCAGCATTGTCAAAATGTTCCATTTTGATAGAATCAAGCATTTCATTCAAATTTTGTTGGTTTTGGTTCATTTCATTTTGATTTTCATCTTATTTAATATAACATACATTGATACAAAATATTTTTCCCATTTTGGATCTCAGTGGTTGACCGCCATAAGGGATCCAGTGTGTAGTTGCAGCTACAAGGTGAAAAAAGGAATGGAACCAGGTTTCCTCGCTGTGTTTCTGCCTATGCATAGAGAATGCAGAAAGCTTTGTTTACCCAATCTCAGAAAAAACATTTTTTTTCCCATAGTTCTTTACTTGACACTTTGCCTTTTTTGCTTGATGCTTACTCTAAAACATTTGCTCTCTGAGTTTATATCAAGATCGCACTCCTATATTCTGACTGCATCCTTGGCTTAGTGCCCTTTTCTGTCTCTGTTTCTAGGATGTTTTCTGGCTGCATCTCACATGGCCTTTTACCCAGACAACAGTCAATGAAACACCCTTCCCACATGGTTTTGCATGTGCCTGTTTTTTGGCTGGAAGCTCTGATCATTTGGGCTTCTAGACTGTTGTATAAAGGAACTTAATTGTCTCTTGCATTTTTCCAAAATGCAGTGTGACTGTTACACCTTTCCTTGTCCCCAGTTCAGTGAGGTTGAACCTAAACAATCCTGACATTAAAATTAACATCTTGGTACAGTGTAGAATTCAAAATGATGTGTAGCAAAGGAGAAAAATCTAAAGGAAATGTTTCTCATCAACAATGTCATCAATAGCAACATTGTACCATAAAACATTTCTATTTCAATGAAAGTGCATTTTTTTCTACAGAAATCCTTCCATCAAATTATGGCTTTGCATCCTAATGAAAAGGAGCCTAATGAAAAGGAGGATATAACCATTCCTTTCCTTACTCTACCCATCCAAAAAGACAGAGGCACCATTTGTTCTCCACTTATGCTCCAGAAAAGCATTTCTTCCCTGTCCCTGTTCAGAAGAGTACATCTGCTTTATCTGAAGCTTTTTTTTTTTTTACTAACAAGCAGCTTCTGTATCTTTCAAACAGAAAAGAAATACTTGAAGGAATAAAATTTAAGTATGACTAAGGCTAGAAATGTGCTACTTGTCAATAAATGCTTATTTCAGTGTCCCTGTTCAATAAAAAAAAACTCTATTCTGGAAGACTGCAAAGCAAAATGGCTGTAAACTGCTGAAATCAGAGAGGATTATGCACACAGTTATCATTCACATATTCTTAATGCTTTCAGAGTATAAACTGGCTTGAACTCTTGCTTTTATTTTCCCTGTATCAGGGCCTACAAATGTAGCTATTGCAAATGATCGCTTCAAGTTCTACACTATTGTATAGCTTAAGCTTTTGACTGATCTTATTTCAGTGTGATGTGTTAAGCAACATGTTATGTTGCATTACATTGTCTTGACATGAAGGAAACTAATATGCAGACTGTGTGTCACATCACATTACGGTTTTGTGTGACAGAATACAACCTTTCAAACCTCTTTGAATAAGCTCAAGAGCAGACCAGTTATCAAATAGGTCTTACAAATTTGTTTGCCTTTTTCTCTCTCCATCCATAATCAAGAAAGTATTTCTAAAAAGCAAGTTTCCAGTGATTACAAGTTTGTAAAAGTGAGAAATATCCTGTTGACACATCCCTGACAGTGGGACAGTATTTAGAGTACAACTAAAGGATGCATCCAGAGAGCATCTGTGCAATTGTAATTTCAACTTAGTGAAAAAATGACCCCTTAGCAGAAATGGCTTCGTTCATGAGGGATGATACTGAAAGCAATCAAGTTCCTCAAACTGAGCCTTTTCACAAGGGAACACACTTTTTAGTTTGTTTATTTTTTTGAGAGAGAGTTTTTGACCATCACTTTTCCTGCACATCAGGCTCTCAGTCCCCAGTTGTTGATCTCCTAAGCAGCTTCCTTGACTTCTGTGGGGGCCCTGACCTCAGCCAGTGATGGGTGCCTCAGCACCTAATTTGTCTAAGCAGCTTCTACTGCCTTTGTGGGTTGAAATTTTAGAATACAAATCTTGGATAATTTTTCTAGCTCTATCAGTAAATTGTTGTGCTGAATCTTTTTTCTCAAATGACTTGGTGACTGCAAACTCTGTCCTGATGCAAAGCCAAAAAAACCCCATGATTATTTAAAATTGGTCTTCTATCATACTTCAAGTATCCCGGTATCTTTTTTATTATTGTTATGGAGGTATACTTGAGTGTGGAAGGGTGTTACGATAAGATGACTGCTATTTACCAAGTTCTGCTGGGGCATCAACTCCAAACATCATAGGAAATTCTCACCTTGATTCATTTTCAGGGTTTGCTTTTTGCTGCTGATTTTCATTCATGGCAGAGAGTGTCATGAGCTCTTTTCTTTTTGTGAGGTTAGCCAAGTGATGGTCCCACTCTCTCTCAGTAGAATCTTTCCCCACTGTTCCTTTCATGAAATCTCAATGTTTTTCTTGTTCTGCAAAGTCTGTTATCTGCTTTCTTTGACTATCATGCAATAAGCAGTGAATATCCTGGCAAATTTCTTGATACACTGAAAAGGCTTCATGCTTGTTTCCCCCTGTTTTAGTACTATCTGTTGATTGATTTTAGTGTCCTTCCTCACCATCTGCTTTTCTGTTTTTACTTTGTGTTTGTTGTTTTTAATAGTGTTTACCATGCACAGTGTGCCCGGCTGCAGGGAGATAAATGAGAATTCATCTGGTCTCCCTTATGTCCCAACTCTGCAATGGAATTTAGGAAAAAAGGTCTAGTCAATCAATATTCTAAAAATGCCTTCTTCATCTCAAATTACAGCTTATGTTTCCATTAATGACTCCTGGCATTTTAACAGCACTAATTTTTTAGTTATCTGCTCAAGACTTTTGATCTTACCCACAGTAAAATGTGAAAAATTGCTGTTCACATTGGTCCTTGGATCTGCTTAGCAAGAGACCTGGAAACTCCTCTCGCACCTCTACTCTGACAGTCTCCTGCAGCCAACATTTCCTTGTCTGTCTGGGGCCATTAGGACTCACAGTATGAGAATACTCGGCATAGCTGCTGCACCTGCATTTCCCCTGGTAGCTCCACAGGAGGTTTTGTTTGGCTTCTCTCGCACACTGTGCAAACTGATCAAAGGCCTCTAGTCAGTTAAAAATGCATCTTGGATTTTACTCGAAGTGCAAAGCACTTTCTTCATCTCGGACCTTGCAGTCTGGTCTCTCATACTTCAAAGATGATGGCTTATAATTGTCTTTACGCATTTCATTGGCACCTGCTAAACATGAGTAACGGCAGCGTTCGCCCCTTCCATAACAATGGGTGGCTCCTCTAGGTAACTTGAGTGATTCACTATCTAACGTTTCCTCCAGATGGCAAAGTTACAAAGCCGGTTCTGTGATATGGCAGGGGAAAAGCTTATGTTCTCCTCCACAGCTGCCTTAGGATCAGATTACATACTGGGATAGGAACTGCATCAAATCCTGAGATCCTTACCCGGTTTTCATATTGCCTTTATCAAGACAAACAGTGAGTTTAGTGGTACAAAAAAAAGAAAACATGACTGAATAAAAAGTGAGTATAAATATTAAGATAAACCCTATCACATTATCTGATGTATAGAGCAGAGTAAGCTAGAAATTAGATTCTAAAGCCTATTAAGTTTTTGTTCCCTTTAGCAGAATGTATTTACTGAGTAATACAGAAACAAGTAGTATCTAATTTTATGTTTCTAAAATATTAATGTATTTGTTGACGGCACGTAAATGAAGAGAACAGCATTTTTGCATAGATAGGAAGACTAAGGCTGTGATTTTCAAAGAATAAGCTTTTTTTGAAGTTAAGAAATTAGTTATCAGTTTCATGTAAGCTTAACAAGGTTCCCTCTGTTGTCAGTGAAAAGAAACAGGCGCTTCTCAAGTGTAATTCATCCTATCAGTTGCCTAGGCTGGGTAGAGGTGCCTACCTCACTCCACCGCTGTAGAAGCAGCTGAGATGACTCGCTTAGACAAGCTGCTTCTCAGCTCCAGATATCGGGAAGATTAGTCGCCCTAGTTCAGAGTGACTTTCTGTGGAGATTCAATCATTATACTCCTTCGAAGCTACCGCTTACCAGTCTTAAGATTAGTCACTGTTGCAAAAGAGTACCTTAAATGTCCCATTGCTGATTTGCCTTCTAAGTGCTATTAATATTTTTTATTCTAATACATGGCATTTTCATTGTGTGATACTGAAATTTGAGTTACAGAGTGATTACTGTTCCAATGTTTAAATGTCTTTTTGATAAATGATGCTTATTGTTTCTTTTTTTCTTTAATATATAGGAAACGTGTCTCAAAAACTCTTTTCCTTGTTGCCTTGTGGGGGACTTGGGGTAAGTAGATGTTTGGTTTTTTGCAAGAGGGACAGCACGCAGCATGTATTCATTCATGAATTCTTTAGCACTATTGCATTATGAGTTCAAAGTCTTCAGAAGCTGATAAAAAACGTAGACATGAAACCTGAGCCATTATCATACTGTGTTTTCAAAGACACAGAAGACAATTCATTACAATAAGCATATGGAACAGTCAGATACAAATTGTTATAGCAGAATGAGCTATACAATTACACCCGTGTTACTTTCCTCAAAAATAAAGCTCATGTAAAAAAACCAAAGTGGGACAACTAAAAAATGTGCACATTATCACAAAACATGTTCCTATCTAACTGTTCCATATGCTTATTGTAGACAAAAATCTGTTGCCATACTAGCTAAGAGAATTAATCTAAATTACTGAAAAACATGTGGAATGGTATCATGCTCCTGTTAAATTTAGTGAAGGTAATACCAGGGAGAAATAATTTTTCACATACAGGCGTTTTTCACACCGAAGTCTTCTACATTTTTGGTCCAGCTGGCTCCGTTATTTACAGATGTCAGCAATATCAAAGCAAAATGATGATATTACTAGATATTGGTGGGCTGGGTGGATGATGCATATATATTTTAGTTCCCTTTCACTGTTTCTGTGTATGCAGGAATAAAGCCACAGTCTCTGGAGGTCAACTTCCAATGCAATCTTCTCAAGTTTTATTTACTTTCATCCTTCACAAGGGATAAATTCCATACCATCCTAGTCTTGTTTATAGTGGGGGTTTTTATTATGAGATACCTGACAGAAGAAATACTCATTTTGTAAGGCTTTAACACATGAAAAAGAAAAATTCCATTTTAGCTTTCAGTATTTAGTAATTTTTGAGGATTTCTGAACTATGAGTTAAGGAACAAATAGTCAGGGAGCGGGAATCATTCCAGCTCCTCTAGTGTGTACTTAGCTTGCTGAGGATTCTGCATAAAATTTGGAACTTGGTGACTAGCAACTTGCTAATCTTGAAACTGGGGGGTCATTTCTGTATGCGGATCACCTAACATTACACATCGACACATAGTCATACATATGAACATGCACCTCAGTGCACTGACTGCTGTGTGCACATACGCACACATATATACACATGCTTCTGTATAAAAAAAGGTAATTTTTCACACTGTTGTTGCAGTTATTAAGAAGCTTAGAGAAAATGGAACAAGAGATGAATAAAGTTGAGAAAGGATATTGTCCAGGCTTCTGAGTAAAGAGGACCTGACGTAAAATTTTTTGACAAATCTTTTGGGGGCCTTTGGAAAGTAAATAGGACTGTCGTATGCTTTGAAAATTAAAGTATAAGCTTTTTTCTATGAAACAAGTTATTGTGGTATTAAAAAATCATGAATAGAGATGTGCTTTGAAATCCTTTTACTAATGAAAGTATGTTGTCCATTCTGAACCTAATGCATCAGAAATGCTCTGTATAACTGAATTTTTTTAAGCACTTAAATGTATCTGCCCTTTTTTGAGTCTGTTTGCATGGAAATTGGATTAAAGAACATGTTGTAGAAATGGATCTTTTATTTATTTTTTTTCTAGTTGGTTTGCCTTTCTACATATTATTATTGTCAGGCTTGCTGTGGGGCACTTTTAAAGGAATGGGTTATGACCTTTTTCAAGGTAAATAATCAGATTAGGAGCTCTCTTTCAGTGATATTTAGCTGTCTATTGGTTAAGAAGAGCTGTGGGAAAGGGAGCTGCTTTGGGGAAAGCAATTCTTTTTACTTTCAAAAATGATGGTGGAAAGAAAGAAGCAGCATTGCTCCTTAGTAGCTTTCAACTTAATTGAGGGTTGTAAAGCAGCAATCAATGTAAAGCAGTAAGAGTAGTTCATGCAAAGATCTTAAGGAGGGATGGCAGAATTATTTTTTTTTTATTTTTGTTCTCATTTCTTTGCTTGCTTTCTTGCTTGATTACTTGTTTGCTAAAGAATACAGTAAGAAAGTATTAAGAAAAAAAATAATTCAATTCCTGAAGGAGATTTTGTGGCTGCCTCTTGAATGATGTTTTTCAGAGCTCTTTGATCCCATTGTCTTCTAACCATATGGGACCTTGCTGGCTGTTATTATGCAGCTCTTCTATTATTGAATAGATTAGTGGTTAGGCTACTCACACAGGGGATGGGAAACCTAGGCTCATTTCTCTCCACTGCCAGGCTGGATTTAATATCAGAGCCCCCATCTCTTAGCAGATGTTGTTACCACTGAGGAGATCATAGGTTGTTTCTGGTTGGGGACCCTCACACCACGTGCTGAAGCTGTGCCACTGTTGGAAAGAGCTCTGGAACAGTAAGACAGAGCATAAGTAGGATAAAGCCCATGTATCTAAGGATACGATCTACCTATCATACATTTATAAATGATGTGAAGTCCTAGCTCTGAGCCCCTGTTCCACAAACAGCTTATATATTTCACATGAAAGAATCACTGGACAAAATGGAAACTGCTCTTGGAGCAAAGACTGGAACCTAGGACTTCACAGGCATTGAAGACATGATCAGCTGATGGGCTGTAAAGACTATATTGACATGAGTTTGGGATGGCTTGCATTGTTCACAAAGTTCCAACTAATCTCCGTAACAGTGAATTCTACTATATTATTGATTTTGTTGTCATCTCTATTCTAAAAGCACCAATAAACTGCAGACAAAGTATCCTCTTCTTTGGACATTTATTACATTTACGGTAAAATAATGGTTTTATTCAATAATTTTGGAAGGCAAACAAGAGGCAGTGACCATAATGAATATTTTCTGACCTTGTTCCATCATGGCTCTAAATCTTTTGTACCAGTGCAAAATGGATGTAAAGCTACTGTTTACTGATTTTGTAAACATTTTTCATCCATAGGAATTTTCTTTCAAGTAGTGATAGGGACTGATTAGGTCAGAGTCATTGGCAAATTTGGCTTGGTATATGTTAAGCTTTCAGAAGAAATCAAACAATAAACTTTATGGTTTTATAAGAAACTATATAAGTCATAATTAGCTCTCTTATCTAAGAAGACAAAGCTGTTTCATACTGACAGCCAAACTGAACAGGTTTCACAGAGAGAGAAAAAAAAGTTGTCTAAATCTAACCTCTGAAATTTGCCCATGACAGGTTTTCTTTCAATGATGGTTAATTTTTTATCAGAGGACTACCCAGGGTCAGCTGTATAACATCCGCTGAAGTATGGGACCTCCTTCTTGCAATAATGCTTTTTATTCTTTTTTCAAGCCCAACGTTGTTCCAGAACCAACTGTTGTTAAAGAATTCTAATACCAGGGGAATGAAATTCCTTGTGTTGGAGAGAGACTAGCAGCTCTACGGCCAGCAGTTTTAATAACAAGAGATGGTTTCTTGCAGCTGGTCAGAGGTTTGGAATGTGAAATTTTTTCCAGGAGAGGTGGGTAGAATGCAGGTGAAGTGGCCAAATGGGGAGAATAATCACAAATTACTTTTTGGTTCTGTGGATTATCAGATCATTCCACAATTTTTCATCTGTAAACAGCCACTAGAGCTATAACTGGTCATTTGATCAATGCATCCACCTATTGCAATTCCTCCCCTTCTGTTGTGCTGCGAAGACGACAATAAGAGAAGCAGAAATCTACTTTTAATGGGACTAAGTTTCATCTCCTTGCCTCAGTCTGTCACTAAAAATAGTGATTGTTTTCCTGCCTGTTTGACCTGCTGCTGTGTGAAGAAATCTTGAAGTCATTTCTCAGCCATATTTTTTTGTCTAGTTGATAGGCAAAAAAACCCACAAAAGCAAAGAAGAGCAGGCTTTTATGATAATGTCATCATCGGCTCCCAGCTTCAAACACTTCTGCGGCTTTTGAATTGTCATTTATAACTTGGAACTGAACCGACCCATAATTCCCTTGATGCGTTTAGAGAAATTGATAACAGACTGCTTCTTTTATGGCTCAGAGGAGGCAACTCCAATCACATCACTATTGGCAGTCAATATTATTTTCTGACATGGTTGTAAAAGTATAAAGGGGCTTATGGCATTTGTTTAGATGAGGAATGGGCTCTCAAGCTGTGCTGGGGTTTATGGGTCCAGATTACCGAGAAGCAAAGGGAATATGATGTTTGCAAACAGGATATGATTTTATTTAAGTTTGGGTTTCATACGTTGTTCCCTGGGGATTGTCCTGCAGACAGAAGAGAATTTCACTTTTATCATATGAAATTGGGCAGTTATCCAATCCCCCCTGCTCTCTCCCCACCCTCAAAAGACACTGCTCCAAACCTGTAATGTGTAAAGTCAGATCTTTAAATTGCAAGAGGAGGAGCTGGGGGAGAACACCACCCTGCAAGAAATCAGCCTTTAACAGAATAAATATTTAGTGAGCTGAACAGAGTGGTTCATGGGCTAAATATTGAGCCATCTGAATGGCTAAGAATTGCTTGTACATATCATGGAAAGTCCATTGCATTTCCTCTAACTTTGCTGTTACAGCAGTAAAACAGAGATGAGATTTTTCTGCTGGATAAGCTGGTCTTGGTTCATTAACTGCTGGCCTTGTTTCATTAACTGAAGTGTAGCTTAGATCTTTCATATCAGAAAATAATTTGGCCTGTAACTATCAAGAAATGAAATGTAAAGCTATAAAATCTCTCTTCGTTTTTACAAAACTTACAAAATATTCATATTTTCTGAATGTTGAATTTCTTCCTGGCTTTCCTTGCTGTGGTAGCTGGATGGTACTACTTTTTGTCCTGACCACACAGGAAGAAAAGCAATAAGAAAGGCAAGATTTCACTAGTATACATCTTTAGTAAGTCATCTAGGCAACAAATTGTTTTCTGCTGCTTCTCATTCTTCCCTTGATCTTCTCAGTCTGGGCCCAGGAAGAATTTTCAGACTTTACACATTATTACTCTTCATTCCTCTTATTTGTGTAAAAATTAAAGGTACCAACCTGGTTCCATTGCCATGGTATAACAGCGTAAAAATTAAGAAAGTATTGGTGATTGTATTGATTGTCTCCTTGTAGCAGATTTTAGGCTCCAGGCTGCTTTAGGGGTCTCTCCTTATGTCTGCATGCAAATCTGGCTGTAAAGAAATCTGGCTGCCTATGGTTTGGGCACTGAAATTAAACATCACCTCCACACAGATGCTGGAATTGACTTGTGTCCTTCCTCTATATCCCAGGCTGTACCAAAATAGGTATAGTCCTTTCATAATACCAGCCAAAACTATATCTGTTTCCTGGTTTGGGGAAAGTAATCTGCTATTCCTAGAAGCTCACCTACTCAATATGATGCCTTTGATTGTGAAATCATTAATATACCATGCTGCCAGTATATTCACCTATTAATTTAACCTACTTACCTGAGTCGCCTTATTAACCTACTGAAATTTGCCAGTTACAACATTTTGGAGTAGATTGTGAGAGACTTCTGGGAATAAAGGATTTGTTTACCTCGTAAGCCTCTCTGGCAGCTACACCATCCCTAAAGAAATTCCAACATTTAATCAAAAAAACCTCACAGGCAAATTTTACTTTAATTTATATATTTTGCACGACTATTTAGGATTCACAGTTACATGGCATTGACTGTGTGATATTTTCTGCAGAGGTCATAGAAATATGTGATCAAAAGGCCATCCTGGTACCACCCCAAGGCACAATTTCAGTGGGGATGGGACCGGAGGGAGGGCTGGAGGTTTGTCATCCCAGAGCATTCCAGGGTCTGCATGCTCAGTCACTTAGTGCAGTTCGAGATAAACCTATTTAGGCTGTCCACAGGATGAAGGAATGAGGGTGTAATGTATTCCCAGCTGTACTGGCAAACACACTTTTTAGGTGGTATACCCCATCAGTTCTGGCAATTCACGAGAGCCAGCTTCTGTGGTCCAGAAAAAAAAAAAAAAACAAAACACCACTATTTTCTGTGGTCTGTGTTTTGTAGGAACGGACCAATTGACATTACACTTTAGTCAAGCTCTCATGCGTAGAGAATTGTAGACTTTCTAGCTGACAAACTCACAGCTTCCTTGAGTGAGAAAACTAAAGAAGAAATAGGGAAATGCCATAAAAACTGCACGTTTACTTACTTTTAGTTCAGAACAACAACAGTTCTCTGAAGACTCATCCAGCTTCACATACCTAATTTTAGACAAACTACTGAACCAGCCAAAACAGGATCCTGACCACCCTTGCCCACTAGAGAACCATGTGCATCACTAGAGTAGGAGTCAGTCCACCTAAGATCAGAAGAACTGACTGGAGGTGCTTGATTTCCTTCATTGACAGGGACTTGAAACAACGAAGTTCCTAATTTTAGGTAAATTCATTTTAGAAAAGAAGGTTAACAAGCGTGATAACATGAATCTGGATGATCAGAGCAGAAAATAGATATTCTTCCTTTACTGAGGTACAGAGACTTCATCTCTGGATCTGGAAAGTGCAATGGTGTCTCATCTCTGGGCAGGGAGGGGATGCCACATTTAGCATATCAATACCATGGCCACAAAAAAAGGAAAAAAATCTCTTCACAGTAAAGGGCAGATATTTTGTCCTATTCTTGCCCTTTCATGGCACTGAGATGGCCCTGTGCCATCCACCATAGAGCTTGATGTTTAGAGCAGCGGGAGCCGAAACTGTTCAATTGAGAGACTTACTTCCTTGGCATCGCTGCAGGCGCAACAGAATATTTTAGAATAGTCCCAGACTGCTTTTACTTCCAGCAGGCACGGATAGAAAGCTCAGGAGTGGTAATCTGCCAACTCATCAAATACAGAATTTGGTCCCTCAGATAATATTTTTTTCCCTTTTTAACAGAGGACCTTTCTTCCTTGGTACTAGACCAGATTAAAATTGTAAACAAAGATAGAGTGCATGGAACACAGAAAATTATTGTGAAGTTAATGAACTATCGTAAAGTCAAATCTTTAAAGGTCTTACTTCATTTTGTGAATTTCCTAAAAACTATTGTGTTGCCAAAGGCCAGTATGATGCAAAGAAGCCTTCTTATTTGCCAGAATATGAAACATTATATATCTACATATATATATGTTAAATGTAAATAGTGGGATAGTACCATATACAATTTTCTAATACTATTCACTGTCCCCAGACTTAATCACATACACACACATGGATTTGATGGGAATCCTGTAAGAAAGCAGAATTCACATTTGTACTTTAAAAACACATCATCTGTTTATTGACAGAATTTATCCCCTGAGATGAAGAGATACACTCTCTGAAGAGGAAATGTTCATGTGTTGTTTGTCTGAATAAACACCAGGTTCTAGCATAGCTCCGTGGTGGCCTCTAGCATAAAGATCATCTACATCTAAGAAGAAAGCTGAAGTGCTTTGTATTGCTAAGAAGTGTTCAGCAGCAAATAATGAAACTTTTAAAAAATAAGGCTTGAATTCAGCACATAAAAGTTGTATTTTCTGTAACCACATGCGTTACAACCAACTACACATTGCTCTATCTATTTGCCCATGAACTCCCGGAAGCTGCATGATCAAACATAAGGCAATTGCACAAGCATTTTCACACGTTAATCCATTAAATACTGAAACAAATGTCAAGTTAAATTAATAAAGTACTCAGAGCTAGGTCTGAAAGTGCAGTAACATTTTTACAAGCATCTGGTATTATATGCCACGTATCTGAGACTTGAATCTGGGCCTAAGTGTTTTATTTATGAGTTTTTTCTAAAAACAAGTTCTAATCCACATCTAATCCATGCTATCCTCCCTCCATTACCCCTACCAATGATCCACACATCACTGTTTCACTACGGTTTTGAGATCCTTGAGGGTGTCTAAGGTATGCCTTATGAGACGCAGAGATTCTGAATGCCTGTCATAAAAGTTAGTTGAAAACAGTGACCAAATCAAACAATTCCTTCTGAAGATATTATTCCATTCAGGCTTCAGCTTGATTTAGCTTGAATTTTTTCTGATTCTCATTTTGAATACAAAGCTATTTATTTTTTAATACAGATCTCACATATTTACTTGCTTTTTTACAAACCTCCAGGTGAATTCCATTTGTACACAGGTAGGGGTGCTGCATTTTTACTAGTGGTTGAATATCACCATCAATAACTCTGCTAGGCATTCAATTAATTTTTACTTATAATTTTTTCACTGAGTATTTTTGAAAATTGGTTTTGATTTATAATAACTTTACAAGTTAGATCAGTATTGGCAGGTAAAACTTAAAAGATGTTAAATATTCTACATACAGTGGGTACACATACTGTTCATGTTCCTTGTTCTTGCCCAGAAAGAGGCTTTTGGGGTCAGAATTAATAGTCTCTCCAATTCTTTTTAGAGGTCCGTTTCCATGAACATTGTTGCTGATAAATCCTCCTACTGGAATTATTCACACACAACAGAGAAGTCAATGCAAGCCCAAGTGAATTCCATTGTTTTTGTTTAAGCAATGATTTGTGATGATCCTTTGAACTATTCATCCCACTGGACCCTAAAGATCGCATCCCTTTCGCAATTTATTTGTAAATCACACTAGTAGGCAAGAAAGAAAGAAAAACTGATATTCTGGGTACTCTCTATGGCAGACATTTTAGATTAAAGCAGCTGGAAATGCCTTTGGCAGAACAAATCTCTGATACAGCTGTAAACTAGCAATAAAAATAAAGGAAGCCCATTGTACATATTTTTCCTAAAGTAGCCCGCTTTTCCACACTTCCTGTATATGGGATTTATGGAAGAGACATCAGCCATGCAAACTTTTCCTCCTTTGTTCCTTAACGAGAGACATGGCTGACAGGTCATTCATTAGAGGTTGCTCCTTGGAGATGATGTGCACACCTTCCCTTCTTTAGTCATGGTGAGATGAAACAGCAGCTGAGAAGCACGTTGAGGACCTTTTGCTTCTTAGTGGATATCACGGAGGTGATGAATGATCACCAGGACATCTGTAGGAGTAGGAGGTGAGAGCTATGAGCATGGCACCTGGGAAGCTGCCCTGCTCATTGTCAGGAGCAAAGTATTACAAACTTATGCGCTAGCACTTGCTGGCACCCCTTGTCTCCAAGAATGACAGACTCCATGCTGGAAGTGATAGCAAAACGCCACACACAATTTTTAGAGGTTGCAAAACTTCAGGAAAATATTTAATTTCTATTTTTGTGCCAGGGAATTAAAAAAAAAAAACAGTGGTGGAAGCATGTTTGCTCTGGCATAAATGGAAGAGTGTGAGACTCTGTACACTTCTAAAGCTAAAGCACAGGAATTTTCTCTGTAATACACAAGTTTTATTATATTGCAGTATCACTGAGGAGGTCTGTACTCTCCTATATTATTTCTCACAGATTTCTTAATCAGCAGGTTTCTTTATGTAGTAGTTTTTCCAGATCTGTGTTGAAATTTATCCATCTGAAATGCATACTGTATTAACTTTCATCCAAGAACGGCTGAGCCCAACCACTGCTCTTTAAAGAAAGGGCAAAGAATCCTTTTAAACTACCGTAAAAACCTACTTTTTAACTTGTTACCAGTATATTGGACACATAGAATACAATCACTGCTACCACAGGTCAAAATTTCCATGAACACATAGGTGACAGATTGTATTTTTGAACTACCATGAGAGAATATGTAGAGTACCTCTGGTAGGGACACGTGGTAACTCTAGGAGGACTGGTTTTGATTTTTATGAGAGCAACAGTTGTGCAGAGAATCCAGAGCAGGATGAGTGACTCAGTATATTTTTAATTCCTTTTAGAATTGAAATCAGAATTCCACTGCAGAACCTGGATTTATTTTAAATCTCAAAGTCTGTGTGTGTGTGTGTGTGTGTCTGAGAGAGACAGAGAGAGAGAGGGCAAGCTCTAGGGTGTTTTGTCAGAATCCATCCCAGAGCAGTAGCGTGGGCTCTTTTATATTGCCATATAGTTATTGGCAGATGTGTATTTAAGGCAGCTTCAGAGTTTACAATAGTTATTTAAGAAAGATAAATAACTCAGACAGATGAATACACCATACAGGGTGTGAAAAATGGAAGGGTATGTCAGACTGAGCAGCATCTCTGCTCAGCGGAACTGTGATCCAGTAACCATTAAGCAGATCCCAGGAGGTTTCCAGAGGAAGGAGGACTGAAACAGAGGATGAGGAGTGAAGAGGTTCTCTAGCAGGGGAAAGGGCAGGTAAAACAAAAGGCAGTTATAAATATCTTTTAAAAATGCTTTAGAATTATTGTTCATGCTACTTTTTTGCCTCTCTGAGGTAGATTCTAGATAAATGTAAATAGCAGGACAAGTAACACTTCCAGTTTCAGCAACCGCAGTGATTTCAGAAAGGCCTTTGAGTAAACAATATCTCTCTCTCAGATGCATTTCCATATCCTTCCTCTCCACCTTCACATACACGTGCCACAACCTGAGCACCGTGTAAGGAGTTGGTAACTTTCAAACTTTAGTCTGTCTTCCTTACTATGAAATATTCCAGCCATAAGGGGTTACGGTATAAGCTTTCTATCTTCTGAAACATCTCTGCTGCAAGGCTTTTTGTTTCTTAGCTTGTTTTTGGTATGCTTCAAGTCTTGATTGTGAAAGTCAAGTTATCACATAGGTATTTCTTGCAGGAAGCATTCATATCAAGTTCTTTTTGTAGTGTGAAGCGGGGAATTTCTGCACACAGGGTTTGAAACATTAGTTGCATTCAGACAGGAAAAGCTACCTACATTTCTTTTCACTTAAGTCATTCCCTTCCTCTTTAATGCCTCCACATCCACTTCAGGGACAGGTAGCTTAATTTCTATCATCTGTAGCTTTACAGAGTATTAGCTTTGCTACACATGCCAATGATTGAGCTATACTAGATATGCTTGAAAAAGCCTACAACCTACAGTGCTCATTCAGGAAACTCGGAGTGAAGTAAATCCATATGTGTGTTAGAAAGTCAGTGTTCAGATACAGAGCTCGTGTTTTCTTGCTCTTGGCACTATCATGCACAATCCTTTAAAGAGCTGCAGCAGTGATAGAATTTTTGATAACGAAACATGTAGTATGCTCATATACTAACACTGATGTTTCGATGCTTTAAAAAATGTTCTTTTTCATTTGGTTAGACATTCAGAACATTTTCCTACCCTGAAATTGTTTTAAACAGACACTTAAATAAAAATAACATACATAATTAAGGAGAAAAAGAAGGGGCTGAGATTCTGTGTTAGAATTAAGCTACAAATGCTGTATTGTCTGTAAATTTTGTTTAACATTTTCTGAAAAAATTCCTAATCAAGGTAGAGCTTTTACTGAATTCTTTGGCTGCTCCAAAGCACTTTCAGAACAAAAATAACCTCTTATAAAATTCCATCTGACTTTTTCAGAGTCTGTGATTCAGAAAGCATCACATTTGTCACAAATTCATGCATGCTCAGCATCTAAATAGACTGTCAGATGTATGTGATATATACATGAACTAGAACCAGAAACCAGAGTGTCTAATCCTATTCCCTTTACTTGTATAAAATCCAACCATTTCATCTCACAGGAATAAAGAAAAGCATATCTAGTAGGGGTTTACATAGCTGCATTTCATATACAGCTTGACAACTGGGCCAGCTAGTAGCTGTAATTTTAATGGGTTTGCCATTTATATCACTGTATTTCAACAGCAATTTACAAAGTAAACATTGAGTAACACTAAAAAAAAACCCCTCTGCTTAAACACCTGAAACATTTAAGGCAATACATAGAACTAATAGAGCTATAAAATGGAGTAAGATGGCATTTTCCAGCCGTTACAGCTAAAGTGTTGGCTGCGTGATGACAGTTTTTCTAGGTTGCTCTTCATGAGATGTTCCCTAGAAATTTAGTCTTAATTTTGCATGAATATGAAATAGAATGTGACACCTAAGTTTAGAATACTGCGCCTTTTTAGAGTAATTATTCGTATGTTTGTATTAGTTTTCTTAGAACAACTGCGCACTAAGGTATGCAGCTTCAGCTGGCTACCCCTGGCTTTGAGAGTTTACTGTTCATTACACATACCATACCCAAGAGATCAGCTAAAATATCCTGAATTTCCTCTGTGCATTTAGGTGGTCATTTTTGAAAATTCCTCTGGAAACACTGTTTTGTTTCCTGACTGCCCGTTTTTACTTCCAGTCCAGGTAAAATTAGGTAGCAGTCGTTTAAGTGGTGTGAGGAAAATTTTTCAGTGGAAGATATTTGGTCTTATTGTCCCAGTTCAGTCTCCTCGCACTCACTTGAAAGCAGAAAGTGATAAATGCCGTATCCTGGCCAATACTCAGTGTTAGGTGGTTGGAGAGACTGCTGTCTCACGTGTCAGAGCAGACAACTGTCTTGAAGGGTGGGTACTCTCAAGCTGTGGTTACAATTTTAACTTAATCGGCCTTCCTGGAAATGAATCATAGTCCCTTTGAGGATGCAGGCTCCTGCTCGTGCCCTGGTGTACCGAGCAGCTGCCATTGAATCATTTTCATCAGCCACTCCTTCAAGTTAACCTTAATTTGCTAGCCATAAAAATGGTAGGAAAGTACTCCCTCCCAGCCCTCTTGTTGATACTTCTTTATTTAAAGTACTGCACAGTATTTTTCAAACTTTATTATGGTTTCATTAAATTGATTTAACCAATGACCTCTACTTATTTATCTCCTTATTTGTTTTAAAAATTAAAATTGATTCACAGTTGCCTTAAAACAATACAGAGACAAACAAAGTCTGCCTAATGTTAAATATGTCATTATTATTTTTACTACTTGGTTTCTTTCTTATTTCTTCTTGTAATTTTCTTAGTTACCTATTGATTTGTGTGCGTCTTTGGGAAAGCTACTCAATTTCTTTATATCTCAAGCTACCAATCTGCAAAACAAATACAAGAAATCATTGCATATCAAGCTGATGATGCTTAAGTGTGGTTCTACAACATTTTGAGTTTCTCACATGAAAACACAGTGTGCTGTTATTGCTGTTATTCTTAACTTTGCAAGCAAAATCCAGTCTTATCATTCAAGATCTACTGTGAATATAAACTACTTACATTAGTTCTGCTGCATGCACCCAAAACTGATCGCAATGATGGAAAACTCAGGTCCAGTACCCTGAAAAATAAGATCACTGTAGTGGCTTGAAATATAATATTATTGTAACAGTAATGGCTAAGACGTTTGACAGGTGTAGAGATGATCAAGCTTCTTTCTGTTTCAAATGACTAATCAGAGAAATTCCTCAGAACCTCCAGAGTCGAGCAGCAGTTGCATCCATTTTCAATTACTTGATTTCTTTCTTTCTTTCCTTCTTTTGCTTTCCTTTTTTTTTTTTTTTTAAGAAATTAGGAACAGAAGCTTCTGGTTCAAACTGAAAACATATCTCAGTGTGCTTGGAAGTTATCCAAATAGCATCTGCCACAGTATTTTGTCTATCCCTAAACGTTTTTCTTTTCATGATAAATTTGTGCAGTATGATACAATTAAATGCACTTCCCATGGAGCATCAAGGAAGTCTGGCTGTCTCTTTGGATGACTTTTTCAGACTATTTCACACCATCATGTCTGCTTGGCATAATATCATATAAGGGATATACAACATTTCACCTATATTTTTTTGTATGTTTCTGCAAATAAACAGCTACTAAAAATAGATTTCAGAAGTAAAATTTTAGCATACTGATTGAAGCTGTAGAGCAGTGCTCTTATCATATTTCCTTTATAATATTTTATCTTTATAGTATTTTATCCTTCTATTTTGTATAATATTCATGAGATGTTTTACATGTCACACTTGCTCATTCAGAAGGCACAAAAGATAATTTTCTCTGCTTGAAATAGCCACATTAATGTGTAATCTAAGAGGGACCTAAAGCCTTTCAGCCAAAACTTACTAGTTTGTCAAAACTGGAGAGACACCAAGGGTTGCCCTTTACGTTACTTAATTTTATTTTCTGTCTATGGCAATAGTGATATTACTGAAATTAATCCAAACAACTAATTGTTCTGATTTCAGTCACGATTCCTGTCTGGGTAGGAAAGACGAGTACTTATTGGTCTTCCTTTTTTTAAGACGGGGCAATGGCCTGAGCCACCAGCTTGGTGGCCCGGGTTGCCTGCAAGGGCTGCTGGAGCCTGGGGTGGCCGTCCCCGCCAGACGCTTTGTCCCAGCGCTGGCAGGTCCCTGTCCCCTGGCCGGTGTGAGGACCCGGCACGCGGCATCTGGCGGCTGTTGGGCAGGCCCGGCCCGGGCGGTGCAACACTGTTTGTAATGAGAAATCTAAACAGGGAATGGCAGCGAGGCATGACAGGAATGTGTTTCCATTGGAGAAGCCCGTGCAGAGAAAAAGCATAAGCAAAGCCATGTCCAGAAGGCCTTTCAGCTGGCCAGGACGGAAGACTGATGTTATTGTACACGGGCTGTCACGCTGCCAGCCCTCCCTCACGGGTTTGTTTTCTCTCATGCTCTCCCTCTCCCTCTCCCTCTCCCTCTCTCCCCTTGCCTTCCTCCGGGGCCGGCTGTTTGCTCAGGTGGACAGTGACACCGTTTGGAACGAGCTGCACTCGGCCGGGGCGGCACGCATGGCGGTGGGCTGTGTCATCGAGCTGGCGGCCCGCGTGGCCTCCCGGGAGCTGAAGGTGAGGTCCGGGCCGCGCCGTGGGTGGGAGAGGGGGGGGGGGCGCTGAAGGGGGCGTTTTTCAACCGCTCGGCTCCAGGGAGGGTGGCGGGAGGAGGGCTGGGAGGATGGCCACGAAGGTGTGGCAGCCCGGGTGGCTCTTGCAGGCCTCGCCGGGGACAGTCTTCCCATCGATATGCTGAAGCAGTGGTGGGTGATTACAGCGCAGGGGTGCTACAGCCCAAGGTGAAGCTACTCATAGCCTGCACATCTCTGGCAAGTGTCTGTGGCACTGCCCTTTGAAGTGGATTTTTTTAATTTTGTCTTTTAATATGGTTGTTCAGTCACGTGTGTAACCTCAGGATACCACCCAGAGAGAGGGGAGGCGAACGAACAGCGGGCGTGCGGGCTGAGGGGAAGAGGGAGGCGGCCGGTGAGGAGAGCGATGGCCCAGGAGGTGCCTTTCCGCCAGGCTGCCTGCCCCGCGTTCCTCTCCCTGGCCCCCTTTTCTTTCCTATCTCCGGGCCATGCAATCTGCAAGGCACGATGTACAAAATCCAAATTATCCCCAGTCTAAACAATTTATAAAAACTCCAGACCTGACGGACTTTGACATTTTATTTGGTATTTTAACAGCCCTATTTAAAGGTACACCATATGCAGCCGGAGTGCAGGCTTGCCCCAATAAACATTGTTGGAGCTAACATGTCTCCTTAATGAAACTGTTTATTCACTTTCCAGTCCAAATAATAATGGAGTCAGTCCTGTTTCCAAAATCAAGATAGGAATACATTTTTTAGAATTAGCACCATACGATGATTTTTAAAATTCCAAGTTATACTTGAACTTGCAAATTTTCTTCCTGTATGTATTTCTGTCTTATTTCAGTCAAAATGCGTTAACTACATATTTGGAGAGGGGTACATATGTTTATGTGTTTATATACATAGATACAGAATATATAGGTACATAAATGACAGCGTTCTCGGGTGAAATGCAGTACTATAGCTCTGAGCCAATCGAATGCAGTTACTAAACTTTCATATTCAGACACCGGAATCACTAGCCAGGTACTACACAAAATGTACAAATTTTGAAATCTCAGATCAAGGACAGGGCGCATCATATGGGATTCTGTTGCACATCCTTTCTGATAGGAACTTCACCCCCATTAAGCTTTTTGGCCACAGTAGGATTCTATAGTCAACTCACTGTGCATTATCCCCACCCAACAGAACTAATGAAAGTGGGGAAGGATGTTTTAGCTAGTTTTTACCTTTGGCAATTGTAGGACATACATTGGTCTCTAAGGCAAAATAAAAGCAAGTTTTGGTAAGAATAATGAGGTATGTCCTGTGTGCAGTTGACATGAGCAGGGTCTGCTGCCGAATCTTTACCGCTTACCTTTGTACATTTGTGGTGTCTTTCCACAGTGTGAATGCTCTTGGTTGCTTATATGTGTGTGATGGACTGCTGAAAAGAATCAAACATCAGCCACTGTGAGACCTTGGTTGCTACTGGCATTGCAACAGTCTGTAAACAATGATCTTAAATTTAGTACTAGTTTATAGTTTACTGTAAAATTATTGTTGATCCTAAATAGAATCTTTGTCTACAGTGCAGAGAATTGAAGCAGTCTTATGCAGCCTCCAGCTGAGACATAGGAAAGGTAATTGTTCAATAGGGGTGCCAAGTAGTTGGTTTATACCAAATCATCAAGAAAATAGGAATGGAAAGGATTTTCTGTAAAAGAGAATTGGGAATACTCATGCCATGCCTGACAGGTGTTTATCTAACCTGCTCCTATGCTTCCAGCATGAAGCCCAGTGATTTACATGCCACCATGCCAACTGCATGAACTAACAATCTGCATGTGGTATTTATAATTTAAGGTTATGGAAAGGTTATTAAGGCCTGAGTGACAGAAGAAAAGCATGCTAGCAGAAGTTCTGGAAATGCACGGATCCTGACATTAGCTATTTTGACAGAGTCTTCCTATGTTTGCTGTGTCACTAGATCCATACAAACCTAGGTTTTGCTGGCAAGTTGCTCTCAATACCCTCATATGGTAAACAACATTAGAGGGATTTTGCAGTGTATTCTAGCGTTCTCTACATGCTGTTCAGGATGAAATTTTAGGTTGCTGCAAGATTTTAGTCCCACAGATTGCATGTTCCAATCTACTTTACATGTTGCTTTTCCACCTTGCTGCCATTTTTCCTCTAGAAACGTACGTGTTGCATTGATCACCTGTTTCTAGTATAGGGAAAATGTCAATTCTGTAGCGTACTTGTGAAAGTCTGAGGGCAAGTAAGTGAAGCTGACCACTTCCATGAGCATTCACTGAGCAAATATGCATGTGTAGCAACCATTTGGGGCATGTACTGTGAGCACTGAGTGGGAGGATTAGGCTCTGATGGGAATCTGGAATGGTCTGCCGCAGCTTCAGAATCTTTGGATGACAAAAAAACTGCCTTCCAAGAATTGTGTGTAAGTTCTAACAGTTCTGCAACATGTAAACAGCAAGATGAGAGCAGTAGAGAAACATGCTGTAGTTTTTCCTTGGAAGTTTACCACCATGGATTGCTATCAGATGGTGTGCTGTCAGTTTGGTGTCATCTTAAGAAAAAAATGTAAATTATGAGACAGGACATACTGATTTGTTCTGAAATCCCACAGTTCTCTGAGAAGAGCTGCACGTCCTGAAGTTCACAGTGGCAGACTTACAATACACTGCAAGGACATCTCACAGGGCAGTGCTCCAGATTGCAGCAGAGGAGGAATGAGACACTGAAGTCATTCATTTAATAAGTGCTTTTCTGACATGAAAGTTATCAAATTTTTCAGTGCAGTTGGGTATGAGCAGCCCAAATATTTAAAAGTCTAACATTGTTTTCCTAAAATTAAAATGAATATAATAGTTTATTTTGTGGACATGTATTCAATTAATTTAAAACCCGAATGATTTACAATACTGAAAATAAATGTCTTCACTGCCTAGCTAGAGTGTAGCAACTAACAAACGTAAACTGTCCTGCATTGACTAGCATCTGACATTTAAAGCCGATTTCAGGAAGGACAGGATATTTCAATTCCTATGCTTATTCCATGGTCTCTACTGATATCACTTGCTACAGCATAGAACAATAGTAGTATGTTTGAACTATAGGTACATACTGCTGAAAAAAAGGGTTGAGACTACAAAATGAATTATGAAAGTCTGCAGAACAATTGAGAGATTCACTACAGAGCTGGGCTTGAGTCAAAATCATACACAAGGCAAAAGGTTCTTTACTTTATTCTGAATTTCCTGAGACTATCAGTCCCACTTCACACACGTCTCATCTGAGAACACCAACATTTTGTTCATCTGATTTGGACACTGTTCAAAAACTGACCAGGAGCTAAGAGTTCTCTTCACTGTAGTTCAAACCCCTTGTGAGACATCAGGTTTCTTTGATCTCCTTGACTAATGGGGAAAGCATCAATATGACAGAGCTAAGGATGTAAAACAATAGGGCTTACTGAAATTCTACTGCTGCCATGATGTGGTTTTTTGTTTTGTTTTTTTAAATCAAGACAAATTGTCCCTTCTCTGGGGAGTCTTAATCTGGATGATTTTTATTTGATTATATCAAAAAATGAAAATTAAGGATTTTTAGGGTTTGTTTAATAATACAATGAGCACTCATTGAGATCCATTTGATTCACTTTTGAGATAATATTTAATAGAGAATAAAGAATCACACCACTGAAATATATAGTTTGATAAATGTCATGTTATACTGAGTCAAATGCAATGTTTTTATTTTTTTCATTAATTTATTTACATGTATGATGAATGTAATCTTGGCAATATTACAATGGGGGATGAGCCTAAAGATTGTATGAACGTCCCCCTGTTTTGAGCTTTCATAATTTAGGAAACCTGATGATAATGATGAGGTGTTTATGTCATATAGAATCGGTGCCACAGCTCTCCTGTCTAGCTGTTTTTCTGTATCTACATTTGCTCCTTTCTCATTTCCCCAACAGATTTATTTAGATGGCTTTTAATAACCTGCTGGCAGACCACAGGTCTGTAGAAGAGTGGAGCATGCAGAACTGGGTGAATATAATTCCACCACAGTCATTAGCTAGATCCAATAAATAATTTTAAGCAAGAAAAGAAGTCTTATGAAATATTCCTTGGGGCTTGGGGAAGAAATACAGGTAGTGCCCTGCATATAATTTCTTGCATGCAGTATAGCTCGTGAACTTGGAAATCATTATCTCTAACCTCTACCTAAGAGCCTCTACCTCTTTCTCATTGTACCTTCAGAAAGAGGGCCCTAAAAGGTCTGCATCTGCAGAGAGAGCATTTCTTTCCTGGAAGTGCCTCCTAAGGATCTCCTTCCTCTCTTTCATTGCCACAGGAAAATAGAGAAGTGCTAGAAGTTTGTTGCAAAAGGAAATGGTGCATGTGGAAACTCGTGCTATAACACACCTCCTGTAGGACCCAAAGGTAGCTCTGCAACTCACAGTGTCCCAGTCACTGCTCTGCAATAATGAGGCAGATTTCAGGAACACATGGTCTAATGGCTTGGTGGCACTGGGAGGATCTGTCCTGCACTGCCTTCCCATTTATTTCCCAGCCCGGCCCATCTGCTTCCCTTACATGGACTCTGATCCTCAGTTCAGTTCACCTCCCCTCCCTGCTGGCACAAAGAGACTCTCGCCTTGCCTGCACCCGGCTGTCCTGCACAGCAGGCGCTTCCCTCCTGCTGCTGAACTGGACGAGTACAGAGGTCATCCAAACCCCACATTAGACAAGTCTTGGAGGAAAATAAAGGAGTATTTCTGCATCTGTGGTCTCTCTTGGGTTTCAGATTTCATTTATAACTCTTAGAGCTTGCAGAGAATCTCACCTTTAGGACTTAGCTTGCCAAATTATTGTTTTTTCTAAAAGAGTTTAAGTTGCTGATATTTCCATTTCCTTAACCAAATTATTCATGCTGATGCTGCTACCTTTTTTGTTGCCATATATCTTAGGTGTTTATTAAATGCTTTTAAGAAGTTGGAAATCAGATAGTTTAGTATGATAAGTTTTCAATAATTTTACTTTGTTGAATAATATCCTTCAAAATATTATTTTTTCTCGTAATGGTTGTTTTATTGTGTGCTGTTTTGTGAACATTAATTGTGTCTCCTTTTCTAATAACAAATTGTACATTTATCTGGCTGTCCCTTAATATCTTAAGATTGACTGGCAGGAAAAAAAATTGTACCTGTGAAAAATACAATTTAAAAAGAGTATATCTAATAAGAACCTCTTCTTGCAATGAGAGATGACTTTTGATTGCCATGGGCAACCCAGTGCCAGAGCAGCCCATGGAACTACTGAAAATCCAAAGGGACATTTCTGAAATGGTTTTCTTCAGACTCAGATTACTCATTCAGTAATATTATAAACTGGAATTAATTATTTTAAGTAAAGTACCCATAACAAGGATTATTGTCTAGTTTACTTTGCATATTCTTTAAATCTGTTAATGTTGGTGATGGCAGCACTCTTTTCTGTGATAGAAACATGTAAGGTATTCCCTATTTTTAAAAAAGTTTGAATGAATTAAGGAGCATTTTTTCAAAAGAACGCTCAAGAAAAAAGGCACATAAGTTGAAAGCGTGGTCTGAGACTGTCTTGAATATCCACTTCAATTGAATCAAGTGAAGCACAAGCCCTTTCTCTGCTTTATCATATGTATGTATGTATCACATGTGTAGAGTTGCCCTGTTGGTAGTTAGGGGTCATTTAACAGAATGAAAGCAATTGAAATGAGTTTCCTCCAAACCAGAATCTGATACGTTCCTGGGATGGTTCTTTCTGATATGTCAGGTTGAATCAATACCAAAATAAACCTCCTGCATTTGGTCATTGCTACTCCGGTATCTTTGTATAATCTGTGGATAACTTATATTGAACTTGAAACTCTCATTTCAAACGAGCTTGGTTATTACTGTTCTCAAGGTCTTTGTCACGCAGGGCTATGGAGGAATCATCATACGGTAAATTGTACTAAACTAGTAAAAAGCAGAATCGGCTTAATCAACCCCCTCCCCTCCCAATCTCTTAGTCTTAAAAGTATTCTGTATAAAAATCACTCAGTCATCTTCCACAGTGCTACTGCTATGTTTTCTTACAACAAAAACTAGATTGAAGTATCTTTCTAAAGACGTAATAAACAAAAAGAGCTGGAAACAAATTTCTCCCTAGTCCCACAGTGTCCTCCCTTCAGCAAAGCTTCAGGCCAGCAAATTTCCATTCCTGTCTGAACAGCGCCAAAGCTCACACAGCTCCTCTGGTTACCTACAAAAATCTCCTTTCCTGGAAGTGCCCCTGGGCTCACGTGTCTCCAGGACAGTACTCCTCCTGCAGTCTCTGCCCTACCCTAGTTCCTACCTCCCTGTTGCACCCTCTGCCCTATAACACTCTCTCTCTGCCTTAAAAAAATTTCTGAGGGATGTGTGACAGCCACAAAAGGAGGCATTTTCTCCACACCTGGACACAGCATTTTTAACAATGCTTAGTGTGTAAGAAACAGTAACAAACGAATGCTTATTTTACTAGTGTTAGAGATATGATTGATAAAAGCCATCAATCAAAGTTACCAATGAAGTCTTTTAGATAGTAGTTTGTATTCTTTGCTCTCACAAAGTTACAAAATTAAAAAATTTTATATGAAAACATGTCTTAGATACTTTATCCCAGCAATTATGGTTATATTTATAGCTGAATGACTGTTATTATTTCATATAGTGGTACAACTTTAATTATAAGCGTGGTACATAACTTATCTCCATGACCGTTCTGTTCTTAAAAAACTTTTGTCTGCTTTCTTTCCCAGTATAGTTAACACTAGTTGTGGCTAAACAGGCCATCACAGTTGTATGGAAGTTAGTCTGCAAGCACCAACTTTTCATGTATATTTTCTGGTGCTATCCTCTTAGACCTTCAAGGAAGAAGACAGGGAAGTCTTTGTTTCCATCACTGTGTTAAATGTTTAATGTCCGTTTCTGTGTTCTTGGCCTCTACTAGCTTCCTCTGCAAGACAAAATGGTATTCCCTCATGTCCATTACCATTTTCTTGGCAAATCTATGTGCTGCTAATACTGCTCTGTTAAATCATGGGTTCTTGTTCACTGCATTTGTAGACGCCCAGGGCCAGATACTGGCTCCTGCTCTGGCAGTATGAATAGCTTGTAAAATTGTCCTAAACAGGTATTTGAGGACTGCCTCAGCCTTACACCACTCACTTTTATGCTTACCCTTGTTACTGGATGGCATAACTTGGGATCATGTTGCAACATAAGTGACATTGGTAAGAATATGGTTATCTTCTTCAGTGTATCAATTACAAGGTGGTTGTTGTAGGCAGCCGAAACTTAAAGCAGCCCTGATGTTTGTTATTGCAGGAATTAACTAAGCCAGAGATAGCAGGGTTAAAGATGGCACTAAGGCTACTTCAGGGGTTACACCCTGTCAGTTACACTGTATGGAGCACCTTATTAACTTAAATAAAAAGTTTTTTACACAACTTTATCAAGATACAAAGTTGTATATATATAAAAAAAAGGAATATTAATTCTGACAGGATGAGTGGATGCATTTCTACATAATAACTAAAGAAATTTATACAAAGAAATGAAGCATTAGCTTCAGTGACTTGCTCCTCATTCGGAAGCCTGTGCACATTGAAGCAAAAATAAAACCTTTCCATTAAAAACTAGTGAATATCCAGGAATGCCATATTCAAGCACTGCTAATGTTAAGAGCTAAGGGCTAGATAGGGTAAGAGATTTAGACATAGAAAATAGAAACTTTAGCACCTGACTTTAGGAGGATGTTGAACTTCAAGTGTGGAATCCACACCCTGAGTTAAGTACCTGGTCTCTATATGAAATACACAGGAGTTCCTGAGCAAACTGTCCTTAACAATGTGTGGAGCTGCAATGAGCTAGTGCATGGGACAAATTTGCTCATCACTAGGGATTACACCCATTTTCCTGAAAGCCTTTTTTTCAAAGGTTATGAACTTCTGAACAAAATCACAGAATCACAGAACGGTTGAGGTTGGAAATGACCTCAGGAGGTCATCTTGTCCACCCTCTACTCCAGCAGGGCAACCAAGGGCTAGTTGCCCAGGACTATGTCCAGATGGCTTTTGTATATCTGCAGGGGTGGAGACTCCAAAACCTCTCTGGGCAACCTGTTCTATTGCTTGGTCACCCTCACAGTAAAAGAGCATTTTCATATGTTCAGATGGAGCCTCCACTGTTTCAGTTTGTGCCCATTACCTCTTGAATAGTTGGGATAGATGGCATTGCTCTATCATACAGGGTTTTACAGCTTAAAATACAAGAGCTTCAATTTCTTATCTTTTCAACTGGAAGAAAACCATTTTTAAACTCCATAGAAAATTGTCTTGTCTTAAATTTGAGATTCAGTGGTAGCATTTTGTCCTCTATTGAAGGACTGTTACGCTGTGGGAAATAATTAAAGATTCAGAAGTTTGAATAAGAGCTGAGGAGGAGCATTATTCTGGATCTATTGTTAGAAAACTCACTTAGACTGAAAAGATGTGTCTCAATATCTACTTTATGGACCACATAATCTAAATACACAAACAGGTATGGGAAGAATACCTGCATTTGTAAATACAATTCAGCTCCATTTTCAAGAAGAAGTTGAACCTGACTCCTACGCTTCAGTAAGTGCTCTTGGAGTGCCTGCTGTGCTTCATTGCCATTTCTTGCATGGCAATGGCTTTTGTTAGAGTCAACAAAAAGCCAGATGATTTTACTAGAGTATTACCAGGCTGAAGCTAGTATGCACTGCTTCTCTGCTAGGCTTCTCAGCATACCTGGAGTGCCAGACTGGCTGGATCACTTATGGTCCACTTGGAATCTAGGCAGAGCCAGCTCCTCACTGTCAAGCTAAGGGAAGAGTGATTCACACCTTGCCACAATAACCACATATTGCCCTAGGGAAAAACTGCCTAGTTTTACCTCCTTGCTTAATAGAATCACCAGTGGAACTCTGCTGTAGATGGTCAGTCCCAAGCCCTGGAGTAACCACCCGTGTTACAGTATTGTCTTGAGTGCCTGTCTTGGAAAGGTTCAGGAAGAGGTATAGTAGATGCCCAAGCATGATGTAGCCCAACACTCAGCACACTACAGAAAGGAATCAACTGTACCACCAAAGACAAGAAGGCCACAGTAGGGTGTACACCTCTGTTCTTTGGAAATCAAACATCCAGTTACTTATTTGGAGTCATGAAAGAAGAGGATACATAGCTCACTCTGGAAAAAGACTAATGTTTTTTCTTAGCTTTCATTAAAGATCCAACTAAATGGGCCTATCTGCAATGGTTCTTCTTTGTAAACTGAGTTTGGGCAGACTTCTCTTTGTTGTTCCAATATACACAGATTTTAGAATATCTCTACTCAGGCTTTACTCTTTATCCTCAAGTTTAACTAAAGGTAGTCATATAATGGCACAGACATGAATCCTTTTTCTAGTGTTCATGTCTGTCAGTCAGTTTAATGTTCTGTCTACACATAAAGGTGTCTGTATCCTAATATAAATAAGGCTCTGTACAAAAATGTTTTGAATTTATGTGTGTTGGCTTCATTTTCAACATACTGCTCTGTGTTAGTCTTTCTATCTTTAAGCAGATTTTGCCTTTCTGTCTACTGTTCTGAGCTCACTGTCTGGTATTTAAATATTGCCTAAATAAATGAATTCACGTTCCGTTGTGCTAATGTACACTGTGTTCATACAAAGTTTGAAAGTAGGAGAAATGAAGTGTTTTATCAATTGCACAAAAGTTGCTGTTAATACCATATGGTAACTAGTTTTCAGTGTTTGGTAAAATTTTATTATATTATATGCTTTATCATCAATATAACATATGCATTTTTTTATTTTTTTTTAAAAAGAAAATTTCCCATGTGAATACTGAACATCTTGTAATGTAAAAACACATAAAAATGGTCACAACACTCATGTGAGTGTTCTGTATGCTCATGGAGAACTGTATTAGTTAACTTAAGCTCTGATAGCAGAAATTAGCTAGCTATAACAAAACAGGGCTTCCAAACACTCTTGTCAAAGTAAGGGAACAGAAAGGAGAAGCCTATACTGTAACTGTTATGTTGTCAAAACCTGCAGTGTTAATTTTTTTTGTCTCTATATTGCCCCATGAAGTCCTCCCAGAGATAATCATCTTAATTAAATTGATCTTTTGGGAATGTTGTTAAAGTTAGCTAATAATGATCTGTGAGGTGAGCAGGGACGGCTGTAAGCCTTGCATGGACATTTTCCAAATTCTTACAAATAACAAAAAAGAAAAATTCAGGTAGCATGATGCTCTCTCTCTAGTAACACTCTCTTCTTTCACTTTCCTATCTGTACATTCCTCAGCATAAACATACTTTGTTTAATCATAAATGCTACAAGACAATTCTTCACAGAATTCTTCTCTAAGACGTATTTTCTGTGAAAAGGAACTTTTAAAAAACCCTCAGAAGGATAAGGGATAGGGTTTTAGCTAAGAGTGTAATGCTGGTTTGGTTCTGAAGATTAGTGAAGTCCACGAGGCTTTTTTTTTTTTTCATGGTGTGTTTGGTCTATAAGCAATTTATATTCCACCTCCAGAAATGCCTGCCTAAATATGAAAGTGTATGTTTTTTCTGTCTTTAGGGGTTTTTGTGGGTTGTTGTTGTTTTTTTTTTTAAATGTGGACGTTTAATGCAAAATAAGGCATGATGTCAAATCCCCCAGATTCTTTAAATGATGGCCAGAAGAACCACTCTTACAGATGTACTCTGTTTGCATTATAGTTTAAGTTTGCTGTAGCCGTGATAGAACTTTGGCCAAGCTCCACAAAACTTTGCAGCTGGCTGCTTGGATTATGTTTAGCAGCAAATTATATGAGATAGCCTGGTAGTAACTGTCTATAAATGAATGCCCACAAAACAACATAGGTGGACAATTGCACAGGTATACACAAACGCACATTCGTAGGAATGTAAATAAACAGATTTCACAGGCTCTATTAACTGTAACTCTATTAACTGCCATGTTGTTCCTCCTTATTTACACCCATGTGAGTGGAAGTTTCATGACTATCATGTTTTTTTCAGATGAGAAAAGGCTGAAACATTGACATCTAACTATCTTAATTGTATCAAACTGGACTACTTTAATACTGATCATTAAAATATAGAAATATTCCATCCTTTTCCTTCCTGTCCCCTCCGCTCTGAAAATACAATGCTTGGACTTGCAGCACTGCATGTACACATGGTATTTGTGTGAGGCTGCTTGAAAATACAAGTTTGGCTGGTATACTCATGCACAGATTATGATTTCTTACTTTTATGTGTTGTCATTAATTTGTTGTCAAATATGTAACCGAATAGAAGAGACTGTCTTGAGTAGTTGAAATAAAGTGTAAATTTGATGAAGTAATGGTGTTCCTTCTGAGTCTGACTGTTGTAAGAGAAATTTTAGATGATACACACCCTCATGAGAAACTGCTTCTTGAATACATAATCTGACTTTCTGAACAGAGCTACCTTGCCAGTACTTCTACATTTTCCCTTTACCTTACCCACACTGGAAGGAGGGAAAATTCACTTTTCTTTTATCTTCAGTGACACTAGAGGCAAAAAATTCCTTGATCATCTCTGATCCTAGTGCTGCACTTTATGAAATTCATATACAATTCCAGAAATTGTGTTGGAAATTGACTTTAGGGAATCTATTAAAATTGCGAGTACGGCATGTTCCCAAGTTTAATTTATGGTTTGCAGAGATAAGGAATATTCATTGTCATCCTTTTTCTACTGTTAGGAATTACACGTGTGTGTGTCTGAATTTATCATTTAGTCCATACAGAAGGTAGGGTCAACATTGACTACTCATGTAAAATATATACCTCAAGCTACTTTTATTTTGAAGCATCTCATGCTGAAGTAATGTAAGATTACATGAACTTAGATCAAGAATGGATCCATATTCTCTGCTTCCTTTTAAATATAAATTCTAGACAGCAGAACTGGTAACAACAGCTTTCTCATCCTGCCTTTTTCCTCCTCTTTGGATCATGTTGTGTGTGTGTATGTATGTGCATGTGTGTATTTTTATAAGTTTATACGCCACTGTTCTCAACTATATTATTTCTGGCAGTACTATGAAAGGGTGATTGGATAGAGAAAGTGCTCAAGAGCCTCTAATAGATTTCAACCCAGTCTGTCTGCTGCTCTGTTTTGCACTGAGTCAAGTATTTTTTTAAGCTGATAATTGAAAACCTATCTTGTTCTTACAGAATGGTTTTGCTGTTGTAAGGCCCCCAGGCCATCATGCTGAAGAATCAACAGCCATGTAAGTACCAGGGAATATTGCCCATCTTGGAGCACTAAGGTTACTGGCAATCACCTGCGTTGTGCATGTCTCTGAAGAACTGTAATTGTTAGCAGATGACTGAAAAGGCTTTCTAGGTACTCCCAGAAGCAGATTTATGGCCTCAGAGATCGTATAGCATTTTTTAAAATGCTCTGAACATTATTTATAGCTGTTTTCCTGACTGATTTGCTTTCTTATTTCTGTTCTTCTTTATTCCACAGGGGGTTCTGCTTTTTTAATTCGATTGCAATTACTGCCAAATACTTGAGAGACAAGCTAAATATAGGCAAGATATTGATTGTAGATCTGGTATGTATTCTTGGCATCACACTTTCAGTGCATCTAGATAAAAGATAATGAATTTGTATTTGTATGTCAGACTTTCCTGCTTTTAATACCTACAAGTAATAAAGGTGTGCATTTCCTCTGATTTTGGGAACTCATTAAAGCCAGGATGGCAGTACTGAAGCCATAAACATCTATGTTTCACTTTAATGGTGTTAACTGCAATTTAATGAGAAGAAGGCACAGATCAGGGCAACTTTTATGGTCCTTAAATGAATTGATACTTCCACTGTTAAAATAACCCTACAGAACCCAAGTTTACTTTTCCCTACAGAATACAAACTTTAAATAGTCAGATGTGCTTTAAAGAATGTTGTTGCTCTGGTAACCAAATTGGCCGCTTCCCCCAGCTAGCAATGATTCGACTTGTTGTGTAACTTCGATATTATTAAACAAATCAACAGGTCATTCCCTCTAAAAAGTTTTCAAGTCATGTATGCCAGCTTTTGATGGTTCCCTGAAGAAAAGCTACGTGATTAAAAACCCACTTCATTGGATTAGTCTTGTATTTTAATAGAAGGCATTCTTACACAATACATAATATGTTTAACAAATGGATTATTTAAATGCAGATGACATTTGGCATGTTGTCTATATTATTTTCATGAATAATGAATTGGAGCTCTGCCTTGCACTTAAAGGATCAGCCCAATGCACAGCCCAAGGAAAGTTGAATGCTGATTTATGAGCACCGTTTTTGTTTTCCTACAGTTCATGAGGAGGTGTAATAGGGTGTCTGACAAAGCATAGACAGGAAATGAACCCTGGCATCAAAACCTAACCTGTTACATCTGCACTTAATTAATTTTTGCAGGTGATAAAAGATTTAAAGACAAAATATGTTAAAGGGTTTTTGAAGTGCAGGGCTTAATAGTCTAAATCTTGTTCATATCTGCACTCATAATTAAATCTTATTGTGAAGTCATGGCCTTACCATCTAGCACTTTTGTTCAGTTAAACATGCGTACTGGCTGTTGAAGAGAAGCAGAGAAAGGGGGAGTGTGGGAGAAGGAATGGCAAGTGAAAAATGAGTAGTGGAATAAGTATATGGGTAGGTTAGATATTCTTAGAATGTTTTTCAAATATTTCTCAGAGTGTTCAACTATCACTTAGGAACATATTTATAAACTCTGTCGTGGTTTAACCCAGCTGGCAACTAAGCACCACACAGCCGCTCGCTCACTCCCCTCCCCCTCCCTCAGTGGGATGGGGGAGAGAATCGGGAAGGGGAAAAAAGGTTAGAGCCGAGGGCTGAGATAAAGACAGTTTAATAAGAGAAAATAATAATAATAGTAATAATGAGAATGATAACAAAATATACAGAATATACAAAACGAATGATGCACAATGCAATTGCTCACCACCCGCCGACCGATGCCCAGCCCGTCCCGAGCAGCGATCAGTACCCGAGCGACCGACCGACCACCAACCCCCCCGAGCATGACGTTATATGGTATGGAATAGCTCTTTGGACAGTTTGGGTCCTAGCTGTGCTGTACTCCCAGCTTGTTATGCACCTGGCCGAGCAGGAGAAGCTCAAAAAGTCCTTGAGCAGTCTGAGCACTGCTTGGCAACAACTAAAAACATCAGCGTGTTATCAACATTCTTCTAGCACTGAATCCAAAGCACAGCACTATGCTAGCTTCTGTGAAGAAAATTAACTCTATCCCAGCCGAAACCAGGACAAACTCCAAGAAACCAGTATTTTTGAAAAATCCACTTCTACTCTATGTTGTATCTGTTTGCTGACTTGAATCTTACAGTTCATTGAGTTTTACTGCTGTAAATGCTGGCCAACAGTGAACTCTATGTTTATTCTTGGTTTTTAATAAGAAAAGCCTTTCAAAGTTTGCATTTTGTGAATTTTTTAAGTCTTTTTGACTGTAAGTGTTACATTAACCTTGTCGGGAAAAGAAATCACTTCCATTTGACCTACTCAGCCAATAAGCACCTAGGAATTCAGTTTCAGCTTTGCAAGGCAAGGTTAAATGTGCAAATCATTACCTGTGCAAATGATTACTTGTGAAGCTGCCTATCCTTACCCAGGAAAGTAGACAGGGAATGCTCAGCCTCTCTCTGACTCTATCCCATTGGCCAGAATAACACAGCTGGTGAAAAGGGAGAAATATATGGCTGATACAGATTACTTCATTCCTGGAGCAGTTGCAGTCCAGTCCCTAGCCTGCTCCATGGTCAGTGCAATGATGTACAAAAAATTCATATGGAAAATTTCTTATGTACATGAACTATAGATAAATCACAATCCAAACTCAATGAATAAACAAGTTAGTAGTGATGTTGTTATGTCCACCAACAGAGAGCTTTGGGCATCTGAAGGAAAGAATGGAATTACAGATGTTAGACTTGAAATTAACCTTTAAGGCTGTATTTTGATAGTGACTAGCACAGCAGGACCCCATGCTGGTTGGCAGCTATACATGTAACTACAATGTAAATGTTATAAAGTAATATTCAATCCCACACATTAAACTGTACTCTAGTTACAAAATTAAGTGTAGTCTTTGTAGCTGTTAAACGTGGCCATATGTACATTCTTAACCTTTTAATTTTTAATCTTTCCTTCATTTTTTTCTACACTAAAAGACCTCTCTGTCAGCTTTTCTTTCCTCATTCCACCATTGGAATAAATCTCCATTTTTGAACTGACTTAGATACCCTGACTACATTTCATCTACTAAAGGCAGAATATGAAACATTTCCCACATGGTAACATCCACAATCTTAAACAACACATTCCTTTGTTTAACCAGAGAAGTAACTGCTCTTCAAAACTGAGTAACCTTTGGTGGAATTAAAGTTTAGACAAGAAAGCTATCTTTGAGATTTGAATAACAAAAAAAAAAAAAAAAAAAGAGGTGCTCTGTATGCCCATTTAATATTTTTTCTTCTCATTTGAAAACTCTTATAGCAATACCATATCTAAAGCCCCATGGAAAATATGCATGGAAAAGAAAGACTAATTAAAATCACAAAATGAAGTCCTATTGTGTTTTCAGTCATAGTCTCCACAGATCTAGCTAGATGACCAACATAGCTTCTCAGGTTATTCTTGCAATCCTCGTTCCAAGATCACCCGTACTTGCATGTATGTTAGCATGATCTGGGTCTGTTTTGGAGTAAACCAATTAATTCTGTCGCAGTTGGGGTTAGTCTGCATGCCAGATTTTACTTCATTTGCCAGTCAGAGCCCTCTAACGCTATGCTGGCTGCCTTCAAATCTCCAACACCCTCACACCAATGTGTGCCCTTGCACCTCCAACATGTGTTACATTTAACCTTGGCATTAAGTCACACTTGGGTTGTAACTTCATCCTCATTTTTGTTTCAACTACTTTCAACTGAGAAAAGTAACCATTATAATATTACCCCACAGAGGTTCCAGAGGAAGTCCAAGTCAAGCACAATGCAGTACAAGTAAGACTCAATGAATGTAGAGAGTCCTGAACGGTGTGGGTGAAAGTCATGGGCTACATCAGTGGGGAAAGAGCACAGGCAATGGGCAGTGCTTGCTGTGCCATTGGCAATGTACACCTAACTTGAACATAGGCATCCTGAGGAAAATGTGACCATTGTTTCTCTAATACTGAATTTGGTTCAGACCTCATAGTGTTTGTAAGACAAATACAGGCTGGGTGATAGTGTTGCCATTCAGAGTACTTTGTCTGTCCTTCTTCTGAAATCTCTCTTTAAATCATAAATTTCAAAGGGATGGATTAAAGAAAGAGAATCAATAATATCTATAGTTTTTCAACTTAAAAATGCCAGTGGAGAAAGTTATAAAAAAAGACTCAATTTTCTTATGCTGAGAGGCAAGTGGATTTTCCATTTTCACTTGTAAGATTTCTTGTGTCTAACCATATAGTACAATACTAGAAATGTGAAAACAAGACTAAAGAAGAGGAAAAGTCCATATCATCAGCCTTTCAGATATACCATCAGTATTACTTTTTCAGTATTTTGTTTAATGACAGAATTTCTTTTCACTGGTGTTGTATAATGTTTGAAATATGGACACTGGCCAAGGTCACTACTTGATTGTGGAAGGCACCATCCTATCTGCCAGATGATTTAATAGCTAATGAGATCATATTCCTATGTCTTCAACTGTTGCCGTCATGATTTTGCAAAAATGAAGTATGAAGTCCTTTCCGCATCTGGCATCTCTTTTGATGTTGATCTAACTGCTGAGGGACTGCTAACTGAACTGAATGTTTCAAGAAAGCCAATTTACTCAGCTGGTCGCAGAGCCTTTGACCTCAATAGTGGAACTTGGCAATTCAATGAATACACTTATGTTTAGTGTTCTGTCAAGAATTGTGAAAAAGCTCTGTAAACCATAGATCCTTCTGCAAAATACTAGTTTGTAGTTTAAACATTAGTCTTTCTTCAGAGGCCAATGAGGCTAGTTAATTAAGCCTGAGGGGTTATGAACTGTTGGCAGTTAATAAGTCATAAAATTCCTCCATAAAACAGGATGCTAGATTCCATCACTGAGGCAAGGAGTACAAAGACCCGGTGTATAAATATCTAATTGTACAAAAGGACTGGGATTTCTCAGTGACTGCTCATCTGGAGTCTCCAGGGCACGCTCGCTATGGTTTCCTGATTTTTAGAAGCCAGTTTAAAAAATGAGTGCATTAAAGAGTAATTTGCCTGAAAGTTCAGGAAGTACGGGGTGGTGAAGGGAGGGGGAAAGGGAAAGACAAAAGGAGGGCAAGGGAAAGGGAGAGAAACAGAGAGAGAGAGAGGGTAAAAGAAAGCAGAACTCAGCTCTCTACACTGAGTTGGACATTATTACATTTGTCATCTGTTTTCTTTCTCCTTTAGGATGTTCACCATGGCAACGGTACACAGCAGGCTTTTTATGCTGACCCCAGCATCCTGTATGTTTCCCTCCATCGCTATGATGAAGGCAACTTCTTCCCCGGCAGTGGAGCCCCAAATGAGGTTAGGTTTATTTCTTTAGAGCCCCATTTTTATTTGTATCTTTCAGGTAATTGCGTTGCATGATTACCCCTAATTTTCTTGTCCTTCTCTGGTTCTTTAAATTACACCAGATTACCAAATTGTCCACTGGGAGCAGGGGACCAGTGGAGAACAAGTGCATAACCCAGAGCAGTCCTTGTCAAACAAGGCTGGGCTGATCTGACATCTTGTTTGATGTTTGTTTCTAAAGCACACTTGAGAATTTTTTCTTTTTTTTTTTCCTTTCCCTCTCTCTTTTCCTCCTCCCTTTTCCTCCTCTTCATTCCTTTTGGCATTTTATTCTTATTTTTCAGGTTGGAAGTGGCCCTGGTGAAGGGTATAACATAAATATTGCTTGGACAGGTGGCTTGGATCCTCCTATGGGTGATGTTGAGTATCTCACAGCATTCAGGTTGGTACCTTTTTCTTTTAAAGTTATGAAAACAGGTTGTAGAACATAAGCACATGAATAAGAGCTAATGTAATCTTGAAAGACAGGAGAACGACCCATGGAGAAACTACGTTAATCCTGGTATCCCAGCGTACGAAAGCTTAGTAAATAATAAAAATGGATAATTTAACTGTTGTGATCATCCACTCAGAATAGAGAAAAAAAAAGTCTAATGA
Source organism: Gorsachius magnificus (assembly GCA_034008185.1). Classification (NCBI taxonomy): domain Eukaryota; kingdom Metazoa; phylum Chordata; class Aves; order Pelecaniformes; family Ardeidae; genus Gorsachius; species Gorsachius magnificus. The sequence goes on along the minus strand of CM067082.1, from coordinate 125,525,454 downwards.
TTTAATTGGTCACTCATCATTATTGTACCATGCCCGTGAAATGATTTTGAGCAGGCTCACTTCTCTACCTGCAAAATTTAAATGTAAACATTTATACCAGGCAGAAGAAAATTACTGCTCACGTTCATGTTGATTGCCATTACATGGAAGTATAGCAGATAGAAAGCAATATGAAGTACAGTCTGAATCCAGCATTCCTCATTCCCTTAAATGTCTCATCATGGTGCTCACAGATTTGACTAGTTGGCTTTTTCTATTAATTGCAGTAAAGTGTAATTTACTTAAAAGTAAATAATTGTGAAATGTCTCAAGAATTACAGGAAATGTTGCATGCTGTATTTCTCTGCTTTCAATAGCTCATTTTAAAAGAAATTTTATTCTTTCATAGGTGATGCATCATAAACTTTAGTCTTATTTTCATGGGACCAGAGGAGATAAAACCAGTTTAAAATACACTCTTTTAGACTTCCAGTAGTCCTGTCTTACATACACCATTTCCTTTCATTGTAATGCAGTCCAGTGGAAGGGTTTAGTGGGCACTCACCTCTCAAGATTGGGCAAATGCTATGTGTTTGAAAAGAGGTTTCATTTAGTGAAAACTGATATGCAAGAAAAGCAATGAGACAACTAACGTGTATCTCAAATCACTTTCAAGTCTTTTAGTCTGAAGTAGTGCATTTACTTTATACAGCTTTTGACTATATTCTATTGAAAATACATCACAAAAAGTATTAAACTATTTTTTTTCTTTTTTTTTTCCCTGAAGCACTCCTGTGGAGTCCATGAAATAATATGTAGAGGTTCTGATAAATAACACACCTGAATTCAGAGTCTAAGCCCTAGACACAGAAATAGCCTTACACATTCACAATATCACATTATTATTATTGTGGAAAAGGTTTTAATTTTGTTTACAACCTTTGCCTGTATTTAAGAAGAGTCTAAACAAATAGTCAGTGACAGGCTTCAAATTTTCTTCTAAATTTTCTCAGTATTGCCTCAAGCTCTTGCCAAGGTCTGTCTTATTCTTTGGTGAGTTTTTACAGAAGTTAGGGGACTGGATGGGTCAGATCACTGGTATTAGTGTCTGATATTAATATATCTGGTATGATCACCCCAAAATTCTTGGTTTGGGTCCAACCTGTCACAATAATGATATAGGCAATATGGCCATCTAATGCTGCAGGGAATGGTGGTCCCAGCTTATTGAACCGAAGACTCACGTAACTGAGACTGCAACCATAATTGGTAACCCTGCTATCCTGACAACAAATACCTGGGCTTAATAATACCTTTTCAAATATGTACTTTGCCATTCTAATTTAAGGTACACTAGTAAATAGTTTGGAGCAGCTAACATTGCTGCTGTATCTATTGCTCTGCTTCAGAGTTAGAGGAAGTTTCAATCTCTGTGCCTGAGCAAAGCAACACTATTCAGGAAAATAAAATTCATGTAAGCTGCTACACACTGACTAACCATTTACAGACATACCACTAAAAGAAGTGCTAATTATATGGGGTTTTTTAATGCAGATAAATTCAAAGTAAAGTTTAGGATCCCCCTCCAAATATTGCTGATGATGCAGAATTTAATGTTATTTTAAATGCATCCATTTAACCTTGAGATTAATGTTGTCATTAATGTGAAGGTCATACATTGTGTTAAACAGCTAATTGCCTTTTCTTTTTTAAAGAAATATAATGCCATTGACTAATTCCAGTAGATACTGCTGTTATCCTTTTCTCCAAAAGTATAGGAACAAGTGGAAATGTTTCCTTACACCCTAAGCCCCTTTTTGCCTGGGCACAGTCTTTGTGCCCTCTGTAGTGCTTACCTATATGGACTTGGTATGACTGCTATGACAGTTTTGAGTGGGGATCAATGAGGCAAACTGCATGGAACATCAAAGGGTGAATACAAAAATATGTAAATTACATAGGCTAGGCCACATAGCTATTTTCTATGGATCTGGTCTGAATGGTAGCTAAATTTAAAACTCCTAGTAAAGAGACACTTAATCTGTGGACCAGAATCTATCCCTGCTATTATCCAAAAAGTCATGATGTAGCCTACATTCCCAATTTGGCCAGGACAGAATTGTGAGACAGTAGTCAGGAAAGAGATCCGCAGTTCAGTCCTTTAGCCATAGAGAAAAAAGGAAGATATAGTCTTGGAAAAAAACAATAGAAAAGTTGCTAAAAAAACCAGCAAGTCAGTTGTTGTTCTGGAGTTTTGACCTGCAACAGGTCAGTTTTTAAGAAAATAAACAGTGAGTTTTGTAAATAGGACTTGATTTTTTTCAAATAAATTGATTTTAGAGACAGAGTTACAGAGAAGATCCTAGCTAAGGCATGAGGAAAATGTTGGACAGCCAACATCTTTAAGAGAAAAATAAGGGACAAAATGGAGAGATTTTTTCTTTATACCTAATCTCCAATAGACAGAGAGGTTATGCAGTATTCAGCTCCTAGTGATGGCAGAATAGGGTGTTGTATAAGGTCCTCTCCAAAACAAACAAGTTACAAATAAGTTTGCAGATGGGTGGAGCCTATTTGGAGAGAAGCTGAGGCTTCCTGCTTTCTCCTCAAGAGCCTAATCCTTTGAGTTCTTAGGAATGGAGAAATTTGCATTAAAATCATCTAAAGGTCCCTAGGGGGTACACATAACCTTCACTTTCTCACCAGCAGAGCCCTAGTTTCTTCCTAGAATTGTACCAATTCAGCAATGTCAGCAACCATGACACTAGGTAGCTTGTTACTGCTTGATTGACTGTCAAATTTTACAGCTGAGATCCTTCTGAATGATAATGCTCACAGAAATAGAGACAAAGGCTTTTTTCTGCCTCTAGAATTTTGCCCATAAGCGGGTATTATACATGATGATGTATTTGATGTCAGGTATATTGTTCTATTTGTAGAACAGTATTCTATTTGTAGGCCAGATTCTATCTGTAGAACAGTACAAACATTTACACACACGCATATATATATACATGCAGGTAGCTGAATATTAATTATTTTCCACTGCATAAATCAATAGATAAATTTATTTTAAGTAAATCTTGTTGGGACTGAATGAGATTCCACCTCACTCTTCCTCCAAACTGTCCAAGAAAATATTTCTTCAGGAAAAAGCAACTTTCATATGTAAAAATGCAGAAAAGTTGAAGATGAGTTAGAGGCATAGCACAGAATAATCACTTCAAAGGCATGCTGAGTGAGTGGCTCCAGTGGGACTCTAGTGGGAAATAGGAAAAATTATGGTGCTGGTTTGTGTCTGCCATTTTGATTTCAGTGCTCCTCGAAGAGTCTTTACTGTATTTTTAAGCTAACCCTTCTTAGTGCAAAATCAAATTAAAATGGCTGTAGACACTTTGAAGATGAAGACTGCTCTTCCGTGTATAAAAGAATATGTTTTCCCTTCTATTTCTTTTCCATTTTTCCTAAGAAAATATGTTGCTCATGTTAACTACAAGGAGGTAGTACAAAATCCATGAGAGAGAAGTTTCTGTAGAATGAAAAAGTGCAGTAATGAAATCACTACACCTTTTAATTTTGCCATAAGAGTTTTGTTTGATGAATGTTTGTCAGAGTTAAGCAACTGACCTAGCTACAAAAATCCTCGAAAGAATGTCCTTTTTCTAAAAGGCAGGCATCTCTTCTTTTCCCCTACGATAACGAAAAAGCACAGCTCTTTTCCATTATTTTCAAGGCCTGATGTATCTTTGCCTCTAGAGAGTTTTGTTTCATCATTTACTTCCACCTATTCAGGTTAAATTTGCTTTAATCTCTCTGAAAGCAATAGATGGTGGCTATTTTTTAAGACGATTCTACACTTGAGTTTACAAGGACGTAATCCACTCTCTTCTGCCAACATTTATAGAAAAAATAAGAGCAATGGTAAACTACTAATGTTCAAATAATTATTTTCATAAGCTGTACATTATACCAGATGTGCTCAGTAAAGGAGGCAGCAGGCAGAGACTCAGGTCTGTGTTGTACATGCACACATGTACATGTATGTACTTGGAGTTTACAGAGGACTGGAGAGATGTGTTTCCATAGAGCAAAATATAGAAGACACAGGAGGCAGTGGAAACAAACATGAGTGTTCAGAAGAGTGAGGGAGAAGCAGGAGACAGAAGGAAACTGAGGTGTGCCTTCCAACCTCTTTGCACTGCTTTTATTTAACAAAGGGGCTGTAAATTTGGCTTAACCAGCCAGTATGCTCTGGCTGCTTTGCTCTACTCCAGAGTAGCATAAAACAGCCACAGCATATCAATGAACCTGGCCATAAAAGCTTACATAAAATGAAACGTGTGTGTGTGTGTTTCTTGGAATGATTAGAAATAGTTCATGATAATGTTATCTTTGAGTTCGATTTTTAGCAGTCACATGTATGATTTTGCTTTAAGAAGGTGAGTAAATTCAAAAGACATAGGTAACATTAAGGAAGAGTTAAGGATGAACTATGTCCATGATTTAATTTAATTTAAAATACAGCACAAAATTTATAATTACCCCAAAATAATGATTTTAAACTCAGAAAACCTTCACTCTGTCTTACAGTTCCCAGTGCTTGTTTTGGGACAAAATAAATATGTTTAAAACTCTCAGTATTCTAATGTCTGATCAAAAATATTAAGAAAAATTAATTGTAATCTTGTGGCCTTACAAGGCATACTTAAGTTTATTTGAGAGCTTGCATTGATGTATACCAACCCTTTTTTTGGTCTTATTTTTGCATTTCCTGATCTCATGACATTTGATTTTAACATTTCAAATGAAAAACTTTGTAAATGTGTTTTTGTTGTTTTTCAAATATATTCTCCCTGTTAACTCTGTTTCAGCATATGTACTGACTATGACTTTTTTTTTACTTTTTAAGTTACAATTTCATACATAAGCCCTAAAAAGAACACTCAGAGAAAATATTGCTGTTTTCCTTATGTTTTTTCATATAAGTATAGATAGATGGTATATATTGTATATATTAATTTAATTTTCCTGTAAATTTTACTTTTATAACTTTTTGTTCACTAAGGAATTGGCGATAACAACTTTAATAAGTTTTGTGAATCCTGTTGGTATTGAGTTTCATCGTCTTAAATATGTGTGTCTGAAAAACAAAAATTCTTTGGTTTAGCTCAAACCACTAGTCTTCCACTTTCATTAAACAACCATTTGTTCAGGTACTACATGTGTAGATGAAGTGCTCATTCTTGCTTATCCATATTTATTATTTTAAATACATTTGCATTATCTGTGTCATGTCCTTTCCTATTTTGCTTTTCTCAAAATACAATATTTCTGGTCTTTTCAATCTCTCTTCATTTAGAAATGTATCCAGTTGCCAAAGCATTTTAATTGCTCATCTCTGAAGCTCTGCTATTTTCTAGAAATGAGCTAAATACACCACATGAGGGCGAACCATCTATTTATATTATTTTGGATATTATTATGGCTCTCTTTGACATCACTGTACTGCAATATTGTATAACTCTCTGACTGAATAGAAACCTTGGTTTCTGATAAACATAGCAAAAGAATGTAGGAGACAAAAATCAACATTTTTCCTAGCTGTTCCTACTTCTTTACAGTGAGTCATAGAACAATGGTATAGGGTGATAATGTTAAATGAATTTCACCAAGAATAGCTTTTGAGGAAAAAATTGTTCTAAACAATAATTCTAACTACCCATAACTTAATGCTATTATTTTTTTATGACTGTCATGTCCAGAGGCTGCTACTGAGGCTATATCATGCTAGACAGGGTCTAAAAAACATGGTAAGACTCAGTTTCTGGTTCAAATGTGAGGAGAGAAAAAGACGAAATGTGAGAGAGGAAATAAAAAAGCCAAGTTAGCTGCTCAGCCTCATGAGTCAATAAAAGATCTAGAAGTAGACAGAACTAACATCTTCAAAACTTTAATCTATTGTGTTGTCATTGAATTCCATTGGCAACAGCCTCAGACTAGCAAAATGCCATGTTTGTCTTTACTAACAGAAATAAATTATTTATTTCTCATTATTTTACTTTATAATAACTGGTAAAGATTATCCCAGCTATTGTTATCCCTCTTGTCTGTTTGCTGAGAGCAATGTGTTCCACATTTCACTGTGAAAAAAAAAAAGACAGAATCTCTGAGTCATATGTATGAGAGGCAGATAATGACTTACCCAAATGTAGATGGATATTACTAAGAGTGCTAATTATTCACAATCCTGCTTTGTCATAGGCATAGTACTGTTTTTATGAACACAGTCATGGAAGCTCTAAGAAATCCATATAATGGTTTCTGTATGGATGTATATAGTTCTCTTTCAGTCACCACCGCATTCCGCAGAGTCATAAGTTACGGTTTCAATCAGTTTTTCATTTCTGATTTTGTCCACTTCTTCCAAGTGTCTTTAAAAGACAAGCATTTCAACCAGAGATGTCTTTCTTTTCCCTTCTGCCATAGAAAATGGTTTTGGAGAATTCAAAGAAAGGTACACCAAATAGCTATAAAAAGATGACTTAAGAGTGCCTGAGCAGTTCCTTTTGAAGAAGTTCGAAGAAGGTAGAAGTTTGCTTGGAATAATATTTTTTAAATCTGCTTAGAATATAAGTTTCATATGTAAACATCCAATAGTCCTGAGGATTTGTGGCTTTTGAATATTTCTTGGGGGGGAGGGGTTGTAATAATGGCAAATTTTCATGCTTTTTTCTTGGTTTTTGACAAATGTTCTGAGCATTCAGATGATTACTATCGTGGGGATTAGGACAGAGTCCTTAGGAAATGGAGAAGCAGAGTTAAAAGCATTTGAAGCACTGGTATAAACAGCTTTTCAACATTTTGTTATACTTCAAAGTTCACCATGAAACTAAAACTGGCAACACTGTTTATAACCTGCGACCTCTTGTTCTTCCTACTTGTTTATTTTTCTTTGGAAAATCTAACTTCTTCTCATCAAACTACCCTAAATTTTCACCTTTACTGTACCAGGATTTTAAAAACTGTATGTACGCTCCTTTCATTCACTGGAACTACAGAAATGAAGCCTTTCATTACAGAAATTAATTAGTGTCGGCTTACTTTTCTACAGATGCACAGTTTCTTTTATTGACATGGCAGAGTAGGGGGTGGAGGAGAAAGGATAATAAAATATGGCATGTGTCAGGTTTATGTGGTTCAAGTTAAAAACTATTTGATTAAAACCCCAAGCCATACATGGTCTGTAGTTTCAAAGTACTGAAAAGTACCTGAGCCCTTTTCCAATATAACCACTTTCCAATATTTGTCAAGCCAGAAAGATGAAAGAATAGAGGTGTATGGATAAAGAACTGCCATATTGTCAAATACTTTGATGGAAAGGTGAAAAAAATCACCAGAAACATCCTGGAAGAAATTAAACAGCAGCAAGAGTACAGAAGATATTTTTATCCTAAAAGTCAAAATATCTGTGGCATTTAGATGGAGATAAATTTCAGTTCTGAATTAAAAGTCCTACAGCAACACTAAGCGATTGTGTAGATGTCCAGCCCCAATTTAAATTTTGTTGCTTTATAATAACTTTCGAGAACTACGCTGTAGCCTGTAAAAAATATCCACATGTTCTCTGCTGGAACAGCGCCAGACTGTAACAGAACCACTAGATTGCACCCTGGTGCTTTATGTATTGTTTAATTGTTTTCCTTTGGTGGATATTTTTATTAAAAGCCCATTATCCAGAATCAGACAGAAGTGTTGTTTCAAGAACAGCAGAAACAGAGGCCTTTCAGCTACACAGTTCTTATTCATGCTTTCTTTAGCCAGCTTACCTAATGAGACCTCCACTATTCTTCTTTTAATACTTAAAGAAGAAAAAGAAATGGGAGGGGTTTATTTTGCTCCTTTCAAACGTGAGCAGGACTGCAAAGAAGTATTGTGAGGTTCTGTGTGTTCTCACGCACCTGTGTCTCGGTGTAAGTTTGTGTGGGTACCTCCAGGGCATGCCTAGATGTTCTCATGCTTTTGCACCAATAACTCCTTGGAGATATTTTTTAATCCTAATGATTTTGTGTACCGGTGCTACACTTTGCCCATAAAGTAATTGAATGAAAGGAACAAGTCTTTTTCATAGAAAATATATTCTAGCAAGTAAAGCTCCAGTAATTCTGCAGAAAAATAGAAAAACCTGGCAAGAGTCAGATTCTGAAATCCTGAATTATGCTGAATAGCACTGTGCTCAGTGCTGCAAGAGCTTATGAGGTTTCTTGTTACTGGATGTTGTTGGAGCCCCAACTCTGAGTATTTTATTACTTTTCAAAGTCAGCTTTTAGTCTTGTGGAGAGATGTTTGAAACTATGAAAACATAAATGTCTCAAAAATAGATATCTAATGAAAAAGTTTGGGGAGGTCTATGACTCATGATTATGTGGTATTAGCAGTACTGCTTGGGCCACGAGTAATCCCATTAAATCAGTGCGGCTTCTTGAAGAATAAGTTGTTACCCAGTGTGAGGGAATCCATCAGACTTCAAACTCCTAGACATTAATTGTTTCTTACAGGCAGTATAGGAAAAATGGTCAGCCTGAGTGACTTACCATGTTTGGCATATTTGTATAATTTTTCATGCAAAGTGGGGGCTTTGTCCTGTGAGCACGTGAACTAGGGTCAGGATTTAGAAGTAAATCGATCATCTGTGTCATTAGCTAATGCCGGTCTCAGTTCTGCACACTAGCATAATTCATGGCTAAGATGTGGTGTTGTTGCTTATAGGAAACGGTAGCTTCTTGCAAAAGTCATTGTTAAAAGACTTTGTGAAAGCAGAGGCTCTTTGCCAAGTAAATGTGGCAGGATGTGATCTGTGACTACATTTAACCTAATTAAGCAATCAAATCTTTAAGATTATATACAAGCACTTTCATGAGTTGTTATGCCTTGAAACAAAATAAGCTTTCAAAGTATGTCATTAGCTGATTCATATGTTTACCTACCACAAGTGTTCTAGTCATATTTATATCATGTGTTAAAATAAAGTTACGAAAATTATTAATTCATAAAAAAATCGTGAAAAAATGAAACCAACCAAATTACAGCACAGTATAAACCAGGTTGAAAATAGCTATGTCTGGGATGCATTTCTCCTGTGTCATGCATAGGAGCATGTATGTGCATATCAGATGCTATAAGGTGGAGGGCTGAAGAGATGATGTGGCTTATTTGGTTCTTTTCTCCCCCTCAGTAAATTGACTGGTCTCTGCTGCTTTCTCCCTCCTATGCAGGGTGTGCGTTACTAAGTAGAGATGACTAAAGACAGCAGTTCCAGTAAGTAGCAACTGTCCGTGGTTTTGACATGTGATTTTCTTCTACACTGGAACAAAACCAAAACTATTTGAAAGTTTCCAAGAAAACAACCAAGTGTGTGTTTCAAACCCTTTCGTGACAATGCTCATCTCTATCCTCATGGTGAGGACATCGCTCTAAGAAGCAAAAAAAACTTAACTGAAAAATCCCATCCCTGGATGATTGAAAACAATTTCTTGTCCCTCATTCTTACAAATCAGGGACTTGAACCTGACCTCATCATATCTGAAGTTAATGCCTTTGCTGTCAGACTATTTGGAATGGGTTTTTTTTCCCCCTCACTCTTAAAAGAAGTCTCCCTCTGAAAAATAGCCAAGTGATGCACATCTACAAAAAGATTATGTTTTGGTAAAAGAGTACATCTCTCAAAAAAGTTGTAGTTCTAATCCTGCATTATTAGGCTGATGGGAGAGCAGGGGCTAATTGCCTCCCTATCCAATCCAACCCTCCTACCTCTCCAATCACAATGTTTATAGGTTAAGAAAGTATTGTTAAACCTCTGCAAGTTCTTCAATTCCTGTGTCACAGGGACTTCTCACTCCTCATGCTTTATTAACATCTGCTTCACTGCCTATGTGATGAACTCTCTATGGAAACTGATTCCCCTTGCATCTGAAAATTACAATTTATTATCTGCTTATTTACCTCATTTTGTTCTACAGAGTATTTCAAAAGGCTGCCCATGTTTTTCAGTGTAATTCTTGTTAGAAATTGCAAGCAAGGCCAGCAAAAGAAATAAGAGTTCATAACAGCTAAAAGGCCCCGTGATTTCCAACTGATCAAGAAGGCAGTGATTTTATTCTCACTCTATACCATCAGACGGGCCACTGCTGAGAAGTATTAGCTGCCTCTGAAAGTGAAAACATGCAGTACATGAGCGTTCTTGAGTTAATTTTGACTTGCTCTGTATCAAGTTCAGTCATTGGCCCCTATGTAAAAAAATCACTGAACAAACCCAGAAATGTTTATGTTGTCTTTTTGGTCTTGCAAAACAAATTTAACAACTTCATAGTATTGGAAATACTTTTCCAATAGTATCAAACAGTAGAAATATTTTTCCAATATTGAAAATAAACACACACACACACCCTTTCCTAATGTGACCACTTACCAAATTCTTCACAGCAATCCTAACTCCCCTTTTCCTCCCACAGCTCTGTTCGATGTCTCTGATCACAAAGCTGCTCCTCCTCTCTGCTTCTTCTCAAACTCTTTTGCTTGGCACCAGGGCTTCATTCTTTTTCATCTTCTGATCTACCTGGGACAGAAGCTTTTCTCTTCCCTTATTCATCTATTTTATTTAGCCTCTCATTCTGCTCACAAGAGGCTCTTGTCCCTTGTGATACAATCATGTTTCACTGAAAAGAAAAAGTGCTATTAAGCTTGCACACTATCATCCTCTCTCCTTTCTCCCTCTCCCCTCCCCAAGACCACTGAGTACACAGATTGTTGTCTATCCTCTGGTTCAGTTCCAGACATTCTTGAAAATAGCATCTCAGCCTTCCTTTCCTCTGAAACCATTCTTAGCATAAACCCATCCTAGCCCAAATCACAGAGTCTATATTTCACCCTCATTTTCCTTAGCCTATGCATCATCCACTTTTATTGACCCTCATGATCTTTGTCTTGAAAATTCATCCTTCTCTGGTTTCCTCCTTGAGCTTTCTTCAGTGATTCCATGGCATTCTGCTTTTGGTCTTGGTCCCTTCTTGTACTTTGTGTCTGTATAGAGGACAGTTCATCCACAATGCAAATTCAGTTATTGTTTGTCAGCCAATTACTTCTCTGTTCTAAGTACGTCTCCTCTGTGCATCATGAAAATTTATAGTAACTTTATGATACACTAATGGAGGAAATCTGTCTTTAGTTCAAGTTCAACCTTACCAAACTTTTACCCTCAAGCCATTTCTACTGCCACTCTCTATAGGTAAAACTGTCTTTCTGTCTGTCACTCAGACAAGTTCTTGTGTTATCTTTGACTTTCTCTGTTGGAATTCACAACCAAGCAATGTCTAAATTTTGCAAATTCTTTCTGTAGCATGTCTGTGAAATACAGAATAAACTACCATTCCAACCAGTTAAAATGATTTTGAAGCTTCTGCCATTTTGTTTATTAATGCAATGTCATTCTCAGAATGCTCCTGTGAATTTCTTTTTCCAGATCATGATACCAGGTACGGGTTTTCTGCTTTTTCTGCTGATAATGTTCATACTTGTAGGGTATTCTTATAGACAGTTACAAAACTACTTCATTAGTCTCCTTGTAATCTTTTATTATATTTGCCTCCCACAAAACTGGACAGTAGGTAAATCCCTATACTGCTAAGATTGCTTCTAATTTTCTAGCTTGTACAGCTTCTGCCTGTAGTTCCTCAAGATCCTATAGAATATATAGACAGGACCCACCTTTTTATTCCTTCTTTGCAGTGTCTTGTGCAATGGGGGTTTGGTTCATGACAGTACTAATGGGGGTTTGGTCCAATGCATTGTACTAATATAAATTTGTTTGTTATTATTAAGATTAATAGTAAGATGTAAGGATTTAAAATGTTAATTCAGGACATGTAAGTTGTTCCTCTCCCCATCACAGTGCATGAGACATATACACGCCCAGTACTGGTGACAGTGGCTGCATGTGAGACATGGGGTCACACGAGCTGGTGCACTGACTGGGACCAAGGCTAGAAACAGGCTAGAATCAGGTCCTCTGATCTGATGAAAAACAGGGTGTCTTCCCAGAGCTTGAAAGAGAGAGATGGAGGGATTGAGTCCACTAGCCCAGATGAAAGACATGGAGGTTTTTGTCTTTTATACAAACTTGAATGACCGGAATTTATTTGGGACACGGTGATACAGACCTCTATTCTGGAACTGTTCTTTGTCAACTGGTACATATTGGGTATGCTCCTGGTAGGATTTACTCCTTCCCCAAACAGGCTTTGGAAGCATGATCCATCCTCTGTCCACCCATCTCAGGAGCACAGGCATCGCTCAGTATCACTTCCGCAGTGTCTATGATCTCATTAAGCCTGTGAGCATACGTATCTTGTTGACATCTGAGGAAACATGATGATTATCAACAAAATGTAGGGCCTGTTGTACACTGTATCACTTCAAACACAATAAGGTTATTAAGGCTTAATTACACAAGAAACAGTATACATGTTTTGCAAGCTTGTAGAATGTCACTTGCAGAAGTTAAGCAAGATATAAGAGTTTCCTAAGTTTCTATTATAGTTTTATTTCCAGCAGTATTCTTTGACAAACTAAATAAATTACTGCATGTATTGGACCTCTGAGGCTTGGGGCAAAGAATGGAAAAATTATTTACAAAAGCTTGAAAATATTTAATCACTAGAGGCAGGGGGCAACTGTGTTTTAATTAGCAGTTCCTCAGGCCATTGGCTGGCTGGAGGCTTTCTCAAACAACCACACAAACGCACTGAATAGCTGTTTGCCAGCCTTAGGGTCAGGCCTGAGATGAAACAGATAAGATAATTGGCTCTAATGAAATCCAGAAGGCCTTGGCTTTCTTGTTTGAGCTTGGATTTGAAAAGTGCGTGTGGAAGTGAGGCTTAATTCAAACCAGTCCTGAACTAGGCCCGTTTTTCAGTGACTTTGATATTGTTTGAAGTTCTGAAAGTGTTCGCCACACCACTAGCCTGCTGGGCTGGGCCTCCCCGGTCACCTTAATTACTGAGCTTTATTGCTGACTTTACTACACAGGAAAGGAGCCATTATATGTTCCATCAACATCAGCTCTCCTCAGATTGGAGGAAAGGGCAGGGTGAAAGGCCACTGTAGGAAGGCAAAAACTTCACTTTGAGGTAGTCAGATCATTTACCCGTGTTAAATTTCACTGTGCTATGTGTGTACATTCCTCACAGCACAGAAGCCCAATTTCCATTTTTTTTTTTTTAGCAAGTGATTACTTTTCAAAACATTTTGTTTGTGTCTGATTAGCAGAAGGGGACATTTAGTCTTAGAGGTGGAAAGAAGGCAAATTGTAACAAACGCCTAATTAATCATCACAGGGGAAAGAAATCTAGTTAAAATCTGTAATAAAGAGAAATTGTTCTTAATGCTTCTTTGAAGTGGGAATAAGTGAGGAAACCCCTATGGTGTGTTTGCAGACCTGACACCCTACAGGACCGACTCCTTACAGCCAGCCTGATATCTGGAGGGTAACTTGTAACGTGCTCTCCAAAACCAGAAAGGCTCCTGTGAAATACTGTAAGGGCAAGCAACAATTGAGGTATTTTAGCAATGTTAGTTGTGAGTTATTCTCTTCAGGATAATTACTTTCAGAGTTTGGTCCTAATCTCTTTAGCTGCTCCAGCTGGTGGTGCTGCTGGAAAAAAAGGAAGTTGAACTTGTGTGCATGAATGGGTTTTCAGATATAGACATTCTGTAGCAGGAGAGACGTTTCTGAGGCTTCAGGATCCTGTGTCTGGGGCCACCAAGGTCCCTGGGAGGACCACTGGCGGGAAACCTGGGACAAATCCTTCAAATGCCTAGGCGTGTAGCTGAATATATTTACAAATTAACTCATTATTAAGCCAATCAGGCTACTAGCCTGAGTAAAGTTACACGTGTGCATTTATGTTTGCAGGATTGGGCCTCCTGAGACTAATGAAAGTATGTAATATTTCCCAATTTGGGCCAGATCCCATATTACCAACACTAGCACATAATAAAAGAAATATTGATGAATATCACTTTCTAGTGGGACCAAAACAGTGAAGTTCAGATCAAGATACACAAACATTTTCTTCATGAGCTTGGGAGGAAAATTTGAAAGGACTGAAAAATCAGTTCTGTTGCTGTCTACTCTGTGAGCATTTTATTTTGTTTTTTATTTCCTTTGCGGAGTTTTTTTTTTTGATGGAGCTAATATTTCTGTTTTTCTTAAAAGCTTGAAAATGTCTTGGATTCCTTCATAAAAATTAGAAATGTCACAAAGATACATTCTGCAGATATTCAGCCCTTTCCTTAAGGCAACACTGTTTCACAAAGAAGGCTTCTGTCATTTGAGATAGTTCCACCTTATGTTATTTTATAAATAATACATATGCTATAATGCAAATTTTATGTATGTATGGCTGAAGATTTTTTAACACAAAGAACTCCTATTGAATAAGCCTGAAGGCTTCTTGTTTTTCTTCCCTTTCATATGGCCTGTCATTTTAACATGTTTTATGTTAGAAGAATGGCAAATTGGTTATACGCTTTAAAGAGAAGCAGCAGGTTTTAATATTTCTATCAACATTTTGTGAAATGTTAACCTGTTAAACTCATAGCCAGCATCACAGGGAGCTGGTTATATCTTGATGCATATTTTATTAGCACTAATGAATCTCTCTCTAAGCTGAGAAAATATCTCTTGAAATCATCATAATTCATTACAATTATCAGAAAACAATGATTTCCCTTCTAATACAAAAGGTTGTTTTGTGAGAAAATAGCTGTGTAGGTGTCATAGCGTGAGAGTGTGAGAGTTCCTATAAGCAATACTTCCAGATGGGCAGAATTTCTGCTCTTTATTAAACAGAAATTTTTGTTTGTTCTCATTTTTTATAGCTAAATAACAAGATGCAAACTTCCTTTTTGATATCATCCTTCCTAAGAGGTAGTTTGGGCTATCAGTGTTGTAAATCATAACTCTTGTCTGACTGTACTTTCAGCTACATTCACGTTTTGTAGAGGCTAATGTCATTTAGAGAAGCATATATGATGATATAATAATTTTACAGTATATTGGAAAAGATTTATTGAATAGGAGAAGTGATTACATATGACTAATTAAAAGGAAAAGATTATAAAATTACTGGTGATTTAATTTGACCTTTGCACATCTATCTACAAACTTTATAAAGTTAGGCTTAGGTGGGTGGTGTAAGCCAAGCAGGGGATAGTGACTGGGGAAGGTTTTGGAAAAAATTCCCGGTGCTTAAATTTGATTATATAATCTTTTAGTGATAAAAAGGGTCTTTTTTAATGTGGGGAACTGAGGGTTGCACAGTTTCATAATTTCTGCCTTACTTACAATTGCTTGTAAATCTGCAATTTAATTGAAAAGGAAGTCTAACACAAATATCCATAAAGTAGCCATTATCTGATGTAATGGTGTTGTGTTGTGTATTTTCAAAACACTATAGAGACCACACAGCAAATCACTGGCTGAGCCAAGAATAAATGTTGGGCTCCATTACTTTTGCTAATTCTGTTAAATTCCTGCATCTTTAACATGACAGATCTAAAAATATGACCATTAGATGTCATCTTTCTACGTATCCATTTGCTCTATTGTTAAAATTTTTAGTAGAAAATCCATCTGCTCTCCTGTTAAAATTTGAAGGTATATTTTGATTCTGCTTCTCATTATTCTTCTTCTGTATCATTTTAGAATGTGTAAAGAAGTAAATTGAACCACTTGGGTTCAGTAAGTCACTTTTAGATACAATGATCACAACATATGTTTTGGCAGCACTGCATTCTGTTGTTCATTACATCTCTTTTTATGTTCTTTGATAACAAGAGGGTAACAAGAAGATAAATGCCATAAAGAACATTTAATTGGATGCTCGATGCTTTACCTGTTTATATAATTATAGATTGCTTTCAGACATCCTTTACCCTGGTAAAGAATAGTGAAAGAGTTAATAAGGACATTACCTACCTAAGGTATATCCATGTGGCTTTTAGGCTGTGACTTTTCGTTGCTGTAGTCAGTAACAACAGTGGGAATAATTCGCTTCAGAGAACTTTCGCAGAGGACGCCATAGGTATGTAATTCTTTTGACTGAGGAATTCAACTGGGATACATTTCTCATATCATGGCATATGCTATATTCTTATAGATTACTTTTGTCTGATGTGGGAGATCAAAGGATTGTACTTTTGTTTCCGTGACTACAATAAACTTGAAAAGAATAAAAGGGAAGAATGGTGAATATCACATAAAATAAATGGGAGCTAATACGATTTGGAGAAAAGAACAATTAGAGAAAAAATGAGGATAACATGCTTCTTTATTGTTCTTGGTTGTAGTGTGAAGTCTTGCACCTGCTTGTTAACAAGGTTAGATTTAGGATTAAGAAAAAACAGGGAGTGCTTTTAGTTGCATATTTTCTCCTAATAGCTCTGTTTCCTTAATTTAATTCATATGTACAGTATTCCAAAATAACCACATTGATTGATAGTGCTGTAATAAAACACAGGAAAATACACACAAAATCTGTGCTTCTTTAAAAATTTAAAAGTCTCCCCATTGTATTCTATTTATTATTGTGCTTAAAACATTTTTAGCACATTTAGTGAAACTCTATTCTAACTGTAACATAAACATTACTTTGAATTTGCAGTCAATCCTATCTTAGATGTCTTAAAAAAATGGACTAATAATTCACACATTTTAAGTTAAAAAACAAGTAATTTTTTATTTTATGAAAGCTTTTGTGTAACTGCAGTTCCATACAATTTGTGACATATTACATTGTGTAAGGAGTGTGGAATTAACTAAGTGCTAAGTCCTATATTGCCCATGCTGCTTATGAATACTGTTATTCTTAGTAAAATCCAGATAATTATTGTTATAAGTTATTATAACAGTATTAGCTGCCCAGATCAGACTATGATTTTTGTGCTGAAAAAATAGCAATGTACAAGCCATTGAAAGAAAACAGAAGGCTCAGCCTGCTGTGTAGAAACAATTTGTATTAGTACCCTAAAGGAAAATGTGGAAAGCAGCCATACATTTTCAGATCTTAGTTGAAAAATTTGATTATACAGATGTGATTCACTTCCTTATGTCCTTTCTGCTTTGAACATGAAGAGAGATGACTTTATATTTGAAAAAATAAGCTTGAGTTCCTCTGTGCTCTACCCAGGAGACCTTCTCTGCCCCAGTACCTTAAGACTGGATGGACAATAGCGTTAATGGAAGGCTGCTTAGAACAGTTTCTCTGCTGGAGCTTTTAGCTTGATTTACTCAATAATATTGAAGAAGTTGTGATTTTTGGCTTCTTATTTCACACTAGGTTATGGTTTAAAAGCTAGCATATAAACAGAGGAAAACTCAGGGTCAAATTAAGAAACCCAGCCATGTCCCCGCAGTGTAGGTGTCTGTATGTGAGAACGATATCCCAGTTCCCATTGTGGAGCTCTGGGTGACATTGAGCTGAACTGAGAGAGCTGCCTGACTCACCCTTAAGTAGGGATGTATATTGGTTGTTTGAATAACTTTCTAGACTTCACTGCCTGTACTGACTAGGACCTTGATTCCCTTCTGAAAACCATACAAGTCCAGCCCACATGAGATGCACTGGAGGAGCTGAGATTTATTGCTGTGGCTGACAGCTATAGCACAGGATCTCTGGGAGATGGTGCCCTTTTGGAGAGTCTGCAGGTGGTCAGGACAGGTCCACCTGTATCTCAAAAGCTGCTGGATATCTTCACGCAGGTAACAGAACTGAATCCTCTGTCTCCATGAAATATAATGAGAGTTTAGACCTCTCAGCTATAGAGTCCTACAGCGTACAGTTAGGTGTCTGCATCTGGATTTGAATGCCATTCCTGCTTAAATTCATCTCTATTCATGGTTATTTACATGCTTCAGCAAGAATTCAGTTAACCATTATTTCATCCATAGATGGTTAGGAATATTGTTCTAAGCCAGTCTCTCAGCGTATGCCTTTACCTCAATACCTGCAAAGAAAGCATAGATGTGTTCAATCCCATTTTAAGCTATCTGTGAAGTTCCTGAAGAAGTAATTCTCATGAACCACCCGTGCTAATTGGTTTTGTCTTTACTGCACAGTGTCAAAATGTAAACACACACACTAGTAGTTTATATATGTCTCCAAGATAATCTTTCAGGCTGGAAGAAGCTTTAAAGCATCTAATATACTGTGCTGAGACAAATTACCTCTTCTTAGCGATATGAAATAGCCTGTGCAAAACCAAGTCCTTCCAGTAAAAGTTTTTCAGGATCCACGCTGACTCATTTTAAAGCTAACACAGACATCTTTGCATCTTGCTGCAGTGTGCAGTGTAGTCGTATCCCTAGGCAAGGTATACACACAGTTTACTGATGAAGTAAAAGGGACATTTGCCACTTCAGTTGTACGCTTTTGTACTTGTACTGCACCTTCTGTAGCCAATATTGTTGGCTGCACTTAGACCAAAATACATGAGAACAATAACCCAGGATGAGGTTGTACTTTAGTCAGGTTGTACTGTATATTCCTGAAGGGACTACCTCTCAACAGTGACCCTTTCCAGAAATTTAGAGCTGATAATATTTATGAGAATTCAGAGCAGTTGAAACATTGGCTAGAGATCTTTTAAATGGCTAAATTTCAACACATTCCCTAAGGAGCTGAGATGGAGATCATTTAAGACCTGTCAGAGAAGATCATGCCTTAATTGTACTTCATTGTACTATGAAAAATGAGGCCTCTCCACTAGATTTAAGAGCCTGTGGTATTGTGATCTGTGTGAAATTTTAGAGGAATTCATCTGGGATCTTACAGTGTGTATGAAATAAGCTTGTGTCACTAACAAAGGTAGAAATAGTCATATAAATGTGATGGTTTCTGTAATTGATCTTTTCTAAAAGTATCTCCAACTTGACAGGGAGCATCTTTTCAGTGTGATTTATTCTGTAATACAGTACGCTCCAGTGGCTGCCTTCCAAAAATGCTGTCTTGAATATCTGTTTATAAATAGAGCAGATCCAAATCACTCAGGCTCATGACTCCAGCATTTCATTGAAAGACAAATACTGCTCTGGCTGTGGCACAGATGCCAGCTTTCAGAACAGAGCCTCTCTGAACACATGAAGGGCTGGTTATCTTTTTCAGTAGCAACCCTTACTCTGACAAGGCTCCACATTAGCGCCTCAGCTTTAAAAATTTTCTTAGTCTTTAAAAAAAGAGAACGATACATCATGGAGCATGGAATGATGTGGAATAACATTGTTACTTTTGTTTGATAAAATCCAAGTCAGCCAACTTCTTCTGTCACTTGCCTTTTTGCTATTCAGTGGAGAACAGTGCCATCAACAGAGGGACGACCCTTTCTCCAGTCTGTTTCAAACCTTTCAGTTTTCACAATCATAGAAAATAGATAGGGATTCTGTAATTAAGGCAACATGCAAGCTACCTCTCTAAACCTCATTTGTAACCTTTGGAGAGTAGAGGTTGTAAAAGTCACTGGAGTTTCCGGAAGTTTCCTCCGGAGCAGAGCACTAATTTGTAGTGATTTTCCTCCTCCACTGACTTTTTTCACAGGTATTTTCAGAATTTGAGAAGTTTTCAGGAATTCACAGGATTTCACAGGTAGCTTAAAGCTGGATTTAACATATCTACACTTTCTTTGCAGGTATAGAAGTATAGGCAGATGCTGAGACACTGGCTTAGAATGATATTCCTAACCATATATGGGTGAAATAATGCTTAACTGAATTTTCCCAGAGGTATGTAAATAACCATTACCGTACTATTTGTCCCTCCTTGGGCGAGTGCTTGAAAATATTCCCTTGTCAGCGTGAGAAGGGCAGAGTTTGAGGAATGAAAGCTTTGATACAGATCTCTACTGGCACAGGGGCAGAGGTGGTAAGTCCCAGAAGATAAATAGGGCTTTCCTACTTCAGGGGTGTTTACTTGGAGGAGGTGCCTTCTCCTGTAAATGGGAGCTGTCCCAAGGAAATGGGGCACAGAGCGCAGTGGACTTCACTGAAGCCGGTAGTTCAGTCAAGTGTCCAGTCAGCATTCCCAAGCCTGAGACATAGAAATGTGTAGGTAACACTGTGAATTTTGCACCAATGCACCCTTTAAATGATGGACCTGATGCCGAGGTGGTGACCTCGTCTGAGTCCCTTCGGCGTTGCATCTCCGGACTTCTGTCACAGGGGACTGCACTGGAGAGATCACAAGGCAAAGTGCACAGACATGAGAAACTAGTGAAGGCCCCGGGAATGAGAAAGTATCCTCACTTCTGGAAGGTCAGTGCTCTACTGTACAGTTTTGAACATTTGTGAAGAGCTGTTCTTCAATAAGAAAGAAAAAAAAAATACTTTCAAGCTGGAAGTCTCTGTCTAAATTCAATTTAAGGATTAATGATTACCCCTAATCATCAATGGCTGGATTACAGCTTTAGAACAGGGAGTTGTGACATCCATGGTGTCACAGAGGCAGCTGTGGAGCATTAAGCCTGACATTTTAAGCCATTTCCAGTGATACAATAATGTATATATTTGGGTCCTGATCCAAAATTTTTGTCTATCTTTCTTTTTTTTTTTTTTTTAAATTTGATATACTCAAATTCTTGCTTGTATCACAGCATCATTATTAAATTAATTGTATTAACATTAAAATGAGCATATTCCTGGATGTTCTTCAACAGATATTATAACATGCAACAATAAAATATTTACAGCTTCCCTTCAAAGATTAATAAAGTACATACCATGATACTGTGCTACCCTGTGTGCAGGTAGGACACTAGGAAGTTATACTTTTTTATGAAAAGTGCAAATGGGTCCTGCAGAAATTAATGCTTAACATTAAGGAATAATGTACCTTAGGCAACATTCAGAAAAGTAACAAAAAGTAACATGCTTAGGTCAATGAAGACATCCAAGACTGTCTTAAAAAATAAATTAAAAAAAAAAGAAGTTAAAGTTTGCAGGTCAAAAAAAGATGTTAAAATGGTCAACAACTCCCAGACTGGAGCTCTTGGGTCTCATGCATTCTCCACCTCTGTGAGATAATTGGGAAGTAAAGGGAAAAACAGAGGGCTGGACTAATAGTAACGAGCAAGCAGATGAGAGAAAACAGAGTAGAAAGAGAATGTAGATGAGACAGAGTAGAGGAAAAGATGAGAGAAAAAAATAGAAGACTATAATATTTACACAAGACATGGTGGAACAAGTCTGGATAAAATAAAAAGAAGAAACTTATACCCTTAGTCCAACTTCAGAATAAAACAAATCTTTAGTAGGATTTTAAAAAATGTTAAGGCAAAACTTTGTGAACCTTTTCATCCTGGAATTAGAAACAGAGATTCTATAACAGGATATTCTGATAGTGTTAGTGACCTTGCATAGATAAGATTGAAATAAACATCAAAACATTTACATGTTTATATGAACCAAACTTCAAACCCCTTGAGGCCTATTCTTTGCTAATATATACTTCCTTTTAAAGCTGTACAGAGTCTTAATTGAATGCATGGATAACAAGATAAACAAAACCCATGGTTTTTTACATATGTCCTAGAACACCATTTTTTTCTCATATTAGCCTGGTCTAATAATAATGTTCATTCCTTTAATAATAAATCATTATTTACATTTATATGGAGTTGTGAATTTAGAAGAATCTAATAGAATTTTCTAACTTATGGAAGGACAATGTAGGAACTGTTAAAGAGAACAAGCCTGAAGGAACTGCGCATCAGGATTTGGCTTCACTTGCAATTAGAAATAGAGCCAAATTGGAAGATGCATGTGTACCCTGTAGCTGTTGAAACAACATATGCCTTTTTCAACTTTAAATACTTTTTATTTGTATGGTATCTGCATGAATTATAGAAATATTTAGTATTCCAGAGCTGCAGCAGCTTCTTTAAGCCATTCTTGAGCTGTATTCACCAATAGTTAGCAATCCTGCTAAAAGGAGGCGTTCTTAGATTACAAGCTACTTACTTCTCATTTGTTGG
The DNA here is from genome assembly GCA_034008185.1 of Gorsachius magnificus. NCBI lineage: Eukaryota > Metazoa > Chordata > Aves > Pelecaniformes > Ardeidae > Gorsachius > Gorsachius magnificus. Next base: position 125,503,398 of record CM067082.1, on the reverse strand, counting down.
TTTAGTCACTGATTTGACTTTTTTTAAGATTTTCTTTTTTTCCATAATCAGACCAGAGTTCTCCTTTGGTGATTCAATGGAATTTAAAGAGAATGGAGTAGAGCCAGAGGGAAGATGAAAATATCATCCTTGACAGGATTGGCTTATTTTTAAGTACTCTCTGCTCTTTGATACTCTTCATCTCTATAATTGCTTTTTTGGTGAAGAAAGCAGTGCAATAAGGTGGTGGGAAAGCTGGCTTGCTTTGTGTCATAGCAAACAAGACTTTACCAATTCTCGTCCCATAGTCAAGCCTCTTCAAAGATAACTCTTTTCTTCCTGAGTGTGGGTTTCCACTTGGACTAACAGGTTGCCAAGATTGTCAGTGTCAGGGCACAAATTGCTGTTTGAGATTGGAATTAAATTTCAAGATTTACAATTAAAAGCTCGGATTTCTACTAGAATTCAAGTTATAAAATAAAATAAAATAAAATAAAATAATTTTTAAAGGCTATTAATTGAAATTTAAAATTATATTTATGTTACTGCAATGTCTTTTTAAAGCTATACAGGGTAAATAATATAAAAACCACAAATCATTTATTTGGCACTAGGTAAGAAAATTTGTTGCAACCTACTTGATAAGCAATGCCTGTCAAGTGTGCAGAGCTGGATAAAAAAAGAAAAATACATTAATTGCCCAATAAGTGAGAAGAATAAAATCAAATTGTGGTTATTATTTGGTTAATGTTAAGAATTCACAAAAGTCAGACTGTATTGAAATTAGGACTACAAAATCAACTGAGATGATTATATATACAGCCCTTCTGTAGTTATCCTTAACATTATACTAACTTAGGGTTCTGTTTTTTCTTCCAAACACTGAAGTATCTTACAGAAAAACAACACAAAAATTACAGATTTTAATAAGTAAATTTTTCCTTAACTGTTCATGCTGAAGGGCTGACAAATTCATTTTGTGTAGGCGCCAAGAGTCTTCTAACCTTTCCTGAAGCGCCACAACTTAAAAATCTATTGGATCACCTCCCATGTATTAGCAATGATAAAAACTTCGTCCTATTCACTGTAATTGCACAACCCCCTGTGACAGGTTTGGCAATTTTATGTTGAAAGAGTAATTTTAACAAAGAGTAGATGGGAAGAGTGTGCCAAATTTCTCAGCTGGTGTAAAATTCCTTGTTTTTAAATATAGGTTGGCAACTGGAATTGAAGAACTCACATCAAAAAGATCTTTTCAGAGTTTTGGGGACTGTTGGTAATCCAAAGACAGCAGAATGAAAAGTGCTGCTTTTGAACTAGTCCTTCATGTGGTTTAAAAGCTATTTTAAGTAATTAATGGCAATTTTAGGTAAGGAATTTAAAATGACAAAAGGATTTAATAAATAAATGGTAACTTACTTGCAGTAAGCACACTAAAGCTGATTAAAGTCAAACCCTTACGAGAGAAATTATTATGAACTTTGAAGCGGCCTGTGAAATACTTGGAAAATGAATGTTTTATCAAATATATTTTGGCTTCAGTAAAAGTTCAAGTTTTTGGACAGAGTGAAGAATTTGAATTACACGATACCTAGATATTGTGTCATCCAGATATCAAATCTGGAAGAACAACTATTTTTCTTTTTTAGTAAAGTCAATTTGAATGTACATTTGACTTACATTTATTATAATGTTTTCTGAAACTTTGCAATTATTTTACTGCTGTATCCAATCTAAGTTATTATATTATTTTGACTGTCACTCTGAGAGATAAGCACAGCAAAAATAAAGCTCAAAGTGGAAATCATGCTTAGGGATGTTTTTGTTGCTAGTTTCAACATTGTAGATTGAGGCAGACATTGAAAAAGGAACTATGTGATTCAGTTCATTCTTACATTTTCTTGAAATTATAATCAATCTCAGTTTCCAAGGCAACTGACTACATGAGGATGGACCAGCCAATAATGGGAAACAGCTTTCTTTTTTATTACTGTAACATATGGTAGAAAATGTCTTTTTTGTTTCATGCTGTTGAGGAGACTATCCAATTTATCACTCCAAATAGGATCCAAAAATGATTAAAAGAGGTGTGAGCTGTTCAGTTTTGTAACAGAAGTGCAGAGACGTAAGTTCATGGGGGAAAGGCAAATTCAGAAATATCAAAATGTAATTTTTAGATGCTCTTCTGTTAAAGCCCAAACTTCACCTTGATTTTTCCTCTGACCTTCTTCAGGGGTCCTGGGAACATGAAGAGTTGGTGCAAGTGATTGTATTGGCAAATGGATTAGCATTGTATCAGTATGACTCTCTTGGGGTGAGTGGAATTGCCTTTCTGCTGTAAAATGCCTGGCACAAATAAAAGGCTTCTTCCATGTGCACCACTGAAAGAGTTATGATTGATCTAGGACCACAAGACTTTCTACATTTCTTTTGCAGACGTCAAATGAAATCTATTACAAGAAATGTTGGCTCCATGAACGCAATGGAAGCTTAAGTAAAATATTAAATCACATCACAGTTTATCTTCATTTTCATGTTTTGTTTCTTGGGCTGAGATTTCAAGTGCTTTGCTTTTCTTCCTTCCCTGTTAAAAAAAAAGCTGTGAAACATTTATGCAGGATTCAGGCCACTCCTGAATTCTGTGATGTTGTCTTCAATCCTTACTTTTCAGAGTTCTTTGTTTTTCCTTTTTTTCTTCTTCTTTCAGATGTGTTTAAGAAAAAATTTTTGTTTCCCTCATTGTGTCTCTGAATGGGAATATATATAATTTTATTATTATTATTATTATTAAGTTTCTCTGAACTTGATATAATACCTCCTGACCATCTTGGGTGTTGCTTCAGATGCTATATTAATGCAGATTCCTTTGCTACTTACTTATTTTATTAAACTTCCTATTCGTGACATTGATTCCTTAATATTTCAAGTTTGTGCCTATGTGAAAATGCTTCCCTTTGAATTTCAGGTATAAACGACTACTTTTTTCATACTATTGAAATCAGAAACAAAATTCCCATTGTCCTCAACATGTTATATTTGGCTTCATATTTCCCTAAGCCTTAGTGCCCTCCAGTTCTTTCTTTGACTTCACCCTTTAACTTATAGGTGTAACTCTCTTGCATGGGAGTGCTTCATATTTTAAAACATCAACCTACCTGATGTCACTCCATGAACAAATCTGGTTCTTCTCTTTGTGAGTTGAGTCCTTCTAGTCACATTCAATTCAGTTAATTTGTAAGCGCTGACATCCAATTTTCTCTGTCTTTGGAGTCTATTATATTTCCTCTATTATTTTTTTTTGAGCAAAATGAGTGTAAGAGAAGAGAGGGGATAGGATAATATAAAAGAGACAGGATTCTTCCAAACTACCCAGAGCCAACACCAGGGCACATTTCTAACCAAACAGTAGCTGAAACTGCACCAGAGAAAGTTGTAGTTTCTAAAACTGTGTGGTACCTAAGGATTAGTACTTTAGTGTGAGCATTCCCTCTGCTCCCACAAATATCTTCTGTCTTTCTCTCTGAGAAATTTTTTTTTTGGGGGTGGGGGGGAAGGTAGAAGGGCATGTGTTGAAAAGTGCTTTTCTAGGTTACCTTACATTATCTGTAAGTACTACCTCTAAACCCCCACTAAAATTACATCAGTATGGATTCCATTAAGTAGCATTCAGGTTAGGTAAAGTGAGAAGATTTGATGTTTCTGTACTGTATAAAACCTTGTTGTATGAGGGATGCTGTATTTCTGGCTACCGGAATGAAGTCCAGCTGGTCTGTTTAAATACACGCTAGAGTAACAGGATGGTCTAAAGTGGCCCCAATTCCAATGACAAAGTTCTGCCAAGCATAAGATAAACCAATAGGCCTATATTTATTAAGATAGAAGTGTTGGGTACTGTTGCTGTCTGTAGCATCAATATCTTCCTGATTGAGATCAGAGACACTTCCTGTTGGTTAATTTGGTTTGGCTGTAAGAAAATGTCCATATGTTCCTTTTCTACCAGTGTATGTTGTTCCTCAGGAAAAAAACAAGAGGAAGTGGCATATGTCTGCATCTTCCTTTTGAAAGAACACCTCATAAGAGCTGAAAAATAGGATTAGCTATATGATCGGTATTCTGAATAGTATAACTTCAAAGGAATAGTGGCAACATAATATATTATAGAATAATAGTGACTATCTAGAAACTTGTGAAATTTCTATTTAATGATAAGATGGAAAACTGCACACACAAAAACACCTTTAAAAGTAGCTATGAGTATATGGAAGGAAATACAAGACAAAACAAGAAAACATTTGCAAGAGAGAATATGCAGAGACCTCTGATAAAAAAAATTAAGACAACTTCATGTACTTTGTATTCACAGCCATGCTGATGAATACAGCATGTGAAAAATTCTGGTTTTTGCAAATGGCCGTGACCTTGATGAAAAATTTGATTTCTAGAAAATGTTTGTTTTCTTTTCATTTAAAAGGAAAAAAAAAAATTCCCCTTCTGGGCAAAATGCACTTTTCAGAAATTTAGCAAATTTTGTGGTAAAAGTATTTTTTCCAAAGGATTTCTGTATCTTTTATACACTCAACCGATTGCTCCCATGAAAAATGCAACCACTCCAATTCATCTCCCCAGGCACTTTTAAATAAGATTTACCCTCCCTTCTTCTCCACATCTCACTTTTACAAGAATTGAAAACTGCTTTAAACTTCTCTAGTAATTACTTCAGTGGTGACATAAGCAGACTGTTAACATTGCAAACAGTGCTGTTGTACAACCAATAGTAAATTTTAGGTACCGTATTTTCCTCATTCCTGATGTTTGTCAAACTGTATGCTATATGCCCAAACTGGAAAGCTTTTCTAAAGTTTTTTCATAAAGGAGGAGGATGGATTTTAGACCTAGAGGCAAATTTCATACTCCAGAGCCCTCTTCTCTTTTTAATTTACTTAGAACACCACCATTTCCTTCTTTTCCATAATTCCACCATTCCCATGGAGTGTAAGTAAAATGGGTACTATGCTGTCCTTTCTCTTACACTGTTCTTAGGTTGCTGAGTAATTTAAAAGTGTCAAGTACTCTAAAAATACACTGAATGGTAGAATATGCTGAAAATAATATGCTTTTTCATAGACATATGAAATTCCTCAGAGAAGATATTATGCTATCATTTATTTTGTGAACTCTATAAATGCTACACATTGCAGCAAGTTTTCACCTCTGTATTTAACTATTTCTGATATTATAAGACTTCTGTCTTCTTAGGAGCAATCTTATTACTATGTAATAAGGTTTAATGGGAGCAGTGAACTGGTTTAGTAGTATTATTAATTTACTATGTCAACATTTTAGGCCAAGTCCACTGAATTTTATGATAAAATACTGTTGAAAGAAATTACTTAGTAGAAAGGCAAAACTGATAGTTCTTTGTAGTGTATAATAATTCATAATACTGTAGTGTACTCAGGCTTGATAGAAATGTAATATATTTTATAAGCAGCCATGCAAATTTTAAAACAGAAAACTTAAAATGCCCCAAAAGTGATTATTATATCTATGGCAGAAAAGCTTCTAAAGATTTACTTCTTTTTTTTTCATAAAATAAATTAATAAGAAGAAGTGGGCACTGAATTCATTTTTCTGATAGGAACATGTTACACCATGAAAGCTAAATACTATCTTAAATAATACTTGAGGGTAAAATTTGGCAGTATGTATGCATGTGTCAGTACCATTTCCCATACATGTTAGAATGGCTCTGATAGAAAAATAATTAACTTAAAATGGTGGGATTCCATATTTATTGCATTTTACTTTCTCAGTGTTGGTGATGCTATTTTAAGTCATGCTGTGTTTTATTTTAAGCACCATCTTTGCAAATTAAACCTCTATTTCCTTCTTCTCATATATCATCTTCAGTTTTGTAGCTCTTGGAAGCCACATCAGTCCTTTAGCTACCAGCTGGAACTCAGTAAATAAGTTTTATTTATGTTGCACAAGATGACACGGTACCAACCAGCTTTATTTGAGATCTGAGAAATAAATAAAAGGTAAATTTTTCTTTCATCATGCTAGTGCCTCCACGAATAAGACTCTAAAAAGACAAAGGAACATTTAATAGAAAATGCAGATTTTTTTACTCAGTCACTTTTCAGTTTAAAAGTACTCTAAAGAGATATCCAACTATTGCATGTGCTATCTTGGCCTGTATTTCCACAGAAGGCTTTATATTTGTATACTGGACAGCTGGAAGTCTTTGATCCTTCCAAAGTAACCTCTTCTCTCAACATCTAATCATCTGAGAGATACGTAGACCCATAGCCTTTGAGCAAGCTTACTTACGATAATTTTTATCCAATCCTTTTACCTAATACTACTGAACTTTGAATTTTCCTCAGTTCTGAATATGGATGTGAATTTGCATTGTAAGTGTGTATACACATTTGCCCATGTTTCTAGAAGTTGGATAATTTTATGTCATTATGCTATTAATTTTTAAGTGAATTCTGAAAACAATGTAATATTTTTCTCATACTTTTCCTGTTTGTTAACTTTTTCTCAGTTTGGTTCTTTTTGTACTAGTTCAGAGGCTCTGATTGAGGCATACAGTAGATCAAATGTAGAAGAGTCCTTATAATTACATTGAAACCACCTTTCTAAATGATAACAAAAATGGAAGGATCAGCAGATATTGTAGTCAACATTTCTTATGCTTTTTGAGTGCTTAAGATGTTGCAATTCCAGCTGTAATAGAATTCAGGAAACTTGCATGTAGGATGCCAAAATAATTATTCATTTTAAAAGGAACCCACAAAAAATGTCTTCAAAAGCCAAAAAAAAAAAAAAAAAAGCAAAGCTGTTGGTGCTTCTAAAACTCTTCATTCAGTGGCACTTGGATACTCCTACAATTATAATGTTTGAAATTACTAACTTGGGTGCAACCATGGAAGACCTTGACCCTTTAAACACTTTGGCATGTGCTTAAATTTAATACCAGGTGTAAATCCCAGTGAAATGACCATGATTTACAGTAGTGAGGATTTTCTATTGATGTGGTACCTTTTGTCCTTTGAAGAATGAAAGAAAAAGATATTTTGTCTCTCCAGAAAGCAAATAAAGTAACTATAAAATAAAAGTAAGGACAAGAATATTAACTGTGCTCATAAAAAAATAGAAAAAAAAAAAATAAAAAGAAAACCTATAAGGATAAAAGAAAAGATAAAAAATAAAGTCTATAAGGATACAACTTATATAAAAGATATAACTTAGAAACTAATACAGACAAGACCTGTAGAATTTAGGCATACCTTGGAGGATGAGTCCAGGACAAAGCTGATGGTCAGATGACAGTCAGCAAGCAGTTTTGTGGGAAAGTTCTCAGGTTTGGCCTTGGTGAACTTGGGCTGACAGTAGAACTGGCATAAAGAAATGTCATGAAGGTAAACCAAAATTTTAGTGTGAGACACTAGTATAAACTCAATTAATATGGAGGAAAAACAATTATCCAGGAGTTGTACAGAAATGCTATGTAGCTTTCTGTGAGGGTAGACATGACTTGATACTGTGTTACATTAAAACATATGTGCAAACAACACATAAAAAATAATAGATACCATAAGTTCCACATACCTATCAGGGCAATCTTTTAAATACCTTCTGATCTATTCATATCAGGGTGCATTCAACAACGTACACTTGTGTAACTTGAAGTTAGGACAACATAGTGATTGTTTGGAACCTTTTTATTTGCAGGACGTGAAACTGAGAGACTGTAGGTAGACCTACATTCTTTCAAACAAGAGGCTGGGGCTCCATTTGGTGGAAAAAAAACCCACTCTAACATTACTAATGCATTATGTATATATCTCTTGCAAAATACAGGTCTGGTATAAGTGAATAAATAACGGTGCTTTTATAGTGTTTTCTACTAGTTGAAGTAGTGGACTTAAAGTCTTCTGCATTTTTTTTCGAGGTTTTTCCAGGGACATCTAAGAAATTTATTCAAGCCTTTTACCAGCTTTTAGTTTTAGCTGATTCATCTGTGAAGTGGGTACAAGAAATGCATGCTTTAGAGGACTATGCAATCAGAAACAGCTATACTGATTTATACCAGCTGACGATAGGAGCCTTTCCATTATTAATGTTCTGAAAGTACTTTGAGATCACTGGATGAAAACACTGGAGGATTTTAGGGAAAGAGCAAATAATTTATGTTACTAAGCCATTCCAATCTGCAGTTTTAGAACAGTGTGGATTTTTTTTCTTGGTTACATAAATTACTGTCCTGGGCTGGTATTCCTGGTTGTTTCCTTTTTAAATTACCAACACAGCAAAAAAATTGTAGCTATTTGCATCAGCTTAATTTTCTTTGGAGATTTCCAGCTCTGTGTGATGGTACTTGCAGAGTCGTTTCTGGGTTGGGTACTTCTCTGCAATCTCTTCTGGGAGAACAAATGTTTGGGAGCATCCTAACCATGTGCTTTAAACGTACAAAAATAGAATGGAAGAATGAAAGGAACAGAGTCCCTTGGTAGGATCTCTAATGTCTTGCATCTGATGTTCAGATTGGTGGGGAGGGGAGGATCACATGCCTGGTGTTTTCTACGCCCAACTGGAAGCCATCCCTTGGCTTCTCTGCAGACAGCAGCATACCCAAATGGAACATATTAATTCTTTGGGGAAATCTCCTTAGTGGGACAAAAAGGAATCTTTTCAGCTTCCCAGACACATTCTCTGTTCCCAGTACCCTCAGACTTAAAGGAGGATCTGCACTACCTTGGTCTGGAGGACACAGTTTCATTGTAACTGCAAGGTTTAGCATAGATAAATAACTCCTGTGATCCAGCTGCTCAAGCTTTCAGGCTTTGACATATTTATTAATGAAAAATGTGAGAGAAAAGAAAGAAACAGTCAGCCAGGCAAGATGCCCCTGTAACTCTGCTGTCATCATGAAGTGAATACGGTATACCAAATATTTATGCTTCTATATGATTCAGGATCACAGAAAATAAATATCTCTTTTATGTGTTTTATTTTCTTTGGAGAAGGGAGTAGAGGAGAGTGTGAGTCATAGTGGAAGAATAAAATTCACTTCTCATCTGATAAAAACTACTCATTTCATTGGAGAAGGATCCTAGCATTAAGTTCTCTTTGCTGATAACCCCTGCAGCACAACTGGCTTCAAGCATGAAGCTGATGACCTGCCGGTCCCCAGTCTGTACCTGCCTGGTGACTTATGGGCAGAAGCCAAATCCTATTTCTTACTCCTGCTGTGGGTAAGTTAATAACTGTTCCTACCTAGGTCCGAGTGCAGGCTGCCCATGCACCTTTGCAAAGCATTTCTGGTGAGCAGAGTTTGGACCCTTCACACCGTAACAAATCCTGCCAGCTGTAGCCTCACTTCTGAGCATACAGTTGGTCTGAGGAATTTGGGAAGGTTAACATGAATATTAGTGTATGCTCAATGCTAGTTGCATGCTTTAAAAAAAAAAAAGCATATTTTCTGTTATGATCTGACTTAGAGGATTCTAAGGCAATTGAGAAGGAAGTGCTGTGGTTATGGAGCTCCTGAGGAGGTGGTTGATGGATGATTTATCTTTCTTACACCTTGTTGTGTAGATGAGATGGGAAAGGAGCAAGATACAGGATCTGACGATTCTCTACTCCCAAGAGACAGTGAAGGGTCAGGAGCTGTCCCTGCCTTTCCAACCATCCTCATTCTCCTGAGGTAGGAGAAATCTGGTTTTGAGGGAGAAGTGAGCTTCGTGTTGCTCAAATGAAAAAAAAAGGAATGGAATCTAGTGCTTTGTGTAGGCTTTCTTTATAGCTGCCAACTTCAAAACATTTTTCTAAAGATTCAGGGATAATGAAGGTGCTGAAGCCTGAAAGGTGGCAAATGCCAAAAGGTTTTATTTATGTCCTGGTGAAATTTAGTCCATATTTAAAAACGTATGTATATGATTCTTTATAGAACTTCATAAAATATGAAAGTATCTGCCACTTTTCTGAAGAAATCTACATGTGTGTTTTGTGTCACAAAGGAGTTCCTGCCAAGGCAAGACAAAGGTCAAAGAGCTCCTATCTACACAAAGTCCAAAAAAAAATGCTATGATGTTTTCCAGATATTAAGTAGCTCTTCTATGAGCAGAGTTCTCATAGTAGTTATTGAAAAGAGGAGCAACCTTAAATGCCTGTTGGTTAATGTAGAGGAAGACTGGGTTAGAGATTTAGGAGCTAGATGTCTATATGGTCCTCTCTGCAATTGAGAGACTTGTGACTGTCATCTTTTTGAAAGATCAAATAGTAGTCTTGGCTGCTGTAACAAGGACCACGGGCACCCTGTGATGTTTTAGAGAAGAGTCAAACTTGCTGTCCTAGTAAACAGATTACATTTTCCATAATGTCTTTTTTAAAGAAAAGTCCTTAGATTTTCTGTTCAGTATTAAATCAGGAACAGTGTATGATGGGTGAGCTCTGACATTCCAAGTCCCTCAGTATTATAGAGAATGAAAGAGAAATAAATGATGAAACAGGTCTTGTGGGCACATAGATTGGCTCTTTTGGCACATAGTATGCAGAGTAGCAGCAGCAAAGTTCTGTCATAATTTGAGACAGTATTATAGCAAAAGTAGGGTGCTATTCTAGTGAAATTTAACAGACACTGTACATTTTTAAAAGAAAAATTTCTTTCTTTCAGAAAAACCCTATTAGGTCATATTTTACTCATGTGAATTCAGGTAATACTGAAAGCAATAACAGAACAGTGAATTCTAAATGCTACCTCCAGTTATTATCATTATAGCTGTCTCCTTCCTTTAGCTGAGATTCCTATATATCATTTCTGTAGAGATTTATGAATATGCTACTATTTCCTGTTCAGCACTATTAAAGATGGTGTTAATAGCTATTCCTGGTGTTTTGTGTGGAAAGACCTTGCTTTCAGTATTTAATAATTTTACTAATGTTACCCAGTGTAGCTGGCAGTTTTCATGTCAAACATTCACTTGACAAAAATTCTAAAGAAACTGTGGCTAAACAATTTCTGCTGCTTCTAAGAGTGAGATTAAGGGTCAAATGCATTGTTTTGCCGAAGTCATAAAAAAATGTGCTGACATCTTTATGCTTTTGAGCAAGGTCTTGAAATGTGGTAGAAGTGTAGAAGATTTTCCCAATGTTCCAAATTATGAGAGTCTCAAAAAATCTCATTCTGTGTTAGCCTGGTTAGGTTTGTTAGTGCTCTGCAACTTGAGTTTCCAGAGCTTGTGTCTGCACTGAACACACTCCATCCTCTGACTCCTGAGCACTGTCTATGCTGTACTCTGTGGTGCTGCCATTTTATTTGACATGAAGAAATAAAAAACAGAGCCTGATTTGAATTTGAGGAAATGTGAATGGAGAGGAGGAGGGAAAAAGCTCAAGTGGCTGCAGATAGGGAGGGTTCTCCATAGGATCCCTCCTTCTTTCAATGTATAAGATACATGGTGCTATGGGGACAGATCAAGATTGCATATCAGCCACAGTCCTCATCGTTAATCAGGATCCGTGCCACATGTCTTGCAGACGTGGGGAAGTTTGGGAAGTATGTGTTGCTTCAGACAATGAACATATAATTAGAATATCAGAAGGTATGTACATAATAAAGATAAGATGTGGTTGCATCAGCGATCTTTATTCCTGATTTTGTTCCCTAACTTTGTGGAGATTAGCCTGCAAAAATGATCGGTCACTGTAGTGTCTAATGTAATTATTCATATGTGTACTTTGTGTGTTATATAGTTATACGTCATGGAACTGTAGGAAAAATACCTAGAAGAAAGTAATCTGACCTCCTGCCTCAAGGACATGTCAGCTTGAACCTGTAGCAAGCTTAATGGATATTTGTTTTATCTATTATAAAAAACGCAAAGAGATGGAACATCTTCAATTTTCTTGAACATTTTATTTAACTGACTATCTATCTTTACTATTAAAAAGCCTTTTCCAGCACATGAACTACAGCTTTCCCTCTGCAACTTCATGTCCTATCCACAGTGGATATGCAGAACAGGTTATTTCTTTCCTCTTGCAACAACCACTTACATATTTGTGGACTTTTATCATGTTTATTCTCATGTTATGTGAATCAAATAATTATAATTCTATATTTTTATCCACTTAGGTCACATCTTTTGAATTTTTTTCTTTCCTTTTGTTCTCTCAAGTTGGTTTAGGTCCTTATTGAAGTGCAATGCTCAGTACTAGAATCCATACTTCAGCAGAGGCCTACTAATGACATATAAAAAAAGGAATTTTTCACAAATTATATCACTTTTCCTGCATAAATTTGTGGTGCAGTTTCAGCAAAATCACCAGAAAAACGCAGTTGCCTTTATCCTTTCTTTCTAATGTAAAATCATATTCATTGAAATGCTGTGTGTCCTGACAAAGACTTTATACTTAGTGTTGATTCTCCTTTTCTCTGACTAACAAGTAAAAGGAACACTTTCCTAATATTTAAATTACCTTTGAGGAAATCAGAACAAAATAAAGTTTGTAAAACACAGATCAAAAACTAAACTAAAGAAAAACCTAGAGAGATGTTAAAATATTATTAATATTCTTTTTTTTTTCCCTGGAAAACCTTACTCTTTCAACAAAAACATGATCTCTTTGGCCTAAGTTGATTAAATAATAAATAAATAAACATTGAACTAAGACAAATAGTATTACACAAGCACAAAATTGATCCTCATATTTTGACCAGTGTAGACCAATTGGGATTTCCTTGAGTTAATATATTTGGAATAGAACATTCATTTGTGTATTTGCCTTTTAATGTTAATTAATTATGTCCCCCTGATTTAGCACATTCATTACAAGCTCAGCATTTGTCACAGTAGGGTAAAAGCCATCTTCACACCTTGCCTTCGGAAAGTCAGCCTGAAATAAGGCATCTGCTAGTGCAGAATTCAGGGCTTTATCTTCTTCAACATATCTTTAATGCTTTGAGTTTGGAGAAGAGCAAAAACAAAGCAACAAAATATCCCCGTGGAAGTTTGTCAAGGAAAGGGTTAAAAAAGTGGAATCTTTGTGACTGTGAAAGGCTGAATTATCTTCCTGACACCAGCAGGGGTTGCTGTCACTAGTTTGTGGTTGTCACATTCCTGTTATGCTTGACCTTGGAAAGGCTTGACAACATAGTCTGGATTTGATTAAGGGAATTTCATGTTTTTCCTTTGCTAGAGTCACCCCCCACCTCGACAAACATTTAAAAAGTTAAGAAGAAGAAAAAAAAAAGTTTGGAAAGCAAACATTTTCCCAAAAGAAATTTATAGTTCAAATTTACACCAAGTTCGCACTAACTGGAGCAGTCCGGGTTTCCACTCAGGCTTTGAGTGCTCTCTGTAAACCATTAGTCACTTCCCTGGAAGAGGCAGCTCTTTATAGGCAGCAGGATAAAACAGGCACAGATGTGTGTGTAATATTAGAGGCTTTCACATGTACCTGCATTTTTTTTTCCTCAACAGTAGAAAAGAAAAAGACTGACTATAGAAAGAAATTAATTGAAGCCTTGGACTTTGGTTTTGGACAGCTACCATGAAGATTGGTTTAATTAAAAGAAAATATCGTGCTGTGGATTTTTGAGTTTGTGGCAATTTATATCATGAAGACAGAAATTCTGTATATTTTTAACAGGTTGGGCTTTTTTTTCACTCTACAGGACTGTGATTATGCCAGCTGCCAATGAGTTTGATCCAGAGATTGTCCTGGTGTCAGCAGGATTTGATGCCGTGGAAGGCCATGACCCTCCGCTGGGCGGGTACAAAGTCACAGCTAAATGTAGGTATCGCCATAAGGTGCATGTTTCCGAGTTGGTATTTTTTCTAGTTAGGAACCTTATTTTAAGTCCATCTTACGTCCATATTTCTATTTTGTGAGATGACACCCATGTCACCGAGGGCAAGGACTGTCCATCCATTAATACCCAGAGATGCCCGTGGAGCTGTGGGTCTCGTCCAGCTTGCAGACAGGGTGGAAATGAACATGTTAGCATTTTTGGCTCACTCTTTTCTGTTCCTCTTGGCATTCTTGTCTTGGCTTTTTAAAGTATTACTTTTCTGGCATTCAAATAACATTTTAGAGGTTTCATGCTTTTCAATAGGCCCCATTTTCCAAATGCTGGAGTAAGTTATTTCTCTTTAAATATATATTGGAGATTTTAGACTTTGGAGGCTTAAATCCAATCTCATATTGCTCTTTTGTTATTGTAATCTTTCAAGTTCAATGGCATTAATCCTGAATTACATCAGTGTTCATGAAGGCCAAAGTTCTCTAAAAGACGACTCTGTCAGGTCTTGATGTTTAGATGTCCATTTCAGTCCTCCAAATTGTGCGTTCATGGCAGAGATTTAATAGTTTCTGAAAGACAGGTCTGTCTGAGGTGTCTCATACGTAGCACTCCAAAGTCCCTAGCTCTTACAGGATATTGTGGCCAAACTGATTCTGAGCCTGGGATGTTAAGCAAGGTTGGGTAATGCTCTGTACAGTAATGTGCCCTGTAACATCACTATATATAAATTGCTTTCCATGAGACAACACAAAATGGTTTCCTAATGCACTGATGTGTGTAATTTTCTTCAGTATATATACTTTTCTCCAGTGTATCTCAAGAAATACCATAATAACACTTAAATACTTATTAAATATGGATCTCTGCTGCTAATGACAAATGATTTGGGAAAAGTCTGGAGAAATCAATGAGACCTAATGGCATTTAATACACTGCACAAATGGACTCCAGCTCAGAGGATTTTGTCCTTCTGACCTCTGCCTTTTGTTACAGGTCAGTAGAACAAAGCTGGTGTTTAACTCAGGAGGAGCAGGGAAGAGACACATACTTTTTATTTTCATTTTAACTGTATGCTGCATGGGCTCCCCTGCATACCAAGGCCAAAAAGATAGATGGAGAGCTAGACTGACTGTCCATCGTGGTGTGCTGTGGAAGGTGAGAATGCAGAGAGCAGTGCAAGGGCCTACCCAAAGACGCTCACACGGGTGCTAATGAACAAGAGCATTGAAAAGGGAACATCCCTGTGACTGCAAGGCGTATTGAGTTTTAGCACAGCTTTTCAGGTTAATGCAGTGGTTGCACTAGAGAGGAAAGAAACATAGCAGCCCGTTTGCATGTTTGAGTATCAATTACCTGTGTATTATGATTTTTAGTAAAACATTGTGCATGAAGAAGCCCTTTGTAAGAGGTTTACTCTTTTTTTTTTCCATAAGTATGGTTCGTGGTCAGAGGCACTATTCCATGAGCTTATGTGGTAGGGAGATGAGCTTCCAACCAGTACAAAATAGGTATTTGTTGAGAAACTTTATATAATTATCTGTATTTAACAGGTGAGAATGCATGCTACGTGTCCCTTAAGAATGCATGATGCTTCAGTAAGATCCTTTGATATACATGATGTTCTGGCATAGCAACTTCAACATCTTAACTACAAATTGCAATAAGATTCATATTTTCCTCTCAGGTTAGACTGAATTTCATCCTGACAGCAAAGAAAAAATGTTTGTTATTGGAATCAGTGTTAATTTTCATTCATGAATTAATTAACTTTTCATACCTTTGTTTAGAAACTGAAATATCTTTACATTTTTAATAGGAGGCTGCACATCTACAGGTTGCACATGTGTCTGTAAGATGAAAAGGTGATTTACAGTAGGTGACTCTTGTTTAAATTAAGGGAAAAGCCAAGATAGACCCAGATAATGATCATGTACCTGAGGGATGAATAAAGCCTTTTGTACAGAGCCAAAGGAATTTATTATTTCCCCAAAACAAAATTCTCCACATTCCACCATACCATTTTAGAACATAGCATACTATATGTGGTATGTAGAAAAATGAACAGTCTATTAAAAAAAAATAAAGTCCAAAGAGAAACATACATATTTAAGACTAAAAATAGATATTCATGCAAATTTTTAATATAACAGGCTTGTAATAATTAGAAATTATGCCCAAAACAAGTAAATGCAAAGTAAAATTTAACCTGTAAACAAGTCTTTTTTTTATAAATCTTTAGGACTTTGTGTAAACTTAATATGTTGAATTTTTTTATTTCTATGACTGATACAGTCTTTACACATATAAATTAGGAAGAGATTGACATAAACTTAATATGTTGAATTTTTTTATTTCTATGACTGATACAGTCTTTACACATATAAATTAGGAAGAGATTGACATCAAAGGCAAGAAAATGGGTCCTCAGCTACTAACCTTGCTGTTATAGAGAGTTAGGGAGACACTAGTTTCTTGATAAGCAATTATTTATGTCTTTCCTTCAGAGTACAGTCAAAGAGAAAAAAATTAAAATGTATTAACCAATCAGCATGCCTAAGTCATAAAGTAAAAGCCATAGAATGAAGATAACAGATTGGTCTAATTACAGCCTTGGAGGAACCATATAACAGGCAATTACATACGGAAAAAATTGGTCTACTAGATCTACACAGTTTGAGAGGTATAAATTATAACCTGCTTTAATCCAGTATTTTAATTTTTTTTCCTATATTGACATACAAAATGATTTGCTGAGGAGCTGCCATTTCTGACTGGTAAACAAATACATCAGCAACAAAATAGTCAAATATGTTTTTGCAGCTGATTTTAAATGTGTGGGTCTGATGTACATGTCAAGATTTCTCACAGTGAGGTGACCCTCAGCTCCTCTAGTAGGATGGAAGGAGGCCAGCTGACATCAGTGATGATAGGAGAGCTAAGAGATATCTCACTTGCCTAATTTGTCTCCAGTCCATTAAATAACAAAATCACTAATGGTCTTTTTCCACTGAGAAAAAAAAGAGATAGTGTTTAAAAAGGAATGGAAGGGAAGCTTGAATCACTTTTCAAATCACTTTCCCTAAGTAAATCTTTTTTCTCCAAATGCCTTTGTAATTCGTTCTTGTCTGTTGATTTTTTGAGGAGAAATTTTTTCACTAAACTAATGAATATTTAACTAACTTTTACCTGGAACCCAAAAGATTTTGTTTGGTGCAATGTAGAATCGAGAACGAGCATTAACTAAAACATTTGTTTCAGCCCCAACTTCGAAGATTTCACAGGCACATTTTTGTTTGTGTTATCTCTCTTTATCCTTTTTTCCAATCCTCTGTCTCAATGAAGTGCTACCATTCCAAAAGGTGCTTGTATATACCCATACACATCTCGAAACATACACTCAACCATGTGTATAAACTTTGTATATTCTGTTAAGAAAAAAATGGGCTTCAAGACTTGAAATGATTGGTGGCATAAGGCAGAACTTTCTGCTGCTGGGAAGCTCTCAAGCTTTTGGTACCAGCTATATTCCAAATACCTTAGCAAAAAAAGGCAAGCTTTATGGACAACACCATTTATAAGACCACCTAGCATAATTAGAAACAGTAGGTATATTTTTGAATGCACAACCACTTAGTGCTGATGAAGGTCTTCCTAAAAAAAAAGGTGTTTTGTCTGAAAAGGAGTTTCTTTTTCCAAACATACCCTTTTTTCTGGTGAAGAAACAAACCTGCCTTGCCTGTGTCCTTATGGTATGATAACTGCACCAAGTTTAACATCAAAAAGCAAAGAAAAGAAAGCAAGGTACATGGCACATTAAACCTTTCTGGTAGTCCTCTTGGCCCAAGATCTTACATCAGTCATAGGTACCAACTCCTGCTCAGGAGCTTCTCTAACTTCTGGTAGGGTCTGACTCAGATTGTCAGGGATATTCAAGCAACTTATCTCAGATTTTACTTTCTATGGCCCCTCTGTTCTGACTCAGGCTTAAATCATTAGCCAAAATAGTGGAATATCTTTTGTATTGTCAAGTCCATCTTTAGTACTGGCATAGCTCTGTCCATGTTGCTTGGTCAAACTGGTTCCCCAAGCTGTGTGATGAAGGTAGATGTAGCAGCGGGAGCTCTCTCATGCACAACTCATGCAGAGTAACTATTGATGTACTTGGGATCCCTTTGTTTAGATCAGGGACAATAAAGGTGCTTTAATTTTACTGCAGACTATAATCAGATAAGAGGAAAACATGCCCCAGCTCCTGAGAATATTTCCTTTTTATTATTAGAAATGTATTGTTTTTTCAATAAAATAACAGGTAAAATATCTGCACAATTATTGCATATTATAAAAACATAGTTGTATCAAATCCAGTTTTTGTACTGGAGTGGTAAAAATTGTATTGACAATAAAGTATAAGAAAAATAATGGGGGAAGAAATAAAGGGGATAAAGTTTTATGTTTAGAATAGTAAGGAGATGCCTAAAGGGTATGAATCTACTCATCTGTCTTACTCTGACGATGCTTAGGTGGAACTACTGAACGTAGAACGGATATATTCTGTGCTTTATTTTAGTTAATTTTTACAACCTCTGTTAAAATGTATGGTATTATCACACCATTTGAATTCTGTGCAATGAAAAGGTCTGAAAAAGAGCTGCCAGATCTGATCATAAATTTGCAAATTGTTAGATCTCCTAAGAGCACTGTTTTTAAATTTAGCTCTGCTGACTGTTCTGCCTGTAACATTATCCTGAGGTGAAGTACTTTCCCTTTGTTTTATAGAGCAGCCCTTAGAATAATGCTTGCATTAAAGTCACTGAGATCACTTTACTGTTCAAGTAAATATTGTCCATAATTGCTCATTAAATGGTGACCATTCCATAAAAAGAATAAAGTAAATAGAGAAGTGTCAAGCAAGAATGAAGATTTTTTTCAGGGTACTTATCTTCCTGGAGCACTGTGTTTGTTAAGGGCTATGATGATTTACTGGAGTTTTCCTGTTGTTTTATTCTCTTATTCCAAAGATGCTATTTGACACCAGAGTGCAAAGTAAGATCAGCAATCAGCAGTAGGAAAAGGTAACACTGCAGGCATTTAAAGAGTAAATCATATTTTGACAGTTTGGATACCCATCTACTGTTATGCTAAATTTGCTATGCAAGGTTGATCCAGTGTCTAGAATATAACTGACTCTAACTAAGCTGATTTGAAACTTCTAAAGTTTTTGAGAAAGTTGCAATAACTTCCTTAAATTATCAACAGCTGCATTATGCTCTGATACACCTCATGCAATTGGGACCAATGAAGAAAGTTCTAAAGTTATGAACATTTTCCCTCCTCACAAGCCTTCAGCAGGTAGGGCTTAGAGGACTTCACTGTAGCAGTGCACAGTCTGTCTGATCAATCACAGCAGAAGAAAAAATTAATGTTCTAAACAGTTGATTTCCAAAGGATATGTCAGCCTAAGTGGTAGAAATTAATGTGTAAAAAGGGGTGTTGACTTATGTGTAGTCTACAGGTCTTCTGTCGAGGAATCTCTTCTCATGGCTGGAGCTGGTACTTCTCAGAAGACAAGTAAGGCTAACCAGATTGAACTTGGGTGCCTGTGAAGTTGGTTTCTGCTTTGTTTTTGTTTGTTGTTTTTTTTCCTGGAAGCACTTAATTTTTAAAGGAGTCTCCAAATAATATTGTAACTGTCTACTGGACAATACCTTGAACTGACTGTGAGTTGTTTAGGGTAGGGTGACTGTAATGTCTTTGGGGGGGGGGACTTTCTTGTGATTGTCTGAGAGACTTCCCTGACACTGGACTCTGAAAAAGTGTCCTGACTAGGACTACTGGAGCTAATGTAGAAAGGCAGGCAAAAAGAGTCCATGTAAATTGACAGCTGGCTAAATGGAACAGCAATTTTGCCTTGGTAGCTGTTTAAACACAACTCAAGCCTCTAAAAATAGCATTGAAGGATTTTATGATGCCATGTCTAATTTCTTCTCTTCACAAGCAAGAAAGTCTTTTTGACTCAACTAGGAGGACAAGAAGCTATGATTTTGGAAAGTCTGGCACTCACTGCTTCAGAGTGCAGTTCCAGTAGACTGTGTGAGCTGCTCCAACAGCTCATTGCCATAGAAAAGGGTGGTTGCATGCCCCTTCCCCTTCTGAATTGTCCATTACTTACCTTGCACTGGCCCTGGGTCTTGCCATATCTCTCTGTAAACACATGCAGCATTAACTCATCAACCTATCAGAAAACTTAATCAACCAAAAAAGTGGAGAGATTTCTGTTGGGCTATGAAGCTGAATCGTATTATGGAGGGACCAATGTGTGCCACAGCTAGTGGAGTGGGGGCAGGGGCAGTACAGAAAGAGAGATATGGAATAGGATGCCTTTTGGTAGCAGAAAGCTGTTAAATTAACTCAGTTGCCACAGCTGCTTTCTTGACTGAATTCTTCTGAGTTCAGAGATTCAATTTTGGTTAACATAATTTGGTTATCTTCACAGTACTGGAGGTGATAAGAAGGTTATCCAGCAAGATAGATCTTGAGCTTTTGTCTCAGAGCTAACAGCATTGGAGGTGGGGTGGAGCAATGATCATTCATACAGTTCTTTACGGGAGAGTCTCCTGATTCATATCAGCATTTTTTCTTTTGTTCCTTTTGTCTGTTGGAAATGACAAGGTACCCAGTGACTGGAAGCAAGAAAACATAACATCAAGACTTTGCTTCTGGTTGTTTGCTTTGGAAATCAAAGTTTGAGTTTTCTCTAGGGTGGTTTCTTGAATACTAATTGAATGGTTGCTTGGTACAATACAAAGACATCAAAATAAATTACAAGTTCATTGGTGACCTACCCTCCGACATGACTATTTTCATAGGATTTATTTGGGGAAGGAAAGCATTTTGATTTCTTTTTCCTCCTATCCCATAGCAGTGGTTGCCGTAGCATCTCCTATGGCTTGGGCATGGCCATTGGATTGCCCATCCTCCTAAATCAGATTATGCTGCGTTTACTCCTGCATTTGTATTCTTTAAATTTGCTCTTGCACTGCAAATATCAGTGAATTATTTGGCAGTGACTCCAGGATCCAGTACATTATTGACATTTACATACACTACATTTACATCTATGAATACAAAATGTTGAAAATCCTAGAAATCCTGTTCTGTGAGGAAGATTAATCTATTGGCTCCTGTGGAAATTGAGAAGAGATTGGAATTCACTGTATAAAATTAGCATCTTCTCTAGGACGTAGCATAGTAAAAGGCAAAGGTGAAGATATAAGAGGATAAGTCCCCTTTCTTTTTTATTTAGATTTCCATTTAAATAAAGGATTAATGCTTGGAGAAATACATAAAAAAAATTAATGGATGATTCTAATGCTGGGTTGAGGAATCTGCCTTCACATGCTGTCAAGTAAGCATGTGTCAATGGCTTGGACTATGGATCTGAACCAAAAGAAACACATTGGTGAACAGTTCACCTCCTTTACTGAGGCCAGGGAAATCTTCATCTTCAGATTTTGGGGCACTCATGTCTAACTGAATATGTATTTAAAACACATCTGAATGATTTACAGATCTTATCACTGATATTGTTATTGCCCAGTGTTTTCAATAACTGTCTGGTTAAGTGCTGTGCCTTCCCGAAAGCGTCTACCAAAGCAGGAAGTGAGAGCAATTAGAAATATTAATAAATAAGTGCTGATTTGACCTGCTCTTTCACTTAGCCTTTCTTTCTGTAAATCAGCCAGGAGAGATTTCCATTTTCCACTCCTGCTCCTGCCCCACAAACAGAAGATGTGTCTGCTGGCTAGTTAACGAACTCCTGCAAGTGAAAAACCACCTGTATGCTATGTTCCAGATATACAGTGCTGATCCATCTGCAGAATGCATCAGGTGCCAGTGCCTTGATTTAGGGCAGTTGCTGGGGACAGGGCAGAGGATAGATTACAATGGAAAAAAAGAGGATCTACAGAACCCTTAAGAATTATTTTCCCTTTTCGGTCATCTTCCCTTATCTCTTCACTTACCTCTTGTTATTTTTTCTTTCATGCTACAGTAGTGACATTGGCTAATGACAATAACTGATGTGAGAGGTGCAAAAAAGGCAAAATCGGTGGCATCTTCTCTCCAGTTTTGAAATTTAAACATGATTTTTTTCCGTATTGAAACCAAAACACTGTCATTTAGTAGAAGAATGAAAAGGAAAAAGAATTTTTTTGCTTAGGCAGTATTAAACTTGTCAGATTACAATTTAAATACAGCAAATTAAATATAAGTTTTTAGGGGCATTTTGAAACTAATGGAGCTTGACACAGTGTTTAGCAACTTGCATGCGCCTTTCACAGGATTGGGTCCTAAGAGAAAATTGTTGAAAGACATCTCCAAATGTGGATTTCTCCATAACAAAGTGTCTGATCTTTTATAGCATCGTTGCATTGGGAATTAGGCTTGTCTTTGGGAATTTGTAAAGCGTTTAGTAGAAGAGCATGATTTATGTCTTAGAATTTAACTATTCTCTGTAATAAATAGAAATGTGCCACAAGTAGTTACTTGATTGCGCCATGGGAAAATTTTTAACATATTGTTCACAGCTTCAGAATGCTATAAAAGAAGACATGTAATTTGCAGACCGGACTATCCTTTGTGATTTCTAACCAATATGTTTGATTAATATCTTTCAAAAGAGACACCAGCCAAAATGTTTACATCTTATTAGGCAGAGAAGAAGGGAGCACACACAATTTTGATTATGATCTTGGATGGTTCATTTTTTTCAGCTTCATGTCCCTACTACTTAAGGCAGACTGTAACTTTAAGATGTTATCTCTTGCCTGCGCAAATAAACAGCCAGTTATGCTTTTTATGGTGGGTAGTTCTCAAACCAACAGGGGATTAGAAGATATTAGCTGGAGTTTGTGGTTCCCTGCTGAACTATCACAGGGTCCATGGATTCCTGTCCTGAATATTTCACAGAGCAAACACCTCTTATCTGGGGTGATATTCTCACACTGGCCTCTTGGCCATGGACTTCAAAAGCTGATCACAGGGAGGGCTAGAGAGGCAATAACCCTTAATATAACAGCCTCTCCTGATAGGGACAGACAGGGTAAAGGTAAGGCGTCTCTGAAGTTTGCTCTTGTGTGTTTAGCCCCATGGGGTGATAAGAGGCCATCTGGTTTTTTGGTCTGCAAACTCATCTTTTTTACACTATCCCAGTATCAAGTACGCTTCAGGTCTGACTGGTATCAGTCAGCAATTCTTCACTGATCTGAAGAGATTTTCTTGCTATTTTTAGGTTTGATCCAAGGCAATTCTCTTAGTTGCTGTTTTGTTGGGTTTTTTACCCAAGCAAACATAAAATAAAATTTACAAAACTAAGTTCAAGGTGCTATTGGCTCAAAGAAAAGAAATTATTAAAATAGGACTTATAACATGTAAGTTAATTATTTGTGGGTAAAGGGAAATGGGCGCTTACCCATGTGACTAAAGTCAAAACATCAATTCAAAGCAGTAGTTTCAAAAAGTCATATTATGCAGCACCACAGAGGATGCTTGCACCTTAATTAACTGATCAAATAGCATATCAGTACTACCAGTCCTAGAAGTTAAAAACCACTGCTTCAGACCTCAAAAATATTGTAAAAGTTATTAAAATACTACCCAGATTTCTTTTTGTTGTATAGCTGCCAAAACACGCCTCCTTCATATTTTAACCTTTTAATGCAGCCATTTCTTTATCAACTGAACAGTGAGATTCCATTGCAATCCCCTGATTATAATAGCTTTAATGCAAATACTTAATACCATGAAATCTGCAATAAAATAGTGCGAGTTGCCAACATTGGCACATTTAAGAAAAAAATCCCTACTTTTTTTTCCAGCATTTTGATTACCTTTGTTTGTTGTTTTGGGAGGGGGAGGGGGGATAATGGTGGTGGTGGTGGTGGGTTTTTTTAAGGAAATTGTTCTTGCTTTTACCAACTAATTGCCATAAAATTGCTGGAAATGCAAGAATGTAGGTCCTAATCCCACAAGCTTTTACTCACTTTGAGCAGTCCTGTTGAGTGAGACCACTCCACCAACCTGATTAAGATTTACTAAAATAAGTAATGTTTACAGGGACAGACCTTTTATTGTAAATATTAATATGGTACAAAAACACATGCTAAAAAATCTTCAAAAGCATATTCACATGAGAAACTTGTTATTTAAATGCTTCCTGAAGTTTTATAGAATTAACTTGGAAAGAAAAGAGTAGTTTTGCTGTAAAATAAATCCATTTGAAACGCATTTAGTAGTAATTTATTTACTTCAGATTCCTTCTTTTCTCCCCATCATTGATTATGATTCATATACACTAAAATGGGCCAAGGGACAGATCTTGGAAGATCTTCTTCTTGGAAGAAGAAACTAAAAATAAGTATGTATCCAGAACAACAAAATTGTGCTAGTTAATCAGAATTCAGTTACTTCCTGGCTTCTGTTTATGATAGTAAATGTTAGCATGAATTCCATATTTGTTTCCTTTGATCCATAGTCTTATCCCTTTTCCTTAGATTCTTCTCTATAAAAAAAGAGTGGTTCTCTAGCTATATGGTGCTGAAAAACTTTTTGGTATCTGGCATTGCATCCATGTAGGTTCAGTTTGTTTCTGAGGGCTGGTTTCTAAATCTGTTTTTTACTTACTTAAAATGGATGAGCAATCTCTAAAAGCAAAACAAAACAAAGCTGTTCCATTTAATATTGGAATGTACCCTTCAATAAAATGTCTGGGTTTTAAAGTACTAGCTTCAAAATTATTTTCCTAATGTGATTACTTAATGTAGGATATTAATTCAGTGATTGCATTGTATGGAAAGATGATCACTCACATGTATTGCCACGGAATTTATGTTTTCATTTATGATTGCAGTTTAGGCATGTTTTGTATGTTCTTCTGCATCTTTTTCTTATTATTAATGAATATTGGTTTAAAAAAAAGATTTTTTTGCATAGTATTTTTATGCTACCAAAAGAAACAATAAAATTAAAAATTGAAATATATAAATGTCAATTTAAAAAATTACGTATTTTCACAAATATGGGGGGTTTTGAAAATTTTCATATTCATTTTTTAAAACCCTTTTTTTTTAAAAAATTTCTACTTTAATTTTTTTTTAAAAAAAGATATTGACTAGTAACAAAACAAATCCAATTTTTTATTGTATCTATTTTATTTCTATTTAAAAAGCCAGTATCTGTAGTCTCAGATATGACTATTGCAAACAAACCCTTTACTTTCAGCTGAAAGGTATAGTTCCTTCCAAGTACAGGAAGCACCTTTTATAGTTCCTACCTTGGAGTAACAGCTTTGCAGTAAAATCATATTTGAATATGACTGCTCTGTATAGTAACAAGTTTACCAGGAAATTCAAGCAATTTTGTGTAATCAGCTTTAAAATAATTGCATATTTATGTCCAAGGTTTCAAAGCATCTTAGCATACAAGTAAAAGTGGTAAAGTGGAACCTAGTGTTGTTAAAACTAAAGAAGCCAACATAAACAGGTTAAAAGTAATTTTTCATTCACCCAAACATTTGAGTAAGCAACCTTCTTAAACCTTCATCAAGCCCTGGGAAAAACAGTAAGGAAAATCTATTGATCAAGTGATAAGATGTTATTTCAAAACTTGTAATTTAATTAACAAATATGCTACATCAAAGGAGTTATCCAAAAAATTGTGATGTTTATATGACCTTGTGAACAAAACTTTATTTTTCTAGTGGTGTCAACTGCATCAACTGTAGCTTTGTAGAATATACATGAAGACAGTGCATATATTCTGAACCATGTAACTTTTTTCTTTTGACCCTTTTTGGGTGTATACATTCCC
This sequence comes from Gorsachius magnificus, assembly GCA_034008185.1. Lineage (NCBI taxonomy): Eukaryota > Metazoa > Chordata > Aves > Pelecaniformes > Ardeidae > Gorsachius > Gorsachius magnificus. The sequence continues at coordinate 125,477,735 of CM067082.1, read as the reverse complement.
ACACACAGTGCACACCTCTGGGAATTTCCCAGCATGCCTTTTGAGGAAAAACATTGAGGTCACAAAAGTTGAATGGAATTAATAAGCCAAGATCTTTAAGGGATGTGGAAAAAAGTAGTAGATCTGAAATGTTTGCATCCATAAGGAGTTTCACTCAAGTGTCATAGAATCATAGACTCATAGAATGTTTTAGGTTGGAAGGGACCCCTAGAGGTCATCTAGCCCAACCCCCCTGCAGTGAGCAGGGACACCACTAACTAGATCAGGTTGCTCAGAGCCCCATCCAACCTGGCCTTGAATGTTCCCAGGGATGGGGCCTCCACCACCTCTCTGGGCAACCTGTTCCAGTGTTTCACCACCCTTGTTGTAAAGAATTTCCTCCTTATATCCAGTCTAAACCTACCCTGTTTTAGTTTAAAACCATTACACCTTGTCCTGTCACAGCTGGCCCTACTAAAAAGATTATCCCCATCTTTCCTATAGGCCCCCTTTAGATACCGAAAGGCCGTAATCAGGTCTCCCCGCAGCCTTCTCTTCTCCAGGCTGAACAAGCCCAACTCCCTCAGCCTGTCCTCATAAGAGAGGTGCTCCAGCCCTCGGATCATTTTAGTAGCCCTCCTCTGGACCCGCTCCAACAGCTCCATGTCCTTCTTGTGCTGAGGGCTCCAGAGCTGGACGCAGTACTCCAGGTGAGGTCTCACCAGAGCAGAGTAGAGGGGCAGAATCACCTCCCTTGACCTGCTGGCCACGCTTCTCCTGATGCAGCCCAGGGTACGGTTGGCCTTCTGGGCTGCCATCGCACATTGCCGGCTCATGTCCAGCTTTTCATCCACCAGCACGCCCAAGTCCCTCTCGGCAGGGCTGCTCTCGATCCTTTCTTTCCCCAGCCTGTACTGATCCCCAACCGAGGTTCCACAGGCCCACCTCTCCAGCCTGTCCAGGTCTCTCTGGATGACATCCCGTCCTTCTGGTGTGTCAACCACACCACTCAGTTTGGTGTCGTCTGCAAACTTGCTGAGGGTGCATTCGATCTCACTGTCTAAGTCATTGATGAATATATTGAACAGCACTGGTCCCAGTATGGACCCCTGAGGGACACCACTCGTCACCGGTCTCCATCCAGACTTCGAGCCATTGACCACTACCCTCTGGATGCGGCCATCCAGCCAGTTCCTTATCCACCGAACAGTCCACCCATCAAATCCATAGCTCTCCAATTTAGAGAGAAGGATGTTGTGGGGGACCGTGTCAAAGGCTTTGCAGAAGTCCAGATAGATGACGTCCATTGGTTTTCCCTTGTCCACTGATGCTGTCACACCATCATAGAAAGACACTAGGTTCATCAGGCAGTGTCCTTCCACTTCATTGACCATCACCGGCGTTTTTTTCCAAATCATATAATCAATTTCCAAATTTGAAAATAATGTAAACTGGCACTGTTTTTTATAATGGCTTAGGTTACTGGTAGGGAATAAAGAAGATTATTTTTAAAAAACCACTTAAGGGGGTCTGTGCAGTTTTAATAGCTTAAGTGAAACAAAACACCAAACAGGATGTCTTTGTCCCCTTTGAACGTGAGGCATCACATGGACACGAAGCTACTGAATTCTCTGATTAGTTAAGTGGTGCTGGACTCCCAGTGACACTTAATGAAGATAAGTTTTTACCTAGTGCTTTCAAAAAATAATAGGGAATTGAATCTGCCTGATCAAATTTAGTACTTTGTCACAGAGATAGTAAAGTTGGGGAAAGAGGAGAAGAGAAGAGAAGAGAAGAGAAGAGAAGAGAAGAGAAGAGAAGAGAAGAGAAGAGAAGAGAAAAAAGGAAAGAAGAAATTTTAGTACATAAAATAAGAAGAGTGTCTTCTGTTCAGACCATATAAGAGCTTCCTTATTGCAAGCTGCATTTTATGGTTAAAAAAGAAAGGAAAAGTAAGAAAGATACTGCTAATTTTAATTTTTTGCATACAACTTTCAAAAAGACTTATAGGTGATTGGTCTGATTTTTTATTATGTTTCATTACATTCAAAGAAAAATTTTTAATTGATTTTAATGGAATTGGCCATCTTATAACAAGGGTACCTATAGCATAACCACTTTACTCATCCAGCCACCTCTAGCACGGTGTACACTGACCATCAGAATTTTTCCCACCTAAGCCCAGTTTTTTTAAGAAAGAAATTGGAAAATATCTTCTATTCCAAGGTAGGACATGTACTTCAAGCAGAAACTGAGAGGGTATATCTAATTGAGTAAAGAGTCAGTGCTGTTCTAGATATGTTTCATCTGAATGACAATGGCAGTCTTTGGCTGACTACTGACAATTAGAATATCATAAACCAGATGTCAAACATTATGTCTTGAAAAACCTGCTTTTTTCTTCAAAATCTGCCTATCTTTCTTGTCATTGTGACTCAACTACCTAATTTAGTCCATTGGATAACACCGTCCTTGCTCAGTACCTAATTTTAATTTTGATTTTATTAAAACTTTAGTGAAAGAAAGTGCATCTGGGAAATATACTGGTTTACCCTGAATTTTTCCTTTAAGAAAATGATATACAATTAGTAGAATCTGCTTCAGAAGAGCATAAAAAAATAAGCATACAATCAAAAAATTTCAGAGAAAAGACCTCTCACTACTACAGGAATATTCCCTAGTCTATTTTATTATAATTATATGATTATGTTACTGAACTGTACCTTCTGTGTTAGTTTCAGATCAATGACTTGTACTACTTACTACCTTTGGGAGACTGATCTGTGCAGATTTCACTCTTGGAGCATGTCCTTAGAGATTCGATTTTCATTTGCTTCAATTTATCTCTCTAAAGTAAGCAATTGTTCCCCTCTTTCAAAAGGCTCCTTTTTGAAGCAATATAGATGTTTATGGTGGCGTGGCACTGTTTAGAGATATATCAATTACTGATCTGAAATAAAGGGCTTGAGGACAGCAAATTAATTCATGATGTAAGAGGACATTTTCCTGTATTTCAGCCTGGGAAATCCCAGGTGTGAGGATGGAGAGCCTGGACATTAGATGTCTGAGCTGGACTGGGTGGCTTAAGTTCTAAAACACCTGGACAAATGGACAAATTCATTTTTTTTCTGGGATATCTAAAAGCCAACCTGATAAATGTATACCACTTACCAAGTTTGTATCATGTTATTAACAGAGAAGTATATTCAGTGGAAAAGGAGAGTGGAATAAAAATGCGTTAGAGGAGATTGAGCTAAGTACAGAGCGGACCTTAAAAGAGCTGATGATGTATGTCTGATAAAGAAAGCAAGGTGCAAAGTGGGTTGATCGGATAACAAATACTTTGAGTGAGAAGAAGTGTAGTCTGTGGAATTATTATCAGGAGTAATGGAACAAATTTGGCATAGAAATCCTCTGTCTGTTTATAATTATTTTCAGAGTTTCTGAATCTGGAAATATTCTACAAAGTATTCATTAGATGAATAGGCTTTAAAGCTACAAAGATTATAAGCACAACATGGTAATATGACTTCTTCCATGTTACAAGCAGAACAATCATAATTTCTACATCATTTCCATGAAAAAATACCCCTCTATCTTGATATTTGAGTGATTATTACAAATATATTAGACACCATTTTAAATTTTTATAAATAATTTCCTAGTAACTATTTAATTAATATACTAATATTGTATGATTATATTAGTATTAGAATTTGCTTAAATAAAAAAAAATAATTTAAAGCAGGGCTCTCTAACCTACAAAATCTCTAGCAAAAGTAATTGTTATTGAGGTATTAACAGAGGCATAGTCTACTTAATCTAAATGTATTCATCTCTAACTTCATGTTTACCTGAGAAGCTTCTCACTGAGCATGCTGTGTTCATAATGTCAAAGCATGACCTTGGTAGATGGAAGCGAATTTTACCTGCCTTGATGTGAACAGTCTTTCAGGGCCATAGATGAACTTCTCCTCTCTAAGTTTGTCTTTCTGAACATTATACGACTTAATAAATTCAGATTTTCCATGACAGTCAATAGAGAGATGTGTTTAATTCCAAAGAGACCTGCATCCTTTCTGAAAAGTGGTGCAACAAATCTTCCTGGGGAGATTTCTCTCTTCCCACTGAGTATTAACTAGCCTGAAGGAGTAGCAGAGGCAAGACAAGTAACTTTTCTTTGGTTAACTGTAGGGGAGAAGAATCCTGATGAATGTTAAAATCAAAGAGGTTTTTTCCCATCCAGCAGTATTTGCTTCAAGATGCAGAAAGATCATGGATTAAATATGAAATAAAGTGAAATGATAAGCAAGTTTTCTGATAGCACAGACAGAGTTGCTAAAATTGACAGTTAAATTCCATTAAAAAACCCCAAACTGTAGAACCGTCTATGTTCAGTCAAATTTTACACAAGCTTTTCATATGGATTTTGAGAGAGAGATATCGTGGAACTCAGAGGTGTCTTTGCAATAAGCTTATTACTACACTTCACTGGGAAAAACTATTCTGACATACATCTAGGTGTCAGTGTTGGTGATAGGAGACTGTATTGATTGTGTTATTTTGCAGAAGGAGCTGGAATGCAAAAAGAACTTTCTCCTCAGATGCAGCTGTCATTATTTCGCTGTTGAGAGTAAGCTGTGTTTTAGAAGGAGTGCAGAGATGAAGCATATGGATGTGAGATGGTGAAGGTAAAGGAAGAGATACAGTGAGTGAGGAGGTCCATAGTAAACCCCCAATATGCAGCTGTTAACCTTCCTGCAATGCCTCAGACAAAGTCCAGCTTCCTTGTCAGCCCCTGCTTCTCCAGCTCCCTCAGCTATCATAAATGCCCTGCACATATCCTTCTGCACATACACGCTGGTACTGTACACGTATATATTTTGGGGCTGACAATTAAGAATTATCTTTTTTTTAATGTTCTGCTTCAAACATCTGGACACTTTCAGGACTTGGTCTGTCTAGAAATTACTTTCAATATACTTTGAAGGCAGACTGCAATTAAAACTGGTCTTAGCAGCACATGGTGTTGGTACCTTTAGATGACGCTAGTACACACTAAAATTTTCCAGGGAATGGAAGACCCTAAGGAGGAGAAAAACTATAAAGCCAGTTGTGGTGTTTTTGTTGTTGTTTCAACAATTTAGTCCTTGAGCTGGAAGGGAGAGAGAATAACAGGAAAAAGCTGGCCACAGAACAAATAAATATGGCATTGGCTCATATTCATTACAACACATTGGACAAAAATGAACAATGGCAACTATCAGCTTTCATGCACTTCCTTGGAAAATGCCAGTGTTGTGTAACTTGACCAAAAGGACCACGTACACCACTGCACATGAGCAGAACAGCAAACACTAGAAAAAAAAAGCCGTTTCATGTGGAGGTCCTGTTTACTTGGAATATTTATTGCTTTCATCCAAAAAAATCAGTTTAGCATATCACTGCACATTTTCTACTCTTTCAGTTTTCAGAAGAATTCCAATAAACTCATTTTGCTACTGAAAGGGAACAATATTAGAAAGGACTGCTCAGAGACTTGGGGGGATAGGAAGGAGAAAAGAAAGGTCAACACAGAAGAAAAGGCTTAGATGAATAAAGGTATGTCAGAGCAAAGCTTCCCATGAAAGATTATTGAGAATAAAGCTTTTTTTAAAACAAACATAAAAAACAATATATAAATCAAGAGCACAAAAGCCCTGTTTTATGATTTTTTGGTGCTGTTTAATTTCTTTATATCTTTTTTTGCCATTGTTAAAAAACAGCCAAAACTTCAAAGGCAAGCTGCATGTGTTCTAAATCAGGACTTCAGTGCTGATGTATGACAGCACAAAAATTAAAACTAAATAAATGTGCTGTCTAAACTCCCATGTTTCTCAAAAAATTGCTTTAAAGGCTTTAAAAAATTAGAATTATTGCTTGATCTTACTTTACCAACCATAATGTTTTCACCAGAGTAAATGACAAAATATTATATTAAAAAGAGAGAAAGAAAAAAGAGTGTTGTCTGAATATATCCGAACACCTGTATTTGGCTGTCTTGCAGTTTTGTCAGACATGCAAGGGGCAAAATGAAACTTTACAGTGATTTGGCTGATAGTGAATATGAACTGCATAAATTCTCAGCTTATCCACTGTTTTCTGGAAGGCTCCTTGACAGTCAGGGTAAATGGATGAAAACAAGGCAGTATGTCTGTGAAGGAAAGAATAACATTCCTGGTTTATCACATAAAGATGGTTGAAGAATGGTCAGATACTCATGAAAAAGTGTTTGTGCAAGTTTTCTGTTATTTTCTTTTCAAAATATGAACTTTGTAACAAGTCACGTTATTATTCCATTTTATCTTACTCTCTTTGGATATGATCTTGCTGTTTTCTCTCCTTAAGTGAAATGGCATGTCTGACTCCAAAGGTGTCTGGCCAGGGTGCACCACTTAAATCTGCTTGCAAAAAAAAAAAATAATTGTGGGACTGGGGCCTTTGTGGTGTCCCTTTTCCTCTGGCATTTACTTTTACAATGACCATTTGCTGTTCTTTTACTAAGTTGTCTTGATTTGTACTGACTCATTTGTTTTATCGGGTTGCAAAAGGGGCAAGTGGCCCAGGCACATAGGAATGCAAATGCTGTTCCTTTTAGTAAACATTTCTTTGACTTTTAAAAGTCATTCATCCCGTCCCAGCTCGTGTCTTTTTTCATTTCCTATTAAGAAATAGTCACAGGCTTTAATTTATGTTCCCATTGAAGTCTGAGGAGTGGCATTTCTTTTCAAAGATTCCTGGATATTTGTGTGATCAAGAGAACTAGTTACTTCCTAGTTATCACTTTATCTTAATTAATCCTTATTCTGTTGTATGCAAAGTTTCAATTACACATTAAGAGAGCAGATACTGTGGGCTGTCATTTTACCAGCACTAATAAGAAATGGATAATTAAGGTTAGGAAGTCAAAGAAAGCAGTTGTGGAGAGCCTCTAAGCTGAACATAACATTTGGCAAATGCTAATAAGTGTTTACAAGCATATCTGAATTATTTATTTGTAATTAATACTTCAATCAGTTCTAATAATGTATGAAAAATTGGCCATACTTACATATAATATAAGGACAGGGATAACCTCCTACTGAGTTTGAGATTTTCTGGGCATCCCCAACTTTAACCACCCAGCTTTGGTGTCTGAGTTGAAAGCCCAGGTGCCTTAGATGGCCAGGGGAGCCTCCAGAGGCTGACTTGGAGTACCAGAACTCTCTAGAAGTGGCTAAACAAAAAAGGCTGTCAGCCTAAGAAGCATTTGAAGAATCTCTAGGGGTTAATTGCAGATTTTTGGATATTTACTAAGTGCTAAAGTTGCCTCTCCCACATATGGACTTCAGAGATTGCCAAGATTCATCTTGGAGCCAATTACTTGGAAATTTTTAATGTACACTGCTGATATAGATAACACATTTTCATTTTTGGTAAATTTTCTAATAAAAGCTTTGCAATGTTTAATCAAGGAAAAGGTCTGTCACTGTTTCCATATAGATGTCACCTAGAACACACGTATGGAAGTGATATGTGTACTTTGCATATTGAACTTATTAAAATGTGGCCTGAAAATTTTTATAAATAAAAGAAATATCAAGACTTTAAGATGCTGGATAGCTAGAGTGGGAACAAGTAGAAGTTACATTTATGTTGCCTATGTTTTCTTTTCTGCCTTTTTCTTGGAGAAGTCCTCAGAATTTTTTATTTGTAGCAGTCCTTTGATGACTGACAAGGGAATACTTTCAGGCTGGCAAAGTGTCATTACCTTTTCTTGTTATATTCTCTGCTGCCCAGTGAACTGCTAAAACTTGTCATTTCTCTTCTCCTCATTTCATTCCTAATTAAGATATCAGCAGCATGTGAAAATAAATAAATGAAAAATTGTAATCTGGAAAGTAGCATCAATAGAGACTCTTTCCAGAACAAATTTTCCATTTGGAGCAAACTCTCATCCAGCTGTAGGATGAATGAGTTCCTTGCTTTACGTTCAGCTGAAATTGTTTACACACTCTTTCTCTGAAACAGTAAATCTAGAAAATGCATATAAAAACTGTGCACAAAAGAACATTATTTGGGTTGTAAGGTTAATTGCTCTGAAGTTAGGCCAACTGAGATTTATGATTGCTTGCACAATGGACCCCTTTTGCATATGCTTTAAGATAGAGTTGTTAATTAAATGAACATCTACTATTCTGGATCTTTGCCTTTCTCAGTGTAGAGTGGGCCAGGTTCAGATTGTAACTACAAACCAGCAATAAATACTAGCTTCAAAGTTTCTGCCTAATCTAAATAATAGAGGAAATAAATATTTCTCTACCTTTTTTCTATATATCAGTTTTTTCTGTTATCCTCTTTTCTATAATGATAATTAAGCTTTAATACCATGAGCTCTGTTGTTAATAGTGGTTGATACAAAAGTGGCACTGTGGATCTTTAGATTTCTTGTTTCTTGAACCTTAATTTCATATTAAATGAATATGTTTTTATTTTTCTTATTGTCCAATCTGTATCACCAACCAGCAGGTCACTTATGCATTGCAGCTGGCCATGAAAAGCCACAGCCAGAAATTCAACCAGAGCTCTGATCCAAACATTAAATTGTGTGCACTATATAGTAGTCCCCTAGAACAGATAATAGTCATGTTGAAACAAATTTCTCTTGAGCATTTCCAGACACAGTGAGGATGCATGAAGACCCAGCACAGCACCTACAAGAAGTAAAAACATCCTAGTCTGAAGGGGTCACAAGGACTGTTCCCGACTGTTTCTTGGGCAACTGAAACAGCATAGGACGAAAAAAAGTGGGGGTTTACATCTGCCTCTGACTGCCACCATGCATCCGCTCACTTACACCTGTATCAGCCCTGCTGGCTGCATGTGTTGGGTTCCACCGCTCTTGAATAGGCAACATCCAGGTCTTACTCTGATTTGTACATATTTTAGCCCTAAAGAAATGTGGTTTATTAATAGCTACCACCACTAAAAGTCATCTTCAGTTTGGAAATTAGTTTTTTCTTTACCTACCTCGAACATGTTTTCTACTTAGGACTGAGCACTAAGTCCTCTCAAGTGTTGTAATAAATACATAGATTTACTGTTTGAGTTCACAATGAGTGTGAGGAAAAGGAAATGAAAGCTAATTGTTTGTGATCTGTTAAAAAGCCTTCCAAACCATCTTTGAGCAGTTCCAGGTTGGGCGAGGTATATGCCAGGGCTTGTCAGCTTGAGATGAACTCACACATCGCCTGGGAAGGAGAGAGAAGCCACCCTTTCCACTGCCACTAAGGATGTGTATATATGGAAAGGTAATTTGAGTTTATTTGTGATGATACACTAGAATAAGGCATAGTCTGGTAAGATATACAAGTAGCTTAAAGTTCAGAAGGAGCAACTGCAATTGACTCCTTGAGTCCAGATGAGTTCAGGATACTGCTGTGCATTCACTGTAAAATCTCTGTTCTGGTTGATAAAATGTGGATCTCCAAATATGCGTTTGAACTTTAATGTGGATTTCATTCACAATATCTGAACTTATTTTGCTATGGTTAAAAGATGAGAAACGTTTGCGCTTACTTGGCCAAATTTTACTCACAGTTCCAGAGGCACGAATCCATTGAAGCCCTGGGATTACTTCAGATATTGTCTTTGTCACAGTGTGGTGGTATGTCTGAATAAATGGCAAGTGATGTGATTGCTCCCAGGGAGACCAGCTTATTGTCAAGTACCTGTTTATTTAAATACCTTATTTGCTTTGAGTGTTATCACTAACATTTTTGCCTACACATACAAACCTGTCACCTGAAACACATTGTATTTTCAAGTCAGTGCCAGCTGCCTATGTTTAAAACTTTAGTAACTGGTCACTGAGGAATTCAGAGTTCACTGCAGAAAAAAATGGAATCATTTTCATGTCAATATAGCTGTGGGACTGCCTCACCTTTATCTGTATAGAAAGGGTACAAAAGTTTATCCCTGGAGAAGAACTCAGAAATGCTCTGCAGAACTAAGGTCATAAGTCTTCTCTGCTCTCTACTTTCTGACCATTCCTGCTGGTTATAAGAAAATCTAATTCCTTGACAATGTTTAGTTTCATATTCACATTCATTTTTGTTTATGCTCATCCACTCAGTCATCCCATAATTTTACTTACATGCCTTCATTGTCTTTTAGTCATATATTTATTTGTCATCTTATTTAATAACAGTCTCTTTGATTAACCAAACATACACTTTTATCCTTTTTCCCAATTCTCTCAGGTATCATTTTTTTTTCATCTTTCTCTCTCATGTGTAATTAATATTAATTAATTAATTCCCTCTAACATAGTGTCCAGCTGTAAAATTCAGGTAAAAAAAAGTGGGAAGATTCTAGAATTTTGGCCCATGAATATTTCTTTTATGAAGTGAAATCAGTACTTTGGCCAAAGCTGAGAATGACTAAAAAGTGCATCCTTCTCTGCTGGACTGACCACCGTATCCTCTGGTGAGCGGAGCTGTTCCGAATTTGATATTTTTCCTTGTTGAGCTTCTCTGTTTATCCTTAATGAGACAGTCAAACGCCTTTGTTGTCAAAGGTTTCTAAGTGGCTTTGCTACAAAGTTTGGATAATTTTTGCCCAAGCTTTCAGCTGCTGTGGCTCTTCAGCTTTGTCAGAAGGAAGAATAAATGGAATCCTGATGTTGCAGTTTGGTATATGTTGTTTGCTAAGTTTCTGGAGCCACTAGGGAGCTTTGAGCTCTGACAGCAGGTTATTTTACTTCTAGTTGTTAAAACTCTGGAGGGAGGAACGGTAGCTGTTTTGGTAGTAGATTTTCAGTGTCTCAATTTAAAAAAGGCAATGTACTGTTTTCCCTTGAAGAAGAAATTACTGATGTTGCTCAAGAAACAGTATCTTAACACTGAATGAATGATTTTTGCCCTGTTATGAACTTCCCACTTTTAAGGAGAATGACTAAGATAACTGTGGTAATGCAGCTGCAACAACATCTGGAGTCCTCAAATTACCTTGACACTAGTTAGCTGGGTTTAGGTCTGAGTGTAGCACAGAAATGTCATTTTTTGTCTTGACATTTCTATTGTTCGATGAAGACCAATTGCCAGCTTCCCTTAGTACTGCTGTCATGCTATGGTAACAGGAGAGGTGCTGGTCATTTGCTTACCTATGGATGTTGCAGAATCAGGTCATTCCTGAGTGACTGTGTTCCTCACTCTGAGAAAATCCAGAAAATAAGACTCCATGACTGCTCAGCCACCTGAAGGCATTTTTCACCCAGGCCTTGTTATGATGCACCTGCGTGATTATTTCATGTCTTAAGCTTCTCTAAGAAAAGGTAGAGGACTACTGGGTGAAGAATTCCATGAGTTTCTGGAGCACTAATTCGCAAGCGGTAATTAGAGGGTCGCCACTTGGCTGCAGAAGCTCACAGAAGGACTCTTTCTGAGAACCATATATCAGAAGACTGGAAAGACAGGGATGAGATGTTCAATACTCTGAGAAAAGAGTTTATTCTCGTATGTGTTTCGGGAGGAACAGAGAGGCCACTCCTATTCCAATCAACTTGTTCCAGATCACAAGTTGTATTGCACATGAAGCTCGCTCATTCACCCAGCAGCTGAACCTGGCCCTAATGTCTATAAAAATTTTACATATCTGTGATGAGTAGTGGGTCATATATTTCATTCTGGGGAACACCCAATAAAAATATCTTCTACATATTTCCACCGCCTGTGCATCAGAACAAAGTGGTGTTAGTCCTGCCTTCACCTGAGGCCCATACAAGTCCTTGCCACCTTTTCTTGTGCTCCCAGCAGGTTAAGGCTCTTGCAAATTCTGCTGTGTAATAACATGCGTGACAAGGTTCTGACATGACTTCTCCATTTGGGAAGAAATCTGGATAGAGCCACCTATGTCATTCAAATGGTAGCTACAGTTTCTTTTACTCTGTGGGGTTTTACCCACCGTTTCAAGACATCTGTGTGTCCTTTTAATAGTATGAAAAGGGACAAAGGGGCTGTTGTATGGGTTGAAATCACATCCTTAATTCTTACACGTTTTTGTAATAGAACAGCATAATAGAAAGTTGCTCAATGTATTTTACTTGGAAATTGCAATTAATCAGAAGACTATAAGGAGTCAGACCCCAAATTTAGTTTCAGTACCATTTCCTTTAGTGAGTTTTACACGTTACCTTTTCAATAAGTGGTGACAGGCAGTGCATTTCTGGGTGATTATAGCATATGTCAGGTGGGGTTAACAGGCACAAGGCCAGAGGGAAAGTGAGTAACTACTTGAGATGTACAGTAATCCCTTAGAAATGCACTGCCTTATTCCCTTCCGATATTATAAAATGATGTTTATTAAACAACATCATCGAAACCCTGAGGGGCACTAGACCTCTGATGCTAACACTGAGTTCACCAGGAGACCTGATGCCAAATTGGTCAGGAAATCGAGTATTTACCTCAAGTCTATCCACCTACAAGAACCCATCCCTGATATACTTATTATACCTATGTCCCTAGTCTTGGAATGATGAATGATCCACATCTGGAGGCCAGGTCTTTAGATAACAGTATATGCTGATTAAGACTGGCTAAGGAACTAGCCCTTAATTTAATGCAATATATTGATGTGGCAGGGTCAATAAATGGCTGCAAATAAAGTGAGAGCCCTAATTTGTAGACTCTGAGAAACTGTATATGTTGGAAAGATCATTTAGCCCATGCTGCTTTTCTTGGCGGAATTTTGTAGACCATCTTCAGAAACTGGCAGTCACTTCTCAGTTTCTGAGTGATGGGCTTTAAATCAGATCCTTTGTGTTAGTCTCTTGGGTCAATTCAAAATTAACTGACTTGGCTTTTCATCAATTAAAAAAAGAAATAAGACTAGATATTCCCATCAAATTGTTTTCAGTCATAACTCAGTGCCCACATTTCGGCTGTACTCATTTGTAACAGCAGAAACTTTGCCCCACATATTTTAAAAATGTGTCAAGTTGATTTTATAGGCAGTAGCATTATAATAAACTTCTCCAAACTTAATCAAGCTTACAGATTTATTTGGATAGTCAATAGTAGTATCTGATTTTCATTCCAGCGTGGATTAGAAACAAATTCCTCATACTTTGAATTATTTTTTTTTATCAGATGTCTTGTTTTCTAGCCAAACCCTTACTGAGTCTGGACTCAAATTTGGAGATATGATCGTCTGTAATTTGTAACATCAGATGCATATATTGTATATCAGTTTAAATCAGGCAACTTGATCAGATTTGGAAGAAGTTATCATCATAACAGTACTACCACTTGCACTATCAGCTTGGCAGATTTCACAATATGTGGGACAGATTTTCAATGGATAATTATCGGTCTGATTGGACTGTTCCCATAGAATCCCTTTAGAAGAACTTTTAACCTCCAGGGGGAAAAAAAAAAAAAAAAAAGAAACCCCCCCAAATGCCATGGAGAATCCCCTCACCACCCAGATGAAGCAACAGCCTTTTTCACAGAGATCTGAATCCAAGTTTCTGAAATGCCACCTTGCTGTCTGCAGTTCTACGTTTCCCCTATTGGCTTCTACTTTCTGATGCAGAACAGCTACATGTTCCTGAAAAAAAACAGCGAAGAACTCTGTGGGATGGATAATCTTGCTTCCTGGCCAGCTTTACTTAGTAGAAGATTTACTAAATAGGAAGCAAAATTAAAAAAAAAAAAAAAAGGGGGGGGGGGGGAGGACGGCAGGACAGGGGAGAAATTATTGCTTGGGCCAGGGGCAAATAGCTAGTAAGAAAACTGCTAAAAACATCTAGCCAGATTTGGGAATATCCAAAGGTTCCTGCTTTGACTCTGGCAGCCGAAATCTGTGGTCAAATACTTTCCCTCTGAATCCACATGACAGCATTATAACAGCTCTAAAAACATCATTATTACTTTATGCATCGTTGTGACTTTCCTGGAGGATGCAGAATCCCTACTGCTTGACAATACAGGGTACAAAAGAAATCCCTTCCTTTTTTTTAGTATTAATTAGCTGGGAGGAGAGTTTGGGGGAGTTTTCTTCCTCCACGTGTTTTCTCTGAGGAACATTTTCTCAGGTGGTCAGTGTTGCCATTGGAGCATTGGTGGAGGTGTACAAGTTCCTCATTCCCGGAGGACTAAGCAAATGCAATGGACCATATGACCTGCTTGGATACATATATATCTCAAGAGAGTTGAAGATGCCCAGACCATCCTACTGAACATTGTCAAAGTGGCTTTTTTCTGTCATGAGACAGGTTTGTATTATTTGGCTTTTGGAGAGGTATCCTCTGTATCCTAGAGTAAGTACTTAAGAGAGATTTAATAAGTTATGTTCAGTGTAGCAGCTAAAGAGCAGCTAATTACGAAAAACATATTACTGTAGAACTAACAGGCTTGCAATAAAAACATCTATTACATAAATTGTTAATCCATAAAAAATGTGTTTCTGAGACCATTGGTATTTTTTTAACGTACAATTACTGTCTAATTTAATCTAAATTAAATGCCTGCTTGAGACATGTAATTTGAAGTGTTACTGAGCTTCCTTCTCCAGTATTAAAAGCAAGAAATCAGCAGCTAATGCCTGGAGGCCAGGTCTCTACCATTTAAATTCAGGTACCTCAACACTAACATTCATAATTTCAGCCATTTGGAAAATGTTTTTCATAAGAATGTATTTGGCATTAAAACCTCCCTTTCTCCCTCACTCAGGGCCACATCCTGCCAACTGAGTCAAACCTCTGACTTAATCCAAATGAATTTTTGATTGAATAAGAGGTGCCGAATTAAGACCTGAGAAGAAAATGTGTTTTCTTATCATAGAACACAACCTTTGCAAAATGTTCTAGCTCCTGCCAGTGCTGGAAGGGTAAATTATCGCTTGACTCCTGTATGGACATATTTATTTAGGACACGTAGCCTGATGACTCAGGAAGTTATGTAAAAACTGACCCAGTTAATTTTAGATGCTTTTGTTGGAAGAATATCAATGAAAATTAATCAAATAGTCACGAAGGAACCACAGGGAAGGAGCACAGAACACTGGTGGATAGACTTTTGGCAGCGATCATTGCAACAGTTTTAATGAGAGGAAAACACATTCTCAAGTAAATTAGAGAGTAATGACATGATTAAATGGTAAATAACAGTTAAATACATGCTTGGAGGTCCAGGACAGAGACTTCGGACTTTTTGTGTTTTGCGTGTCTTCCTCTCCAGGCTGCTCTGAGTATCCAGAAGAGCTCACCAGAATTCTGCCTGTAATTTAGGGTTGGATTGTAGATTTTAAGAAGCCAAAAGAGCTGTTGGGGCCCCACTGCTGAGGCTGAGAAAGCTGAAGCTTTCTCCATAACTCCAAAGCTTCACCAATCTTTCGGTTGTTGATGTATCCTTATTCCTCCACCAGCTGCCTCACCTGAGCAAGGGCCAGCGCCACAACTCTGCTCTCCTCAGCCTGCTGTCACCCAAAAAGTGGCTGTGCTGGAGGCATCTGCTCTCCGTATGCACAGTGGGGAAGAGGGGAGGGGTCTGTCTTCTGCCGAGGGAGGCTTAGTCCCCTCTAACTGGGCTCTTGCACATTTGCTGGCGAGAAAATTGAAGTGTATATATGATTGTTTGTGCAAACAAGGAGCACTGGGAGTGTACCCCGTCCATATGGTTCCTTTCCCTGTCTGCTGAGGAAAGGATGTGAAAAGAATAACATTCACAAGTTGTCTTCATTCTCAAATGTTTCCTTCTCAAAATGGGGGGCTGTGCATACAAACTCTGACTTGTTAGCCTTACTTCGTCTAGCCGTAATACCTAACACAGTTGTGTGATGAGTCCGTTGGAGGAGAACTGGCCTGGTTCAGAAGTCTTTTACCTGCCACTTTCCTTTTCAGGTTGTCAGGATAAGGATACTTCAAAAACAAAAATAGAAAAGTGGAATATCTCCAGGTTCTCTTTTTACAGAGTTTAACATTGTCTTGGTTTTCAGTAACTCCAGGTAGAATATAAGTTGCTCCATGGGGAGCTTGCACATGGGGAGCTTGTCTGTTACAAAAGAAAAAAGAAAAAAAAAACAAACCAAAAAACAGGGGTTGGTGTTGTACTGGGAGGTCAGTCCACTAAAAGCTGAATTGCTTGCTTAGATGGTAATTGAAGGGATAAGCACACTGTGTCCTTCAACAACAGCCCGGCAGCTTGCTCGTTAGTATAATACAGTATTAGTTTTCGCTCTTTCTGCCTTCCCACAATAGAATATTTTCTTACCTAAGGCTGAATATTGTATCTCCTCCACTAATAGCACTGGAGGAGGGGAACAGATATAATTAAAGAGTAAGCATTATGCCTTTATTTAGAAGTTTATATTTTTACTTCAAAGGTCAGCAGATAACAGCTCATATACCACATACTTCTCCAATACATAACATGGTTTATGATGGTTTCCCTTTGAATCTAGGGGTTTTTTACTTAGATGAACAATTCTGCACCCACAGGGGTTTTTTTCAGGAAATTGTAAACCAATTGGTGAGTAGGATTTTCAGAACTATGTATTAGTGTTTTAATGTTGTTTCTTGTGTAAATCAAAGGTTTATCATCTTCTTTACTAGGATCACAGCAAACAAATATTAAGTGCTTTTGCAGATTCTACCCTGGATATCTTAATATTGGATCTGTGAAGGAAATGGGTACTTTTCACATTTAGATGACAGAAATTATGAAAATAATAGTTGGCAAAAAAACATGCTCACAATTTCCTGGCACACTGCATGAGCCTAATTTTAAAAATTCGCTACTTCTCTGAAGTACAAATTCACTGGGCACATCAAGAACATTTGAGAAATACCCCTGCATGTATAAACTTTTCTCACCTATTGACTGAAATTATTGAACTTTTAAATACTATTTCTTTCTTTTACTATTAGTATGTGACATTTTTACTCATGTTTATGGACACAAGTAATTGTGGATACTGCCAGGGCCATTTCAAGCCCTGATTAATGGATGCCTGTCACTGAGTCAGGCGCTCTGACTCTAAATGACCCGAAGGCACCTGCAGCCTCAAAGAAGCAATGCCCATTTAAGGCTGGACTGAAAATCAAGCACTGATATTTTAACATGAATTTCCATTTTATAACTGAACTTTTTCTGTTTTTATAAAATGCCACTAATCTATAACTGTTATGCACCACTGCAAAAGTGTACAGTTTTAGAATATGGCATGTCCAAACCAAAACCATCTTTTAAAGCCAGCATCACAGCTGGCACCTTTGTCAGCAGGCACAGTAGAAGGGCCAAGAACTGCTGCTGATTTCTAGAAATTCATGTGAGTTGGAAGATCCAGGATTCAAAATGCTTGCCTGACTCCTTTCTCACCTTACAGTTGGTCAGTGGGGCGTCAAATATGTGTTTGATGTCCTTATATCAGGGGAGATTGACTGATTCTTTTCATGGTGCTTGTTACTATTTTCCTCTTGTTTTTCTTAATTATTTGGCATGAACTACAGCCCATCTTAAAACCATTACTTGACTGGGATTCCTTTCTTTCCATTTCGTTACTTCTGCACTCCAGGGGATTTCCTTGAGGAAGCTAATA
This sequence comes from Gorsachius magnificus, assembly GCA_034008185.1. Taxonomy (NCBI): domain Eukaryota; kingdom Metazoa; phylum Chordata; class Aves; order Pelecaniformes; family Ardeidae; genus Gorsachius; species Gorsachius magnificus. The sequence continues at coordinate 125,460,137 of CM067082.1, read as the reverse complement.
TCTTTCCTAGGTTGCTGCAGTGACACAGGATCCAAGTTTCTTTGTTAAGAATTTCCATAACTCATTCAGTCACAGGCAATGCTGGTACTGTTGGCTACTATTTCCCCCCTTCCTAGCAAATCACCTTTACTTTCTCAGGGGTAATTACACTGAAGCAAAGCCCCCATCATGTTGATTTGATTTGGCAACATTTTATCTTGTTACTGTGCTCTCTGTTGGGAAAGATGCTTTCTGTATGGCTCATTGATAGATCCTGACTCAGCCAGGGATGACTATTATAACATTGCTGCTAGCAAAATCATTAGGAAACCAAGCAGACAAACTAACATTGTAACAATGTCTATATTACATATAGTTGCTTAAAAGAAGAAAAATCCATGTAGAAAGCCTATGCGTTTATTGCCAGAAAATTATGGTGTGGCGGTAGCAACATCTGCAGTCATACAAAATTTTCAAAATGTGCAGGGGAAACATGGTAGAGCTTTCCCTCCTTCACAGAAGATGTATAGCATGAAGGATAATGGTATCTTAAAAGTGCTGTTGGATTCCTCACAGCCTCAAAGGGTGAGTTGTAGATGTGGGGAGTCTGCGCCTGTTCATTCTTCTTCATTTCCTTTAAATACTGTATGTACGACTCACTTTACGCTGTTGGCACTCTCTTCTTATGAATCCGAAGATCACATGTGTAACATGCAGACAGAAATAAATCTTGTAGGTAAAAGAAAGTAGAAATTGGCTAAAGATCAAAGGTTATCCTCATTCCACTCCTTCCTCTGCTTTTATTATCCTGTCTAAATTTGGTCTTTTGTAGAGAGAATTGGGTGGTTGGGGTTGGTTTTTTTTTTTTTCATTAAGAAAGGTTGAGCTTAAATGAGAGTTTAAGATTTTATTTGGTTTTCAACCCTGTATGTAATTTGAACCACAGTGTAGTTACTTTGCTAGAATCAAACCTGCAGTTCTTGGAGGGTATAGAAGATTGTAGAGTGGCTTAAGGAAACAATATTTCACCTCAAGAGTTCTGTGATCATCTATAGATTAAGTGGCAAATGGATCTTATTTTCTTTTTGCTCTTTTTTTTTTTGAGCAGCTAAACTCAGTCTGGTATCATTAAAGTCCCTATGCTAAAAACAGTTGGGCAAGTGCTTAACAAAGTCCTTGGATGTTAAACAGAACTGATTGTGTGATTGCTCATTTGACAGACCAAGCCTTAAGTCTGTGTCTTGGAAAATTCCTCTAGAAAATATGCTTGTAATTTTTGTATTTTTTAACTGTTGATTGCATTCTTCACTGGAACATAATAAAAAGATTTTGATTTTCCTGTCTTCATAGACCCCCAGGCTTTAGCAGGTACCTTCTAAATGCTTTATTTAGGCTACAAAATGCACTGGAATGAGTAATGATCATCAGCAGAGCAACTAGAACAGACCAAGTAGAAAAGTTAACAAGATGTGAAGGGTATTTAACTTCAATAGTTTCAAAGTTTTACTTATGATTACTCACTTAAAGGGGATCAATCAAAATCAACAGCTGTCCCAGGAAACTACCACAAAATTTCTCTCCAAAACTTTTCTCCAAATCAACATTTTTTTCTTGCAATTTTTTCTCATCATTAAAACTGAAATAAATTAATTTTACTTGAATCACAAGTGGAAACTTTGTGGCAGTGTTTATGCAGTTGTAGATCACCACATAAAATGAAGTACCGACATTTTTGGCTGCAGTGCAAAATTGCTCAGAACATTGCTGGTCACGTGTGAGTGACACTGGTAGAGAGATCTACAAAGTTCTGGGTGTTTTCAACTTATACCAAAACCTTGAATCAAAATAAGTGATCTAGTTGTTGGTGCTGCCTCCAAAAACACTTCAAAATAGAGCTAAGGGGAGACATATGTTTCCACTACAACAACTCCATGGTTGTACATTATACTCAAACCACAAATACAAAGGAAGAAGCAATTTGTAAATAAAAATTTCATTTGAAAAATACAATTACTTTTAATTATAGTATCATAGCTTAACTACAAATGTTATTTGTCATATTGATACCATAAGTGACCAGGGTTATGTGAGATATCTCTAAATAACATGGGTGTATGTTACACTGACGTGTAAATAGGAAGAGAATCTGGACTGATAATGGTTAATGATGGTACGAAGAGAGACAACCTCATGTTTCAACTAACCTCCAGCTATTAGGGATCAGCATGAGGGACATTATCTCACATCTGCCTCATACAAAATTCCATATACCTAACTCCAAAGCATCTGGTGTGGGCCGTAGTCAGAAACAGGATACTGGACTAAATATATCCCATGCTCCCTGTGCAATATCCTTGAGCTTTCTACATTCTCATGAAGCAGATGTGAAATATGCCAGTAATATCTGTTCTGCTTTAATTATTTGCACTACTGTATTTGAATACTAGGTTTTGGTCACCTAACCAAGCAATTGCTGAAGCTAGCGGATGGCCGTGTGGTGCTGGCACTGGAGGGAGGACATGACCTTACTGCCATCTGTGATGCATCTGAAGCCTGTATAAACGCCCTTTTAGGAAATGAGGTAAAACATAAATCGTAGTAGGTGGAGAGAATGATCTAAGTTTGTTGAAACTCCTATATTTGATTTTCTTTTAGTAACAATAACATCAGTCCTTTTTTCATTTGGTATAAAAACCATGCAATTTGAACATGTCTTAGAACTAAGCAGACCTCAGATGAGCTGGTTTGGATAAATACCACTAAACTGATGATGATTCTATAAATCTTTTAGTGTTTGCCTAAATTATTCCCAGTTCTGAGTAAGATTTAATACCTCAAAATTGCTTTTGGTGATATTGTGCTGAATACCAGAATGAGCATCATTGGTAGTCATTGGTGTGCATACCATCTATCAGGATCAGACTTTCCAGCCAACTATCATGGAAAAAAAATTGCTTTTGCAAGGTATCTGGTCTTAGGGATTGGATATTGCAAAGACCCATTTTTTTTTGCAGTATTTTGACACTTCAGCTGGCATATGAAAGAACATATTTCAGAGGATTTTTAAATTGAAGAACATTAATAAAAATGTGTCCAAGACTTCAAAAATGTTTAAGTTATAAACGAAGATTCAGGTAGATCTGTATGTAATTTAAATGGAGTATCCAAGATCTATCAAACTCTGTATATATTATTTAAAAACTTTTAAGGACAGCCTATCAGACCAAGAAAATGTGAGTACACTCTGTGTTCACAAACACAAGATAAGCATTCATATTAGTGAAAATTGGTTTTGTCATCCACTAGAAAACATCTTTTCTCCTACAAATATGGTGAGAAGGAAAATAATCTTGCTGAAGTTGCAGCCAAAATCATTTATAAAAGGGCAAAAGCCTTTACCATAAATTGTGAATTTTGCAAGATCTTGTTATAAAGTGCAGCGTGTTACTTTTTTCCCCCAGGGAAAGTGGTAATAGCTATATAATCTCTCCAATCAAACATATTAGTGCCAAATTGCAAGCTAGTCTGCCAGTTCCCTTCCACTTCAAGATTTCATACCTATGTGAAAATATGTGAAGTAATGTGTCGTCTGATGGGTATTGGATAGAAGGATTTTCTAAATGTTCTTTTTAACCTTTGCTTTTAATTTTTATGACCCATTGAGAAAAATATTTTATGCTTATTACTTTTTACGTGCGATGAATAAAGTACTAGCTTTTTCAAAAATATTCTCAGAAATGTAAAGAAGTAGACATGTCCACAAAAAAAAAAAAAGTTTTCCTTGGGTTTTATGACAAGTTCCATAAGGAGTTTTCCGGTGTGGTGACATACACTACTGAAATAGATGCTCGGCTCAGTGTTGGTCCTTTTATTTAGGTTCTGAAATATGGATTGCAAAACCTAACTCGGGGCGTTTGACAGTCTTACTCAATACAGCATTGCCTTCCTGATCAGCTGCCATTCCAAGGCACCGTCTCTGATATTCTCTGTCATCATCTTCCCTGTTGTAGTATGTGATGGCATCAGTGGCTTTTCATAGCCCTTCTAAACCCATGCTCTGAAATTTGCACACTTATGGGACTAATGCAAACAGTACAATGTCAGTGATGTGATTTGTCTTACTCCATGTCCCTCTATCCAGTTACGACCATTTGGTGGTGCTACCCATTTATGAAAACTGCCTCGTTTTGTTTTAATGCTATATCACACCCCATGACTATTTCTGCTGTTGCTGACTAGACATTATCTGAGAAAAAATACCAATTGTGAGAAAAAGGAATGGAATAAGTGTACTGGAATAGACACTTTCTTCAGTTTTATTTTAGAGTAACTAGAGACGGGGAAATTAAATAAATTGTGAGTCTGTATGTTTGCAAAATATAGCAAAGGAAATTTTAGGAGAGACAAAAATCCACTAACTGAGAATTAAGACAAACGCAACCACGCAGCCATTTTTAATTCACTTGTAAAAGAACATGATCATTAATAACTTCAAACATATCATGCAATAAGCATTATTCTCATGTGCTCTTACAGCTTTGTCTTAAGGGACATGCATTAAACGATCTGGTGCAGAATTTCAAAGAGAAAATATGCTGTGGCTGCTAAGATGAGAAAAATACTCCAGAGAGGATGTTGTTACCAGCACTACCATAAGAAACTGGTGTTTGCTTAAAAGAATCAGTAAAGGTGTTGCCGAGGAGCAGACACTAATGAGGAAGTCTGATACCTAGTTAGCAGTCAGAAATCAGCACGTGTGTTGACATCTATAGATTTATGGCAATCTACACCACATGGCCCATAGCATATACATTGCTTGATTTCAGCATACTATTCATGAACTTGCACAGAAAACTCCAAGCATGTCTCTGCTAAAGACAGAAAAAATGTTTTTCTTCAAAAAAACCAATTACTGCAATTTGAGGATGCATTCTTCCTTGAATGCAACTCTTTACAGGTGATTAATAGGATAATTATAACTTATTATCTGCCCTTCAATTCTACAAATACTGGTATGTAGTTTAAAAACATTGGTGAGATGGACTTCAGTTTCTAAACACTACACATGTAATTGAACTCAAATTAGAAAGGTTGGGAAAGGCCTTTGTAAGGTACTCTGCAGTTTGTCAGATGTATTTATTCATGTGCTGAGGATTAGAATTCATAAACATTTTGCAGGTTTTTTGAAAACTTTTTCTTTTCTTTTGTTGTTTTTGGCCAGGACTGGTCAATACAGAAATTCACTGCTTCATATGTTCTATTACCAGCAGAATAACATTTTAAAAAAAGAGTCATTGTAAAACTAGCCACAGCTTCCAACTTTCATGGAGAGCTGGTTTGATACGTGGAGGTAACATCAAACTTACAAGTGAAAAATGCTTTCTTTTCTTATTTGTCTCTGAACACCAAGAAGGAAAATAAATTGACAACCAAAAAAGATATATTTTGCTCTTAGTTATACGTGGCCTGTAGCTCAGTGATCTGTTTAGTGAGATAACTTTTTACTCTTCTCTTAGCAAATGCAAGTGGAGCCAATAGAAAAAGAATACACTATCAAGTTAATTTTCTTTAAATAATTTCAGCATGGCACAGGAAATTCCTGCATAGAGTTGTTGATTTTGAAGACTAACCAAAAAAACTGTTAAAAAGCTCTCTCTTTCTTGGAAGAGCTCAGAATTTAAAAGAGAAATCAGCCCCATCTATGTGTGGTCAATACTTCTCTGCAGAGAGAAATTTTGAACAATAATTTCAAATTTTGACAGAAGCACAAATGGATTTATAATTGTTGGTTTTCTCTGATTGGAGGTACTTCTATTGTTAATTGTTTCTAAGACCCAGTTCCCTAAACAGAGGTGCCTAGTGCCTTTTTATGTACCATAGGGTATCCAGGACATTGACCCAGGACTGGTAGGTCTAACACAGAACTTAGAGGAGATCCACACCTTTTCCGAGTGGCAACTGGAGATCAGGCAAGATACCCTATAGTATCTGAAATGGCTCAGTCTGGTTTGGTTGTGTGAATCCCTCCTTAAATGATGAGAAAACTAAAAAGGAAATCATAGAGGTAAAGGTAAGGATATATTTTATAAAGATAAAATTATTAATTAGAAACTTTACATATAAAATTATTTTAAAAGAAAATATTTCAAGATCTGAGGGTTTTTTGCCTGTACTTCTGTGTACAAGCAGAAAATTTCCATGTCACCTTGAGAAAAATCCATTTGACCATTTGCAGAGCTAATTAGGAGCACTGTAGGTTATCTCCTTGGAAGGAAATCTTCCTAAGAGGTGAGAAGAGATTAAGCAGCTGGATTCCCTTGAAATCCAAAATGAAAACAGAAATCCTTCTGGCAGGTAAAAAGGCAGGATGAGCATCAGTGGCTTTAAAATATCCCTGAATTTTCGCAACATTACTTGAGAACTTGCCCATTAAAAGAGCATCTGTCAAAACAGAGGAAATGATGGACTTGGATAATTAGAGACATTGCTTTTAAACATTTCCGAGATGATAATACACTCTTGTGCTTAAAATTCAATTCTCCCATTTATTGTGATACTCTTTACATGTTTCTACAGTTTTTCACAGATTGGTTGTATAGTTTAAAATACTTATTTTTAAAGCATATATAGATATATATATTACTTCAATTAAAAAAAAATTAGATGTTAAGATTTGTATGTTTTTCCAAGAGGTGTGTGAAAATTGGGTTGCATATTGAGATTTTTCCCCAAAACCTTTGTCACAGAGAACGGAAATTCTGCAGTATTTTGTCTGTCCTAGCTTCAGCACTATAAAGACCTCTGCTATGCCTTTCAGTGCCAGGCGGTGGTGAGTAAGGCTGCTCTACACATGCAAAGATAGATTCTGGTTTCTCTCCTCCATATTACTTTTGAAGAGGCGCTACTTGGGTTTAAGAAGACCTCAGGGATAAGCTTTCTTTGACTTCAGTATCCTAAATCCTGCAGCTTATTTCCAACACAACTATATTCGGTTGCAGGTTCTTCTGCAGCCAGAGAGAATGAGGAAGTATTTCTTCAAGCACAAAACTCTTTGAGTCAAAACCCAAGGATTTAGTTCTTCCTTCATCCCATCCCTTTTCCAGCAGCCAGGTGGGATATTTCCATGGGACACAGAAGTCAGTCTAACATCATGGTCCCTCCGACCTGCCTACAGGTTTGGGCAGTGTCTCTTAGCTCTATGTGGTACAGCAGTTTGCTGTGGTCTATAACAAGTGATAATTAGTCACAGATGGGGTCATGCTCTTCTTTGCATAGAGGAAACTGAGAAGGGAAGTCCACAGTGTGCTCTGCCCAGCGGGACCCTGCAACAAAGGCACACAGAGGATGCATGTCTGCTCTCATTGACTGTGGCAGCCAAGGCTGAATTTGGCCCTAAGTGCAAAAACATTTCTAAGTGACTAAATTTAACATCTTCTAGTAAATATTCTTCTGGCTTGAATTTCAGTCTGAAACAGAATTTGACAAAACATTGTGATTGGTTGGCTCCCAAGCATGCTTGAAAACTTATACTGGACAATTTTCTTGCAGAGTGTGAAGTATGTGCTCCTTTCTTGCAATCTGTTGAGCTGGCATTTAGGAGGGGATGGTAATTTAAGTGGAAAGCTCATACTCTGCAGCTTTCCTGCTGATGATGAAAAGTTGGCATTTTTCTCCTTTGTGGAATTCTGTGAATCTGGGGCTGCTTGCCAGCTAGGCAGCAAGCTCTGCCAAGAGGGCCTGGACCGCGTTAAAAAGGGGTTATTTGCCAGAACAGGTAAGCATTTTCTCTCCAAAATGGAAATATTCATGGAAGTGAATATGACCTAAGATCAATTTTAAATTGCATGGTAAACTTGGTCACAATCTCACATCCCCATTGTTAATCTGAGTATTATACTAGAGAATAATAAACACTAAGTCTAAGCCACCTGTCAACTGCTGCTTGCATAAGCCCAGAGTCCAGAAATTGGCCCAAAAATAGAGTTAAGTGGTGTAGGAAACTGGAGCAGGGTATGTGCCAGAGGTCAGCATGGTGACATCAAAGTCCCCAAGGTGGGCAGTGCTAATCAAGAAGTGGTTTGGCCAAGGAAACAGAGAATATTCTGATTCCAAAATTACATATTTCCAAGGCATCCCTTGTTTTTTGGGGACTGGTAGGTGCTAATGACCCTTTGTGCCTTTGAACCTATTCACTACTGAAAATCGAATCATTTATGTACCACACTGTAAGAGTGGTTCACAAAAATACCTGCCTAAAGTGCTTATGTATAAACAGAAAGTACAGAAACTTTGAGAATATTGCTAATATAAGAACACAGAGGACCTGTGAGATCTTTGAACATAGTCTTCTGTAATCATAGACAACCCTAAGAACAGCAAAGCCCAGTTTTGGTGCTGATGTGCTTCTTGCACAGTTTATCCAGGAAAGGGAGGTTGTGGCCCTTCCTCCTGCAGCCTAAGCATCCTCTGAGGACCCTGCCTGCCTTCTCCTCTTCCTCTGCTTCTGACAGGACTCTCCATGCTCCTTGCCTTATGCTTGTAATTGCCTCACTTTTCAGTTATCTCTAACTGCACTCTACAACAATCTTCACTGAAGCTAATCTTGGTGCTTTAAAGCATAACCGTGCTAAGGACAATACAGATTGCTAGATTTTCTAGATTTTCCAGCACAGTACCAACTTCTGTAGTTTCAGATTCTCTCCACGTTCCCAAGGATCATTTCAGATCACCTTCTGGGCACATGAAATTTCCATCATTAATTCCTTCTTCAAACATTTGTTGATATGCCTCTGGCAGACTTTGGCAGCCCAAGTGATTTTTGCCCATTTACATTGTTTTTCCTACTTTGAAAATGATTAGTGGACATAGTTTCTACTTTCATCTGCTACTCTGGGCACAAAAGCCCAATTCAGCCATGTAAAAGCTTTGAAAATGTGACCCTTTGTGTCTGGTCCAAACTGTCTCTCCAGTGGTTTGGTTATTTCTGCACTGACTTGAGCTGTTCCTCTCTGAAAGATTTCTTTCCTGACAGTGTATTTCCAGTGCTCTTTTCAGCTTCCTTTCTGTTAGCCTCCAGATTTAACAGACTTCACGGTCTGAATGCCAATAAGTGTAGGAGGGAAGGTGATGGTGCCATATATGCCAGGTGTAGAGTAATTTCTTTTGTTCAATGTTGGGTCTAACTACTGATATTTTCCAGGGACACCCCTATGTCTATACGGTTGTATCCAGCCAGTGGATAGCTGCCAACAAGGAATCAGTCTTTCGAATGCAGACAGTCTCATTTCAAAGTGTACAGAAATAGCTGCCATAACCCACTGGCTTTACTTCTACAGTGTTTTTGTAACAGCCCTGCATTTGGGCTGAACAGGGTATATGATGTAATGAACTTACTTCTGGAGCCTGATAAGGTTTCCCTGATATGGAAGAGGATGTAAGTTCTGCTTGGCTATCCCTAAGGGCAAGGAGGCAGAATAGCTCCAGAGCAGAAGCTGAGCTTGGGATATAACATGAAAGTTTTGTGGAAAAATTTGTTAAGGAAATGATGGCATAAAGATGGAGTAATGATTGGGATAATTGTTGGATGTCTGACACTTTTTCTTCAATAATTCATCATCTTCTCTTGATTTCTAAAAACACATCTCCTTTAAATTTTTAAATTATATTCACATCACCTACAGATCTGTTAGTAGACCTAACAGATTGGATTCAAATGTAGCCTACTCATTTAAAAATTTATTTCTGTACTGATAAATAAAGAGGTGTTATTGTTATATCGGGAAAAATAAAGACAATTTTTTGGATCCTGCAAAAATCCAGCTCTGAAGAAGGCAACAAAATATTCACCTTTCAATAGGAAATCTCCTTTATCTATCTCTGTATCAGTTGCTCCCATCTTAATAATTAGTACAAGAGGTCCGCCAAAAGAATCTCAGGGTACTCAAAGGGCAAAGCAAGACACAGATCTCAGATTTTGCAGTCTCACAATTCCATACCTTGCACTATTTTATTCCCACTGTTATAGCCTGCAGCTATTTTTTCCTACTTCAGGGGAGTGAATTGGTTGTCAAAGCCTTAGGAATTAGGAAATTGTCAAAACAGAATCTTAAACTATTGTATGCTTCCCTTTCTGTGTTCCTGCACCCAGTACAAACATAACTTCAGGATTTTGTCCTCTTCCTGGGCAAACAATACATTGCTTTAAACAAAATAACAAGTGATAAAAGCAAGTGCTATTTCTCTAGATAATGCAAGGTGTGGATTATTAAGATTATTATACAGAGTATTGTTCTAAAATCTGTGAAGCTTGATCTGTTGGTGGGCATTTTCATAAATATGCAGTTTTCCCCCAGGTACCTTCAAGAGTTACCAAATAGAGTAACCTATGAAGATCATGAAGCAAATGTGGTTTAAGAGTTGCAAATGTATCTGCAAATATTTTTATTGTAATCGCTCTCTTCGTTCTAATCCATGTTACATATTAGATAGCAACAATCTTCTTTTGCAGTTTGGCCTCATCAGTAACCAAGTAGGGTTGAGACCCAGTCAGATCCTACCGGCATTTCTGTGCACACTTGCTCACTACCCAGAATGGAGTGATTTATGCTATTTGAAAAAAAAACAAAACAAAACAAAACAAAAAACAAAACCAACAACCATAGTGCTATTGTTTGTAGCCACAAGGAAATCTTCCAGCTGCAATCTCACATGGGATTCTAAGGAAATAATGACATGAACAGCCCTATTCATTTTAGTTACTGGGACTCCAAAAGACTGGTGATATCTGCAATGTCTTTATCACCGACAGGCATTCACTGCTGACCATGATGGTAAGATCCCAGAAGCTCTGGGATTTATAGCTGAGCTTGCTTAAAATAGCACCACTAAGGGAGTATCTGCACTGCAGTTACTTCCCACTTTGTGTACTTGGATCAAAGCTGATTTTATCTAGTTGGCAAGTAGCAATGCAGCGGTAGCAACCCGGAGGACAATATAGGATGGCTACTGAGCTATTAACCTCACAGAGGAAGCTCCTTGGGTGGGCTTCACTTGACCTAGTTTAAAGTAGACTCAGGCATGCTTAAGAAGGGAGTTTTGTCTGCAGTACAGATGTCTCCCGTCAACAATGGTCTAACTTCCTTAGCTTTAGAGAAGAGAGATGGGTATTGATATCGTTCTTCCTTGTCTACCTTGACACAATTGCTACTCCCGGCTCCACAGGAAGCAGCCTTAGCAGCCTATGCAGGGAAGTGGCAGAACTGGCTGGACACTAAGCACTGTTCAAGGAGAGAATAGTTATTACAGTACAAGAAAAGGCATTTAACCCAAACAATCTTTTACCCTTTTTCTAGGAGAAAGTGTATGGAAGGTGGACAAAAAAGCACACATGGATGAATTTCAAAATACAGTTTGCTTGGTATATCTATCCACTGCAAGGCAAAAATAACTGCAATAACTGCACACTTCCTTCTGCTAATTTACTATGAAGCAGCCCTACTCAAAGAATTAAAACTGGCTAATTAAAATGTAACTGATTCTATACAAAACTTCGAGAACTCCTACTGCTGATCTGCATAACCATTTTTATCTACTACTTTATTTGAAATTAATGCAAAGCTAGTAAGAGCAGCTGTGTTTTATGGGTTTCCTCTATAAATCTTAAAATGTGTAAGATGGTTAGATGTAATAACACCAGAAAAATACAGATAATGGAGTGCACACTTCGGTTCCAGTGTGGCTTCAGCAAGGTTTTGTTTGGAGTGCCCAGCTGCGTATACAGACGCAGTGGAATTTGGTTTGTGAGGAACCTACAGAAATTACACAAATAACTAACATTTTTTTAATGAATAATACACAGACATGCACCTGCTTCAGAGACTCCATAGATTAGTCTTGCAGCCAATAGAAAAGCCCCTTGGAATTCAATTACATGGCTGGAAAACAGAAAACAAAATCATGGCTATACTTTTAGAACTGATACCAGCAAAACATTAACCAGTTCTTGCACTGAGCTTTTCCTGAGGATTAGATTGTTTCAGTTTGTTTTACTTCCCTGTGGCTTATTGAAAATTTATATTATTCTATTCTATTCTTGCAGCTGGAGCCTCTCCCAGAAGATATTGTGCACCAAATCCCCAATATGAATGCAATAGCTTCTTTAAAAAAGACCACTGAAATTCAAAGTATGTTCCTCAGTTTGGGTTGGGGGGGTTGGGGTATTTTTTATTATTAATTAATTTCATAGACATTAAACTATTGTTTCAGAGAAAAGAGTGGGCAAATGTTTCATGTATAAACCAACATTCTATGCCTAGTGTACACATATATATATGCGCTTTTATTTTTGTTTCTTTGACATGTCTTAGTTTCTGCTATGTATTTAGCCCTGAAAAAAATAACCCACTGAAATTATTTAGAGCTTTCTGGTTCCTGCATATTCCCAAATCTTTCCATTCCAGAGCAGCTTGGATGAAATAGATGTTTGTCAGTGAGGGACAGGAACAGACAGGTAAATCAGAGCTCTAACAAATAGTATCTTTTGATTCTGTTTGTGCAGCCCTTTTCATGTTACTTGCTTTGAGATGTATAGGAGGCTGAGATAGAGTTAAAAAAAAACCTCAACATTGGCACTGATCCGTGGAACAATGCTAACAAATACACGATTTTATTCTTTTTCTGGTGCAGAGGGTACTTGATCACTCCACTTGTGTGCCCTGACCCCAACCCTTTACTACCCAGATGCTTTAGGGCATTCACTCTGTTATCACTGAAAAATTTTCTCTTTACCATCAGTTGCCTTAATCCAGCTGAGCAGAATTCCCTTAAATTCTCTAATCTTCTGCCCTCTGCCATTTTACTGAGGCAGTGGGAGCTTCCTAACTTCTGCTGTTTGCTGGCTCCTTAACAATAACAAATGGATAACAAATGCTTTTGCTTCATGTTAGACGAAGCACAGATAATTGTGATTCATCTGTATAAAATAAATGCAGCTTTTAAAAGGGACACCATGCATTATCCATTGATCATGCAGTAGCTATCAATCTGATATTAGTTGCAAAGTGACAATTAAAATTCATTGTAGGTATATAATTCACCCTTCATATACAGTAGTCACCCAGATATGCAAATGCTCTAAGTAAATCAGCTGTATATGATAAATTCCAGTAAAACATTTTTTTCTGGGTGGTATGTCCTAGGGTAGCTCTTGAGTTAGTATATTCCTTAGAATCCCCTGTCAATGATCTGGAAGGTATCAGCAAGTTAAGAAAATTCATGTACTATGCAAGATAGAGCAGATTTGCAAATGTAGTAAGGACAGAAAGCTGCACACAGGCCACAGACATTAAGAAAGAATCTGCAATTCTGTTTGAGACACGTATTTAATGAGAACGGATCTGAAACAAAAAAAACAAAAAAGGGTGAACTGAGAAAATAACCAACACTGGCTCCAGAAAGGCATAGTGTCTTACTAGGAATACACGCAAATGGCAGTTCAGAAAGACAGAATGGATTTAGGAACAAATATATAGTGTGTGTCTAAAAACATAGCTCAGAGCTCTGCAGGGTCGCTTAACTTTGCTTGTTCAGAACAAGCTCAGGTTTGAGCTGAGCTGTACAGTCACGGCAGCCCAGTGGGCTGTTCTTCTGAAACCTAAGTCAGGCTGCTCAGGGTTTGGAGCTGTTTATCCAAATATTCTTGCAGGTATTTCCTAAAAAGTTAATACATACATCATTTTGTCTGGAGAGAGACCAAGCATTAGAGAGGAATAAGCTTGGATGGCGGAAAGGAGCACTGAGAAAGTTTAGTGCAGCTTCATGGAGGATGCATATTTAGATGGAATTAAGAGAAGCAAGTACATGTCGACTATTATAGGGAGTTATGCAGGCTGAAAAGCATTAGGCTGTGGGGTAGCACCTCGAGAGATACTGAGAAAGCCTGATTTGTCTGGATGGTTTTTTGCATGTATACTGAGCCTGTATTTCTGTGATCCAACTTTGATAATGAATATTAGTAATATCTTGGACAAAAAAAGTACTCCCTCTGTGTTTGCTGCAAAAAGTTGAAGATACAGTACTTAGACAATGAGAGGAAACAACTTTTTTCTAACTAGAATGGAATTTGTATAAATGTTTTGTTTGCAACAGTGATCCAAAGCTCCTTTGGAAATGTAATACATTTGGAAGTAGTAATTCCCACACCCTTGTAATATGCTATTTCTAAACAATCCTGTTCACTAGCTTGAATATCGCCCCCAAACTGTTGTGGTTTTTTTTCAAGCAGGCCATGGTACGGCATGTCCAAATCTATCTGTGAAAGGCAATTACAAATACCTGCAACAGTGACAGAAACATTTACTTTTATTTTTTCCTGGTAATAATCAGTGCTCCCACAAATCTTTGAGGGAGATTTAAGTGCATTTTCATGCTGAAAGCCAAAGCATACCTAGAAGACTGATTTGGTTTCATTGCTTGTTCTTGCAAGCTGTGGTTGCTCTTCAAATTTTGTATGAATGAAAGCAGCAGTATGTTTCATTCTTTCCCCTGAGCTCCACCAAGTTCTTCTCAATGAATGTAACAGGACTGGTAGAATTTCACATTCCAGTATAGCACAGTAGAAATGACATTTTCAGAGATGTGAGCATTTTGAAGCAGATGCTTTTTGAGCACATTTAATTGTCAGTCCACAGCATACCTAAGGTTTCGAACAAAGCTCCTTTGCAGCTGCATGCTGTGGTTGCCTCTCCGTTCCACAAGGAAATCTTTTGGTTGAGAACACATGCAAGCCCTGTATGTTTTGTGCACAACTTATAAATGTTGCTCTTTATAAAAAGAAGCTTGCAAACCTGTTCTGCTTACCACAGATGTTTGTAAGGTACAGCTTTCTGATTTTAAAGAAAAACCTACCATTGCTCTTTCACAAGTGCCAGAAAGCCCTCTTTGCATGAGGTACCTGCTGCTACCTAATGGATGCTATTCCTAATTGGGACTGCTTTAAAATTTCCTCCCACAAACCACAAACACCCCGCCATGCGCTCCCCTTCTCCAAGACCCTCCGCTGCAGCATAG
This sequence comes from Gorsachius magnificus, assembly GCA_034008185.1. Classification (NCBI taxonomy): domain Eukaryota; kingdom Metazoa; phylum Chordata; class Aves; order Pelecaniformes; family Ardeidae; genus Gorsachius; species Gorsachius magnificus. The sequence goes on along the minus strand of CM067082.1, from coordinate 125,445,092 downwards.
GGGCTGCCACCTGCTTCCCGGCCTGACTCTGCTCACCCGCTTCATCGCTGAAGCCCCTCTAACGCAATTCTCAGTGCAGGGAAAGAAGGAAAATCACAGATCGCTCGGGAGTGAAGGGCGGTTAAACAGGCACAGAGAGCCCACTAACATGCTTGAATTGGCCCTGAGTTTTAGTGTTACAAGAAAGTCAGGATTCAGGGGGCAGCTGGTCTGCGAGCCTGCGTGTGAATGAACGACTGCGATGTAGCAATCCTCGCTGATGCTGTTTTATTGTTGCTGCAGGAGAGCAACACAGTGGTAGCTGGTTACTAATATTTTATTTTATGAATAAAAGCCCTTGAAAACTCCAGCAGTGAACATGGGTTCATTTCTTTTATAGGCAAGAGGGGGTATTATTCCCATGCCAACAGATTTGATTTTCTTGCACATCTGTTTCTGCAACAAAAACCCCACCCACTCTGCGAACATTTAGCTCATAAATTATAGGGTTTGAATTGGGTGTATATTGCAAAGACTGACTTTTGCACATATGATCTGTGAGAACATTGTGGAATGCTCATATAACTTTTTGTTTGTTTTTAGTGTATTTTTTAATGAATAGAGAATATGGTCTCTGAGCACAGTAATAATAGAGAATATTTTTCTCTTGTTTTTATAAAATTTGCCAGGCTCCAATCATTGAGCCTACTGTTATGTACATAACTTTTTAGCTGTGTCTTTCATGCTTTTGGAGGAAAGCCAACCTCCTAACACTTAATCTCAACTTTGTAGGATACTTAATACACTTTACATTTTATCCCCAGAAGGTCCCTGTTATTTAAAGATTCTGCTAACTACTCAAACGTGCACACTATTAGAGTTCAAAGAAACGCGCTGGCCATGCTCGCTGGTTGTTCTTGCACATTGACTTGGGCTTTCATCTTGCAATGATGTTTTTGAATAAAGACATTTTCAGGCTTTATTGACAGCTGTTTTCTCACTGGAGGGAAAAGTTCATCTTTCGAAAAGCCTGAAACTGTGTTGAGAGCTGTGTTACCAAAGAGGGGGTTTTCAGCAGCCTTTGTACAGCACAGGCAGCACCACCGCTGGCCTGGCCTCCCAGCTGTCAAAGCCTCCAGCTACCCTCCGGATAAGCACCTCGACTCAGCCCGCTGCCCAGCTGCCAAAATCCTCCTTTTAGCCCTCGGAAAAGTCCCCTACTTGATCCCCTCTCTTTCACAGCTGTTGAAACCCTCCATCTAATTCCCAGATAAGTACCCAACCTCTGCAGCAGCTGCTGGAAGCTTCTTGCTAAACACTGAATAAGCTCTGGTCCAGAGCTCCCAGCCTTCCCAAAGCTCCCAATTTCCAGGTGTCATCCACCTGGCAATTAGTGAGTGCTCGGCGGATTACTGGACTGTAAGAAATACATATGTAAGTTCTTACTTGTTCACCGGGTTGCCGGTAATCAACCTCTGTTCCCTAATAGCACTGCCGTAGCAGACCATTTTATATGTTGATGAAGAGTCACCTGCCGTTATTGTTTGCGTTGCTCGAGAAGCTTCTCACTGTCCCTTCTGCTCCAGGCAGAGAGCGGGGAATACTCATGCTTTTCATCCACTGCTGTGTTTTTACACGGCAAACCAGAAAGCTCTATTCCTTATGATATCTGGCAGTTTTCCAGAACAGCCAGTTCATATATGAAAGTTTTAAATAAATTATTGTTCTAGTATACGCCCTGAGGTTGGAGGAGAAAGAACATCCAGGACTAACAAACCTGATTGTTCTGGCAACAACACTTCAGTCCAAGCTGGCATTTCTGACTTTTTTCCTTTTCGAGACAGTGCTGTGTGAGCACTTTGTACAACAATGTTCATTTTTCTGGTCCTGTTTGCTGTCTATGCATCAGCCGCCTGTCATATCAGAGCTTCTAGGTATTAACCCTGCCCTGAACTCCCTTCACCTTGCGTAGATAAAGCCAATAGCTTGTCTGGCAGTACGAGTTCATTAGCCTGTGTGTTACTCCTCCAGTTTATTACCTTCTGGGGAAGGGTGTGACACAGCCCTTGGAATGAAAGCACTTTCCAACTTGGCATTCTTAGGTTCAGAAATATACCTCTTCACTCCGGTCTGAAATTTCAACTGTACTGCTTACACCGCAGTGATTTTAAATTATAATCACCCAGCGTTGAACTAAGTGATTACTATGCTTGTACCACTGGTGCTAGCTAAAATTCCCATAAATTATTATGTATGTTTTCCTTAGGCAAGTACTGGAAGTCAGTGGAGCCATACTCTGTGCCAGTGGATTGTGCTCTGGCTGAGTCGCAGAAACAAGAGAGGGAGGAGACAGAAACAGTATCTGCTATGGCCTCTCTCTCGGTGGATGTTGAGCAGCGTATCCCTCAGGAAGGCGGCAGGTAAGCCTATGCAATTATTGCAGAGAGCAAGGCTTTCACTCCAGTCAAGTGGGATGAAAACTGCTAGACTAAGGGGGGTTTCAAAATTATCTGCTAATTGAGGTACCTGGAATTTTTCATCCCTGAATTTGCATTCTCCCATGTGGCCACTGGAAGCAGAGGTACTCCGTGCTAGCGGGTATTATTTGGCATGTGTAATTCTTCACTAAGGTTCATGATTAGTACAAGAACCTTTTTTTCCCCCCACGTCTAATGCGCTCTGCTACATAAAAAGTGCAATATCCATATGAGGAAAATAGACGTGATCAAGTGTAATCAACCGTATTCTTCTCGTTGGAAGCCATTCAAACCTGTTTTAGTTTTAATTTTCTAGGAAGGCACTTAACACACGGTCAGATAAATTTAATAAGGATGGACTTAAATCATTATTAAATGCTATTAGACAGGCATTAAAAGTTACTTCCCTGGAAGCAATGGAATGGTGCCAGCATAAAACTTAAAACAATCCTGACCAGGATTAGGGCCAGTATTTTCTGTGTACCAAGATGAAGGTACAGCAGCAAAGAATGAGAACGCTGATTTCTCCAGCTTGTCAGCTGCTTTTTACACCAACAAAGATTGCTTTCAGTTTCACAAATTGAAAAAATGATACAGTAACTGCTGTTGTGGTTTTTGCCAATTAGAGATGAAAAAAATGTATAGCGACTGAATACCGTGTCATCTACAAAACTGTATTTCTTCAAAGAGTTGTTAGGAATCAGAAAAGCCATTGCAGAAGTTCTTGGAGTTTCCTTTTTACTCATTTAAAGGACAAACTTTCCTGGCCTTCACCAGTAGAGGAAGACCCAAAGTGCAGTGGAACCGTTCGGTTTCCATCAAACAGAGCAATTGGGGGAGGGAGGAGGAAAGGAGAAAAAAGCCTTACAAGGAGACTCATCAGCTCCCTGCAGGCTGCAGAGCAGAGCTGTGGAGCAACAGGGGGGAAAGGAGGGAGCTGCGGGTAGGCAGGGCAGTGGTGGGAGTGGAGCCAGAAGGATCCATGGCTCCTACGTTGTGACAGCTTCTTGTTTGATTCTGTTCTTGCCTCCCGTGTTGGCTCTTTTAATCAGAACTGAACTGATAGGCATCCGGGGGAATAGCGCAGTGCAAAGAGCTATGGATGCATTTGGGAGTGAATGTCTCTCACAACGGTGGGAGCACTCAGCTGTCAATGAGCCAACAGACATGGCTCAAAGGGGAGCAGAGATAGCTATTAAAGCTTGCTGTATTTACATTATTACCTTTCTGATTGTAATTATATTTCAATATGCTATGGCTATTGTGCTAGCATTATTGCAAACAAATCCATAAAATCTTAGGGAAGAATCCATGATGAACAGGAGACGTATTTTAGATTCCTGAGAGTGCTAATCAGTGCTTAGCCAAGGAATAATGTAAGGTTTGTCGTATGAATTTTTGACAGTTACAAGACACTTCTGCTAGCCAGGGACAGCAAGGCGCCTGCTCCTGTGTGCATAAAGAATTTTAGCTAAAGTGTTGGAACTAATGCAATCAAACAAAGCAAAGCTTTAAAATGCCTGAAAAAGGGTGTGGTTAATTTTGTGTATTTTTATATTGCTTGGAATAACCAAGAATTGCATTTGTAATGCACCTCCACTCACTAAACTACAGCCATTGAGAGCAACTGGTGATCCTACATGACTTGAACAAAATAACCCTCTGACTAATGCTGCACTTAATTATTGTATTTATTACCTACCTACTGATAACCTGTGACAGTTTCCACCCATTCGGAAAACAGAATTTCAGGGCGGAGCTGAGAGAAATGGAAAAAAACGGATGTGCTGAAATGTACACAAGTGGAATTCATGTGGCTGCCAGATTCATTACACTTCATCAGTTCTGGACTCTTATAGGGATGAATCCGTCGTGATGAATTGTTCTGTGGGAAAATGGCTTCGTGTGAAATATCTTCTGTGGTGCTGCAGAGATTTTTCAGCAGTACAAAAAACCCCTATGCATGCATGTGTTCCTAAATCTGTCTCCACATTCATAACCCACAAAGAAGTCACCCAAAGCCAGACTGCCATGAGAGAGCGACAGGACAACATAAGTGCTGTCCCACTGGGCCAAAATTGATAGTTAGGTTTTCTGAGGCTTTGGGACATCACTCGCTTTGTTTTCTTCCTGCTGAATGTAAGCAGGAATATGGAATCAAAAATGGTCACCCTGAAGGTCTGATTTTGAGGGTCCTGTGAACTGCGGGGAGACCTGAGAGGACCTGGCTGCACTTTGAGCATGAATGAAAGTCCAGCACGGGATCACAAATCCAGGGACTGACTCAACATTGCACACTCTGTTTTCACACCTGTATAATTCCATTCATTTCACAAAAACATGCCGTTCATTTCGTAGGCACATACCAACACAAACTGCAGTAACAGAGCGATAAGTCCAACTTCGCTTTTTCATATTTGGTACGTTTGTTGTAATTAAGGACCAAGCATGCAATGCTCCTTCTCCAGCCCGTTTCTAAGGCAAACGACAGGTCTTCAGGGACGTGAGGAATCATCTGGGCTCTTAAGCCCTCTTGATTAGCGTTGGACTAGATGATCTCCTGAGGTCCCTTCCAATCCTTGCCATTCTGTGATAAGGCCACTGTAGATGCGCCTTTCCCTCCACCATTGTAGACGGGGGCCACCTTCTGAAGACCTGTTGCAAGCCTTTGCATTGAGTGTTTGTTTGGGAAAGTTGGTTGCAACAGGTAGGGTGGGATCAGAGCAGAAAGCGCTGGGGCTGACAGGGCAGCCTGAAGGGTTCTTTCATTATGCTGGGAGCCAATTTACTTTCTCTTAATTCCCACCATGTCTAGCCAGGCTCATAATTCTGGCCTGCATCTCTGTTTCCCTGAATTGATGGTAGAGATCCTGTTGACTTCAGCTTTGGATGGTCAGGTCTCCAGATGAAGAGAGCGGCAGCAAGAGTCTCTTTGCAGGAAACTCTTGCCAGTTTTGTTGGAGGATACACTGGTGTTTGGAGAGAGATGACTCACTTTAAACTCAGATTTTGGGTAAAGCAGCTCTTTTCCTGGCCAACTCATATCTGACTCATTTACCACTGATGAATAAAGGATAAAATGCTCCTGGCTAAGGCCCATCTTAAGTATTTCTCTTTCTTTCTTCTCTCTTTCTTTCTTTTCTTCAAGTGACAGTGCCGATTATTTTTTTATTTGATTTTCTCTGGCAGGCTAAATGAAGAAAACCGTGAAAAGCTGCTATGCTTTTGGTGTTTTATTTCACCAAAGCATAACTCTGCATTTTAAGATCCAATTGAAACTTGATTATAGACTTCAGAAGAGAACAGATATAGAAAAAAGAGTTTGTGGATAGGAAAGAAAACATGCATGATGCTAACACAGATTTAAATACAGATGCAATTAAAGGAACAGGCATGCCCTGTAAAACATTTCTAACTACCATAACTTTTGTGTGTTGATAACTGCTTATTCCCTATGTGAGATACAGATTTAGCTGATTAGAATTTTGCTTTGGCCAGACATCCATTTCAGACATCATGCTATGAAAATATTCAGTACGGTGCTGTCCCTGATACATTGGAGCTTCTGTATGTTTCTTCTTAAAATGGAAAAATAAAAGGGTGTGGAGGGAGATCTTTTGCACTTACTATTTTTACAGCAAACAGTAAATCTTGAGAGTGACATTTATCAGAATTTTACTTTATGGCCCTCATTCAACTGAGCATAGATTTTACTCAAATGGGAATGAAAACAAAGTGTGATTTTTAGATATTACTCTCAGTGTTAGAGCTACCAGCTGCACTTTCAGTCACATTGCGTTATACTACATACATCACATTATATACAAGAGCAACTGGTTGGATCATGGGGTACAGCTAGCCACCATCTAGGGTCACTTGCTGTGTTTGTGTATCAACTCATAGAGCCTCACTTCGCATTCCACTATTTGGGAATCCACCTCAGCTGTGCTGAGCAGCCTGCACATAGCTGGCCATACCCCACAGGATCTGCAATCACAGCTGGGTCAGGAGCTGAAGAACAGCTTCCCCAGGTCAGGCTGCAGCCTTACCTTGCCCACCTTCCTCTCATCCCCTGGTTGGTGAGGGCATAAGGACTAGAACCAGGAGCAGAGGAGTTTGAGAGCCAGCCTTGCCCTGGTGAGTCGGTAGATCTTAACAGCTGTAACTGACCCATCCTGTGTGAAAGCCTCCAGGATACCTACCCAGGCATAAACGTTTCAAAGCTTTTTTTGAACCAACTTACAGCTTCGGCACTCAGGTAGTGAATCCCACAGCCTCATCAGGCATTGCTCTTCTTTTTCTTTGCTCTAAACTTACTAACTGAAAAATTCACTGTAGAACCCCTAGTTCTTTCACTGTGAGAAATAAAAGCAGCTCTTTTCTTACTCAGTCTCTTCCCCATTTCTGGGTTTAAAGGCTTCAGCTGTCTCAAGACTCTGTATTCCTCCTGGTATGAAAAGAATTTCTAACCTCTGATGATTCTTGCCCCTCTCTGTCCCTTTTGTAGTTTTCTTTGAGATAGAGTAAGAACTGCATGCAGGACTCCAGGTGTTGGGCACACCGTGAATTTACACAGTAGCTTAATGTTGGGGATTTTTTTCTTCTTTCTGTTGCTCTCTGCTCTTCTACCATTAACTCCAAGCTCTCAGTTGTAGCCGTCACTGTGTATAAACAGTTAAAGCTGTCCTCCTACCTGGTCTGTGTATTGTGTGTTAGTTTGTGTTTACCTTCTTTTCTACTCAGGAATGGTGTTATGGGTTTCAGAACTGACTTGTATTGGTAATTTGTCATCATCAACAAACATTATCACCCAAATCTACTGGTAGTCTGCCAAGTCTTTTTGAGATGCTCTGGAGAATCCCTTCATGCTGAAAATTCAATATTGTTATCCATTTCCTACTTTTGATGGATTGTTAATCTATGAGAAGACCTCTTCTCATAAACTAGGTTCCTCAAAGCATTTGGATAAATTGTTGGAAGACTTTCTTTGCATAGGGATATCACTTGATCCCTCTTCCTTCATTTCCTTCAGAAATTTCTAATAAATCTGTAAGGTTTTCTTCCTCTGTAAGTGTTAAGTCAGAACTCTTACCCAAATTCCTAAATGCCCCCTTATTCTATTGCTGATTATAGCTGCTTTCAATTTCCCCATACAGGCTTACTCTATCTCCTGTAGTTTCCAAAAGGGGAATTACATTTCTTACCTTCTCTACCTCTTGTGTGGGTGCTGAGTCAAGCAGTAAAATATGCTCAATAATTATTTCTTTAGCAACATCATGATTGCATTCCCCTAGAACTCAGTGGACAAATATCATCTGCTCTTAGCAATTTGGCAATGTTTAATATATCAGTTTATTCTAGTGCTGATCAGTTTAAGTCAGTTCATCTGCAAATAATAAAATCTCCCTGACACTTCTCTAGTGAACACAGATATAAAGTAGTTCATTTTGCTTTTGTGGTCTACCTTCCTTGATGCTCCTTTTATGCTTTGATCATTCCTTCTGATGTATTTTGAAAGATCTTTTTATTATTAGGTTTTATGCCTTTAACATGTTGCTCTTCAGACTCTCCTTTGGCCTCATCGAGGGTTTACATTTAACTGGCCAGAGTATATAGTTTATTTAATTTGCCTTATTTGGACATTAGTTCCTATTTTGAGAGTATATGTGTTGTTACCTTATTCTGCTCTTAAACTATGATAGTTTTTACTTTTAGTTCCTTTTTCTTTGATCCATACAAAGTCCACTTTTACTAGGTTATACATTTACTCAGGATCTCTTATCTGATGTCTGTAGACACTCTCCAAATCATCTCCATGGTATAGAAATGTACCTCTTTTCCCCCAGCTCTCTGCTACCAGAGGATCACTTTTCAATTACAATGATCTTCCCTGAGACAGCTGAGTTAAATTAGGAACAGATTATGGCATAAAACAGCCATATCACGCCAGAAAATCTATCTTGTATTCAGCAGTTTCTGTGACTTGGAAACATACCTTGAATTTTTATTTTTATGTGTGTGATGATATAGGTATGAGGAATCTCTGTAATTTTAATTTTAAAAATAGGGTAAGAGAAACATTTGCTTTTTGGGGTGATGTACAGGGTTTATCTATATTCTAAAATATTAACCTTTTTTTAAAGTGTAGGTATGAACTATTTTAAATAACATTCTCATAAATAATATGTTTGCCATTTATTCTCAGCTGCCACGGAACAACACTTAAGTTGTCAAACATTTTGCCAGATTTTATCCATATGGTAGGATTTTTGCCTCATCTATTTCTTTTGTTTTAAAGTTTAAATGGAATCATTTTGTTTAGCATTAACTGCAAAGAGACTACTTCATTCTGCCATAGTGTGAATTGCACATATAGAGAGCTATAGGTGAGCAGTCTTTCCAGCACACCAAAATAAACCATGAATGCAAGAGGGCTCTGCTCCTACGAACTTGCAGTTTAAATAAATCACAGTGAAGCATTAATGAAAAATCACACTTGTGGTTCTACAATCTTTACAGTCCCAATCGGTCTCTTCCTGAATCTGCTGACCACACAGAATCAGTCCGGATCAGACCCAAACTCGCAGCCGCAGCTCTGAGGAACCAGTCAGAGCCTACAGTACGGGATGGGGGTTTTTTGCCCGCTTTGTGTTTTTATGCCAGCTTCTTGTCAGCGACAGGAAGACTGACTGAGCTGACGTAACTAACAGTGACATAACTGGAGTAACATAAATTTGGCCTGTCAGACTCTGCCCCCTCGATTTTTTTTGAGAACTTTTGATTTCGGTAGAATGGGTGTATATTGATTCACCGCTCAGGGTTATCGCAGAATCACAGAATCAATGGCAAGGACCACAGGTTTTTTTCTCTCTCTACTAAGGGCCTTAAAACTTTACTGGCTCTCACACAAAACTCTGGCCCAAACCGTAACAATGTATGTTTTTAATGATAAGCCTTTGGATAGATCTAGTGACTTCTCTGACACTAGTAAAAAGAAGCTGAAGCATACGCATAAGTCTTCAAAAGGAGATTGGAAAAGGCTGTGAGAGTACCCGCACTGAGAGTCAACATCTGGATTCACCAGGGCAACCTAACCTCTTCTTTTCCAAAAAGGACCTTGCAGCTGGCACTTGCATATAATAATTTCTACTGGTGCTCAGGCTCTGGTTGATACAGAATATTGGCATATTATTGGAATATATTGGAATATATTAGAATATAGCACTCAAGGTCAGTCCTGGCACTCAGAAGTACCCTTGTCAGTGAAAAATTTCCGAGGACTAAAACCCTGAATAAAATCATCTCTCAGTTTTACTATGGTTATGAGAATGTCAACCCCAGAAGCCAAATACATGTGAACGGGCTGTTGCACGTACTGCTTCCCTAGATCTTTATAAATAACCCAAAGCCCCACTTTCACTTCCAGAGGTTTTCCAGATCTCCACTCCTTCCTGCTCTGCCAATCTCCAGTTGGAAGCTATTGACAACTGTTTCTTCTCATTCTCTTACTCACAGCAAAACCTAAAAACTGAACTGTTATCTGCTTCCAAATTATCCTCTTCCCAGACAGCCCCATAAGGTCCTGGATGTTTAACAAGGGCTTGCTGCACTTTTGCCTTATGTCAGAGGACATGCCAGTCTTCCAAAAGTGGCTGGAGAAAGTGGAAGCGTGGGGTCAGCACAACAGCAACAGGCAACATCAGTATGAATTCTCTGCACGGTGCATTATCCTTCACCACACCTGAGGACCTCAGCAGCAGGCTGGGCTCCGTCCCATCCTGGCTGCCACTGCGTGGTCTCTGCTGCAAGCCAGAACAAGGGAAGAGGGGAAAAAGAGGGAATGCAAGAGGGCTTCACCTCGCTTCTCAGGAACAAGGGAGCTCGAGTGGTTACTGTGCATAGGAAACATTCTCCACCGTGTGGTGAGGAACAAAAGATTTGAGATTTATAGATTAATAATATTTTAGGGGCAATAACCCTTTGGAAAGTGATTAGTCTGAAAAACATCTTCTTTTTCATATATCATTCGTCTGACATATTTTTCAACATACTAGCTGTGACCATTCCAAATCATAAAGGACTAACCTGTATAAAATCATTTAAAGACACACTGCTGAATTTTTCATTGGGAGAGTTTAAAAACTCCAGATTCATTTAAAATTGGTTCCTTAAAAAATACCAAAGCCCATGCAAGCCCCCTTTAATTACTTTTTTTTTCCATGGGATCTCATGAGTTTGTACTTTCTAAGGGATGTTTTACAGAAGCCAGTTATTATACTGGCTTACAAGATTTAACTGTTAAACTTCTCTTTTATTTATTAATTTGCATTTACTTTTTGGTCTCCCCTCACTTCAAAATTGCTTGGAGTGACTATTTTTAAGGAGGTCTTAAGCTCATTTGTCATATGGTATTCTGCCAGAAGGAGGTAAAAAAATGTCCAAATTCTTACGTCTTGCAATAGTGAGGTCTCACCATGATCTCAGACGCTTCCCATTTTATAATTGCCAGCATAATCCTCAGGTGTGGTAGCTTGTCATGTACAAGGAATTATGACACTTTACACCAGCTCAGCATACATTCCCATTATTTTCTTACTGGATATTTAAAAGAGCTCATCTTGCCTAATACGAATATTTCCCAGAGGCTTTCAAATAAAAGATATAAGTATAATCTGATTTGAGGTTATTAATAGATACCTTCTCTATGACAGTGATCTGCTGATCAGATTTGGTCTCAGAATTGGTTTCAGAATTTGGTCTCAGAAGTTGCAGGCAGGCAGGCAATGCATTTGTGAAAGCACCGAGTCAAAAATCAGAGGACTGAAGAAGAACCCCAGAAGAAACACTGTGAACTACTTGCCTATTAGTGAACTATTTCACTTTAATGGTATGGGCCCGCCTGAAAAAATAAATGCATGTATTTTTAGTTGCAAAGGCTTGTAAAATAGAAGTATCACAGCTATTTTTTTCACGAAATTATTTGACTCTGTTGACACAAAGCATGTACATTTCTGAACAAAAAGTTATAAAATATTCTGACATATTTTAATATAAACAGGAACATTTTCAGTGATTGCTTGGATCTCAAATGTTTTTCCACTTGACGTTTGTTTATACTTCCTAGGAAAGAAACTCTATTTATGGATAACTGAATAACACAAATAAACATCAGAGAGAGCTGAAAAATCAGCTTTGATTATGCATGAAAATCTACAATGTCATTGTGTACTCTTGTGCCGTATTCTGATTGCCTGTTTATTTTTACAGAGCTGCTGGCGAGCCCATGGAAGAAGAGCCAGCCTTGTGAAGTGCCAAGTCCTCCCTGATATTTCCTGTGGGTGACATCATTGTGTATCCCCCCCAAAGCACCCTCAGACATGTCTTGTCTGCTGCTTGGGTGGCACAGATCAGATGGAACATAAACACTGGGCACAAAACTCTGAATAGCAGCTTCACTTGTTCTTTGGATGGACTTGAAAGGGCCCTAAAGATTCCTTAAATGTAACCGCTACAATTCTAGAGTTACAGTAAAACGGGCTTGGGAGAAAGAGCCTAGAGCATGCTTTTCATATGCTGTTTGACCCGCTCACCAACATAAATTGTGAAATAGAGTATTACAAAATTCTACATGATAGATTATAGATACGAGAATTGCAACAGCCAGCAAAATACTCGGTAAACTCCATGAATCACTTTCTGACAGTTTTTACTGGGTAATTTTTTTTCATACTGTGTCAAATTGTTAATAGAATTTGTTTTCTTTGCTCTGTGTAATGGGAAAAAAAACACCAACTTCATTTTATGTGCCATTTTTTAACCCCCTGCAATGAGTTCTTAGCTGAATAAGTGAAAGGTGTGTAAATTGCACTGAGGGATTTTAGCTAAAGGGAACGCACTTCTTACCGTCCTATAAATCCCCCGAAGGACTGTGCTTTGTGGTGCTTTATTTTCTTTTCCCTTTTCTCAGCCATCCCTCCCCATTTCATGTAATCTTTCCTATCATAAAAACACATTCACCATTCTCTGAAACAAGCGACCTTCTGCCTTTAAAAGAGAAGTGCTGTACCCTCCGTAGTTGACAGTAGCTCTCACCAGATGTGCAGCAGAGATCTCTGAAAAATGGATGGCTTTCCAAATGTGCTTTTCGTTTGTTCTGAAATGTTTCTGTGTCCTGACTCTAAGAGCAGTGGTCTTCAGTAACTGTGTGCAGCTCATTTGAAGCTCAGGTGTTCCTGTGGAGGTTGCGTTGGGGGTGTTTTTTACAGGTCATCATGTGAATATGAACTGATTCTTTTATGTAGTCCTGCAAGCAAGAGAACTGACGTTGCTTACGAAGCTTCAAAGGGTTTAGGCTTTATTTTAGGTCCCCAAAGTGCAGCAAGATCTCCCTGCAACGTGACTTTAGCTGTTTAATTCCATGTTTGAGAACGTAACATAGAGTTGTGCCTTTAGCTGATAATGAACGCTTAAACTGTTACACGTGTTGCCTTACCGTCAGCGAAAGAGATAGGGCATGTATGTAAGACTACTTCAAATGAACAAAACTCTGCTTCAGCAACTTTTGTTTACAACTTTCTCACCTAATGAACCCTGGGAGATACCTTGAAGTATTCAACTTGCAGTATTTGATAGCTCGCTCAGTTTTTAAAAGCAAATGATGTTCATTTTTATATATTTTCCAAACTCAGAAGATATATTAAAGCCATAAGTGAAGACTGTCATGCTTTTTATTCTGAAATCTGAAAGGAACCTTAATTAAAACAAGATTTTGGGGAAGGCCATGATATGAAAGATATGGAACAATATGGTTTCAGTTATAGGCAGACTCAAACCTGTAAATCAAAGATGAAAGATTTCACTCAAATAGAATTATATAATTCGCTTTTGTTATGCAGTCAGACTATATCTTTCATGCATTTGGGTTTGTTTACAATTAGCATTTTAATTTTAAAGACTTTTATTACTTATACAAAAGCTCTCTGCTACAAGTTAGAAATCTGAGGCATGCTTTGAAAAGGGAAATCTAAAAAAGGAACGTCATTTCCTATAATGTGAAGTAAACTTTTATTCTGAAAGGCTTACTCTAAAATGGATGTATGCCCTTCAGAAAGTGAAATAAAATTCTACCCCCCATTTACAAGCCAAAATCGTGCTCGTTTTAGTAATGCAAAGAGTCCCAGAAGGCTAAATTAACTCCTGGTGTAAACCACCTTGCCTGACTTTGGGCTGTGCTGAAGGGGTTGTTCACATGACTAAAGCAATCAGGCGTTCATCCTGTATTTTCAGCAGACTTTTGATGGCAATCTTGCTTGCCATTTACTGTAATTTTCTTGTGGTCATCAAAGAAGTTTCCCTTCAAGGAAACCAAGGACCATAGCTGATGAGTTGGGTAATTTGTAGAGCTTTTCACATTTTGAAATAATGGCTGCAAAATTTTAATTGAGTGCATAGTCAGATCATTTTAAAATTAACCCCACAAATGCAAAATCTGCTTGCGTCCTTAGCCTGCATGAAATTGAATATGAATTGCAGCCTGAAATGTAAGTTGTAAACTTTACCAATTAAAGTCTATATTCTGGGGTGGAAATGAGCTAAAGCTGTCCTTTGTAGCTGGAAATGCTTTTAAAATGCCAGAATAATTTGCATCAAACCACATTATAAACTCACACTTATGCGTGCTCCCTAGACATGCTATTGGTTAAAGTTAGGATCATTTGGATAAGCAAATGTGCAAATAAACTGCACACAGATTGTGTCCAGAACTCTGTTCTTACTGAAGTCAATAGCAAAATCCTCTTTGATTTCAATGGGAGATGGTTCAGACCCTGGTTGTTTTTTTTTCCTTTAAGTCCAGAACACCATTACTTTTTGATTATGTCGTTACAAGGCACCGTGCAACCCTCTGGGAAATGATCGAGGCTTATGGTGAATATCAACACTTCCTTCAAAGCAGACCTGGGCTTTCTGAGAGGGCAGTTTCACTTGCTGCTGTTTTCTTCTCACAGTATTTTTTATTACCATCAATAGCTCCCCATGGATTACAGTTAAAATATCTCCCAGCAATTTTAGACATACTTGTGAGGAAATATTCACATAGACACTCTTAAAAATGCCCAGTTTTAGCTGGATTCGACAACAAATTCCAAGAATTTCAGAAAGATGTACGAGTTGCATGTTTCTCTGCTTCTAATGTACAAATTCAGAGGTTTAGGAGCTGTTTTTGAAGAGACGTCACAGTCTCATGTCTCACATAGACTTCAGCTTAGGCTATGGAGATTGACACCTCCGAAAATTCAGTCTCAGATATTTCAAGCTGGCTGCCAAAATATCTACATCTGAGCTTAGATTACTTCTAAACAAGGGCGGGGGGGGGGTGGTAAATGGTGGTTTCTGTGAGTGATTCCATGGAGAAGGTGAAGCGAGGAGGTGACAGAGAGCCCTTGGAGCCAAGGTGACCACCTCTGCCTGGTGCTGGTGGCACAGGGGCACAGGCCCACGGCACCGCCACCCCCGGCTGCCATTGCCCTTAGCAGCAAGTCCTTCCCTGGCAGGACAAGCCTGCGGGAATTTGCACTCTGCCTCTGGATCAAGGTGTCTCTAAGCCACCAACCTCCAGAATGAGGGATGTCTCGGAAGCAAGTAACACTAACATGCTTGCTCCAGTTCATATTCTTCCCTAGTGTTAGGGACTGAGCATTAAGCTCCGTGGGGCTTTTCTTGTATTCTTGTATTTTTCTTGTGTTCTTAGGTTATTAAATACTTTTCTTGTATCCTTAGGTCCTTAAATTCATAGTAGAAACCAAAAACTAAAAAGTGATATGACTCAGGATGTCAAGAAACAAAATTATGTCTGTCCAGCTGAATGTTTTTACCTGGCCTGGAGTGGGAACAATGATGAACAGTAAATCTCTGGACTGCTAAAACCTGAGCATCTTGCACTTCATTTTCAGACTGTGTGTGCAGGAATTCTGTATGTGCTCATTTGGCTTCAATATAATCTGCAGCAATGAAGTGCTTGATTATATGATCCTTTTTCAGGCAAAATTCCTAGCAAGTAATCAAAGTTCATGGGAATTTTGCCAGAGTAAAGATGACAGAATTAATCTCTTTTTTCATTATGTACCTTCCTAATTTTACCTTCAGTGAAAATGAAGTAACTAATTCCAGGCAAGTGAATCTGAGGAACATAAAATCATTAGGCTATCTTAAATAAACATCCTAAAATAAAAAGAAAATATAAACAGCTGTTATGCAAACAAAGATGGCTGTTTCTTTACTTTGCAAAAAAGTCAAAAACATGCTGCCAGCTGAATGAAAGTGGCAAAATGAATCCCTCTCTAGAGTATGTGGTATTTGAGTTGGTGTCTTATCTAAATGCAGCCTCCCTAAAAAGCTGAGAGTCATAACAGGAGATGAAATATTAGAAAGGTTTTGCTGCAGCCAACACCAGAGGTCCTGTAGAGAACAAGAATGTAGAGACTGACTAATTTGTGTAGACAGACAGCAGGACACTTTCGGGGCAATGTGTCTGGGACAAAGAATTAGAGGGAACTTTTCCAAAGGCACTGATGGTTGTGAGGCAGCTAACTTCTACTAGCTTGCAGGGGCAAGGAGGTGCCCAAGGAGCATTTATTCCTTGGGAAATGCCCCCTCCGTCCCACAGGCATGCCCACGTGCATGCAGACGTGAACCTCGCTGTGCAGTATTTTTGTCCTAAGCAGCAGCACCAGGTGCACTGCCCTGACGTGCACGCTGTGCATTCGCCCGAGAAGCTATCAGCCCCTAGCAGACATTTCATAACGTGACTGATAGGGCAGATTTTTGTAACGTTGGGGTTTTTGGTTTTTTTTTTCTCAATAGTGGCCTTTCCAGAAGTGTAGCAGTGCACGGTTGTTTTATTTTAAAAGGTCACAATAGGGCTTTGTGAACCATTGTACTTTTTTTTTTTTACAGACTCCATATGGAAGTAAAACAGAGTATGTACATGGCGGGGGAACCTGCTGGGAAAGAATTTCTCTTAAATCAAGTTTCTGCTACCTGCTTTTCATCCTGGATTTGGAGGAGTTTGGATTCTTAATTATCCTTTAAGCTTTTACTTTGTCACGTCACTGGCTTTGGTTTTTTACCTATAATTGAATTCACCCTTGTAACAAAAAGAAAACCACCCCAAAAAAAGTCTGTCTTTTCTGACAGATGCCCCTGCCCTTGGTGTGGGAATGAGAATAGCTTATCTTTGTCACTTCTAGCAGCAATTAAATGTTTCATTTTTGTGACAGATCCAAACTGGTGTGGTATTTTATGAGTACGATTTAGCTGGCTGTCTGCTGATTGTTAAAAAAAGAAATTGTGAAACTCGCATTCCTCTCTAACCTCAGAAGGGACCCATTTTGATTTTAACAATGTAATATTTTCACTTGATCCAAAAGGGTTTTGTCCCATGACATCTTGTTACTAGCTCAGTTTTAGTCTCTAGCAAATAACACACCACAGAGAGTGAAGACCAAAAAGGACATTCCAGCGACTATTAGTTATATCTCTTCTGCACAATCTTTCATCCGTCTCTAGTGCCATGCTCTGTGGTTCAGCATATTAGAAGAGTTTATAGAAAAATATAAATTGTTCTGTGCCATCAAAGATACTACCATTCGGATGTTAATTAGCACACTGTGAGTTGGGCTGTAATTTATAAGGGAGACATGTTCCTGCATGGATGGTCTAAAGGCAAATGACACATGAAACCAATGGCACTGGTGCTGTGCAGTGAGAGTGATTCTGTGCTAAGATCTCCACACATTATCCCCTTCCCGACGGTACGCCTGCATGTCCAGAGGCACATTTGCAATAGCAGAGCCGTAGGATGCCCTGATTCAAAGACCACTGAAATCTCTTCTCTGACAGGCTTTGGGTAAGATCCAGGAGGCAGCTAGAGAAGAAACCTTAACTTTGTGCTCAGCCCCACACAAACTGTAGAAAAAGCGCAGATACAGATCTGAACTCAGCCCCACGTCCCTGTTTCTGATACAAAGTGCCAGTTCTGCTTCTAGAAAAGTCTGTCTGAAAGAAGATGGACACCAGTGGATATATTCTATTGACTTCAGCAGGCTTCAGGAGGGCTTATATATCATGTGCTGTGGGAACAGGTTCATACTCATGTCTCTTGCTGCTTAGTTTACTGCTTTTTTTAAATTTCTTGGTTGGCTTAATACTCCAAGTTAGGATGCAGTACGAAAGCATAAAGCAATACCTGGTGAAGTCATAACTAAAGATTTCAAAGCAAACTTACTGCCGTGGGTTTTTACAACACTGACTTTTTGGTCTAGGGATGCACAGCTGAAATGTCTATTTTTTTCTTGGGAAGTTGATGTTGCTACCTGTTTCTATGATAAAAACCAGTCCTTTTGGTCAAAGCACTAAAAGTTTATCTGTAATTTGTCTTTCCAGGCAGATCAGATTCTAAAGGATAAAGCATCAGTGGGACCGACCCAAAGGGCAACATTTTTAAAGATCAATAGTAATATCTCCACAAGAGTAAAAAGAACCTGTGGATTATTGTTATTATTCCTGATACATTTTTGTATCTGAAAGCATCCAATGAGTAATGTTAAGTAATATTGTGCTCCAAAATGTTGTTGATTATATATATACGAGCATTGGACTAGCGTGAAAGTCTTCAACCGAGTTGTTAAAATCCCTTTTGTTTTGTGTTTTGTATAATTTTTTGGCTATAGTCTTGTCCTAGTGTGAATAAAAGCTATTTGAAATAAGCTTGTTTGATACTCTGAGCTTTTTTTTTTCCTGTTTTTTTTTTTTTTTTAATAGCACGAAAAGAAGTGGAGCTTTGAACATGCCACCCTGGTTGGATCATAGGAATCTGACTGTTAAAATATAAAGGGCGGAGCATGGCGAAGCTGGAGTGCATAAAAAAGGAACCACAAATGTTAATGTAAAAGTAATGTTACATAGCAGGCAAAAACCCACACAAAGCAGAGCATTGCAGAGCTCTGGCTTTAACACCAAGCTCGTATTCTATAGTTCCTTTGGCTCATTGTCCTGAGGCGTTGCAGAACACATAATTCTCCTCCCAGTGAAACAATTTAAATAGTACATGCGCTGTTTTGAAAGCTGTAAGGCCCCTACTTTGTGGGAGATGGGGAATATCCAGCACACTGCAGCAATACTCTGGACCCCGGTATCACGCCAGCCCTGCTGCTGTAAAACTCGGAGCTGTTACACTGATACAACAGACCTGTTTTCAGAGGGGCACCCTGCAAAAGCAGTGGAGTGAGGAAGGACTGGGTTTGCTGTGAGAACTCTTTGATCACTTGCACATCGTCAAAAGTAGCTCACAGGTTTAGGTGCCTCGGATTGCTCCTGTGTGCGTAGCCTTGTGCGCCTAAACTTGAAAGCTGAGCAGGCAGACAGGCAGCTGGGAAGTACAGGCACTTGATTTGCACATGCAAATCCCTGCCTCCTGGCACCTGTCCAGAGGCGGATTAAAACCAAAGTGAAGCAAAACAGCACCCCATAATTTTAGCTTTATTTCATTCTTCAGAATAACACATCTTTTTCCTTTCAGGGGAAAAGGACCTCAGCCCCAGAAACCCATAGCTCCATTCCAATCAATAAAATATTGTTTGAAAATTCGGACATGTAACTTGTAATTTCCTTGGCATATTTCAAAGAAGTTCCATGCCCAGAGGAGCTTAATCTATCCAGCCTATCTATCTGCTGCTCTGCTTTGCTTGTTTCCTGCAATTCCAGTGTGATAAATTGCAGAGCCTTGTGATAAATTGCATTCATCATGTCTTTCTGGCTGCCTCACCTGCATTTTGTACATTAAACCTTCTCTCCTGGGACTACTTCTAACATTCCAACCTTGTGAGAGGCTCCAGCTAGACACCATTGCTGCTTTAAAATCAACCTGCCACAGGAATGACCCTGCCTTTGAGAAGCGGAGTGGGGGTTTGGCAACCTTTTGGCTAATAATGCTTCTAGGAATCTCCTCTAGGTGGGTGGGAGTGAATTCTTCCAGATTCCTTCTCTCATGCTTTTTCACTGCTTCCCCTGGAGATCCTCCTCCCAAGGAAAAATCTTTCTTTCCACTGGCAGCTTTGAAAGGAGTAGCAAGAGTTGGATGGGTCCTTGTCAGACGGGGTAAATAGTGTCATAAAAGCTGGATGGGCTTGTGTGGAGCCATTGCTCTCCTTCCTTATTTCTGCCTCTTTTCCCTGCAAAACCAGGGGAAGATGACATTAAAAGTATGGTTTCAGTATGCTATGGAGATACTTTTTTCTTTTCTGGTTTGTTTTGTTGGGTTTTTTAAAAAAAAAAACAGAAAAGGGCTTTATTTTTCCCTTTGCTATCACAAAGTGGCCCAGGTACCATACTCCTGGAGACTTGGAAAACTGAGTTTCAGGATTCTTGTTACACCCTTCTCTGGACTTGCCTATAAAAGGCAGCAGGTTTAGCAAAAACCCAGAATGAAGTTCTGTACTTTACTAGAAGCTGTGTAAGGGCATGGGTCCAGAGTTTGTGCAAACTTTACCTTATTCACTACTCTTAGCTTTTTATGCTGCTTCAGGCTGGGCTTCTCTGTCCACACACCACTGAAAAATACCCAGCCTGCTACGGCTGCCACATCAATGTCTTCATAGATTATTAATAACTAAATAGTGCATTGCTGGTAAGATCCCAAATTGCCTCTTTCATGGTATATTTCACGTACAAGCAACCTCATTTTACATCATTCAGATCATTAGAGCATTTGGATGCATTGTCCTTTAACTGGCTAATCTAATTAAATATTAGTCTGTGCTAAAATTATTGCTATCAAAACAAACTATCCATCAATCAATTAATCAAGGTAAAAGCATGCATTACAAATATTCGCGTTCCCCCAACTCAGTACAGGTTCACTTTCCATATTCACAGTACCTAATCTTAGCTGAGACAGAGTCCTAGCCTAATTACGTGCAATTGTACCAGACTCAACACAGTAACAAAGGGTATGAACATAACTGGGGTTATTTCTAATAATTTCTGCTCAACTTCTCTTGCCTTTCATTGTCTAAATTCTCCTCTCCAACTTTGGCTGTGTTGGGCAACACAACCAGTAAAGGTCTAACATTTTTCTCAGTATTTTAGATAATCTGGTCTTGAGAATCTTATTGAACCATCTATAGTTAATCTAGTATAGAGTCCATAATTAGTCTAGTCTTGTTACAATTAATGTGGCCTATGAGCAGGGAAAAATTAGGTGATTCCCTGTTCTAGCTACCAAATGCAGCAGGAAAAATAAAAACTGATTCTTAGGAAAGAAAACCAAAATTAATTCTGCAATCAATTTTTCTCATTCTCAACCGCCTCTCCTCCTCCCTTCAAAATCATCTTAGATAAATACGTATGATGTTAGCCAAAATGCAAATGTGTATTGTCTGTCACTAGATCTAATGTGTAGCAGTTCTGTCTCGGCCACCTTAGCCAGAAGGAACCAGTCTCATCTCCCTCTGAGCTACTGCCTGCAGTGGGCGTTTGGGTTTGTACTGAAAGTTGAGTATGTACTTTAGGAACAGCTGCAACAACATCTGTAAACAGTGAGAAGAACAGAAAAACTTTAGAAAGTAATATGTGGACTCCATTTATGCTTTAATATATCCAGCAACTTATTTCATGAAAAGTGTTATCACAGTGTAGTATTGCCTTGCAATGAAATCTTTGGAATTTTTATGAACATTGGATGCTGAAAAACCTCTGTCCTCATTGACCTACAATAGCTCATTTTGCCTCCTTTAGAGCCTGTATCTGCACTGGGGATGCAAAGCTAGAGTGGTATCAGATAGCTCCTCCTGAATCCTCTTTGTAATGTCAAAATTTGTGTGTACTCGTGATTGCTACTCCCCTGTAGGTGTAAGTAACTCTTTCTTTGATTACTGGTTGATGCAGGATATGGAAGGAGTGGTCCTGGTTGCAGGTCATGATTCCCCAGACTCTTATGTAGATCTTGCTGTTTCTCGGTGTTGCTGATCATGTCTGCCATGGGAATGTAAGTGGTTTATTGATTGAGTTGATAAGGTCTAAGATTTGATGGTGGCTAGCAAGTATCCAATTCTTTTTTAGGAATTAAAACTCTGACATCAGTACTACTGCACTCTCTTTCTCTTCTATTTCAGTAAAAAGCAGACTTACTCTGAATAGCAAGATGGCCCAAACTGAATTACTTTGTTAGCACTTTTTAAAACTGAGTGGATTGAAGAAATAATTTTATTTCAGTGGCATTCAATAGGACAATCCAAGATCCTTGTAAACACCCAGGGTTTCACCCTTACAACAGCCACAAAAGCAGGCTGGTTATTGTCTTTTTTCACAGATAGGATTAAAGGAGTTGTTCAAGGATCCACAAAGAGCTTGTAGCTCACAGAAGAATCTCCTGAGCTACAGTCCTAATGCCAGCACCCAGACAGTCCATGTGACTGTATTTTTTCCAGATGCCTTCACACTATAAAGTAAGTGTGTGTGTGTATTTGTGACTTTAGATGCTGAATCTGCCTCTTCTAATTTTAGCTCATTGTTTTGAGCTTGCTTGTTCTCTGGCATGTGTATTACTTACTGGAACATTGCTAAAGAACAAAAACTTTTATTTATTTTTTCAAAAAAGACTCTATGAGCATATAGAAGAGACGTGGGATTTTTATGAATCATATCCTGCAGTTTCCTTGTGTTTTTTTTTTCTTACTCGATCCCTGCTTTTCAACGACCTTCACAAAACAGAGAACTGTTTGGGTTGTGTAAAAGTCCATGCACAGGAACTAGACCTTTCCTTTACCCTACTAGATGTGTTGACTGTTGTGATTTGCATGCAGATTGCAAAGAACACAAAAATATCAATAAATACTGTGCTTGTGTAAGGGATAACAACTGAACCATTTCAGATGAAGCTTCAGGGGATTTGGAAGGAAGTTATCTCAAGACTGTCACTGCTTATAAGCATAAGTCTGTGGTTCTTACTACCAAACAAAGAACTAGCAGCCCAGTCCTTATGACCCATATTAACCTTAGGGGTTCAGTGAATGGACAAGTCAGAACAGGCATATGCTGCATGCACAAAGCCCTCACAAATGAATGTAAAGCAAAGACCTAACTCACTCTGCAAGTTGAGTCAGGAATTTTGGAAAAATCCTGCTTCTTGCTGAACAGGTGATTTCTCAACTCTGCTTCTACTTTCTGCCTACTTAGACTACCTTGAGTAGTACTAATGACTTTTCAAGACGTATTTTTCTTGATCTTCCTATATACAGTTGTCTCAGCGTCTTCTTTAATGCATGAAGGAAGCGGGGTGGTATATATCATGGGATAACCCTCGTTAAGCTGTAACATTGTAGTGCATCTTCCTCTAAGGCTCTCTCGGGAAGTCTGAGGTGTTATGGTCAAGATACATGCTCTTAACTATAGCCAACCAAGAAGCTGGAGACATGCACATTTCAAGCAACCTGCGTGGGTACTGTGCAACACATACCCACAAGATCTGTGGTGATGGGACCTTGCAGAATCCGAATAAGCTGCTGGAGAGAACCCTGTGAGAGCCCACAGAAAGTTTGAGCCCAGCCTCATACACTGTGAATCTCAGGAATGAGTGGGAAAAGATGAGAAAACTCCACAGTTGCACCTGAACATGAATCATTAACTGTGATATGGACACTGACTGAGCAGCTCAGAGGAAAGTTTAAAATGAGATCACAGCAAAAAGTGTCTGCTGAGCTCCAGTCTCATATACCCATCTTTGGTTCAAAAAGAATGAAGAAGCAATGCATGATATAGGAGGAATTATCCCAACTATGTAACATCTATCACCTCCTCATGTTATGTACATGTCTTTATGAAAGGAATTTTAAGGACAGTGTGAACTATGTCTAGAAATTGAAAGGAAAATACACTCCAGGGAGAGACTAAACTGTATGCTGTGGAATTCCATAATTGAATTCACAAGTGGCACAACCTTTGCTAAAGGGGGTGTGCTAAGTCACAGGAACATGTCAGAGGGGAACAGGCACATTGATTGCAGTGGATCTCCCATTTCTTCTCCATACAGTAATAACCACATAAATTCTCCCTAGCAGCATGTTAATGCTGAGCTTCCCACCAGCATCCTGTGAGAGTTATTGTATGTGGAGGCAGGCAATCCCATAGGTGATGAAGCTGGAGTGGCCGCGACGCTGGCAGGAGTGCTGGCAGCAGCACGTCTGTTTGCTTTGCAGGCTTTTAGATCAAATTTAATGTGTACATGAGGGATACTAGACTGACTGCTCAAGAAACCTACTGTGAAATTTGAGACACATGCAGTATGTTTTCTGCTGTTATGATATATTTCCTCAGGCTTCTGCTTTCTGTTTTATCTGTATCTATCTAGCAGTGTTCCTGCTCACTGCAGGGGGGTTGGACTAGATGACCTCTAGGGGTCCCTTCCAACCCAAAACATTCTATGATTCTATGATCTGTGGCTTATAGCAGGAACAAACCAGTGTGAGGTCTGGTGAGTGCCCACATAATCACAGAAATCCAAAATACTTTTTTACAATAGGTATAAAGGCATTAGACTGAATTCACAATCCTAAAAATGTAACTAAAGATGATGGTGGTGCAGTTGATATGCCAGAAGTACAGGATGTCATCCGAAGAGACCTGGACAAGCTGGAGGGGTGGGCCAGTGTGAACCTGATAAGGTCCAGCAAGGCCAAGTGTTGGGTCCTACACCTGGATGGGCGAAATCCCCAGTATCAGTACAGGCTGGGGGTTGAAGAGATTGAGAGCAGCCCTGCTGAGAGGAACTTGGGAGTACTGGTGGATGAAAAGCTGGACATGAGACAACAATCACAGAATCATAGAACCATAGAATGTTTTGGGTTGGAAGGGACCCCTAGAGGTCATCTAGTCCAACCCCCCTGCAGTGAGCAGGGACACCACTAACTAGATCAGGTTGCTCAGAGCCCCGTCCAACCTGGCCTTGAATGTTTCCAGGGATGGGGCCTCCACTACCTCTCTGGTCAACCCGTTCCAGTGTTTTGCTACCCTCATTGTAAAGAATTTCTTCCTTATATCCAGTCTAACCCTACCCTGTTTTAGTTTAAAACCATTACCCCTTGTCCTGTCACAGCTGTCCCTACTAAAAAGATTTTCCCTGTCTTTCCTATAGGGTTCCTTTAAGTACTAAAAGACAATGTGTGCTGGCAGCCCAGAAAGCCAGCCATACCCTGGGCTGCATCAAAAGCACATGGCCAGCAGGTCGAAGGAGGTGATTCTGCCCCTCTACTCTGCTCTGATGAAACCTCACCTGGAGCACTCCATCCAGATCTGGAGCCCTCAGCACAAGAAGGACATGGAACTGTTGGAGTGGGTCCAGAGGAGGGCTACAAAAATGATCCAAGGGCTGGAGCACCTCTCCTACGAGGACAGGCTGAGAGAGTTGGGGTTTTCAGCCTCGAGAAGAGAAGGCTCCAGGGAGACCTTCTTGCAGCCTTTCAGTACTTAAAGGTGGCCTACAGGAAAGATGGGGAAAATCTTTTTAGTAGGGCCAGCTGTGTCAGGACAAGGGGTAATGGTTTTAAGCTAAACCAGGGTAGGTTTAGACTGGATATAAGGAGGAAATTCTTTACAACAAGGGTGGTGAAACACTGGAATAGGTTGCCCAGAGATGTGGTGGAAGCCCCATCCCTGGAAACATTCAAGGCCAGGTTAGACAGGGCTCTGAGCAACCTGATCTAGTTAGTGGTGTCCCTGGTCACTGCAGGAGGCCAACTTTAGTTGACCTCTAAAGGTTCCTTCCAACCCAAAACATTCTATGATTCCTTGATTCTTTGATTGGTGAGGAATGCTACCTGTAAAAACAGCCTCAGACCATTATTAAAATCAAGGATCAGTATGTCCTATTGCTGGTGCTGAGACACAAAAATTCTGTGATGAACATTTCTCTGTTCCTTAATTCACCAGTCACAAACAATAGTAATAATTACCTTGTTTCTAAACATGTTGTGAAGCAAAGAAAGCCTCTGTGAAGTGAATTGAGGACACCAGACAAAAGACACTGAATTCTGTTGAAAAATACAGGTTTTTTATAACTGCAACACTGCCTTCTTTAAAATAATAAATTAACTATATTATAAGCATTTACAGCATTTTCTTTAAGATCATGCTTTTAGATGATGTCATATCTGGTGACAAAACATCAGTGCTAGACTTTCAAAGGTCTGGTTTCTTCAATCCAGTGGGCAAGGTCCTCTGGCATTCCCAGAGCTGCTGCTGGGCTGCTTCCTAGTCCTGTGAGCATCGGGCTCCTCTCCTGCCCGAGCTTTGTTACCATCCTCAGGGTAGGTATTTTCAGAGGATGTCACCTTGCTCGTGCCCCACCAAGGTGGGGCTTTTGTGACAGGGCACCTTCCCTCCCCTCTGCACCCATGGTTTGAGCATTCCACCATTTTTCTGAGAAGACGTGCCATTGGCAATTTTAGACATGTTCATCTCCAGTCTGCCTGATCTGGACACATGGCTATTCTCCTGCCCAGTCACTCCCATTCTTGCGGAAAGCCCGAGTCTCCAGGATATTGAGCAGAGTTGGGCAGACTTCAGGAGACAGGAGAAGCCAGCTTTTCAAACGCAGCTTTCATTCTTCTTCAGAACAAATCTCTTTATCTTTTCTTGTTCAGTCCCATGAGATGAAAATCTTGGGGAAGCGGGACAGAGGGAAATATTCGGCCTTTTTTTGTTGTTATTGTTGTGTCTTGGAAACATGGCCATGCGGTTATTCCCAGGATGAAATATATTCCCCAGTACCCTGTCAGCTGCTGTGGCTGATAGTCCTGTCAGCTTCACAGCTGCTGTTAATAGCAGCTTGCTGTGGGACTGCACCCCAACCTCGCTAAGCTATACAGTCATGCCTGCTATCTCCCTCACTCTCCCAATGGATATTTAATTAGCATGTATTTAACTAACACATCAGTCAGAGCTGCTTTCAGTGCCCCCAGTTCTAGTTCCTTCACGCCTGCTTTGAGTTGTCATCCCCCTCTGGGCAAGGACCGAATCTGTGTCTTTCTCAAAACCTTGCTGATCTAAACATGGGAGAAAAGGCAGAAGCACGTCACTCCAGCTGGTTTTGTTCATGGCCTAAGCTTGGAGGTGTGCTTGGAGAAAATCTGGCAGAATGGACTCTGTGGATGGCACAGATTTGGGTCAGTTGCCTAGGGCTGTGGCTCCTAAACAACGGTGTTGCTCGAGACTGGTATGCCAAAAGTCAGAGGCAGTTTTGAGGAAATGGACTCAAGTTTTCCTCCTGAATTTCAGCAGCAAGGTCTACCGCTAAAATAAGGCAAGCACAAATATTTATGCAAACTAGATTTTGGCCTAATTGGAATTCAAATCCAAATTCAGAGCTACATTAGACTGTTACGTATTTCTAACAATTCTAACATGCAAGGGAGGTGAACTGCCCCTAGGACCAAATGGTTACCACCGTTCCCACGTTCTCTTTTCTTTTCCGATATATCTTCAAATGTATTTTATAAAGCAGCCAGGTGTGGAGCAGCCAGGGAGGAGCAGGGGAGTTCTATGTGAAGATGTGCATAACCACCTTCTGGGCAGGCTGCAACTCACAAAGTGTGAGCAACAGCCAGCTGGACATAGCGCCCTGGCTTCTGAGGTAAAGGCAACTCCAGCTGGTATCTTCCATGAACTGGACACCCAGGAAGGCCAGAGACAAATATATCCTGTGCTGTGGATCAAAATAGCAACAGGTGGTATTCCTGATGGTGTTTCGGTTAGCTCTTAGAAGGCTAAAGATATTCATTCCTTCCCCTGGGCCAAATAATAAAATGTGAGGAAAAGTCCTCACTGCCTGTTGTAGAGTTGGTTTGTTTTGTCTGCAGAATTATTCTCTATCTTATATCTCTATCAATTATCTCTATCCCTGCTACAGCATCTGCTTCCCCCTTATCTCACACGTTTTCTGTGTAACTTATAGCCCAATTGAATATACTAAATATAAAGTTGCATTAGCTGCATATGTCCTGAGAGGGCAAGTTTGCAAAGAGAAGTTCATAAAGGCAACAGAAGATACAATTTAACAGTCATGTTCCTCTTAACAATTGATCTAGGTTAAGAATAAGAACAAAGTACACTGACTGAAACTTCTCCTTCCAGCTATAGCTTTTATTCCCATTTGATTTCATTTATTTTTCTACCATAACCTTTGCCTCATCTGAATTATTGTTTCCCACAATCAAATATGTTAGCTTAATGGTAAAGATTTCCAGAAGGACTTTCTTCCCTCTGCTACTTTGGGAAAGGCTCTGCATGTAAACTGCTATATGACTGCATGCAAAGTACGCACACTAAACATGATACGTTTATTTTATCATTTGTAGCTAAAGAGATGTAATTATTTAAGTGGGTGTAATTTAATGTTATGGCATCCCTCAAATTGCAGTACTGAAATTACTTTAATCTATACTTTGGCTGGGGAAATGCATAAGAAATTTAAAAGCTCACAAAAAAAAAAAACCCAAACCCAGAAAGGATCCGCTTCTCTGGGTTGTACAGAAGTCCTCGTGACATCTTTTCAGGAAGTGGTAGCACAAGTTCCACTTCTTCAAGAGCTTTGTTATCTATCGAACTTTTTATGGGCTCTTTATCATGTCATAACTTAGGGTGGTTTGCCACTAGGCTGCTTATGTGTCAAACTTGGAATAGGGGCTCCAGGCAAGCTACATCACATACTGTGCCTTCTACTGCCTGTGCAAAGAGAGAGGGGCTAAGCTGTCTGTCCTTTCAGGGACACAGAGTGCTGAATTTTTGCTGCTTTTAACCGTAACAGAAGTCTCTTAATTAGAAGTCGTGAACCTGTTCCCATTGTTTACATTCATCTTTCAAATCCAGCAGCAACAACAAAGCAGCAAGAGTTGTGTGAAAAGAACAACAACAAACCACTGCATTCAGGCTCTTAAATATTATATATTTTGCAGCAAAACCCTCTCTAGATTCACCTCTGTGCCTTCTAGCAACCAGTACTCTCTGTGAAAAGCAGTCTGAGTTCCGTCAAGAGTGGCTTCATTAAGAATCTGTGCTTTATAAACTGGGTGTGGTATCCTGTTTCTTCTAATGACTTAAGCACATTTTGAGCTAAGTAGACTAGCTGTCTAATGTATTTGCGAGAATGGAAATACCAAAGTCAGCTCTTATTATTACCGGAATCTCTTCTATGAGAAGCCATCACAAACAGAAGTTTTTCATATCTGGATTTAAATAAATTTAGCTCTTTAGCAATTCTGTAATGACCACGGACTACCTCCTGTTCCCACTGAAGTCAGTGGGAATGCTGCCATTGACTTCAATGAGCTTAGGATTTGGTTTCCTTTCATCAAAGATTGCTCTAAATGTAGAGCCCTGCAGCTTCAGTTAGGTATATGCCTCCATCCCAGTTTAGCATGAAGTTAAAAGGACTTCTTGCTATAAACTAAAGCATTTGACTTCCTTTTAGAGCCACCTCCTGCTACCACCCATTGAGACTAGGAGACCTGCCCTGGTTTTTTGGGTTTATGAATATGTTTCTCTTTCCACTGTGGATGACTATGTTAGCTGCTCCAAAGTTATTCCTCCAACAACCCAGAACCTCTGTGGGAACAGAGGTGGAGTGGTTTAATCTTGGTCTGTCATCCTGCCTCTAGAAGAACCATGAGGGGGAAGTTACATTTTCTCTCTAGATACCTGGCACCAATAATAGCTAATGCAAAGAGGGGCTTAAAGCCATAAGCAGACCCTGAGAATAGAAGTTGAAGAGCTCATCTGTGCGTATTTTACCTACAAAACCAACCTGCTGGTAAAAAAAACTCCTGTCAACTTAAACAGTCCTGGGACAGGAGTTATTTTTTCTTACTTTTATTCTGCTTTAATATACACCAGAAAAGAAGAGACAATCAAACATTTGCTTGGGCAGTGACACAGCAGTTAAAAGACCCTGACTCCAAAATCTCTGTTTCTATCAGGGCAGGACTCCCACCATTTCTGTAAGTGCGGAAGGTACTCATTAGTCTATGTCCCAGCCCATAGCTTGTTCCAAGTTTGGATAGGGAGATAGATCCTTAAAGAGCTCTGTTTATTCAGTTAATGCCAAGGAGGAAAGAGAGTTGCCTCAAAGCCAGTGAAAAATAGGGTGAGCAATAATAGGACAGAGGAAGAAAGCAGCTGTGCAAACTGATCTTCAGAATGGTGTGTGGCACCACACAGACAAGGTAAGCCAACACGCAGAGCAGAATGACAGAATGAAAGCCTCTGGAAAAGGGTCTGATTCAAACTGCTGCCTTCTGCAGTACCGGTAGAGCACAGCATCCCATTCTCTCTGCATGCATGCCATTCTTGAGTGCTTTTACTATGATCAACAGAAAACCCTTAGCTCTTGTATGAGATTTAGGAGGTTCCTACCCAAACAGCTCCATTGCATTCCATAGGGTAGCTTGCATGAAAATAGCTTTTGAAAGGAGAAAAGTTTCAGTTAGAATTAATGT
Source organism: Gorsachius magnificus (assembly GCA_034008185.1). NCBI lineage: Eukaryota > Metazoa > Chordata > Aves > Pelecaniformes > Ardeidae > Gorsachius > Gorsachius magnificus. The sequence goes on along the minus strand of CM067082.1, from coordinate 125,415,094 downwards.
TCATGAGTTTCAGCTAGAATTAATGTTCATGTATGCAGTATGTCAGAAACCTGACCAAAGCCTACTGGAATAGAAATTATTCTCTATTTATTACAGTCAGCTGTGAGTAAGACCTCCAGAGGACTCAGACTTTAAATGTCCAAACTCTGAGGATGTCTATCTCTCCCACAGGGATTTATTATTGAAATAGAAACCCACTACTGAAGACAGCTATCCCTGACATATTAATAAGTTTGACTTATTTCCAAAGGTGTTTGATTTGCTGTTTGTATCTGTGTCTGTAATAAGTGAGTGGGTTTAATGTGTGTAGGAGAGGAGTAGTGGCTCTTAGCACGTGAAACATGAGTCTCCATGGGAATGTAACAAACCTGGCTGAACAACAGCGCTGCTTGCATTTCTATATATGTATCTGTCTCTTGCTCCATTTCTGTCATCCTATCACTTGGATTATACATTCAGTTGCACTATTAGCATCATTATTGGCTCACTTTTCTGTCTGCTTTTTTCATCTGATCTAATTAGAGTATGCCCTCCATCATAAAATATTCCCATATAAGCTAGATTTGTGCTTTTGCTTGTTTGTATCTCTGTGCATCATTTTGCCCCAAAATGTATTTTGCAGCAATTTATTGCAATAAATCTGAAGAGCAGACTTCAGCCATTTTACATTTGGTCAAATGTTATTTCTCAACTGAGATTGCTTTGAAATTGTTTTGAAAATGTAAAATAAAGATGGGAATGTAAAGTGTACTGTGAAGTCAGAGGGAGAGTTCAGGGACAGTAGAATGGCAACTCACAGAGATGTTCTGGAAAATGTTCTGTGCTCTAAAAGACAGATTATTGTCTTTGTCCTTTCTGGTTTTTGAATCAGTTTATATTGTTCTGCAGGGACACGGTCATTGCTCGTTGGTTTTGAAGCACAGTTTTACTTAGATGTTTATTACTGTCACTTGTGGCGGATGCACCTATAAGTTACAGAGCAGCACTCTCCACTCCTTTGAGCACTGTTTAAAATGTTGTTCATGGTGCTCAGCACAGAACAGAATGCAGCCCTATAGGGGTTTTTTGCCAAAGGCTAGATTGTGACCACTTCATTCCTGCCAGGGAGTAGCTTCTCAAATGAAAAATGTCATTGAAGAGAGCAAGACTGTGAGTAATTTACTTGTGTGAGTAATTTATTGCAACATTATTTGTTCTGAATTGGCTTTTCTCCTACATATGATCCATGTGCAAGAAAAAAGAGCGTTAGTTTTCACATTAAAACACTGAACCTGCAAGGGGTAATGAGGTGTGTGGAAGGGTTTCCAATCACTTGTGAACTAACCTGGAAATTCCCAAGCTGCAGAGATCTTCCCAGAATGCTACTTCTACAAAATCATTTCTTCCTCAGAGTACAGGACTGTCAAGAGCATGATTGACAAAAAATAACTTCAGTCATTAAAGTAAGCAGCTAAGCCACCAAGTACTGACAGAGCATGAGCTTGTTGAGTCAGAAGATGCTACTTTAATGAAGTCATTTTTAAAAGCAGAATTGTATTTTAAGATAAATTAGATTAGATGCATATCTGCCAAACTACCATGGCTGTATTTAGGCTAGCTACCCATCCAAATGCCAAATTATATGAGCATAGAGTACTATAATGCTCCATATATGTCTATCTCTAGCTCTGTACATACCACAGCTATGAATATATGTACCATCATGGAATCGAAACAATAGGGGAGCTGATTCTTAGCTGTATATAGTATTTTAGCTCCATTGAATGTAAAGTCTGATAATGATTTTCCTCCAGAGAAAATCCTGGCCTCCCTGAAGTTAGACGAGTAATTGTATGCACCAGCCCTGGGAGGGTCCAGCCACAGTCTTGGGATGTGCAGCTAAATGCAGCAAGCTTCAGCTGATGGGTGATCGTGATGTGTCTAGACCATGAAGAGATTTCTTTGCTCAAATGCTCCCAGCTGTTTAGCAACTCACCAAGCACACATGAGGCCATTCAGAGGCCTCACGAGCAGGCAGGTGTGAAGAATGGCCATCTTAGGGTCCCGGTGGAATTTTCAGCAAATAGGCATCAGCACAGAGGCCGTGACTTCACACTTCAGCATTTCAGTTTTTAATCCAGTCTCTAATCCATTTATTCTATGAAGTGAAACATTCCAAAATTACAAAGGGATTTATGTTCCTTGAACATGTGCGAGCTGGCTGGAAAGACTTGTGAATTCTTCATACCTTTTCCTATAGCTAACTTTTGGTCCATCTTCACAGCAGAGTTGACTAACCTGCATTTCACACACCTTTTTAAAACTTTCCGTTTCAGGCTACTTTTGATATAAGTGACACCCAATGAGAATGGGGGTTTTTTAGAAGTAAATTGCCATAGAAATATCAAAACTGAGAACAACTACAGGGGGAAAACACTCTTAAATGTGTGCCAAACACTAACTCACGGAAGCTGACCAAGTTCTCATAAATGACTGTTGACCCTGGCAACAGGGTGGTGATTTTTCTCACTGCTAACATTAATGAAAATTCTGTAAAGTAACAATAATAATTAAATAAATACAGAGGCAATGGTGTTAACAAGGTTAGGTAGTGGTAGCCATTGTGACCATGCTTATTGCGTTACATGGGTTTAGCCAAGAAAAACCTTATCTTATGAAAACAATAGTTCCCAAAATGCACTCCTTTTAAAGAAATTAATTCACTTCAACATGGGTTTCCAAAATAAACATAATACAATATTTAAATTTACTTATGCAAATCTGTCAGAACACTCTAGCCAAGCAATAACCCAGATCAAGATAACCTTAGTTAGTATATTACCTCTTAGCTGAAGCTGCTGCTAGTCCCACTTCTGGTATGTCTTCATATGTTAGTACAACGTGGTTTAGCTCTCTCTAAGTTCTCTTTTTTTCAGTAGAGCTGGAAAGAATGTTTTTCACCAAATGGAGTACATTCCACAAGTGATGGTTTTCCGTTGGAGTTATGAATTTTGAAAAGGATCACTACCTCCCGTTGAATAGGCCCGAGAATTTATGTACTTTCTTTGGCCAACATTTGAATCTGTCTTTGAAGCCAGATATGAGAAACAAAACATGCTGGAAGATTTTCTTTCTTTTCTTGGTTTCTTAGCCTATGCATATACTGCACAGAGGAAAATATATACAATTTGTTCATTTGACAGCTTCCATCCTTTTAGATGTCTTTCCTGACCTCTCTTCACTATCTACTCCCTTCATGCACCTTCTAAGCAGCTTGGGATGTGCTCCATGCAGTAAAAGGAAGAAATGGATTTTACATGATACAGAGAAATGGTCCAGGTTCTTTTTCATCTGAATCACATGAAAACCCAAAAGCCAAAACCACTTCTTTCGCCATCAGCCTCCAACCTCCCCCAACCCTTCTGAAAATACTAAAACATTGTTACTGTGAGGTTAAACATTGACACAGACATCTCAAATTTTTGGACTCCCTTTGGTACAGGAAAAAAAAAGGTCAATTGATTCTTTGATTTCTTCTCCAATCAAAGTTTAGTTCCAAATGCAAGTTAAAGAGCTTTAGAGAAACTCTATCCTATATCTTACCAGAAAGACCCTTGCTTACTGCAGAAGCTGGAACAATCTTTCCTCCTGATACTTTTACTTCACTGTAGCAGAAGTTGCCTTAATTTAGTCATTCTGATGCTCTCTGTATTTTTAGAAGAATCCCTGGAGGTCCCTCAATCCCTTCAAAAGAAAAAAAAGAACAAACTAAAAGTAGCCTTTAATCTTTTAAAAGATTAAACTTAAATTAAAAAAAATTAAACTAGTTTCAAAGTCAGACACAATGTCTTGAGTCCATTTCATGAGTTATATTCATTATATAAGACACCTAGAAACACAATGAGTAGCTGATGAAGTCTGTAGTTTCGATATTATATCTATCCCACTTACACAAATCTGGTTTATGTATTTCCTCTGTGTTTTCTTGTATGAAAAGTACTCTTTTTTTGCTAGGACATTGTAGCTGACAAGCAATCAGAACTGGCGTGAGAATTTGTAGAAGTCATTAAGGTATCTGTGAGATGGTCTCAGCCAACCCAGCGGAAGAGCTTCAAAACTGGTATTTAAAGTTTTTCCAGATTAGAAATATCCCAGGGGGAAATAGTATGATCTGCTCTTCCTCAAGGATACCTCATCTATTGAAGATGCTCGATGGGTTAGTGAGCAGGGTTACAACTGCAGCTTTGGGACCTAGAAAGGTGATTGTGTTAAAAGTTAAAGTGCAGAAGGAAGCAAAATATACTAGGTTATTAGAGCTAGAGCTGGGATGGTTCTGGTTCACATCAGAGAAAACCCCCTGGGAAGGAACTATGCCCAGCAAACCTTCAGGCTGGTCCAAGAAAACTTCATTTCTACAAAGAGTTCAATGCATTCAAATTCTTTCCCATGCAAGCAGTGGATCAAAGCTTTTGCTGCTCTGCCGCACAACACAGAGTCACCAGGCTCATGACACAGGCCAAATGAAAGCAATTTTGGGTGGGATCTCACAGGAGGTCACACCCCTTGGCTAGTTAGAAAAGCATTGGCTTCTTCAGCAGTACTGTGGAAAGAAATCCTGTGAGAAGTTTGCAACCCTCTTAAGCATACGTATGGCTAGCTCACATTTAGGTATTAGATGCTGGTGGGTGCTTCACCACGCTATCCCTATGATGGAATACAGCTGGAACTCGGCTGTAGCACCATCTTTTTGTGCTTCAGGCTACAATCCCTCACATCAGTTACGTGATGCAGAGATGGAGGGGGATCAGCAGCAGTAATGATGCTCCTATCCAACTTCACCATCAGGACTCATCGTGGCTTGTCCTGTATTCCCAGCTCAGTGCATGGGCACCTCACATGTTGGGGTGAGAGACATTCAGTTGTTCAGAAGTACAGTTGTCCTTCATTACTGGATGCCCTACTGGACACCCTCCCAGGGTGAGACCATGACCTTTCCTTAGCTGATCTGCCTTAAAGCCACTAAGCTTCTTTTGGTAAATAGCTGGAATGTGACTTCCAAGTCAAAGGAAATTGCAGCCTTCTACTCTGGGTATGTATTTACAGTAGTGAGAGGAGATTAAAGCACTGGCAACAGCTCTGAGCAGACCAAGGAGATGGGCACTTGAGAAGGGTCAGAGATGGAGTGAAGAGATGAGAACTTTAAAGAAAGGAACAGTTTTAATCAGAATTTCCACTGTCTGAAAATAAACAGAAAATGTTTCCTCACTGCATCTTCATTTGATAGGGAAACATTAAGATTTACTAACTAATAATCCTACAAGACAGTGATCAATAAAATAATATGATAAAAAGAATGTAAAATTTTATTATTCTTCAGCTGGATAAAGCTTTTCCAGTCAGGGCTATAGGGATATAAGCTGTCAAGTAAAATGATTCATCTTCAACACCTGTTTCATTTGAGGGATTCCTTTGCCTAAAGTGAGTCTCCAGAATGTTTCTAGCATCTCTAATATCAAGGGGGGAAGGAAGGTTATTGCAACCTCCAAATTTAGCCGGATGCATGAGTGAGGTTGCTGCAGCAACCTCCAATAAAAGTGGACCCCAGAGTCAGAGATGTACTTTTGTTAGCTGGCAAAGAGCTGGGAAAAATGTAAATCTGCCTTTCTGTATAAGCTTGCATTTCCCTTTTTTTCTGTTTATTGCATTCATAATGTTTTCTGTCACCACTTTAGCTGAAAATAATATTTAAAAGGCTTTTCTCAGTTTCATCTGCAGTAGATTTATGTATAATATCACAGCTGACCACCAGTGATACCCTAGATTTGGAAGATAAATGTTTCAAGTGAACTCCTCAGTGCATGCTCGGCTTTTTCCTCTCTCTCCAAGAAATTTTCCATACCACAAAGAAAACAATGCAGAACATTGACTAGGGATATTACAGCAGTGCTCCAGTTAAGGAATTATTTCTATTTTTCTTAGAGTTTTAACATCCAACTCTGATCACTGTGAAATCTAGTGTGAACTCAAAGAGTGGTAAAATGGAGTGTGAAGACGTTTAAAGAAATGAATTAGCAACAGGAAGCTCTTATGCTAAATTACCTTTTAATTTCTTCTCAGGCTAAGGTGAGTGAGAGAAGACAGTCACACTGACTACCCTGAAAACAGATGAGGGAAGGGAAGGGGAAGGGATCCCACTACAATGAATAGACTCTTTCATGTCTTTGTAAGCTGGGGTTTTTTTATTATTGAAAGGGTGATTCTTCTGCATCTTCTAAATTAAGTATCTTTAGGAAGGTTTCTTTGATATCCAAAGATATCCAAGATACCTACAGAGGTTTAGAATAGGTTTAATAATCAAATGTGGCAGAATTTAAGACACAGTAATGCAAATACAACTTTTCACGAAAACATTCCCAAAACCAAGTGAAACCAAACCAAACAAAAATAAGGAAAGTCAAGAAATCTCATTCCTTTCTTGAGGTTTCTTTTGTATAGATTCAGGCAACTAAATAGTGGCTCTGCAGAGATTCCAAGGCTTTACCCTAGCTTGTGCTACCCTTTGGAGAAATATCACTGAACCCAGGATTCTAGAAAAAGTTCTAAGAAAGACAGAAATCTAATACTTGGCATCTTGGGATGTTGAACCCTTTCCCATGCATGCTAGAGAAAAAGAGGTACCACATCTTTCTAGTCTTTTCAGCAGTTCCTTCTACCACTTTAAAATGCACCCAGCCCTCTGCCCTGGCCCTAGCATACCCAGAATTTCTTTCTTCTTCTATAGGCAGTGAAAAGCCAATGCTGGTGTCACATATTGGCCACCAATACAAAGGATGGCTGTTGCATACCTAAAGAGCATCTGCATGCAAGAAGTTGCATCCAAACCACCTTTTTCAAATTGGGGCCAAGGTTGCACCAACTTGTCTCCAGAGAGGGGGTGTCTCAAGTGCCTCATTCAGCTGCGTTTTACTTCTTTCTCTGCCACAGATTTTCTACTGTCTTTAGGCAGGTATCTTATGGTTAAATCTTTAAAGCCAGGTCACTACTTTTACCTGCAGATGAAAGAATCTGAATGTGGTAGACATGTACTCAGTTTGGGTGTTTTATGGATCTTCCTAGGCATTTCTACCTCTTTTGATGCCTAATACCTCTTGTGATTCAATGTCGCATAAGGAAAACCAGGCAGCAAAACTACAAAGGATTTGGGATGCTCACCAATAACAGAAGCAGGATAGATAGACTGTTCATAACTAGTCTGCTTTAGGTGACATTCAGTTCAGATGAAACAAATAAACTTTTTCATCACAACAGAAAGATAGTGATAGAGTTCAAGTTTAAAAAATTTAGTAACAGTTAAAAAGAAAATGGTGTTGTTCTTGGAAAGAAGAAACAAAATGTTTAACTAAAAATTGGAAAAAACTTCTAAGCACAATCAAAGGTGGATAAAATTTCAAATGTATCCAATCTCAAAATCAAATGTATGTGTGAAGGGTGGGAGCCAAGCACACATTAGGGGTGGCAACATTTAAAATTGCAAAAAAATAAGATAATAAAACAATCAAGATCTTTTTCTCCTTCTGCACTGCCCAATAGGAAGCAAAATTACATTCCCTTTTCCTTAAGCTGTTACATGTACAGACACACATGCACACCCACGTACACGTCAGTTCTGATGTGAAACATGCCATTCTGTCGGTTCACAAGTTCTCACCACTGATCAGTCCTGAAATCTCAAATAAATTCACATTTGCATTTATTTCCAAGAAAATGGTTGGTTTGCCCTAGCTTTCAAGAACAGGGCTTAATATGAAGTTAGCATCATTCACAGATCAGCTCCTCCTTCCTGTGATGGCAATGGGAATATATCCAGTGCCGGTGCGTAGATGTGATGTGCCTTCTATAACCTATTGAAGCAGAGGCTGGAAGTGAAACTGTAGTCAAGTGTGCTACTCCAGCTGTTCCTGAGCCTATGCCCAGTTTCTCTTCCTCCCCTTCCCCAGAGGTTATAGCTCCCTAAAATCTACCTCCATGACTGTGTATACAGACTTCCTGATGTAGCTGTAAAAAAAATATTGATTCATTTGGACACTGTTGATCCATTAATTTTTTAAACCCCAGTCATTTTTTCACATCCTCCAGGCACAATGAGAGAGTAAAAAGCAAAGGAGAATAGGATACGGACTGAGGGAATTGGCAAAGATGAACAGAAAGAGGTAGTCTGTGACCAAGCCAGAGCTGCCTACCTGACTGCCCCAAAATGCCCATATCAAACATAATAAAGTAAAGCCAAGAAGAACCCCAAGCTGAGCTAAAGATTTAAACTACTGGAAAACTGGAAAATCTCTCCACACCAGGCTTCTCATTCTTAAATGGCAAAGGGATGTATAGTCATCCTAAAAAATTATTATATACAGGTTCTGCAAAAGCAGAGCCGTTGTTATCCCCACAGCTAGAGCGAATTATTCATTGCTAGGAGGGAGTCCTGGAACTGCTTTTAAGAAGCTGTCCCCTTTATGCCAAAACTCAGTGTGGCCAATCTCATTTAGGGATGGAAAACAAGAGCCAGGCTAGCAGGGGAGGTTCGTTCCACCTCTATTTCTCTTTCTCTCAAGAAGAGGGAGAAGTGGCAAATTAAGTTTGTGGTGTTTTCAGGCAGTGATTATTTGTCCTCCCATGCATATTCCACTGTAAGGAGTTTTAAACAGTGTAAGTGCACTAAAAAGCAAAGAACTAGTGCAGAAAGCAACGGTGAAAGCGTGTCTCTTTCAGGTAACTCACTAAATCATAGCAATTGGCTGTTCTAGCAGATTTCAGGGAATGATGTGCTTCAGACCGGGCTTCTTAGATGGACAGTTTCCTTTACAAACTTTATTTCAGTGCCCAGTAGAAGGAAGAGTGCTTTAGGAAAGATATCCCTCTCTTCTGTTCGTTTTCAGGATGGTGGAAGCTGCCTCCCTACCCCCTGAAGGATGGACCTCAAAGCACAAGTTCCCAAACTGGCATGAGTGATATCCAAGGGTAAAAAAAAGATGGGAGAACTCATCAATAATATTTCCTTGCACTAGAATATTCATCAGTGCTTCATGCCATCCAAACTCTGCCAGCTGTGGGAGTCAATGGGAGTCCTACTAGTGACTCCCATTAGCTCAGGATTTCAGCCATAGGCTGCACAACTGGAGATGTCGAGTAAAAAGAAGGGAAAATAGAACCACGTAGTCACAAAGGTTTACTTTGAGCATTAGGCACAACTGTTATTTCCAGATGCACTTCAACAAAAACAGCATTAGGTGGCTAATTTCCAACAACCAAACTTGAAAAAGGCATGTTGGAGATGGGGTTTGGAAGAAAGGAGAGAATTACCTTCCAGGAAAGTTAAGAGAAAGTACTTGGAGAAGGGACTTCAGGGAGGAGCGTACAAAGCTATTTGCAAATGAGTGGCACTAACAGAGGCCAAGGTTATAACTGCAGGCTGTTTCTGTGTCTGTGTGGATGTAGGATGAGTAGTCTTTCTAAGAAACATTTCTCTTCTAATGTGCACGTTAACCAAGGGATATTTTCAGAGAGCATCAGTTCTCACCTCCTTGTTGTATTGCTGTTCCACTTGTCACTTAAACAGGGGTAGAGATGGTGCTCTGCCAAGGCCATGCATTCCTTCAGAGGTTCCACCTCCACATCTGTTGCCCTGCTTAAATCTATCAGGTAAATTATTGGCTGAGGTTCAACAGAGTCTCTAAGTTTCCCCAATGAACTCATCAATTAGCAGCTGGTGACCTTAATGTGTCTTGTGGATAAAAAGCTCCAAATCTTTTTCTGATCTGAGAAAAATGGGGGGGGGGTACCCACATGAAACAATGTTAATAATCTTTCAGCTGTGAGTAACCATACATTTGCAGAGCACTGTGAACATGAGCCTTTTACAATTATATACAGTTATTACATATAACTAGTGCAAGTTTCTTTATGCTAATGCATCAGCCAATTAGTTGACATCCACAATTAATTCCCCTTTCTCACCTAGTTAGCATTGAATGAGGTTGGTGCGTACTTGAATTCTCATGTGATTCTTGATTGCATTGTAGAATATGATCAAAAGGCTCTGTTTGAATGTGAATGATTGTGTTGCTTGCTGTACTTGATGGCAATTTACTTAAATATGATACTCTGCAGGAGAACTTGTTCAAAGTAAAGTCACAACAAGCAGTTTATAGTTTCCATGCGTGGTATTTAGGATTATTGCCTCTTGAAAGCCTTAAAAAAACCCAAACCAGCAGAAGATAATGTCAAGAGGAAGAGTTAAAGCACTGGTGTGATGATACTCTCCATTAACAGTGTGTGGCAAAATGTGTAAGCCTCAAATTAATCATGTGAATACCCTTACCCTAATAGTGAGCAGCCTCCTAGTCTGAGAGAGCACAGAGGTAATGTCAGCGATAGCATAAGGTATTACAAATTCTTCCAGCCTGGCTACATTCCATGCACCAATCTCATCTGATCTCAGCAACTAAATCCTTTCAGCCCTGGTGACTTCCATGTCAAACGTCTGGCAAATTTACACTATTATGGTGAAAAAGCTTCATGCAACTCGATTGTCACAGATAGGCTGCTGAAGCATAATGACAAACATACTATAGAAGATAAATGCTGTAAAATAATGGAATTTTTGTTAGTAATTGTCAGCTCTCTACTAATTCTCCCACACTTCTCACTTCATTAATACAATCATCCTTCACTGCAAATTAGGCCACGGGTAGAATATTGGAGATATAACAGTCCACTGGTCTAGACTGTCTTCACAGCATAACTTTTGCCCCTGACTTAGCTGGTTATAGGCCTAAATAGGGACATCTGTCATTTAATGGCTTTTGTTGATACTAAAAAAGAAGTCAGTGCGTCTCAATTAGTTTCACAGTAACATTTCCTTCCCTACATCAGTATTTCTTAGGGGCAGCTTTCCATCTAGCTGAGACTTTGCTCTCAGGTAGCAACACAGAAAGGGAAAGGTGGCTACAGTTCAGTACCTGCTCAAGACTCTCAGGACCACCTCATCATCTTAGGATGAACCTGCCCAGTTCACTGAACCATCCAGTGAAGTGGTGGGTTTAATCTCAAAAAAAGGATTATGAGCAGCACTATCTTATTACCGGTTCCAAAGAAGCTGCTTTTCTGAAACAACTGTCTCAAGTACTCCACGGTGGGTCCAGGTTATGGCTCCCAAAATGGTTTAGTTTTCCACTTTCTTGATGCCTCTCCCCTCTCCTTCTTTCCTTGCTAGTAGAGAAGCAAAGCTGGCATATGTAGCAGGACAGGACTGTGCTGCACCCAGATCTAAATACAAAGCAGATTGGGCAAGGTAGTGATTCTTCAGCAGAGTAAGAGAAGCACGGCTCTTACTCAGTAGTTTTGCTTGAGGTTTGATCAATCAAAAAGAAAAAGTCTTTCACAGGGAAAATTAGAAGAACAAATAAGAGTTAAGTATGAAACTGTCATTTGTTGCCATTCTGGACAGTTGAATAATAAAAGTAAAACCCTGTTGGGTGAGAGCAGTGGTCCATCCAGCCCACTTCTGATGTCAGAGATGGCAGAACTGTGAGTCTAGTACACATATGCCTTGTACAACTTCAGCATCCACAGCTGTTATTAAAGATCTCCGAGGTACATCACTCACTAGGTCTCTGTTTACCAACGTATTGTCTGTGAATTTGCCTAATCCTTTGGAACCTACTGATACTGTCTGCTACCACAGCCTCTTGTGCCAGCAAACTCCAGAAGGCAAGTAGGCTGTAGCGACAAAAAATACCTTGCGAAGCTGAAAATTTCTCAAGTGAAATTTCTCACCTTGAGCTTTTTTCCTCCTTTCTATTAATAATCATTTGTCCTGTTAGAAAGTTAAGGGCATGCCTAAAAGTCCTACCTGGTCAGATACCTCCTGTTGACTGATAGTGGTGTTCAGCTGGTGAGAAAAGAAAAGGGAAATACCCATGAGTACCCAGATAACCAAGATTTGTCTCTCACTGCCCAGCATTGTTAACTTCCATGTATTCATCATGTGGCACTCCAACAGTTCCCTAGACCGTGATCTTATGTTTTACATCTCTACGCTTTGATTATTGCTATCAATTCTGCATATACCAGTGTGTGTAGGTGTTCTGCGTGTTTTCAACATCCTTTTCTTTCAACCTTTTGTGGTTGGTCCAGAAGATTCTGTTGCGTTTCTTGATGGGACAGTGTTTCAGGCAGGTAAAGGCTTGTTGAGCACCAGAACAGGAGAGAAGGGTAAGAGAAAACCCAAATCAATGATTGCTGAGATCTCCTTGCAATCAACAAAGCAAACCTTAGGAGTAGCTCATCATTTGCCCAGCAGAACATGTTTCAAGTTAGGAGAATGCCCTGACCAAAAGCTGTTTGAGGCAGCCTAGAGAAGAAAACCTAGCCGATGAGCTATAGAGGTAAAGTTAGCAGTGGCTGTGGTGAAGCTCCATGTGGCCATTCATCCTATTAAATTGAGTATAAAAAGGGGTCACCCTTATCAAATGCACTCTTAATAAACTTGTATTACACGCAGGCTGTTGCATCTTGGTGCTAGAGAAAATGCTTACTACTCCACCCAGCAACATTCACTCCCTCACTGGAGACACCAGCTGTACCTATACCCTATGAGGTAAATTAAGGCTGGAGTATCAGATCAGAGTTTCAGCTTTAACTCTCAATTTCCTGGTTTTTTGTGGGTTTTAGGCAGACCCTTAATGTTACTTTAATGTAGGGGGTTTCTTGCGGTTTAATATTTCTAAGGGCAGTAAATTATTTCCAGCGTATGTAAAAAAGACAAATTTCTCCTGTGGTTAGTGACCACAAAGCAAAACAAGAAACAGAAATACTCAAGAGTAGGGTTCTTGAGAAAAGGTTATAGAGCTTTAAACCTCCCTTTTGATGTTACAGGCAGAAAAAGAAAGTTCAGTATGAGGCTGATGATTAATACCTTTACAAAGCATAGTAGCAAATAAGCACAACCTGTGTCCATCATCTCTGCATATCAGTACAAAAAGCTTTTTGTCTGCCATATGAGCAAAGGGTTTGAAACAATGCCTCCACTCCCTTATATGTATCCCATAAAAATGAACTGCTGTGTAATAAATGTATCCCAACTTTTGAGGAGAGGTCCCAAACTGGCAAGCAATGAAAAAACATGCTGCGTCAAAAAACGGTTTGTTTCCACCAGTAATTAGTTATTCTTACTTAGCCTTTCCCATGGAGGGGGAAGAGCTGATGCCTGAAATTGCAGTAGAAATGTTACTAAAGTTGAGTGGAGAGAGGTTGTGAAGAGCTGACTCATATTGTCAGATAAAATCCATGAAGCTTAGGAATTCACAATCTGTGCAGCTGGGCAATAGCTAACTTCATTATCCCAGACCAGGCTTGAAAGCACTGGTTATAGCCCTTGTGGGACAGATGACCACGCAGGCATTAGGACTACTGGACCTGTGGAGTCCCTCCTACGGCAGCAGTGTGCCCGCTGATGCCTACTGTGTGCTCCACAAAAGTCAGTGGGTCATTTCTCTACAGGTTCCCAAGGTTTGGCTAACTGACCTGGGGCAGGTGGCCTTGGCAAACCTCCTGCCCTTGTCTCTAATCCAGGCTTGTGCAATGAGAAGAAACTGCCATTGGTTTGTCATAGCCCCAGGGAAGAGGTTATTTTGCTGAGAATAGCAAAGTCTCTGTTTCCTTACTTGCGAACATTTGGGTAAGAAGAGTAAGTGTTGAGAAAACAAGACTTTTTTCAGGAGGCAAAATCTTTTGGCAGTATTGACAGTCAGATATATTGAGGATTGTTCATAACAGCTTTCTTCTCAGCACCATTTAAAAACTCTTGTTGCATCACTCACAGAGCAGATTTCCAGAAGCAATTGTTTGCTTCTAGCTTGGGAAAGAGAGGCTTTCTGCTGGCATGATTTACCTTGTCTGATGCCCAGAGGGACCAAATGCATCAGCATTAAACTGCAGGGCTGAAAATCCATTTGCTTGGTTTTCTCACAACATTTTCAAGGTAGCGCCTGGGATAGTATAGAAGAGAATGCTACTACTTCAATGACATCTTCAGGAACAATTCTGTAGGCTCCTCACTCCAGAAATGTTACCATAAATTAAAGGAGAGGTGAGAATGGAGGAAGAGATTGTTTGCACTGTTCTCCCATGCATTCTGTTGGAGCTGAATGAAACGAAGATGTGTTGTGTATAAGCTGTTAAGAAAACTGCACGTTGCCTTGGGATTGTGATCCTTCTCTTCACAATACAGCTATCCTTGGCCCTAGCAGTGGCAATGGGAAGAAGAGGTTTAAAACAGAAAAAAAGTAGTTGGACTCTCAAATAAACATCAGCTTATATCTCTTCAGCTACAGCTTTTGAGAGGGATGTTACTCTGCTAACACAGCTGTGAGATCTATAGTCTGCTTTGGAAAAGGCAAACTCAATATATTTGATGAGGCTGCAAAATGTCCAGTTACGTAACTGTTACTTCATTGAATTATTGAAGATTTCCCAAAAGACATTACTAAATTAATTAAAAATTAACAGTTAATTTAAAATTCATTTCATGGACAATTAGCTCCAATGTTGCTAACTAACTGGCCATATTCTTCTTCTGCTGGAAAGAAGTTAAAAAGGTCACAGTCTCCCTTGCTACACCATGGTTTGCAAAAATTATTCACTTCCTGCTATGACTGGAAGACGTATTATTACTGGCAGCATGTGGTACAAAATTCACTGCACAAATCACATTCTGCTTTGTGAATCCTTTTTCCTCACTGACATTGGAAATCCATTCTGCCTTGTCAAAATCCTGCCATTGCTTGCACATGTTAATACTTTTTTTTTTAAAAAAACAAGAACTACTATGGGCAGTTCTGGGATCCCAGCTCACAGTGAGTACTCCTTGCTTCATTAATGGTTCCATTCGCTTTGGTGGGACTATTTATAGAGTGGAATGCTACTCAATGCAAGTAGAAGGGTCAGTGCTTGACCCAGTAAGTGTAGCATGCAGCTTGACTGTTCCCATAAAAAATCTAGGTATAATAGTCCCTAATTTCTCGGGAACATTAGGTTATATTTAGATAAAGGTAACCTTACCAGAGTCTACTGGGCTCACACTAAACTAGCTTTCGTTCTGTTTTGAGAGAAAAGAAAGAATTAAATATTGCAGCTTTTAAGGGGGCAACATGTTGACTATTACTAATGTAATATTAATATGGAGGTATCTAGTTTACCCAAATTCTTTAATGATGAGGAATTAAAAGCAAATATTCAGAATGGCAGTCACACTCTTCTCCATGGTCTGCTGTGAACATCTATTAAGACTGCCCAGTTTAAATCATCTTCATATATTACACCAGTGGGAATATAACCAGTAGTGTAGGTGTATATGTATTCTATAGACATAGAGTTAAACTATATGGTATATATAAAGCTATATTTTATATTGAAATAAAGAATTAAATACATTGTACTTAGGGTAACATCTTCCATTTGATATACTCAGAATATTTAGAAGTTAATGAAGTAATCCTCCCATAATCCTGTAAAGTGGGCAAGCATTATTAATCCATAAGAACTTGTTATATTCTGTGGGAAGTATAAGACACAACTTTGAAAAAGCTTGGACTGCCTCTTTTTCCTGGCTGACATTAACCATTTTCTCTGCCTTTATAGGGCATGAAACATATATAAATTTATGGTAGAGTACAGTGATGGTATTGGTATTCATCTGGGATGCCTGCATTACTCAGCAATGGTGACGCTGTGTATGAATGAAGTAAAAGGTTAGAAATACTAATAAATCCTTTAAACTACACTCTACCACCAAGCAAGTTTGGGGTGGGGGAAAGGAAGGGATTAACATTGCAGGGGGAAAAAAAAGAAAAAAAAAAAAGAATTTATTTATTTTTTATACCTAAGAGACTAACAAAACTCCTATAAAGCCAAAATGTTCTAGCTGCTCTACCTCCAAGTGCACAAGACTCCATGGAATAAACAGTTGATAACCAGTTAGTAACCAGGCAGTAGCCAATGTCCTTTCCAGTTAGACATCACTGTCTGAATACCTGTTATCCAGGACCTATGAATACTAGAAGATGAACAAAGGCTGAGTGCTTGAATGTATGAATGTGTTCAGGTTAGACAGACAAATGGGGTGTAATTTAACTGTATGTTGGTTTAGGTACCTTATATAGTTATAGGTACCTTATATAGTTATTCTTCTTAAATAAAATAATTAAAGTGACGGCATGGATGTGTGGCTTTATTTCATCACATTCTGGTATGTATCACTTGAAACAGTGGTTCTCACCTTTAAATCTGTCATTGCCTAGGGCTGGATTGATGGCAAGTCTCGCTAAAGGAGACACATGTGACAATAACAGAAAGGCCTTCTCAGGCTGTTCCATGTCAGTCTCCTACCTCTCTACCTCTATCAGATTGAATTTTCCTTTATCTAACACCTAGTTTGGGATATGCTAAAATAACTCAGTAGTAGCCTACTCAATTGCCCCAATAAATGAATTGAAGGACTCCCACAGAGTTGATCCCGTTAGATCAGGCTCTCCAAGGAACATTCCTCTGCCTGACATTGCTAATGATTGATATATTGAAGCTATTTTTAACTTCAGAATTGGGGATTTCCTTTCTGTTTCTTCAGGAAAATATTTGGGATTTTTTTTGCTCTCTTCCCATACCCACATATGCAAGGGGAGATAACTCATTTCAGACATCAAGAATCTTATCAATACAAATATTCCTTTTCCTGCTGACCATACAAAGAAATTATAAACACATGTTATTCCCTACATATAGACGTACAGCACCACTCTACCATTAAGTAGGGTGCAGGCAATCACTCCCTTGATCACTGACTTGTTTGTATGTTAGTTTTAGAAACTCTGTCAAGATTAGTTGCAGTTTCAGGGGCTTGTGTTGCCTTTTGGTGGGGACACTGTCTTGACCAGAAAATATGGAATTATATTGTTGAGTTTCTTCCCAATACCAATACATGGTATCACATTTTTGGTCTTGTAAGTGCTCCCATATGCTACAGAAATAATTAAATTTTTATTGACTTTTTGGCCTGGCTCCTAAAGATGAATATCCTTCAGATGCTAAACATTTGATAGGTTTGAAGTTTGGGGAAGTTTCTTTTCATTCCATGGAAAATATGCATGCAGCAAGACAAAGGCAATCTTAAGTCTTTCGATATGGCTGGCCAACAGAGGATAGGAGAGAAGAGCAAGGTTGTCTTTTGTTAAAAGAGCAGACTGTCAAACTGCCATTCCTACATATATTAACTTTTCTGTTGGGGTGCTGATTAGGGTTCAAAGCAACAGGATCAGTTCCGCAGAAAACAATAAAAAATGGGTTTGACCCATTTATCATCCACAGGAAGCAGATACCCTTGTAAATTGAAATAATGTGGATGCAAGCAGAGGGGTCTATTTTCCCCTTCCCATTAACCTTACACACAGGCAAGAAGTATTATCTGGGAATTTTCAGATAAATGCTGACAACCACGACCAGACACTGCTAATTCTGTTTTCAGGAAAATCTCTTAAAAGCTTGTTTTTCTTCCTTTCTTTCCTTTTCTTTCTTTCTCTATTTCTTTCCTTCTTTCTTCTTTCTTTCTTCTTCTTTTCTTTCTTTCTCCCTCTTATTTCTCTTTTCTTCTTACTTTCTTACTTTTCTCTCTTCTTCTTTCTCTCTCTTTTTCTTCCTCTTTTCTCTTCTGTTGTTTTTATTCCATTTATTGCATAATTTGATCACAGCAATGAAGAATCTTAGAAAATCAGCCTTACTGGATCCCATTGGCATGCCATAGAGGAAGTGATCAGATGACAGCTGCTGCTGCAATGCTAGCTCTAACATGGTGATAGTCCTTTCCCCACCTAACACTAGCCAAGTTCAATGTTCATTGGTTTTGCTGATGCATTCAGTCTGGGAGGATGACTGTTTCAACTTCAGATGGAAAAGTCTCTCTGTCTCTTAGTGAGATCAAACATCTGAGTCCACCTGCCAAGAAATGCAAGGAAGAAGTCACCATGTAGTGAATTTTAATCTATTTTTGGTTTTATTTCCTGCTGTTCATGAGAACCAGGAATGCAGATCAGGCTCCACCATCCATCGAGAAGCATGTGTTAGCAAGGCTTCCACTACTTCTTGGAGAACACCCATCCCCTTGCAGTTTTTGGCCAAACCTTTTGTTCTCTGTGTGCCATTGGTAATTTATCTGTGACTCATCTCTGGCAAGGGAATCCCAAGCCTGTTGGAGTAGCCTGGGAGAGTTCATGGTGATTGATGTGCTCTGAAGATGAATGTCCCCTGTTTTCCTGTCTCAAATTCTCACTCCATAGTTGCCCTCTGTCCAGAGAAATCTCTGAAAAGCCTTGTATTAAAAGGATCTCCAGAGACTACTGATGACTCAGCTGGCCAAATGACAAACAAGGCAGAGGAAGGTTGACAAGCTGGCTGAAGTGCAACTTAAGAAGCCAATCTGAAGGAAGAATTTGGAGGAAGAAAGGGTGTCCTGCATTCCTCCAGATGGATAGGACAGGTTCAGTGTTACATGTCAATGAATAGCCTGGATGCTGGAAAGAGGTAGAAACCATTGCAGAAACTATTTGAACCACTGGCAAATCTCATAAAAAAGTTTCTTACTGGGCTTGCATCCCATCTTATTACCCCGGAGCAGCTGTTTTAAAGAGCAGGCATAAACTCACCCTGGCTATTGCAAGCACGTTTTCTGCAAGGTGAAAGGTTTGGCATCTGGAAGTGTCAGAAAGGAGCCTTTTGCCATAAATCACACCAAAAAGCACTCAAATTTGACAAGGACCTCGAGACCACTTACAGATTCACCCCTAAATTCCAATATCAAAGAGCAGCCCCTCAAGCTGTAAACTCCTATAATACACCAAGACTGCCATGAGAGGACGCATTAGCGGGGAAGTGAATGGTAGGACTGTTCCCGACACCCCAGGCTGGCACACACAGAGCTGCATGAACTCCATGGCTCCAGTGCCCAGCTCCAAGATTGAAAGGGTTTTGCCTTCACTCAGCTGCAAACCCCTTTTCCCTTCTCCTCTTTCTGCTCCACCTCTCCCTTTCACTGCCCAGGTCCTAGCAGTGGAGCCCACTGAGGGCAAAGCCAGGAGCTCCTGGGCATGAGATCCCCACTCTGCGTTCAGGACTGTCCTTGGGCTGAGCCCGGTGCAGAGAATTAGACATCCATGCTTCATTCTTAAGGACAAAGGAAGTACATTTTGCCACTATTTCCTCAGCATCCAGCATTTTCTCTCTGATCAGAAAAGAAAATGCTGTGGCACCTCTGCCCTTGGGGTAGTCAACAGTGGTCGTGAACTCCCTCCATATATTTTTTTCCTGCTGAAATGCCTCTGTAAATAAAACAAGCCTCCATAAAACAGCAGGAAAAATCCACTCCCAGCGAGACTCCTCGGAGGCAGTGGGAGTGGATGACAGTGTCCGAAAGGTGGGGATCGGCAACTGCCCCCCCGCTTGCTCACACAGACAGCTGTCTCTGGCCAGTTCACTTCTCCTGGTGATTTATGAAGCCCTTTGATCAGAAGCAAGTTTTAATTGCCTGAACTGCAGAATCTGACACGTGCTTCATCAAGTCAAAAGCTGAGCTTCTTCCCCACACCCTGCTCTTCCTTGGATTCAAGCCCTGTAGGATTTTAGGAATCCACCCAATCCCTAACCCCATCTTTCAGTCTAACTGGCCATGGGATCACTAGCCGACAGAGGAAGGGGGGGAAGAAAGGAAAAAAAACAAAACACCTCTCTGCCTGAAGTACCGCCGGGTTCCCCAGCCCATCCACCCCAAGGTCTCAAGAAGAGGCCCCGGGTATGGGAAGGGCGGGGAACTCTGCCTGTTGGGGCGCCCGGGGGAGCCCTCCCGGGGGGGACTAAACCCCGGGGAGCCCTCCGGGGGAACACAGACCCCGGGGAAGCTCTCTCGGGGGGACAGACCCCGGGGAGCCCTCCCGGCGGCGGAGCGCCCCGCCGGCCGGAGCCGGGTCCCCCGCGGGGAGCGGGCTGCCCGCACCGGGCCCGGCCATCGCTGGGGGGAGCGGGTATCACGTTACTGCTGGGCAGGCAGAAGAAAGGCGAGTGTCAGGCACTGTCAGGTATTAATAGGACTATTTCTCCCCATTAAAGCCATGCCTTTGAGCAAAGGGGTTTTCTTTCATGTTCTTCCCCCACCAATACTCTGACAGAACGCCTAAAACTCAGGAATTTTCCAAATCAAAGACATAATCGCTGTCCTTCTGTCCATTTCCCCTCTCTCTGCCACACACACTATACCCCAAACTGCTTTAACTGTCATTATCCCCAGCACAGATGCCTGTTTAAATTCTTGATTCAAGCCGGAGGACATTTAATAGCTGACGGGATTAAATATTGCAGACTCCAGCCCAGAATCTCTTTGAAAATACAGGTCGAGGACTATGCCTAAATTCTCTGGATGAAAACTGATCTATGATATATGTTTTAAGTTCAGATCTGAGGACTGAGGGGAAGGGGGAAGGGAGTCTGTTCTGGATCTGGTTTATATTGGTGTAAAAACCTTGAAGTTGAAAGGTCCGGATCTTGGAGAGGGAAAAGAGAGAGAAAAACGTGAGAGAGAGGAAGGAAGAAAGGAAGGGAAGACAGAAAGAGAAGAGAGAGAAAGAGGAAAAGATAGAAAGAGGGGGGAAAGGGCAAGAGAGAAAGAAAAGAAAAAGAGAGAGAGCAGGAAAGAAAGAGAGAGAAAGAAGGAAAGGAAGAAAGAAAGAAAAGGAAGAGAAAGACTGACCTAATTAATTAGCTAATCTTTCTATGTGGGAAATTGATATCTTTTCCATTGCAAGTAATTAAATATGAAGCACAGCAAAGCATTCTGAAAGTGCTGAGGTTCCGTGGAGGAATTAGCCGCCTGTTTGAAATTAACACTAATTTGGCTCCTACATCAACAACCCCTCCGTAGACAGCATCTCACTCAGTCACTAAACATGTTTGATAGCTCCAGGGTTCAGAAGCGAATGTTCATGTGTCCGGAACATGTACACCTTCACACGTGAAGAAAAGCCTTACTCCTTTTCAAATCCTGAGAGAAATGTAAAAAACATTCGCCCGTTGTTTTCTAAAATTCCTTAAAGAATACAAGACAAATCGGCTTCTGCTGAAAACTGTGGTATCAGCTGAATATCTCGAGTCCGTCGTTTATAGCATTGGTGGATAAGAAAGGAAAAAAGGACTCCACAGTTAGTCTTTCATTTTAAAAAACTTCCATTTGAATTCACTTGAAACGTTTTTACAAGATCATGTGATTGGGACTCAAAGGCAATAAATTTAGATTAAGAATCCCTAGGGATTTTTAGACTGATGCTATAGATTATGGGTAGCACCTCAGTCTATTAATCTGTATTATATACGCCGGCATCGTCATTCCCAAAGCTAACGTGCTTAATGCCAGCCTTTTTACCTTTGAAAACATTTGTATAAAAAGAGAAATAAAGACCGGATTCACTTCTGTCTGGTGAAGTTCAGGGAGAACTCTTCTATTATTTAATACAGGTGCCTATTATAAACGCCTCCACCGCAGTTCGAAATTAATATATCAAAAGACGGCTGGACACGCACTTGCGTAAATAGATTTGCAGAAATGAGCAAAGGCATATTCACAGCTCATCGAAATGCTTTGCGACTGAAACGTCCAGAACACGGGCAGGTGTTTGCAGAACTCCGAGCCACCCACAACCCCCCCCCCCCCCCCCGCCCCTGCTTCCCGGCTCCGGCGCGTGCTTCTCCTTGGCACCGTCCCCCCCGTGCCCCCAGCCGGGGAGAGGGGGGGGTTGTGCTTGCTGGGGGGGACTGCTTGCCGCCCCCCTCCCTGCCAGCCTGCCGCGACAGCGATAGCCACGGGCACCGTGGGTGTAACGCGAGCCGTAGTTCTTAAACGAAAGCACCAGAGGACCTTCTGGAAAATTGCAATCATGGTACAAAAAGGAGTAAAACCCACCCGGGCACGCGGGGCTGGCGGCTGGGGAAGGGCTGGCTGCGCCCGCCGGGGGACGCGGACCCCGGGCAGCTTTTAATTTCCTGGAGAGTCGCGGCGCTGCCGCTCTCCCCGCCGCCGGGGCAGGGCAGGGCAGGGCAGGGAAAGGGAGGGGAGGGCACGGGAGGGCAGGGGGTCCCTCCGCCCCGGCCCCCGCTCCCCGGCGGCGGGCGCGGGGCCGGGAGCGCCGGGGAGAGCCGGCCGGAGCCGGGCAGAGCCGGCCGCCCGCCTTCGCCGCACCCGGAGGGCTCGGGGCTGCCAGCCCAGGCTCTCCTCTTTGCAGTCTCTACCCACCTTCAAACAGAAGGCAATTGATTAGTCTCAGTTTCTCCTCCCAGCAGAGATCCGATACTTTCCTTGGGATCAAACGGACCCGAGACTAAAGGAGGGGGTCGACGGACAGGGAAGAAAGAAGGAAAGAAGGAAAGAAGGAAAGAAGAGAGAAAGAGAGAGAGAAAAAAAGAAAGAAAGAATGAAAGGAGGAAAGGAGGAAAAATAGAAAGAGAAAAAATGAAAGAAAGAGAGACAGAAAGAAAAAGAGAGAGAGAGAAAGGAAGAAAGGAAGGAAAGTGAGAGAGGCAGAGTGATACAATGCAAGAGAAAAAAGAGACAGAAAGGCAAAACAAGAGTAGAGCAAGGAAAAAAAAAAAAAAAAAAAAAGAAAAAAGGAAGGAAGAAGGAGAATAAAGGAAACAAGGAAGAAAAGGAAGGAAGGAAGGAAGAAAAGGAAGGAAGGGAGAAATGACTTTGGCTCGGCACACTGGAAAGAGGATAGCAAGTTTGGACCGAACAGCTGCGTTTTCTTTTCCGCAAACAAGCAAACAAATAAAAAGCAATATTTAAATAAAAACTACATACTGTATATCTGTGTATAAATATACGCATATAGCAAATGACAGGAACGATTTACGCTTGATTTTCTGTGAGCCTTTCTCTTCCCAGTATTTACAAGGCGGGACTCCATTTGCAAGTTGTACATCTGTTCGCTTCACGTGACATTTTCATAAAAGCTCTAACATCTGGTCAAAATAAACCCCCTTCAGGTACCTGCTTAACTTTTCACATGTCAAAATCCCTTCCCCTCTGAAGCTCCCCTTTCCCCCACGGCTGCAGCCGTGTGTATTGCTCCTTTCTTGACTGCTTGTTTAATGACTCTGCCTCGTCCTAAACAGAACAAAGCAACCCTAAACATGAGGGGGCGACCCCGACCCTTCCCAAGAGCATCCTTCCTCCCCCCCGTCCCCTCCCACCTCCAGGTTTCCCCGCATCAGGAGGGCAGAGCGCGTCCCGCAACGCTGCGCGGCGGGATTTCTGCACCGCAGCCACCAGGATTTGCTGCACCCCCCCAGCAAACCCCGGTCTTGCTCCGGCTGATATTTTGCACGAGTACCGGGTAAAGCTCCCAAAGCCAAATGAGGAGCCGATAATTGTCCCAAACCGATTCCCTTATTATTTCTGCTATTATTAATTGCTACTGCTGGAGTCGTAAACCGTCTCGATTTCAGTGTGGTTCGTCGGGATTATTTTGGAGCGAAACGCATCTTCTTTTGCCCGTGTTCATGCAGGGAACAAGAGAATTTTCGTCAAGTTCCCGCAAAATTTAATGCCACCTCTTTAGGAAAAAAGCGGGGAAGTATCGGCTACCCAAGACAAGACGACTGCCTAAATAAGAGGGGTGCAGGCGCTCCTGAGCGGGTGGAGGAGACAGGGAATTGCTGGGACAACGGACAGCTTTTCCCCCAATCTGAATATTTGGGGGTTTTTTTTTCGTTTTATTTCGGATTTTTAGGCGAGTGTTGTCATCATCGTTATGTTTCCGGAGCTTTATTGTTCCTGCTCTGTGAAAGCGCTCTAAGCCGCCCGCGATCTCGATCACTTGGTCCTTATAAATGGCCGGCTGTTTGCTTTTAAAACAGAAAAGGGGGACTTTTGTACAAGTGATTTTAACCTGCTCCACCTTCAAGTGACCTGCCAAATGCTCCTTCTTACTTTATAGACATCTGGGAATTCCATACATGCCTTAAACTCCAATTACACACCTTCTTCAAAGGACACGTGCTTTGATTTTCCAAGAACACTAAGTGGACTGAAGTCGAAAGAAGCGGGTGCAGAAGTTAATGTAAAATACATCCTGTGCCATGTTTACTGCGGGCAGGTTATGTTGCGCAGCAAATAAAACAAGTCCTGGCGGGGTGTGGATGCGCGCGCCTCTTTTTCTTTTTTTTTTTGCTCCGTAGCCTCCCGGATCCCTCTCCTTGCGGAGCGGACTGGACTTTCCGTCACCACCCCCCTCTTCCCAAAGATGCTAATAATTTACGGCGGGCTCGCCGCCTGGCCGGAGCGGGGCAGGTGAAGGGAGCGCCGTAACAACCGGGCGGGCGCAGCCTCCGAGGGCGGCTGGCAGCAGCCCCGGCCGGGGCGGGGACCGGCGCCGGGAGCTGAGCCCCTTCCCCGGGAGCGGGTCCCGGAGGCGCCGAGCCCCGCGCCCCGCCCCCCCCCCGGTTTTTTTTTTTTAAAATTGGGCCCGGGGGGCGTGGCTCTCCCGCGCGGCAGGTGCCCGCTCCCCCGGCGCAAGCAGCGGGGCGGGACAAGCGCGCACTTTGAAGGGCTCCCGGGCAGGGCTTCAAGTGAAATCATACGCCGGGGAGGAACCCGATACCGGCCTGGAGAAAGCAGCGGGGCGGCCCCTGCCAAACCGAGGAATGTGCGAGGGCCGGCGGCCGGCGCCCCCCGCCCGCCGCCCCGCAGGAGGCGCAGCCCCCAGCGCCCGCGGCGGCCGCGCAGCGCCGGCACCCGCCGACTCCGCGCTCCGCGGGGCCCGGCGGCGCGGCCGGGGCCGTGGCGACGGAACGGGAGAGCTGCCTGGAGCCGGACCTCTTCTCCGCTCGGGTTTGCTCGTCTGCGAATAAATGGGGCACGCTGGTGTCTCGGAGAAAGAAGCAACGTCAGCCAGCACTTCCAAAGGCAGAGTTCGTTTTCTGATTGCGAGAGTGCTTAAAATTCCCAACAGACAAATTAATACACTTTTTTTTTCCCCTTCAGTAAGCCTGACTCCGACTTAACCGCTTTTGGCTCTAGCCCTAGGAGCACCAGGCCTCTGCAGTCCCCGGTTCCAACCCAGGAAAGGGCACGTTTGTATTTTCAAATCAGAGTTATCTCTTTTTTATGTTTTGGGTTTTTTTGGTTTGTTTTTTTTTAATGAAGCAAAGGTAGCAGTTCGCAGCCGGGAAAGCGCACCAGCTGAGTGCCCGGGTGCCCTGGGGAGGGCAGCGGCGCCCGCAGGGACCCGGCTGGAGGGGCCCAGGGGTGAGGCAGGGAGACCCGGCGGTGGCATGAGCCCCCTGGGCAAGGGGCTGGGGATTTTTCTCACCCGGGAGCTTCAGCTTGCTGGAAAGGGCTAGCGCAGGCTGGGCCAGGGGCCGCTCGCTGGTTGCGACAGAGTCAATCAGGTTTGAGTCCATCAAGTGGAGTCGCTCCGGATTTCTCGGCCCATTTCTGAGGGCGACCAGGGGGTTTAAAATGAGCGTGATTCCTCGCTTATATTTCGCAGGTAACCCCCTCCACGAAACGCTCCTTCCCCTCAGCACCGAGCATCTCATCTCGGCTTTTTCGAACCTGTTTTCTTCCTAAACGTGGGGCTGTTTTCCCTCTTTCCCCGGTGTGATTTCTCCCCCAAAAAAGGAACAACCGAAACCACCCCCAAACCCCTCACATCCCCCCAGCCCTACGGCCAAAGCCCCGCGTCGGCTCCCCCTGCCCCTCGCGTTTGCTGCAGCCGAAGCAAGGCGGACAGACATTACCTCCTCCTCGGTAGCCGGGCCGCAGCGGAGCGGGGTTTTCCGAGAGGTGCGGGTCGCTGAGCGGGGAGCGGCGGGAGCGGGGCGGCGGGGGGGGCAGCGGCCCCCCGGGGGCTCCCCCCCCTTCTCCGTCATGGAGGGCCGCGACCACCAGAGCCCCCATCCAATTTCCAAGCCCTCGCTAATCCGGCAGTGCAAACAAGCGCTGCGGGCTCTCTACTGTAAACATTGCGCACTGGCCTAAAATATGCACGATATTAAATTCATAATACTGTTATGTCAGCAATAGACGGTAATATGTGGATATGGAAACATAAACATTCAGGCAATAAAGTCAACTCAACCTGGGCTATGCAAACAGGCTCTGTTTTGAAAAAACACCCCATCCTATTTACCCTAGACACTGGCTGAATCCCGGCAGCAGGGTCCCTGTCTCCGCGGGGGACTCTGCTGGGCTCCCGGGGCCGGGGCGGGCGCTCCGCGCAGCACCCGCTCACCCTGCGCAGCCGCGGAGGAGCCACTCCCCGGGCATGGACCGGCTGCGAAGCGCTGGGAGATGAGCAAGTGCCAGCAGAGGCGAGATCAGCTGTCCGGTTATTAGGGCTGGGGATTGGTTTGGGGTTGGGTTGATGGTTGGGGTTTTTTGGGGTTGGTTTTTTTTGTTGTTGTTGTTGCTTTGAACAACTTCCCTTTTCACCTTCCTTCCGAGCCCTCAGAGCTGGAGGTTTCCTCCCTCTTACAACTGGGGTCTCGCCGCACACTGGGACCCTGCGGAGGGGATCGTGAGAAGAAACAGAGGCAACGTGCGCCCTACGTGTAGAAAAGAAGAGGGAGGGTTAGCGTATCCCTCTGTGCTTTGTACAACGAAGAATGTGATCGCTAGTCTATATATTATATAAAACCCTAGAGAGCAGAGCAGTCAAACATCACTTCCACCGGAAAACCCCACTCTTTAGACACTTCCCGATTTCAATCTCACTTTCTCTCGCTTTGCCTGCAGATGGACGAATCCCTGTTTAAAACCCATGCCTCTTCCGCAAGGATATCAGCAAAAATACCTGCTCCAGGGGCTGGGGAATGGGCCTGGCTCCTGCCGTACATCTGGGGGAGCAAAGCACAGCGGCAGTGCCGCGCAACTCAGCGGCGCTTGGCCTTAAGATTAAAGGGGGAGAGGGAGAGAGAGGTGAGAGACAATATTCCTCCCCCCCCCCCAATGCAGTGAGCTTCAGCACAGAATAATAAAACTGTCTCAATAAATAACGTGCCTGTGTCTGTCAGTAGCTAGTTTATTTGCATTTTTCGCCTGGTTTGTTTATACTAGTGCCCCCTCTCTCCTGGGTGTCTCAACAAGCAGGTATTTATCTCCAGTTCCAACCCGGAGTTCTCAGAGAGACCAAACTTTAAGGTTATTAAAATTTCAATCATATTTATTTATTGCAGAAAAATAATATACAATGATATTTACAAAACAATCATAAAAATAGGAATGCATTTAGACACCGGATCTATTTGCATTTTAACATGGGTCATCAATAAATAAATAAAATGTTTATTTTTTTCTCAGAGGAAAAATAATAATAATAAAAAAGTTAGGAACCGGGTATATAACAGCTTGAGCCCAGCTTATTCCCCCCTAAAAAAAAAAAAAAAAAAACTTTTCATCTCTACAGGGATATTTTTTGGTTGGTTGGTTGGTTTCATTCAAGAATGAAGAAAGTCCACAATAATGTATTTCCTTTCA
The DNA here is from genome assembly GCA_034008185.1 of Gorsachius magnificus. Lineage (NCBI taxonomy): Eukaryota > Metazoa > Chordata > Aves > Pelecaniformes > Ardeidae > Gorsachius > Gorsachius magnificus. The sequence goes on along the minus strand of CM067082.1, from coordinate 125,387,493 downwards.
ACAGTGGCTCATAGGCACGACCTCTTGGGAATGCATGCAAAAAAAAAAAAGGCAAATAAAAAAAAAAGTTAAATTCCAACATTCTTCGTCAAAATTAAAAAAAAAAAAAATCGAACGATTCAGACTTCTATCAGAATGCAGAGATGTGTGGATTGTACCGACGCCCAAAGGGTAGTCACTGTCCAAAGCCCTTGTCTCTTTCTCTTTCCTTAAGTGCTCCCCACGCCCTGCTTTGAATTTGGATATTGCTCTTCTAATTTCCAAGAAATCCTTGGTACATTTTTTTTTTTTAGACAAGACCAAAAAAAAAATCGTATCCAACTTCAGAGTCTCTAGATTGTCCATTTTCTCCTTCTGTGGGAACAATGTCATCTGCAAAAACCCAGAGAGGGCGGAAAACTCGTTACTGAAATGAAAGGTAACACATGCATCTGCCTACACCTCTCTGTCTCTGGCAGCACTCGCAGCGGGCACGAACAGAGGCGGGAGAAAGGCGTGCCCTGCCGCGCCGGCGGTGCGGTGGCCCTGTGACACCCCGGCCCGGCAGCCAGGGATGTCAGAGCCGAGGGAAGGGGGCTGCCGGGGCCGGGGGGAAGGCTCAGGGGGAAGCGGGCAGGCGGACATGCATTCATTTCAAAATACCAGCGGCGGCGGCGGCGGCGCAGGAGCCATCCCAGCAGCCCCGCTGGCTCCGCAGCGTTTGGTGAAAAAGTGATCTCAGGCCGGCCCCATCTGGCAGGGGCACACCCGCACCGCCGCCGCCTCCCCGCCCGCAGCCCACCCCCGCCGGCCGCCGGCAGCGCCCCGCCACGCGTGGGCCCCGCGGGGCCGGGGGCGCACGGCGGGCCGCGCGGGGGGAGGGATGTGCGGGGGGGCACCTCCGGCCGCCCTGCGCTCCGGCCGGCCCTGGAAGCCAGGCCCCGCCGGACGGGGAGGGCCCCTCTCGCCCCAACGGCCACGGGTGCCCGGCCCACGGCACAGCCGGCGGCCCCCCAGTCCCGTCGTCCCCCGTCCCGTCCCCCCCCCCCCCCGTGTACCTCTCCCCGCCGGTTTCGGGGTCCCCGCCTTACCTAGGGCTCCTGCCGGGGGGATGCGGGGGGGACACGCCGCCTGCTAGTGGGATGCGGACATGGACCAGGCGCCCTCCATTCTCCACACGGAGAAGGCGTAGCTGAGCCGCTCGTGGGCCACATAGCTGCAGCTTGCCATCTTGGAGTCCAGCTCGTCGCTCTGTAAGACCTGGTAGAGGAAGTCGATGTACCTGGCCGCCAGCTTGAGGGTCTGGATCTTGCTCAGCTTGTCCGAGGGCAGCGTGGGGATGATCGGGCGGCGAAGGCTTCGTTCAGCGACTGCGTGCGCTGCCGCTCCCGCACGTTGGCCATGACCCGCTGGGTCTGCAGCTCCTCGTAGGACTGGGGGCTGCCGCCGCCGCTGCTGCTGCCGCCGCCCCCGCCCGCCCCGCACTTCTTGCCCCGCTTGCCCTGGGCCGGGCTGCAGGGCTCGTCCGCGGCCCCGACGGCGCCGCCGGCGCTGCGGCGGCTGGAGCGCCGCTTGCGCCCCCCTCTCTTGTTGTTGGGCAGCTGCTGCCGGTCCGGCTCCTCTTCGCTGTTGCTCAAGCTGTCGTCGGCGGGGGAGACGGCGGTTTGCCGTCCTGCGCCACCGGGGGGGGGGGGGGGGACCTAACCCGCCAGCTCCCCCGGCCGGGGCGGAGAAGGAGGAGGAGGAGGGAGGGAGGGAGGGAGGACCTCACTTTGGGGGGAGGGGGGATGGCATCGGGATCCAAGAGGCAAAAAAAAAAAAAAACCAAAAACGCCAAACAAAAAAAAAATCCCTCCCGATCCCTGCTTGGAGCCCCTTCGAGGTGTCTGGGATTGGGAGAAAGTTGAAGACTTGGAGGTTCTTATAGCTCCTGCTGGCGGAAAGTTTGGGGGCAGCAGTGTCATTGGCCTGACGTGGAGAGGAGGGACTTTTGCTGAGTTTTATAGGAAAGTTTCCGCTTCCCCCCCTCCACGCCCTCCCCCGATTATTTTTTTCAAGCCATTCACAAGTGATCTGGCCTCCCCCCCCACACCCACACATACACCCTTACCCCAACCCCTTTCTCGGCTTCCCTCTCCGCGGTTTCTCGCTCAGGCTCCTCCGGTTCGCTCTCGGCCGTGGGGTGGTGTTGGGAGGGGGGGCAGGGGCGGGAGGTTGTGGGGGTGCCCCTGCACCCCCTGCGCTGCTGCGGAGGGGCCAGCGGGCCGCCTAGCGCCTGCCCCGGGGGGGCGCCTGCCCCGGAGCAGCCGGGGGCAAACCCGCATCTCTCGGGCTTTCCCCGCCGCAGCGGGCACGGATTCCAGCGAAAAGGAGGAAAGGGAAATTACCCGCCGGGCAGCATCCAGGCACATCCTAATTTTGTCCCGCTCTCGCGCTCACCGCGCTCCCGTCACCGAGCGCCCCCGGGGCCTGGCTTTCCGAGGGAGTCGCACATTTCTGGGCTGGGGAGGGGGGAACGGCACAGCCTCGTCCTGTCAGGCCGGAGGATTGCTCTCGGAGAAAGCCATCTTCAGAGGTGGAAGCAGCGGGGAAACTAAGCGCCGGCTTCGTACATACGGACCAGTCCTTGAGCTCGTCTTAAGAGAAACGCGGGAGGATCCGCGCCCCCAACCTGGCCTACCGGGAGGCGGGGGGGGGGTGGGGTGCGGACCTCTCTGCCCGCACTCCGTGCCTCCCGGCCGCTCGCTCCAGTTCTCCCTCTCCGAAGGCGCCCGAGTCCGGCACTTCCTGGGAACCGAGCTTATTTATTTTAAATTCTCTTTTATGTTCGCGGCCAAAGCTATTTCTCCCCATCCCCCGCTTTTGTGCCTTCTTCCCCGCTCGCTGGCAGCACAGAGCAGGTGGTGTGTCTTTTTAACAACAGCTCAGATTCAAACGGGGAATGCCTGGGAGGGAAAGCTAGAAATCGCCATCCAGGAATAAATGGGGCGATGCACTTTCGCCGCTCCCTGCGAGGGGACCGCACGCATCCGCTGCCGGCCTGGCAGCCACCGCTTAGACGGGGCACCTCCGGGCGTGGGACAGAGCGGGCAGCTTGAGGAAAAAAATGGGAATCTGCCTAAATGAGGTGGGAGGGCGGAGAGGGGCCAACGAAACAGCAGAGGGGCGATAAATCCCCGGGAGGAAAAAGACGAGGCTTCTGGAAGAGCGCTGTCATCTGCTCCGGGGAAAAGAGCGGCCTCTCCCCTCTGCTGGGGGGCTCCCTGTCCTCCGGGCAGGGGCCTCCCATCCCGGGCGCTGCGAGGGGCCGGGACCCCGGTGCAGCCGCCGCCGAGGGGCAGGGGGCCCGGCCCGGCCCGGCCGATGGCCCCGCTCCCCGCCGCAGAAGCCGTCGGGCACCCGCCGGGCTGCCTCGCCGCCCCTCCGCTGCGCCCTGGGGAGCTTTCTGCCTTGGGTCCTCCATCCCGCCATACGAGCAAGTAACAGTCTGCCCTAAACCTTCTCTTTTGGGAAACTGCAGGCAGCAGGACCAGGGGAGGAAGCAGGGACGGAGTGCCCAGGCGAGGGAAGGCACGCAGGCACAGACCGCCGTGAGCGAGCGCGGCTTCCCCGGCTCTCGACTTGTCCCTGCTGCGAGTGCTGTGGCCCGCAGGACTCTCCTCTCACCTCAACACCACGAAGCTTCGGGGGTTCCCTCATGCTGGCAGCAGCTGCTGCCCCCAAGGTAAGACGAGCTGGCCCTCCTTCCACCTCCCTCCCACCAATACTTTTGGCTGTGCCCAGAGCCCCGGTGCTCCTCTGGAGTGTTGAGCAGTGTCATTCCAGAGCAAAGGTTGGAAACAGTGGAGGTGAGCATTTGTAGGCAGCTCCAGGGCCTTGCCTTCCTTCCTTCCTTCCTTCCTTCTTCTTCCCCTCTTTCACCTCTCCTCCCTGCTTCTTACAGAAAAAAAAAAAAAACCCAAACCAAAACAAACCATCGAAGTGCAAAAACAAATCTGTTTTTGGGTAACTGTTACCTTGTTGAGAACAGGACACTGGCCATGCCTGGACGGTGGAGCCCCACATCAGCAAAGTCAATGGAAGGGATCTACCGCCTGAAAGGAGGGAGGGATAGTGTCTCCTGAGGGTTTGATGCTACAGCTGGAGGCAGAGAAAGAAGAGGGGTTGACCATGGTAGATAGTTGGGTTTAGGGCCAGTTATTCTTCATGGAAACTGCAGCAAAAGCAACCAGCAATAGTTAGCAGAACACACATGGTGCTACCTGGGACCTGCACACTTCTCTATGAGCTACGACTACACAGAAAAAACCATAATTTTCATTTTGGTTTTTGATTTATCTTCAACTCACAACTCACGTGCTCCAGAGAAAAGGAAACTAAGCCCGTGCTGTTACTGCCAAGACCCACCATGGGAATGCAGAGGCCAGGCAAGCTGTGGTGGGAGCGGTCTGGCCTGGGGGACCTGCTGCTGGGCTGGCTGTGGGAGCCGGCCTGGATCCCCCAGGCCTGCTGGTGGGCGGCACCCCTGCCTTCTGCTGGGGTGTAGAGGTGTGTCTGGAGGGGGGGTGGATGTGTCGGAGTCATGTCTGGGCCTCTCTGTGTGAGAAAGAAAGACATACTAGTACATTTATGTGTGAGGCCTGCTTCTGTATTCGTGTGTGTGCCCAGCTGGGTTTTTGCAGTGTGCATGCCTATGCATGTGTTGGGAGGGAAGGGGACCAGGGCCTGTGCAGAGTTTAAAGAAAATCAATTCAACTCTGGTTTATTTTGAAATACACAGTTCTGGTGGGGATGGACATGGAGGCTTTTTGTTCCACATCAAACCAGTAATCAGCGTGTAGTTCATACCGTGTTAAACCATCTGTTCTGAACCCCCAAAAGCCACTGAGATAGACCCGCAGGTCACTCTGGAGCATGGGATGAAGGATGCCGTGTCCTGTTCTCTGCTATGCGTAGGCATGGCTTGGGTGAGGATTCCCCTGGCTCCTTGGACAGGCTCTCAACCCTGCTTTGCTCTTTGGAGGTGGCAAGCAAAGCTACAAGCAGTGCCAGGGATATTTCCAGGTCCACTCCTGCAAGCTTCCCTGGGCCTCAGCTCAGGAAAATATGTGCTGTGGGATCAGCCCTTACACGGGGTACTGTCAGGGCATAGAGAACTCCAGCATTTTGTTATCTGTGCAGTAATGTACAACACTGGTAAAGTAACCACCTAGATTACAGGTGTGGGTGTGAACACGGTGCTAAATAAATGAGAAGCGTCTCGGAAGGTGAAATAAGGAATAAGCTTAGAACGACAGAACAAGTTGGGCTGTGATGCTCGCTGTGGTCATGGCTGATCACAGGGAAACCATTGGAAGGAATCCCCCCGCCTATATGCTGGTCCTTGTGGGGGCACCTGTCAGCTGCTGGGACACTCTCAGGCTGGGACAAGCAGGGTCTGCCTTAGCCAGGAGGAAACCTCACAGCTTTTGAGGGGAGTAGGCTGGCAGTTTGAGTCTTTCTTTGATTTCTGTTTAAGAATGAATGAAAGGTCTGGTTTTGTCTGCCTGTTTATAAATCAGTGCAGAGGTTTAAGAACTAGTGTGCACAAGAGCTGGTGGTTACAACTACAATGTTGCTCACCAATAGGTTATATACCTACAGAAAAATGACAACTTTTTGCAACAGGCTGTTCAGTATTCCCCATGCGGCGTGCACATACAGATGTAATTTAGCTCTCAAAAGCTGTTCACTGTGGTAAAATACCACACTCTCACTGGTGGGGATTTCATGGGATATTCAGCAATGTAACTATTGCATACGTGCACCCATAGAGACAGGCTGCCTGACTCTTTCCAAGGTGAAAGTTTTCAGTCTGGAGTTTCCTCAGAAGCTGTGCCTTTAAGACCTGTTTCAAAGCCCACTGAAATCAATCAGAGTCTCCCCACTAATTCCCATGGCCAGGTATTTTAATTCCTACAGGTGCTGGGTGAAAGCTTGGTGGAGACCCAATCCCTTCGCAAGGGGCAAGAGAGCACCCAGCAACTTCCAACACTGACATTTATGCTGTAACTTGCTCCATGTTCAAAGCACACCAGGAGACGCGTTGAGAACTCGCGCTGTGCCCTGGTACGAAACCTGTGCAGAGCAACAGCAAACAGGCAGAAAGGACGTGTGATGGGTCTGAGGGTGGGACCCAGTCTTGGGCGTCTCTCTCCTTTGTCTTTCCGCCTGTTCACCGCCGCAGCTGGTACAGCCGAGGGCGCGGAAGGGCTGCCAAGCTCCGGGCTGCCTGGGCCTGGCGGGGGTGGGCGCGGTGCTGCCGGGCTCCATCGGCGGGGCTGGGGCTGCGGGGCCGCCCGGGGGCCGCGCGGCGGGGAGCGGGGCTGTGCGGCCGGCGGCCACCGGAGGGCACGATTCCCCGCTCCGGCCGGCGGTGGCGGCGGGCACGGCTCCCAGGTGAGTCGCTCCCCCCTCGGGCAGAGCACCCGCCGCGCTCCTGCGGCAGACCGCGTCCCTGCACCCCGGTTTCAGGGGCGGGAGAGCCTGCCCGCCCGCTGCCGGGTCTGTTGGCACAGATCCCTCCAAAACCTCCGCATTTCGGCCAGCCCGGAGTGCTTTTTTTTTCTCGGGCGGACTCAAGCGCCGGGAGCGCGGCTGCCCGCCCGCACCGGCGCGGCCTCCCCCCCACCCCCCGGGGCAGCGGGGCCGGGGCTGGGAGGGGGGCCTGGACCGGCACACGGATCCTCGGCGGACAGACGGACACTTCTCACCGGTGTCCTTCCAGCCCACGGCGCTTTGTCACTCGCTTCGTTCGGGAACTCTGGAAAACAGAAGGATCACGCGGGAATCCTGCAGGGAACGGGTTTCATTGTCAGAACGAGTGCAGTGATTTTTATTTCATTTTTTTTTAAGCTCGTGGCGATGCGCTCGTTCCTCTGAAGGTCCTAACGGCTTGCTGGCACAGGAGGATGCGACAGCGGCTTTTTTTAACTCCCCCGAAGGGGAGCCTCGTTGCTCCCGGTGCTCCCAGGCTCCCCGGTGTGCGGCCTCCAGCCCGCCCCCGCCTCTGCCCGCCCGGCGGCGGGGCTGGGCCGGCGGCAGGGAGCGCTGCGCCGCCCCGCGCCCCGGGCCCCCGGCGCGCTCCCGCCGCCGTCCTCTCCCACCGCCCCCTCGGTGCGAGGCCGAACAACCGGTCCTAAGTCCCGTTATCAACCCGGCGATCCCACAGAGGAGGCGGGCGTCCTGACGAATGAAGATCTGAAGTGATCTTAACTCGCGTCTTAACACCAAATCTTTTATTCGTATATGTTTCGTTCAGCTCCAGAAATAACTGATGGCAGCGGATGGGGCTTTTTAAGAAGAGCGTGAGTGCCTTGGTGGAAGCCTGCGTGGTATCCTCTCCTCCACCCTAGAGAAGACCAGTCCTTCCCATTGCAAGAGATCAACATATCTAATGCTGTGGTGGAGCTCTGCCCCTAATTATGGCTCTGGGTCTTGTTTATGTGGTTTCATGTCTAAATCTGAAACGACTGCTTAGTAAAACAAGCTTATCTGCACTCCAGGGGATAATAGTTATTTATATTAATAATGGAGCTTATTTGCTATTTCAGCTCCTTTGATTTCTTTCTTTTTTTTTTTTCTTTTCCATCTCTTCCATCTTTCCTGAACTATGTAAATATATCTTCTTTGTATTCTTCCTGCTCCCACACATTACTCAAATCTATATATTCAGTCTTTCAGTACACTTGGTCCATGGAAACGCCATAAAACTTCAGGCCTTTTTAGCCACAAACTGCTTTTTCTTCCAAGGTGGGGGAGGGCGCACCTCGGGCACAGATGATGGATAAAGCATTCCACAAAGCCTTCTTCCTAGGGCTGGACTCGAACTCTTCCTGCAGCTCATGCAGTTTGACTTGGAATCCTAGTGCCAGAATTTCAGCTTGGAAGTGGGCTTTTCCCCTGTTAGCCATGTCTGCATGCTGGGGGAGAACCCCCTGTGCTTTCTACTCAGTGTGGTCTCCTTTAGACTTACTTGGGATGTCTTGGGATGTCAGAGAAGAAGATGAAAAAAAGGGTAATGGAAGAAACAACCATGACTCACAAGAGCTCCATAGGAGTTCATTAGACAGGATAATAGGCTCTCCTTTACCTCTGAGGCAGGCAGCAAAGCCTGGTGTGAGGGAAAAGGCCTGGAAGGTTGTCCTAACATACACATATGCTTTCCTAGGCAAATGAAATTTATTTTATTTTTTTTTGATTGGTAGCCTGACTGAATGCCAGATCTGCAAGTTGGAACTCATCCACCTCCTTCTCCTCCGACCCTGAGACCACACAGGGGCTGACTGTAGCCATGCAGAGGAGGGGAGCCTGGAGGGGGAAGGTTCACAGAGGTGAATGCTCATCTCATTCTTTCCGCAGTTACCTTAACTCTAAGGACACCTCCCTAGAGCTACAAGACTTTTTGAGGGAGCAGGGGTTTACCTCCATCTCTGCCAGTTTGCATTTCCTTTCAGAAAAGGCAGTCAGGGTGGAATCAAAGACTACCAATTTCTTTCTAAGTGGGGAGGTTATAACTATTTTGTGCTATGGACTATCTGCTGTGATGCTGAAAGATCTACTGTACCCTGTTACCCCTCATTTTACAGCCCTAATCTCATTCGTCCACCTCTAGAAAACAGGATGATGATTAGTCAGGGTGCCTTGCTCACTAGGGCTTGATCTGTCCATAGGTCCATACCCTAGTTCTAATTTCTGACCAAAGGTCATATAAAAGATCACACAATGAAGCTGATCTAGAGCACAAATCTTTGTTAGCAAACTCCTAGGGCAGTTTTCCAGAAGAGGCAGTAGTTTATTAATATGTTAAAGTCAATTAACACACATTCACTGTTCACATATGTATGCATGTATGTATGTATGTCTGTCTATCTAGGTACTCTGACCTCCAGACAAGCATCTGGATTTGTGTCTGTGCTGTATTGTAAAATACCACAGTGCTTCTGCTTCTGCCTTGAAAAGTATCTGTCTCAAACATATTCTCATGCCAAAATCTACTATCTGACCTTGCAGCACTAAAAATAGTTCATGTCAGGAGCAGAGAAATATTCATTTCTCCTTTTAGAACATTTGTGCTTGCATTCATTAAGGACTTGGTCCAAAATCCTTTGATGTCAAGGGGACAGTTTCAGTGGGCTTCAGATCAAGCCCTAAAATGGGTCAATTAAACTTTAAATAAAATAAAAATGAAAACAGGTCCAGCCTGAGAGTATTGTTGAATAAAAAGAAATATTTCAGAGAGGCTGCCTTTGGAGTAAAGGGTCAGTCATTGTTCTTTCATATTTAGCTGAATTTGTGGAATTTTCCATGACTAAAAAATAATCCTTTGCATGAAGACTGTAATTTGGTTTCAGTCTTCAAAACACCCATATTTTGCTTCACAGTAGAAATGTTGTTGTTGAAGTATGTTGACCTAGTAAGTGCAAAGATGACTTGAGCTCAGTGGTACATCTAAGGGCTGGACCCTAAGCAGTAAGATACGGCCCAGGTTTTCAAAGTCAGAGCAGAGGCCTCATTCCAAAACACTCTCCTGACTAGAATACGTTCAGGTTTATGCCTCGATTCATATTCAAGAAGTCTATGAAATTTTCTAATGTCTGATCGAATGTTATTCTTTGCTGTTACACAATTTGCAAATGGGCTAATGCAGCTCTTGGTGACAGCAGATGTAATTAATTTAAAGGCAGAGGATGTGCAGTGGAATATAGCAAGGGTTTTGTTACAAAACAGTGAACTTCACACATTCAGTTGGTAATCCTTTTCTCTACAAGAATACATAGTATTTGACAGCATACCTTTTCATAAAAAAAAAAGGCAATATAACAACAAACAACAGCCTCACAGTGTTTACCACACCGCTTCCTTGTAGTCATTGTATCAGAAGTCTGGGTAATTTGAATGATGTATGTCTGCAGGAATTTTTGCTGAACAGGGATTATTTGACAGTAAAATGGTCGTCATTCCTTTCAAAGAGAAGTTTGATCAATTACATTGCCATGGCTTACAGCCATATGCTATCTACAGTGACATTTATGATCTATTTTGGTTATCCCCAAATGGCCTTCAACCTAGTTATTATCAGCCAACATGTTAAACTTTTGGTCAGTGGAGATCCTTTAGTGTCTTGGAAAGACTCATGATGTTGTCTTCTGGCCAGATTCCATAGGGGTAACTACAACTTTATCTACATTCAACGTACATAATTGAGTGGCTGTGGTATGGCACACTGTCATTTGGCTTAATTTCAATCAACTAAGATAATTTTCTGTATTTTCTTTCCTATAACACTGTGTCATGTTGCTGTACAAAGTGAAACAGCTGCCACATTCTCCTTCTTGAAGATACATCCCAGAACAGGCTGCCTCTTTCTAGAGGACAACGCAACTTCCAATTTGGCAGGTAAAATTTTGCAACACCAAATCCTTCCATCTGTGGTTTAATGTTGTCAGTTCATTGCAGGAACTAATAGTCTGGTCTGGATGTCAAACTATCTGATTTGTTAGTGTAGCTGGCAGGTTAACTGTCTAAATCTTACCATTTCCGCACAGAATTCACTGTGGGTAGCAAATTTCATCCAAAAAAGAAGAAAAATAACCATGTTTAAAGATTAGGTGCACTGTTGGGAAATTAAGTTCTTAATGCTAAATCAGATGTATAATAGGAGGTACTTCATAATTGCTCCCATCAAGAGTAAGGGGCCAACCCAAAGGCGTATAGACAGGAAGGAAAAAGGCAATACAGTCACTCAGCAATCACTACAAGAAACAGCTCTTCATATTCTCACAGACCTAGTGTAGATCAGAAACAAGCTATACTGTTATAAAGAGATCGAGGATGCTTTTTTATTCCTTGTGATTATGGGAGCCATTTTATTTTTTCACACATACCCTCCCAAACTCTTCATTGAGGCAAAAAAAAGATTTTCACTGCTCCTTAAGTCACAGAGGTCAGCAAGATATTACATGGCAAAAAGTTGCTGTTAAACTTCGCTCAGGAGCGTTTGGAGATGATATCTGAAATCGACGCTGGAATAGGTGTTACTGCAAGGGCACCAAACCAGGAGGGAATGGATTGGCAACTCCCCAATAACAGCTGTGCCACGACAAATGATGCAGATAAAATCACCCCATTAGCAATGGAGATGCAGGAGAGCAGCACCCTACAGGCAGTAGTAGCATTATGCATAGAGTGGAAAGAAACCACAGCAAATGTAGCTCGTGTTTTCCCTTGAACTTCGCTGACTAGGAAACATCCACGGTGCCGCCAGTATTTCCACCATGCCCCTGCAAGGCAAACATTACCAATTTCCATGTAGGCTTCCTGTCATTTGAAAATGTGCCATTGGATGTTTTCAGCAAAAGAAATTACTTTGGGCGTAAAGCTTCCTCTTTTCATCTCTGAGGTCACACTGCATCTTTGGGGTGATATTGGGTGTTTCTGTTGTACAGAGGTGATTCAGAAACCCTCCCAATAAATAATGCTAATGACTCATAGCTTTGTGAGAACTGTGTTTTGGGAGGGGAAGTGGGGTTGAAGGAGGTGTCATTAGAAATTTTCACTTTCTGTGCCATTCTCAGCTACCTAGCAGGTCTTTTCAGCTTGGAGGCAAAACCCACTGACCTTATTCTCCAGAATCCTCTCCAGTCAAAGACTTGGCTTATGCATTGGATCCTTCACAGTATTTGGCCAATGGGACACTGAAGATTCATGCTTTTACTGCTCTCAAAGTGAATATGAGAAATCTCTGTTGTTTTTTTTTTTTTTTTTCAGGAGATATGCTTGTATATTTTGAATGTAACAAGTGCCATATGTTCTCATCATAGCTTTGGTAGAACTCATTTCTCTCCAAGGGCAAACCCCATGCTATTAGCAACATAGAATTTCCTCTGTGTAACGCAGTCTATAGGTATGGCAGTTGTCATCTGAGAGGGGATACTGTAATCATTCAGTTCCTGGATGTGTGGAACATATAACTGTGAGAATTGACTTATGCTGTTGTCACCCCACGAACGGTTGACAGAATAAAGTAATGGACATATGCATGCCTCTAAATTCAATACCTCAGGGCTGGTAAAGGTGTTTTCAGCAATTTGAACTCCATCTTACCAAGGCTTGGTTTAGTAGTTCAAGCACAGTTATCCATACTTTGGTGAAAGCTCCGTTTGTTCATGATTAAAATTTGGGTTCTGTATGTCAAGGAGGTGGCACCTGATGAGGACCTAAACTATCAGTTTAATCATATTTGGTAACATTCAAGATATCTGCAAAGAAAATTTGAACTGGCTCAGATGTTATACGAAATTAATTCCACGCGTCTTCAAGTAAGGCAGGGAAAGATCAGAGATAGCCCTACATTTCACAGTCTCTCAATCATCTTTTTCCTCTTTTTCCTTTTTTTTAAATTTTTCTTCCTTTTTTTTTTTTTCCCTCCATGACTATTTTTCATCATCCTACAACTTCTCTTGCATCTGGTAGTTTGCAGAGTTATGAGAGTCAAGTATGATGCAGAGTTGCTGCAGTGTTCTGGCATATCATTAAAATATGATTAAAAATGGGTTAAACATCTTTCTGCATATTCACTTAATGCTCTTTACTTTTTGTTTTATATGTGATAATACTAACAACAAAAATGTGAACTACTTTCCTGAATCTCTGATTCAACTCAAAGTTATTTAAGAATAATTTTTAAATTATTCCTGTACTCTGAAAATTTCCTGCCAACTCAATGACTTAGTTATGTACATTATTCTAAAAGACTTCATAGGAGCTTAGATGGCCAAGATCAGGTCCAAGAGCACCTTGAAACATCTGAAACACTTCAGCATTTGGATAATTACATACTTTTGGGGCCAACCCACATTTCTCTTTGGAAAATGTTTCCCCTGCATGGCTGCAGACAACAGATGGATCATATGATCTCTGCATTTGGAAAGATGGCATAATTCTGGCAGACTGTCAGTTAAGTGAAGGGAGCTGATTTCAGATCCTCATTAAGAAAATATACAACCACACAGAGTGGACTGAATGGCAGAATGTGATCACTGGCGCCAGCTTTAATAGAAAATGTAGCACACTGTTGCAACATGAAATCTGATGTGCTGTGGCTGGATCTAGCTCTACTGGGTTTTGCGTTCATTCTTCAAACAAATGTGTTTTAAAGGAGACTTTTTTTTTAATTATTATTATTGCAAGGGCCCTCTGTTCACCAGGAGAGAGAGGAACAGAGCAGTGGGGGGGAGGTAAAAGGCCAATTCAAAGAGCCACGGGCTTTAGGGTCAGGGCAGGGCATCAAGGCTCTGTTGGGTTTTCCCTTAGATTTGCAAAAGTTTCTGTATATTGTCTGTGTAAAGGAACTTTTCCTTATATTTCTAATCTCTCATTGTATGTATTAGGGTGGGTGCTTTTTGCAACTGGCATTTTACCCAGAAACACCCCATAGAGACAGCATGGTCCCTTCCCACTGCAGGGCTCTGGGAGCAAGGCCCGGAGCCTCCTTTGCACCTGGATTTCCACAGAGAAGCAGCCCTGCCAAGCACCTAAGAGCTTGAGTAGGAATCCCAGGGCACTGTAAAATGCAATATAGTTTTCCAGCAATATGGGATATGAGCAGTAAGTGCACTGTAATCACTACTCACAGCTGAAGAGAAAAGGGCTAGTGGAGCTGCATGCCTTCATTTCACCATCAAAAAGCAAAAGAATGGCTATGGCTTCAGGTCACAACTTTTTAACTCCCTTTGTTTCAGCAGTGACCTCTAGAAAATCAGAATCTTTATATGAGACCTCATTTTCATCATACAAAAAGTGAATGGTCCTAAATCACTGGTTGTTTTGAAAGTCTTTGTCCAGCTACCTTTTATCCAAATCATAGACATCATTTATCCCACATGAACCTGAAATGTTCATGCTGTGGTGTACTTATTCCTGTATCTCTTGTGCTATAGTCACCACTCTTTCCTCTAGGAACAGTAAGTTTCAAAGGTCAGAATTCACTAGCAAAGTTAAAGACTGTACAGTAAGTAAACAATGCGAGAAAAAAAAAAAAAGGAGTACCAATATCTGAATTAACTTCTCCTCCTTCTCTCGGTTCATTTATTTATGGTGAAGACCCTCCATGCACAGATTTCCTCTTTGCTGTGTAGAAAATCATAAAATGCACTACCTTGCCTTGAACCCCTGTAAGGCTTGGAGCAAGACAAGATGGAGCTGGAAGTAATATGGACAATTATTTTCTTTCTTCTGCTTTCAGAGCTAAGGAAAGACCAATCAACAGGAGGCTCTTTATCTCTCTTTTTGAAATTGTGGCAGAGGTATGGCAGAAGCATAAACAGGCCTAGCATCTCAGGGTGCCCAATCACTCAGGTTTGACATAAAGCTCTGTCTGACAGCAGTGAAGCCTGTCCTTCTGCACGACAGTAACTCTATGTGGGAACCATTCAAAATCTCTCAGTGTAGGGGGAGATGGTCTGAGTCAGGGTTATGGCATTGAAGCCTTTGAGAGCAGGACAAGGCGCGCTAAGATAACATAATGCACACAACAGTTTGAATGCATTACAGTCCTTACCAGTACATATTCATGTGAAAATTGACAATACAAAAGGAAAGATTACAGGATTGGTCCCATACTTTGACTTCTTTCAAGGAATAGGCATTTCAGGTGTGTAAGGACCACTGAACTGGACTGTGGCTGGTGCTCAGTGGAGTGGTGGCTGTGAAAAAATGTAGGGGCCTAAAGTTTAGTGCCAACCAGACCAAAAGTGACCCCTGAAACTAGCACAGGGAAGGAAAAAAGTCAATTCTGGATGAAATACAGACAAATTATTAAAAAATATCGGAGCTGCAATTCTTAAGCAGCTACATTTTTAAGGTAATTGCAGTTGAGTATTTTTATTCGGTCAATTATTTTATTCTGGGTATACTGCTGCAATGAGTATTCATTTCAATATCTGAAACAAGCATTCTTTTTTGGAGTAAAGTGTAAGAGAAAATAATCTGAACTGATTAGCAACTTTTTAGAAAAGACAACATTTTTTACTCTACAAAAAGATTATAATCAGCATACCTATCCATCCTTGTAACTGTGCTAGTGTACAAGTAATAGGAAAAGCTTGTCTGTCATTGTTGTAGAACGGTAGTATTCAAGCCTAGTAAAAACAACAAATTCTTATGAAAACGGGGACTCAGCATGCACAGCAGTCACATTTTAAGCCTCAGTATTTCGGCTATTTTTTGTTAAAAAAACCCCAAAAGGTCCAAGGTCATTGAAAAGACCAAAAGGGCTACACATAAAATGTCTTTGAGAAGCACCACTGGTCTGGAGGAGAATGAAAATAAATCAAAACCTCTTTTCCATCATTTTTGCTTAGTACCCCCATGACTTCAAAAACTAATTTATTTTAAAGTTTGTAAAAGAAAAAAAAAAAGTGTTGTTGGACTAAGATTTCACTTATCGAGTTTCATCCTGGAGGGAATTTTTATAGCTGAGTTATAAACCCTCCACACTAGAGTGTTTATAACGGAAACGCTGACAAATGCGATAATAAACACCAATCACGGGGCCGTAGTAGCTGGTCAGAACGTGGATGCAGGAGTTTGCAGTGCTATCATAATATTTTGTTCTGTTTCCAGCACTAATTTGCTTAAACCTGCTTTCAGGTTGAGCAGATGTAAAACCAGATCAGCCTGACTATAGATTGCAAAATCATTTGATTATTTATACTTCTCTTAGAAAGCTTGGAAATGTCTCCCAAATATGATTTCATTTAGACGTATTTTTTGGTTTACATGTCTGAATACTAATCGTAATGTGATAGCTTCAAGGGAACTCAACTTTCCACCAAAAGGCAGCCTTCAGTGGGCAAAGAGAATATAAACAAACCCGCCTCAGACCAGGATCTAAAAATGGGCTACGATCAAACGGCTCTAAGGCTTTAAAAAAACCCCTTATTATCTTTTCCCAGAAGTAACTGACACTGTCAGTTTTTGTTCTTAATGCGGTGATAATGGCATGGTGCTTTGGGGAGACCAAGGACAGGCGTTTGGCCTCAGCCTTGGTGGCAGCAGGGTTTCTGAGCAAGGGAAAGGCTGTTCACTGCAGTGGGTGAAATCCTGGCCTTACTGAAGTTAGCAGCCCTCTTGGGCTCAGCTGCGTTAGGGCTGGGGTTCCAGTGGCCTCCCAAGCCTGACATGCTCTTTTCTTGCACCGTGACTCCACACACTATGGCGCAGCTATCTGAGATCGAGATGAGGACAAGGGGAGAAGGGACCCCACAGGCTTGTTATTTCAGGGAGGTGGGATCGCGTTCCAGCAAGAAGCTCATCTGCAATGTTTCCATATTTTGTTTGTATTCGTAGCAGACTGAGCTTCCAGGACTTCAATGCATCCCCATGGGCCAAGTGATGGGTCAGGATGGTGTCTTGCTGTTTTGCCGAGCTTTTCATGGGTGTAAGGGCATGCTTCAGTTTAACACAGGTGTCTAAGAAAAAAGATGCATCTAGACTACTGTTCTGGTAAATATTTGCCAGTTTTGGAAAAGCATAAAACATAAAAGCCCCATTCAGCACGTTCTCAGTTCCTATAAATCAATGTGCGGCCAAGAGACTCCTCAGAAGTCTTTCACACAACATGAAACTCATCTCAATACTTTATCTGTGCTGCTTGCATATTGTGTTCGTTGGCTTATACCACAACTGCATTTTTAAGTTCTAATGTTATTTTTAGAATCAGTGGCTCATATAAGAATGTTGCTACTGTTCTGTATTGCTGCTGCAAAATTTCCAATGATCCATTAAAAATCAGGATTCATAATGTAGGATTCAGATTTTGATTTGTATTTAAAAATAAAATGTAACATTTTCTTTCTGCTTTTCTCTAGTCACTTAACACAAGTATGGAAAAACCTTGGATGTTGAACAAATTCCAATTGAACCGAGAAAGCCAATAATTTTTGAATTATCTGTTACAGACATGTTTACATTATGAACCTCTTAACTTAAGACTCTGTGCGCTATAGACTTCTAATTTTATCCAGTGACATGAGCAAGAAAAATATATGAAGAAGATATATAATCATTCTGGGGGAAGCACAGTTGTGTACAGATCATAGAGAAATAGTGCTAAGAAGTGAATATTGAACTGCACATTTCATTATCCTAAAAGAATTTGTCTTCATTGTTTTGCCTGAGACAGTGGCAACAGTAAAGTGCATCTGGGTCATGTGAACAGTTGTTGATTTTGGAACATGCTTCATTCTTAGTTCCTTTTCTCATTTTATTTTTAGAAGAAAAACAAAACCCCAACAACCATCTGAAGAGGTGAAACACCCCAGTTTCTAGAGAAGATCCAGCTGCGTTAACCATCCAACCGCCTCTTGGAAAAAAGCATTCGGACAACTGGAGAGCAGATGCAATGTGTGGAGTCAGGGAGGTCAACAAAAACAAGTGGGAAAAGAAACCAAGGAAACAAGTGAAAAGAGAAAGAATATTAGAGTATTAATACAGGATATTAGTTCTCTCATGGTAATATTCAAGTGAATGGAATGAGAAAAAGAAGAATCGCCACAGGAGCTGACAAAAACATTAGAGAAGCAATCAAAGGGATATTAGGGTGGGATTTAGATTTTAGCCATACTAGCCTGAACCCAGGGTAGAGCTCGATTTCGCTAAATATCACGACCGTTTTGTACAGTGGAGGTAAACGCCGTCCTGCGAAGCCGTGCAGAACGGCCGGCCTGGGTGGGACATTTGCTCCTCAGCCGGACGCCGGCAGCCCCGGCCCCGAGGAGGTTGCTCGCTGCCCGCCTGCTGCAAATCCGGGGAGGAACCCAGGTCTGTCCCGGCAGCGGCGAGGGAAGGCGCCAGCAGCAGGGAGGGCCGGGGGGAGCGGGGGGCAGAGGCAGGCCAGGAGGGGCCGGAGGGGCTTCTAGGGGAGAGCCCCGGGCCCCCACTCCCAGCCCGGCCACGCCACCCCCTCCGCTGGCCCCGTCTCTGGCTCTCGCCCCTGCTAACGAGCGGCTGCGAGGCATTTGTAGATAACGCTAAAAAAACCAAAAAAACCAACAAACCAGGGATCCCCGCGGTGGACCCTGTCCCCATCCCTAGGGTACGGACGGCCCCGGCTTCCCCCTTCCCTCTTGTTCCGGCTTTTCAGAATGTCTTTATTTATGTTCTCGCAGCAATGAAACGGGGAGGGGGACCCAGGGAAAAGAGAAGAGGTCTCCCCTCGACCTCCCCAAAACGAAAGCCCACAAGTTTTCTCTCTCAGGCGGGCGCAGACGGCTTCCCAGGCCGGCCCCGCCGCTGCCGGGGAGGCTGCGGGGCGTCCCCTCCCCAGCAGCCGCGCCTCGCCCCCGCCGCGCCGCCCCGCACCGGGCAGCGCCGGGCCCTCCTCCGCCGGCTCCTGCTCGGTGCCAGCGACGGCGCTGGCCGCCCGCACGCAAGGACGGAACCGGTCCCTTGGAAGAAAAGCGTGACAACAACCGGTTGTGTCCAGATGTTCCGCTTTACTGGCCCTGTGACACACGGCATGGGCTTGGCAGCCGGGATTTCAAGGAAAAGGGAGTTGTTTATTTTTTGAAAAAGCAGAAAGCGCTGGGTTAAAATGCAGGAGCCGAGATTTCCCTGGTTTCGGGCAGGCAGCTGGACAGGCAACCGAGTTCGCTGGAAACCCACTCGGGACACCGGGCCGGCTCTGCTGCCCCGGCCGAGGCAACGAATTGCAACATTTTAAAGCAAGTAGGCGATGCAACAACAAGCAAAAGGCCCCAGACCTTCCTTCCCCCCCTCTTCCCTTTACAACAATTATATATATTAGCAAATCTACACATACTGAACCTCTCCATCCTCCACTCCCCCTCCCCCCCCGCTTCCCCCCGCCCCAGTCATTCCTCTTCTGGCAGCCGACACCAACATGGTCCCGGCTGCGGTGGGAGAAGCCCGGGCAGGAGCAGGGCTCTGCGGCCCGAGGAGGGAGGCGCCCGGGGCCACCTGCTCGGTGCCGCAGCTGGTACCCGGCCCCCAGCCCCGTCCCACCGGGCCCCGGCGCTCCCTAGCTGGCCTCCCGCCTGCTGCAGCCCTCCAGGAGCTCAGTCATGAAGGAGATGTACACTATGGCCAGGCGCAATGTCTCTATCCGGGAGAGCCTCTTCTCGTAGGCGAAGGTGGGCACCTTCTTCCTCAGCTGATCAAACGCCTCGTTGAGGTTGAACATCCTCTTCCTCTCCCGTATGTTGGCAGCCTGGCGCTGGGCGTAGGTGATAACCCGCTTTCTCCGGGGTCTGTCCAGGAGGGAAGCGCTCCGCATCCTCTCCTCTTCCTCCTCCTCCTCCTCCTCGTCTTCGGGATCTCCATCTCCGAAAGCAGCCAGGGGCAGCCCCCGGGCCATCCCCTCCCGGAGCGACAGAGCTCTGTCCCCGAAGGGAGGCCCGGAGGTGACCTCGCAGAGCCCCAGGCTCGGCCTGGCCCGGGGAGGGCCCTGGGGGGCCCCCAGGGAGAGGTCGGCCACGAAATCCAGCACCGAGGCGCCCAGCAGCCCCTCAGGGCAGGGCACTTGCGGGGCTCTGCCGTGCAGCTCATCCAGCAGTCCCGGGTGCTGGTGGGCTGGGAAGAGGCTGGCTGACATCTTACTTCGGAGAGGGCTTAATCTGGACCCCCATCCCCAGCCCCGGCGGCGTTAATATTTATAACCCCCCGGATAACAGGATTAGCAGGACTAGAAAGAGTGGCTGTAAAATTTCTCGCCGTGATGCTGATGAGAGGAGACAGGCAGCCCCCTCGGGGACGCGTGGATGCTCCCGAGAGAGGAGTCCCCAGCGAGTCAATCCTGTCACAGCGATCAAGGACAGTTCCTTCTTGGCAAAACCCTCCGCTCTTACCTGCTGAGCACTTTTGTCTCTTCTTACACACCCGCAACCAAACGATTTTCAGCCTCTTTAAAGCTCGCAGCCGCAGAGCCGGGGCTCCGCTGGGCTGGTTTTCCTGCTTTCTGTCGGGATCTCTGAACCCCGAGAGACAGCCTGACAATTGATGTCAGGCAAGTGCATGTATGCTTTTAATGATGTCCTGAAGAGGGGACCTGCACGGAGAGGGTCACCGGGGAATGTTTACCCTGTATCCCAGCGCAATGGGAGCTGAATGACAGGACCTCCATTAGCCTAAGTAAGCATTGTAGGGGACCCGATATTGCATTCCCGGTAGTAACTGTTGGAATCGCCTCTCCATTCCCCCTAAATCCCCTTCCAGCTCGAGTTCAAACATCGTTCCAGTAAAAGGCTGCTTCGCAAAGCTCATTTCGGTTCAGGCAATCTCAAAGCACTTGCTTTGAAACTCCTTCCTCCGGCCCATGAGGCGAGGATAAGCCGGTCCTGTTCAGGGCAGCGGTCGCTCTTACGCTTTTGGGCAGAGCCGTCCCGGTCCCCGACGGTGCGGGGGGGAATCAACCTGGCTGCAGGCACTGATAACGCTGGGTACACAGCGCAAAATGCCGTGAAACGGCACCGCTGAATACCTTTCTTTGGTCAAGGTTTCCTGGGGGACGGACGCTGGGGATTGTTTTGCTTTTGTCTTGGGAGGCTGGAGGAGGTTAGGGCTTGTGTCTCCCCCCCTCCCACCCCACAGACCGTCTCTAAATACACAGCCCGGCCCTGGCCGGCCCTGGCAGCCTCGGACACGCCCGGGTGGAACCGGATCGGTTTTCCCTGGCACACGATCGGTGCGCGCAGCCCGGCGGGGAGCGCCGGGCCGTGCCTCTCGCCCTGCCTTCGCGCAGCCCCATCTTCGCCTCTCTCAGGCATTGCTGCCGCTTTGGGGCTAAGTAGGCTCTAATTTCCAAGGGGGTTTTAAAGCCCATCGATCAAAGGAGGCGGGGGGCGGGGCGGCCGAAGGGTCCCCCTCCGCGAAAATCCCTCCTGTTTGCTTCCAGGACCGCTAACATTTCCGACCGGGATCTGCCGCCTCGTACACGCGAGCCACGCGTCCCCTTTTCCCGGGAGAAGTGCCGCGGGAAGGACACCTCCCCCCCTCCGGTTCCGCCCCTCCCGGTTCCCCCCTGGGCTCCGCGGGCCAGCGCAGGCCGGGGGCGAGCAGGGCGCTGGCTGCGCGGGGGGGTGCGGGAGGTGCGCGGGCGAGGAGCTACATTGGACAGCTCCGGCGTGGCGGGGGCTACAGCAGGGCAGGTGCCCGGCGGGGACCCTCCCTCCCCAGCCTTCCTCCCTCCCTCCCTAGCCTTCCTCCTGGCCGACGACCCGCCCGCCGCACCGCCACCCCCGCCGCTGCTGCGGCAAGGACGGGCGGCGTTGCGCCTGCTTTTCATGGTTCGGTGGCGTTCCCGAAGGCGAAGGAAAGAGCAAAGAGCGGGGAGGCCGCTTTTATTCTTACCGGCGCTAGGAGGTCTCTGAGCGAACGGGGCGAGTGTCGCTTATTGCCGGCGCCTACCGCTCGTTCAAACACCCGGTGAAGGCAGTAATGAGGCAAAGAGGAGCTGTGAAGCACCTGCTGAGGGAAGCGTTGACCAGAGAGCACCCAAAAGTAACAGTAAGTTGAAGAGCTCGGAAGGTTAAGTGTTGTATAAAAGCGCCCGGTGGACGACAGATCAGATGGATATTTCTGTTCGGTCCGCAAGGAATGTAACGTATTTGAGCGCCTTTTAGCTGAGGTGGCAAGTATTTCGTTTAAAGAGACGGAGGTATAAGTTAAGGACAAATGCCAGCAAAGATGCGTCACCACAGGGTGCAAAATTGTCGGAGAAATACAGATACTTCAGATAATGAAAGAAATGGAGACATGTGAATTCCTCAGCTGTGTGTCAATCTTTACACGAATTTACCGTCATGTGGGAACCCGGCGTCTAGAAAAGGATAGAGCAGCCCTTGGCCACGGTCTCTTCCGAAAGAAACTCTTGCTCACATCTCTCGTTTCAGGTTTTTGCAGGGTGCAAACTACAAAGGCAACCGGAACCAGAAGCGTTTTATACTGCAAGTGCATAAAGGGAGAGGGTTGTTGAGTCAGTATTGCACCACAAAGCGATATAACATAAACCATAACAGATTAACGCAGGGTGTGCCTGTCACTGAATCCTTAAAGGAAACACTAAAGCCAGGACTAAGCCGGGACTGGCAGGTCCCAACAGGAAATGAAGACTTGCAGCCAAGGTGAATCCTCCTGTCAAACTGATTTATTTTTTTTATTGCTGCTTTGTTTCCTGTTCCCCCCCCGCCCCCTTATTTTTGCTAAAATATTGATTTTTCTCTTACAATAAACTATTTTAAATTATATATAATAAGCTCAATGAACTGTGATTTGAGGTATGTTTTTGAACAATTTTTTCATATTTGTTGATTTTTATCCCATTGGGAAAAGTATGGACCTGAGGAGACGCATAATTATCCAGTGCTGCAGGGAACAGGTTTGCAGTGCACAGACAACACAACAGTGTGGGGAAAGCAAGATGAACTCTCGTGAGAAGCTGCTTTATACTCTGAAATCTTCTCAGACCAGATTAGGTGCTCAAACGTGTGTTCTAGACTTGTTTTAACTAAGAATACAGTGTGCTCTGTGATTGTTTACCTTCCTTCACCCACCTCTTGTCCTACCCTTTCATTTAACTTGTTTGTCACAAAAAATTTGCTCACAAGATGCTGAACACTGATGCCTACATCTCCAAGCCACTCTGCAGCTATTTCCATAATTAGTTTTCCTCAGAAATAGCTATGATATGGTTCTTGATGCTCATGTAGGTTTAAAACCCAAACCAGAACAGCTTTTCTGACCTACTATCCCTACCAGAAAAGCATATATACCCTCTTCTGCCCACCCCTGATTATGTCGCAGTTGTTAACAATTTTGAAAATCAATGTCTCTTAACAAGTATCCCTATATAACAAATCCAACATCCTTTGTACCAGCAGGAATGAGGGCAACGTGCATTTTAATACTGAGTATAGAAGTAGTTTTACTCCTTTTATAACCCTGTGTGCTGAGTCCCTGTGCTGATAATTTTCCACATTATCACATGGGGAAAGACAGCTACTCTGATGACTTCACATTACTGATTGAGATGATATAGATTTTAACAGTGACATGTACTTTACTGGAAAATTCACTGGAAGTCAGTGGTGATCCTGGGATGCTGAAATAAAGGGGCACTGTCCATCAGATATGATTCAGTAAGCAAGGAGCTGAAAGTTTTGAAAGTTTCTGTTTAGCTCTAGAAACCACAAAAATTTAGATATGCAGCTGAAAAAAATGTCTCCTTTAATTGATACATTAACAGTCAGAGAGTTGTTATCATTCTCAAACTCCGGCCTGAATAACAGAAACAGATGTTGTGTGTAGCAGACTAATGCTGTCTCTCTCAACTTACTGACGTTGCAACTGTCTGATCTTCTTGTTAAACCTTAAAATTACTGTAATGTCCATGGATCAGGACCTCATTACCTCAAAACACAGGGCAGTTCCTGTCCTGTTGAGCTCACAGCTTGCATTCCTGACAAACCAGACCAGACCAGTGCAGTATACATGTGTGGAGATGGGGCCAACTTGCAAGGGAACGAGCAGAGTTTGGACAATATCTTATCTTGACACTGGCTTATCAGTGGTGGAGAGGAAGGCACGGTGGACACCACTGATGAATTAGTACAAAAAGGAAGTACTTAAGCAAAGCTAGCTGAAGACTGGTTATTTTGATACCAGAAGAATGTAGTAGTATTCAGATGAAAGCAGAGCAAAATGTGATTGAATGTGGTATCACCGGAAGGGTAATGACCACTGGTGTCTCAATGCTTTATGAGATTATATAGGTAGTGGACACTGGACTGTGATAGAGTTTATGTTCAAAGAGTTTGTGTCTGAGTCAGCTGTGAAGCTGAAGGAGGCTAAACAAAAAAGTATCAGATACATTGGTCAGTAGTGGTTTGAGTGGCTTGCAATGAAACCAGAAAGGAGGGCACTGCTACAGTCAAAGTCAAAGCTTATGTAGACTAGAGGAAGCAGTGCCTTGATGGTTGAAACAGCTGGGAAATCCTTTGGTATGTTGGAGATAGGTGAAGTGTACGGAGATGAGGACAAGGTTACCTCACCTTGACTTCTACAGGTCTTGTGTGGAAAGAATTGCTTGACTCCATGAATCAAGAAAAGTAAAATGGGTACTAGAAATGGGCTCGTATTATTTAACTGCTGGCTCTTGTCTGACTATCAGGTTATCATGGAGACACTCTGAGTCCTGCAGAGATGTGAGCACCTGTAGTGGGCTCTGCAGTCCATTTGAATTCTGTGTCCCCTGACAGACTGTCTAAGGAGCTTGGGCTTCTAACTCAGATAACTTCAGTCCTGTGGGATGAACCTTGGCTCTAGAATTAGCAGTTTATGAACAAACCCTAAGTAAGATATATATCATGAGTACGTGGTCAAACACAACTGGATATATTTGGGTGCAGTGACTAGAATTTGAGCCAGTAAGAATTCTCTGAAACCTTTTTTTTCCCCAAATAATTTACCTACATAGGCAGTATAAGAATTAACTTTATTCTGTATGTTGATGATATATATATATATGTGAGTACCCTCTGCTCACAAAGCAGGTGAAGTCCAGCATACCTGTCCAGACTAGGGACCAGTTCTGTTCTTAAAACCAGAATGCACCCAGTGAAGCCAAAGCATCACAGTCTGGTCCCAGAAGTAATTCCAGGCACTGATCCTACGTGCATCTGACTGTAGGAATGCATTCCTGTGTCACAGCCTGTCTTCAGTAGGATTCCAATTTGAATACAAGCACCTACTTACAAAGATCAGGTTTCACAACTTGGCTCTCCCTGACAAAAATGTGACATTCAGTAACATCATTGTTCCCTGACACAGGAAATCATTAGCAAAACTCAATATTTTGGGCAATACCTAATAAAACTAGGTACGTTCTGCCAGTAAAGTGTAATTCATTTCTGTTTACAGCTGTATTACACACCATTTGAAGAGTTTAAAGAAGTAACTGTTGATATTTCCCCATCTGGGACCAAATGACGAAGAAAAAGTTTGGAAGTGTAATGTTGGTAAAATCATAGACAAATGAAATGAATAGCTGTGGTTAGGGTGTGATGTCATTCATCATGCTTGCAAGGTTTTGTGAATGATACTTTTTTCCTCAATCATAACCTTAGGGGTGGGAGGGATTGAGAACAGGACATGTATTAAGGTTGGAATGTCAACCTTAACTTTGAATTTCCTGGCTTTTTATCAGTGTGCATGAAAAAATGTAATGTTATTTAAACATAGCTTCTTTCATCTTGATTTTGCTATATAAATATTGTTTGTGGAAAATGGAATGTAATAAAAATGTGTATTGTTTACCTAGGAGTCTAGATTATTTTCCTAAATCTTTATTACAATTAATTAATTCATTTTATTATTATGTAATTATGCACTAGAGCCATTAATTAATGCTTTTTTCTCTTCCACTTCTCACAATTTGTAAAATGCAGGGAAATATCAGGCTGAAGGCTATAGTTACTTAAAGATTTTGCTTATATATTAACAGAATAAATGTATGAATGATGGTGGACCAAGATTCATTACCAGAATCCTATATGTATGCTGCATTTTTTATTTGGTGGGATTACCTTGGGTCAGAGGAGCCATTTTGTCTTTTGACCTACTCAGCTTTGGATCTTTTGATACTGACAGTAAACATGCCAGGTAGGGTCTTCTACCTTTTATTTTGTTCTCATTTTTTTAGAATCCAGATATTACCTGCTTCATTTTATAGAATCTGGAACTACCAGGTGATTTTTCATAGTTCACAGGTGCATCTCCTACAACTAGCAAGGAGGCCTATGCTGAAACTCATCTCTAAAGAACAGGTCTCCTTTGCCAAGCTTCTCAACTACCCACTGCCTTGCTAGCTTCTGGCTTTGCTACTCTCCTAAGGATATGGAATTTCTTTCCTTGCTGCTCCTGAATACACTCTTAACAGCTTGTGGTTTTGTGCATATTTATGACAATAGTCTCCAATTACAGTATCACATAGCATCTTTCCCTCTGAATTTCCATTTCATTCCCACTCAATGTATTAGAAACTGTTAATATAATGTATAGTATTTTCTTTCCTTCTTGTTGCTCAGTGATTCACCATCATTTCTTTTTCTGTGCTATATAAGCCATGATTTAAAAATAGGATGAATAATTTCATATGAGCTTTAAAAAAAATATTTCTCATGCTTTATCAGCTGCCATATCAATGTGCTTGATAGATGCGGACTGAATAAGTATTGTTCATGTTGGCAGATGGAAAGCAGAAATAGAAAAATGTGGCAAACAGAAATAGAACAATTATGGCAAGTAGAACAATATGGTAAATTGGAACTGAGGGCTCCAATCTGAGTTATCTAGAATTTAATTTTAGGGATCTTCTGTGTTATATAGCCTTTTAACATTAAGAAGATCCCATTAAACCACTCAGCTGTGAGCACTTGGCCCCTTCGTAGGTGGTATACAATTATATGAATTGTATGTAATGTATGTTAATCAAGTGGCTTATTAACGTATATCTGGAACATGCTTTTATTAACAACATGGAGACAGCTTTGATTGCTTACTAATTTAAAGGGTATGATTCTGCAAATGTAATTTTTAAAATACATACCAGTTTTATTGCCATTGCTAAATTTTTTTAAAGCACACTGCAAAATGAATGCTTCCATCCTATGTTCCATCACATTATCCCTACATGTGCCTGTGGCAGGGCTGAACTCTTCAGATCTACCATGCTACCTGCTGCCTTTAAAACTATAAAGCCAAATATTATTCCTCCACCCACCATTGAGACCTGAGGGAAGATGACATACTTTGCCAGGAAATTTCACAGACATTTGCTGGCAAAAAAAGCGTATTGAGAAGATGATTTGTTCCTGTCTACTAAGGGAATGTGACTTATTGGCACTTCTCGTTTCAGACAAATTAGATCTAACCTGATTTATTCCCTCTAGTCTGCTCTTATCAATGTCCCGTCTCTTTTTGTGTTATGATTCACTGTCATGTCCCATGTCTTCTCTCTAAACTGTTCTTTCTCCTGTCCCCCCTTCTTGGGCTTAGAATCAGAATCATTTAGGTTGGACAGGACCTTTAAGATCATCAAGTCCAACTGTTACCCTAACACTGTCAAGTCCACCACTAAATCATGTTCCTAAGTGCCACATCTACACGTCTTTTAAATACCTCCAGAGATGGGGACTCAACCACCTCTCTGGGCAGCCTGTTCCAGTGCTTAACAACCATTTCAGTGAAGAAATTTTTCCTAATATCTAACTGAAACCTCCCCTGGCATGACTTGAGGCCATTTCTTCTCATCCTATTGCTAGTTACTTGGGAGAAGAGACCAATACCCATGTCACTACAGCCTCCTTTCAGGAAGTTGTAGGGGGCAACAAGGTCTCCCCTCAGCCTCCTTTTCTCCAGACTAAACAATCCCAGTTCCCTCAGATGCTTCTCATTAGACTTGTTCTCCAGACCCTTCACCAGATTCACTGCCCTTCTCTGGACATGCTCCAGTACCAGTACTACTTTCTTGTAGTGAAGGACTCAAAACTGAACCCCGTATTTGAGGTGTGGCCTCACCAGGGGCATGATCACTTCCCTGTTCCTGCTGGCCACGCTATTTCTGATATAAGCCAGGATGCTATTGGCCACCTTGGCCACCTGGGCACACTGCTGGCTCAAGATTAGCCAGATGTCAACCAGGTCCTTTTCTGCTGGGCAGCTTTCCAGACACTCTTCCCCAAGCCCATAACTCTGCATGGGGTTGTTGTGACCCAAGTGCAGGACCCAGCACTTGGTCTTGTTAAACCTCATACAGTTGACCTCCGTCCATCGATCCAGCCTGTCCAGATCCCTCTGTAGGTCCTTCCTACCCTCAAGCAGATCAACACTCCCACCCAATTTGGTGTCATCTGCAAACTTACTGAGGATGCACTCGATCCCCTCGTCCAGATCATTGATAAAGATATGAAACAGAACTGGCCCCAATGCTGAGCCCTGGGGAACACCACTTGTGACTGGCTGCCAACTGGATTTAACTCCATTCAACTCTTTGGGTCTGGCCGTCCAGCCAGTTTTTACCCAGCAAAGCATACATCCATCCAAGCCATGAGCAGCCAGTCTCTCCAGGAGAATGTGCGGGAAACAGTGCCAAAGGCTTTACTAAAGTCCAGGTAAACAACATCTACAGCCTTTCCCTCATCCACTAAGCAGGTCACCTTGTCACAGGAGATCAGGTTGGTCAAGCAGGACCTGCCTTTCATAAACCCATACTGACTGGGCCTGATCACCTGGTTCTCCTGTATGTGCCATGTGATGGCACTCAAGATGATCTGCTCCATAACCTTCTTCAGCACCGAGGTGAGACTGACAGGCCTGTAGTTCCCCAGATCCTCCTTCCAGCTCTTCTTGTAGATGGGTGTTACATTTGCTAAACTCCAGTCAACTGGGACCTGCCCAGTTATCCAGGACTGCTGATAGATAATTGAAAGTGGCTTCATGAGCACTTCTATCAGCTCCCTCACCTTGGGAGATCTCATCCAGCTCCGTAGACTTGTTTTTCCCTTGGTTTATGGGGGTTTCATTCTGCTCCCCGTCCCTGTCTTCCAGCTCAGGGGGCTGGGTATCCAGCTGGTCTTTCTGTTAAAGACTGAGTCAAAGAGGCTTGTTACTTTAGTTTCCATGTTACACAGGTCTTTTTTTATAGACTAAATGGCTAGAAGGTAAAAAAACCCAAACACATTTTTTAATATCATATGTTTTTAAACCCATTTATTTGATTCATATGTGTATGTGTTCAAGGGAAGAGACTAACCTGAGAATTTTTATAATACCTTTCACGCTAAACTCACAGTAACAACATTGCCAGTCTAATATATTTCTAATCATCTGTGCCATACAAAAAGTAATCTACCTTATTTTTCCTTTTCATATTTTTGGTAAGCATGAGATTGAATGTCTTGAATGCTCCTGAATCTGCGTTTTCTTTAGAAAATATTTCAAACATGGTGGAAGGTGTTGGTCGTTGCCAACTGAGATGCCAGAATCTATCTTTTTCATAGACAAAACTTGGGAAGGGCAAGCATTTGGCTATTTCAAAATCTTGTGTAAGCTTGTCTTTTCCAGTTACCTGATTTGCTACATATTCGAGAATATACATATAGGGTTTTAACTATTATTTGAGTTCCCTTGTTTGTTCCTAGAATTTAAGACAATATCTCATTTCAGGTACCTGGTCATGTTGTTCATTCAACAAAAAACTTGCATGTAATTGTGTCATAAACACTAACTTGTACAACAGAGCTAATATACACTGCAATTTTATTTTGGGTAAAAATAAAAGAACTTATTAATCTTTTGGGGTTATTAGAAACAAAAAATGAGTCAAGACGCTGGATTTTTTTTTGGAAGAGCCACACTAAAGCAGCCTCTCCTGCTCACTGTATGTGGGTCATTGCATCACTTGTCATCCTTCCTCCTATTTTCTATGTGTTTTAGGTTGTGACAAAATTGAAATCTTGGTATACTGCAGAGTATGGTGCTTATCAGTAGTTATAATACAAGAATTATAATGAATGAGAAGAAGGTTTTCAAGAACTAAGTAAGGTGCTGTTGAGTATGTTAATACCTGGGAAAATGATGGCCTAGCTCTGACTATCAAGGAAGAAGACCAGACATTACTTTTGGGGAGGTAAAGTGTTCCTCCCATTCCCTCCCTAACATGAAGAGGAAGGGGAGATTTTCCTCCGTTCTGCCTTCTGATTTATCACAAACATGTTGCTTCCCATCACATATTAGATTAGAAGTTCTTCCAGGCAGGGACTGAATCTTCTTTTATATTTCTACTGTGACTACTAAGAGGGGAAGCACTACCAGAAGATGAGGCAAAGATTATCCTTCATGCATTTCATGACAAAAAAAGTATATTTTTAAAGGCAGGAAGAATTAAACAGAGTCATAGCCTAGCTGGAGATGGAGAAGCAGGAGTTGTGAGTGTGGAGGGAAGGTGAACCCTTTCCTACTGCACCAGTAGGGCTGGAGATTTAGAAGGAAGCTAGAGCTAGTTCTGAGGAGGTTATCACACACAGATGAAGCCCAGAGCACATGGGATTGAACAGGATTTTAATTTTTCAAATTCTAAATTCTGTCTAGTGAAGGGAAAATATAATATAGGAAGGCTGAACCTAAAAGTTGTAGCAACTACTGTAGTACTACTCATGGGCACAGTGGTCTAAGGGCACAATAGTAGATGAAACCATGCATAAGTAGTAAATTTTAAAAGCCAATAGTAAATAAAAAATGCACCCAAGTGACTGTTCAAGGCTAGAGAGTGAGGAATAAGGACTCTTACGCCACCTATTCTGTAAACTCATTGATCTCAACACAGTTTCTTCATGTCCTCTCCCCGAGGTCATCTTTGCTCCAGATTTGCCCAACTCCAGAGAATTCCTGAATACCGCAGTCTCATCCCCCTTTAGGGATTTTCCCCAAACTAGTGATGACGAGGGACAGTGCCAATTCATTTGCCCAAAGAACATGGTGAATCACATACAACTTCATCCTTGCATTTAAAATAATCCCAGACCACAAATGCAACTACGTAAACATATAAAAAAGGACCCACAATTATTTACTGCTACCCATGTAGATACAGGGTCCTGGCTATGGCATGTTTCACTAACACTAGAGTGAGATATGGAGAGTAATATTATTTTGTTACTCTGTCTTTTCATATTGGATTCCATTTGAACACCATGTAGAATGGCCTAAACTGCAAGTACAGGCATGTACATAATACACCTGCAAAATGTGTAAGTATACCACCTTGTGAAGGGGTGAACTGAAGAGAAGTAGGTTCAATTATTTGCATAGCATTACCAAAATACGTTAGTTGCAAAGCTAAGAACAAAACTACTATCTCTGGTCTACTACCTTAATTCTTTAATTGCTAGGTAATCCTGGCTCACAAACTCAGGGAAATCAAATCACTCCCTTTGCTTTCAAAGCTAAACCTCTCCGGGATTATCTCATTTGTGAGATCAGATCCAGAGAAAATAAGTTAGGAATGGAACAATCCCTTTTAACTTTAGCTGCAGAAAGAATGAATAATTGGGCAAATATATTTTCTTTCCTGCTTTTCAGGAATAAATAGGACATATATAGATCTCATTTTACTTTGCTTAGATAGAAAACTAGCATTGTGAATCAAAACCTTGATATACAGTAGTACACAGTAATCATTCAGAAGGAGTGTCCTAGGATGTTAAAGATTAGCCATGGTAGTTTTGGTTTAGTCTTTATTGCTATGAGAGATTTTTTCCAGGATTTCTTGACTCATTCCTCTAAGCCTGTGTTGAAAGGGAGTTTCTTAATGCATTCTGAAGCAATCGCATCATTTGTAATTTTTTTCCACTTACTGTTTAGTACTAGAATTAATTTCTTCAGAATATTTTAAACCACATTTGTTTTAATTGCATCGTGTATTTTTGAAAGTATTACTATTATTTGATTTATTATTTGAAGGCAAATATAGCAAGGATGTTTTAAAGAACCTGGGAAACAAGGAGTTATAGTTAATATTCAAAACCATTATCTTATGAATAATTAAACTAAAATTTGTCATTAGATAAAAAAGCAACTGTAGATCTAGGTGGTTGCATGAAGTTACTAAGAGAGAGATTTAGCCCAGTGCTCTTTTCAGTGGCAACGGATTCAGGAAAATTTCCCACTGGCCATATGTGTTGCATATTAGGCCTTTTAAAAAATAGTTCTGCTCAGAGGGATGAAAAAGAAGAAAAAACTTGCAATACATTCTGCAGCTAAAACCACAGGTGCTATGTTTTCAGTCAATGATAGAAATTATTGCTATATGGCCAGTTTTAAACTTGACAGAAAAATCCAGGAAAAATAAAGGAACTGAAGAGGGCAAGAAGTCAGAGGTTTAAAAACAAACATTCTTTTTTTCCCAGCAGAGAGAAGTTCTCTAACACTGACTCAGAAAAGAAGACAAAAAGATCCGGTGGGTCCCTTCCAGAACTTAGACTTTTCAGATTTTATCTGCCAGTGCTTCCCAATTTACTTTTCATGTTTCCTAAGCAGGCAGCTTACAGAAAAGCATCATGAAGCCACAGGAACAGTTTGCCCATCAGCCTACGGAGATCCTTCCTCATTTCAGTTTCACAAGTCAGAAAGTGATGACTGAAACATCAATGACCAGTGTAGCCTTACGCATCCACGTGGCCAGTTTAAGGCCTCTCACTAGCTCTCCTTTTGTCTAAACAGGAATCTTCCTGATGAATTAAAATGCAAAGGGAACATGCAAGAGGCAGAAGGAAAATAGCTGAAAAAGCATGTTTACAGTACTTTTCTTTAGTATTTAGGGACAAGATTGGAGAGACCAATATCAGAGCTAAAAGTAGTCAGGGACGTAAAAAGTGATGAGAGAAGACTGCAGATATCTTAGTTGCAAAATAAAGTTCAGGAAAAATGTGAGTTTGATGAGGTAGTGAGAGATGATACAGAAAAGGTTGAAGTCGACTTCACCTTTTTTGTCTCAGTTTTCACAAGCAAAGCCAAATCTCACACCTCTGTGTGGACCAATGCAGTTTGGTAAAGAGAGGGAAACCCAATAATGCAATAGAAACAGGGTAAGTATTACCGAGAGAATTTTAAAAATAATGGAGCTGGATGGGATTCATCCAAGGCCATTAAAAGAGCTGGCTGTGGTGATTGCAAGGTTGCTGCCTCTGAAGAAAACTGTGGTTACAACCAAAATGGATAACACTATGCCCATCTTCAAGAAAAGTGATAGGAGGACTTGTGGAATTATAGGCCTTATTAATCCCTGTAAAGATCGTGAAGCATGTCCCCTTGGAATCTGTCTCCAAGCACATGAAAACAATCAGCAGTAACTAGCTCAGACTTCCCAATGACAAATCAGGCTTGACCAGCTTGATTGCCTACTATCATGAGATGACATGTTGAGTGAGCAAGAGGAAAGCAATGATACAGATAGAATATAAACCAGTAGTGCAAATTGCAAATAAAGTAAGCTATGTATTGGACTATGTTAGGGGGAGAATGGGAGCAGTCCAAATGAAATTATTATTGTCCTCTGCTTGGCACTGATGAAGCTGTATAAGGAAAACAAAGACTAGTTTGGAGTCCCCTGGTACCTGAGGGATGCTGAGACACAAGACGTTGCTGAGGGGTGCACTTTGAAGATGGTCATGAAGAGAGGTTGAAGAAGCTGGACTTGTTTAGTCTGACAAAAAGGGGGCTAGGGAAGGATCTATTAGCAACCTAGCAACCTGCAGCTACTAGGAGGGGAGATGCAAAGATGACAAAAACTTCTTAATTGTGGCAGACAGGCAGTACAACACTGGAACAGGCTGCACAGAGAGAATGGGGAATCTTCCTCACTGAGAGTTTTCTAGGCAGGAGAGCACTAAGATATGTCTGACCTGATCTAGGGCTAGCAAAAGTAAACTTTGTGTGGGAGAGACCTCCAAATGTCCCGTACAAACAACATTTCTATGATCCTGCAGGTCTTGGAATCCAGAGTTCTGAACCCCGATGCCTTTTTCCTTTGAAAGAGCACACTTCCTCCCAACAATAAGAGGAGATGGCATGCCCCCTTGTCCTCAGGTTCTGAACAAGTTTCCACAGAGTTTATTTAGGATAGATGACCAATAAAAGCTCTTGACTGTGTGGTCGTGGCATCTGAGAAAATATGCATGAAATACAGCAGAATATTTTGAAGGAGTAGGTCTGAGCTTTTTAGTCAATGTTTAAGTTCCAAAAAGGCAAAACGCTTATTTGTGTTCATAGATATCCATACAGAAGTAGCGCCATTCACTTCAAGTGTGATGAGAACTTGAAGTTATCAAGTGCTTAAGTGATCTGCTGGCTTGTGGCTTTTGTTCTTTAAAATGAAGTGATGAATGTAAAAGGCAGGGGGCTGTGTAGAACACTCACTACTCAAAAGGAAGCAACCAAAAAAAAAATAAAAATCAATCAGTCAGACTATTAACCATCTAAAAAACTAACCTGAAGTAGTACCTCTTTTAATGGCTTATTTACGAAACTATTCAACCAACCAGAACATAATTGCAGTGTTCAGATTCTCACCTTGGAATTTGTTCCTATTCAGTCACTTGTAGAGAATAGAGAACAAACATCTGGAATGCTACATTAAAAGAAAACATCAACATAGAATTGTCTTAATGATAAGACGATATGTTATCTAAATGTGGAGTGAAAACTCACTAATTTGTACTGTACTGGAGAAGATATTGCGTGTCATATATTTTCATCTCTGCTTCTATTGTACAGAATTCCAGACTGTTTTTACAATATACAGAGTACTCCACATGCATGCAGTTTGGATTTCACAGGACTGTAAATAATTTTAAGTGTTTGCATTGGTTGTTGGTTTTAATCTTTTAGATGCATGAACCCTTGAATTTTTATCAGGTTTTCACAAACCTTTGATAGAGGATTATGAATTTTAAAAAATTGCCTGCCTTTACTGTAAGTCTGAGAAGAATTTATACCCCTAAGGCTTTCCTCTAGGATATCTTTTGACATCAAAAAGGTAAAATTATAAATAGATTCTATTTCTTTCAGATGTCTATTTAATTTTTTTCTTCCAAACACTGTAATTTAATTTTAAAGTCCACTTTGAAAATAAACAATAAACGAATGTGTTTTCAGAGATAATGCTTTCTCTTTGCTCAAAATAAAAACAGACATCTGGTTTCTAAATTATTATCTTTTAATTTTCTACCTAATCACTAGTTTTGTGGAATTTCAAAATGCCATTTATTTACCAATCAGAAAAATATGTT
This sequence comes from Gorsachius magnificus, assembly GCA_034008185.1. Classification (NCBI taxonomy): domain Eukaryota; kingdom Metazoa; phylum Chordata; class Aves; order Pelecaniformes; family Ardeidae; genus Gorsachius; species Gorsachius magnificus. Next base: position 125,352,613 of record CM067082.1, on the reverse strand, counting down.
GCTGACAGAAATCTCTCTTTTTGCACATGTATATGCATACAACTTGTTCTCTTTTGTTTCATATGTGCCATTTGCATCCACTTACAAACAATGGTATACATTCACAGTGTTGTAAATACAACAAACGTTCTTATTGTATAGTGCTTGCTATTTAAAAATTTATTTGTAATATATATACATATATAATATTCATTTGAAATCCAGTTTCTGCTCCTTGCTATCATTCACAGTCTATTGATATAAACCAAGTTCTATCTATCCTTCCACCCAGATGGTTGACGTTACATGTGATTGCATGAAAGCTCTGATATGAAATGCCTATGGCTTACTGGATTACCCTCTCCCCACATGTTTCAAATTAATAATAAAAAAGAATGAAAAAAAGAACCAGTGCAATCTTGCTACAAAAGAACAAGAGTTTATTGTATAACAGGATTGCAGATGTGGAAAGGTGCTCATAATAAGGCTACACTATTTTTGTTTCATTGTGCATCTGGAATGCCAAAGGATCTTTAAGGCACTAGGAGCTCATACTAGACAGCCTTGGCTTTTTGATTAACTTAATATTCAGAGAAATGATTCATTTTTGTAAACTCTGTGCCATTCATCATCATATTGTCATTTAAGTAATCACAAAATGATTTACAAAGTCAAGATTTTTTTCTAATTTCTGAAACAATTTTAAGACATCAAAGACTTTCAGATATAAACATCAAAGAGCAGCCCAAATCAGAGATTTCTGGCTAAGACAGTTTAGTTCATTTAATATCCTCTGGTTTTCTAAGGATTAAATTACAGCATATAAAATTCTTGGAATCTGTCTAAGGAAGCTGTACTGTATATTTATTATTTATTACAGTATGGCTTTTTTTGTGGGGCAAAGGACTTTGCGGTAGAGAAGATGCCATCTTTTCAATTTATCAAACCAGCAGCAAATTCTTGTGAAATATTAGAGGTACAATGATCTAATCCTACTGGGAATGGAGAAATGTGTTAACTGAGGAAATATTTGCACATGAGCTCAGGATGAAATGCAGTTCTTCCCCTGTAATCAGCCTGTAACAGAGGGATGCTTATCCAAATTTAAGAATATTCTGGGGAAAAGTAAGACAAATCGAGAATGAAATGACTTCTTCACAGGAGGAATAATTTCTGCCGCTATAGTTTATAGAAAACAGTAGGCCAGGTTTCTAGTATTGGCTAAGGATGTAATTCAGAAATGCTTTCCATTATTTCCATGATTTACAGCAGAGTGACACCACAAAAGCTGGTCATATAGATGCTGGGCATTGCATGCCACTGGCACACATGCCAAGGCCTAGCCAGAAAATTTAGAAAGCATAAACAATGTAAATTGATCTAGTCAAGGAATTAATCAGTAGAGACACATAAGGTTTTTCTGTGCACAGGCAGAATATAAGCAAATATAGTTTCATCCACTATCCACCTAAGAAAGGCAGGATATTAAGGATCACCTTCAAGTAAACAAGGTAGGTAGAAATGTGTGTCTGGCTTACCAAAAATCAAGGAGAATCTTGCCAGGGAGAACAGCTACATGAAGTACAAGGTCTCTGCAAAGCCTGTTCCCATAGACTAAATAATTTAACTTCTAAAGGCTTATCTTTAAAAGACACACTACCACCCTTTCAAAAGTGGCCTACTGACTAGAGGAACTGAGTTTCTGGGATTGGGTCTCATACTACTATACAACAAGGTTTTGCCCAGATGGATTTCTCTTCTCATGTTCACAACAGGCTGGGTTAGCTTCGAGACAGTTCAGAAATGAAAGCAACAAAATGCATGGTTTCTAAGTCAAAACCCATAGTTCCTTTATATTTACATTCCTGTTCTCTCTGTTAGGAAGATAATGAGATTACATGTAGGACAGTCACATCAGACCTTGAATGCAGAATTATTGTTCAAGATAAACCTCCAGACAAAAAAAATATTCTATAAACAGGAACAAACACATGACTTTTTACCAAGATTTTTATCTTTCAGATATTTCAGTGCAAAATTCTGGCTGCGTGTAACCACTGGAGCTCAATTACATAATTCTCTTTGCCCATATTCATGGAACTTTATTTTATACAAATATTTTGTAAAAAATTCTGCTGCTCTTATGCAAGAATGTAAAAAGAAGACAAGGGGAAACATGTACCATGGTGATATAGCTTTGTTATCAGCATGAAGGACACTTTGCACATCAGTTCTTCCATCTTTCTATCCAATGTTTTATAGTCGCATACACCACTGATGAAGCTTTATGCCTAACCACTTGGATAAGAGATAAAACAAACCGGTATGCGAGAGAAAGACAGCTACATTCTCCTCTGCACAGTTAATCCAGCTGAGACAAATAAAGTTAATGTTTTTAGACTGGGCTTTGGTCCTTTAACATATTTTCAAAGTACCCATCATAATGCACTATGCAGAGTAGGTAATTTATAGTCAGGTATAAAAGAAATTTTGTCAGTGGTTTGCATTTGGTGTAGTTTAGCTTGAGTCTGGGTTAGAAGACTCCCTTGAGAAAGGAGAGGAGGGGAGGAAGGGGACAAAGGCTCCTCTCAGCCTCCATCAGGATTGGATTAAACCCAGGAGAGACAACCAGGGCTCTAGAAACTTTCAGGGCTGAACACAAGGAGCAGCCAAAGATGAAGCCTAGGAACAAAAGCTTAATTTTAGCTGGCTTTTGAAGATGAATTTTAACTTAAGTAGGGGCCGGGATTTTCCTTTCATTGCTACCGCATAACTGTTAGAAAGAAGCTAGAGACTTTGATATCTAATTTAGTTAAGAAAATTGTAGAGGTAGGGTTACAATCTCCTAGCATTTGAATAAATTCTTGTCCCAGTGTTAATACAGGGAGCTTTACTGAGGGATTTATTCTGTTCCAATCCACATCTCTGTTTGCATGTATTTGGATGAGTTGTGTATCTGCTGAAAGGGTTGTGGTTCTGTGAGGATTCTTTGAAAAAGGAGTTATAATTGTGGCGGACTGGAATTTTGTAAAAAGTTTGGCTGGATTCAGAAAGGACATACAGACTTTTAAATAAACAATGTTTTGATCGCATTGCTATTTGTCGTTCCTCATAATATTATCCAAGGAGAACAAGAAGCTTTAACAGGCTTTGTGTTTCCTGAGACAAGGGCCATTTTTTTCTGTGTTTTTGCAGTGCCTCTATGCAGTCAGGCTCAAGTTCTGCCTTCAGGCATTGTTAAAATAAAAATGTTACATTAAAAATCATGTCATATTTGCCCCTCTCCAGTGAATAAGAGAAGTATTATTTTAGGATTAACAGCCAAATGTTTCCGCCACCCAGCAGCATCCTCAGAAGAGCCATAGCAGCCCTCTCTCTCTTTGCCTCTCTCTCCCCCCTCCCCCTCCCCTCCCCTTACCTTGCAGATATCCCTCCTTCCTTTAGGTTCCCTACAGCTGACACCTGCTCCTATATATTCCCTATATGCCCTAAGTAGCAGCAGCCTACCCCGTTCAGGCATACTTGGCATCTCTAACCTTTCCCTTAGCTGTGATTCTGATCATCAGTGTATTTGTACATTAGTGACTACCATGGAAGTGCTTTTTCTTACAATATAAGTGATTGCATTCACTCCTCATGGACATACAGACCCTGATTTCTGTATGCTTTTGTCCAAGTGACCATTTATGAACACTCACCAATGTATTCTGCAAGATTTCTTTTTATTTCAGATTCTAATTTATTGCCAAAAACAGATGCAATGACATTCCTTATCAGTCAGATCAGCAGGCAGTGCCAAGCAGCTGGCTTTGCCTAAAAATATTGATGTGACTTGTAAAATGTTGTATTTGGAGAACATAGAGTTTTAAAACTTCAACTTGACATTGCTTGCCTTAAAAGTGGGTAGAGTTAAGTATGTTCATATTTATAGTATTTATAATTTTAAATATTAGTAGCTCCAGTTCTTTTTCACCAACTCAAAGAATTCAGAACCAGCAGATGTTCTCATCTGAGTTTCTATTAACTGCACAGGTGGTGAGTCTTCCAAGACTGTCATATCACGGTATTGCTGTTTCACTGAGTAAACAGAGCAGCAATGATTTCCTTAGAGCTGAAGATGAATCCAATCAGGCATTTTTGTTTGAAGAGGTTTGGATTCAATGAGAATTTGGGGTTGAGCAGAATTTGGCTGTATGATTTAATTCTGGGTTCTTTTTTTTTTCAACCCCAAATTAAATATTTTCATTTGTCTGATCAGTCAGAAAATGTTGCAAAATTTTGGTTTGGAGTTAACTTAAAACCCCCATCCCATTTTTTTTTGTGGGCCCCTAGTCAGCAAACTAAAGAAGAAAAACTGTTATTCATAAAAGACTCCACAAAAAATGGTGTCATCTCAAATTAACAGCTTATCATCATTCACTAATAATGGCAGTATACATAATCCAAGGATGATGCTCTCAGGAGATTTATTCCAAAAGACTATGGGGAGAGTTTTGACATGTGAATTGCTGGTATGGTTGTTGGGACCTTTAGTGGTATCTTCGTGGAGGAGGAGATAGAAAAATCTCTAGAAGTGGCTCCTGTGGCAAGACATGATCTCTCATGTTCCTACTCAAAGGCTCACCTCAAGAGGTGAGTCATAGACTGAGCAGAGATGCATAGCATGATATTCCTCTAATAGAATGGCAGGTCTGGAACCCTAAAGGCTGAAGGCGTAAGACTGTTCTGTGTCAAAGTTTCTCCACGTGTGTTCCTTTTTCTTATGCAGTTATTTAATCCAATTTAAAAATGCGGAATTTAGCCATTTATTGAGAAGACCACGTGGGCAGTTGAATGTTGTGGGATTCGTTTAATTGGGACATAACTTATTTGTAAGATGATCCTTTACAATATAAAGTGATTTTCACCCTGTTGATTAACTAAGCCCATTGAATAAATGGCTTATGCAGATGTTCAAACAGCGTTGTTACATATGCAAATAGCATCAACAGGCTGGCAAGTTACTGAGCAGTAGTGAGGATCTGCATGGTATGTGTGTTGTCTGCTCCTAGTGACTTCAGCAAGCATTAACTGTCACTTGAGAGATGAAGAGCAACTCGTGGACCTAAACCTAAATGTACTGGAAAAACTATTCGCTGGTAAAAATTTGCATGTGCCAACTTCCAGCTGTTGAATTATTGGTCTGACATATTGAGTCCTCATGGCTCAGAACTATGTGTAAATCTTGGAATAATAAAATCAGTGTTTCTTAAGGGCATAAACAGACTCCACATGCTTTGTTAAATTAGTCACTTAATGATTGAATTATTTTTTAAAGCAGTCCATTCTAGTTCATCTTTGCTGGTATGAACTCTTTAAAATATGGTCCTTTTGAAGATGCCTTGACTACTCTAGTACATGCCAGATGCTTACCATGGCTCTCCCTCTAATTTCTCTCATTCCAGATAGGTTAACAAACAAAAGTGATGGATATGCATGATGATAATGCTAAGTTTCATATTTCAGTAGTCAGGCTGTTCACTCTTCATGTCTTGAAAGTCCTGGGAATTTAAACCTGACCCCCAAAAGATGTATGCTCTTAACTTTTGGACTTCCTTTTAGATCATGTATCATGTAAGTACAAAATTCATTATATCATTGCTTGCAAAGTCTGTGCCAAATTGCAAAAAATTTAACTTACAGAAAGGATTAACCAATCCTTTCTGCTTCTATTATTTTCTTGTCTCAATGGCTCTGCAGGGATTGCTGCGGTCTCATTATTTGTGAGACATGATACAGTACGGGACATGATTAAAAAAAGGTAAGGAGGCCCTTGATAATTGCCCTAGGCAATGCTATCTACGTCTCAGACAGTTCATATGGTAATTGTGTTTATGTGAGCTCACCCTGGAACTATAAATCTCATCTCTTGTAATGGAGGGGGTTTTGAGGTGTTTTGGGCTAGCTTTTTCTGCTGCTTCAGTTATGACATTATATCCATATAAATAAAAACGGTTTGCTTGCAAAAGTGATGCCTGCAAATGGATGAAGAAAGACCACAACTAAGATGTAACCTTCTAGCTAGCTGTAACATAAAATATATGTTTATAATTCTAAGTCAAGTAAGTAATTTTGAATAGTGTACCACATAAAATAAATTTATTGTTGTACCTCAGCACTTTCAGGATTTCACAAGACGAGCATGATATTTCTTGTCAAGTGACACCTATATGGTTTTTTTCAGACTGAAAAATATAAACATGGAAATAGAAATGCATTTTTGACATAGAAACAGTATTGGTTTAGAAGCCTATCCATCTTTCTTAATATAAAATATCTGGGGAAATTAGCATGGGACTTAAACCGTTTGGAAACCTGACTAGGTTTTGAATAAGTGCTTCCCTCTTTTCTGTAAATAGTGGAAAAGATATTTCTCAGCACATCAGCTGCACTCTAATTACAGACTATGATACTAAGAAATAAGATAATGATGGAGACTGTCAGCCATAACACTTTCTGGTGAGCCACAGCTGTCATTTTTTGCCCAAAATATGACTGACATCCTTCCTTTAACCCTCCCACCCCTTACTCTTTATGTATGTTGGCACAGGGGCCCTGCAACTATGGAGCACCATATTTTCGTTGCTAAGCACTAGGAGAGAGTGAACCATGGGAATGTTTAGCTATAATTTGTACTGAATTCTTTGAGGCTTTCCTTCAGCATGAACAAGCAGTGGAACTTTTAACTCATCCATTGGCATTATTGGTGAAGCAGTGCTTGGATTTTAGCACACTTGAAGGCCAGCATCTGCTGAGTGATGGCTAAATAACAGAATCACTAGACTGTCATTTATAAAGGTTTGAACATGGTATATCATATTTGACATTATTAGGACCTGACACGCTTCCAGTGCTTTCAGGGAATGGCATGTTATCTCGAGTTAATTTTGTCCTGAATCTTCAAAGTGCCCTTGTAAATGAAACCTATTCTAATTGGAGTTGATTGAAAAATTAGCATGGAGCTTACATTTATGAATTTAACCAGAAATCAATGGGAATGCTGGAAGTGCCCTGTTCTGCCAGACATGCTAATTGACGACGGGAATTCTGCCACCGCACATGAAATTCTGATGCCTTAAATTTTGCTTTAATCTGAAAATGAAGAGATCTATTTTATTATCTGTTCTTCCCTATGTATATTCTTCCTGCTTCACAATCGTTTCCTTCTCTCAGGTTAGCACTTAACATTTTATACTTTTTACTAAAATGAAAACCGCTGAAATAATTAATAAAAATATTAACAAATTAGAAGTGGAACTCAAGAACTGGTGATCCAACTTCTCATTTTGCCATTTTAGTTAGGTGTGTCTCCAGGCCCAGGTATACGCCAATTCACCATCTACGATGAGTTCTTACATGTAAGCTTTTCTTTGCAACACTGAAGCACAGACACTATTTCTTTGCTTCCCTGCTTCTTTTTCTTCATGCTTTACCAGAAGGAAAAAAATGCATCAATGACTAATATAATTTCAGGTAGACTACATACCAGAACAGTTATTTGGAGTAGTAATGGACTGTTGATAATGGGACATCTTTACATACAGTGTACTACATATTTGACAAGCTGGATGCATTAATAGCAGTTGCTACTCTCTGAATATTTTGAGCAGTACACTCTCAGAAGGGAAAGAGTAAATTATGTATGTAGGGACACCTTTTTTTTCCACAGTCATTCATGCAAACATTTTTGTGAAAATTAGAGGTATAGGAACAATCTATAATCTATCAGCTATTGCTTTACTATAACACATTATGGAAAAATGAAAATCCATTCACTTTTAATCTTTATTATTAATGGATTATCATTATTACTTTCATATCCACACTGAAAACTTTCACTGAATTCTTTAGAAGATTCTAAGTGTGAACTTACTGATTAGGAGTCTGAGGAAAAGGACAGGAAAGTATTAAGGCTGAAATTGTGGCTTTGCCTATTTCACAGCTTAAGAGTGTTTTCTTCTTCCTGATAAATATGAGAGGTAAAGTCCCCAAAACTGGTTTGTTCCAAGGGACAGATAATGTCAACAGGTTAGATGGAAAGGGGCACCTAAAACCACCAGATACTTGCCGGAACAAGCACAGCTTCATGTTAATAGTTATAAAATCTTTTCTCTAAAACATAAGCAGAAGTAGTTTGAAACTTATTTTTCTCAAGATAAATTATAGGTTTTCAGTAAAATCCACAAGCTTTTAATTCTGTTTTGATTCAGTACAGTTTTATTTACTTTTCTGGAGATGACAAGCTTGTTACTGGTTTCCAAATCAGTCACTCACAATTTTGAGACTTGAAACACCATAATGCATTTTGGGTTTTCTTTTATTTTCCTCTGTATATTGGACTCTTCACAACTTATCTGTGTCTGATATTCAAGTTTTTTTTCTAGAACCACAAATGAGCAGAGTGGAATTCTCACTTTCTCATGTACTGCCAGGCACAGGGGCTTTGAGAAAACTAGTACACATTTTGAGACTCAAGAGACAATCTCAGCAGTTAGCTGATTTAACCAGGAAATCCAGGTTATACCTTCTTAGTGAAGACAGTCAAAGAATTTGCATGCCAAATACATTGGCAGAAAGCATTAATAGTGAATGTGCTCCTTGGTGATTAGCACTGCAGAGGACACAAAATAAAGAGATGTCCACTGACATATGTACTAGCTCATCTCCTTTGGACTGAAATGCACAGTGCTGAAGTGCACAACATGGAAATCAGATACTCTCTGCTCTGTGGAAAGTAGCTGTTCTTTCAACATCTCTGTGGCAGCTGTGTGCTGTCTGATTGCTGTGTCTGCCTGTAAGCTGTCATGTACTTGGACTTCACGAACAGCAAAAAACATATGTAGAGTTCCCATTTGCTCCGATAGGTGAAGGATATATACAATGTTTGTGCTCATTAAGCAATGGGATTCCCATCACTTCCAGAACTGATGTCTACAAACTACTACTTTTTCACTATTTCAGGATTGGCTTTTTGTAATACAAATTTTTGGCCTGCAACCAACTGACTCAACTTTTAGTTGTAGTGTTTTTCACTATGATAATCCTGTCCTTCTCCTCTTGGCTCTTCTCCTTTTGTGTGTTTATGTTAGGGCTTGCCCCCATAATGTCTTTTAGGAAAGCTGGGTTAAATTAATATTTCATTCAAGTGAATTGTTTAATTTGAATTAAACACCAGTGTAGACATAGTGTAGCTTATGTTGTTTCTCACTCAGATGACCTTTCCTGAGTGGCCCTATTTTGTTCTCTCTTTATAAGTGGTTTGTAAAGGTCTGCCACACCTGTATCATACTTCAACTCTTCTATATACCTACTCATTCAAAATGCTCTACATGTTGGTGGGTTTTTTTTTTCCCTCTGCCTTGATCTTTCTCCCTTTAATTCCTTTTTCTAGTAGTTTTGGCACTCTTTGACAATATGCCTTCCAGAAAGGGGTACATTTTCCCCCTTCCTGGCAATTCACATGAAAAGCTCTTCTCTTGCTCTGGACTTTCCCCAAGACTCTTTGTGTGATTGAATGTCCAAGGAAAGGCCTTCCAGTTGACATGTATTTAATCAGATTTCTGCTACCCAGTGTTTCCTGCTCATTGCATCAGTTGGAATTTACTGCCTGCTCTGTAATAGCTTTTTCTTGGACATTCTGCTGTATGTAAGTATAATGTTTTTCTCCATACCAGGTTCTATCTGGTTGACTTTAACAGGACCATATTCTCCACTGATATAAAGTAATTGGTTACACTTGAATTCCTTTGTATCAAGAAAGATTTTAACCCTTTTCTACTTCTCTTGAGGAAAGATGCTTTTCTGTGTTAAATGAGCATTACTGCTTTCTGTGTTATTTTAAGCTGTGTTCAGCACTTTTTTAGCATTTGATTTTTGAAACATGAAGTTAAACCTTTTGGCCTGCAGGTCATGATTGTTAAAAAAACTACAAGTTTATCCTTTAGCTCAATAGGCAGAGTCAGTAAAGCGGGAATGGGATCACAAAGTAACTCAGTAACTAACAAAAATATATAGGATCTCTAGAATTAATTTTCATTCACTTGTTTCATGGCTTTGAGATGCTCCTACAAACCTCAGGAAGGCCAAAAGAGCTATGGGCTTTCTGTTTCCCTATAAAACATGAGACTTTATAAAGTCTCATGCTTGACTGTTGGCAGCCAGCTGTTGATTGTACTCATATTACAGGAATTTCCCTTGTCCTGAATCAAAACATTTCAGATTATAATCCTTGTCTTCCCAAAGCTGGTGAGTACACTAGTTAATGGATATATTACCTAAACTGCTAAGAATACAAACATGATAGATTTGTGGAAACCTCTAGAAAGAAATTCACAAGGGGAACTGACATTGGTGTGCCCCGATCCTGCTTATTGGCTCTTGTTGGTGTTCTTTGGTCACAAGAAACCAGGTGCCACATAAGGAGCGAAAAGAATCTCCCGTTTGGTGGCTGCAGATATAACAGTAGTGGTCTGACTATTAAGAATAAGACTGGATTTGATGTTCACTTATTGTGTCAGCTTTTGGAAGCAACTTGTCTGAAATTGTATCCAAGGAGTATGGGCAGAGGTGAAGCTACAGGGTCGAAGGTTCACCTACAGGATACCTGCCAGACAGTCCCAGGGAAAGGACCAACCAGCACCGTTCTGTGTTTTCTACAGACTACTATATTTCTCCTCAGTGGTTCTATAAACATGTAGTTTTTCACCTTGTTATGTGTTTGACGTAATTTTTTTTTAAAAGGTAACTAGAAAAAGGCATGAAACTTGCACCTTTAAAGGATGGCTTGTTAGTGTCATGTTAGATAAATTCAGTACTGCACTCATTGAACTCAGTTACAGTTTGGGCATCCTGTCCAGTAGGATTATGCATCTATTTACATATGTACTGAATAATCCTTGAAGAGGAGAAAACTAAAAAACAGACTGCAAGTTAAATAAGAAACTCATAGTTCTATTAGAGCTGGACCTGGAGAAAGTTATCACCTTTCTACTTCCTCTTCCTTGCTTAACTTCTCTCTTTTCCTTTCTCCTCTAATATTTGTATTTTATTTTATTTTATTTTGTTGAAAAGAAAGCACAGAAGAGGAAGTTGAGCCCCAAATTCTACAAATATAAAATATTCAGAATGGAACCTAAGCCAGAAGAGGTCAAGAAACTCAGAGATAAGATTTCTTCAATCTCAGGCCCCTTCCTTGATCTCCTCTCAACAGTATTCTTGCATCTTTCTTCTCATACCACCCTTATCTTGGGTCCCTTGTGAAAGTGAATTAAGATAGGACTTTCTGATAGGGAAATGCCTGGATGTCAATTTACCTGTGCAATCTGATAACTTACTGAAATCAGTGTAGGAAACATGTCTGTGCTCCTGCCTAATTAACTCATATCTATAAGATAAATATTGGCTATTGCCCAGTGCTAAATGGTCATGTAATCAAAGCCTCTATCGTAATTCTGAGACACAAGGGACAAAGATAAGGGTCCAATGTAAAGTGGACCATAGAGAGAAACAGGGTTAGTCTTTTTGCATCGCAGATATATTCCAGTGGTGTGTTTTCATAAGCTACGCGTGTCAGTAAAAAGAAGGGTTTGCAGAAGAAAGGAGTTGTCTATCCATCAATTAGTCAACAAAATCAAAACCATGTAAGAACCCATTTTGAGACTGAGGATGTAATCTGTTGACTAAGACTAGCTAGTGCTGAGCTTTCCAAACAGCAAGACAGGAATTAAGAAACAGGTGATGCTTTTATTTTGTGTCTGGTGATGAGAAGAATTCACAGTCCAGTGCAAGTCTGAAGCAACATGGCAGCTTTACCAGCTCCATATTATTACAGCTTTTGGCTCTTCCATTTTGTCTGAATTATTTGGATAATTTTTTCAATTATCTGTCTTGTTCTGTCTGAAGTAATTAGACAAAAGCACCACAGAGGGTGATGGGGATGAATAATTGTATGGAATTTTGAAGATCACCTTAATAAGTTTGCAGATGACACCAAATTGGGTGGGAGTGTTGATCTGCTTGAGGGTAGGAAGGACCTACAGAGGGATCTGGACAGGCTGGATCGATGGACGGAGGTCAACTGTATGAGGTTTAACAAGACCAAGTGCTGGGTCCTGCACTTGGGTCACAACAACCCCATGCAGAGTTATGGGCTTGGGGAAGAGTGTCTGGAAAGCTGCCCAGCAGAAAAGGACCTGGTTGACATCTGGCTAATCTTGAGCCAGCAGTGTGCCCAGGTGGCCAAGGTGGCCAATAGCATCCTGGCTTATATCAGAAATAGCGTGGCCAGCAGGAACAGGGAAGTGATCATGCCCCTGGTGAGGCCACACCTCAAATACGGGGTTCAGTTTTGAGTCCTTCACTACAAGAAAGTAGTACTGGTACTGGAGCATGTCCAGAGAAGGGCAGTGAATCTGGTGAAGGGTCTGGAGAACAAGTCTAATGAGAAGCATCTGAGGGAACTGGGATTGTTTAGTCTGGAGAAAAGGAGGCTGAGGGGAGACCTTGTTGCCCCCTACAACTTCCTGAAAGGAGGCTGTAGTGACATGGGTATTGGTCTCTTCTCCCAAGTAACTAGCAATAGGATGAGAAGAAATGGCCTCAAGTCATGCCAGGGGAGGTTTCAGTTAGATATTAGGAAAAATTTCTTTACTGAAAGGGTGGTGAAGCACTGGAACAGGCTGCCCAGAGGTGTGGTGGAGTCACCATCCCTGGAGGTGTTCAAAAAACATGTAGACATAGCACTTCAGGACATGGTTTAGTAGGCATAGTGGTTGTTGGGTTCATGGTTGGACTTGATGATCTTGGAAGTCTTTTCCAACCTTAATGATTCTGTGATTCTATGTGACAAAGCTTCAGTCAGCTGGTATCTATTTATATGCACGTACACCAAGTATGAATTAGGTTCTGCTTGAACTGAAATCAGAATGGTTTTGCTTTGTTTTTGCTTTCAGCTCCAGTGGAAATAAGATCATATGCTTTATGTACAAAATAAGAATATTTCAGTCCAGGACTGTGTGAAAATAGGATACATTATTTCATATAGTGTGGTTTCTTTACCCTCTCCCCTGGACTAAAATATGGTACATTACAAAAGACATCTTTTAACAGTTTTGGCAAGCAAGCTATGGAGTGACTTGAGTTACAGTGTAGCTGGCAGTGCTGTAGACATCATAGGTAATTATGTTCAATATGAGATGTTTATTACAGAGTGAAAACAGTGATCTGATCCAGCTGACTTAGAAGTTGATACCAGTGCTTGCTTCACCTCTTTATGTTTATGTAAATATTCAACCCTTTGAACAGTGGGAACAGTAAATTCTCTTCCACCTTATTGATTCTACATTTTTAATATTGTCTTTATGTAATGAGACATTTCTTACCATTAAATTATTAATTTAAAAAACACCCACCCACCCTCCCCCACACCACCCTCCCCAATCATATTCTGATTTGTTTTGCAAACCTAAACTACTCTACTGATGTTATGTTTGAGGTCCTGGTTTGCCAATGTAAGTGTATTAGCCTTGGGTCTTCTAAGCCTCTTCTGCCTGCCCCAGCCACCTGAATAAAGATATAACATGTTAAGTAGATTGATGTGCTACAGCAACTCCTTTGTATTGTTTCTGTCAATGAAATGTTGAGATCTAGTCAACTGTCCTGTGAAACCACCGCCCTATGCTAGCTTTCATGGTGGATAAAAATGGAGACGACTAATAGTATGGTCACATTGACATTTGTGGCTCAGGGATCCATATTTATTGAAAAGAGCTTTTCTGACATTCATAGAATTATAGAGCAGTTTGGGTTGGAAGGGACCTTTAAAGATCATCCAGCCCACCCTCCCCTGCAATGAGCAAGGTCATCTTCAATAGATCAGGCTGCTCAGAGCCCAACCTAACCTTGAACATTTCCAGGGTGCAGAGTTTTCATAACACCAAGCCATTATGCATTTCTCCACTACTCCACACTTACCGTCACTATAATAAACAGGAATTTGCATTGTTGGAGTTGAGTTTGATTAAGACAAACCAAAGGCAAAGCCAAAGACAGGCTCTGCCCAGAAAAAAAAAAAAGGCAGACTCTAACACGTGTGAGGTAGTAGATTAAATTTAGAATATCTTGCTGCTTGCAGCTGTCTATCTTGCTCCTTTGACAGATGTTGCTGCTTTTGAGACAAGAAAGTGAATCAGCTCTTGGACCCCTGTAATGTCCAGCCCAGCCTGACTTCTGTTTTAGTTTATCTTTATATAATGGTTTGGAAATTTACAATGGTTCAAAAGCAGAATTACAAGGAGAACAGATGCTCTTTGTTCATTGACAGCAATATCCATCCAACAGGTAAGAAGAGCAGGAGAGCTTTAGCTGCGTGGCTGTATTCTGTTGTACTGCACATTGAGGCCATTGACCATGCTATGATTAAAGCAAGTTATACAGCTCTAAATGCAGATCTCATTTGCAGTGCTCCTTCAATCTGACACTGACCCTTTGTACCTCTGAGGGCGGTAGGTTATATGCTCAGGAGAGAAGCATAAGCCCAGTTCTAACTAGGGTGAAATAATGTCACAGATAGATAGTTAATGTATTTTCTCCATTTTTTCTTCAGGCAACCCTCATACGAATAATCTGTTATAAACAGCTACAGATCATCTAATATGGCAATATATGTCATTGCCCCATATTAAACTCTGAGACTAGGTAAATAATGAGCTGTGTTTTATGTTCCTAGGAAACTAATTTTCCATGGTACTATGCTCTGATATCAGCACTCACTACATGTCCAAGTCCTGTCTTCATAACTGAGTAATAACTTTGTCAGGCTTAAGTTATAACAATGTTGCCAAAAGACAAACAGCAGTTAGTAACACTTCTGCATTCAAATGCAAAGTATAAAAATAACCTCTATCCCCAAAATAAAGAATATGACATTGTGGTTACTGTGATTTTCATGTATAGTAACAGAAGCAATAAAAAGATGCCATTGTGCACTATTGAAAGTTATCAGTATTTATAGTTCCTTCCAGTCATACGGCACTGTAATGGGAAGGATCACAGAAGCAATTTCAAAGCCAAGTCCTATCAACTGTGGGACTACAAAGTTTTTCATCTTTTTCTACCTCATTTCTTGGCGTGGCTCAAAAGATATAATTCTTGGCTCAGAGAGATGCAGCTTTCACTCTGCTTAAGAATTCTTTAAATGAAAAGGGGCCAAGATTTTCCAAAAGAACTCCAGATTTTCAGTGCCTTAGTGTCTGGGGCCTCAACTTGACTAGTTGAAATTCAAATCTCCTGTAGGTTTTATGTTGAATTTTCAGATGAAGAAAACCTTACAATCACTGGCTGCTTTGAAAAGCCAAACAGTTCTTCTCCAGACTAACTACAAAACATGAATTTTAGCTGTTGTTGATCTGATAAACCCAAATAAACATATTTTCTGAGGACACAGTAAGATACCCAGATGCTGAAGCTGACTTATTGCTTGTTGGAGTATCAAAGTACCTAAAAGTCACCCACATTCCGCCCAGTAATGTAGTTTTAAGATATTAATTAGTCATTTATGAAGGCATTTATCTGCCTCTTGGTGGTAGTTGCTACTTCAGCTTCCCTTATTTTCCTAACAGAAAAGGAAACACAACGCTGCATTCCAGGCGTTTCTATGGTGAGGCAAGAAACTGCAGCTGTAGACCTGAAGCAAAAGGGTGAGGTAATTTTAGGCCCCAGAGACTTGGTAAATATTAACTGTAAAAAAGAAAGTTAAAATAAAGTAACCAAAAATACACTCCATTATACTGATGAGTCAGTTTTACAATGGCCAAAAAATGTTATCTTGAGATTAGCTGTGTCTTGTAAATATTTTTATGGGGTTTCATGACAGCAGTCGTTTCACCCCCCTGCCTCCCCCCCATCCCTGCATCCCTCAGGATCTAAATACTTGGTTTCAAGTTCAAATTGGCTTAGTCCTGACCTCTCTACACCAAATTTCTGTCCAGAGCCAAAGAGTTAAGGTTAGGACTAGCAGTGAAGGCACAGCTTGCACAAGGGAGAGATTAACTAACCTGACTTTGGGAGCCTCAGCACCCCGAGAGCTCCTGGGCATGCTGGGGAGGAGAGGAGCTGGTGCCCCCTTGGTGGGGGCCACCTCCTGCCAGTTCACCCCATCTCTGAATGAGGGTGGTCAAAGTGGAAAGAAGAGGCTGCCTTGCCCCTTCTCTGCATCCAGCCTTGCTCTGCTGAGGGACAAGTAGACTCAGTCCCCGTGGATGTAGCACTATGTGTTGTCTCCCAAAGCAGTGTGAGATCCAGCCCACCTTCCATGTCAAACCACCTGATAAACTTTCATGGAATTAATAATTTATCATCAGCCTGAGACTATTGCAGTGGGGCAGCTAATGCCTAACCCAGGGTAAGGTCCAGCTGAAAGCCTTTGGCATTATGTGGTAGAGGCTGCTGCTCATAACTGTAGGCAATTTCCACAGCGGAATCGAGAAGCCAGAGCTAAGCATTACACTTCTCATGCATTGCCTGGGAAAAAGCAGTTGTCTCTGAGTGGTAATAGGAGAAATGCTGTTGGTTTTTACATGAAGCAACCATTGCACAAAATACATAATGTTGAGAGAAAGCACCAAAGCCTAAGACTCTGCCTACCAGAGAAGAACCTTAAAAATTAAACTACTCAGTCACAGTCCTTCTAGGTGGTCCTGCGAATCCTGAATTGACTTCTGTAAGGGAATACTTCCTATAGGAAAGGTGGCTGATGTCTAAGACTGACTGGGCAGTCAGATATTTCCTTGTCTCAAACAATTTGCACAGACAGAGGGGGACCAGAGAAGGGCAGAGTGAGCTTCTTCTGGTAGGCGGCAACTGAGCATGTGCTGGTCAACAGGTATTCACAGGGGGAGCATGTGGTCGCCAAGGACCCTCACTGCCCCACCAACACCCCCGACCCAATTCAAGAACTCTCTAGAACACCTGACTGTGCAGAAGCAAGATGTTTGCCACCACAGGAGTGGTCTTGGACTAATGAGACTATATAAGAATGAGCACGTATGTTCTGCCTTGTTGACCAATCACCTACGGATTTAGACTGATCCGCAAGGCAACAATGTGGGATCCAAGCATGGTGATACCTCCCCTTTCTTTATCTTCCTCTCTTCTCTTTTCCTTTTCTCACCCCTCTCTTTCTTCATTTCTCTATTATATATTTACACATATAAGTTTTGGACAATTTGCAACGGGTTGTGCAGAAAATAGTTCCATTGCCAAGTTGCCTTTGTTCGCTTGTTAAGTTTGCCAGTTCATTAAGTTTGCCAGTTAACAAAATAACCAGTTAGATTGTTCCTCTGAGCCATTGTCATGACTCTACCAGCCCCATGGTTCTGCCAAGCAGAGATTGGCTTTTTGTCAGTACATAAACCCTCAGGAGATCAAAAAGATTCACTCGTCTTGCAACCCACTATGTGGGATAGGACAGCTGATCAACCCTGCTTGTAGGAGCCTGATGGCTAAGTGTGAAATATGCATTTGAATCTCTTTGGGCTTAAACCCACATAAACTGGAATATGAACAGACATCTCAATCTTAAATACAAATTCTTTGAAGCAACAAACTTCACTGGAGGAGGATGGTTTCTTCTAACATTTCTCTCTCCACCAGTCTTGAAAGATTTTGGATGACCAGGCATAATGATACTCCACTCATGTTTTCACTCTGTCCTGGTTTCGGCTGAGATAGAGGTAATTTTCTTCACAGTAGCTAGCATAGTGCTGTGTTTTGGATTTAGTACCAGAAGAATGTTGGTAACACGCTGATGTTTTTAGTTGTTGCCAAGTAGTGTTCAGACTAGTCAAGGACTTTTTGAGCTTCTCCTGCTCGGCCAGGTGCATAACAAGCTGGGAGGGAACACAGTTAGGACAGCTAACCCAAACTGTCCAAAGAGCTATTCCATACTATATAACGTCATGCTCGGTGGGAGTTGGTCGGTCAGTTGCGGGAAGAGCGATTGCTGCTCAGGGACTGATCGTGGCTCAGAGAGTGATTGCTGCTCGGGATGGGCTGGGCATCGGTCGGCGGGTGGTGAGCAAGTGTGTTGTGCATCATTCGTTTTGTATATTCTGTATATTCTGTTACCATTCTCATTATTACTATTATTAATATTTTCTCTTATTAAACTGTCTTTATCTCAGCCCACGGCTCTAACCTTTTTTCTCCTTCCCGATTTTGTCCCCCATCCCACTGAGGGAGGGGGGGAGTGAGCAAGCGGCTGCGTGTTGCTTAGTTGCCAGCCGGGTTAAACCACGACACACTCTATTTCTCAGTTCATTGTATTAGGTTGACTTTAAGGATCAATGAGTGTGCAGTCTTGGAGCAGTGTTCAGACAGACCGCCCTTATCTGAGAGGATATCATCTTTTGCAGAGAATTTCTTTAAATTTTCATCACTTTTCAGAACAAACCGAACAGTAGCAAAATTCTTCACAAGAAGACATATATTTTCTGACCAAAATCTACCATTGGACTTTGGAACTTTAATATTATTTAGCTATTTTTTTTTAATGTATATGTGCAATAATTCAAACCTTTCTGAAGACCTTCTGAGGGATGATGCTGAGAATCACAAGTCCAAAGAATGAAAAGTTCATAAGTTTATCTATAGAAAATAACTGAAGGAAAGATTCTTGGAAATGCAATGTTGGAGGGCAATATTCATCATGGAAAACCTGAGTGTCATTAAAACATCTTAGCCTAAAATATATGATGAAAGAAATTATCAAAGAGTATATGAAGAGGAAGGAAATTATTTATGGAAATTAGGCATTAATATTTGGAGTGTCCAAGGTGAAGAAAAGAAGTAATCCAATGTAAAAGATGGTATATCAGTGACTGTCTCAGGATATCTGTTTTTCATGAACTGACTGGTTTCCTAAAAATTGTCCTCCATTAATCTGCAAATCGAATTTAAATATGAGGGGATTTCTTTTTTTTGCATTTCTTTCAGGAATGTGTAGACGAATCTGACAAAAAGTGTTTATAAAAATGTAAAAACTATTATATGTGCATTAGCCAAACCTACTTCTATCCCACTGCTGAAATGTGGCCTAAAGAAAAAATAGATTCACCTTACTTCATTTAATCCCTTAAGAACTACAAAAAAATTTACAATCAAGTTTTGTAAAATTTTTAAGGTAAGAAATTGACTCCCAGTACAGTATAAATGGCTTACAGGAATAAAGGTATTGAAACAGAGCTAATCAAAGTTAGAATTCATATAGAAATACAGGATTTCACAGTAGGGAAGAAGGACTTTGTGCAAAGTACTATTCAGGATATATTTTAGAATGATCTTTCTTGCCTCTTTAAGCAAATATATTGCTCTAGTCAAACACACCTGAAGGGGCATTAGGTGGGTAATATAAATCACTTGAAAACCAGAAAATGGGTAAACTCAACTCTGAATTATTTCATCTCATATACACTAAGGTTTAGTTTCATGTCCTCTAATTTTAGCTGTCTAGAAGTTAGCTGTCTGGTTGAGGGTAGTCACCAAATCCTCCTCAGCCACTAACAGAGAAAGATAGCCATTTCCAGCAGAAGATTTTCCTCTCTGGTATTAAATGTCTATTTATGTCCAAGGATTTTCTTGCCACTCTTCATTGACTGCTATGGGAGACTAGATAGTTAATTTTGGTTTAGACTGAAAAACCAAAGTGAAGCATGCTGAGATGAGACTGACAGCAATTAAGAGAGTAGAAATTACAGAACTACACTCCAAGTCACTCAAACAATGGAGGTATCTTGACTTCATTTTTCGTAGTTAGGTTCTTAGTTGTCTAAATATCATACTGAAGATGGGATATGGGGTCCGAAAACACAGCAGTACTTTAGAGAATGTTGGTCTCATGAGTCAAATGGTGCGAATGAGATACCATCATACACTTTTCATTGTATCCTGTGATTCAGAAACATAGTAAAATCACAACAGCTAAATTAGTCTCATCATCCCTTATAGCTTAAATTAATTAATTAATTAGTAGGATAGAGATTATCACTAAGGAACATGATGAACCTATGTCCAGTAAAGCCAACATCAAGACTCCTTTCACTGATTTCAGTGGGACCTGAATCAGATTCCAGATGCACAGCTCTATTAGTTTTTAACCTGGAGTCTTATAGCAAACTTCAATTCTCCCCCTCTCCCCAACGCAATCACAATGAAAAGCAAACTTTCATTTTAGGGTGAATTCTTAGTTATCCTTTCTTGGCTCATCTACTTGTCTAGGACTTTCAGTTTTAAATATCATGGCATTTCTTCCTCCCCCAGTGCCATAGTGACACAGACGCCAAGTGGATAAAATGCACAGATCCTCCATTTCCTGTGCTCAGCTCTGAGAAAAGAATGATGAAAATCCTTCTACCCCTCTGTCTTTGAAGTCAGGAAAGCAAAATGATGGCAAATAAATACAGCAAAGAAATGCTACTGATGAATATATCAATAGAAGTTCCACTGGTAGGGACTGGGGATGGGGAATTAACATGCCATTTGCTGACTAATTGGGCATTTAGGTGTTTTATATGCCTTGTAGCTTGAAACTGAATCCCATCAGAAAGTTAAAAATATCACCAATTCAGGAAGACTAGGATAGCAAAGAAGCTTTTTATTATCAATTGCTTACAATGTTCTTGACAAACAACTCACCAACAGAAGGCTCAGTCCAACAATTTTAGCATGAGACAATATTTGATATTGACTTTGCTGGTATCATTATTTCATCCATTGTCTGCAAATCAATGAAACACTTCAAATACATAAGCTCAAGTTCTTTGCCAGATTAGAGCCTTTTCTAAAAAAAAAAAAATATTTTGTGAAAGTGATAGTCTGTGAAATAATATCTCAGTGGCTGAAAAGTAATTACCTGTCCCCCTAAGTTGGGTTACAAAGATCTCATCTTAAAAAGAGAGAAGTTTGACACCCCTATCTAGAGTTCATTCCACAATTTGTGATGGTCACAGTATTTCTTCTCTTAGCGCACAAAAATTGTTTGCTTTTTTTGTAAAAGCAGTCAGCAGGTCTATTCATATCTCAAATGTTCTCCTGACAGAAGAGTCTCCCACTGTCTTAGGGTAAGCAGTCAGATGGGATGGAGTTCTTATAACAAATAGCTTTACAGGTAAGTAGTCTTTTGACTTTGATGGGAGAAGACAAGAATTTGAGTTTTCTTCCAGATACTGCAATGGACCCTGAAAGAAAAGCCTTCAGGCTTGTGCACTCTGCTAATTCAAACCCACCACATCTCTATATTAGTGCAAATTGAACTATTGTACTTTGCAGTCACTCAGCCTCTTCACTGTCCTTGGCACTAGCAAATATAAAAGGCCTTTACCTTTTTCCTCAGGAAGATAACAAAACAGAAACATACCCATGAGGAGATAGGATCACTTTCACTAACAGAGCACTATAGATAAGAAACTTTAAATATGTCTTACACCCAGCCAATATTTCTGCAGGGCTTTAACTAATGACTGGCCTGAAACTCTCCCGTGTAACAAAGATTTCAACGCATAGATGTATCTCAATGAAACATTAAATATGTTTTTGGTGGAAAGTAGAGCATTATGGGGTATGTGGGTGAATGAGAGATAAAATCTAAAGAAAACCTATCTGCTAAAATAGTACAGTCATTGGTATATAAAAATGTGCATACTGAATATTATACTTACGCTGGACAAAAAGCTTATCATAAATCTACTAACAAAGGCCAGACTGCAGATTTGCAAACATGAACTCAAAAGCAACCCTGAACCTACAGAAAACTGCATTACCATTCAAATCTGTCAAAGAAAAAGTTCTATGAATAATGAAGCACACATATACCTGGGAATCTTCTGGGACTTTATGAAACAATAAATCAGTTCGCTACCAAATTTGCTTTCCAGCAGTGCCAGAGTGGCATTAAAACTATGTGGTTTGCTGCTCAGGGTAATTATTTGCCTTAGAGGTTGTGGGTTCTATTAGAAAGCAGATGAATGCCAAGCAATCTGACTATGCAGGATTTTTGATTGTCATCATACATACTACTCACTTGTAAAACAAAAAGATAGAACTAAGCAAACATGTACTGAAAAACATGATTAACAGTCTCTTCCACTTCCTTATAAGCATTAATTATCACAAATTCCACCATCACTTTTCCATCCAAATGATTTGAATGTAATAAAAACATTATTAATCAAAAAACCAAACAAGTTACTTCCAGAGCTCAGAGAATTTCTGGTGGAATGATACAGCTGCTGAACTTAGGAAATTGATACAGAAATGGTAAAAATGTGTTGTGATGAGCAATCAGAAACCTACATTTTAAATGACGCTGCAGAGGAAACACTGTAGGGAACAGCAGGGAACAGTATGGAGGTTGCCATGAGTGTAGTCCCATAACCTGATGCTCCTGAGCCCATTTTGTCATCATGGAAGTAAAACTAGAGAGGGAAAAGGACTCACTGATTCAGTGTGAGGAATGGATGTCTCTATGGTAAGAACTGCTGTGGCTGAAGCCAGTGAGAATGTGCATACTAAAATGAGTAGCACCAGGATGTAACCCTTTATAGCCTTTATCTGCCATTATGGCCCCTGCTTTGAA
This sequence comes from Gorsachius magnificus, assembly GCA_034008185.1. Lineage (NCBI taxonomy): Eukaryota > Metazoa > Chordata > Aves > Pelecaniformes > Ardeidae > Gorsachius > Gorsachius magnificus. The sequence continues at coordinate 125,329,968 of CM067082.1, read as the reverse complement.
ATATTTATATTCTCCAATGCAATGGCTCCTTTATGCTATTAAATAATCCCAAGTAGCTGCTTGCAAATTTAAAAAAAAAAAAACAAAAACCAACAAACCAACAATCTTTTAATATAATAGAACCATTATTACAGAATTTGTCAACTTTTCCACAGATGTTGAGTAGCCCTTGCTAATAAGTTTTTATACAGCATATTTCCCATGTGTTAACCTCTTTCCCCATTTTCTGAGTACATAATCAGTGAGTGTGTGTGCATGTGCACACAAATGTGGCACACTGAATGCAGTTACATTTTCCATTTAGATTCTTCTTGCTCTTTTGGTAGTGAGGCTGGGAAATATTATATTACACAGAAAATTTTACTCCTAATAAAAGTAACTCCTTCTGTGACTGCCTTCTGTGCACATTTTGGACCACCATGTGTTTTAATGAATTTCCACTCTTTCTTGTAATGGAACACTGTGAAGCAATGTTGTAAGGGTACTAAGCCCCTGTTCCTCCCCAGGACTACACAGGACTGCATTATGTTATGTCATGCTTCTGATAATGTCCTGGTCAGAAGAATACTACATGCTACAGGACCCTTCAGAAATTTCTGCCCTGCCGTCTGCTTTGGCCAGGAGTGTTCACTGAACCTCAGCTACGCCACTTTACAACTGCCTCACTGTTTCCTTTTCTCATTTATACTCCTTCCCATCTGTCCCTTAAAACATTCACACACTTTCTCTTGATTAATAGGTGGTGTTTGTGGTATATATTTTCTCACTGTCTTCACTGTAACTTTCAATGGGATGTGTCCTATTCTGCATCTTGCCTTCAATAATCCAACAAACTTCCAAATTTGCATATTCAATACTTCTCACCTTGGATGACCTTCAACTGGTACAGTGAATAAAAAATAATATGAAAGGGAAGACATAACAGGCGGGATCAGAGTAGGTAGGTGGGTTCCTGTTCTGAGGATACTCTCATTTATGTGCATTTGGATCCAGGACCTGTCCTCATTTTTTTAATTTCAGACCAGCCTGTCCCACAGTAGCCCTGACAGCTTAGCAAAGGAGCATTCAAAAAACCTCAGTAGCTTCATCCAGTTTGAGGATTTTGGATCCTACAAAAGGAAGATGACAACCCTGAAGAAAAGTATGGGAAAGTCTGTTAGGTGTCATCAAATTACTAGATTGCTGTTATATGGAAGTAAGAAGGAAAAAAAAATTATAAGCTGCAAAGTGTAAACATTGTTCTTATATTCTGAAACGAATACTTGAAAAGCCAAACTTGAGCCACACCCGTTCATAAGCTCCAAGGAAACACTCATTTTCATTCATTTAGGAAATTCTTAGGCTGTCAGCCATAATCTGGGATCAAAACTTTGAGCAAGACTCCTGCCTTGATGTTTTCCCTCTCCTGCATAGGACATCACTCTGAGGGAAAGCTTACCTTTTACTCATGTCTTGCTGGGTTCCCTTCTGAGTTTGATCTGAGGTCCTACCCTGCAGGTAAGGTCTGCAAATTACTAATATGGTACCTCAGAAATCAGTCCTTAACAAATTTCCAGCCTACTCAGGACTGTTACCTGATGTCATCTAACACCTTGACTTTTAAAAATACTTTTGAAATGCTGATGTTCTTCAGATATTTTATGAGGGTTTATCTCTAAAACATGTATTTAAATACATGAGTGCAAGTACATGCATGAGTGCAAAGCATACAGAATCACAGAATCACAGAATGGCAAGTGTTGGAAGGGACCTTGGGTGATCATCCAGTCCAACCCCTCTGCTAAAGCAGCTTCACCTAGAGCAGGTTGCACAGGACATCGTCCAGGCAGGTTTTGAATATCTCCAAAGAAGGAGACTCCGCAACCCCCTTGGGCAGCCTGTTCCAGTGCTCTGTCACCCTCAAAGTTATATACATACCAAGCTAGGTACAAACAGTTATCCTATTACAGCATCCCCCCTGCAGATTGACAAGGAAAGTTTTAAATCTTGTGATTTAGCTCTACTAGCATTTTCTCTTGCAGATGAAGAGCTTTCCTCTCTGATCCTTTCTCACACACTCCTCCCACCACTTGGTTTGCTGCCCATTTGACCCTCTGCTAATTCATTGGCTTGTGAAGCTGCACTGTAAGGTGGATTCGGGAAATGACCTGGGTTTAAAAAAGCAGGAGTATAAGATGATCCAGTTTACTATGTACATATAAAAACGTTTGCATAGGTGTGCAGGAGTAGCAAACTGTCAAAAGGAAATGGAGTAAATGGCCAAGAGAAGGTGAAAAATAGAAAGTTCTTTATATGGTCTTGCTGTAGAGAAGACTTGTGTCTGTATTTAGTATATAACCCCTTATAACATTTCAATGAGCATGGAAAGCTAGATCATTCAGAGCATGCAGAAGTAACAGCGTCATCAAAGCAGCTGATAAAGGGCCAACTCTGTAATAGCAACAATAACAAAGAATCTGCCACTTAGGTGAAATGATAAAGGGATTGTATGTTCTTAAAACTCAACAGACAGTAAATTAATTTTTATAAAGCTCTCCTGAGATAAGTACAAAATAATAACTATATAGTTTCCAGCTTTAGTAACTGAAGCAATAAGCTCAGGTGACATGACTGAAGCCATATAATGACTGAAACCCTTGACTGTATTCTTGTGTGTCAAAGAATAAACTAGCAAATGGCTTCATGTCCTGGTTTCAGCTGGGAAAGAGTTAATTTTCTTCCTAGTAGCTGGTATAGTGCTGTATTTTGGATTTAGTACTAGAAGAATGTTGATAACACACTGATGTTTTAGTTGTTGCTGGGTAGTACTTACACAGGCCAAGGACTTCTCAGCTCTCAGCTCTCCAGGAGCACAAGAAGCGGGAGGGGGCACAGCCAGCACCCCCAGCTGGCCAAAGGGCATTCCAGACCAAGGATGTCATGCTCAGCATATATGCTGGGGGAAGAAGAAGGAAGGGGGGGGACGTTCGGAGTGATGGCATTCATCTTCCCAAGGAACTGTTACACGTGATGGAGCCCTGCTTTCCTGGGGATGGCTGAGCACCTGCCTGCCCATGGGAAGTGGTGAATGAATTCCTTGGTTTGCTTTGCTTGCATGCGTGGCTTTTGCTTTACCTGTTAAACTGCTTTTATCTCAACCCATGAGCTTTCTCACTTGTACCTTTCTGATTCTCTCCCCCATCCCACCATTAGAGGAGTGAGCGAGTGGCTGCATGGTGCTGAGCTGCTGGCTGGGGTTAAACTACGACACTTCAGCAAAGATATGGAAGGGATAGGTCTGTCTCAGGATATGCTGCATGAAAACAATATTATTTTCTACTTTAAAGAGATCTGTAATGTCTTAACATGTCTTGAGTTTTAAATTGGATTATTTAAAATTAAATGCCCTTAAAATACCTTATTTTTTTTCTATTAGAAGGGCCCATGCCTTCCCAGATGGCATGATCCGAATGACAGAGTTTAATGCACTAGTCATAGCCTTACTCATCAGTTCATGATAGATGTAATCTATTGAGATGTTTTTTAAATAATGGATTTTGCAAAGGAGTATGCAATAGGTTAATAAGTAAATTTCTACTTGTGTGGAGGTGAAGATCCATTCCAGGACCTTGACATATCCCAGATCACTGCTTCTTGACTAGTTGAAAGACACAGCATAAAAAAACCCCTGGTGGCCAGTATTCAATGTTGCTTGATTTGAACAAAATAGTGTTCAAACTATGTGATATTTAAAATTGTGGTGTTTTCTCAACAATAACATTCCTAGCAGCACTGCTTATATCAGTTTAATAGTAGTGTGAGTCTCCTCAGGAAAGATGCCAATAAGTAAATATATTTTACTAGCAGAAACTTCAGCCAGTCAAATGGATAACCCTTTCTTTCATAAAGGCTGCCTTCAAGGCCATCTTTAATTAAAGGAGAGTAGCTTGTTAACAATAAAAGCTGGAATTTGCCTTGGAAAAGGACAGAAGGTCAAGTGATGACTTGGCAAGTTGATATAACCACATCACTAGCTGTAAGCTACAATCAGATCTAAACAGAGCTGGCAGCTTCAGTTCCTGCTGGAAAAAAAATGATCCCCCATTATGAAAAATGCCATTACAATTGGCAAACAGTTCCTGGTTCCACCGGGAGGGGCTTAAATTTGGAATTTCACACTCCCTGGACTGTTGTCCAAAACTTTGATGACTGCTAAGGCTACTTAATTAAAAAATAATAAGAATACACCAAGAAATTTATGTCAGGAAATAAGTTTGGAGGCCCACTGTGTGATAAAGAAATGACCTGAAGTGTTACAATCTAGAAGTTCATGAATGGAAGCTGTAAGATTACAACAGACACAACTAAAAATAAAACAGACACATTTCTGATTACTATAAAAAAGCCAATATTTACTAATGGCTACCACACTGACTTTTAATTTATCTAGCCTGTATTCATGTGTATTATCTTCAAGCACTGGTCTTCTAGACTGTCTTAAATATTTAATATCCTAGCACTGCAGTTTTTGATATTAAAAGCTAACTTTAAAAAAGAAACCCAGAGTGTTAAATACACACATATTCAGATATAAGAAAGGGAGTACAGAGACATGTACAAATTTATATAAAATACACATATCTCCCAGGCGCAGCTTTCTTGTACATAGATGTGCATACATGTAATGAAAAGAGCAAGAGATTACCAATGAGAAAATAGCATAGCAAATACATATCCTAATACATGGAAGTTAAATATTATTAATCTAAGGGATAGAGTCTGGAATGGCTTCATGGGTAATAAAATCAGGACTGACTCACCCTTAGCAAGTACCAACAAGATCTTTAAACCATAACACATTGTCAAATACTGTCTACATGTCACTTGCACTGGAGAAAAAATACTTTGCAAATATGTTAGCATCTCTAAAAACGTACTTGAAGCTGTTTTTCTACTGAAATATGTCTTAATTACTGTTAAGTCATTATAAAGAATTCATATGATGTCATAAATTTATAAAGGTCTTCATAATGTTTTAAAATGCATTTTCTCATTCCAGAACTGAACTATGTATTATGTTTTATGGGGAATGGGAATTTTCCCCTCAGAGCAATTTAAAGGTCCTATTCCTATTCCTACAAGGCAACAAAATATTGCACTTCAAAAGGCTATGTTTCTCTATATATTGAACTTAATTATTCATGTTCTTTTTCTAGTGATTCAAGTAGTGAATTGAGTACACTGAACAATTCTGAATGACAGCATTAGCGTATTAAAGCCTTTCACAGATTTGTCTGTATTCACAAAATGATTGAGACTGGAAATCTTCCGTCCATTGGAAGTCAGCCACTAACACTGCTGCTAGTGTATAACAAAATCAGTTTTAAATCAATTTCTAGTAATTCTGGTAAATGACACTGGACCACCCTTATTTTTGAGATAAGGTAGCCGCTGAATGTGTTTAGAAAACATGTCACTTGTGAAATGCCTGAGATCAGCTGATATAAAGACATTCTGGAACAGGTTGCAGTAATGTTGGAAATATTGTCAAAACAAATCTGTAACCATAATTATGTGTTTGCTTTGTAATGATGGACTGCTCATCTTAAGGAATGTCATTGCAAGTGGGAACATTATACAGATGGCCAGGTTCAACAGCCATGATCATGTAAGCATGAGCCCTTCTTGTTTTATTTATGAGCTGAAAATTCACCCTAAGGTTTTCCATTGTCAAGTGGTTACCGCAAATGTTGCAACATGTTTGCCAACATGGTCTTGAAGATATACCTCTGATGTGCTATTGTTGCCAGAAGGATGCCACAAAATCTTCAGTTCTTCTTAAATAAGGATTCCAGCGCTTCTGGCTTACATTCACAAACAACAATGACTCAAGCTGAGCTTAGGTTCTGATTGCAGCCTGCTATTACAAAACTGTGTGTTAGCAGTCATATTCTTGGATATTCCTGCAATCATCTGTCAATCAAAAGCCTATTACGGAAGAAGCGATGATGCAAACACAAAAAATATTCACTTAGAAAAAGCCTACTTCTGGCTAGCCTAGGAATGAAAGGCTACATTTGGTTTCCTTTGGTTTCTGAAGAGCTTCTGAATTTGGTCTTCCTTTTCTTGCACTTGTTTTAAATGAATGTTCCCATTGTTGCTTCCACTGCAGACAAGTGAGACGTATTTCTCAGGAGAAGTATGAGGTGTTCCAGTTTTATCTCTTAAGCGTTGGTGAATTAAAGTTGGCATCACATCTGCCTGGAGAGATAAGATTAAGAGCTTGTCTTGGAGGAAGTTTTGAAAGGCTCAAAAAGAAGTAATGAACACAGGTTCCTTCTGTCTCTGCAGCTATCTCTCTGAGAAATCTGCTTGCCCTCACTAAATGTTTCCCCAGCATGCCAAGAAGTATTCTTACAAATACAAATGCCATATCCCTTAATGTGGTCTATAGGTTAATCCTTAACCTACTCTACCCCAAGGCAATTCTGGACTTCTCAGACATGTACCTATGCAGGTGGGTTACGAGCGCCAGTTCAGATGTTAAATGGACAGAAATTTAGTTGATCAGACTTTCTGGCTAAAACCAGAAAATTAACCCAAACTGCAGATTTTAGTCTCTCCCCAGTCCTGTCAGATCAAAACTTAGTTCCTTGTTTCTTTCCAGTGCTAGTTTCAAAATCAATCTGGCAGCTCCCTATGAAGCAAGATACCTCACTGGTCCATGTGTAAGCCCAAACCAAGCCTTCACACGAGCTCAGTACATTCCTGCCAACTTTAACTGTGTATGTAATATATGTAAGGTCAAGAGCAGTCAGCATGACTATAATTTAATTCCAAACCCTAGATCTAAATTACCCAGCAAAATCTGAGTTTGGTGACCCTACTGGCAGGCATTAACTTGTTTGAGTTAGGTTTGAAGCTGTCAGTATATATTGGTTAACACCAATATTAGGAATGAGAGGTGGGGCCACGGACCCAAAGAGTTTGTGGAGTCATACTGCCAGGTTTAACAACTGTTGGAGGAGAAACAGGTGTAAAAATATTACTGGAGATGGTAGGGGAGATGGGGCTAGGGAGGGAGATTAAAAACTTTTGGTCTAGTCTTGTCAGCAGTCACTTGGTTAGACTAGCCTACAGCCCTTGAGCTAAGAGATGTGGCCACAGTCAAGACTGAGGTCAAAGCTGTAGCTTAGGTAAAGAGACACCAATGGAAAAAGGTTGATAATGATTCTGGCAGGGAGAAGCTGCTTCAGTTTGGGTCTGGAATTGGGAAGCAACTCTGTGCTGGACTAAGGTGAAAGCCTGGGACTTATGATAGACCGTGTGTTACAGGTCCTTGACCTTGAAAGAATTAATTACTTTTGAATTTGATACTTAAGTTAGATTTGTGGGATCCACCTTTGCAGTTTAATGCACAGAGGTGTGCAAAATTGTCAAGATTAAGTTTGAAGTAAGGATCATGTTTTCACTGGCAATGTCCAATGACTGAGGCTGGGTCTGGAACATGATGGCAGACTAGATTTCTGCCTGATTATCTTGGGACCCTCTGTCTAGGTTTAGAACTGATACTGGCTGAGGTTACTTTGCTGAGGATAAGGTTAAGGTTAGGGTTAAGTTTCAGGCAGACAAGAAGAGGTTGCAGTGATACAGTATGAGCATTAGATTTAGGATTTAACAAAGCATCAGTTTACTTAAAATTAAGGCAAAGGAGCCATAAATGTGCACTAGCTGTGGCCGATAAGAAGACACTGAACCATGTAAAACTGAGTCCCTTGACAGACAAATTCCAGTTGTGGGGAGGATGCCTGTTTCTAAGGATGATTCCTGGGATACCCAATTTCTTCTGAGTGTTTCCTCCTCCTGTACTACAGAGCAATCTTTGCAAAGTGCTCTTTACCTGGTTCTCTGCTTAAAAAATCCTTTGGATATTGATACTATAAATAAATGTAAGACAGAATTAATGCATAAAAATAGTTTTGTTTTTGGACAAAACCATTTGGGGAACTTGGATCACATAGGCAGCTGGCATTCCTTTTCATTTTATAAGGCAGTGTGTTTTGTTTAATGATACTGATTAGGTCAGTTCCTCAAGAATCATGTTGTGGGACACAAGGGTGACATTTGTGATATTTGGTGTTCTGGAATGCAACCAAAAATATTTCCAGATTTTAGTTAGATCTTGTCAGTAGTTGTCCCTAAACATCCTTTTCTGGGACTATAGCTGGAGAATGGGCACCAAGTCAAGAGCACAGACTGCAAGATTGTACTATATAGGTAAAAATGAGCCTCGAAACTGAGCATTGAAACTCTGGTTCTTGTGAATACTTGGTTCTCATAACATTTGGCTATAAAATCTTATTTCTCAGCAAGAAAAAAACAAAACACGCTACAGTTTGGAACTTTCTTGGCTTTTTATGAAACTGCAATAGGCTTATTTGCTTCTCATTATATACCTGATATGTTTTTACTAATAACATGTATTTTGCACCAATAGTTAAGTAAAATAATTTAGTGGCTTAGTGGGAATAAAATGGTAATAAAGGAAAAGAAAATGGAGAAACTGCTTGCTGGTGGAACACCCCACTACTATTAATTGTGAACCATGTGATCTGGCAACCTTTTGATTTACCAGCACCGTCCACTCCCTTGTAAATTTTAGCTAGCTTTCCCATACATTATTATGTGGATTCCTTGCAACCACTTCCCTTTCTGATTTTCCAGAGACAGAGTATAAAGTTTCCCCAAATGCCAATAAAATGTGAAATCCTATCCCACTCTTTAGGTTTGCTTTGTGTAATCATCTTCTAAAATAAGAACCAGCAAAAGTTTTAAACATTGCTTTCTTCTATTTTTACCTTATTTCGATAGTTACTATTCTTCATAAACATCACAGTTTTTGTTTCAACATCTGTATGTTTTGGTTTTTTTTAAACTGTTGGCTCTAATACTGAGAAAAATTGTAAGTATTTCCTTGCTTCTTCTAAAAAAAAAAAAAGACTTAGCATGAATGAATATGTTCCACTTCCTCATCTTGATTTTGCTTACAATTATACTGTGCCATATAACACAGATGTCTATAGGTGAATGAAGTTTGAGTAAAACATGTTAAGTAAACCACATTTAGCATGCCATTTTATAGGTAAAAATAACCCTAAAGCAATGTACAAATATTTGGCCTTAGAAGTTCTGTGTTTTTCTGCTTGCAATGTCCTTTACTTTTCAAATGCATAGTAGTAATGCAGACACTGTTGTTGACTGAAGCAATGAAAACACGGGCTATTTTCTGATCCATTTTGTTGACAAGTAGGTGTGGGGGAGGAGAGAAAGACTGAGTGTGGGTGGGTGGTTTGCAGCAGACTTCATCATCTATAATTTATTCTTTGGGAGGAAAGGCTTTTGCAGGACACTGGCATGTAAGAGCCTGAACACACTTACACAGCATTACATCATTCCCGTTAAATTATTTAATTTTCTTGGAAGGCTACTCAGGTTAGCACTCGGACTCATGGAGCTGGAAGAATAAAAACATTCATGAATCTCTAGAAGCTGCAGCAGCAGCAAGAGGTCGTGCCTCATGAGGGCTGGCAGAGGGAAACCGGTGAGACTGCAGCAGAGATAAGTTTAGCTCTAATTAACAGGTGTTAAGGTAAGAAATGAAAAACACCTCATCATCCTTTATGAGCCAGTGGTTCCATACCTGCCTAGAGCGAGATCCTTCCTGCCTCCCTGGGAGGTGACCGGGACGGGTTACTTGAGCTTGGGATCGTGCCAAACACTGCTCTGTTCCAAAAGGGGCATACCTATGTCCTCAGAGGTGGTACAACCAAGCTATCATACTCTCTCAGGACAGGTAGATTGGTAGGTAATCAGTAAACTAAATTTTAAAAGAGACTGATATGCTGCAAATAGTTATGTGTCTTTTATACATTGAAATAGATGTATACATATATGTATTTTGCAAAACATGAAATTACTTCTTAAAGATATCCTTATCTGCAAAATGTCAGAGGTTACATTTCAGGCATGTAACCTGAAGAATGGTTCAGGTTCTGAAGATTTACATGGCACAGAAGTAGTCTGCTAATGCTTCCAGTACTTCCCGAACCTCCAAACTCAGTCAAGTAGTAACTCTTTCAATTGCTACCATCCTCATGGTAAGCAAGGCAAATTCCCACTCCTTTCCATTACTCTTGCTGCCTATTACTCTTGTCTCAGGCACTTAGCCACTGTGCATTATTTCTCTTTCTCTAAAACTGTGACAACAACCAATTGGCAGCTTTTGGGGCCAGAAGTTGTCAGCTGGTCGGTCTGTTTGTTTGGTTACATGACAGAGTATACAGAGTTTCAGCTGCTTTGCTGTTTGCTCCTCAACCCTTGATCAGAGCTGGATCCTTATCTTCTAATTTTGTTCCTTAAAATTTTGGCAGCTAGTCTAAATTAGTCATCCAGGCTTCTCTGATAGCTGGTGGAGAGTAATAAACACCTCCTGAGAACAATTTGTCCCATTTTAAGAAAGGTGTTTGAAGACGTGTGGGATAAATCCCCATTCTTATGTGTCTACTTACTCTAAAGGATTATAGGGGGACCCGAGAGATCATCTGATGTGACAGCTAACTTTTAGGTGGGTAAAATGAGGTGTGATCAGTTCCAAGATGGCCCAGCAAAAAGGGCATGACAGGAGGTAAGAAATAAAACATTGGCACATGCCATGGGGTAAGAGGTTTTGGGAATGTGCCAGCGGGACAGAATTTAACATAATCCAGTATGCGGGAAGCAACACTTAAACTGAGAGGAGTTAGCTGATGTGCAGCCAGCTCTGCTCCTGCATTACATGGGGGAGATCATAAATATCTGTGATCATCCCCTGGGTCTCTGGAAACTCTAGAAAATCAGGATTAAGATAGTCAGAGAAGTTAGCCTCATGATTTCAGAAGGGTTTGGACAGCTTGGAAAGTTTTTTTTTCAGCTAGAGCAGCCGCTTCAAATTTGGCTAGCCTGCAAAGCATCTATGCTCACTGCTTTCCAGATGGGAGGACCAGGAATGAGTGACTTACTGCTGGCTGGGCTGGGGCATTTTCAGTGTGATCTGGGCATGGGGAAATCTGGAAGGCAGGCTTTCTTTGTTGGCTGGCTGGCTGGTAGCTTCACACTGTGCTCTGGGCCTGGAAATAGAGAAGTCAGTGACAAGTTCAGTATGGCCCTTGGGGACATTACAGAACCTCCGTTCGTTGGGAGTTGCAGTTCAGAAGTGCCCAGTGAGTCATGGCTGCTCTGTGTTAATGGACAGAACCTGACTCCAGGCAAGTGCCTTCTGCTTTTTTATTCCTTTCAGTTTAGTTTAGTTTCTTCTGCCCTTTTCCATCACTACGTATGCAGAGCTGGGTAAGTGCCTGCCTGTCTGTGCAAAGATTTTATTTGGTTCTGCAGTATAGGCCTTGGAGTTTAAGTAGTCTCAAAATCAGAAAAGAAAGCTTAGAGAAGGCTGTTTTGCCATAGCAGGTGCAACAAGAAGAGCTCTTTACACTTCAGTTCAACATATCTTGGCCCAGCCTTACACTAATGATGACCCTACTCATATCTTACTCCTACCTAATTAGTGCTTATTGCATCTATGTGCATTGCAAATGGGACATTTTCCTTCCTCAGTCTTTTCTTCTTTAGTTATTTTTAAGCTCTTCTTGTAAGTGCAGTTCTGTTAAACCACGTGCATTTAGTTGTTAATATTTTCTTAGATTAAGTCTTCATATATTGAACATTTGTGTCACTTTTCTCTGATCAGTTCTTTTTTTTTCACTAAAACCCAGTGAAATTTGCAGGGAATGGTGTAAAAGTTGTGTTAAATGAGCTTTTTTATCCCCCCCAATTTTACCAACTACACAAAAACGATGTAAAAAACACAGACATTTTACTTTCAAAGGTAAGGAACCAAACGTTCAGACAGACAGGAGATGAAGGCAAATGGAGCTAAACAAAGCAATAATCTGAATCCTGTTTCTTTCTTTTCCCTTCAGAACTGCAGAAATGCAATTTATCCAGAGTTCCCATATTTTGTCCTAATACAAGCATGACATATGCAATCTAATATTTTTCCTAAACACAGGTAAATACACAGAGTAACTGGGGCATTAAAAGAGCTTAATTTCATTTATTTTTTCTTAGACATTTTCATCACTGATTCAAATTAAGCTCTTCCTGAGTAACTCTACCCAAAAATCTTGCCTGCACTGGTTGTGAAGAGAGTTAATGAGTGCTTTTGGGAAAAAATCTCGTGGTGATCTCCAAAAAAACCCAGGGAAAGTTCAATCTAACAGCATCTACTGCAAATTGAGGTTGCTTATCTAAATATTAGCAAACTGTTAAAAAAGAACAAAGAACCTTGTGAAGCAAGCTTTAAATTAGGGCTACACAACTTTGTATAGTAAGCTCACTGCTAATTGAAAATTAGGCAGCATTGTGGTTAGTTTAATGACAAAGCTACAAACATTGGGCCTATGGCAAAGAGACCCAAATCCAAAGACAGACAAGCTTTGCTTGATTATAGTGATTACATCATGGTCATTAGAATTTAAACCAACTAACCCAAACACAGACATCATATCTTCATTTGATAGCTGCAGTCTAGTAAACAGTGGGAAAGGATGTTATGTATGGATTAGCCCAGCTGAAATAAAAACAGACATTCTTTTTGAACCTGTCTGGCATTGAAAATGAAAACTTCAAAATCAGGCTGAAAAGTGGACTTACAAAGCCAGAGGCCTTTGATTTTTAAGGTTCTGCATAGTGTTTTAACCAGTCTTTGTTTTGCAGGAAAACCACCTCAGCACCCGGGTATGAGGCATCCTTGTATGCAGTCTATCACTGTGCAAGATGTTGAGTTTATCTGTGGGAACACATGAAGATTAGCAATGTCCTCCTTTGTGCTCCACTGCTAGAATTCCCTCCGAATTCATGAGTCATTGTCAGCTGCTTGCTAAAAATAACCGTTTAGCACTGCTTGGACCCGTAGTCATGAATGTGATGTGATGAGATGACTAGATACAGTATAAACACTGCATATTTAAAATGCCTTTCATGTAAATTAATCTTTAATGTTATAATTTCACAGTGTGTGTGTGGGCGGGCATTCCACTGTCTGACATGAGACATCCCCATCACCCCCCTAAATGAGTTGTGTTCTTGGTCTCCCCATATACACAAAGAAGAGATAAAGTTCTCTGATTCATGCTTGGTCTCTCAAACAAAGAGGGAACCTTGACGCTGAAAGCTCCCCTCCCTTTTTGATTTTTGAAGTTAAAAGTTATCATACCCATAGAAATCAACACTTGAAATCCTGCTTAAATTTCTGTCTAATAAATCTGTATATTATAAATTGCAAGGATCAAGGTCATTTCCATCCACACTTAAAATATTTTAGGTCAGAGACAGTGTATATAAATCAAAATAGCTGCATTGATTTTCTGGGCACTAAGACAAAGAAGTACAGACTAAACTGCAGGAAGGTCTTCAGAGTATTGTCTCTGCCTACTCTTAGAGTATAGACATTCATTATAGTGCTAGTATCATTAATACTTTGAGAAACACACTTGGAATTGCACACATCCAGGTTGTGTTGCAAAGAATTGTGTTGTTATGAAATGTCTCACGCCAGAGACAAACAGCCAAAATTAACACATTTACATTTCACATTTAATAGGAGACTTCATTTCTCAGAGACTCCTAAAGATACTTCAGACAGACTCATCTCAAAGTCCTAAACCAAAATTTTTTTTGTTTGTTTTCACTGAAAGGGTTGTTAAGCATTGGAACGGGCTGCCCAAGGAAGTAGTCGAGTGCCCATCCCTGGAGGTATTTAAAAGATGGGTAGACAAGATGCTTAGGGACATGGTTTAGTGGTGGGATGGCAGCATTACGTTAATGGTTGGATTTGATGATCTTAAAGGTCTTTTCCAACCTAAATGATTCTATGATTCTACAATTCTATGAAAATCCCTGTGTCAGCTAGCATGGACCATACTCATTTCACTAGTGTTCAACTTTGCCTGGCTTCTGCCATCTAGCAACTGGAGATGGCTGTTCAACATAGTAAAAGTATGGAAAAGAGAGCTCTGAAATGGGCAACAGAACTAGAGACAAAGTGGCCGTTTCCCTAGCTGCACTTGATCATCTGTCTCAAATCTAAAGAATTTGCTGGTAGAGAAGCATTCAAAAGGCAGATTTTTTTTTATGCTAAGCATTAGAAGTTTTAGAGGCATAACACACTGAACATATGTATATATTAAAAGGGTATGAAGTTGTGCAGTTAATTTTACCTCTTATCCCTCCCTCCCTCCCTCCCTCCTTCCCTTCCTTCCTTCCTTCCTTCCTTCCTTCCTTCCTCCCTCCCTCCCTCCCTCCCTCCCTCCCTCCTTCCTCCCTTCCTTCCTTCCTTCCGTCCTTAAATGTTTTACTTCGCTGTTAAAACTTTGTATACCATTGCCTCAGGGAACACCAGGAGACGAGCCAGCAGCAGACACACAGCTTGATCCTCATGGTGACAGTACTAGAGAGGACAGTACTTTAGAGAGAAGCTAGTCCAGAGTTCACAAGCCCTTGTCTTTCAAATATTAATCTTTTTTACATTAGAATGTCAGGGGATGAAAGCAAAACAAAACAAAACAACAGTGACAGTAAGTCAGGAATAGTTCGTCCTCTGTTCCCTGGGCTACTGGGGTTTTCCTTTTGGTATGTTTGTCCCCCAGCCCTATGGCTCTGTCTCTCCTTGCTGCACTGGGCCACAGCTTCACCAGGAGGGATGGAGAGTGTTATCCATCCAGCCTGGGTGGATGCAGAAACCATGTTTTCAAGCCCGAGCAATTGGATGAGAGCTACCGCCTAGATCTCAGACCCTGTAGGTAAATAACCTAACCGCTAAAATGTGTTGTAAAAGGTAGGCATTATATTTTCCTTTTACCCTTCAGGATGAGGTATGTAATGCCTGACTTAATGTCCTTAGCAAACTCTCAGACCAGTGATAAGATAGTGCTGGCGAGCAGGCAGTCTGGATCAGTAGCTGAGCCTCAGTTATGTGGATTTAGGCAGGCAGATCCTGGGTCTGATTAATTTAATGTTCCCAAACAACTGCCATTGCATCTATTAAAGACAAAATCTGAGAGAATAAGTGTCTGATCTCCATGTTGCTTCATGTTTTCATGTCAGGAAGCACTGCAGCTCAAATAATTTATGCATGGCTTTCTGATATAACTGGAACTGCATCTTGTATGTCACTCCTACTTGGGTAATTCAAAATAAAATAAAATAAAATATGATGGAACCTTATTTTTTAAAGAAAAGTTTTTAGAAGAAAAATGGAAAAGATGTGAAAATATGGAGGAAAAATTACTGGTATTTGTAGAGAGCACAGCTGGTCACCAGCAAGCCAGCCAAGATGAGAGAGGGGACCAGTCCACAAATTACATTAATGAATCAGTCACTGCTTCCATTTGGGAGCTTCATGGAAGAAGTAAATGGAATAATTTATTCTGAGGCATCCGCTCTTCTGAGATGAGTTTTGCTCATCTATCTTAGATGACATGTAGAAAATCAGGCTGCTGACAACTGCACTGATAGAATCAGAGAAGGATAATAAAGAATATTTAAAAACTCAAGTAGTCATTCTAGTTAAGTAATCACATGGGTATTATGAAGAATGAAATCCTGACTCCACTGGTTTTGTATGTTCCTAACCTTCTAGCATCTACAGTGGCACAGGACCCTTAAAAGCTGTCTATGGACATAGCAACATATGCTAAGTCTGAAACCTAGACATAATCTAAGACATCTATGTGAGATAGATCACCTCCTAGATGTGGCTATCCCTCTCCACTGGGATGGAGCCTAGGCAAGTACCTTAGAGAAGACATCTTGTTATTGGAGGACAAAATGACATCAGATCATCAGATCCAAAGTCCTTGATATGAATCTGAAGAGCTTTTGCATATAACTGTGTAAAAAAGTCTGCCTTTTGCACAGCTAACATAATAGTTTATTTAAGGCTATCACAAGTATATTTATAAATCTGCATATTCAGCAAGATCAGTTCACAAAGGATGAGACACAATTAAGACAGAGACTGAAATATCTATTTATAAAGGGAAAGCAGCACATGTAGGTATGAGTCACAACACAGTGGCAAAACTCAGTAATAGCAGTTCCATCCCTTACCACAAATGTTAAACCTATGCCATCATGCAAAAAGACAAGAAATAAAAAACAAAGAACCCCAGGATAAAATGTGCAAAAATGGCAAACCGTACTCATCTACAGAAAAACTCCATTTATAAAGTTACTTGATATCTTGTTTTGTGTATGATATGTCAGTTGTAACCTTATTGATCATTGAGTGTTGCCTCATGTGTAATCAAATTTTCAAATCACAAACCAGTTAACTAATATATAATCATAGAATCATAGCATCATAGAATCATTAGGTTGGAAAAGACCTTTGAGATCATGGAGTCCAGCCATACCTGTCCACTACTAAACTATGTCCCTAATCACCTCATCTACCCATCTTTTAAATACCTCCAGGGATTGGGACTCGACCACTTCCCTGGATAGCCCGTTCCAATGTTTGACAACCCTTTCAGTGAAGAAATTTTTCCTTATATTTAACCTAAACCTCCCCTGGTGCAACTTGAGGCCATTTCCTCTCACCCTATCACTTGTTACTTGGAAGAAGAGGCCAACACCCACCTTGCTACAACCTCCTTTCAGGGAGAGGGCAATAAGGTCTCCCCTGAGCCTCCTCTTCTCCAGTTCCCTCAGATGCTCCTCATAAGACTTGTGCTCTAGAACCCTCACCAGCTTCGTCGCCCTTCTCTGGACACGGTCCAGTGCCTCAATGTTCTTCTTGTGAGAGGCCCAAAACCGAACACAGTATTTGAGGTGTACTCATTTGAGGTGTACTCAGCCTCATGAGTACTCAGTACAGGGAAAGGATGGCTTCCCTGGTCCTGCTGGTCATACTATTTCTGACACAAGCCAGGATACCATTGGCCTTCTTGGCCACCTGGGCACACTGCTAGCTCATATTTAGTTGGCTGTTGACCAGTGCCCCCAGATCCCTCTCTGCCAAGAACCTTTCCAGCCACTCTTCCCCAAGCCTGTAATGCTGTATGGGGTTGTTGTGACCGAAGTGCAGGACCCGTCACTTGGCCTTGTTGAACCTCATACAATTGACCTCCGCTCATTGATCCAGCCTGTCCAGGTCCCTCTGTAGAGCCTTCCTACCCTCAAGCAGATCAATACTTCCACCCAGCTTAGTGTCATCTGCAAACTTGCTGAGGGTACAGTCAATCCCCTAGTCCAGTATGGGGGCATTGGAATAAAAAAACCTCTTTAGGCAACTGTGGACAAGATTGTCTTGCATGCTCTTACAGGAGAATAAGGGAGTGGAGTGTAGGACAAATTAAAACTGTATAATACCTCTATAACCTATATCCAGTGCAGTGTTGCATAACATGTAATGCAGCAGAATGTGCAGAAATATCTGCATTATTTAGCACTACTGGCACTGTTTAGATTAATGTTATGATTCATGCAGCCAGCTAATACAGCATAAAATTTGTTCAGACAAGCTCATTTCTATATTGTACCATTTTTGGTGGCCAAATATGCTCACCAGTCTGTTTGGTGAGTTGCTCTCTGTTTTGCTTGATCGTGCATTAAAACAGATTTCTCCAGTTTTTCATATTTCAGATTTCTGTTCTGTCTTTTAAAATCAGTAAGTTATATTTCCTGTTGCTAAGGCCTTGTAATAACTTTGTAGCTTTCATCTTTCCTAATGCTAAAATAAATGTTCTTCAGAGCCGAACTCTTCTCCAGGGAATCCTAAATTACAAAAATTTCAAGCCTGGGTATTTTAGAAGGTGCCAATGAAAGCTAATGACATTGAGGGGCAATTTATATAGTAACAGCAGGTTAAAAAAAATCATGTACAGAATGCCCATTCTAGCTCATTAGCTGAAATCTGCATTGTTAAATGTGTAAATAGAAAAAGAAAAAGCAATAATGTGAAAAAGTGTTAACTGCTTCACAATGCCGTGCTGCAAAGAGCAGTATAGTAAACGTTTCAGCAGCCTACTGCATATATTAACAACACAGCCCAGAAATTGGTAGGTGTCTGAAAACTTTGTACCCAGATCATCTTTATGTACATGCTTATTTACTCAAGCCAGATTCCCTTTTATCTGGTGCTATTATACAGAGAATGACTCATTAATAGGAAAGGCAGGCAAGAGGGAACAGCTGTCTTTGGGACTATCAGTTCTGCCAGTCATTTTTCTTCTGTGAAATTTTTTTCTGTACATTTCTGGTTATGTGACAGAACCTCCTGGCAATGTAAATTATATTTAGAAACATATTTTAATGTTTAAAAATAAGTTAAGATTTCTGGGGTTCAATAGTAAAGAAAGCTTCAACAAGTTTTTGCAATAAGTGTGACACTGATACACTGATTAGAGCAAAGGTATAAGCTGTAGATTTGTGGGACAAAATACCAACGCCAAAATCTTTTACACCAACACTGCAAGGTGTGTTTTTTGCCCTGCATTCATCACAGCCTTAAAATACCAGTACCAGC
Source organism: Gorsachius magnificus (assembly GCA_034008185.1). Lineage (NCBI taxonomy): Eukaryota > Metazoa > Chordata > Aves > Pelecaniformes > Ardeidae > Gorsachius > Gorsachius magnificus. The sequence goes on along the minus strand of CM067082.1, from coordinate 125,311,367 downwards.
CCTGTGTGAACCTCCACATTCTTGTGTCACACAGGGTTCATTTTGCTGTGTGCGGGTTTGCACCTTCTCACTTCCCTGCTCAGGTTTCAGACCTGAAAGTTCTCAAGCTCTCCAGTCGCAGCATGGAATGGGTCATGCTTCCTGCTCCCCCATCAGAAGAATTGCCCTCTTTAATGAGGGAAAAAGAACAAAGAATGAGTAACAGTGCGTTTCTGGCACACGCTTGGAAATCTGGGGAGGTTGGTGGGCATTTTTATGAATACCAGCACAAAATGGAGTATCTGGTGATAAGCAGGATCATGAATCATGCCAAACTGAATTTGAGTCATTTATTTCTGTATGTATGTGCAAATCGGTTTTTATGTTATTTGACAAGATGTAGCAAATAAGCATTTCTTTATTTGTTAATGGAAACAAGTTCTGTAACATAATCTATTAATGAAACCCAGATGGCAATGAAACACAGTGCATTACTATTTTGTCATTAGCTAAAGAAGTTTGTGATGTACTATAATTCCACCTTTCATCAAAAGTCTCATGGCTACATTTCTCCTCAACATGGGGACAGTTGGTGGCTTTTCTATTGACTATAACTCTTGCAAAGGCAACCGTTCTCTCTGGTGTACGGCTTCAGTCTGGTGGCAGTGTGTTGAGGAGCCAAGGGAAACGGCAAGATGGGAAAGAGGAGTGATTATGCACAGTCCCCAGAAGCAGCTTCAGAGCAATTCCCAAGGATTATTGAGGCCTTAGATTTTAATATTCTTCATTGCTGCTCCTATATATCCATGGCAGAAATCTGGGTCAGCCCTCTTCCAAGAGGATCTTTCCCCTTCCTATTAAACATTTTGTATACAAGGCAAAGGAAACACACAGGGGCTAAGCATAGCGTAGCCATTTTCCCATAGACCATGAACATAATAATTATGTCCTTAGAGTTATGTCTCGGGTTTTCTACATTGGTGATGAGAGGATTTGCTTTTGAATTTTGCAGAGAAGGGGCGTCAGAGCAATTGCCAATAATTGCATCAATGAAAGAATAGCTGAGATCATACCTTACTGCCTCTCTCATCTGATTCCAACTTCCATACACCCTTAAAAATGCATGACAAATCTGACTAATACTTTAAATGAGTGCCGGTATGCATATCTTGGGTGCTACTTGAATGGTAGTATACATCCTTGCCAAAGCTGCTGGTCTAGGTGACCACCAGCTGATGTAACCCAAGAACAAGGGTTTGGAGTAGGCAGTACTTAAAAACAATCTTTCTCTATGAAACTGCCCTTTGTTTGGCTGATTTGGCAGGGATTTCTATTAAAACCTTGCTTTATCTTTTATGCCTTAAATATCAGTCAGAATAGTGAGTAGAGGGAAAAACAATTTTGCCTCTAATACCTGCACATTGTTTCACAAATTGCACTTTCTAAAAGCAGAGGTTTGCAGTCAGAGTTGAAGGTTGATATTTTTTTCTTTTAAACTCAAATTATCAGATAGTCACAAAGACCCCAGAGTCTATTTTTTAGAGTAACATGGTTATACTCTGGCATGGATAATTCAGAGTAAATGACTTGAAGCAACCCTGCCAGGAAAAAAGGAAAATCATGTTGAAACCAAAACGATAACTTCATCGTCAGTGTGCCTTAAAAGAGAAAGTTTGTGGCAATAACTTCTGTGAGTGACAGTTCAGGAAATTTGTACTGGTAAAGATTGAAGTCTTTAATTTTTGCATTCTTTAATGTAACCTTGAGTGTAGAAATAAGAAACATCATACAAGAAAAGGAAAATATTCCAAGGAAGAGAACTTTGGGGGGAAAGTTATTTTAAATGTAACTGTTATGTGACTTTTATAGCACTTACAGCTGAGAAAAATGCTTTCAGCAAACCTATATTTCATTGTGCCTATATCAGTTAATTTATGATGCATAAATTATAGAGACTACTTTTAACAAATGGTACTGTTTTATGAAAGGTGCTAAGTAAACATTGCTGTGTTAAAATCTAACTTTGTGCTTCCAGTCTTGCTGACTTGTTTTATTTGAGACTCACTGTGTCATTTGGATATATGTTAAAAAAAAAAAAAATTAAATCCCCAAACCCTAAGCTTTTGAAAAGAGGACCTTTTCCCCCTTTTGAAAAATATCTCACGGCCGTTTTGAGCAGTGGTGATCTGGAAAGAAAACAGATTAGAACGTTTGATAATAGAGGAAGGAAATATTATTATCACAGCTTGAAATCTGTTAACAGGGCCTTCCAAATGGGGCAAACATTAAAGTCAAATAGAAACTCAATTACAGGAAGATTTTCAACTTGTCAAAAATAATTGCATTAATGTCAGCAATGCTGAAGGTCTAAAACAAGGAAACTATTGTACAGTGTCTCTAGAAAGAAAGATTAAAGGAATGCATAGCGTAGTTTTAGCAAAAGGTCCAAAAATGCTCACATTTATTTTGGTTTTAGTTCTGAGGCCAAAGACCACAGTACTGCATAAAACTGAAACATCAATCTATAACTTTCTGACAGATGTTACATCACAGAAAGACCATGGAATACTCAATAAGAGGAACCATTTATCTGCTTTGCTCTGAACCAAAACTCATAGCAAATACCATGTAGAGAGCAAAGATTCAAGGAGTTTGGAGGACCTGGAGCTTTGAGATATGAACTAGTCTGTGCTTGACTATTTGGCTCTTATTACAGGTGGTGGAGGTGGGGGAGCAGGATGTTCTGCATTTGCAACTCAGGTTCCAGCAGGGTAAATTTTAAGACAATCTATTGAACTATTATAGAGAACATATATCCTTTACTGATTTAAATGGGAAATTTTGCCTACCTCCTACCACTTTTTTGATTACGTTCGGTAGGAGTTACAACTCACAAAGGTAAAAACTCTGCTTTTGCTTAAGTCAGAATTAACTCTTGCTGGCCATAGGAGAGGAGCTTGGTTGGGTAGAACTGAGGAGACGGTGTATCCCCTATCTTTTTTTTTTTTAAACAGAGTTCATTGCCTAACAACATGTCCCTGCTATGAAACAAAGACCATCTTCTTTCAGACCTTGATGTAGAGATATGGTCCAAGGCCATATTTTGAAAGGTGGTGAGGTTCTTTTGCAGCTGTAGACCACAATTCACCTCCCTTTCTGTTAGGTAGAGGTTGACACATCTAAGTTATTTTGCCTTAGGCACCCCTGACACCCAAGAGTGAGAGAGCTCTCCTATGGTCTAGCTGTAGGTGTCTGACTACGCTTGTTGGCTGTGAAGAAAATATAAAGAGATTGAGCACTGGAGTTAACCATCTCAGGTAATAGCTTAAAGTTAGGTATGATGAATCCAGGGCTGAACAGGACTTTGAAAAATAGCTGACTTCAGCTGAGCTAGTTTGAAAATCCTCTCAGGTATTTAATTGTATAGAAAGTGCTTAAATATATTTAGAAAGCTTGCTGTAATTTTTTTTTTTTTTTGTGGTGAAGAGAGACCCACCAGAAAAATGGGTTCTTTTTATTCTTCTTCATAGAATCATAGAATCATAGAATGTTTTAGGTTGGAAGGGACCCCTAGAGGTCATCTAGCCCAACCCCCCTGCAGTGAGCAGGGACACCACTAACTAGATCAGGTTGCTCAGAGCCCCGTCCAACCTGGCCTTGAATGTTTCCAGGGATGGGGCCTCCACTACCTCTCTGGGCAACCTGTTCCAGTGTTTTACCATCCTCATTGTAAAAAATTTCTTCCTTATATCTAGTCTAAACCTACCCTGGTTTAGTTTAAAACCCTTACCCCTTGTCCTGACACAGCTGGCCCTACTAAAAAGATTTTCCCCATCTTTCCTATAGGCCCCCTTCAGATACTGAAAGGCTGTAATCAGGTCTCCCTGGAGCCTTCTCTTCTCCAGGCTGAAGAACCCCAACTGTCTCAGCCTGTCCTCATAGGAGAGGTGCTCCAGCCCTCAGATCATTTTAGTAGCCCTCCTCTGGACCCGCTCCAACAGTTCCATGTCCTTCCTGTGCTGAGGGCTCCAGAGCTGGATGGAGTGCTCCAGGTGAGGTCTCACCAGAGCAGAGTAGAGGGGCAGAATCACCTCCCTTGACCTGCTGGCCACACTTCTGATGCAGCCCAGGGTACGGTTGGCCGCCTTCTTCTTCTTCCTCCAGGTGTAATTCCAATACTGTGTAGTGACTGGGACCTCAAACTGATCAGTGCCTAAATTCTGCTGAAATTAATGGAAATTAGATCTATATGAACAAGCACTTAGTGAGCTTTTCAGAAGCTCTTAGGCAAGTTAGCCACTTTTTTAAATCTCACTAATGTCCTGTTTGCATCTTTAAGCTTCCTGATATCTTTTCCTAAATGTGTAAGCGATTTTCCACAGGGAATTAGATGTTCTGAAATTACTTGCTTTGAGAGACTGATATTTTCTTCACTTAGTTAATCTATTGAAATCTCTCTCCTCCTTTTTTTTTGGGTGTACAAAACCAGGAGCTGATGATGCCATGTGACTGGAATGGCTTCTCGTGAAAGCCTAGCCCATGGAAGTGACACAAATGCTAATTTTCCTTTAATCTTCACAAGCTATTGAAGTTGCACAGCATTAACACTCAATAGCTCATATTATTTTAATATTTTAATAGCCAAAGTGACATCCACACTGTAAGAGCCAGTATTCTGCTAACGGCCAGGGTCAGTAACACTATTACAGGGCCAGACCAAATACTTTCCCAATCAGTAGATTTCCCAAAACTATTTCATGGGCCAGTGATGAGAAAGAAATGTTTGACCTCTGGTATTGTTTGTTTAAGAGTTATAACAGGTCCTCTCCTAGCATCCCTTCACCTTCAGAAATCTGTTCTCATTTCCTTTCACCAGATCTGCTTCCAAACACTGTGCTTTGTTAAAAGAGCACACAATTTTTTTAATAAACAAAATAAATGCACACACCAGAAACACTCTGAGTTTGTGCTAGCTATTTATTTTATTCACATCACAAAGAGATTTGCAGATCACCTTTTCAAAGCTGCATGCAGCTGGATTTCTACACCAGGGATGTAGAAACCAGGCTGAGTGACTGCTGAGCTAGGATTCAAGAAATCGTGGGCTAGCTTGTACCATAATTCCCTTGGGCTCTCCTATTTCAAGACAGGGTGCTATGGTAATTCTGCATTAGAAGCAAGACATGACCCTGATAAGGCAGTCAACTTTGCATTTAAAGTGTACGAATTTCCTGTAAACGGCAGAGCTGGAGAGCACCATTCATCCAGACAGGAGACCAAGGCGGTGTGTCATAGCTCCCTCAACCTCATGTGCCTGGATTTTTTTTTCTTTAGAAAACTAGGGCATGGCAGAAAGGGGAACGGATTGTGCCTCATTTTTCTCTGGCTTGGAAACAGTGCAGTGAAGAGATGCACCAAGATGCAGGAGGTAGAGAACAACTGGCCCCAGGAACTCGGTGTCCCTGGGACAAATAAACTGATTATTCCACCCACTTCCCACTCAAGCACTATTTTAATGACGTGGATGCACTGAGTATTGGGCTCTGAAGCCTTGCATAAATAGTATTTACTTGCAATTGTGTCTAGCCAGTAGGGATGAGGGATGTCCCTCCAGAGAGACCCATTCCACAGCATTTGATGATATGGTTAGGGGAGATAAATCCCATTCCCTCCTTCCCACCCCTGAAACAGTCACGCTGTTTCAGATGCTTGCATTTTAGGGGAACAGTGCAGAGATTTCTAGGCACAGATTTATCCCATCCCACAGAAAACAGTTACCTGAGGCAGCTTCAGCAGGGAAATTCTTTGCCCCAAGAGGTGTTTCCAGGTAGTAATCGATCAAACTAAGACCCGAACCACTCTCTGAGAGTACTTGTTTCTTATCAATAACCGCAGAGACTGAGTAGAACAACCCAGGTAAGTGTCCAACGTTGAGCAGAAGGACCCCATTCCACACTGCCTCCTTCTGCTGGGAAGTCTCACTGAGCTCCCTCATACTCTAGTCTCAGTGAGAGAAAAAACTCATTTTCCTGTAAAGTTTGCATACATTGGTTGAACACCTGTATGTGCAAATGAGCATGTGTGGAAGTGCAGGATTTTGCCTCTTAATGTACTTGAAGATTTGGCCTCCGACATGTCAAATGGGACTCTTCTGGCCCAAAGAAGCCTACCTTAGAGGTGGGCATTATACACTTTTGTTATATGAATGTTTACTCTTCCATTTTATGTCATCAAATTGCCGGAAATCTCAGATGCACAAGGGAAGCACAAGAAAACATGAAGTTCACAAAGAAGTTCAGACAGAATTTGAAACCTCAAACTTTTTAGGGAAGACTCTGGCCACTTATTTTCTGTTTCAGTCTGTTACAGCTACTTAGCTCTTCTACTGACTAGGCTTTGTGTTGCTGACCATTCATTATTATTATTTGGACAGATCATATGCAATATAATCAGTGAGGTTTTAATCCGTTATCACTACATGACTGCAGCATATTAACAGGATTGTAAGATACAATTTTGACCTCATTTAAAATGTTCAAGTGAGCGAGTTACATAGAAAACTGAGTGGAAGACAGCCTTCTATCTTCTCTTAGCGTAAGAGAGACATTCCAGCACATTACCAGACTGCAATTTAGCAAGGACTCATTCAAAACGTTGATAATGGATCAAATAGTTTTGAGCAGAAAAGCATAAAGAATCTCCTCCTGCTGACTAAAATTTATAGCTGTGGCTTACATAGTAGCTTAGCAGTTCACATATGGCTTATGTCAATGGCAGAAACCATGTTATTTTCTAAATCACGTTGATTTGTTATGTGGTACTGAAAGATCTTAAACAGAATCATTGCCTATAAATTACAGAATCTAGTCTTCTACATTCTTATCTGTGTTTCAGATCCGTCAAAATGAGCCCAAGAGTCAAGTCTTCTATGTACACAATGCTACTAGTCAAAGAATAAGAACTAAGACCATTCAATTTCCTTCTTTCTTGGAGTCAAGCCAGGCTGACATTTTCCTTTCTGTTAGTTTTGGCAAAGAGGAAAGAGAGGGAAAATTTTACTGCTCTGTTACTGATGGTTTTTTTATTTTGTTTTTATTAAAAATGTTGAAACATGGGCCCTCTGTCAAAATTATTTTATTATTGAAAGCTGGGTGGGGTGAATGAACTGGCAACAGTTCAGAAAGCCATTAATGGTACTGATAACGGAGAATCCTATTCAGCCTCCACAGCACTGCAATGCTTAATTGCAATAAATTTTACTGAAATCTGGTGACTGATGTGCACAGTTAATGAATCGGTAAAGATTCAAAGGTTAATCTGCTGGGAGGTAACAAGCTCTGCCCATCTGATATTGTAACCAAAATATGATATTTGTTAGTTACATGATGATATTTTTTGGGCATACAACAGAAAAAATGAGTTTTTATTGGCTGTAGATTTGTTAGGTCTCCAAGACCAAAACACAGAAAAAGCAACAACTCTAATGGTGATTCTTGAACCACAGACAAAACTTAAATATATTAGAGGTGAAATGTGACTCCCTGAATAAAATATATTGTCAAACATCAAAGGAACTGCCAGAGAAGCAGAGTGTTCCCTGAAGCAGAGTTGCATGCGTGCCCAGGAGCACCCCGCCTCAGCCCTTGTCCCTTTTCCAGCCAGTGCACCCCATCTCCCAAAAGACCTGAGTGACAAAACAGCCATGCAGAATTTGGGAGGGGTGGGGGAAAGTGTGCAGTGAAGCCTCTTAAGAACTTTCCTAACAATAAAGTAGCTTTCTAGAAACAAACGAGCAAGGTCCAAGCAGACTCAAAATATAAGTGAAAACAGGAACAGAAAGGAAGCAAAAGATAATTCAACAAACAACAAGAGGGGTGGGTGAGGTTAAGAAAGCTGCTGATTAATGCCCTTGCTTCTCCCTCAGGAGACTTACATTCAGCTCTCATTCTGCCACACCGATTTTGTGGCTTTGGACATGTTGTTTGCAGCCTCTGGGTCTAGACCCTCCCTCTTCTCCCCCACCCCTTTATACGAGGATAGTGGTAGCTACCACACAGTGAGGATAAAAATATCGAAGCCTGTGAAAGGTGCAGATCTTGTAGGTATTCAAGACAGGTAGAAACTGTACCATGAAAAAGCATTCCCAATGTCTTTGGCAACCCATGGCTTGAAGGATAACGCTGCATACTGGACTCTCCATTTCTAGCTGACAGCGGAAGGACATAGTCTAAGTGAGGCTGCCAGGGAGTGAAATATGATGCTTCCTCCAGCATATTCATTCCTCTGTACAGTTGCCCTTGGGCCAGAAAAGCCTGGAAACCAACTGCTGCCAGGAACCTGTGGAGCACAAGCCCTGCACTTGGTCCCTCTTCTCTTCACAACTCTCAACACAGGGTGACAGCCCATGAAGCGAGATCTTGCTACATATCCATGTCAACTCAGTTTTAGGACTTCTGCCTTTTCCTCCTATCTTATTGTGCATGAACATGTGCATGTTCTTGTGTTATATTAAGAGTACATTATTGTTTTATTCCCTGCTTTGATAGACGTCTCTAGCACTGGGGAGATAATAAAATAACATAACTGTAAATTTGATGTAGTCTAATTTATTTAACAATGAAATAAGGTTGATGAATAACAGATTCCTTCTCTGTAGCACTTTTACAAATAAATCTTAAAGCACTTTCTAAGTGGGGTGCTGCAGATATCATTACAACACTTAGCTGAAAGGCAAAAAACTGATGCACATAGCAGTAAAGTGACTTGGCCATGGTCACCCAGCAGATCAGAGACAAGGCTGGTCTCTGTTTCTAAAAGGTGTTCCCAAGGCAAGAATACCTCCTCTTAAGACTTACACTATTCTTTTCTATCAATTTGTCAACAGGTTACAGCAGAGCCAAGCGGTACGCATTCTGGCTCAACCTAGCAGGATAAAGCAGTATCTCTATGTGCCAGGTTGAAGTCTTCCACTTTGGGACATATCAACACTTGCTTTCTCTTGAAGGATTTGCCAGGAAAACAGAACTAACATTTCAGTCCAACTCAGATCATGTTACCCAAGACCTAGCTTGAACATGTCCTAGGCTCCAGTCTGGAAGTTAATATGGACCAGAGACTATTTCCAATAGCTAGTGCTGACAATCTCCAGGAACTTTGTGCTGAAGGACAAGTAGTTACCAAAGGATGAGCAAGGGGCAATGGATGCACTGGGAATTTACCTCCAGTTTATTTTGAGTTCTGAATTTTCTGTGTCTGGAAATGTCCCTCTGTGACCATTTTGGTGACAAACAGCTGGCAGCCATGGTGCTGATGGAGGGTTGAAAGAGGAAGAAATGAATCTACTACTGTGTCAGAAACCTGATTATGGGCTCCTCTGTGGTCTTTCTTTTCTTTGCTAGGCTTCAGAGTGATTTGTTATAATGTAATTATTCTTTATAATGTGATATTGTTTAGTAATACCCTACCTACAGGTAAATCTGAAGGAAAAATGTACTGGTAGCAGGAAAATTCTGGTTGTTACAGCATAATACTAATGCAATCAACAGCCTATTTCAGAGTCTATGGAAGTCAATGAAAGACCTCAAGGTCTGGACCAGGATCTGACTACAGATTCAGATTGTTGGTCACAACACCACTTTTGCTAAATGGCGTGGTAAAATCTCATGGAAGCCAGTTGGTTCAGGACCAGGTACCAAACTAAAAATTTAAATTTTCTTTAAATAATGTACTAATAACATTTTTAGTAAATAAAATTTGTTTCCATTACAATGACATAGTGATTAGGGTGGTAGTCAGAGTCCGTAAGATAAATGCACATCAATAGGTTAAGTAAATAAATTTGCTGACTTTTTTTAAACTTTCAAATAATAAAAGTATGAGTGCAGCACTTCCATAGTACTCTTCAGGGAGTTTTTTCATTGCCACTTTTGATGACATTATCCAGTTTCGTTGTTGGACACTGGACTAATTCTTTTCAAACAAAAGTCTCAGAAGAATAAATCTGAGAGTAGGAAACCCAGACATTGGCATAGGATAGCGTGAATACTATGATAATCTCACGCTAAAACATTTTCCTTATTTGCTGATAGCTGCTTGCATTGATATTTCAGGACAGGCCTTTTTAATTAGTAATGATAAAGGTTTGATTACATACATTTTCAAATCTTTTCAGGATGATATGAAGAGACATTAATGGCATTAATAGCATTAAAATATCATATACTATCTTCTAAGTTCAAGACAAACACATAGAAAATATTAGAACAATGCTAAGTGGTGGGTCGATATGGAACTGTTATCCAGGATGTAAAGCTGGATGGAATAGAGATAAGACAGCGAAGTATCATTTTCACTGAAAGACTAGCTGGAAGGTGGGCAGCTGAATTTTAAAGGTACTTTGTTTCTTTTTTCTTCTTCCTTAATATACACCAAATACATAGGGCCAGGAGGTAGTCAGCAGGAGTTCAGCATAAGGGCTTGAAATAGCAAAAATATGTCTTTATACTTAAGCTACTTTTTTAGTGCTGAAGGAGGATTTATAATCTGAGAAGGAGAATTTAAAACGTTAGCACAGTAATTCAGGACATTTTGGGGAGAGGCAGGGTAGGTTTTGGTTTATATTTTATTACAGATTCTGTGCTTATATTAAACTAGGATAAAATTAAAGAATACCAAAAGAATAATGAAATGTCATTGCCATTTTAGAAGAAAATGTTAATTTATTGGAAATAAAATATGTTTATGTGGTTATATAAATACACATGTATATCAAGCAGGTCAGTTATGAAAGGTAAGGAAGTCTAGGTTCAGGGTTATAATAATATTAAAATTGTAAAGTAGTAAGTGTCATGGTGACCAAAGCAAGCTCCAAAGCATATTAGGGTAGCATGAGAAGAACTTAGTGTACTGCAGGGTAAGAGGTCAGAATCCAGAACTGGAATTCAGCACAACAGTCTTTGAATAAAAAGAAATATCCCTGAAATACCCACTAAATACATTTTTATTATAACTGTGTAGTGGTCAAGTTTAGGATTCTACCATCTGTTGGCAGTCTTCATGAAATAACCTCTTACGGACTGTCTCTGAGCTATCTTTGAGTAATTTTATGTCTGTGGTCTAACCAGGGAATATCAAGTTCAACAGCAAGAGCACATGATGGATGGTGCATGGTCAGAGCCCATATCCTGAACATGGTCACACACAGATCAGCGGTGTTCATCTACAGCAACGTGGCTGAGAAATGTAATAAACTGATCCCAAACAGACTTTGGCTTGTCTGATCTTTGAGGGGGTGTGAGGAAAAATAAGTCACTGTATCTTGAAGGAAAACACAAAGTTAGCAGGGTGATGAAAGGAGCAAAGGTGCACTGTGGCTCGGGAACTGTCAAGATGGTGACGGAATGACAAAAGGACGATCACAAGATATCCTTGTCAAGAAAAGAACAAGAAGAGAATAGTGTTCAAAGAAATTCTTGATGTATTTCTTTTCTCCTTCATCCAAAAGCTGCACACAAAATTAAAAAAGAACCTATTCTAGAAATGTTAATACACGGAATTTTGCAATCAGACGGTTTTTATTGTGAATAAACTTGCCACTAATGCATCATACTGATGCAGAACTCAAGTATGCATTTTACCACTAGTGAGATATTCTCTGAACACCATTTTGCTAGTACAATCCATTTGATTCTGATTGTCAGAAGTAACTGGTGCTTCTGGGTATCCAATACGAGGGGCCAGATTTTCAGAAAATCATCACTTTCGAGCGTGTCTCAAAAAAAAAAAAAATTAAATTCACTGGTTGCTTTTAAACAGTTTGACAGCTTTGTTTTTAAACAAATTCTCCAGCATGGTTCTATGGTACCAATGACACAATGAGGCTGTGATATCCCACTTTAGTGCAATCCTTCCCTGAGCCACTTTGTGCTGCCATATGCAGAAAATTCAAACATCAGGAGCAGAAAGAAGACATCAGATAGTAAAAGCAACATATATTTTAAATAAAAAGTATAGAAGTTATCATGCAGTTTTAGACATTGCATGGAAGTCTGTCACAGAGCTACCTTCTGCTAGAAGACTTCCATTCTTCTAGGTTTTTCTCAATTTTCAGGGATGTTTCCTAAAGAAAATATCATACTGTCTAGCCCCTTTAATACTTATCTGCCATCAAGATACAAAACAAAAACAAAATTGAGGCTGCTTCTTTGGCATATGAAGCAGGTGGAACATTTCTTCTTTGTCTTTGTCTAACATGAAAGATCGTTGCATCTCTGAACTTTAAGGCATGTGTCCTTTGGAGTAATGCCCCTTCCGCTGGTTCTCCTCAAATATTGGCAGCTGGTCAGCTTCTTTCCTTGGTTTTGCCAATGACAATATTCTGTGCTTCAGCGTTTCCTTTGTGTATCTGTGTCTGACATGATTTTCCTTGCATACAGAGAGAAGTATACAGTATTTTGGTTTGAATAGTGTAAGTAAAACAAGTTGCCTGTGGACTTTACACAAACGAATTTTGCAATGTGTAATAGTGAGAAGAAGTCCACAAATAAGTTTAAATCTAAAATTTGCTCTGAAACAGGCTGATAAAAATATGGGCCTTAACTTATCCTGGTAGCTGGACTTTTGGTTCTGGGGAAGAAGGAAGAAGGCTGAGATGCTCCCATTCTGTTTAGACACTTATGTCAAAACCACACGTGCATGACTAACCACAGTGCAAATCACTTCAAATGCTGATTCTGCCTTGTTTGTCCTTCTTTATCTGTCTATGACTCTCCTCCCCACCTAGCTACCAAGCACCAGTTCCTCCCTAAACAAGGCAAGGTATATGCAGATTGAAACTGGATGGACTTTTTTCATTCTTACTGTTGTGTCTCATTAAGAGGTTGCTTATCACTACTAGTAGAGTCTCTCCAGGAAGAAAAAACTAATGTATCTTTAGGCCTTCAAAAGGCAAATGTCCACAGTGCCATATTTTTAGCACAAGCAATACAGTTAGTAGAGCTAAGATTCGCAAAGTTATGCGGTTTTGGGTCCTCTGATATTTTGTCACTCTGAAGCACTCCAGTTTTCATCCTTCTTGGATCACATATTAGGTAATATTTAAAATAAGGGGTCCAGAATAGTCTCAAAGACTATCTCATGTTTTCAGAACTTTTTTTTTTTTTTATAAACCTGGCATTAAAATATACTTCAGCCTTTCATTTTCTTTGTTTCAATGTATAACACTGATCTACATTGGAGCAGATGGAAAAAGACAACGTTTACAGTGCACTCAGGAACACCCTTTCATTTTCACCTGCAGAAGGAGTGGTGACAGTGAGTAGCTCTGTATGTAATTGTAGATTTGTTTTTCATTACATTTAAAATGTTTATAGTGTTGGCTCCAAGATTAGAGAAAGTCTGCACAGGAAATCAAAGCGTTAAATACACATGTCTCGATTTGACATCAAATGTAGATTGAAAGTTTTCTGATCTCAGTTTAACAGAAATTCAGATGATGATATCAAAACAGGACAAGAAAGGGGAAATAAAGAAAAAAGTTTAGTATTATCAAGTTGCAGCTCTGGACCAGGATTTGCCTGTCCAGCACAATAAAGTTCTTACTGTCTATGGGACTTCAGAGAAATCAGTCTTCTTACTTGGCCTTTGAAGTCACCAAGACACCATTGCCTGTGATAAAAGAGTTTATTTATAACTTGGTCAGCTTATGTCTTTTCCCACTGAACCAGCAGGCTCTCCAAGGTTTGGGGATATAATTTCAAGGGCTGTTAAACCTCTGTCAAAGTTTTTCTGGCCCCCTAAGGAGCCTGACTATCCAGCATTCTGTTTGCTATGACAGGGCTTCATGTGAAAGCATTCAGAAAACTGACAGCTTCAGCTGCGGCAGTTTTTGTAACAGAAAGTGGCATTCAATCTGAAAAAGAAACCCATTAGCAAATCAGCATATAATTGGGTTTTTATTTCCTGCCTTTTTCCCCTTTTCTTTTTGCTATCCTAAGAGATAAGACAAAGCACAATGCTGTAAGTTCCTGACCTCTATGGGAAGATGCTATTTATATATAACCTGGCAAACTGCAAGAGGCAGGAATCAGGGATTTTGCTATGATGAAAGATGTTAGAGCAAACCCTTAAAAGAGATTACAGCAGAGAATGTAGCACTGTTTTAGGATAATATTGTAATCCTTCTGCCAGCTGTTGTCAACAGCAAACATAAAGACTGGCTTAAATTATATGAAGTGCTAGTTCTCAAAGCTCCCGGTTTGTCATGTCACCCCGAGCACATCTACTGTCAAGAATTTCATCGAAAACTCTGCCCAAAGTGTTGCTGAGAGTTAACACCAGATCAATTCCTGTGGCCCCACAAGCCTCTATAGTTTGGGAACCCTTGATCCAGAGGTCCTCCCAAAATGAGCAAATACCAACTGGTCCAATGAAAATCTGTCTCCTGGAGCTCCAGACAGTGTTTTGGTCTCTCTGTATTTAAAAACAGTCCAATAAGTGATGATTGCCAAAATCATAAGACTAACTAAAAAAAACACAGCAGAATTTGAAAAATAATAAGAAATGTGGGCTATTCTTGTGACTTGACTTCCCTTTTTGTACCCTGGGAATCTCTACTTTCAAACTTTCATTCATAAGTCTTGTGAGTAAGAAATTTTCTTTTCTTCTTTCAAATTCAGGCCAAAACTCTTGTATAATCTCACTCAAGATATTTGGGTTAGTGTAAACACCATGTTTTGTGAGACTGAAAAAAAAAGTCATGGAAGTTGTCTACACTTTTCTGAAAATAACTGTACATATATTTACTTTCAGATAGTAAATAACACAGATAGGCACAGTGAATTAAGAATACTGCCAGCTTAGTAGCAGAGAAACTCTTAAAAATAGTAATTTTGGGGCAGAGCCAAGGTCCATCTCAACTAGCATCCTGCTTCTGACAGCAGCCAAGGGTGGAAACATGGGGAAGGGTGTGAGTGCAGGACATCTGTGTTGTGCTTCTTCCATGGCATACTCTTCCAACCGTCAGCTTTTGGGGACTTCCTAGGCCTGAGCTAGTATCTTCATAAGTTAACTCAATGGATATTTCAGAAAAATAAAAGTAAAAATAAAACAAGGACAAGGAAAGAGAGAGTCTGACAGTAAGATAATAAGGACTGTTGCATGTATTAGGCTGAGTAAGGAATGCTGATGAAATAGGACAAGTGCTTGCTTTAGCCAAAGCATCACAAGCTTGGCAGGATCGGTGCACAGACTGTTATTGCAACCACAAAAATATTTTATCAGTAAGTGTTGTATTCAAGTACATTTGCCCAGACAATCACAGCTTTAACACATTCTTCTTAATGACTTCTGTTAACATTAAACGAGGTCTTTGTGGATGTCATAGTGCAGCAAAGTTTTCATCTTTACCTTTTGTTGATATTTTATACATATTCATCAGGTAGCATCACACTTCTGCAGGAAGAGATAGCGTTGTAGAGCTGCTCTTGCATGTCTGGATTTTTCCTCCCTTAAAATGGAGAAGATCCCAAGCCATAGGGCAAATGCATTGTCCTGCAATGTGTGTAGCACATTCTGTATTTGTACATATTGTGTATGTAAAGTGCCTCGTGTTCATTAAGCAAAAGGTATTCTAAAATGGCAAAGTAGTATTATTATTGTTAAGTAAAAATTTCTACACGTTACTCCAAATGATTAAGCTGGTGTAAAATTTTTCCCTGTGTCAAGGCAACTCAACCCAAAACGTATTAACACTTTCCTGCTTTGATGTCAAAGACCTTGAAAAATATTATGATGGAAAATACTTTGTCCGTATAGCTGTATCTGTTTCCACTGTGAATCTATTAAAATAAGGAGTTTCTCTTGCAGATTAGTGGCACCCAGAGCTGATTTAGGCAATGACAACTTTGGAAGTCAATTTATATTTGAATCAGGAAATGACTCAGTATTTTCTGAAGTCTTACTTCAAAGCTCACTCTTTTACAGTTAGGTAAAAATGATATCACATCTTCAGAATGTTAAATTAAACAATTGCACTGAGGCCAGGCTTTATTTCTGATGGTGCTTTAAGCTGGTTTTTCATACTGTATATACATCTCCCAGGATGATTTTTGTCATATCGAACAATTAATGAATAGCATGATATACATGTTCCCCAGTTCTATGACACCTTTTGTAGTACTGCATGTCACTCTGTTTTATGTTGGTGTACATATAACTTTCCTGCAGTGTGTTAGAATTAGTGATCTTACAGTTTATGAATCTCCTGACACTATATCCTATTATTATGTTAGCTGGAATGGGACTTTCAAGTGAAGGTGATAATAAAAAAAGATGTTAGCCAATAAGAAGCTTTCCTACTAATGGTCAAATGACAGTGGAAAAGGAAATATTTTAACAAAGCAATGTTAATACAGCCCAGAACCAATGCAAATAAAATCCCTGAGGAAGACTATCTGAAGAAACATACCATACTTTTGGCATAGCATACTTTACTGCATGCCCAACACATTTTCCACAAAGCTCTTGTATATTTTCTGTATGAAACTCTAAAGCATAAATTCTTACATTTAGCAGTTGAAAAAATACAGGAGATTTAAAACAGCAACAGTTCTGCTGTATGCCTACGGATTTTTTTTGGCAGTTGGATCTGAAGGAAATTATCTATCTCAAAAAAAAAAAGAGAAGAAAAAAAGGCTGATGGATATGGTTATATAATATGATTGAGGTCTTTGTTTAAGAAGTAGAAGGTTTGTGTAGACTACAGAAACACATGTACATAATGACTATTGTTATGATTAATAAGTGTATTTTCAATATGGTCATCTTCAGCCTTGGCGCCAATTGAATTAAGGAAGTGCTGAGCTCTGTGACCGAGCCCTGCTTGCTCATGCCATGACCCCTTACATGAGGGACACTGAGATGTTCTACAAGCCGGTGCTGCAGTCCACTCTGTCAGCAAGGGGACTCTTCTTGGCAGCATAGTTATGCTAAGATGTTAAATGCACTACGCAGTTACCTCAGACAAAAAGTATTGTTGCTTTTCTGTGTGGTCGCAGATGTTTTACCACCATATTTATCCACCTCAACCCTATTTTATCCTGCTTTGCTTTACCTTGTGAAGTGCCATAGTAATTTTACATATGCACTGTTGGCTATTTTTAAACCTTTGACAATGCAGCCAACAAAACTTTGCAGGAATTCAAAGGTAGGCAGAGGTCACCCACATTCACAAGCCTGTCATGCTGCAGATGGATGCACCCACAAGGACATAAGGGAAGCCCATTCTACTAAATGGGAATTTCCTTCTTATGGTTTCTTTCCTCCAGATGAACAGAGATGAAGAATCGCGAATATATCAGTTTCAAAGAGTTTAAGAGGTGTTTCAACAGCCTACAGACAGTTTGTTACTACACTTGGCATATTTTAAAACTGTAATTATGGAAGACTTCCAGAAAATCTCAACATGACTGAAAGAGTTAGAGGTAAAATGTGCATGGCAAAAGCAGAGATCCCTTTTGCTTAGTTTAGGCTTCAGGCAGAACAGTGCAATGGCAGAACAAATGAAGCTTCATTCAGAAATGTAATTTGTTTAAAAGCAATCAAACAGAGATGGCCACAAGCTGGAAGAATGAAAGAGCTCAATATTTTAGGCAGGAAAACACTTTATAAAATGTTGTAAAATCTAAACAAGTGAAGTGTTTGTGTAACCAAAATCAAACTGTTAGTCATATTTGTCTTAAAACATTTATCAGCAGCATGGTAAAGCATGGAAGGTGGGTTGGAAGCATGTCTAATTGGAAAACACACACTATGCTGATGTTTTTTTTAACAAATATGAATGACTTAGAATTTAATGTGATAGAAAAAAATTGATAAAAGGCCACATATATATATATATATATATATATATATATATATATAAAAGTACACTGCATGCAATCAAAGTGACAGTGGTGGAAAGCAAAAAAATACTGAGCCAAGGCTGGTAAAAGCTAAACTGACATTTTTATAACACTTTCATATGTTCTGATCTTGTACGACTACATTCATTGGTCTCCATAACTTCCAAGGCTTTTTATTGCAGAGAGGAAACTGTATTTTTTCTTGTTTTAATTGCCAGCAAAATGCTGCAAAACATGTCTCCATTGTAGTTTAGGTCGTGCAAAAGCTATTATTAAAATCACTTGTAAATCCTTAACTCCATTCATCTCAGTTAACTATCTGAGATAAATAGGCAGAGGATTACTAAGACTCATGGAGACCTGGAGCAAAAGTTGACATCACAGTGCTCTTTATTTCTTGAAAGGCATAATGTAAGCTATGTACCTTTTCATATCTTGATCATCCAACACCAATGTGAGAGAGAATCAGTTTTCCTAGGTGACAACACCACTAAGCAATTATAAATTGCAATTACTCTTGAAAAGATGAATCCCCCACACTTCATTAAAAACCCCTCAGATGATGGACAGATTATGTCAGCCAAGTAGATGAGATCCTTGCCTTCTCTTCAGCCCATTTCAATCTATTAAAGTAAGGCCTGTTTTAGTTTGGCCCACACTCCCACTACCACAGGAAATAAGACGGGAGTTTGTTTTTCAAGGAGCACTCCTACAAACCTTTGCAGAGGCAGTATGGTCTTGCCATCCAAAGCATCAGAGTGCCTCAGGAACATTACTGTAATTGAGAAAGTCTGGTAGGCCAAGGTTAGGTTGGAGTCTTCAGCGTTGTAAGCAGCCCAGTGGGGAGGGCATGAAAGGTGGCTGTTGGAGCCACGATGCAGAGTGTCACCTCAAATATTAGTTTGATCAACCATTGTCATTAAGGAGCTAAATGTAGCTTATTGAAAGAAATTTGATCCACTATAGTTAAAATGAAAACCCAAACTGGACAAATCTCAAAAAGTTTGGAAGACAAATACATACATGTGTTGAAGACAAATATCCACATAGCTGACCTAGAAAGCCAAGTGACATAGGGGAATGCCAGTAGCCAGCTTAGTTATTCCTTCCCTCAGTAAATCCCTGTTCAGGTGCCACTGTTATGATTACTTTTTATTTATGGTGTTATGGGATCAGATTCTGTCACAAGAATCCCAACAATGGCTCGCATCCACAGGTGTCATATTTTAGATGTTACTGTTACTGGTCTCAGATATGGAAAACAAAGAACTGGTTCCAGTTTTTAAAACATTCTTTTTTTCACATCACAACTATTTCTGAGTTTTGGTACAGAATTAGATTTATTATTTTACCCAGTATGATTCAAAAACCGTGCTCATCTGCTATTTCCATAGATCTATGGCTACAGACTACTGTTGGGATGAGCACTGGATTCCAGACAGTTGCTGTAAGATAGGAGAATGGAGTATATGACCTTCAAAGGTGCCTTTAAACTGTGTTTTCTACAGTTGTCTTCACTTGATTTTACCCCAGCAGAATTTCTAAGGGAGGCATTGTTTTAACATTGACATTAGAATTTGAGGTGTATTTTACTGCTGTATCCACAAGCAACAAGGACCTCACATGTCTTTGTAAGGTTTAGATCACTTGGATGCACAGGAGGATTCCAACAAGACAAACTGAATCATCCTCAGAAAATCCCCTGGGCTGAAAACAGTTGTGGTCTGGAAGAGTTTCTCTTCCCTCTTAGACTGCTTGTGGTCCCTGGTGGATACCCACTGCCAGGCCAGCAGGATCTTTGGGACCAGTCCTGCCATTCACACTCCAGTGGATGCAAAAGTGCTCCAAGGCAGCAGCAGAGCTCAGCACACAGTCATGGTGTGGGTGAGTGTCTCCAGGAGTGGGTGTAGGGCATGGCTAAGTCCACCAAGGAAAAATCAATTAGTTAAAAGGCTTGTTCTTCCTCTTTAATACAGTGCATGGCTATTTCATCCTATCATCTGAGAACTTTTGCCCTGCTATTTTACAAGTCTGGCAGTCCAATGATGACTCAGATTTCTCTTGCTGTCCTGTAACACAGTGCAGATATTGAACCTTTTGATTTTTGTAATAACAAATTTCTGATATTTCTTAGAGAGTGTTGAGGATGCAAGAGGAGGATTAGGCAGGCAGAGGTGCAGAAGAGCACAAAGTAAAAATAAAATAAAAGTTTTTGCTGGACTAAATGGCTCTTACATGTTTTGCTGAAAATGCAAGAACATGCAATTCTCTCATTCAAGAACTTGTACTTTGCAGAAGGAAAACACATGAAAATTCACACTTTCACTTGTAAAATATTTTGGCTACATGTAGATAAATGGCACTGAATGGAATTTCCCATCACATTTTGTTTCCTATGATCCTTGGGCCATAGATACAGTTCTGACTCTTTAAAAAAAACCCTGTAATGCACCTAATCTTGTGTCTTACTAGAGTGGATTTGGGAGGCGTTTAAACAGGCATGTGAGAGGAGGCACATGTAAAATGAATGAGCGCAACTGGATTGTTGAGCCTCAAGTGATGAAAGAGTCAACTGGGCACTGCAGTAACCATTCTGAATGCTGCTGAATAAATCAAAACACTGCAGTTTATAAAGAACATACAATTACCCCATCTTTTCTGGAATGAGTATTGAAAACAGAGACTTGCACTGCTCCTTGTATCTGCTCAGTGGAGTTTTGGCTCAGAGATACCTACACTTACTTGGTCAAGATTGGCCAGATTTTTGACTATGCTCAAAGAGCTGTTGCATAAATGCCTTAAAATCCATCTCATTCCACCAAGAGGGACCCTCCCCTCCCTCTCGCCCAAAACAACCAAACCTCCACCCCAAAACCAGATGAGAATTTGGGCAAAAAAAATGTTAAATCTAGGAACTCTTGCACATACAGGTAGTTGGAGCCATCCTTATTCTCAGGTGAACTCTAACGGTGAGACCAAGCCACTGCAGCTCCAGCCAGGGCAGCCCAGGGGAAGACTTGGCCTGGCGCAGTCTGTGCTGCGTAACTGCGTTGGTGCTGATCTCCAGGAGGACCCCACTGCCCTAACAGCTGCTTTGCAAGTCTCCTATTTGATGTGAAATGAGTGCTCCTGCTTAGATGCTCTGGATTTGAGTCTTCACACTTAATTTTAGGCAATTGATCAGCGTGTGTTTTTTAAAAATGAATGACTGTACTAAAAAATTAAACACAGTGGAATTGCCTCTTGGCACTCATGCTACCAGCAGTTCCAGGAAAGATTACTCTATCCACTGCTGCATTAGAAAGCATTATTCCAAACGAGGAGTCCAGAAGTTAGATTTATACATTATCTTCCTGATTTCTTCCCCTATGCTTAGTTCAACTTTTCAAATATTTTATCTCTTATGCAGATATTCAAAACCTTCTGCTTCATGGGGGAAGACCATGAGATCACCGTTTCTGCAGTTTAAAGAACTGAAGAGTCTAGTTGCTGTTGCAGTGAGTTTTTAAGTCCTTAAGTCATGACACAGGAATATAAGCTATTATCCCTAAACCATTTTGAGGAAAGTACTTCATAAATAGTCTGGCTGACATAAAGATTGTACCATTTAAACAGCATAGTAAATGCATAAGAAATATTATCTTATGTTGTAAGCTTTGCCTATGTATGTGGAGCACTTTTAAAAGCTGCCAATAAATCGTAACAGATAGCTTAACACTTTGAAACACAGTGGAAAACCCAATTAAAAATACCTTGGAGCAGCAATTGGAAATACTGCGAGCCAGTTGGTCAAAGGTCGCTTTCAGAAATAATTCTGAGCTTACTAATTTTACCACTAACAGTCAATCAGAAGTACAGCAACCAACTGGGGTATCCTTATTCTACTTTGGCCTAACACTGGTGCCATAACCAACGATACTAAAAGTAATGCCACCCCTTTGATACAAGTGTCAGCCCAGAACTTCTGTCGTCAGAGATAAAGTGGGAGCTAATAATGAAATGTTTTCATAAATGTATTTCTATTCCTTTTCTTCCTAACATTTCTTTTAAACTATGGATTACAAGCTAGGCAGAACCTGGGACAGTGGGTGTCCCTTGTCAGTGCACCCATGTGGAACAGTGAGGTCACAACTGATGACTGGAATTATTCAGTGCTAAAATGATATAAGTGATAATTCATAACATCTGTGTTGTCCTTCAGGAAGTATTTGTTATATTCCAAAACATAAACTTAGCATATTTAGAGTTCTCAAGCGAGACATTTTGGCTGTCTTGTGCTGTTGGTGGGTGAGCAGTAACTTTCATTGCCATTTTTGCGTTCTGCTAAGTCAATACATCATCTTTTAATGCTTTTTTATTGGAAGACAAACCTTTAGGAAGGACTCCATATTCTTTGTCATAATTTCTCACAGTCCAGAAAACCATCTTTGTTGAAGGTGCTTTCTTCAGAGCTGCAGGTAGCAAAATGAGTAAGTATCAAGCAGGTAGCAGTGCTGGTAGCAAGGTTTCATGCTAAGCCTGCACAAGTGCCATCATTCTGGCCAGTCAAATCTACGAAAAGGCAATCAGTCACAGCCCCTTTGCATGAAACCGGGAGATCTCACCTCTGTCTCATCTGTTCACGATATTAAATCAATGGAGTTTCTTTGACTTCTGTTATCTACATTCACAATGCCTCACTGGGGTGGAATGGAGCCTCCAATGTTCCACCTGTTGTTTTTCTCTGCTTTTTTCCCATATATCCCATGTGATAAACTGGTAAATAGACATCTGCAACAGAGCTTTCTCTGCCTTTCACCTCAGTAGGCAGCACCATGCTCCCAAAATGGGTCCTGGTTAATGTCAGCAAAAGCATTAAATAAGCATATTAGCATCCCTTCCATTCCTCAGCGGCAGAATTTGACATGCGTTTTGACAGGCATTACACAGCTTTAACAGTTAAACTGAATTTCTTTTTTAATGTTTCGGAAAAATATTTATAAAATAATATGGACAAACATTGTGGGGACATACAGGAGAGTTACACAGGCTACTGATGCCCCTGGCTTGGAAAAAGGCAGTCTTAGATAAGACTTGTGTAAATACACTAAGACTGTATATTGTGTTCACTTATACTGTCAGCACATTTTCTGAACAAGTTACCAGCTGAAAGCATCATTTTACATTCTCATCTTTTATTAGCATTCAGACTCATCTGAAAAATGCTTGGGGACCTCATATAGCTTAGTCATGGTGAAATATCAAAGTAGACAGGAGATTTAACAGTGTAGAGAAGCACATGGATCTCAGGGAGAACTTCAAACAATTTGAGTGATTTGGTCCAGCTAAAGTTCCCCAAGGAAAACACCACTTCTCATATGAAACTTGACCCTTGAAAAATGTTAAAATATTTTTAACATGATCACCTCACTATCTGTTGTTTTATAGCACTTCTAGACGTCTAACTCATCATTTCTATAAACAGAGTAACTTCCTGTCTTCTGTCAATTGCTTCAGAAGAACAAAGCAAGCCAGCTGATAGATCTGACTGCAGCAAAGTAGCAAAGGAAGAGCATTAAGAAACAGGAGAAAATCCCCACTTGGGGAAAACAGTGATGATTTTTTGTCGTTCATTTGTAGGAAATACTTTCAGGATTCAGAAAGAAAAATCTCTGCTTTAAATTCCTTATCAGTAAGATTTATAGTGCTATAGATTCCTTCAGGCTGAAAAAAAACCTCAAAAAAAAAAAAGCTGTCTTTTCACAAAAGCTAGATAAATACTGCCAAACTCCTTATTTTCTTATTTTCCTTTGAGATAAACCAGCAAACTTTTCCTTTGATAGTATCTACAAACCCTTTCAGTTAGGTTTGCTATGAATATTCATGAGTGCTTTTTCCTCCACAAGGAAGCTCCCAAATGAGAAGAATTGATCAATGCACAAGGTTTTTAATGGCTACACAATAAAAATTTTCCACTTGCGCTCTCAGAGTCCATATTTGGAACCAACATGTGTATTTTTTCTGGAGAAGGGCTCTGATTCCTCAACCTAGAGCAGTTTCCACTAGGCATGAACTACACATCGCAAACTGCAAGCTAAGTATTCTGTACCAAGACTATGAAATATGTAACTAATGTATTTCACATGCTGTGAGGCTATTCAGTGGCTACAAGTAAAACCATTGCATCTCTATTGATCATAGTTTAAAACAGAGCTACAACTATATATTGGATGAAATCCTAGCTCTGGAGATGTCAGTGTGACTTTTGCTTTAGCTTTTCATGGACCAAAATTTCACCGCTTGTTTTCTCTGACTAAGAAAACAGATTTATCTGTTGGAAGCTCATTGGCCTGAGTATGAAGTGCAAGTTCAGATCCACCAGCTGTAAATTATTTTGTATTATAAATAGACTTTTTGAACCTCTAGTGAAACAGAGGAAGGTAAATGGGGAAAGAATATAATCCACTTTCATTTGGCCTTTGTTTTTTCAGATTAGCAATAAGTACTGATTTCCATCAGTAAGTAACATGTCTTTGTCAGGCAGCATTTGGTAACACTTTTCAGAGATGAATGGAAGTCATGGTAGTATAAGCATCATT
Organism: Gorsachius magnificus; assembly: GCA_034008185.1. Taxonomy (NCBI): domain Eukaryota; kingdom Metazoa; phylum Chordata; class Aves; order Pelecaniformes; family Ardeidae; genus Gorsachius; species Gorsachius magnificus. Next base: position 125,286,910 of record CM067082.1, on the reverse strand, counting down.
ATAGGCCTGAAACTGAAATTTCAGCTGACAATTTTATACTGGCCCTATATTTTAATGCTATCATGAGGTTACACCTCCTCACGTGTTTTCATTTTGGTAATACAGCAGAAAGCTAAGACTTCAGTAAAACATTACACATAGCATAAAAAGATTATGCTGGCAATTTGCAATATGTCATTAATTTTTTGCCTTCTGTGCCCTGGCACATTTTGAAAGGAATTAGCAGTACAATATTTACTAGTTCTGCTGGAGAGTTTCAGCTGTAATTGCCTGGATGCCATCTGCTGAAGTGCTCACATGTCAGAGCCCAAAGTCAGGAATGTATTTCAATGGAACAAATTTCCTTGTATGATCAGGGTCTGAGGGCAGTTGGCACCTCCTGATTTGCTCTCCATGCTACACAAATTTCCATGGTTTGTTCCCCTGGAAAGGACACTTTCTGTGTGACTGAAAATAAAAATAGTGAAAAAAATATAAATATTTAAGTATTGCTATCATTACATTTTGCTGCGCTTTATGACCATGTCATGACCATTCTACAGGAAAACAAACAAGCAAACAGAAGGCCATGCAATAGCAGGTGATGTCTCAGGATTCCTCAGTTCTGCCTGTTTGGACTGACCCCACAGCTCATGGCCACTGCATGGGGAGCTCCTGCTGGTCCCAGGCAAACAGAAATTCTGGGCAGGGCCATCTGCATAGTGGATGGCTGACTGATTGTGTAGAAGAGCACTGCAGTAAAGAAACCTTGCTATTGTGGTGAGAAAGAGTGGACCTATTTTTCTACCCTTTTTTTTTTCTTTTGAAGCTCAGTCACTCGTGCTGCAACATGTCAAGCCCACGCAAAGACAGTTTACTGTTCACAGAGTGGCAGGCTCACAGCAGGGCTGAGGCTGGCTGGCACCTCTGGCGGTGGCCTCGTCCAACCCCCTGTGCAGAGCAAGGCCAGCTTCAGCAGCTTGCTCAGGGCTGCATCCAGTTGTGTTTTCAATATTTCCAAGCATGGAACTCCACAACCTCTCTGAGCTGCCTGTTGTTAATTTGTGCATTGTACCTGCAAAACCCACCAGTCCCTTTGCTTTGCAGAAACTCCAAAAGGCACCTTTCAGTAGCTTCTGCAGATACAATGCTGCCTTTCACCTCCTGTGTAACTATAGATGGTTCTAAAGGACACCAATCTCTGCAGGACTAACCCAAGGCACAGCCTCTAGCCTTTAGTCAGAAATAGGTTGTGGTGGAAAAACGACCACAGCCTCGCTGCCTAATTTGCTTAAGCAAGAGCTCAGGCAGCTGGTCCAAGTGCTGCTGGCAGCCCTGGCAGGGTCAGGCCCCCCTTGTCTCCCATCTCCCCCTCTTGCCTCTGTCTTTTCTCAGTGCCATAAGAGAAAATGGTCCACCTCAAGGGAAGCAAATTCGCTTTTGAGAAGCTTTAGGCTTTGGGTCTGTTGCTTTAAAACCCAGAGAGACTAAAAAAATCTCTGAATGACCAAAATGACCGTTCAATGCATAACCTGTATTTATGAACCACTGCATAATCAGCTTATCTAGTTTTACCCCAAGGAGAAATATCATGTTAAGTGCAGTTGTTCTTCCTATATTTAACAGCACAAATTATATTTCTAGAGATAGAAAAGAGAAAGGGCAAACCAAAGCAACCCTCAAACACTGCATCGTTGACTTGCTACCGAGTTTTTGTCTTCTAGGGTTGATCCTGCAAGCTTCCTGCACTTGTGATCCTTTCTGGCAACATCAGCTTAGAAGGTGTGGACTTCTACTTATCTAGCAATGCACTTCAGTTACAAGCTGAAGTACAGGTTCAACAATATTTTAATGCTGATTTCCTCTGACATAAAGCATAAAAATATACAGCATAAAAGACAGCCAATTCCAATTACGGGGTTATCAGATCACTGAGGACATTGAGAGACGTTGAAAGTCATGGGAGAAAAGCTCTAGCAGCAGAACTCATGGAGGGAATTTTGGGCCCATCACCCAACATTTGCTAGATTTTTTTTATTCCCACCCAAAAAATGAACCACTATATGATGCTTGACCCCCTCCCCAGTCCTAGTCTTTTCTTTCTCTTCTGCTCTTCAAACTTCTTTTGGAGAAGGCTAGGTGGAAATACCTTCACTCCTCCAAAGGCTGTGAGAATAGCTGGTCCCCTAACACTTCCAGAGCAGCTTTACTTCAAATGCCGCCACAGCAGCAAACAGGTCTGATGAGGATTAACACCTCCCTGTAATTGGTGGATTTCGATCATTTACAGGAGTGACGTTACTCCCATTGCTCTCATTGATTTTGTTTCATAAATCCCAAGTGTGGTATTACCCCCCTGTAGTTTAACTGCTTTTTAGGTGGTGGGAAGGATGGCGAAAGGGACGAAAATGGGGGGCAGGTTGCACAGTTCACACTACATTTAATACTCCAATCCATATGTTTTATTTCAACTTTCTCTGGTTTAGGCTGCCTAATTTTCATCTTCATCTTTGTTTGTTTCACTTCTCATTACTTCCTTTAGCTTCCTTCAGTTTGCGATGTGTTACCCTGCTTTCTACTGTCTAAATTTGCTATGTATTTAGAGGTGCTTAGATTCAGTCGTAAAGGAGGTCACACAGAGTTCAGAAATGTTTGGAAAGGGAAGGAAAAAGTCTGAGAAAGATCCCCTATTTTTCTTTTCTTCCTGAAGGGTGTTGGTGGTGGTGTGATTTGCACGGTAAGTGTTATTGGGGAGTAGCTCTGGTGTGGCTTGTCCACGTGCACTCAGGACAGTGCAGGGTTGCAATGCTGTGTCCTCACGTGAGGTCGTATCTGCAAACGAGCAGCGGGAGATCTACTGCGGGAGGCTGAGGAGGAGGGGAAGAGAGAGACTGTATCGGTCCAATTCAAAATAATTAATCTAATCTTCCTGTTACTAATCTGACCAATTCATATTATCCTTCCCCTGAAAACAAACTGCTGGATGTCGCATTCTCTTTTTTATAGACTTCCTGTAGCCATTAGCCCTACGTCAGCTTATGTGATATATCACGTATCCTTTAAAACCCTGCATTCATTTGAATGAGTTCCTGAGTTATTAGTTCCTCCATCCACCCACTGATCCCTTCCCTTCCCTCCCCCTGCCCCAGGTAATCAGCAATTCAGCAGGACGCTCAAAGCACCTACTTACAAAATTATCTAGCCAGGAGGATGTTAGAGGTTTTATGCATATACGGAATAGGACCGAAAACAGTTGGCTGGCTAAAACATTTACACATAACTTCTGGCTTTCTCTCAGGCAGAGCTTTTGCAAGGGATTTATAGGTCAGATCGGCTCAGCAGTTTCAGCCTATTGCCCACCCTACCTTAACAAAGCTTGCGTGTGTTTGTACAGCTGTGCTCGTAGCTGTGGGAGTCCCAGGGATCCCACAAGCCTTCAGTTCCTCTACCTCCCCTTCATCATTTACCAGCACACAAATGTGCACAGAATGAAACTGTGGAAAACTGTCTGCCTAACAGGTTAAAGGCCCACGATTCAAACCCTGTTTATTTTCTTTGCTTGATTTCCTGCTGTATAGTGAGTAAATGGTATTTTTCTCCTTGCCTTTTTACCTGTTTGTCTGTCACTGTCTGGCCAAGAATGAAAGAAACCATCCCTTTCAGGCTCCTTTGGAGGACTTCAAGGGACATACAGTGTTTATGTGATGCTCTGGGCCTTCAGCGGCTTGGTCTGTTTTGGGGGGGTGTTGGTATAAAGCAGAGGTAGGCACACAGAAGTAAAACCGTCTGCATTTCCTGAAACCTCACGCTGAGGAAGGGACTTATTTTAATTAATATTAAGCCAATTCACGATTAAGTCCAGTAAATGCTTGATGCTGAGCAGTTTAGAGGCAGTTAATATACCTTTTTGAACTGGTGCCATGAATTACAAAGTCTGCCATCTGGGGAGGTATTACATTTGAAATTAAAAAAAAAAAAAAAAGTCAAGATGTTTCTGAAAATTAGCTAGCAAATTCCAGCCAATCTTACGTTCATTAGGACTTTTTTTAAACAGCAAAAGAAAACAAGGAGGGAAAAAAAGGTTCTTAAATTATATCTATTAACCTAATAAAGTCCAGAAACTCCGAATTTCAATAAAATATTAGCTTAGCTAGTGATTTCAAAAGGAGCTCTATTTGTATTTCAAGTATTATTGTCATTCCTAAAGTCTGATGCCAATTTGATAAAAGCTCTAATTCAGAAAAGTATAAACTCTACTAACAAAAGAAATTAAAAACTGTCACATTTTCAAAGGATCCTATTACTCAGTCCTTGCAGACATTTCTAATTAGAGAACTGTATTCATTAACACTTGATATGTTAGCAATCTGCCAAGATTTTTCCTTTTCTCTCCCAGGCATTTGGGCCTCCTTTCTCCAATGAGCTAAGTGAAGACTCATGTCCACGTCCAGGCTGACTTGGAGGGTAGAAATTCAGAGGGAGTGGGGGCAGGACATGGTGAGGCTCTGACACAGACACCTTGCAGGGGTAAAGCAAAGGGACATTTAAGTTCTTTACTGTTCTGATCCCCACTCCTTTTTTTTTTTTTTTTCCATTTTATAATTATGTAGACATAAAAAGGAAAAAGGAGAACCTCAGATGTTGTTTCCATTGACACTTGTTTACAAAACAGAACTCACTGATTGTTGTAAAGAGGATTCAGGCACTGACTGAGGACTAAAGATCATGTCCCTGTTTGAAAAATCACATTGAAATTTCTGATTTAAACAAAAAGTCAGGCTGCAGGTTCAGAATTGTATGGGAAAATCTGGCACATTTGAAAATGTGAAATAAAAGATCCCAACTGCTATTTCTTTTCTGGGGGTCCCTTATTTCCTTCTCTTTTAGTTTGTTTTTCTCAGATTAATCCATGCTTTACACATCAGGTAAGGTGTTCGCCAGTTGAAATGAAGTGAAAAGAGAAAGAGGAAGTGTATGGATCCCCAAGTAACAGTCACTTACAACATGACCAAAGCTTTGCATGGCCAGTCTCGGCAAGGTGGCCTAGAGAAGTATTATAAAGAAACATTGCATTAAGAAATGTTATTAAAGGTAAGAAATCTCCGCAGTATTCTTCCAGACAATTACTCATACTACTTCTATACCAAAACTTTCAAAAATTTTGAGATTGACTCAAAAGCCTGAAGTTCGAAAAGGTATGTTGAGGATTTTTTTGTGGGGGAGGAGTTGCCTTTTGGCTTTTGACATCTTTTCAGGTTCATATTTTCACGATTTCTGTCCAATTTTGATGGTTGAAACTTTTTTCTTTTTTAATCAAGAGCTGAAATGATTTTGTCATCACACAGTTTCCTCGCTTTAGGACATGGGGGGACTGGAAGGAAGAACTTCATACCATACTGAAACAAAGGTCCTACTTAGTAGGTGACTACACAGGTTGTTTCTTTCCACTGACACGTGCAAAAGAGACCTTCAAAAGATCTCTGTTTTTCACAATCCTGCCTCTAGACTTTGTAGAGAGTTACCTCTGTGTCCTGGAAATAAATGTAGAGGCACTGCAGAGATAAGACTATAGGACTTCCATTGTCAAAGCTCAGGATAAAGTGAGTGGGGAATAATATTCAAATAACGGTACAGATGATTGTCAAATTTTGTACATTTTCACTAAGGAAGTAAGATAAACTGTATTCACTGCTGAAAGTATGAATAGCTGAAGAAACAGCTAATCTTCTTTTCTAGTTAATGAAGAAAGTTAGATTATAAGCAGACAGTACAGGAAGGGGGTGAGTGACTGGAAAACTCAAGCCCTTCCCCTGAGATACATTTGGAAAAGATCTGTGGGAGAGCTGAAGGAGTTTTTGTTTGACTTTCCATTTGTTTGGTTTGTTATACTGCAAAACAGAAAAGGGACGTGGGTATAATACAAATCTCTCCAGTGTTACAGAAGATCCACCTCCCATATTAATCAAAACATGTGAAGATAGGCGTTTAACTGCAAGAATTTGTACAGTATGGCAAGAAGGAGAGATTATTGCAAAAATCTGGAATGGAACTACTCAGCGAACAGTGATAAAACACAAACGTATCTGGGAGTAGACGAACATGTTTGAAGCCTCCTCTTGCCATACATGCAAAATTCGGGATGTGCATGTAAGTAATCATGGTCCAAGTAAGAAAAGGTATCCTCAAGACTATTAACCTAAAATCTACACATATTTCTGAACAACTCTAGGAGCTTAGTCCATAACTTACTCAGGCCAGGGGACTTCCTTTTGCTTTTATTAATTTTCCAGGTACCAATGAATTTTAGTCCTGCCTCACCTAAATAACAAAGATAAAACTATTATAAACAAAGAAATTATAAAGAAGTAAATTCCTTACCTCTGCTGTCCTCTTTGAGCCTAAAATTAGAGAAAAATCCAAGCATATGGTATTTTTTTCACCACCTCATGCCAAATGCTTGTTTATACTGATTATGATAGGGACCACATCTTGTCAAGAGGCTTCGATCTGCTTGCAACACATAATAAATACACCTACAAACAACATGTTAATAGCTTTCAGAGTATAATAAAAAGTCTTAATTAGAATCTGCATGTTTTTCTCACACTTCTAAGGTGCTATACATACAATCCTGACTGCAGAGGTCATCTCGAATTATGGGCTTCTAGTATGATTAGAGATATAAAGCTTCCAAAGAGAAAATCTGGTGTGGCTGAATGATAATCCTTTTGTCATGCTGCTATCTTGGGGATAAAATTTCTGAACAGTGGATAATACATTAAGGTAGCTTTTGCCTTTAGGTGATCCAAGTACAGGAATTTATCATTTGGTAGATCTGTGCAATGCAACCAGATGGTATCAGCCCACATTTTTGTAAGTAGAGGGGCACATTACAAAGAACACAATGTGTTTTTTATCAGTCCTAGCAGACTTTAAGGCTTATACCTGGCATTTGTGAGATCTGGAGATTTGTAGAGCACTCTGGAGAAATTTCACAATTAGTAAGTGACACCATTCTCACGGTGGCAGCATTTAGATAAAAATTGTGTTTAATCTTTCTTTTCTCTTTTCAAGAAGCATGGTGCTTCACTTAGGGCTTATTCACCCTGTAGCCTTCTGTGGTTCTCACTGACATTGTGGCATTTAAGCCTGATAATCCATTGCCATTTAAACCTTGACCTGGAAATGCTGCAGAAAATACAGCATAGAGGGGTATGACCGGGTGGCTGGCAGGAAGGATTTAGGAATACTGGAAAAGCAAATCAAAGACAAGCAAGAGAAGCACAGAAAGAAGAAGCTGGTATTGAAAAACACAGAGGCAAATTCTTACAGGAGACTGTGCAATGTAATAGAGATTCCCTCTGGGAGACCAGAGATCTCTCCCTATAGGTACCAAACCCACATTTTCCAGAAAGTTATTGGCGTTCAGATGAACAGATGACAGAAAGAAAGAGGTGAGGAGGAGAAGAGGGGAAGAATTCAGTGGCAAACTGGAGAGAGGAAAAGGACAGGAAAGAAATTAAATGCACCACCAAGAGTTCTGGTTGTGATTTTAATGGCTCAGGGGCTCACTAAACCTTACTTTGCTCTGCGCAGCTACCACCGCTGGAGTGACAATCACGTAGCTCCCAGCAAAGAGGTCTGTTGAAGAGGAAGCTTGTCTACTGCATGTGGGAGATAAACTGGATATCATTCTCCATGTTTGGGTCTTATGATCGACATTCTTTCATGTCTGCCCTCTGCCTGTGAATAGACTTCTGTAAAACCCTAGAAACTTAAAAATAGCAAAGGTGAGTGTCAGTTTGGGTACAATAATAAAATAAAGTTGAAAATAAGGCATAGCTGCTTAGGCACAACAATGCAATGTTCAAAATCCCTTTAAGCAAGATTGGTTTGTGGGGCTTTTGACCATTTTCTGTAACACAGAAAACTGCATCTCACACTGGGCAATGTTGTCCAGTAACTTCTATTTCTAGTGCTGAAAAATTAGTCATAAGAGGCAATTTTTGTCCCTGACAGACTCCTGTGAACTTCGATCAGGTTTGGGTTTCGGCCTCAGCTTTCATTCTAAAAACTGCAAAGTGAGAATTTGTAAGTGTATAATGAACAGTGACATAAAACAATGAGAAAGTTCTATAGAACTGAACTGGGTAAAGCATAGCTATTTTCTATGAAGGCTTATCTAAGCTATTTTCACTTATGAACATGAAACAGAATACAAGGCACTAAGTTTTTTTTTTAAAGGCATTTATATAAGGTAATGTAGAATAATGCATTCAGATTTTCTGAAAAAGCAGCACGAGTTAGCTTTCCTTTCATTTTCAATAGGATTGCAATGTATGAAATGGTTCGAGAAGCATTTGTCACTCAGCTGGTTTTGTAGGTGCACAGTTGGCTCCCTTCCTCCTCCTCCTCATCCCTGAAAGCAGCATCACTGTTAGCCTGAGAAGTCTGTTTCCAGTCTAGCCTTCTCTAACCATGATGAAAAGCCTAAAAGCTGGTAGAAGGTCCAATGTAATGACATTTTTTAAACAGAGAAACACTTGGCAAGTATTTATTGTGATTGGCCTAATTACTTCAGTAGCAGAGACGTGCCAATATGCCCATTATGTTTTTCTTACTCACTGCAACATTTCACTGCAGAAACTGAACTTTCAGCTCTAATAATGGTGGCAAACCCGATGGCTTTTTTATGGCATATAATATCCAAGGCCTCTGTTTGCTTATTTGAGTCTAGTCCAGACTGGTTCTAAAGACCGAAATGACTCCTGGGTTGTTTTTTATTTTGGGAGTGGGGAAGAACAGCTATGAATGATATGATGCAATGAACCTCTTCCCACCAGGCTCTTTGCTATTACCATGCATGCCAAAAGGCATCAGATATTTTGCTTCAGGGTCATGCAACAGGATGTTAAAAGTGATGATTTCTGTGTCTCTTTTTTCTATATGGAGAGATCAAATCCTGAAACAATTGTTAAAAAATAACTGTTCAGGTGCTATGACAGTTGGCTTTGATCTGAGTTGTATCAAAAGTGAGAGCTGACCCAGTGCATATTCAGGCAAATTTCACAATGAGTAAGGGTGCACCGGAGGGGAAAAGTGATGTAGCCTCTCTTACCAGAAGAAATTAGGAGGACCGCAGCAATTCAAAACTTGGACTGAGAACTCGCAGTCTTGTTGGATCTCCACATAAAGATTCTTCCTTTCTCCTACAGGATTGCTTTTTAGCATAGTAATTCTGTTTATCTCATTGTATTTCATGCAGACTACTGCAGAACAAAGAGCAGGGCTCACCAAAACTGAGGAATGGTCTTGCATCCTCCAAGAGGGCTGAGAGGCCCTGTGTAATGAGAAAGCTTGCATGATAAGCAGACTATGATGTCATTCTCCAGGTCCAGCAAGATAACTGTCTTCCTGAAAGTCAGTTAAAGCCAAGGATTTTTAAACTAAGAGCTAGAAGTTAGGACGAAGCATCTGGACAGATGATGTGAATGTCTGTCAATCAACACCAGGCAACACCTTTAAATTGCCATTTAGTGGTCTTAGCTGTAGCTTCTCCTCTTGACAATTATGTACTAAGGAAATAAGCTTGCCACGATCATGACCACAATGAATATTTTAAATTTCATTTTCTTACAGAAGTTTGTAGCAAATTTCAGCTGCTCACCTGGATGTATTTATACACCACAGAGGTACAAACTCAGACTGGATATTCTGTAAAGATCTGTAAGCATATCCACTCTCTAATTCTTAGATCCAAAGGTAACATCATACTTTAATCTACAGACAGCATGAGAAATGCAACACTCTCTGGCTCCTTTATCTTTCAGAAGGAGGAATAAACAGCAAGACTGAATCTCTTTATGGCTTCAAACTAAGATCCTTTCATTTTCTTAAATCTAATTCATATTCTATTCTATCTTGTCAATTTGTAACAAAAGTGTCTTTATTGTCCTCACTTGTTAGTACATTTAAATAATGCAATAGGGAACAGTAGCTCAGCAGTGAGAGCCCGCACCACATTTCCTGTTTTCCAGGAGCAAAAGGGATACTTTGCATAAAATCAAACATTATACCCTTGCTATGCCTTCTGGACATAGGAGTCTTTCTTATCATCCCAGTAAAACCTTTGCAATTATGTAAAATGCAGGGCTGATCCTTTGGGCACTGGAAACTTCCAGAGAACTCTCCTGTGCCTTTTTAAAAGGCACAATTCATTGCTGTCACCTTATTTTTTAAACAGCTGCTGCTGTGACAGACATTTCTATTTCATATAAATAACATTTTCTGCCTAAGGTTCCCAAAGTTTTAGTTTACTCTACTGGTACTGTATGATTTAGAACACAAGAAACCCATTGGTATATTTTCTGTACCTTTCTTCATCAATTTCATTTTTTTTTTTATTTTAGAAGTGCATATATGAAGTTAAGACAATTATTTTTTGAGTTTCTAAGTTACCACTAATTGGTTTTCACCTGAAATCACAGAACTTAATTGATCCAGGATATGATAAGTTTGGTCCATATTATGTGTTTTTCAACCACTTCATAATTTTTATAGGAAATAACCATGAGGATATAAGCAGTCACCACATTCTTTTCTCACCAGGAATATACATGTATTAATTTATATGTACAATAAGCAGCAGGAAAAGATTAACTCCAAAGGGAGAATCCTATATCACTCAAGTACGTAATTGTATATTCACTATATGCGAGCAATTACATGCCCAGCTGAGCTGTATAATCACCGCGATTGTAGGTGCAAATTATGTAATTGTGCATGCTGGTAATTGCCATAGCTATTTTCTTGTGAAGTAACTTCATTTGCGTGTCTGTCTGTGGCCTCTGCTTTTTCATATTAGGGAATTCATTGTGGGGCAAAACATTTAAGAAAGTAGAGCCCCAAAGAGTAAATCTCGTTTCCATACAAATGTCTCTAACCCCGAAACAAGCTGGGAGAGGTATATGGAAAAAAAACAAAATTGTGTCTCGCAAGAATGTTATTGGAAGATTTGCACATGGTGTCACAACATTTTTAAACAGCAATTGCCAAATGGCACTGCTGCAGGAATCAGTATGAAAGAGGCCTTGTGGGAAAGTCTGTTAAAAACCCATGGATATTAATCTAATGCGTCAATCTAACAAACATTTCCAGTCATTGTATTTCTTCACTTGCATCACCTGGCTTTGGCCGTTTCCAAGGGTAAGCCAACTGCTCCACAGAAAGAGTTGAGAATGGGCCTGTTTAATTGACTGACTCTGTACTTTCACCGTCTCTGACACACATTCGTTTTTCCTCTTATACTCCCACAAAGCAATCTTAAACTCTTACGCTAAGAGGGAAGGTCACTTGCTTCTTTTATAATTAGCAACCTACTACTGACTGCTGGAATTTTAGAGAGAACAAATCCTCCATAAAACACCCAGTTTCATGATCTGGATGGGCACGTGCCCAAAATTATGATCTAATTCACAGCCTGTTGCTTGAAAATGATGCACGATTCTAACCTAGCCTTAGAAGAAGGTTACTAAGAGCATGTCTACACCATCCAGTGCAGTATGAGAGCTAGCTTCTCAAGGTAGTGCCATGCAAGCGGGTAAACCTGTAGTCACACTGCAGTATATACCCCAACAAGTAACACAGCACTGCCGCTCCCAAGTTAATCGAGGGATTAATCCTGCTGAGATGTTTTTCTAACACACAACTCCTCAGCAGGGTGGATTTCCCGAGTCAGAGTGCAGCACTTGTGTTGTGAGGCTGTTTCTGGCTCCAAGGGCTTCACAGATATCTCAGCCCTTATTAGTAGACTTTAAGCTACCACAGTGAATGAGGGAAGCATATTAATGCTATATTTGACAGCTACTAGTATCTAGCACATTCAGTCTGAAGGCTCATTTTGCAAACACTAATGATGGATTACAGTACCTCACTATAATTAACATACAGGTAGGTAAATTGGGGTACTTAGTGGATTTCTTCATGATCCCAAGGTAAGCGCCATGCTGCACATAAATTTAAGCATTTTGTCTACTGCTCTTCCTTGGACTTATCAAAGAGGCTTTTGATCACTTGTACTTTGATCCTCAACTTCTGTTATCCTGTCTATTTAATAAGCATTTTGATGCTAAGCACTACTTTAATAGTTTAGTGAGTTAGTTCTTCCTGTGTTGATGCAGCATTATTCTTGCACATTTCAGTATGGATGCTAAAACCACTACTGGTCATGTCCACTTGCCAGTTTGCAAGGTGAGTCTTCTCTCTACGTAAAACCTGGCCAGGAAGACAGTATAATGCTATGTGCATTACATTTTTTTTCTGTTTAAAGTCTGTGGTGGGAAAGATGACAACTATGTCTGTATCCACCAGCTATGGAAATGGCCCCCATTTGCCCATTGCTTTCCAAATCAAGCTATTTTCTGTCCTCAGGCCCTACCTCATATATCTTCTTTCTGGGAATCAAAAGGCCACAGCAAATGATAAAAAGAATTTGGCACTTGTATCCTAAAAACACTTCCAGCCATCTCCATTTTTCAGCTCCCAAGTCAATCTCATGTACAAAATCAGGCCTATAGGTCCTGTCACCCACTCCGAGAGACAAAACCAATGGGAAGGGCTCAGAGAAGGAAATGTATGGAAATTCTTTCACAAAAGACAAATCCTGCCAGAGGCAGGCTACAAAAGCCCATCTGCTCTGGTGAGCAGATATGTGGGCATGATCCCCTCTTTGTTATTTATGTGAGGCTTAGCTTCATAACGTGGAGTGAGAACAATACTCCTGTTCAACACCAGCTGTATAATTTTAGATAGCACTCAATAGCCAAATGAGCAAGACCGATTCCAATCTGTCAGCGTAGTTGGTCTGCCCTGCACAGGAAGTGTTGTTTTTGGAACAATGTTGAGCAGCCATTGCCATTTTACTGTCTACTGACAGAAATTAATAGTGAAGGCCTTGTAGAGCAATTTATCAACAGCCGTTTGAATTCACACTTTTTTCAGCCCTCCTATCTCCAGACCAGTGAAGGGCTGCCTGCCTATTTATGTCAAAATGTCAGTGGAAGGTAGAAATTGAGCAGGATGGACTCCTGGGAGTAACCGATCTCAGTGACGCAGGGTTTGGTTAAATTCCACCAGGACTGGTTTTGAAAGGGGCTGAAATGCCCCGGCCCAGGCCTCTGACCGGTCACAGGAGAGATATAAACACAGATGCAGCAAGGCCACCGAAAGCCCAGCCCTGCAAACACCGCGCCCCGGATAGCGCAATTAGCACCGCGCGAGACGGAGCACCGGGAGAAACCCCCTGAAAGCAGCAATTGTTTTTTCTGCAGTTCAGCCATGTAACATACAGTAAAAAATACGTGCATGTTAACTGACATGAGAAGGAAGTTTATTTTCAGTCTTTTTGTATTTTTTTTTTTTTTATTGAATAAGGCGCATTCCAACTCAAAGAAGAAGTATGAACTACGGCCGTTTGAAAATATTTTGCCAATTCGGTTTTCTCTGCTGAAAATAGCAGGCTGAGATTAATGTTCCTTCATATCCACAGACTGTGATTGTGACACAAATCGTGTTACCATCCACCTTAAATGGCAGTGTAACTCTGCTAGAATACAACAGTACTCCCAGATGTACCGTATTAGTGCTGACAGGGTGTATACAAAGAGCGCTAGGGTGGCGGTGCAATTTCAGTATTCATAAAGAAATAAATTAACATCAGAATGAAATTCAAGGATACTGTACCATACAAAGACAAAAAAGAAAGAAGTACATGGGGCATTGGTATTCCTGTGGAACAGATACTCTTTTTTTTAATGAAATAAATAAAATTAGAATTATTTGTTAATGAGAAAATTATTTGAAGTGATATTTGTGTGTGTATATATATAAACACAAATTGCAATTAAATATTAATTGAGAAAATACCCCTCTCAGCTACATAGCTATTCTAAAAGGATTACTTTTCTAAGCATGAATGACATTTACGTAAAAATACCTTTGTATGCAACAGCTTTGAAAAAGATTAATCTCTAGACAGGTTTGTCCATACTGTTTTTCTCACAATCTAGCATCACTGGGGAAAAAATGGACTTTACAGTCTTGCAGAAACTTTGAAAGCACATTTTCCAGTAGCAGGCTTTATTTTCGGCAATTTATCTTTTGCTGCTTCCTTTCTTTGAATGCTACTTTTGATGCTGTTTTGTGTGAAGGATAACAGCAAACTGGATGGAAGAACCTCAAAGGGGGTGGGGGGAGAGGGAAAAAGAAAAAAGGCTGCCCTGCTTGACAAAGAAAAATAGGCTTTCCCATTCTTTCATGCAAAAAGCTAATTTTTCCAGTATAAAAAAAAATTATGAGGGTTCTTAAATTTCTGGCAGCACCTAACATAACCTTCATTATTTGATATCCTAACCACAGCATCAAACCACTCAAAATTCAATGAGGAAAATTTTTTTTTTTTTCTGCAGAGGAACTCATTGTATACTCCCCTGTCAATGCAGAGAGAAGGGTTAGGTTTTCTTTTTTCTAAAATGTGTGATTTTTATTGCAAATCAGAATGACTGTGGAGGTCCAGGCTATGACCCACACCAAAAGCCTGGCACATAAGGAGCCTTCATGACATATTGCAAAGTCAGGAGCTGTAAATTTAATGCAGAGAGTACACCCCCATTAGTAAACATTTTTTCAGAATCTGTCAGCCCAAGAATGACCGGAATATACTTTTTTCTTAACATAGTATTTGTTTGTGGTTTAGAACTCCTTGGGCATACTGGCTTGGTTAGGTACATGTTCTTTGTTCAGACATGAGATGAAGCGTAGAGGTAGGTGCATGAGAGCAACATGGATAGGAGCCATCAGAGCAGGGTGAAGGGTGAATAAACATTGTTCTCACTGCAGGACAAATAGGACTTTGAAATAGCTTTATACTCTTCTTATTAGAAATCAATTGCACTGTGAAAAGTAATTAGATCCCACCTTCATTTCTCCAATCCAAATGCCTATCCTGAATGTTGCAGGAGATGATTGTGACCGTCAGATCATTGTTCTGCAAGGGACACAGGAGAATCCTCCTGCCAGGCCCCCCTTAGCACAGCTAGTGAGTTCCAGTTGTGGGTATGTACAGCCATATAACCTGTTGGATATTCTGAGACAATATGTCATCTATCCATGGCATTTACATAGTACATTTATACAGCACATACTGCACACATACACGAAATTTTTTACTCCTTGTTTCAAGCTACAGATGCTTTTATAAAGGCTACAGGTGGCTCCTACTAAATTCAGAGAAGAAACATCAGTAAAACCTGGATATAAAGGTGTGTACCTAGTTAGAAATGTGAAACTGAAAATGCAACTGTGAATTGACTGTGGCTGTGTTGACCATGTTACGGATCTGAAGACGGCCAGGTTGTAATCAGCAGGTGCAGAAGAAGAAAAGACATGGGACTTTCAGCACTCCCGTGAGATGTCAGTTAAATCTGGGTGCTCAGTCTACCCTGAAAACAGTCATCTTACCCCTGTATACTTTGTAATTATCTGTTTGCTAACATTATTTCACCTCTGTATACTTTGTGGAAGTGTTTTTCTTTAAGAGACCTTGTCTTTCTGTACTTCTTAACTATTATTGCATAGGATCTTTTTCAGGTGTTACTGAATCCAAGACAGGGTGATCACTTCTCCCAGCTTCGCAAGGTGAATGCTACTGTTCCATTCAAGGTGTTTCCTCTCTCATCCATCTATCTACCTTGCCCTTCTACCAGAGGTCTCACCTCTGTGGTGGCATGGGACAGCTTCTGGGTGGACACAGCTGGAGCTCTGTTGCTCCAGTTCAGTCTAGTACCTTAGAATAACTGCACCTTCACTGACAGTTAAGGTTAAAGAGCTAGGAGTAGCCAAGGCACAGTTATATGCGTGTGCTTTTAGATATGTTGATTGCCAGTGAGTTAGACAGTAGGAAAAAATGGCATAATTAAATGAGAATTTGTTTAAACTGGCATAATTAAACTAGAGCCCTGAATCAGAGAAAGCTCTAAAGTAATTCTCCTTTTTCTAAAATTGTTTTTTTCCACTGATAGGACAATACAGACATGTAGTTACTTCCCATAAGAGAAAGAGTTCATGTAAGCATGAACGCATTTGTGGACAATTTCATTGGAAAAAATGGAGCAAATAAGGGTACAGATACATTATGCATTCTCAGGGTGACAACAAAATAAGAGAGCAAAGGTAAGTAATGAAAAATTTAGGCAAGAAAAATGTGTTTCTGGGGAAAATTAGAGCTCTTTTCCTGACCTGAGCATGTAATGAAGATGCTGAGTGAGCATTGCTAGTAAAGGAAGGCCAGATCAGAGATGGTCTTAAAATGAGCAAAGTTTCAGTCAAAGAGACATACAAGAAAACAGGTAAAAAATATGGTTGTTTACATTTTGCAGGACTGAATTTTATTCCACAAAGTTTTCTTAATCCGTGAAGTATCATCATCATTTCACACTGGGTGTTTTGATGGGTTTTGATTGTTTAACTTTTGTACTTAGCATTGAACAAGCCTTCTCTGACTGCAAGACCTGAAGAGATCATTGTGAAAGAGCTTGTTCTTTTACCTGTTTTACTTTTAAGAAAGTGCATTCAACAGACATGGAAATAAAAGGGTCAAATATATCTTGGTCAGAGCTTTGCCCACAACAGATCACAGCAGTTTAGCCATAAGGCGGTGAGAGATAAAGTTTCAAAGGTGAGTAAGACTGTGCGCAAACAGCTTTTGTCTTGCCAATAGGCTAATTTGATTAACAGACCATTCTTTCATGTTTTGGGTGTAACATCTTAGAAATGAGACTTTTGGTCTCCTTTTCCATGCATTTCTATCAGTAGGGAGAGCGCTTTCCACTGAGATATATAAGCACAAGTAGAGCTGGTTTGTAGGTTATTTCAGCTGGTATAGCCTCTCTACGCTTTCTGTATCAAAAATAGGTGTTTATTACTTGGAAACCCAGTAGAGAGCTGTCCTTTAATCATTTAACTGTGGGATCTGACATGTTATAAAATGCACCTGTTAGAGACTGTGTTGGAATTCAATTAGCTCTCATGTGACTTTTGCAGCTGAACTAATGGGCTGAAAGGTTATACTGGGTAAATATAAGATCCCAAATTGATTCACAGAGAAGTCTGGAGAAATGTCATGATTTCACTTTGTAAATTTTGGCCATACCACGGTAATCACATTGTTATTTTGCTTTAAATAGACCATGACTAGAGTGATATCGCTTACGTATTTGGAATTTTCAAGACAAAAGTCTTAGTTAACACTTCTTGTGTTAAATGTCAGACACTCCTGAGTAAGAAACAAAAATTGCTGTATTACAATAGTTTTATAAATGGTGACCATTTCTTTCCACTCATTGTTTATGTAATTTGCCGTGTGTGACTAGTATAGCTAGACACAGAGCAAAATCATTAAGAAGCTTACTAGGACTAGTTATAAGAAAAAAACAGTTTTAATTAACATGCCTAATATTAATCTGTAATTGCATTATAACAGTTTAATAACAAGTTACAGTTTTCTTTTATGCCATAACTACTATAGAAAATATTTTTTGGTGTGTGTATCCACCACAGATTTTGCAGATTTCTTTCACTTCATGTTTTCATTTGACATTCTATAGCATGGTCTGGTATTGGCTGCATGATCCATTTCCTACTCTTACATTGAACAAACAGAACTTTTACTGGTTTACTAATACGAATGATCATAAAAGATACATCTTGGATCAGCTGAATGTAATCTTTTAGAAACTTTTACATTCTGTAAATTTTAGATTTTACATCTTGTAAATGCCAAATTACAAATATTTGAGGTTGTAAAATGTGCTTGCACAGATCTACACAGTAAAGGTATAAAACTGGAATGTGAACAAGGTAATACAAAAAGTGTTAGATATCTATGTTTATACAACTTTCATTATCTTGTCAGATTTTCCATCTGTTGAGACTGAAGTTAACAAACTTTGGTCTCTTGCTCCAACACTTTTGCCTCCACGACTCCTATAACTGCACATTTTTTATGAGCTATTTCTTTCTTAATCCAGAAACCTAAGATACATTTTGCTTTTTATAAAGCATATGAACAGACCTTGTTCTAGAATGACCATTAGAGTTGACCTTGTTTCCAGGTGGGATTCCAAGTGTATTTTTTTTATAAATAAATAAATATATAGGTCTATAGATGTGTAGTTTGTAATGTATTAACTTGATGGTAACTTTGATTTTCCCCTTTTGAGAGGACCAGTAGAGCATTGCATGGTCCTGGGGAAACTGGAGTACTACTGAGCTGCCGTCAAAGCCCTTCCACCAGCTCCTGCTCACCATTTGTCAGCCTCTGCTAGCAGGGAGAGGAGAGAGTTGGATCATTACCCTGCCTCCTGACTAAGTTATATTTTCAATAAGCTTGTTCAAACAAACCACCAACCCATTTCAGCTGAAACTTTCAAAATAGATTCAACCTGAAGCAGAGTCCTGGCACAGAGAATTTCAGCCTAATGGGCTGAAGTCTGGCAAAGTTGTAAGCGGCTTCTGAGAGAAACATTAGGTGTGCTTCTTAAAGGGACAGAAAAAAACCTTAAGTCTAGAGGAATACAAGAAAATCATCAAGTAGGCTGTTTTGTTACTGTGAACATCCAATATTGGCCAAGTTGACAGGTCTTCTTGTCCTCCCCATGCTTTCCTTTTTTAGGTTTGGATGTATTTTGACTGTTTGGTTGTTGGGGGTGGGTGGTGGTGGTGTTTGTTGTTTGTTTGTTTGTTTGTTTGTTTTTAGCATACTACAAAGCTAAGCTGAAGGAGTAACCTTAGTAATTCTTAGAAGAGGTGCTGCTCACCCTCTTTCTCTTTGATCTTTTGTCATGTTTTCTTTCTTTATTTATTCAAGTGAAAGATGCAACAAATTTTGACAAGCAAATGACTGTAAACCATGGTTCAGTGGAATCAATGCATCCTTTATGAAGTTTTCTAGTGCTTGAGCAAGAGAAACCTAACATTGCTTCTGTGTACTTAAGCTGCCTCTAGTCAAAGCTTGGAGAGCTGCCACTCCCTGCTGCTTGTTGCTGTGGATAGGGGCCTGAGTAGAGTTATCAGGCGGCTGGGTATAACATTAATCAATATATCTTGAACAAGTCCTAGCCCACAGCCTTGGAAGAACTGAGCCTACTTTTCTATTTACAGGTTTCGTAGCACAATGTACTGGAAAGTATATATAAGTTTAAGAACTTCTTTTTTGAAAAAATGAAATTACTTTGTTTTTAATATTAATCAATGATCTTTTTCTAATACATGATTTATTTTATTATTTAATCCATGGTGCACTCTGGAATTTTCTGTCTGGAGCACCAGCTGTCTACAATACAGATGTCTTGTCTGTCTTGAGGCTAGTACTGCACCATCTCAGGCCATGGAGTCCCCTTAAACAATTCAGAGTATGAACAGTAAGACTGTCTGACCCCATAGTGACTGACCAGAGAGCTTTTGCTGAACTTGAATCAAATGTCTTCCTAGGTTCTGCTTTAATTCTTACTTAAATATAGAACTTAAAAAGAATACATAGAATTAAAAAAGATCAGACAAGCAGGTGTGGAGTCACTTTGATCACTTCTACTACAATGGAAAAAATTGTAGTGCAAGAATTCATAACAGAAGAAAGTTCAAGATGTTCATGTTCACAATAAAATGAACATTATTTTATCACTGCGAGTCAGACGTGTCACCTTGAAAATATGAAACATAATAAATGCTCTTTCTTATAACAGATGTTATTGAAAAATGACTGATGGATTACAAAATTAAAATAGACATCTTTCAGTACCCAGGAAGTATATTGAGTAAAACTGAAAAATGCAAGTCTTGTACATCTGTTGTGAAAATGCTGTCAAATCCATTTCAGCATTCAAATTAATCTCCCCTCTGTGGTCAGTGAAGATCTGGGAGATTTCCTTCCCCTCACCTATTCTTTTTCTTTCTTGGCAGTTGTGTTTCATTTGCACTAAGCTACTACGAGGAGAAAGAAGCAAAAGCAGCTTCTTCTAGGTTACTCCAGTTTTAGCGAAAAGCAACAAGAAGTTGCCACCCAAAGCACCAGGCCCAAACCCAAGGCTAATCAGAAGCTAAAAAACATTGCCTGGGTGTAAACTGCACCTGTTTAAGGGGATATGTGCACATCTTGTAAGGTGCAGAAAGGCAGACGCAGGCAAGGGAAGCGGCAGTGAGCATTTCATTGGAATGAAGTCAAGAGAAATAACTTGTTTTGGGCACTGCATTTGTTGTCAAGTCAGAGGTAGATTTCTGGGCAAGAAAGCTGGTTGCTCCTATTAGTTTCTGTGGAGTGCAGAGAAACAGAGCATTGCCCATTTTCCATGGCAGAAGAGAAAGGCACCAAATAAATACTTGGCTCACCTCGTCTGTTTGTTCTCTGAACAAACACAGCCTAGTATGACCTTGAATGGTCTCTGGTCACCTGAGCCAAAAAGGCAACAGCTCCTCCCCGGGCTTCAGGAGGGCTGGAAAGCCAGGGTGATGGCATCATGCCTTGTACCTCACCCTACAAAACAGTATGTGCCCAGTGCGGGCCAAACTGATGGGGCGGCAGCAGGAGGGGGCTACTCATCTCTCAGAAGTGCAGCTCCCTGGCCAGGTGCCGCTGCAGAGCGCACTGATCCTTCCTACCTGTGCCCGGGTGCAGGGCTCTCCTCCCCTCCAGCCCTCCCTGAGTGCTCGTGACGCTTTACTGCCTTTGGGCTCACAGATTTACTAAGCCACCTTCGGTTGGCAGCGTAGGAAACCTCTCACGGCAGCTGCGGTTTTCCAGGATACGCTCTTGGGCCGTATCTTCAGAGGCTCTAGGGCAGACCCTCATCTGGTGTAAATTGTCAGCCTTGCCGCAGTCCAGTCAGCAGAGATCTGTCAAATTTGCACCGCCTGAGAAGCCATTTCTCCAGTGACAACCCCGCGCGGTGGGGCCTGCTTTGTGTTAGGAGGTGACTGGCTTGACCTCTGGAGAGACCTCTGAGCACAGCCCTCGGTTTAGTTTCGGGAAAGTTTCTTTGAGGTTCATATTAATGCTGCCACCAGGAGAAACTGTGTCTGTCTTCAGGGTAGGAACACATGTTCACCTTTTAAGTCCTCATCAGGGTTTCTAAGACAGCAGAAAAGTGGCAGGATCTTTTAATATCCAGCGGAGAGGATGGCTTAGCAGCTGCCAAGTAGGAGCAGTTGACATTGCTTGGGAACAGGAGCGAGTGTTGCTTTTGCTCACTCCTCCTACCTCTCTCAGCAGACTGAACATAATAAATATAGTGGTAAGAAACAAATGGTCTCCCCCGCTGCTTTACTAGAAACTGGAGTGTCAAGTCTTCCTCTGCCGGATAAAAAATAGAGTGGGCAGGATGTGACAGGATTTCTAAAATAAGCTTTGCAGAAGGTAGAGTGCCTCACAACCAGGATATGAGCAAGAGGGTGGATATGATCTGAGAGGGGCACAGCAGCATGATGGAAAGCCCTGAGGAGGAGTGGGAAGAGAAAAACCATGAGCGCTTGGTACGGAGCAGCGGCGTTTAGAGTACCACTTCGGGGGGTGTTTGTGGTTTATGAGGTCTGCTGAGGCAGCTGCTGGATGTGTATTACTGCATTATCACAGTAATGGATTATGTTTTAATTCCCCGTAACGTGCCCAATCCCGTGTAATGCAAAGAAGCAAAGTTGGCTCCTGCACCAAACAGCAAGTTGTGTCATGGTTTTAAGACATGCTCAGAAGGGTGACATGACCCCTCACCACGCACCGTGGGGGACACGAGTCCTCCACACAGCTCTCTGCCTCCCCCATCCCAGGGCTTCCTGCAAGAGGAAGGACACCTCCCAGGGAGGAGGAACACTCTCACCCCTGTCCCTAGCAAATGTCATTATTAACAGAGAGAAAAGTAGGATTCCCTGGCTTCATCCTTTAGTTTAGAATCAGGCAGAAAAATGGGATGGAGCAGCCTCACAGGCTAAGGTGGATCCTCAGCTGGTGTAAGTAGTCAAACTCCCACTGATTCCAGCTAAGCTGTAGTCATTTACCCAACAGAGGTAAAAATAAAGTGGTAACACCTGTCCCCATGAGAAGAATCTTTCTCTTTTCTTCTGTACCTGCACCTCAAGGATAGCCACTCTTTCTGGGAGAAATTGTGGTATAGGAGATCTACTCTGCCCTCAGTTTTGGCACACGGCAACCAGAGGAATGATGGCAGAGGTGATGCTGGTCACCACAGAGCATGCTTAAAGAGAAGAGAACAGGGAAAGGCTGCATTTGCTGTGACTGACAGCACTGTGTTGGTGTTTGGGTTGAGATTGCAATGAGACTGCCCAGGGTGGATAGCCTGTTCCCAACACTGCAGCCCTGCTCAAAACTTTATTAGCTATAAATGCATTAAAACACAGTCCCAGAGAAAAAAGAGAGACTGAGCAAGAATGTTTAATCAGTGATGTAGTATACACCCCTGCCAAGTGTTTTCAGCAAACTTTGAGCTATCAAATGATAGTACAGTTGTGACTGAGTGGCTGGACTTCATTGTGTTACCAACAGCACCAAAATCAATAAGGCAGAGAGTTCCTATGGTTAAAGTGCAATTGCAATATCAAAGGGTACTGTCACATCCCATGGAGGAAATAGACAGTTGGAGACCTGATGCCAGCATTTGAATGAATTAGAATACCTAAAACCAGTTTAGATAAGCAAATGATAAACAGAAATCCTAATGCAAGCATGGCTGTAGCAAAAAAAACACCAAACAAAAAAAAAACCAAAAAAAGGATTTTCCCTCTGGGTGTGGTCCTGGAAGCTGCAGAGTGATCCCTCGAGCTGTCAGCCATACCCCACGCATGAGTCAGAAAACAGTTACACAAGCGTCTTCTGTGCTCCCTGCTATTCAGCCAAGGAGAGGAGGTATTTAGGTCAGGTAGCAAAGGGCACCTGTCTAGCTGAGCGAAGAAGTTACGTTCTCTCCTCAGCATAGCAAAGTACCTGAGTAGCTACTCTGTGGTGGAAATATTCCCCAAAAATGCTATATTGGTGCCCGAAAGGGATTTATAGCTATCAAAACCAAACACTCCCTACACGTATTTTCAAGGCTTTCTGTACATCATCAGTAAAAAGGGAAGGTGTCAGATGATGTGATAGCATACAGCTAAAATCTTTTCTTTTAACAGCCTCATTGGTTGTAGCTGGGGTGAGTGACTGGTAAGATGATCCTCTGGACACATATTTTGGAAACTTTTTGGTCAGCTACCATGCAGCCAGCAGATTTAGGGCCAGTGATTAAATTACTGAGGGCTTTTGTTTTGAAGTATGTGCTCCTCAATATATCTTTCAGGGCTAGCCATGTGCCAAGGGGTTTGTAACCAAACTGTGATTCTCTTTCTTGCTTTCAGAGGTCTCATTACAGGCTGTTGGCGCTGGAGCCAGCTCCCTGCTTATTTCGGATGACCACGTCACTCAGCAGAGGCCGAACAGAGCAGATAAGTCAGTCAATGAGGGGGTCACAAGGAGTCAAAATGTACATTTCTTCCTCGAAGGCGGAGGTTTTAGTTGTTATAAAATGGCGGTGTGCAACTATTATTTTGAGCTTGGAGAGTTACTGGAGCTCAAGCAATCCTTTCCATAGATACTTCTTCACAGGAGCCAGAGTCAGGCTTTGGAAAGCAGCAGGACCTAATGTGGGGGTTTTGTAGGTTTTCCTGAGATGCAGGCTGCAGAAAGAGTCATCACTTCAGACTCTCAGTCAGGGTAATTTGTGTAGCTCTCTTGGCTGCCTTGCTGTTTAGCCAGTAGGTTTTAGGGCTAGTGATTTAATTGTGGAGGACTTCTGTTTTGCATAAGTATTGTGGTTTATCCCTATAATTTGGTTGCCATCCTGCCAGGACTATGCTAAGAAAACCATTGTGGGTTTTGTTTTGGTTTTGTCTTTTTTTTTTTTTCCTCTTCTAAACTGTTTCAATAATTTTTCCTCCTGAAAACGTTAATATGTACTTACTAAATATGGTGTTCAGCTCCTCAAGTCAAAGGATGAGCTGAGGTCAGTGGAGTTTGCACCAGCTGAGGATCTGGCCCCTGACTTAAAAACAGACAAAAGGAAATACCGTCCAAAGCTGACTTCTCTATTACAGTGCTTCAGCCTATGTGAAATGCTTTGAGGACATGATATTGGGATTTTGTTTTTTTTTTTTTTCCAGAGGATCAAATGCAAGAAATAAATAGGCATGCAAAGTCTGCTTCCCAGGTTATTCGGGTTTCGGAGCTCTGTTGTGTCCTGCTGCAGAGTCTTTCCTTTTGCTTTGGTAAAACATCAGAGTGTAGAGGGTGACCCTGTGCACTTGTTTCAGATGAGTGTAAACAGAAGATGATATTACTTGTCTGAATGAAGTGGACTATCCCATGGAGGAGAATAATAGCTGTCTCCTAGAGCTGTTTTTCTCAAAAAGAGTAGTGAGAACTTAAAAGTCGAAAGACCCAAGACGAGGGTGAAAGTTGATTACTTTAAGGATTAAACTGTTACCCTGGTGAAGTCAGCAAATACTGTTTCTAAGCAATGATTTCAGTGTCTCTTGAGCACTGTGAATCTGAATCGTGCAATCGGGAATGTACTTCTTAAAGATATAAATATAATTTTATTAGTTTTTTTTTAATGTTATTTGGTGTTTTGACTTCAATAAAATACATTCTGGAGTGGTGTATAAAAATCAACTTATACAGAGAATTTCATCTGCATGTGTGTTTTTAAAATATGTGAGAAGCTCAAAGTATATATAATTAAAAAACTGTTACAGCTCATTAATTTGCATCAAATTGCAAAGAATTGTGTTCTGTTAAAAACATACTTGCACTTGGTGTAGATTTTTCCCCACTTATCCTTCCTTGAAATTCCTTGGAAGAGGTAGAGGAAAGCACCATCACTCTGGTAGCATCTAGTTAGGTAGGGAACAATTTTTCACAAAGTCTTGATTATTATTTCATCAGGAAAGTAGGTAGATATTAAAGGTTACCCAGATGGTTTATATATTACTATAATAATCTTGTTCATAGAAACTCTCACAAAGAAAATAATTAATCATAAACATACTGTGATCCCCCTAAAGCAGCGACTGTTTTAAGTTGAAATCCCATAATGGCTATGACCTCTAACCCTGATGTAACTGTTTCTATCCTAGCTACTAAAGTGGCTGCTCATGAAAGGCCATCAAATACAGAAGTAAATGCAAAGGTTAACAAAGTTAGTGGACCAAACAAACTTGATACTGAGAATGAACTTTCACATGTAGCAAGAAAATAAACACCACTCTCCCAGACCGATCTACACAGGAGGCTTGAGATGCCAAAATATTAAACGTTATTAAGCACATAATCTCTATTTTACAGATAAGTGTTTACTCTGGGGGTTACCATCCTTTCATATTGATAAAAAGTTTTCATTAAATTAAAAAAGAAAAAAAAAAGTTCATGCACTGGTGTTTTTTTCAGTGAGGTGGTTTTTACTCTAGACTCTAAGAGACATTGGTAATTGGTTTGGGGAAGAGAAAGGGTTGCACTGAGGTGCGTAAATGTTAAGAAGTTTTTGTGTGTGGCCCAGTTACTAACATGTCATTTCATTTTTAAACCCCTCTCCAAGGTGTGCACCCTATTGTGCTTCAGGAGTCTGATTTGTTAAGGGATGGTTATTCTTTCTAAATTTTTTGTTTTCTGTTTCCCCACCATAAATGGGGAAAATGTAATTTACCTCTCTAATGTATTGTTTATTGTGGGAGGGTTTTTGCTTCAGAATACAGATCACTACGTGACACTTTGCTGGTTGAGTTCAGCAGGACAGGACTTTGTAGTTTGTTAGTACCAAGCAAGATTGCAAGGGAATAGACTATGGGCAGGTTTGTACATGGGATGTACTGCATATGCACTGGTTGCTAGAAAAGGCATCACGGTAGCTAGAAAAGGCATCCTTCATCCATGCAAATAGTGATTTCAGCAGTCTTTGAGGAACAGTGTGGGATTTGGTAGTCTGAAATTTATAGCCAACACCCATGCTGTCAGAGGAGGACACCCACCAGCACCAAGGTGTCAGTGGCTGCTGCCCCGACTGCCAACCACTGCCAGCGTCCTTTGGTGGGATCCAGCTGCCTCTGCTGACCTCAGCACAGCTGCACCTCCCACCTTGAAAAGCACAATTCTGCCTCCTTACTCAGAAGTCATCCTTAGCGTTAGGAGGAAAGTATCCTGATCCTGTGAACATGAAAAGACTGCCGGGAAGCTAGTCCCAAACGGGAGAACGCAAAAGGCAAGCTCTTTTTACAAGCTTTGAAAAGAAAAACAGAAGCTTTTCCATTAATTTAATCAAGTTGGTATCCTAAGCCCCAGTCAGAAAAGGACATTTTTGGGGTCGCTGTGGAATAAATAATTCAATGATGAAAAGAGAGAGAAATGTTGATTATATATAAAACTTGACAGTTGGGGAAACCATTTCCATGGCCTACAAAGTCATTTTTCAGGTAGATCAAAAAGTTATTTAGTTCTACACAATTTCCAGTTTTAACAACATTAAATACCTTTTCTCCAGTTAGATACCAGTCTTTGAAGATTTTGAAATTGTTATTCCTGTGGGGAGGAGGATATTGAATAATTCCTACCAGTTATGAAACTCAATATTCTCCAGATGGTTATTGAGACAAGCTTTTATACACCATTGTAAAACGGGCTTAAAATATCCTGTGCTGTGACTGACTAAACAAGTCACATGGCTACTGCATACAAGTCTGAACTTCTTTTTCAACTAAATGACCTTATTAAAACCAAAAAAAAGGTACTTAAAGGCTGGCTTTAAAGCAGCAGCTATAAATCCTGAATTTACTGTAGTACTGCTCTGTTATTTGTGCTAAAAAGACAAAAAACCAGGAAGGCTATTCTGGCAATGAAATAATGCCTTTAGTAATCGATTGGTTTAAAAAGATAGAGTTCCATGTGTTTCCACAGTCCTCTAACTTTTTCTTCAAATGACTTAACAAAATGACATACATTCACAACTTAAGCAGTGTCAGATCACATCAGAACTTGAGCCAGTAAATGTGAAGGAGCAAAACCCTGCAGTAGGGAGGAGTATTCCTTGAGCAGCACTCTCTCTTCTCTTTCAGGAGAAAATTTGTGCCTGAAGCGGTCCTAAGTCTTGTTCTCCATAAAACCCTCGTGTTCACCTGTGGTCTAGTGCCCATTTGCGCTGCAGTGGTAAACAGCTCTAGCAAAGACTTGGCAACCCATGTAAAATGAACAAATAATCCCAGGAAGGGGGGTCTTGCCATCTAAGTGGACAAGGGAGCAGGGGTCTGGGTGTTATGGGTGGCAGTGGTTTTTTGGCCGGGTTGGCATGGTGCGAGGTGGGAAGCAAGATTTTTCATCTGCTAATGCTCTCCCCCTTCTTCTGCTGTCCACCGAGGGGTGGCTGCACCTCATGGGGGCCAGGTGCAACCCCCCTGGCCTGTCATCACTTCTCCTCCCATTGCACAGACAGAGGCTGGAACACCAGCCAGAAAAAACAGACCAGAAACAGGGGAATTGCATGGGAGAAGAAAAATTATACTTAAGGGCTTGGCTCCCCGACTGGTGCTTGCACTGCAGAGTTTGCTGCACCTCAGGAGAATAACAGCAGGCACTTTTCACTCTTTATCTCCTTGTGCCATAAAAACATGCCTACCAAAATGCATTTTTTCTGTATTCATCAGGATGTTGCTCCAGTAAGTTTCCTAGCAGAAATAGCTACCTATCAAAATGACTAAACTACCCACTTAGGGTTCATGTGTTATTTAGAAGTCCCACGTGTTATATTAGAAGTTTACAAAATTAATTGTCCCTATTCAAAAGGGTTCACGTGTTATTTAGAAGTCCCAGTTTACAAAATTAATTGTCCCTATTCAAATAATCCCGTGATTCAGTTTAGGGATTCTTTATTGCTCTTTATGGATCTTCTCTTTTTTAGGGCGAGAGGCTATGACGGTAAGATATAAGGGAAAAGGCTGTATAAGGGCAGAGTGTTTTTAACATTGAGAGTAACTCTGCGGTATACTCCTAAAGTGAATGAAACCCTGGCTTTTCCCTCGATGGGAACCAATGCTTTTCCCTATCACTTTTGCATTGCACGTGGTTTATGACAATGAAATTATTAGAGATTAGCATTAACAGAAAGAGCTTCAACAAAAAACATAGTTATGAGAAACATATTCAGGGATTTGTATTTCTTTAAGAAATGTGTTTACATGAAAGGGAAGCAGGATGACCCATAAAGTGGTTGAATCTGGTACTACACTTAAAATCAGGCTGCTGAGATTTTTTTAAGTGACTTTATTTTTTCCTCTTCAGCAAATATTCCAGTTGTAGCATAACTCAACTCACTTATCAACACTTATTTTTTTTAGCTTATTTAGTGTGCCTGGGTTTCAGAGTTTCAGTTTAATATTGTAACAGTCTTAGTAAAAACCCTGGGATTAGCAGTGTATTTGAACACCTGCAAAGTTCATTTAACGACTGGAATAGCAAATGTTGCAAAATTCAAAATATATTTAACATATTTGTAGTTTGAATGTTAACCACAGCTGCTTAATGCTGTTCAAGAGGCTTGGAATGTACATATTTTATACATCCCAAGGAATAGCTATGATTGATGTCCTTCCATGTCAACTATTTGATTTGCTGAAAGATGGAACCAAAAATACAGTGGGAGGGGGCAAGTCTGTGAAGAGCTGCCAGGCCAGCAAACTTGTTTATTTAGAGAAAAAAAAAATCCAAGTTTGGCATGCTTCCGGATTTATTTAATTATATTGGGGGGGGGGAGGACACAACACAAAAAAAGAAGATAAAAAAAATAATAAAAGCAGACAAAAAAGAAAGAAAATGGTTTATTGTTCTACTGATTACATTCTTGCTGATGAGTTGTCCTATCATTCAGCCATATGGAAGTCTAACAGATGCCTCATACACAGCTATGAATATTTGTTGTACAGGTATTTTACTATCCTTCCAGAGCCAGATTTTTCAATGGATCATTCACAAATGTTTCAGAGAAACATACTTTTCTATGACTGTTGGCACTGAAAATATCATTTTCCATACCAGACTCAATACAATACATCCACTTTTCTTTTCCATCCTGAGGAACTGGTTCTTTTCATATTTATACTAGCTGTGACTACTACAGCTCAAAAGATTTTACTTGAGTTACTCTTGATTTATTTGGGGGGAAGAAATAAAGCCTATTAAATATTTCTTTTCAATTTTGGTAGAGTTAAACTCTTTTTGTCCAGTTTTCAGCCAGTTCCGGTTCTAAACAAAACCATCACTATGCACAAATCCTTTAACATTTAATTTTCTAGGAACTTTTGATCTTCATCTCTTAACAGACACTGGAGTAACAGGCAGAGATGGAAAGCCTGCAAAGTAAATACATACTGTATCCTCTTCTCTTTAGTTTTACAGGAGCTACTTCCTAAATTCTTTGCAAATTAACAAATGCTACAGACATTCAGCTGAATTTGCTGGCAACCAGGGTATATAACTTGCATTCCTAGATTTCAAGCGTTCATCTAGAGTAAAAGAAGTATTGTAGAGCTTTCAAAAAAAATCTACAATAGCTGTTCACACACACCTTTTAGGTCATATACATCTTGGGCAAAATGTTGAACAAGCTGAAGAGACAGTAGCGCTCACATACCTTAGTCTAGACTTTTGTGTCCATTGCAAATCATCGACTCATCACTTAGGTGAAGTATGCCTGAACAAAGGCAGCAGAAAGACTGAAATATTTTGTGGTGTGATCTTCGTCACCTACCGTATTTCTACTGTGGGGGACATTTTAAGAGGAACTGTAACTTTGGTGTCTCTTCAGCCTAAGTAACATGGGATAAAAATGTTCATCTCTTTCTGTGATGAATCAGAATACTGTGTCCCATTTTAATGATCAAGGGTCTGACCTGGGCATCTTCATTCATTCATAAGTACTTATTTTTTTAACTCCAGCTGCTCAATATATTGAGAAAGTCAGTGACACTGAAAAAGCTCTAGACATTTCAAAATTCATCATGCCAAGAGCTTAGTAACACAGGTGGCTTACCCTCACACTCCATTCACTGGCCCTGCAGAATACAATGTCCAGATCAACGTTACTATTCTGATACTCAAAGCCCAGCATGAATTTGGCTACAGTTAGATGACGAATCAACACTTCCCTTGAGAACAGGACTTCCCACCAACAGCTATGTTTTTCTGGAAGAATTAAATTGTGTACATTCCAGAGAGGTATTTGAATGCAAATGCTAGGGGGAAAAAAAGGACAATTCAGAACAAAATAAAAAACATAACTGTGTGATGTAGTTTTGCTCAGTAAAATCTGGATCACATGAAGTGTTGAATAACTTGGCTTGAAGTATTGAAAAATATAGCCAAAATTGTTTAAAAGTAGGTCTACGGCTTTACTTCAAACATGCCACTCAAGTATGTGTTTAATTACTTTTTCCAGGATGTGTTTTGCCAGCATCTTGAATAATCAAGCAATATATTCTGATTTTATATACCTAAATATACGGATGCCAAACACGCCTATCTAATGCATAGAACAGTCAAGCCTTTTGGGGAGGACAAAAGAAGGATATAGGTTATAATGATTTATATTTTTCGTTTCTCTTTTAATATACCTCGGAGGTGGCTGGATATTGATAGATATATTTTATTTCCTTTTTTCTTTATAAAGTTTATAGAATTTTTCTTCTGTGTATTAAGGCAATTTATTGTATGTTGTCAATACTCTTTCACAACAGGAATATTTTGAAAATTGGTACTTGCCATATTCTGATGCAAGGTCACGTACATGTACAAGTGTGAGAATTTCAACTATATTAATTAGTAAAGTATATTCTTAGTAAAAAAATATAGTAATAAAGCATAAAAGGTACATTAATAATTACTGAAAAAAAAAAGTTTCAATTCCTATCTAAACCGACATATTTTCACTATTTCTGCTTCCGCTGTCTGAGCTAGAGCATGCTGCCTAAGTAGAGCTTTTGTTGCCTTTACTCATATCAATGACACCTATGGAATCTGTCTTTTTTGGCCCTAAATATGATACACGTGTCTAAAAGACCAAGGGAATCATTTATAGCTGCAAGTTACTCTTTGCAATTTAGCTCAGAATCAGGTATATGACTATTAAATTATATGTTAACTGTAATCAGGTTATTCCCTTACTTTTGAGGGCTTGAATGCATTAGTGAACGTTTTTGCATGTAATTGTCTTATTTTATTTTGAGCTCAGTCTTTGAAGCTCTTTTGGACTGAAACACCCCACCGGCCCTCTTCCAGATAAAAACGTGCAAGTTCCACAATCTGGAACTAATTGTCCAGACACCATCTGGAGGTCCTATTCCTTGGTAGAAGCTGCTGTATTCCCGTGGCTTTCAGAGCAGAAGTGGCATTTTACCGTATCCTTAAGCTCTCAAAATATTTCAAAAATGCTTCAAAATATTTCTGAGTATATCTGCCAGCTGGGGGCACTGGGAAGGTCACCATGCCTATAAACACTTAAATGCCCGTATGCAGCCTATTTCAGGTAAATACTGTCCAAATTGAGAAGCTGGGCAGGGCATTAGACAGACACACTGAGATGGGAGCAGTGTAGGTGAAATCTCCTGAGTCTGGTTGCATAGGTGTTCCAGGGAGTTGCTTCTTTCAAGCTATTTTTAGCACATCTTTTTCTCAGGCAAACTGTGGAGGTTCTGTGGGTGGCTGATCTTCCCACAAGAACGTAGCCTTAATTATGTCCTACTTTCTGGTATGTGAGGAACCCCCCCGAAATGGTGCTCTTCTCTAAATCCTAGACTTCCCTTTCATTCAACAGGCCATTAATTTTTCTGCAAGAAAACCCTTTATGGGAATGGGTTTGGCCATTAACAAATACCTTACATTGCAGGTTTCCAACTTGAACTGTTTCAGCTACTTAAGCATTATGATGAGAAAACAGGTAAGGACAATCAGTGGAAAACTTATGTAGAAAAATGAGGACCTCAGGATTTCTTGCATTATGTTTTGGGTTCAGGAATTGATTGCTTTGGAAAGAAAAGTATTGGAGCCAGGAAAGGATGGTCTTTTCTCCCCAGCACCTCAGTTGCATATAACAGTTTGGAGTTTTTCTAAGGATTACCTTCGTCCTTGTTAAACTCACAGACTGCTTATTATTTCTGAGTGGAACACATAAACCTCAGGCCAGTGCCCACCAAAACCAGCTAAAGGCTAATTGGGTTTTTGACTAGCTGCTTAATGGTCAGAGGAAAAGTCTTTTCTTCTGTACCATCTACTCAAATTTCAATTTTTGAATCCTTAAAACTTTCTCAACCCAAAGTCTGCTTTATCCAGAACAAAGCTATACAGTGCCTCTCAGTGAGATGTAATTCCAGTTTAAAACACAATCTACAGCCATTCAGTGGTTGGTCAGCCTGGAGGTGGAAAAAAAATGTGCAAGTCCTTTCCTAATACAGATTTCTTACATAGAAAAATGTCTAAACAATTTGCATGCAGACTCTCAGAATGTCAGAGTGGAACACTGCAGTCCAAAAAGTGAATTTCTAACAAATTTTGTCCATGGAAAAAATGGGGTTTGTAATGGAAATAATTTTGTAAGTAACAATAGCAGTAGCTGTTACTTATGTTGCTCCCCTAATAATAAAATCCTTTAGGAGTAATTAAGCATATTCAAACATGAAAATGTTTTCAGCCAAGAAAAAAAAATCTTATTTTACTGAGATTCCTTTTACCCCCAGCTGGTTTTGTATAATTAAATCTATCCACAAGGAAACGTCTTAGAAGTTTTTAGTTGTTGATTTGAACTTTTTACTTTTTCATGTGTTCCCTCTACATGCTATCAGGCCAAATGCTGCTCTCAGTCATGAAGATTTGAATCCAGAATTACTGTATTAATATCAGCCACATGAAAGCCACCTCTAGAGACAAGAGATATCTCTCCAAGAGGACTGGGTGAAGGCTGTTTTGACATTTAACACCATTCTTCAAGAAGAGTTGTCTTTCTTGTTATTGCTTAGTCATTCATGAACAGATTTACCATCATTATGACACTGAGAGTAATCACTCTTCTTTTAACCATAGTGCAGTGTTTTCATACTGATAACGTTTCTCCTCTTTACCCAAAGCCCTTCTGCGTTTGTGTGGCAGCCAGCTTGCTTATCCTACTTTCTCACAGCAACTCATTTCATTCAACAGAAGCCACAGCCCCACCTGTAGGTTCATCTGGACTGAAGATATATCTAAAACTCCCCAAAGAAAAAAATGTGAATTTGAATTCTCTTCAAATCTAAATGAATTTTTAAATGATTCTTAAGATAAACGACATTCAAATGAAACACTGAAAGTTTAACTAAAATAAATTTTCCTGAAAGAAGCGCTGAAGAAGTTTGTGACTGGTACAAGGCTGGCATAATTTAATTCATGTCAATATTGCTCAGTAGTTCTCTAACTCTTCTGCACCATCAGCTTCCCTGAGCAGTCAGTAACATAATGCTATAATCATGAAGCAATTTTTAATATATTTATCAGCAATAGGATTAACTACACTGGAAAATTCATTCTCATCCTGTGAATGAAATTATTAAGATTTACTCTTTTTTAATGATCCTAGTGAGCGCAATACATGAAAAGGAGGTCTGTCGCTCATCAGATTTTCCAGATGTAAAAGTAAGTAGCCAGCTTGTTAGAAGGTAGAAACAATCTTAATTAACATAGGGCTAGCTGGAGCAATACAAGCAATTCCCTCTCTCTCTCTCTCCCCCCTCCCTTCCGTCCTTCCTTCCTTCCATCCTTCCTTCCATCCATCCTTCCTTCCTTCCATCATTCCTTCCTTCCTTCCATCCTTCCTTCCTTCCTTCTGTCCTTTCTTCCTTTCTTTCTCTTCCTCTCTACCTTTATCTTTCTTTCTCTGTCTTCTGTTCTTCCTTTCTCTCTGTCCCTCTCTCTTTCTGGCTTTATCTTTTTCTCTTTCTCTTTCTCCTTCTCACTCTCCCCCCCTCATTCTTCCTTCTTTTCTCTCCTCACCCCCCTCTCTTCTTTCCCTTCCTTCCTCCCTTTTTCCCTTCTTTCTTTCCCCTTCCCCTTCCCCTTCTCCTTCCCTTTCCCCTTCCCCTTCCTTTTCCCCTTCCCCTTCCCCTTCCCTTTTTTTTTTTCTTTCCAAAGCACAAAACTTACCAGGATTTTTTTCCAGTGATATATTTAAGGGGAAAGTCAGGTTAAGAGTTTACCACTTCTGCTGTGAGCAATAAAAAGTTTACTCACTTACATGGCCTGAAGGCCTGGAACAGTTTGTATTTACTCATTATTTCATTTCTACCAACACTGCCACTTTTTCATTAAACATTTTCAGCTTGCTTTTTTCACCTTTGCTGTCTCATGACTCCTGTGCTCTCTTTTCCTTGGGAATGCTAAA
This sequence comes from Gorsachius magnificus, assembly GCA_034008185.1. Classification (NCBI taxonomy): domain Eukaryota; kingdom Metazoa; phylum Chordata; class Aves; order Pelecaniformes; family Ardeidae; genus Gorsachius; species Gorsachius magnificus. Next base: position 125,252,402 of record CM067082.1, on the reverse strand, counting down.
GGACTTGTCTAACGGCTAAGGACTGTGAGACTTCTCATTTTTCTGTTGTGGGCTTGGCTGTATTGAAACACTCAGAAATAAAGACTTTATCTCTCCTCATTTGGATTTAAATTAAGTAAGTATTTGCTTAAGAAAGAAATCCTTGTTTCCATCATGTTCTTGAGATGCAGTAATCCCACTGGTTCCCCAGTCCTACAGAGATAACCAGCAAAAAAATGGGACTTCAAAAGCAATTATTCCTATACAAAAATCAGATAGGACTCTGACACCTTTAAGGGGATTGTTTCTTAGCAGGAGGAGCATTTCTGTGGGACCATGAATTTAGCTGGACAGTATTTGGCAAAGCATTGGATGCTTCCTTTTATTCAAACTTTTTTCAAAGTGAGCTGGTCTGTAAGACTAATAGAGCAAGGACTTACTCAAAATGCACATTCTGGTTTATGATTTTCACCTTAACTATTCCTCCTAAGTGCATGGCATGTTCTTTCACCTTACTGAGCATGGTACAAAGCTGCATGGACCACACAGGGAATACTCTCTGGGGTTCATTGCTGTGTGCTCAGTTCCCAGAGCTCAGCTCTGCTGTCTGTGAGTATTCTGCAGCACAAGCAATAGTTTTATGAGCTTGCATTCAAGCTCTGTGCCCTTTATTGAGACTCTGTATGGCAACCGGTGGTAGTGGACACTGAGTCTGCATTACTGGTACATTTTGTCAGAGACCAGGTATGGTTCAGACCAAGGTATGGCAGAGGCTCAACAGCCTCTAGCAGGATTCATTTCTAAGAAGAGCTAGGGAAGCTAAGCCTGATAAACAAGACAACATTAACACAATTTCAAGTACAACTTCCAGAAGCATTCATCAAAACTTGCTGAAATCCTGAAGAAGTAAATAAAATTGAAAATTGCCTGTTCTGTTGTGCTTCATTACGGACAAAACCTCCAACGGGCTTTGTTCATTATGCCACAAAGGTTCATTATTTTTGCAGTGCAGTGGGCATGCACTTTCTTACCCAAGAACTTATTTTTTAGTCTCAGCATTTCCATTTTGACATTAGAAAAATATACAACCAAAATCTATAAGACTTTGATTAAATGTTGATACAGCTGATTCCAACACAGCCAAAGCCAGTGACCATACATGGAATCTAAACAACAGCTAGTAATTACAGTGTCAAAGGCATGTATACACTGTGTGTTATGTTTCATTGTCTGGCATGCAAATATAGACTTGGTTTCCTTTGCACTATTTCCAAAGTATAAAGAAAGCTAACCAGAGAGTTCTGTTTCGTTTACACAAAAGAACAAGGTTCAATCATGTTTGATAAGTTGCAAATTACTGGTAATACCACAAGTGTTGTTACAGCTGTTAAGAGTGGTCAGAAGGATGTACAAAATACAGCAACGGCATGAATCAAAAGAAAAAGTCTAAACAATTTTGAATCATAGTGTATAATACTTCCAACTTTAACTTGGTGCGAGGGCTTGTCAGCAGCATCTCAGGCAGTGGTGAGATACGTGGAGTAAGTTGCCACGTATGTATTCAATATTCCGTGCTTCGGAAGACTCCACGCTGACTTTGCTCCTAAGAGGAGCAGTGGGTACAAAAGGGAAAGAAAGAAGAAATAAAACTGCAGTGACATAGGAGACCCTCACACTTCTTCAAGAAGTGCATTTTTAATGTTTTCAGCTTAGCAATTTGCCTGTGGAGAATTTCACAGCTGAGTACATCCTTTTCATTGCATCTCTAGATATGGTACATTTGTCAGGTCCTTCAGGTAGAACCCATCTGTTTTCTGCAGAATGTAGATGTGAAAAGCCTCACCTGAGGTGGAACACATCTCAGAAAATGGGCATGATTTGGGAGACTATGTAAAAAGTACATGCAACACGAGGCCAAGATTTGCCCTTTCTAAATCTTCACATTCTTGACACAGCAGATGAAGTGCCCTTGCATAGGGAAACCTGAACTAGCATCTTGCTCTATTCTGTAGCCGGCTTTCTGGGAAAAGTGTTCTGGGAATAAAGGTCCTGGAATTGGAATTCCCTTTGGGAATTCTTCTGATCATGAGACAGAAGAGCTTCTGCTCTGTAGGTCACTGCCCATCTCCTTTCAGAGTGAATTAGCCTCCATATCTGTGATTACACGGGCTCCCCTTTCAAAATATTGGAAGATTCTTGGAAGAAAGCCCTCACCAGGGCCATACTTAACTATATAAAAGGAACCAGGAGTAGGATCCCACACATGGATCTCCCTAGATATATTGTACTTTAATGGTGGTGGTTTTGTTTTTCACTTTATATTTGCATATCTTCTCATTAGGTTTAGGTGGTATTTCATATTTGCTGAAATTTAAAATAGTGTGAAATTATCAACAAAAAAAGACAGACCTATCTGGCTCCAGCTGATACAGAAAAAGGAAGTATTCCAGGAAAATTATATATCATTAACAACAATACAAATACTGTAATGTGCTTCAAGTACTGTAAAAATGTTCCAAAAATGCTGCATAGTGTTCAGATTTCAACGATAACCAAAGGGAACAGTGATAGACCTGTGTTTTGTTTATAGCTTGAAGCATATATGAGGAAGGAAGGAAGGAAGGAAGGAAGGAAGGAAGGAAGGAAGGAAGGAAGGAAGGAAGGAAGGAAGGAAGGAAGGAAGGAAAGGGGGAATTCTGAAAAGTAGCACTAAGAAAAGTCTATGTTTGCATCAAAATGAGCATAGAGTTTCTTTGGGCCCTGCTAACTAGAATCAGGAGAACACAAAGAAATTTTTGGTCTTTTTGAGGAAAAATGTGACAAACTTTCCTTGTTACAGAAATAAAATTAGGAGACTGAAAAGCATAACAACTAGAGTATGAATAGCTAAAAAGCAAGCTAACACTACATTAATCTTTAATATCTCATGATTTTTAAAGCTATCTCTATATTGGGAGGCAGGAGGGGTAAGATGATGCTTGTTTCCAAATATGAGAGGTTGGCAACCCTGTGAATGCATCCCAAGAGCGCTGGATATTATTCGTACATCAGATGACCGTGATACTCCTAAACTCTCAAGTAATTACAATGCACAGGACTCTGCATTTTTAGCAAACTCTTTCTTCTGTATTCCTGCCTTTTCAGTCAGGATGGGCTCCACAACTGGAACAGCTTGTGCTGGGTTAGCCCCCTGGGAAAGTTCTAATTTACAAAACCCTGTTTAGAAAAATCAAATCTATTTAAAGGCATTACATTATAAACATAAACTCCCTAATGAGCTGTAGTGAAATGGCTCTAGGCTATAACTTGTGAAGTTCAAATGATTTAGGCATTTTCTGCCATGTATTATTTTCATTTAATCTGCATCACAAGGACTGTAAAGAGTCCATCTGTTCAAAGCGAGTCTTAAAGAGTCCTGCCAAATGCAAAGGCTTGTCCAGTTGTTCCCTTCCTTACTGTGTTTGGTTAAGGACTTATTAATTGATAGATCAAATGTTTTCTATGTTTAAAAAAAATAAATGTGGAAGTCAACATTTCTAATAGAAATGCAGATGCTAAAAAAGATTGCACTTAAAAAACAGTTAGAGATCAGAGAATCACTAGGAAAGAAGGAAGGAAGAAAAGAAGGAAAGAGGCAAGGAAGGAGAAAAGAAAGGACATTCAGGCATCTGTGCCCTGGTGTAGAACAATCTGTGCTTTCATGTTCAGATCTTCACCCCTTTGGGGCCAAAGGTGTACCCTGAGGATGCAGTTAGCCTCTCTCTTACCTACTTTACCATCTGTTGGCTGCAGTGCAGTTTCTTCTTACCTATGCATGCATGAGAGTCAGTACAGTGTCTTTGTACAGCAACTAACTTCTACTGTGTTGAGCTCTTTCTAGGAGATATTTGGGAAATCCCATCTATGTCCAGAAGCAGGGCTAGAGGAAGTGATGGAGGGCACACAGGTACTCCTAGGAGAAATGCAGTGTTAGAAGGAGAATGGACTGAAGACTGAGAGGCATTTCCTACTATCCTTTCAGAGACCATTCTCCTGTTAAATGCAGGCCTTGGTTTGCCTCAGGTTAGCTTTAAGTAATGGAAATATCCACTTTTGAGAGATTTATTACCTAATTCTGTAATAAAAAGGTAGAATACAACATCAGCGCTCTGTACCATTGATTACCTGCTCTTTTCAACACTTACTTTCAGCATCCAGAAAATGCAAATCTGTACCTGTTACAGGATTTGAGATTTTGGTCTGGTCAAAATCACTTGACATGTTTAAACATTAAAAAGTAATATTCTGAAATGTGTAAATGTTAAAACCACAACTTCCACGTAGTAATGGAGAATAAATATAACAAACCTGGTCTGTTTAATAAATGAAATGGTATAATGTTAACTGGAAGAGGTGGATTACATTCATTTAACTGCTTCCTATTTTAAGTAATTATTACAAGAAGTTGTATGCTGGTGGGTTTTAGAATGCCCTTATCAAAAGCAAGTATAAGGACACAATTTTTACTTTTTATTTTAACTTCTTATTAATAGAAAGATTTGGTTTGTGCAAATATTCTGTCTACTTATGATGGGGCATTGTACTGGAACTGGTAACACAGCTTCAGATGGTAAACTTTGGGAGATGGGTTAATTAAAGAAGTGATGCGGTAAAAATTGTGGTTCCATTTTTCAGCTCAATTGAAAACCTTGGAAGAGGGCCCCATGGTGAAGGCAAATACAACTTTACTGGCATTTAAACTGCATAAGGATTGCTTTATGCTGCTAAAGTGGTGTAAAAGGATGAGCCATGAGTGAGGATCCAGTCCAAGGTATACTGCAGTATGTATTTACAAAAGGAATTAACTTATTTTCCCGATCTTCACCTGTTTTCTTTGGTTGGTTGCCTACAGTTTCATCACACAACAGGCATATGTAAAAACTATTCAGTTTTGGTGACACAAAACCCAGTCCTGAATAGACTACAAATATAAATGAGTTTGGTGGCCCCATCACAATCCTGGAAGGGGGAAAAAAAGGGATTCACCACAAACCCACTATACAGCTCAACAAAATATGCAGTTCTGCTTTTGAGACTGTCAGACATATTACATATCCATACTGATTTGAGGGCCAGATCATTGGCTATAGCTCAGGAGCACTCAGTGCCATTCCAACTACAAGGCACAAAGGCAGCTTTAAGCCAAGTTTGCACTCCCCCTCCACCAATACTTAGGAGACCCCGGTCCAAATTTCCCTCTTGGCATAACTTAAAATATTCTGAAGGGTCGACAGCTCTAGGAAGACGAGCCAGAGCCCAAGGATGAGAAAACCCAAGGCACACTCTATCCTTTGGTTGCAAAGGGTAGCTTTAAAACCACTCTCTTACATCATTAATACAGTAGCACTGTAGCATTTGGAACGATTTCTTCCGTAATGATTTAAAAATTGAGGATCCCTCTACCCACTCCTCCAGTGACTTGCCAAGCAGGAATTAGCATAGCTCTGCAAGGACAGAGAAGCACAAAGGTACCTCAGTGTACATGGGATTCAGGCTGGAGGTCTAGACATTAAGGAGGTTGGGTATTGCATGGCTCTCCTGCCAGTGTGATTAACTTTTTGCTTTCAGGAGGGCTATAGTCACACTTACCAAGGCAAAATTGGACTGTATACTTCACTGCAGTGTTACACCAAAATGCAGAAGCTCATTTTTAATGAGTTTGCTTGGGTACACAAACAGAACTTGGTGTCCCTTAATTATCAGACCTATCTTTTCCTGTATAAGATTAGCCCATACAGGTACCACTACTACTAGTACTTGAGCCAGCTCTAGTGTAATGCAATATAGACCTTAGATTATAAGAGCTTCCGTGACCTGCTTCCAGCTGATGTAAATCAATGTAGTTCCACTGAGGTAAATTAATAATTGAAACCCTTAGCTCATGAGTTGAGCTACAGTGCTTTGACCAGGCAATCAGTCTTTACTTCTATTTATTTGGTTAGAATCAGGCAGTGCTAATGAGATTATAGCCTGGGGATTAGGAAATGCCTTTTCAGAAAGGTATGCTGAATCGAAGAGAGACGACTGACGTGCTAACCGTACACAATGTCAGTGGAACACGCTGACTAATTTCATCAGATTAATGAACTGCGATCCGCTCGACATGTGCTCCAGATACCATTGTATGATAGCAGTGGCCATAGAGAAAACAGTACATCTAAATCAACAAAGTAAGGAGTTGGTCTTTAATTTGTGGTGTTGTGCAGTTACGGACATGTTCATACTTTACTCAAATGCACACACACAAACAAATGTTAATCACAGGTTTTTGTTATCTCTTCATGTAAATACACTGTTGTTTCTTTTTCCTGCAACTGGACAAATTTAACTTCATCCTCCGGGGAAAATTATGTCTGCTATGCTCTTTTTCATCTCCCATCTGGTCTACTTTTTTGACTACAACTGCCTGGACGTCAGAAGAGTGTTGCTTGCTTTACTGTCATCGCTAGACACAAGATGCAGTTATAGAATCCATCCTCTGAATGTTTATCCAGTTACATAGATTAGAAGTGACTAATAATTATGAGATAAGAAAACTCAAGATTTCATGTCCCTCTTCTCCAATACAAACGGTTTGGAAACGAGTGAGAATGGAGATTTTGATACTTCATTCAGATAAAAACTGGAAGTAGAAACTTAGGATCAAAGAGTCTTTAAGTGAGCTATGTCACCTTATAGTAGTTGAGGAGTTTGCTTCTGAGTTCCTGACGTCTCCCAGTCTCAAGTAGAAATGAGTACATATTTCCAGTACTTCATGGAAAGGATAGCAAACTCAACAGCCCTTAGCATGACAAAGGTGTGAAAAGAACTTCTAAGAAGCAGCATACCAGGATAATGAAGATCAACGTTATGGTTACCACAGGAAAAAGGTGCAGTTCAAACAAGATCACGCTATATGATGTAACCCAGAGAAGTTGAAGATAAAATATATTCTTCCTCCCCCTAACACTAGTTCTGACAGGTGAAATGTATTTGAATTATTGTAATGGTCATCATGATTGTCACCCTCTAGAAAGCACAGCAAGAGAGCAACTGCACTACAGCTCCATTTGGCCATGACTTCAGAAGCAGTGCTGTGGCTTGTGGAGCATCTGTTTATCCTTTAACCACTGAGGTGACTTGCTTAAATAATCTACTGGCTCTGTACTGGCTCTGTCCTGTTGGCCCTCTCAGTTTAGTCTATCATTGCACTTCCAGTAGTTCCCACACAGCCCGTGCTTGCCCATCATCTACAGTGAACCCCTCCCTGCTGCGAGGTGCTTCCTGCAGGTACTAATGTATAGTGAGGCATCCTGACACTTCCCTCTGTGATTCACTCCCTCAGGCTTCGTGAAAGGGTTGATGAAATTGCCCTTAGCTACAACCCAGCTGTAATTCATTTAGTAAACTTAGTAAGTGTGTGAGAGACTGTGTGTGTGTTAATCTTACAAGTTTCTTCAGTGGTTCTAGCACTTTTTAGGCCTGATAAACACTGCCATTTACCCTGTCAAAACACTTCTTGTGTTTTGAGCTTCTTGAATCTTGTGGCCGGAGTTTCATAGTATTAAAATTCCCTGAAAAACAAATGCGAAACTAACAGCTACTGAGTTAAGATGGGAATGATTTGCTACTGAGACAGAGTAAGGATTATAAACTGCATGAAGAAACACATTCACTGTTAAACAACATATTTTGGTTTTGAAGGGCTAAGTTTATGAAGGATTTCTGATATGGGACCACCAAGCTCATCTATGTCCATTCAGTAGATGATGTACAAGGAGGACTAAGCAGAAATAATTTAAAAAAAGACTATCCACCAGCTGTGCCTACCATGTGTGGCAGGATGATCCCCAAGACCTGAAGCTAAACCAGATGAAATTCTTGTGCTGTAAAAGCACCCTTGCTGCTGGCTCAGGGACCACCTTCAGTTCACCCTTAAAGCAGCTCTACAGACCATTCTCACCTGCAGCACGGAGGGCTTCAAGCCTCCATCCAACCCAGCTACTCCTGAGGTGCTAATACTGGGTACATCTTCAGGCTTCCTCTTACCTGGAGTCCCCGAGGACTGCAGTCTCTCTTTCTGTCTCCTTGTGCAGAGCAGAAGCAGCCAGATCTGTGTCTCTGCCCCAGTGGGAAGCCAGACCTTTATGGTAAGCACTGTCTGGTACAAGGGAGATGTAACTTTCTCCATCCAGGCTCTTTCACTTTAACATTGCCAGGACAGGGCAACCTCCAAGAACTGGCACTGTCTTCACCCCAGTTCTGAGATTCTTTACATTCTACCAGGGCAATGTAAAGAGTCCATAGCTCAAATCTATGCGAAAGCACGTAGTTTTGCATGTGTCCTGAAAGTATGGTGTTCTCTATGTTTATTTGAAGTTAACCAAAATACTGAAGCTGGTGATTTTTGCATCCTACCTAACTCATATGAGACAGATGCCCTTGTAGGCCTAGCCCCTGGAAGGTACATGCTGTAGGAAAGGGATGGAAAGGAGGCAGCCAACAGACAGGGGTGGGCTTAGTCCAGGGAAGGGGATTTAGTGCTGCCTGCCAGGAGGCTTGTAGAAGGGAACTGATTCCGGAGAAGACTGCCTCTATTCTTTAATAAGACCTACTCAAAGGAGTTTGGAAAATAAATTAGAAAAACAATACTGCAGTATGTAGAGCTGGTGTAAACCTTCAGTGTCAGCTGATTTTGTTGAATGCATAGTGAAAGATAAAAGAAAAAAGGACTTGATAGTTAACATCTACTGAAAAATAAATCTTTGACAAGTAATTTGAGCCAGCATAACTTTACTCAGAAGGAAAACAGGAAAAGTCATTATTTGCCAAAACAAATCTTTCAAAATCTGATAATGTTTAGGAAATAAACAACTCAATCAACAGACTCGAAAAAGTTCAGGCAATTTCCTTTCCTGAGATGATGTTGGGCAATATTGAGCAGAGCCACACAAGGTGCTGCTGCTGTGAAAAGACATTCCCTAGGACACCCCCATGTTCTGATCGCTCTTAGCGAAACATGTTTCACGGAGGCCATGAATGGGTATGTGCAGTGCACGTCTCCTCCACACTCATTTAGCTGTTTGGCATCTGAATCGTTGAACCAAAGGCTTTGACTTCACCTCAGCATTTTTACATGAGATGAGGTATTTACCCTGTTGTGAAGTTCATGCTGTAATCAATTACTTCTAATGAGTTAAGTCAATTGTAAATGATATGATATAAATGATGATTGCAGTTAATTGAAGGCAGTATCCTTTACTACTGTATGAATCATCAGTGGAGGAGTCAGAAGGGATTCTGGTTCTGATTAAGCTCCAATTTTGGCCAAAGGCTTTCAGTAATTTTTGCCTTTTTTTTTTTTAATTTGAATTCTAGCCAGCACCTGTTAGATAACAGAAGAGACTAAAACCACATTCTAAAACTCTTTAATCAGAGAATAAACTAGCAAAAAGACATGAAGTCCTGAAATCACTCTCCAATCAGAATATCTGTTACTAGCAAAGCAGAACTATTTGCTCTTGCCTCGGGCTCAGGAGGAAGAGGAAACCTTATGGTCCTGTCTTTTTCCTGGGCATGGCTGTGATCAAGGAAAGAAGATATTAGGCAGTTTTCACGAGTCCTCCTGAAAGAATAAGGAAGTCTGGTTTTCAAAATATGGCATGAAGTTCTTACCTTATATATCAGCCAGGGCAGATCAGAATTTAGGACTGCAAATTTTCAGGGAAAGAAATGGCATGAAGCAGAGCAAGCCATTAAACAGGGTCTTTTGGCATGCAATTTCAGATGAACTAATTGCATCCAACAGCCAGAGGGGAAGGAAAATAGATACCAAAGGATTCATGACAATAAAGCAGGATGCAGAGACATTTGTTACTCCACTGGGTCTAGTGAAAACCTACAGTATATCTCTGAACAATTGTTCTCAGGACCTTTTGTTATTTTGTTTTATAAATCCTGGGTGCTGTTCAGACGCAGAGGCTTTGAGGGGGGAGCCTGCAAGCAGATAGATAATCACAAGACAAATTCAGCTTTGACTTCACGTATGTTGTGCTGCATGGTATTTACGACAGCAGCAATCTGTTTTCATGACAGCATGTTTTTGTAAATCCAAAGAGATAAACTTTCTCAGCTATTTATAAATCAGATGCTTACATTACAATCTGCTGCCAGGAACTCTGGTCGCTGTTGAGCTTTGCTGTGTTCAGTTTAACAAATCTGTTTGTTAGTGTAGTGCCAAAGGTGAGAAAAATATACTGGAATCCTGTAGAGAAGATGCAATAGCTCTTTGTGGTTGGTACAGTGATGTCCTACCACTGTTAGGGTAAAGGGAGGTCAAACACCTCAGTCTGAACACAGCTAGGAGCCAACACTCACAGATTCTGTCTCAGAGCTGCCACTAACTTGTTGTGTGGTCTGGGAAGAGAGTTTTGCTCTGATAAAATGAAATTAATTTTTTCTCTCCTCTCTTCAAGAGGGTGGTGATCCTTTATTCGATAATATAGGTAATTAAGAGAATTGTAATTAGTATTTTTCCAGCTTCCTTAATTTATCTTTGCTATTTATTTTACAATTATTAGAATTATTAACAAGAAGCGAGATAGATTTCATAGCCTACAGGAAACATATCACAAGAAAAGAGAAAAACCAGCTTCTTTGCTCTTTAGAGTCTCCTTGGTTTTGAAGGAGCTCAGCAATTTGCTGTACTCTTCTCAAGGCAGAAAATGCATGCTTAGCATAAGTGAATAATTTATAATGGATCATTTTTATGTTGAATAACACTTTATTTTAATTCCCACAACTTGTCTGTGTGAGCAGATCACAGATATCTTAATGGGACTGTTGGGACCTTTTTGCTGAGCAATTTACACAATTCTTGGGCTGTTTGTCATTTCTGGACAGTACATTTCAAACCCTTTAAACAGAAACTTCAAGCTCTTTTGACATGTGTTCATAAAAATGTAAGACCAACCCTACTGATCAGGCTACAGGTCCATGTACTTCAGTGGCCAGTCTTTCACAGTAGCCAAAAGTGGATAATGAGTAAAACATGTAAGAGGAGAGAAAGCATATTCACCAGGATCTGATCACAGTTTCCAACAGTTTGTGGCTCAGGTACATATCTTTATGGACGGCAGCTACTTTAGGAATCACACAAAACATGCTTAGCATTTTTATCCAGACCATCCATCTATTATCACATATAAAAGTGTGTAGTAAAGTATGAGAAAGAGTAAGACATATGTAGTGTTAAGCCATACGTGCAGTATATAGCCAGAAGTTAGTCAGTATAGGTTATTACAATAACCCTTGTCCTTGATAACTACCTGTAAATCTTAACTCATCCTCCCTGCCCATACACACACACACACACAAATTCTAACCTTCTGAATCTCTCCCTTATATTAATAGCAAAAGATGTTGAGGTTTAAGAGCCTAAGAGAAGTAAATGTAGAAAACCCCTACAGAAATACATGCTATTGCAATCACAATGGAAATATGATAGCCAGGGTAAAGAAAGGAGTTCTGTATCTTCAATAACCTAGGCAGTGAGAGCGCAAACACATGAACTAAATACTGTTCACAAGTCAGTACCTCAGACTATACACTAAGACTGCTTTAAGAACAGGAATGTTGTCCCTGGATCAGTAAATGAACATAGGTAACGAGGAAGGATATGGCCAATTTTTAAGTATTCCCATGTTTCAGTAACTTACAACTAGTCTTTGAAACTTGGCAGAGTTGAAGCTGGGGCTGGGGCCTGCCATTTGCTACTGCTCAGGTTGCCACAAGATGCTAGGCTGGGCTCAGTTCTGAGTACCGGAAATCACCGGTGTCCTTGTGCTATGCTCAAGTTGCTCACAATTCCCAGCACATCCATCAGGCTTCTCAAAATCGTCCATCAACAACCCCTACACATCACTTCAGATGCAGAGCAAAAGGGTCCCTCCTTCCCTCCAAAAAACCCTCGCAGCTACTAATAGACACATTGAACTGCTGCTGTTCGTACTTACCTTGAATCTGCTGCTTCACTTCCAACTATAACTGTCTGAAGAGAAGGTCTTGCAAACATTGGTACTAATCATAAAACCCATGACTGGTTTCCTGAACATCATTCGTCTTCCGTAGCTCAAAAGGGACGGTTGTAATGCAAAAGGAATGATTGTGCCGTAGAAGACCATTTCCTATAACATATCTAAAGGTGAGAAGAAAGAGAGATAGAAGGATCAAGAATTAAGGTACTGACATTTCTCTCTTTCTGCGTTCCAACTTCATTGATACCTGTATCGATAAAGGCAGAGTAGCTTTAAATGTAACTAGAGGGTCATGTAGGCAAACTCCTTCCCTTGACACTGATGCATGACAGAGAACGTGCTCTGTCTTTGGGCATGTATGGCCCAGCTCTTCACAGCCCAGTGCAAAAGCAGGGACTAGACTTTATTTGACAAAAACTTTGCTAAGATATGCAAGGGAGGGGAAGTTTGCTAATGAAATTCTACTTGTGTTTGGGTTTCCCTTTACCCATGGTGCTGCCCAGGAATGCACACAGAAGTACAGAGAGTTTTCTCTAGTGCTACAGCACAGATGTGATGAAATGCAGGAGACCTGATGTCCAGTCCTAGTTCTGCCCTCGGCTTGATGGATGTCTCTGAACAAGCCATTCCATTTCTCATTGCCTCAGTTTTCCCATTTCTAATGTGAGGAGAGTAATATATCACTTGCAAACTTCCTCATACACACTTGTAAGAAAAGAAGATACTCTATAGGCCATGTACTCATGTCTGGTTTAATGAACTAAATATTGCAAGAAAGGCTGAAAGGATGTGGTTTTAAGCAACAACAGGATTAGCTGATGGACTGCTTAAATGCATGACAGAGACGCAAACAGACAAAAAATCCATGCTCAAGCAGACAATTCTGAACAATTTAAAGTATATTTTCTCTAAATTTCAAAGTTTTTTATTGTTTTTTTCCACTGGCATTGACATAATGAATGTTATCAAAATATTCTTATCGGCACACAATAAATTGTGACCTATGAAGAATGAACCATATTTTGGGGACAATCCATATGTTAATATTTCCAATTATAAGCCCAGAGCATGCCAGAAACAAATGGAAAATTATTGTAATCAGATCCTTCAAATTTGTTATAATTTTTAATGAACAATTTAATGTGATATGAAATTACCTTAAGTCTGAAAAGTGTTGAGAGGCAAATGGAAAGCATAAGATTACTTTAGTTCAATTAAACACTAATGAAACACTTTAAAGACTTTTCACTCGTACTGAAATACTATGACTATGAACATGTAATTATAAAATCTTAAACAATGACTCTGAATCACAGTCTGATATTTTTATTGAAAATAACATTTGATTGCTCATAAATATTTTGGAAAGTCATAAGCAGTTAGTCAAAATTGACCTATGTGTAATATAATTTCCCTACAATTGTCAAACTCATGCTACAAGCCGGTCTTGGACTCCTCAAAAATATTGTGAATGTTCTTTGAACTACAAGTTTTAGCTTTACTCAGAGTGCCCAGGAAACCAGACCTTACCGCTGTGCTAGTGCCTTGTGTGGCAGTATAGGATACACACCTGAGAGGGACACATGGCAGTGTCTTTTAGTTACTACTTTCTACTATTTCTCATTACCCAGGAGATTAGAACTTCTCTGTGAGGATACACATACTTACATGTAACCCTCTCCAAACATAAATGGCTGTTGCATTTCTGAGAGTTCTGAATACTCATACTTCAAACGTATATGCTTGCCTTGCTCCACAAGTCTGATTTAATGATGCCTACAAACCTTGAACTTCATTTAGCCTTCCAGTATGAAGTGGGTAGGCATGTGTGTGTATTGTCATGAGACTGTCAAAGATTTAGTTTCATTTGACAAGTTTTATTTTCCAAAAGAGAAGAGAGTGTATTGCATATCATCAGCCAGTCTGGGTGCTGTCTAAGGAAAAATTAAATACTTCAAAACAGAAACATCAAAAGACTTTGAAACAAAAACAATTTCTCCTAATCTTGCATCCAGGGTATGTACTGACTTTGCGGAATCACTACAATTAATTCTAAATGATGTATGAAATGAGTAATCTCTGCCTAGAGACTGCAACTAGTGCGTGCAATCACTGGCTGGCTGTGAAATGTGCTCTAATATTATGCTTAGACATGTTCAGAAAAAAAGCCCGTCCAATTCCCAGCATTTCTAGCCATTTTTATTCTCTCTTTTTTCCACCTCTACTACTAGTTCTCCACCCCTATGCCTGTCCCCACACTGCAGGGCTGGTCAACTCTCCGATTTCTCACTTTCTTCAAAAAACAGCCATGATGGTCAGCTACAACTCACAGGTGTTTCCAATGGGCTGGCTGTGCAAAGTTCCATTGTGAAAATATCATGAAAATACAGACAGAAATAGTATTCTTTCATTCAAAGGCCCTAGAATTATTTTAGTAAGTGTCTAGATTGCACTAGTTTTTGCTTTGGTCCCTGATTACTTAAGAATTATGTTCGCCATGCAACACCAACTAAAGCAATGAGTCTGCAAAGAATTCTATGTACTTTACTAACATCATAAAAATCAACCCTTGTTAACTTCAGTGGGACTATTCACACACATAAGCTTTTGAAGAATTAGGATTTGAAATGTGTACTTCAAGATAGATGAAGGGACATGGGGCCACGTGAATGACTATGTAAAATTCTTCTCATATTAAAAGTCTTAATAGTTGGCTGACTCAATGGGTATGGATGGCACAAAATGAATTCTAGGTTACCCATCCACTACCTGAAAATAGGTATTACTGTATTTTTATTCTCTAAACATAGAATCAAACATCAGTATTCACTCATAAAAACCCCTTGCATTAACTTCCCTGCTCAAAGCTGAGCTGATGTGAACGTGTTGTGCAGTAAAATATTGAACCATACTTTCCACACACTAAATCAGCAAAATTTGGGCTCATGCGCTTCATGGACTTCCTGTGTTTTCAAACGGAGATTCCAAAGAAAGATTTGCCCAGTTCTTCCAGGGACCCATATGTTGCATAATTGGAGAAAACCTGGAGCAGACCCTGTAAGATGGTCAGCACTTCTTTAGAATGCTAAATAAGATCAGGCAGACCGGCTTTGATGAGATCTAGCTCTGGAAAAATATGTTTAGTAGAAATCAGGATCTTTTTACAAAAATGGTTTGTGTTTGAAGAGCATCTTTGTCAGAAATGCTGGCTGGTTGCCAGCCAGGAGATAGAGAGAAGCACACACAGCTGCCACACACACTGTACAGCTCAAGAGCTATGCAGAGGTGCTGTGTGCAGTGTACCCAGAAAAAAAAAAACAAGCCTTCCATTTCCTGAATGAGGAGGAGGGAAGCCAAAAAGCTGTGCCTTAAATGAGGTAGAGCAGATATTTGAGTCTCTGTGCCCCACGTCCTAAGCTGGTGACCTAACCTCTCAGCTGCAGCTACAGCATACACAAGTCTGTTCTTGCAAAAAAGTTCAAAAGATCTTCTTTCTGTCTAGTGGAAAGACAAAACAAAACAAAAAAACAATCAAGGCACCATAATTGTTATAGAAATGAATTGTTCTTCCATGCCACCCAAGTGCCCTACTATACTGCCACCAACATTCAGTAATACTCAAGGACTGGTGGCATGGTTTGCACCTAAAGGTAGTCATTAGATTTTGAGGTGCTTCGCTGGTAAAGTCACAATTTGTGGAGGGGTGTAACGGCATGTGTTGATAGACCATATGGTTTTGTACTGGAGGTCAAGATCCCTGAATGGATTCTTAAAATAACAACTTGACAGTGTAATAACTATTAACCAACAGTGTAGCAAGGGAGCATGCTTAATGAAAATGTGAATATATCCACAGAGACTTCTCTTTAATCCTGCCTTGAAAATGAATTTTTAAATGAGCTTCCAAGTCATTGATAATGCTCTTAAATTTCACTCCAGTGACTCTTTAGTTCCTAAAAAAATGGCTTCAGTTCTAGGCATGTGGAAAATACTTGCTCTTATTTGATGGTTATAGAAAATATTGGCAATGGTTCTATACATAGAGTAATCCTTAAACGATTCTTGTTAAAAAAAAAAAAGAAAAAAAGAAAAAGAATAACAGAAAAAAGCAGAAACCCCACCAAGTCCACAACTAACTGCCAAGCACACTGGCTCCCCAAATAGCGGGGTTGCCTGTTATGTCAGCTGTAGTGGGGACCCTGCTTAGAGATGGACAGAGTTAGAAATGTAAAGGACTGGTGTGTTAATGCATGGAATAGTGAATGATAAATTGTACAGAGTGTAGGAACACAGTCAAGGCGCAGCAATGCCATAGTGCAGGCAAGAGCTTATTTTGTGGTTACAGAAAGGCACTCCCTTCCTGCAGTGTACAGAAATCATCTCCAAAACTATGGTTCCTCCTGCTCCTTGTAAAAAAGCTGAGTGCCTGCAGCAGGGCTGCTCTGAGTACCACACACACTGAAGGTAACTAAGAGCCCCCTCAGAAACAGAGAAACACAAGCCAAGAAAAAATAAACAAAATTCAGATTTGCCAAAACCAAATCCACCTTCCCCCTAGCCAGCTCATGATCATTGTTTTGCTTGGTTTCATTCACACCTAATGAATTAAACAATCTCCCAAAAGGTGACAGTTAATTAAGAGGTCACAGAGCAAAAGTACCTGTATGGTGAAGGAAGCAGAGGTTTTCCAAGGCCGTGGACAAAGTGGAAAGTGTGGTTTGTCTGGGACATGCCTGTGGCATGGGCACTCCAGCGACACTTTCTGAGATTCAAGGATGAGGAGCAGGAGGCTGCAGTGCACCAACAAAACACTTACAGGAACATCTTCATTATGCCAAAATCAGGTGATGCACACCTACAAGGCAGTACTGTCCAGGCCAGTAGCAAATGATTTATCTCAGGTCTTCAGTGCAACCCCAGAACAAAGAGTACAGCCTGCCATATTACTGGTGGCTTAGGAAGGAGAGTTCCTAAAAAAGGCAGGGCAATTCCTTAAGTACCTCAATGCCAAGAGCAAAGATCAAGTGTGTGTTGACATGTCTGGTCATAATTACCCATGCGAGAATGAACAGGGGTGCCGCAGAAAGAAGAGTGGAACGTGTTTGGAGTGTCCTATAGGGCAAAAGGACCTGTCAGTATTATACTGATTTATGCATTATACAAGACAGGCTCTCTAACTGTAAAAACTTTGTAGCTTGCTTTTTAATAAAGAAACAAAACCCCTACTATATTTTTGTTCATTTCTGACCAAATAGTGCTTCTCTGATATCTGCAGCAATAGTCTCTTATTGGATCTAGGGCCAGGCTAATGTGATTCCTCTACCAGACTTCAATGTTCTCCAGTGCTGTAAAGCCACAAGAAACCAGTCAAAGCAGCTTCCGAGTGGAAATAGACATCCCTTTTCTGTATTCAGCTAGGGATATAGTCACACTGCTTAATTTCGGGAACTTGGTTGCTTACTTCAAAGGCCAGTCTTTGCTTTTGGTGAGAAAGAGATGATCTTATAAAGTCCCAGAGAGATGAATCTCGGTGATCTCAGTCTCTTCCTGGAGGAGTCCCTCTTTCCTCACTGACTACCACGATATTCTTGAGAACTACCAGGCCCTGTGAAGCATAGCTGGGATCCCACTATGACTATTGGACTATTTTATTTATTTTTGTATACAAAGCTAAAGAAACTACACCCGTTTGGAGACATAACATTGGAAAAATTGTTTAAGGATTTCAATGTAGAAACATTTTCTTAAAAAAAGAAAAAGCAACCCATCAGCTATCTTTTGCTTTCTCTTCTGAGTCTTGTACCTATTTCTGCTGTTGCTGTTCATTAAATTTCTCTTTACATCCTTGTTCCCTCCTTCTTTGGCAGCCATCCCAGTATCGGGCTGCTCCTGTGACATGCGTAGAGGTTGCTGTGAGTGTACATTTGCGCTGGCACTGAAGTCACACAGCACCCCTGAGACAACACTGTCTGTGGGACAGCTGCAGTTTCTTATCAGTAAGCACTCGATAAAGTACTCCACTTAAAAAAAGCCATGGACATTTATTTCTCTTGTTGCTTGTGAGACTGACAAACCTGGAAGAATTCTCCCAGGGTATCTATGGGACTGACGTGAGAACTGGGAGATGGCATCTCAGCTTGGGCCATGGAACGATGTGCTGCAGCAGGTCAGAGGTGCTGCATGAGCCCAACTCATACAGAGATGGCCCATATCCTCCAGACCAGAATGATGCTCTCTGGCCACTGACTGGCCTGGCCTCATTTGCTGTTTTTCCTGCTGAAAGGATGTTTTTCATCCTTTATTTCAGTGAAGGTTATTTGATGTAACAGCCTGTGTTTCAACTAAATGTCTGCCATGTTTTAATAAGACATTTTCTAGAAGTTGTTTTAGAACAAGAGCCCCCCATGTGATTTAAAGGTGTCAAACAGTAATGGATTAACTTAGGCAATGGTTAATTAGCTATAGTCTCACTAAAAAATCTGCATCTCAGTCCACCTTCTTTTAGACCCAATTTTTCTATGGTAAGGAAAGAAACCCTGCCCTGGAAATAACATTGCTGCTAGGGTGTAAAAATTACCTGCCTTAGCCCTGTGCCTTTAACCTGTGGTATGAAGACAACCGGTGGTCACAGAGCTATGTCTGAGGAGGTGAAGAGAAGTAACCGTGAAAAGAAAGACTTGTCAGTAAGCTAAAAGTCTCTCTACTGGTATCTGCACCTCTACTGGAATATTGCTAAGTGGAGACACGTATCGGGAAAGATTGGGAGCCACAGCCCTTGTCTTTCTACTTTCATGAGTATTTACCATGTTGAATTCCTGAAAACTAAGTACTATATTTTACAGTTGACGTGCAGATAGTGGAATGAGTTTAAACCAAATGTAAAGGGGCCACTGGATTCCAATAAAAACATACCTCTCTTTTTCAAGAGAAGACAAGCAAAGACTTCCCATATCTAGCCTTTCTGACTGGAAACAGGACCCAGCTTTCACATTTTTGTGATCCTATGTCTGGCACGTACTTCCAAAGTCTGTAACATTTTTATCCCTAGGGTTGAAATATATCAGCCCCCAGGGGTGATTCAAAACAGGGCTGTCTTGGTAAGGAACTACAGGGTATTCCAAAATCTGACAGAAAGAGCATCATACTTTAGCCACAATCTTCAAAATAATAATCAGTTTTACAAATTTGAAAGCTGAATTGTCTTGGCTGCAGTTATACACTAAAACGAGAGTCTAAGGTCCCTTTCTTGGCTCTGCTATTGGCTCACTCTTCATCTTTCAGCAAGCCATTTAATTTTTCTGTGCTTTCATCTTCTCCATCTGTGAATTCCAGATATTAACTATTTAAGGTATTTACTTGGTAAGTCACAAACAAAACTGGTCTAAAGATTGTGGTCTAAACTTCCTCTTGTCAAACAAAAAAAGACCTGGCATTCAAACTAATCACAATGGAGGCATAGCAACAAGGACAGTAACAGCAGCAGCTTGGATGAGATCCTCACATTCCAAAAAAGACTTGATGCCAAAGATGAAATTTCTCACCAAAAAAAAAATAAATGTGGCTTCTCTCCTGACAGTGCCCTGTGAGAAGACCACCTGCATGAGGAAACACTGAGCCCAAGTCCCACACTATTTGATTCAAACTTCAGTGACTGGTATCTCAAACCATTATTACTGTGGAGTAATTTTCTCCACAGAATTTTGCAGAACATCTTTTTGTTCTCTGCAATATAGAATGAAATTAAAAGATTTACTGCTATTTTATATGCATGCTTTTATAAAATCCTCTGTGTTTTCTTTTTTTAGATTCAAGCTTGTATACCTCCCAGCCACAGCTACAGAATGGCACATGTCCTCAACAAAGAGTTTCTAATGCACCAGGTTTCCAGCTAGAGGATACAGAGGTAAAAAAAAAAAAAAAAAAAAAGGCAAATATTATAAAAGAAACCAGGAGCCAAACTAAAAAACATGGAAACCAAGCCATAAAAAAAACCAGAGCCAGATACCACAAAGCCAAAAGGAATCCAAACAACATCCTTCAAAACATTCGCATGTTTATTAATTTGAAAGGTGTGAAATGGCTGAAAATGAAATCTGAATAACATTAAACAGAACTAACTCCACAAGCAACATCTTAATTTACCTTTGAGAAGAAATATGAATGCTGAAAGATACGATAAACGGTATTTTCCTTTGTACAGATGTTAGGAGATCTGCCTTAGAGTGTGCCGGTGACAAACGGGCTGTCGCTGTATCGCAAATCCAGCCATCGCCCTGGCTCCGTAGAGCATTGCCCAGTTTAAACCGAAGTGTTTCTGTGCTATCAGTCACAACTAGGGAGAGTTTATTTTAGCACAGCTATTAAAAGAAGAAAGGTGAATGGTAGTTTCTTGGCTCCCTTTTTTACAGACAAAAAGTAGGTCATTTTACACCACTCAGTGTGGCTCGCCCCTTTATAGTCGGTGGAGGATGGTGGCCAACTCATCCAAAAGCCTTTTGAAATTGGTCCCACGACTCATTCAGTAACAGGGCCTGTTTCTCTTCAGTGGCGTTGAGGAGAGCCTGGGCTGGCAGGGCTGAACACCGACGCCAGGCTGCCGCAGCCGGGTGAGTGGAGTCCCTCTCGTGCATCCATGTCCCGCTGAGCCACGCTTCGGGCCCGCTCTGCTCCTGGCAAGTCCAGGCGGCTGCCTAGGTTCAGCGAAATGCTGGA
Source organism: Gorsachius magnificus (assembly GCA_034008185.1). Lineage (NCBI taxonomy): Eukaryota > Metazoa > Chordata > Aves > Pelecaniformes > Ardeidae > Gorsachius > Gorsachius magnificus. The sequence continues at coordinate 125,231,658 of CM067082.1, read as the reverse complement.
GGAAGCAAAAATACCCTGGCTGCCTTTTTTGCTTAAGCTGTCAAAAGCCAGGCTAGCTTTTGCTGTCAGGGGAGGGGGAAGCCTGCCCCACCGCTAGCAGGCACCCTGTGTCTCCTTTCCTCTGGAGCCAGGGAGGATCCAGCAGGCATGCACACGCGTTCAGTTCTCCTTACCCTGCTCTGATCCTTGAGTTTTGTCTCCATTAAATAGGGAAACACGAGCTTTTGTGTCTTACGCATGGCAGTTGGACTAGGATAATTGAATTCAAAGGGAATTACATTGCAGTAGGCTTACACTTACAGACAACCATTATTCATATGCAACTATTCTATATTTGCATATTATATATGGAGTACATATGGATTTTTTTTTGTCTAAGCAAATTGTTTATTTGACAAAGAAAATTGTTTTGTTTCAAAACAGTGATTTGAGATCAAAGTTGCCTAAATTGAATACAAAAATACAATACAAACAAAATGAAAGTAACAGACTCTAAACTAAAGCATTTTTTGGAGACTGAATGGAAAGGTTCATTTGACTTCAGATAAAGTTCTGGGAGGGGGGGCTGGCTTTTCAGATCAAAAAAGAAAAGGAACATCCATTAACTATTCACTCAGACTTAATCTGGAGTTTTGGTTCAGCTGGTTTTTGACAGAGTAGCCAGCTGCAGAGTTCAAATCCAAACTGGAAATTCTCCATGCTTTGGGGAGTAGGAGGAGAGAAGACAGGAGGAAGCAAGCGGGAGAGAAGGTGCTGGAAAAAACTAAAAATTACAAAGAGCAAAAGCCAAAAATAACCAGTCTGATTTAAAGGAGAAACATGTCAGCGCAGAATTTCCTTAGTGTTACCTTATGTGGATAGTGGAAATCACTGATAAAACTTACATTGTCAAACAAAAAATTTCAAACACAAAAGCATCATAGTGCCTTGAAAACTGCCTAGGAGGGAATGATTTCTAATTAAAGACAAATGAAATTAATTAAGTATAACTACAGTATAAAATAAAATATTTTTGAAAAATAATTTTCAAAGTGGTAGAGATAATTAATAAAATAGTAAAAAACACTTCCATGTTTTTACCTGTTCTAAACTAATATAGACAGGAAAAACAAGTAAGTCATCCTCAGGCTTTTTGAAGGGACTGTTAATTAGTACATTAATTATAATAAATTATTTCCTTTTAAAGGTATTTCTCTGTTCTACCTCTGGGTTTTAGGAACTATTTTTTTCTGGTCCAGCAGCTGCATTCCCTATCACGCTTTGTCACATCATCAGTCATACGGCTACTGAAGTCAACTCCCCCTCAGCAGAAAGGGACACTTGTGAGTTTATATTACTGCCATAAATTTTTTGGCAGTAAATTTCTTAACAAATAATCCCATATTCTCCTGTATACAGTGCACAAACTGGCTAATAAAATGATTTCTACTTGGGGATTTGTGGAATGCCTCCATCTTCTGTCAAACATGTAGGCAAAAGTATCTTGTAAAATGTACTAGAAAGTTCATAAGTTTCAGGGTTTGCAGGGAACACTTCACCTGGTGAGAAAAGCAGATTTAAAAAAAATAAAAATTAAAGTTCTCCAAGTTCACCAGGATCGTGAGCCAAGGAAAACCTTAATTAGAGTCAATGGAGAAAATTGAGCAGTTAAGAGCTGGCCTTTTGGGGCTAGCAGCACTCGAAGAAATCAAATTATGAAATAATAAGTTATTTGTGGTTCTCAGGTTCACATTGTGAATATGTAGGTCCATGCTTTGTGCCAGCCTTCTGTCCCTGAACCTTTTATCAGGAGATGCTTGAAATAAAGTATAGCACAAAGCTGTAAAACTGCTTGCTGGTCTTTCTTGCCTTAATTTGGGGCCACTTCTTGTCTGCACTTCAGTCTCTTAATAACTCTTTGGTAGTGCAAACAGACTTTGAGTGGGTATAATGAGCTTTCTAAGCATGAAAATGAGAATAACATCTTGCCCATGTGATAAATATCCCTCCTTTACTTTTTTATCACCCTTCATACATAAGCTCGGTAGCCTCTTAAGATTTTCTCACTGTCTTGGAGTCATTTCACCATTTTTTTAGGACAGAATGAATAGTGAGGAAACACCATTTTTGTGAGTTCTAAATCTAATTTGTGCATATGCTCCCATTTCATTCAGTTTTCTCATAAATATATGCAAGAGCAAACTCCGGATCATACAGCAGAGAGTCATTTAAATGCTGAAAGAAATGTGGTTTATAATCACATAAGCTACTTCATAGTGCATAAAATCCTAGGTCAGCCAAAGGAGAAGCAGCAACAGTACATGGATTAGGAGGCAGACTCATCAAATTAAATTAATGAAATTCCTAGAGAAATTATAATAATAATCAAGGATGGAAGGACAAGAATGGTGGGGATTCACCTCACCAAACGTCCTATGTTTAAAAGCTGCCAAATTGGGTATCTTCACCCCAGTATGTGAATCTGCTGCAAAAACCCAGTGGTTTTGCCCACAGATCATTAGCAGTAATGATGAAGAACTGAGAGCAAGGTGCTGTCAGGAGCATCCGGGAGCCCTGAAGACAAGAAAAGCTTTGACTTGAGGTAGGGATGAGGAAGAAGCAGTTAATTACACTTAAGGCGAAAATGGGTTTATACAAAAGGTAAGTTTTAATTAATGTGGTAGGAATATTTATCTACATCTCTATACATCTACTGAAAGGAACATTTATAGCATGTGGGAATTATAGGACGTTCATACATTTAATAATGGAAGGGAAAATGCTGCTCTATTTTCCTCACAGTGCTAAACTGAAATGAGTAGCTGCAGCATTCACTCAGCAGAGAGGATACCAAAGAGGATTCTGGTCAATGAGATTACGGGTGATCTGAAATTGAAAATGTTCCCAACTACCTCGTAAAACCAGGGCCTTAATAAATGCAAACATCTCTGCAGAAAGGTAGAAGTTCCTACAAAGAGCCCAGCAACATCCTAAATGGAAGGAAAAACCATGGAAGCACCTGCCCTTCCGTGCAACCAAATTTATTGCAGAGGCCAAACAAAGGCTGAGGATTTCATGGTTTCTCCTGCCCATCTCTTCCAGGGCTTCAAATTACGGTGTTATGTTTTTGCCCTATTGGCATCGCGAGGACAAAAAATATCATTATGTCACGTAACCCCAGGGTATGTCAGGAGTGACCTTCCCCAAATATCAGTAAGCTGAGGAGAAAAGGGAGCTTTATGATCTCTCCATCAGCAGCTCCAGGGTGCAGTTTGCTGCAGGTCTGAGCGCCAGCGCCTGCCCACGTTGCGGACACTGCCGGCTTGTTGCTGTCCGGTGGTGGCGGGTTACTGAGCATTCCTCGATGCAGCCCTGGAGTTTGTTTTGTTACCTTGGGGAATTCAGCTGTGCCAGTAAATTGCAGTTTAAGGATGCCTGCCATTTAATTTAAAAAGAAGTCACTCATGCAATATAAATCTCTTTCTCCACTGAGGTATATTTTCTTAATAATTCTTTTTTTCTCACCCCTGGTCATTAGGGATAGAGTATGTTTGTGACTTGAGTTCTAATCTCTTTAGATATTGGAATCTGTGGTTTTTTAGCTGCTCGGCTACATTCAAGATCAGTTCACACATATATCATCTGACACACACACCGTGTTAACAGCACACAGACTATCCACCTACCTGCATATAAAGGGGTTCACTGAGAATTAATTTTTCACATCTTCAGTTGAAGCGGGACCCGAAACAAGAGATGTAATTTAAAAAAACCCTATATTGTTGAAGTAGGATTTTTTTCTTTTTCTGGTTTTCTTTTTCTTTTTCCTGTGTGAAAACAAATGTTAATATAAATCAAAATGGAGGCTCTTTTATCTTTGATTTTTCTTCAAGATGTGCAGATGTCCAGTGTAACTCAAGTGAAATACAGATGAAGTAAAAATCTACCAATAGTACCAATATCAATAAATATTTGTTACTCGGACTGTGATCTGTGAGCCACTTGTGGTCCAAACTACCTCAGATGTTTGTCTGCAAAATGACCGCAAACAAATTAGAACAGAATGAAAACAAAAATTAGGTGCACAAAAGCAAACAAACAAAAAGTCATGGAAAATAAAGGTAATAAGCTAACATTGAAAGGCTTAACATCATTTATATTTCATTGTAAATAAAAAAACATTCCAGCACAGCATGAGTAAATACAACAGCCACTTTATTGCAGAGGGAAAGGCTTAGAAAAATAAGGAAAGCTCTGAAACTAAAAAAAAAAAAAAACCATTAGAGCTGACGCTTTCTAGCAAAGTCATATCGCTCCCACCCTGGAAAGGGAAGAGCAGCCGTCCTTCAGGCCAGAGACTTCTATGGGTCAACCCCGAATCCTTCCCTGGGTGCCTCCAAGCGCGTGAACTGGAGGCACGATTCTGCTGGGACCAGCAGTCTTGTACCCTCTTCCCCACGCTGCTGTTGCCTTGGGGTGAGGCGTGCGGGGCGGCAGTGACCTGCTGCACGCCGCCCGGGGCATGGCGAGGGGCTCCGGCATCGTCCCGGGGCTGCGGGTACACCGAGCCCTGCTTTCATGGTCCTTGGGAGTGTTCCTCTGCCTGTCTTCCTCTGCACTTCTCAGATGAACAGCATGTTAGGGAGAGAACTGTTTCTTACTAATAATAGCTTGAATCGTCCTTGTGGGAGTAGAGCAGCCCCATTAACTCCAGTGTAGCGGAATAAGGGAATGCAAGGTCAAGCTCAAAACCAGAAAGACATTTTAATATCTCATTTAATTTTTCCTTTTGTGTTGTGCGTGCACTCTTTGGACAGTGGAAAATATTTGTGTTTCTAATCCGTTTCTACCCAGCTTCACCCATCTCTCACGAGTGAACCCAGTGGTCAGAAAAGCAGAAATGGAATATTTCAATCCCATGTCAGCGAGTGTAAGTAACTATAATCCATTTATCTGTAAGACTTTTCCTTCAGAATAATCTCATTCTTCTGTAGTCTGTAATCAATCACAGTCACAAATCTTTTACTTAACGTAGGGGTTTTTTTCCGAGAAAAGGAATCCAGGGTTTTATTGTTTTGAATAATTGCAGGTGGTGAGAACACTAAGAGGTGAGAAGGATTGGAAAATTCTTGTTTTCTGAGATACACTTCTATAAATGCCTGTCATGGTTTGGAACAGGAAAAGAGCAAGTATAAAAGAAAAGCAAGTAGAGAGAAAGCAGATTCGGTAAGAGTTCTCTCTAAATTTTTACTGTCAGCAGCCATATGTTTGCAAAAGCATCTGGATCAGGAAAATTACACTCTGTGTGTGTGTTGGTGCATGGCATTTTGTTCTGTGAATGAAGGAGAGCATGCGTGTAACAGTTGAAATTTGAGTTAAAAGAACAGAATATCTTTATTTTTTAAGTACTTCCTACACAGACATTTTTGGCAATGCACCTTCTGAAAAACTTGGCACAAAATATTTCAATCCCCTCCCACAATCCTGAGACTAAAAATATTTAAAAGAACTTTCTGGAGTATGAAAATACCCAAAGATCACTCCTCAGAAGGCAAGAAGTTGTAAATGGCACTTGGTTCCTGGGGATAGAGACTGCTTCATGCACACAGCTACATTCGATCGCTTTCTTATTGTCTGACAACTTATTTTAAACAAATGTCTGGGTGTCTTTAAGGCAGCCACAGCGGAGAATAAAAGAGAATGTTGCACATTGAATGAAAATGGCATATTTAATGTTAATAAAGAAATACTTGTTTTGCTATTTATCTGTTTCTCAAGCAGGATTGTGTTGCACTAATAAACTCAGGAATAAACTAGGTTGAGGGAGCTAAATGCTGTAAAAAACAAAAAAAGCTGATGGTAGGACTTGTCCCAGCAACTCAGCACTTTGATAACTCAGCTTTCATCATCCATGAGCTATGGGGTTTAGATGCAGAGCATGCAAATACTGACACATGTGCTTAACCTAAAGCCTTGTAAGCCAGAGGTCTCAGGCATGCCAGAGTTGACAGCCTCTGCCTCCGCTTTGTGATGACCAGTTCTGTTCCACCGAATGCTCCAAATTACCATTGCTCTAGTTATGAATGAAACCGAGTCCTGCCTCTGTGCTCTAGGCCAGGATTCAGGTTACTATTAAATCCATCTTCGACTCTCCTGTTGATAAATCTGGGTGCTTCAAAGCCCTCAGTGAACACAGGCTCTTTGCTGAAGCCAGGAGGCACTTAAGTGTACCCAGATTTTAAAAAAATCTTAACAAAGAGGTTCTGCAAACCCAGTGATGAAGGTAAGGTTGTTACTGAAACAGAAGTAAGACCCCTTCACTAGGCTGCCTTGCTCCTCAGAATATTTGTGCCAATATTTGGCAGAAATCCTACCTTAGCCATAAGCGTTGCTCTAATGCTACTCTGCCCTTCTCTCCAGTGTGCAGAGAGCACAGGTATGGCCACCTCCCATCATTTCCCTGCTGTGAGATGTGTCATCAGAAGACATCAGCGGAAATGCACGTGTCACTTTTCTCCATCTTGCAGCTATGACACTGTAAAAAACTGTAAGAGGTGTTGGGGTTTCTTTTCACTCAGTGACTCTTATCTGCACTGGAAATCAGCAGAGATCAAGTTCAACTCATGAGAGAAAACTAAACCAGAGCAAAAAGTTAGCATGCTTTACTGAGTGATAACATGTCCTCAAAATATGTTTTGTAATCAAAAAGTCCAAATAACGTGTCCATTATGGCAAAAAGTCCCACAAAACACTTTCATTTAACATTTCCATTATTTGACTCACATTTTGGTGAAAGACAAATTGAATTAGGGCTTGCAAAAGAGCTTACACAATAAACAGTATCTTGGCCATAAAAACAAAGAGCAAAGAAAGAAGCAGGGCCACAGTAAGGAGAGGGCAATATTAAAAATATTCTAGGGAAGCCCTCAAATTAAACCAATTTTTAGGGTTGAGGATATAAGGCAGAAAAGTTGAAGAGAATTGGGGGGATACAAATAGAAATTATCACATCCAAACAAAGTTAAAATGTAGCGAGCACGAATCTACACTAACATCTCCCTCAGAACAGTGAAAGAACTCCTACATGAAACTAAAAATCCTGTGGCAAGAATTCTTAACAATATTCGACATTTGACAGTGGCAGATAGGTGCTTACATTTTCCTTTTTGACCAGGACTGAAGAAAGAGGAAAACCTGGCTAGACCTATCAGCTGGAGCTCAATAGGAGTGGCAAACTATAGAGCAAAGTTTAAAGGACAAAACAGTTAAATTCAGGGAGACACCCAAAAAGTGGTATAAAATGCAATATGGCTCTGGTTAGCGTGATTATATCCGTCTAATCTGATAACATAATTTGGTAAAATTAACACATTTTGCAGACAAGGAAAATTCAGCCTCAGTCAAGTACTTTGTACTATACCACTGAAGTTATTAATTCATCTGGAGAAGGGGGGATTAATACTGAAGAAGTTTGGTATGCATAAAGGACTGGCAGAAAGAGAAACGAGGTCAGATTGCTCTCAAAGAGGAGGTGTTGGGCTGGAGAGAGACTGCTAGTTGAATTCCTCAAGGACTTGCCTCGGCACTGGTCGTCAGTATTTCCATAAGCACAGAGGAAGTTCAGAGCATCATAGAGGCAGAACTGAGAGCTGGAGCAATAAAAGTGGGATAAATTTCAACAACATAAATGAAAGGCTATATACATGTGAATTATTGACAGGAATCTCTGCATAAACTGGAGGATACCTACAGACAAGATGTATTTGGTCTCATTAATGGATCACATCAGGACCATGGAAATTACCAATATGAAAAATTCAGATGTTATGTTAGAATTAATGAAGGGTAGTATTTCCAGAAGCATGCAGTTAGCCAAGGCACTGGTGAATCCTTACCCAGAGTATTGTGTACAGCTTTGGCCATGAATGTTCAGAAAAGCTGATGTCAAACTAGGGTGGACACAGGTAGAAGCTAGAAGGAAGAAATGAATTCTGTCATGCAATAAGAGAGTGGAAGGACCTGGTTTGGATAACCTAACATAATGATCCTGAGCATGTTTGTAGTCCATAAATGTATCAGGGAAATAAATAGTAATGAAAGAGAGAAGAACGAAAATAAATGTGTATAAAGTGGTCATGGAGAAAAGTAAACTGGACAGGAAACTTCCTATGATGAAGAGTGTAAGATTCTGGTAGGAGTAGTGGGGGCAAAATCACTATCTTATTTTCAAATGGGACTTGATCGGTTTGTGAGCGAGATTGTATGGTAAGGATGCCTGAGATTAAGGGGACCAAATGTAGTGATCCTTCCATCAGCATGTTCCTAGTTGTGCTGCTCTCTTCCAGCTTCGCAAGCTTGGCGAGCTGGGAGGTTGGGAGGTTTGCCTTAATCATAGGAGTAGTTCTACTGACGGGAGAGAGAGGAAGAAAACTGAACAGTTCTGAACCTTTGCCAAGGCTGCAGAGACATTAAAATAGAAACCCAGGAATTCATCCAAGATTTTATGTGACCTAGTTCAGCATTATGGTTCCCTCCCCCGGCACACACATCTTAAAAAAGGCATAGTAGAACTGAAAAAAAGTAGAGAAGGGAGTGATGGGGCTGATCAAAGGTATGGAACAACTTCCAGGTGAAGAACAATTACTGTGCTAGGACTCTTCAGCCTCTAGAGAGATGCCTGAGGAGAGAGACATTACTGAGACCTACAAAATCACACACAGGGCAGAGTGGTGGCACAGAGAATGTGTGGTCTCCATGAGTGGAACCAGAGGACGTCAAAAGCAACCATTCGGTGGCAGTTTTGAAAAGAAAAAGACGAGTGTTGTGGAGCTCCCTGCTGCAGGGTGTTGTGGATACGATAGGGCAAATCCTTTAAATGAAAAGGTATTGCATCTGGCTAAGTTGCTGAAGCATGAATTGTTGCGGGATGAGAAAGTATTTCTGAGAAGAAGCATACTGTCCACTACCAACTTCTACTTGCCTCTGCCAGAGGCAAGATGCCGGAGTTAGATGGACTTTTGGTCTGATTTGACACAACTGAACAGTTCTGAATCATTCAGTATTTAAGCAGCAGGCCATGGACAGAACAGAGATCACGTTCAAGATCAGCCCTGCATGTTGTGCAGTCAGCAAACACAGTCCTGGCATGATCACGCAGGACAGAGATCTTGGGTCACACCTGCCCGAATACACCCCGCACATTATCTCTGGGCCAAGTATACCCAGGCCAACTGGCTGTGTAGACAGAGGGCAGGCAGGAGCTGTCAAATACAGTGTTTTTTGAGCAATATAGTTACAGCTGCTGAACGCAAGATACATTCAACAGCTCTTGGCAAATCATGCTGTTGGAGCACAGCTGAGAACATTTGGAGCGCATCTGCAAGAACATTTGCTGAAACGCTTACACCTGGGCCCTACTGTGTTTGTAACAGTGACCCCATAAAAAGGCTGTGGGCTTTGGCTTATAGTAGCTAGTCCATATAAGGACAGTTGATGTTTGTGGGGTAGCTGTGACTTCAGATTTACTCAGTTAACAAGGAGGAGTATGCTAAGATTTATACTACTTTCTTACCATCCTCACTGATCTCAGTGGAGTTAAACAGAACTGGAGTAAGGTAGCATTTAGCTGGACATTAAGGGTATGCTAATTGTCAGCATTAATCAATGTAATCTCCTCTCCAAATCTTCTACCCTTGCTTTTCTCCCCCTTACATGATTTACTCTACTACATGATCTTCCAGGGCATTATCCAAGGTCGTGAATAACAGGCGAGAGAAAAATCGGTCTCTGAGACTACACTACCCTGCCAGGATTGCTTCCAAATTCCTAGGTAAGGTACACGAGCTGGCCACAGCCCAGTTTCATATGAGAGTGAGACTGTGCATATGTCAGGCTTCCCCACACCTCAGCTTTTGCCAAGCACCACCCCAACACACTCTTCAAACAAAAGCTCTCCCCACCCTGCCTGTGCCCCCCTCCCGGGCAGTACCCAGGGGTGCAGCTGGAGCCAAAACACCAAAGCTTAAGGAACCTGATGCCTGTATGCTTTAAAGCTGCTTTATTTTAAACGTCCAAATAGCTGAGCTAAAGCTATGACTTACTCACATGTATAAAGTTAAGCACATGCTTAATTAATTTGCTGGCTGGGGGCCTAAAAGTACAGTAGCTGTTACCTAAACGCCTTACCTACTGCTGCTCTGTGAACTCCCTGCTCTTTTTTGTGGTCTGGGTCTTCTCTTCCCCCATGCACGAAACCAAAACATCCACTCCTGCAGCCAAGGTAACCCAGGCTGCCATAACTAGTCTAACAGTTTCCAAGGAGCTGGCTACCAGGAGGGTATTTAACCGTGCATGACCTACTGCTGTCCTTGGACCGGGACATCCAAAGGCTCTCTTTATTGCTGCAGAAATGACAAATTTCATTGACACACCTCCTGATTCTTACTTTCGACTGAGAGCACTTCTCAGTTCATGCTAATGTTTTTGTTTCAAGGGTTTTCCAATCTTTTTCTTTTAATGTACTTTGCTGCAGCAAAAGATTTATCGCCTTGCTAGAGCCACTCTCTCCAAGAAGGAAAAAGAGTTCCCTCTAGCCACCAGCTTTTGTAACAGCACCTACACCGCCTCCACGCAGCACTTTCCCTTTAAATGTGGGTTTATGTTTACGTAGCAGTAAAACTGTAATCTGAACATCAGTGACAAGTCTACTGAATAGTTATTAAGCTTCTAAATTATTATATTGGTTTTTCAGTGGGAAGGAAAAACAAATGTATCTGGGGGCAGAGAGAATGCCAACCTGAGACGAGAAATATTGGCCATAATAATAAACTGAAAATGTTTGGAATAATTTAGGATAAAATGCTCATTCAAAAATATTTTCCAGGTTTTGGGGAAAAGCCAATATAGCCAAATAGGTCTGGGAAAAAAATTTCCTGAGATCAGAACAAGAAATAATTAGCTTGTAACAGAATTCAAAGAATCCTCATTTCAGTTCCCCAAATAGACTCAGGAACTGAAAATATTTTTATTTCATTTCTATTTGTTTTATATGTATCCCAAGGTACTAACTTTTGGTGTTAAGTCTTGCTTAAAATCACCATTCTCAGGCTTATTCAGTGATCAATGCACTCCTTAGTCCACTTTGAGTGTTAGGCACAGACTAGAAAAAGCAGATCAACGTTACATGTAAAAATGATGCTGAAATATGTATGGGTTCTGCCAAACCAATATGGCTATAAAAAATCTCTATCAAGTGGTTGAAGCAGACATGGTGTAGACACCTCACAAACAAACCAGTGACCATGTTCAAACACCACTCAGCTGAAGACTCTATCCATAAACCACTATCCAAGAATATTGAGGAAATGGGGGCGGAATAAGTGATATCAATACGGGAGTGTGGGAGGTAGAAAAGGAGAAAAAAATAATTTTAATGTAATATTGAAACAATAATACCAAAGAGAAGTGAAAACTAGAATAATATACAAAAGTGAAGTAAGTGATCATGAAAAATATCGCTATGAGAGCCTGAGAAAAGACTAGAGAGAGGAAAAACAGAAATGATTGCTGTAATAAGGACAGAAAAGCACAAGAGAAATCAAATCTGACATTAATTGTAGGATTGCACAGGACTTATTGTAACTATGGAAAGATATACTGTGCTGTGGGTTGCGTACTGCTTTCAATATTTGCCTGACATTTTTGAAAGTTAACTACTATTTTATTATATCATATGATTAAACCAAATAAGTGAATGTGAGAAAGGAGAATTAACTCTCAGGACAGTGGAAAATGTGCATCAGTGTTTGTCATCATATTGGTCTAATATTCGTTTTCCATAGGAACTAGATTTTCATTAAAGAATAACAAAAATTCCACATCAGCTTTTAATCTCTGCTAGAAGCTCCATGCTGCTCAAAGATGCATTAAAACTCTTTATCAGTACTCCTGTTGGGGTTCAGTGCTCTTCCCAGTCTCTGGAGCCCAGTTTGCGAGGCCCTGGCAAGTCTAACAGAGACCACACAGCTGATGGTTTTTCATTAACTATTTTTTTAGAAGTTTGGGGTTTATTTAACAGTGATTTTGTTAGTCAAAGGGGGAATTGACGTAGAAAGTGCTGAGTGGTGGCACAACATCACCACCGGGTGCTCCACTGCCGGGTCCCTCAGGGCGAATGGTGGAGAAATCCCTTCTGCCGGTGAGATGCCACCAGTTTTGGGGTGGGACACGGCATGTGTTTAACAGTGCACAACAGGTCTGCACAGCCACTATGCATTACTGTATCTGCTGGCAAAGTGACCAGGAATTACAAGCACAGCCAGTATTGCCTGAATTCTCTTAAAAATTATCTTTGTCAGTGCTCACAAAATCTGTTTCCTTGCTGAAGAAAACCCTAAACCGAGAATTGCTGGATGCTAGGATGATACACCCGCTACAGGCTTGGTTTGTGTTTGATTTCTTTCAACATATGGGGCTATCTCAGTCTTCAGTCTGGCCTAATAAGGCAGTTTTTATCCTCTTAAGCTTTTTGGATATATTTGTTCAATGGGCACAAGTATTTTCCACTAAGTATTAAAAAACTTGCCTTAAAATGGATTTTTATCTATCAGTCATGTTAATACATGCATGTCCTTCAGAAACAACCAGATAACAAATCACCAGTAACTGACTTCACTCAAATATATATTTCCTAGATATGGCCTATGAAGAGATGATAAATTTTCAACTATTTATAAAAATCAGATTTAAAAATTCTGACAAATATGTGCACATTTTGAGGAAGAAAAAATGATCATGAAAATAAACCATTCATTTAATGCAAACTACTTATGTATCATTGATTGTTACTAAAATGTGTATCAGGTCTGGCAGTGGGGAGAATATCACTGTCCTCTCAAAAAAACACTTGATAAGTGTAAACTAAGTCTTTGCTAAATCTTGTGGCACAGGCTTGCTACTAAATGAAAGATCAGCTCTACTTCATCCATGGATGTGGATTTCTTTTTGGAGGACTTTCCTTGTTTGAAATACATGGCAGACCATTCATTTTGTGAAAGTTGGCAAGATCGGGGCAGAAGGCTGAAAGAATGACAGCAAAATTAAATGAGAGAAAAGTAGTTCATGAGAGAAAATACCCAGCTTGCCTATTTGAACCGAACCAGCAATCAATCTACAAATGCTATTTGATTCGAGTATAGACCTTTTCTGTGACTTTTATTTTAAATGTTTTCATAAAATGCATTTTAAACAGATTGTATAGGTTGCAAATGAAGTCAGATTAGTGTTTCATTACAAGAAAGGAAAAACACCAAATGAGAATGCAGGAAGTTAAATTCTTAAAATTAAAAAAAAAAAAGAAAAAGTTATCTAAATGTGTTTGACAAACTATTTTCATACCTGTTATTCCTATCACAATAATGTCACTCAAGCCTCCAAATAGTGGATAAAGATCCAGTTGACATCTATAACATGAAAATCCAGTTAAAATTAGGCTTTCTTAGATATTAGGTCTTTGATATGCTTATACCCTAGTTTCTGGCCAGGACAGAAGCATGTCCTTTGAAGACTACCACAGAGCTGGTCTCACTGCTGGAACGCTTAACTTTTATGACCTTTACCACTAAAATTGGACAAGACCGCTGGTCTAGTTCACAGGAGACAGCTCCAGTCTTCATTATTTTATGAAGTGGAATACAAACGATACCTTCAGATGAGCAGCAAAGTTTCAGTTATAGCAGATTCCAATAAATACCTTCCCCTTTCATGTGCAAGGTTCAAAGCTTTGCCAGTCTGGAGTGCTCAATAGAGGACAGAGTTAGCCAGATTCAATTCATTAGGACACATCTTAACTGGCAGCTTGTAAAGTACACCTTCTCCCCCACCTCTTCCACCTTCTTCAAAAAACATAGTGCAACCCCGACAGAAAGTTGATGACTTAACCATGCAAAAGAAAGTCTGAAATCTGCAGACAAGGATTTTACTATCTGCTGAGCCTGGAAAGTGGAAGGAAAAGAATGTAGCATTGTCCCCTACACACAGAACTTTGGGGAGAGATCATCCAACTGGATCCAACGTAGGAAATGTATTAGTGATATCCAGATTATCACCAAAGCAGGGGTAGACAGTGGCTTGTCCATCATGGAATTGCTTGTAAAGAGCTACACTGTATAGAAAGGAAGGATTCCTTATTATATATAGCTGTCTACATCTATCCCTCCCCAAAAACACACACTCCTGAGATAGTATTCTTTTTGCATTTGAGACTATTTAAAAACAAAGCCCTAATTTTAACCCACAGACTTGCATCTGCTAACTAGAGTTAGTAGTGCTCTTCCAGAATGAGTGAAGTGACAGTTAAATGAAGTAAATCATTGTGTCTTACATAAATGTTGTCCTAGGCAAGCCCGCCCTCTTAACATGCAGCAGAGGAATGCCCAGAAGAGATCCGTGCAGGGGTTTGGTGTTCCTTCAATCATTTTTCTTGTTCAAAAAACCCCAAAAATAAGGTGTCAGGCACTGCACCAGCAAAGTTATTAACTGTCACACACACACATGCATGCAGTGTTAGTTGTGCCATGTGTATTGATGACTGTGTGTGAATAAACATGTATTAGAGAGACACAACATATAATTCTCTGTCAGTGAATATCAGGCTGCTAGTTTTAGCACAACATTTACAGTTGCAGACCTGCTGGCTTTTACTGCAATTAGAAGAGTTTATTCACTGTACTTATTACTAAATATTTCTAGTATCGATTAGTTCCCTTTGTCAGAGGTTTCCCCATAGTGATTGCTACAGTCACAGGAATAAATCTTATGATTCTTATCACTGTTATGCTACAGGAATAAAGGAATGAAGACAGAAGTATTTTTACTGTTTCTCTAACTGTACAAATAGACACTGCCAACCATCTCAAAGACACTCTGCCTCTGTCCTGCCATTTTGCGATTTTTATGTGAGAATTTCCTTTGATTTTATAAAACTTTTCTGTTGTTTTCTTTTTTCCCAGTGTTCTATTACAATTTGGAAATGGTCTCTCTAGAAGAGCTTTACCCCTCCGGTAGCTGTATTTCTTTGGAATAATGACTTTGTACTTAGAGTACATTTTAGGATTGTGCCTACCATGCATTATGAAAGATGAGCACTTTGGTTCTTCATCATATCAAACCCACATTTGAATGCCATTCCCCTAATCCCGCAGACCATGAAATAGGAGAGATTTGGTGATGGTGAGGCAGAACAGGTCCTACTTCTCCATGCGGAATTTATACAAACCTGTCCAGGGCAGGACTGGGGATATCTGAGGCTCATGGAATGAATGGCATGTTCTAAACTCAACCCAAGGACTGTGAGAGGGAGGGAAGAGTGATCGATTCCACCTCCCTGAAACAGACCTTGGACATTTAAATGCCAATATCACCTAAAAAACATGTATAAGGCAGCCTGAGGGGAAGGACAAGTGGAGGAAGGAAGAATTCGATCCTCTTGGTTTTTCCCAGGTATTCTCACTTTGCATCCAAAATAGAACTGCTCCTTGCCCTAAACCACACCATGAGGAAAAGAGTGGAGAAAAACATCCAGAAAATATCAATTCCCCCTAATGATATTGATTCCCCGATTCTAAAATTCTTACTCAGGTCAAAACCCTGTTAACAGGATCCACGCCTGAATAAGACTGGAGTAACTCAGCTGCTTACAGGAGCTAGTTCACTCTGCTAGTATTCCCATTGCACTGTTTTCTGTGTGTAACAGTCCTCTATGCCTTTGTCAGAACCTGAAACTAAAGCTGCTAGAAACAAACAGAAAAGGGTGTTTTATTCTATGGAATGCCCCAGAATGACTCTCAAAAGGCATGTTTTTTGGCTGTTAGGGTGGCTGCCCATCTGGTTATACTTTTCAAGAAAAATGATGATTGAATATTCCTTCTTATGTGAAACAGAATTGCTAATTCAGAAATATCAAAGTGATCTGGTTTTTGTTCTGTCACAGCCTGGTGTTCAGGTTAGTCTATTAAACTACTTCAGCACTTTATTTCACCTACTCCCACTCTGCTGTTCTTTAGCCAGGCTTTTGGTACAGCAGTCCTGACTCGCACTCCTTGCGGTTCCCTCAGATGGCTGTAGCGCAACAATCCACTTAGCACCTAAACATTAAACTTTAGGAATAAGCTTTAACGGGCTTGTCCTGCAGAAAGTGCACTTACTGAATTTGGACGCAGTCAGGACCCAAACGGGCCAAAGTTTCTCCTGCCCATGGGTCCAGGGATCACTTTTCCTCTGGCTCCTCTGTATTTCTGGCAGACCTTCACTTGCAGTTTCATCTTTTCTTCTTCTCATCTCTTGTGCTAGGCAATTGCCTGAAGTGATCCTTTTCCGTTCAGTCGTACATATTCACATTCTCCCCATTTTCTGAGAGTTTTACTCCATCTCCCTTTCTGTGATGAATTTTTGGCCTTTGTTATCACATATATGTGAGACCTTATATACAATGTACTAAGAGCAAAGGGAGGAAATTGCACTACATTTACTAAGTAACATCTTGCTGTGTCAGTCACACTACTTTGAGATGCCTGGACAAAAGTGACTAGGGAGCCAGACTTCACCCATGAATTCTGTAATAGTGGCAGCCTTCTCTTTGTCACCTAAAGCCCGGGAAATTCATGTTAGCTCACCATTTAGCATTATCTATCTGCTTTTGGCTGATCACTGATTTACCCTTGAGTTTTATAAGTAATCTTGCACCAAGTGCTGATTTTGAACAATGTGGTTTGGATTAAAGGTGCCTGTTCATCATCATTACAGCCTGTGAACCACCTACTCTGATAGGAGTGGTTTTGTGTATTCATTAATTCATGCTTGAGAAGCTCTTTGCAAATGTAAAGCAGTACATAAATGCTGATTTATTGTTTTTCTGAGATGTTCTGTTATTGATCGTCCTGTTGAGGTTTGCTGCAGAGCTTTCTGGAAGCTCTACTGACTGCAGTGTGTTCTTGGCAAGACCACAGGCAGGGACTTCATAGCCCAAAGGAAGCAGAAGAGAGCTGAGTAATGATGGCACAAACCTTTTACTGCTTGGACAAAGATCTCAGCAGCCCCTGGGGCCTTTGTCACTCGGAGGATGGACGAAGCGGCGTGTTACTGTGGAGGATAGCCATCCCTCCTCCCCACTCTCCTTAGGGAAAGTCCTGGTGCACCTCCAGCCCACCCTCATTGCACTTAGCGATCCAGGATCTCAGCAAATGCGTTCCCATCACGTTCCTTCTCCTCCTGAGTGCAACGGCAAAGCAGGTTTGGCATTGCCTCCTTACAAGCCTCACTGCCCTCACACATACATCACACGTAGACTCAGATCACAACTTAAGTAGGATTTCTTGGCATCACGCACTGCATGACTCAGTCTGGGTGGTCAACATTCGTTTGTGTCTTTAAAGGGGGGAAGAAAAAAAAAAGCAGGTATATTTGCAAACACAGAAGAGTTCACCAGATAAAGGAAACATCTCCTTTCTATATAACATGTAGTTTTATCAGGCTGTTTTAAGCTGAGTTACCCAGCCAAACCCTGAAATAGGTCCTGAACAGTGGTGTCTCTGAGAAATGGCAGTCTCTGACTGTGCATAGCATCTTCCTGCCTATGGGAAGAGCTTATCCATAATCCAGCAAAACACCTTAAAACAAGGCTACCAGAACCAGACACACTGTACAGACACTGACATCAAATCAAAAGGTTAAGTAATTTATTACAAATCTAGAAAAAAAAAAAAAGCATAAAATGCAACACCAAAATTTATCTAAAATTTCAGTTTCATTCCTAGCTGCCCACACCAGTGTTTTCCCAGGGTGTCCCTCTCTGTCTCAGGCTGGAGCCAAATTCAGACTGTCACTGTGCTGCTATGGGGAACTGCCGTGTGGGACATATGAGCCAGAAAAGCTGAGGGACGGATTTAAGAAGCAGTACCTGTCCTGCAGTGTGAAACAGACCTTTCATTCTCATTTGGCTGCTGTTTATATGTTAGTTCATCCATTGAAAGCAAACTTAGAGGAAGACCATTTTTGTTGTATTCCTTTTTATTCCTATAACTATAATTTCATGTAGAACAATTTTAAATATACTTAAGTCAAAATGTGTGAGAGAGACTGATCTCTGCAGTATTAAAAGCTGTATTCCCCACAACAACAGAGGCTCTACCTGCAGCACAAATGGAGAACCGTGCCTGCAAAGGATTCTGATAATTTCACATAACTTGCTCTTCTTCCTTTTGGAAAATTAAGTATCATTGGTTGTCTCTAATTATACACTACTTTCTCAGCCTAACTGTGGCATATAGAAAAGGGCTTCTGTTGCCATCCAGACTATTTCAAAATACCTAACTCAAAGATTTGTTGAGAAAAGAATGCAGAATTATTCATGAAAAAATTGTCCTGCCTCACTTAACCATGCTGAACTCATTCAAACCTACCCCAGCTATGAATGAGGCCCATTCAGTTTAATATAGGAAGCGGTTGCAGGATTCAGATTCCAAGTTTGACACAATTAATAGTGTTTATAAGTTCAAGAATGTTGCTGTTAGGATGGAGTGTATTCAAGACAAGTGATCATATTTCATAGCACACTTAGAGGGTGAAGAGGCACTTGACATAAGACACTCCCGTTTTCATAATCCAAATCATTTGGTTGTTTAGGAAGATTTACATTTTCTTCAGCCGCTTTCCCTCCCTTCTTCTACCATTTTCATACATAACAATTTTTATTTTCTTCCTATTTCAGTGCCCCACCTTTGGGAAGACCTGGACAAACAGAAAAAAACCCTTTGGCCTGAGTATCAGCAAAACTGAATAGCAGCAAAACTAAAGTATGCTTTTGCATTTAGTGGATCTGCAGTTGCATGAGACAAGACTGTAGCATTGTCATGAAATTAATATCATGAAATGAATAGCAATGATTTCCTCTGTTACAGGCATAAATAGGAAAAGACCAAACTGAGAAAGGTACTTAAAACCAGTGTATCTTGAATTAATCAAAAGAAAATAAAGAGACACTGGAAAAAAATGTATATTTAAAGAACATAGAATTTGGTAAATGTAAATTCTGCAGTCAAATAACTGTGGCATTGGCATTTTTTGTGCGCTCGCATTTTTTTCCCCTGCATGGCTATGCAACTACAGTAGGACCACTAGTGAAATATCGTACTGATTTCTGTTCTCCTCAGAACCAGGAAACATTAACAAAAAAGCAGGCACTGTTTCAGGAAAGCACCTATATTTAGATGCCCAAATCCCACTGGAATTCACACACTTTAACTTTAGCTGATATAGATGTTACCTTAAGCTGGGGGCAAAAAGAACAAAAAGTACAGTTTGACAGAGATACTTTTCAATAAAATGTACTTATAAACCAGGGTAATGGACATGTAAATCATGAACTTTTGGTTGGGGCTGAAAAAGAGACAGAAGAGTTGCCTCAGTTACAGAGAAGCATATAAATGTGATTGATGGACTGAGGTAAAGGCAAGAAAAAAGCAAGATCAGTATCAAGGCAGCTTCAGAGTGTAGGAAACAGTCTGTCCACCCTAGCTCCAACTGCTACGTTCATATGCCACCTGGTACAAAACTGCTAGAACAAGAAAATACTGCATGAAAGACCAATTAGTTAGATATTAAAAATGTATACCAGAAGGAAAACCTGGCCTTGATCGGTTAACCTCGAAAGGATGTTCACTTTGCAGCCTTTATGGTATTGTGATTCCTCTGCTTCCCAAAGAGGCATGAGCACGGGCGTACCCTCTGCTCGAGGTCCTCAAGGAGCACAAGGCAGTTTGTGGATCTTCTTGGGGAAACAGGCTAGTCCCAAATTAACGTGAATGAAAGATTTGAGCTGAGAACAGCTCCTAGCAGATACAAAAATAAGCCTAGCAGATACAAAAATAACTTTGAGGGAGCTGAGGCAGTTGCAGAGCCCTAGACGTGGAATGGAAATGAAGCAGCCTGTATTGGGCAACTAACACGCGCTGCACACTAGCCTTCCAGGTGGTAGACCTGCCCTGTGCTTTTGTTATTTATCAGCATTTAACACTGAAGAACAAAGAAAAAAACCCAAAACCAAACCAACCAAATAACAAGGAAAAAAAAAAACCCCAAGTCTTCCTTAACAATGAGTTCCTTTCAGCTAGTTATTAATTAGAGAAGCAAATGCTGGATCTCCTGGCCCTCTGCTGAGCTGCTTGCAGTGAAAAGTACAAAGTGAGGTCCTGCTGTGTGGGTAAACTGATGACTCACTTTTAATATCAGGTTGAGCCAGGATCTTGAAGGCTGCCAAGTTAACTCTACAGGGATCCCCACTTCAGCCCACTCACATTTCCTAATAACAGCACTGCATTTCAGCAGGCTGTGCTTAAGCGAGGCACTTTAATTTGTAAACAGAGGCGGTCTAGGAAATAATGTACCAGTGTGGTTAGCCCTGTAATGTCGTAAGACAACAAGGTATAATGGCAGCGCTGCTATTAAATGGCCAGGGGATATTGCTCAAATTCTAACGTGACAGCAATTAATAAGAGATAATTTTTAATGGTATTTTAAAATTCTACCCATGTCCTGTGTAGTCCCGAGAGAGGTATTACTGCCCCTCTTTCCATCATATAAAGAGGAAAAGACTGCTGGTAAGTGTATGCCTACAGAAGCACATGTTTTAAAAGGATTTAATTTACAGTTAGAAGACCAAAAAATATTTTATACAAAATAGACTGCATGTTCCTGTGTTTTGACATTAGGGCTTAAACCATCGTGCTTGCTGGAATACTTTTATGGGTTCTTTAGACATTTATTTGAAGTCCCCTAGTCTCAGCCTGGTGAAATTTAGGATGTACAGAAACATGCCAGAGCACTGACTCACTCCTGGCAGATTTGCGTCTCATTCTATCCCAGCATAAACTACAACTCGTACGCTGTTGCCACACAGATCAAAAGATGCATGTTTATTGTCCTGGCCACATGACTGAAAATATATAGCTGTGTAAGCTCTGTGTTAGGCTTCCTGCTTGAGGACAAACCTCTTTCTGTTCAGACATACAAAGGTTTTCTTAAAAGAGACGTCTGTTTGGTTATAAGACTCCACTGCCAAACTGATTGCAAATCCAGTAGTGTATTCTGAAATGTTAAACAACTCTGTGAAAGAGGTTTAACTCCCTACCCACCTCTCTTACTGTCTTCGTCCACTTGGGTGAGGCTTCAACTTTCTTTGTGGCAAGCAGCCTTCAACGCGCCGTGCACTCGGCGCTCTTTCAGGATTACGGTCTTGTGCCTGCCCCGTATACACGGAATAATGTGCAGGAGGTTTAAGTCCTGTGGTAGGAAATGAGTGCTTTTTCCCTCTCACTAAATCACTTTTGCTTCCACTGGGCAGTCACAGAAAGGGAGGAGAAAACCCTAGCCAAGGGATATTTTAAAATCTAAAACCCGGCCAAGGAAAGGAAAAAAAACCCATCTGACTGATGCCATCGCACCCACCTAATCTTCCCCGGCCAAGGTTATGGGGCAGTTAGCGTGCACCACGCTCTCAGTCCACTTTTCCTTAGTCTGTGCACAGTGGGTTGTCAACCCTTAGCTCCCTGCTGGGATCCTGGTGCACCAGAACACCCTGTGCGACGCAGCCCACAGGCAGGTAACTTCTCTCCACATTAAGGAGCTGCTGGGTTCTGGATGTGCCTTAGGTAATTACATAAACCATCGTTTTTCTCCTGTTGTCTCTAGTGGTGCAATATCACGTAAGGCTTTTTCAAAGTTTATTCATAGTTCAAGCAGAGAATCGATTTTAAGTCTCGTATACTTGCCTGTCCGTGGGCTAGCTCCAAGGCTCAGATTGCCCCGGGGGGATGCTGCGGTGCTCCTGGATGCTGAGTTCCTGGCACTCATGCAGATTCTCAATTTTGATGTACAGCCAGTCAAAATGATGTGGTTTCCTGATGACAAGAAATGAAATTTTTGCAATTAAAAAAGAATTACATGTAGGAGTAGCTGGCTAAATCTTGTCGTTGCTACCAAGTAAAACATTAATTAAGCAAAACCTCTGGTTAACACACCCTTGGACATGACATAAAAATTTAAAGCAAAAATTATTTTTAACTAACAGTAATCCTTGAGACTGTCTTTGCCTTCTGGGCACCACAGGTCTCAGCAGGCAGTAACACAGACACAAAATACTTAATATACATGATCTACAATCACTGTTGCTTAGCTTTTCAAAAGTGGCTTTCCATTAGTAGGTATCAGCTTATAAATTTATAAAAATAGGAAACCTATTAATGGAACTTTTTTTTAGTGCTTGTCATGTCTTTTTTTTCAAGCCAGGGATAGTTTTTTGATTGTTTTTTCATTAAGATATGAATGCTAGTCCAGCAGCTTTGAGAAGTGTCAAAATAAGTAGTGCCTAAAAGAGAGCTTTCGGGCTGGTGTAAGCTACAGTAATTACCCCAGTTACCAGTGAGGATTTAGTGCTAACTGTACGCAATCGTGGACATGTACACACACAGTCTTACACCTTTTACTAGTTACATAGCAACATTACCCATATGTGTTTGAAACAGTTCATGAGATGTGAGGCTGTCAGGAAAAGCTGATTTTCTTGGGATTACACTATTATTTAATCAGTAGTTATTATAAAGGGGTATGCATGTACAGGAGTGGAGGAGAAGGAGCCCAAAGCAGTAAAGTGTGAAAAAGGAAGATGGCAATAGTCAAAGTAAGAATTCCTAACTGTACTGGGTGTGGGAGCTCTTAGATCGATTGATGACACTATACATCTGTAGGTGTGTGAGGCAGTTATTCTGGCATGTAATCATTAGCTAGTGGCCAGTTTGGAAGGAGGGAAAACAGCCACCAGTTGTTTCAAAGGAAATAATATGAAACAGGGATGTATGCCACTGTGGCATTTGCAGCTCCTCAGTGCCTGGGTGGCTGACAATTCATCCTTCATGTTCTGCATTACGTTTCAGAATGGAGGATCTTCTAAATAGAAAATTCGGTGTGAATAATCTTTAAAAATGTATCTTTGCCTCAGACAAAGCCCAAGAGGATTGTAGTGCAGGAAGTGCAGAATTTGTCCCAAACTTAATACAGTAATAAAAAATGCCACCCATTGCCTCTCCCCTGTATATGGGTGTTTGGCACTATGTCCAACGCACCGAAGGCTGTGCAGAAAGAGTAGTTTAACTGTAGTGGGCCATAACACATTTTGGCAGTACTAACCGTAACTGACCTTTGTATTCTCAGTGCATTAAAAACAGGTTCCCTGAAATGTGTTCATTTTTCATTGCAGGAATATTTTCCACTGATAGAGAGGCAGACTGAGACACCATGGATACAGCCTGCTCTATTCTGGTTTGATGAGAAAATGCCAAAGCTAAGCTAGCCACAGTCTTCATGGCAATTAAACCTAGCACAGGTGCAGTAAGATTCTTTTCTTGCTGCTGGGACTAATCCTGATGGTATTGATGTGACTGTTTCTCATTTCAGTATTTTGCACTTGCTAATCTTCTCAGAAGACAGCCTAGGGCATTGATTTTTTTTTTCAGCAGTTTCCTAAATCGGGCACATGTTAAAAAATGTACGTGAGCCTTCTATGGATACAGATGGCTCGGGACATTCAGGACCGTAATGAGAGTCAGAGATATGCACGGAAGAGCCTGTGGATGAGAAATGGGAATGACATGTACTGTATCATTTTCGTCTGTTTGACGGAAGTCACAGGGATAAAATTATGAACTTTTGTAACACCCATGTGAACATGGGGGCTCCATAGTGCCTTGTGAGCGTATGGGAGCAAAAGCATAGGGAAAAGAGCTTTCCTGTCCTACTCTATTTGAAGAACAGAAGCTTTTAACAGTTGCAGGGATTTTTGGTTCCCACCCCCAGTAAAAACCAAAACAAAACCACTTTTCCCTCCAAAATAGCCATGAGTCTCAGAGTCAAGGAACTCAGCTGGAATGTGTAAGAAATGCAAGTGCCGGAATAGTTTATTACCAAGGCTCTTCTGCAATAGATAATTCTCTGGAAACAGAATTTCCCTGCAGGAGCTGAGGGAATTTATCATATCATCTTGTTTTCTGCAAAAGTTAGGTGTTTTGACATAAGGGATTTTTTCCAGAGACTTGGCTGGAGTGAAAGGACACTGGTGCACTGACATCAGGGGATTTGCATTGCTTTTATAGGATGTGAACTCAGGACTAGTTGCGAGGTTTCAGTAAGGTCCTCCATAATTTAGAATTCCATTTAATTTTTTTCCACAAAAAATAGCAAGCTTGAAGTTCCAGCTGCTGGACTGGTTTAAAGATTCAGCTTCATTTGACGGCCTGATTTATAATTGCAGTAGCAACATGTAGAAGACTTATTCTGGCCTCTGAAAGATTAAACAAGATCAGGCCTGCCAGACCTCTGCAGAAACCCATGTGGCAATAAGAAAAGCAGATTCAGCAGACCGCTCTCTCCTTTCTGTAGCCCTAGTTCAGCAAAATAAGTGTACATATGAGCACTTCAAACAGTAATTTGTGGATACGGAATGACAAAGATTATAGCGTTGATTAAAGATTTTAGGAGTATAATTGCTTTGAATTTGAAAAAAAAGTATAAACTGGATTACGAGGAGAAAGCCTAATACCTTGCCATTATATTATTAAAACAGTCAGTTGTAGTATTTGCCAAAAGTGCAAGAGAACTGCAGTTCCACAAGATTAAAAAAAACTTCTTACAGGGAATTTTTGTGCTTGTTTTCTTGCTTTTCAGCCTAGATTATGGCAGAGTGGTAGGCATTCCTTGAAATCTTCTAAAGGCTTTACTAATTGTCCTAATTTGTATGGAAGATGCTCAGCTACTTTGGTAATGAGCAGTGGTAGGTTACCAGAGTAATAGCGACTCCATTTTTCTAATTAATGTTTCCAATTTGGCACACTCCATTAATAAAAAATGATTAGCACTTGATAAGAGACCTGATAGTGGAATATACCAGCGTGTATGACATTCATGCCCCAGTTGTTTTGCCTATACTGAACAGTTCCTGAATTCTGCTGCCTGTTAACTCCAAAACCAGGTAAGATAATTCCTTTGCTATTTCACAGCTGTTGTGATAAGGATTCTGGGACTCAGTAGGACCTCACCGATTTCTCCAGTGTGGGGCTTCGTCTTTCCTGAATCTTCAGGCCAGAAGAATGAGTTTCAAAGAGCACACCCACTTCTCTCTGCAGGTCTCAACATCAAATTGCTAATCTAATTAACATCCGTACCAATTTAAACAATACATTGACTCAACTGTTCTTGGAGCCCCATGGCACCTAGTTAAGTTACTTTCCAACACTGCTGTAAATCAAAAGAGAAAGGCTAAGGTCACCGTGTTTGCTGTACGCTTCAGCTTGGGACCCTGATTGCTTTACCAACTGCTCATTGATGCTGTTTTTATAACTTGCTAAGGAATACTTCATTCCTTGGTCCAAGATTTTTATTTGTGTCCTCACCTGACACACAAGGTAGCCTCTAGCTTGAATATAACATGCACAAATTTAAAAACAAAAAACAATTCAGGAAAAGTACTTGCAAAGGACAAGGTGCACAGCAAAGATTTAACATAATCAGCAGAAAAATACGTATTTCTTCGGGGGTTTGTTTTTAAGGTTTCCATCCAGCTGGACGTAATTCCCACTCTTACAGGAAGCATTATGGAAGTATTTTTTGAGGGGAAAGTAAACACCTGGACAAAATTTTTGACAAGAGTTTCTGTTGAGGGAGCAGCCCAGCAAAACAAAGCAATAGATAAGTAGTAGATCAAAATGTTACTGTCTTGAACTGATAGACAGCAGTGGAAAAGCAGGAAAGAGACTGCAGCCAGGCCCAGGGCAGGATCAGTCATCAGGACAGACATCTGTCTGTGATAGTGTCACCGACCCAGATTGGACCACTCCTCTGCTTGGGGCTGGGGTGCAGCGATTCCCCCGAGGCATCAGAGATGTAGCAATGCACAAATCCCTCAACCAGTTTTGGGCAGGTCTGGGTAATGATGCCTACAGTAATTTAAACAATAATTTTTGTTGTACTGAGTAAGTGTTTGGGAAGCATCAGCTCCCAGTTGTGAAAATTATGTTACAATGCAATTTCTAAACTAAAATAAAAAATGACAGTGAAAAATGGTTATCATCCACAGCAGATATTACAGATTCATAAATAGTGGACCTTTAATGTTTTATACCACTACAGGTTCAATTGGTTTTACCTGTCTTACATTTGTTCTGCCTTCCACATAATACTGTGTAAACCATTCTGTTCAATTTGAAGAAAAACAATAGCATGGTGAGGACTCAATGCAAGGCAAAAGTGTTGATAAAATTTATCCAAGTCTACTCAGGGAGAGGGTTTTTCCTTAGAATGTTTTCACTTATTTGTAGACAAGACTGTTATGGTTGACAAAACCTAAGGAGATTATGAAATCAAGGGAGTCTGATGTGGTCCTGAGAATTTGGAAACACGGATGAGTTTTCTTCCACTAACACAACTCTGCTTAAGAAGTAGTAAGTCTGAGAATGAAACTGGATATATGTGGTCATTTCCACATTTTTTTCCACAATTTTTTTTGCAGATGTAAAAATCTATAAAATACAGCCTCTGTATCTGGCACCCTTTGTGCAAATGCTTTTTTAAATACCTTTCTGAGACTCTCTTACTCCTGGCAAGTCATTTAAACTTTGGCACTTTTTTTTTGCTTATGTGTTTGTTTTCGACTATAAAATATCCACATATATTTTTTGGTCTTCTTTTAGCCCTCAGTGATTTTTTACTACCTCTGTTTTTAAGGTTTATGTCTGGAAGTAACCTTTATAATTTGGGCTTGCATGCTTGCTCATACTGTCCTGTTGTCCCTACTGAATGTTCTATACAGATTTTGCAGGGCAAATACATTGTTTTATTTATTTCTAAATTATTTAGTAATCCTTTCTTTCCTCAAATGAATCACATACTACAGATATTATTTCTGAACTAAAGGACCTAAATCCAGGCTTAAACAAATATTTTATGTGTTCAGCTATTTCAGACACAGAAGAGATTTTATTTTAAAGACTTGCAAAATATTATTGAATTTTGAATGGAAAGGACAACATAGGACTCGTAAATGATGTGGATCTGGGTTTGAGATGACTCTTCAAAGCTTCTGCTGCCATGATGTAAGCAGGAATCATGTTATCTTCTGAATTTAAAAAGCATCCAACACTGTGTGAATGTGATTGATTTGGATGTGGGGATGTGCTGTAACACACTTTTCTATTTTTTTTCCTTAGTATGCAAATGTATTTTCCTAAGTGTAGAATCTAGTTCAATATTTTTCAGACAACTTGACTACCTTGAGGGTTTTTGTTATTTAAACTGACATATTTGATAATTCTTGGGCATATGTTTTATATTAGCCTCATTATTCTTTTCTAATTTTCATAGAGTCTATCAAACTGTAAATAGACATCAGATATTATTTTTCTATTCCCTTATGTCCAAACAAATTATAATTTAATGAATAACGTGCGGGTTTTAATCGGACTGGAGAAGACCAGAGGATCAGATTTTACAGCTGCCGTAAACACGGCCGAGCGCCACCCAGTGGGTTTTGTTAAGAAGATGAAATTTCAGCGTCTCCCACGTTTCCAAAAATCTCCATAAAACTTTCCATGGCCAGCTGTGACTCCAAGCGCATCACAGATACAGATGTGGAATGAGTGGGATTTACCACAGCCTCCTTCTCTTAATCTCCAGAGGATTTCTACTTGCTGCCTGAACAGCTCACCATGTTAAATTCTAAAGCAACTCCAAGGCTCCTTGCCGTACCCTGAGATGACAGGATTGCACCGGCTGCTCTTCCAGCAAAGCTACCGGGAGCTGACGCGGCTGCGTCAGAGCTCGGTTCGAGCAGCCGGCAGGCTCGGGGCTCCTGCTGCGCTCCCGCTACGTGCCCTCCTCCAAGGGCTCTGGCGGAAGACCCCAGCTCAGCCCTTTGGAATGATAAGTGGTTACTATCAACCTGGGAGAGGTAAAGGCAGGGCAGAAAAAGTCAGCCGAGCTATCAGGAGAAGCACATCCAACCTCTGTTGTGACTGCTGGTTTTGGAATAATACCCCACCTGAAATACACTCTCCTAAGTTTCTCCTCCACTTTCTGGAAGTGATGGCTATTTCAGAAGAAATCAATAAATGTCAGTGTGCATAAAATATGGGACAGATCAAATAAAGGCATTTCAGTATTAAAAGCTATTAATTTTGTGCAACATACGTTTGAATTACAGTATTATTAAATTCCATTAAGCTAAAATGATATATTTAACTCAGACTTCAGAGTGCTAATTTCATAGTCCCCTCCAAGCTGTTCCTGAAAAGGTGTTAGGGGTAATTAACTGCCATTTTCTCAGTAATTTGGAATCTGCAATTAATCAGAATGCAGGGCCTGAGTGATTGTAGAAAACAGTAACACTTAGTTTATTATGTAGCACATTCTCATTCTGGTTGTTTTATGATGGGATCAGCTACACTTTTCCCCCAGAATTTATTATGCTTACCCTTCAGCCAATTAGTTTTTCTCACTTTACTTTAACTTAAAACCTGGTGAGTTTGTTATATATATGCGTAAGGTTGCTTGTCAGTTATATTGGCCGGAGACCTGCAGGACTGCATGTGTTTAAGCAATTAGGAACCCAGTATTGTCCAGAAAAACGGCAAATTTTCTTTCTTAAAGCAATAGTTTTTTCTTTAAAAAATGGGAATGGAAAAATGAGAGCAATGAGAAAACTCCGTTTGCCATGGCTTCAAGTGCCCGGCATGGAGGGACACCCAGAGCTGGCTGCTGTTACACCGCTCAGGGACAAAATGTGGAGTCCAGGTCTACAGTTGCTTGGTTGTGGCATGTGGATCCAGCTACACTTCCAGATCAGGCATGCAGTAGAATATTAACTGGTACCAATGCACTGTGATAAGGATGAAGCAGAAACATTTGAGTTTTATATTCAAAATCAAGCTTAGAGGTAGCATTTTCACTGAGGTTCTCACATACTTTTGGAACTAAATCCTGGTGCTTTGGCACATGTTGATTTTACAGCTAGTCTCACGGGGAAGGAGATTTTAAAATTACAGCCAGTTAAGTGGATAGTTTGCCGTGTGCTACTTGTGTGGATAATAGTAGCAGGCCTCCAAGATGGCCTGACGGGATAGTTGTAATTGACTTAGTCCATTTTTGCTTCCTAGCCATTTCAACCTGCATCTGGAAATCCTTCTCTAATTTCACAGCTGTGGTGCTGAAACACATACTGGGGTGCAGTGGAGTTTCATCAGCATTAAAAAAGATGGAAACTGTGGAGCAAACTGAACTTTGACAAGATAATTACCGATGTAAAGCCGTAAAAAGGACAATACTGAAAGACTCCTGCTGTTCCTTAGAATGTTGGTCGAAGTTAATGTCCCAGCTTGATAGGATTAATGTTGACTGAAGACTGTGCAGTATGTTAGACACCCACAGCACTACAACCACTTTGACCAGGACATTTATTTAACACAATTATCATTTAAAAATCTCTGCTGCTGGAGATGTCTTCCTAACCTGTGTTACTAACTCCATCTCTCTGGGTGCTCACAAAACCAGGCCTTTATAATTAAAAAGAGCTCTTGGGTGGAGCCCATGCTGTTATTCTGCCACTATGGCAAGAGGTGCCTGTGTGAATGCATTCAGAAGTCCCACTCTAGGCTGTTTTTTTCATTGTTTTTGATTTATAAGTGACTGGTTTCCGCATTTGGCAAGCATATAGAATAGGCCTTCGTGGTTAATTTATATTATACTGGTACTAGTGCTGCCCTCTACTGAGAGCAGAGCCTACTCTCAGCTAAAGAATGGGGTTTGTTGTTTGGGTCCTACCAGCTATTGCTTTCTCTTACTGACCTACAGTGGACAAAAGACACTTTTTGATGGGGTCACAGTCTAGGCCAAAAGTGGCCTAGATCATAGTGGCATGACACAGTGTACTGACAGGTGGGAGGCCCAAATATGACTACAAAGTACAGGTTTTGTGCACAAAGTGGTCCTCCCAACAGCTACTGCCAAAGAACACGGAGGCAAAGGATCTTCAGTTTGTAGATGGCATCACTAAATGTAACACCATGGGGATACACAACAGAAAGTGAGAGGATCAGACACAAACTCCTGACTTGAAATAAGTGTAGTTTTAAAGTAATACTACATTATTTTTTTACTCATGTATCCTATTTGGATTTGGATAATCCTAATGACCTTGCAAAGTATCTGAGAGCACTCGATTTGGCACAAATTTGGCAACATAAATTGAATACTTATTTCCCAGGGAGCTTAAAGAGAGGTGGTATAGAAAAAAGTGACACAAACCTGAGATTTCACAGCCTTTTAGGCAGATGGTAGATACACATGAGAAGTGGCAGTATTACCCTAGCGATGGTTGCAGTGATGTAGTAAAAAAAAAAACAAGCAGTATTTCAGTCTCTCTTGCATGGCACCACACAGTCTTATTACTTTGTTTTCTTGAAAAAACAGTGCCAACATATATTTCTGTTTCTTGGTTCCAAAAATATAAAATTATATAGAAAGAGGGGAAAAAAGGGTCTTGTATTTCTTTTAGGCTGAAAGAGCAACACACAGGAAAGTGAAGTAATACAGAAATTTAGAGAAAAAGGAAAACTTAGGAACAGATGTCACTGTTTATTTTCCTTTCCCTCTCTGCCTCCCTATGATTATAATAAATTATCTCTTTTTGCAATTATTAGGGAAGCAAGGTTGGACAGAAGCATCAGATAAAACAGAATATAATGCCACTTAAATCCTCTATTCAACATTACTCCAAGATGGAAATAAAGCTACCAAGTGAATCTGGTGCTTTAAATGAGTGAGGCTGTCAGAGTAGTGAACTGTCTTTAGACACACTTTAGAAAAAAATCTGAGATGGTTTTATAGCTGGTCCTTGAGTTGATTTTTATATTCTGATATGGATGAACTAGATCATCCACATTTTTGGCTATTTTATGTTGATTAAAGCATGAATAATACCAAAGGTGAGTAAGGATTCAGAGATGTCAAAAGCAAAGGTCATGTCAAAAAAACCAGGGCCATTCCACATATTTCTCTGCAACTGACAGTACAAAAGACATTTCTTTTGTTGAAGAAAGCTTGGTTTGTCTGAAGTGTTCGTAACATTTTAAATTACTAATGCTGAAGAAACAATTTAGTCAGCTACATTTTTCACTCTTCATCCTGTTTGCCTTCTTTTTTCATATTTGAACTTCGAAAATCAAAACAGACATTTTCACAACAGATTTTTAGCTCTTTGTTCCAAGTGTGTTTGTCACATTCCAGAGTTTAGAATAAGATCCAAATCCGCTACTTGTTGTAATGCACCCCTAAAGAATTCCAGGCTAAATAAAAGTATTGCTAATCACCCTCATGTTATTTTTAATACAAGCATAGAGATCAAGTAGATAGCAAAAAGTAAAAATCCTAGCAACAAACCTCTGTGTTTTCATGAACATTAGAATCACAGAATCATTTATGTTGGAAAAGACCTTTAAGATCAAGTCCAACCATTGTCATTAATATGACAAATTGTTTTCAAACTTCAGTAATGCTAACTTCTGTGATAAATACATGGGCTTATTAGAAGTTTCCACTTTGAAAACCCTCCTATGTTAGAACACAAATAAAATGTGTTTTGGTTTGGGGGGATTTTTTATTTTGTTTTTTTTTCTTTATAGCCAGAAAAGTCATGCTATTTATCTCTCCCATAGAGGAAAACCGCTATGCAGTTTCAGCAAGGTGTAACTGAGTGGAGACTCTCAGGTCATGGAAAGCCAACAAGGTCTCAAAAAATTGATATTGATGAACTAAACCCAAAATTATTGCAGCATCTCCACCTAGCCTGAATCTCTTGGAAAATCTTAAACAGGGCCAAAATGTGTGTGGACTGTCATGAGCCATGCAAATTCATCTTTTAAGAGGAATTGCTAAGTTTCCTTTTAATTTATGAACTATTACTTCTCACAAAAACATACAACAAATGGCTTTTTACCTTCTCCTCCCATAAAACCATGCGAAGCTTTTTGCCAGGCTAGTAAGCATTAGCAAAAATGTTAATGTTAGTTTTGTATTGTAGGAATCCATCTCCTGGGATATAGATACAGTAGCATGATTTAAAGCTTTACCATATTAAGGTTCTTTAAGTTTCTGCACATGCTGCAATTTTAATAGAATATGTACATTCTTTCTGCACTCAAATGTTTTTTGCATTATACTTTGTTCTATTAAAAAATGACACATAGGAAACTGTACTTAGGATTAAGATATGACTACTTCATTATATAGTTCCCATACTTTAAGGAATAATTTCCTTAAAAAACGGTTCAAGCTGAAAGTTGGCATACAAAGTTCTAGTTTGGGAAAGACTGGGATGCAGAATGGTTTTACAAAGTTTCACGTAAATCAGTCTTGTCATTTTTTTATTATTTTTACAGAAGAGCACAACACACATTTTAGTACCATTTCTTGTTCTCTTAATATTTGCTGAGTCTTAAATAGAAATACGCTATTTTTTCTGAGTTGTTTTCACAGCCTTTCCTTGTCAGTTTAAATGACTGTTTCATCTTAAGTAGAAAGTTTACCAAGTCTCCAATCCTACTTAGTACTTGTTTTGCTTCTCTCAAAGCATGTGTAGTGATGAATGCTTTAAGTTAATTTAGTGCTGTGAAAGGTGCCAAACTGTCAGGCATGGGAACTAAAATAGTCTATTTGTGCTGAGAATGTTTACTTTATTTTATTGTTGAAATTGCAGTTGGAGGCTTCTCCAGCTTTGTGCAGCCATAAGGACCTGTAACATTGGCAGACGTGGGAGCTGGTGAAAGGGATGAGGCTGTAAATGGAAGTGCGCTGGCTGATCTGTGCAATGGAAAAGATGACCTGGCACAGAGCACTGTATTTTAAGTACTTCTAGGATACTCATCTCCCCCTCATCAGCCTATCCAATTTTTTTCTGAAGGCAAAGGAAATCACACTGGGATAAAACAGTGTTTGATAGAGACTCATTGCCAATATACAGCAAAAAGATCATCAACGTAATTTCCCACGATTAAGCACAGTGCGAGCTACTGTTGAGGCCTCTTAGCTAGAAACTGTCCCCAGTTGCTCCTCTGCAAATCTAATTATTCAGCTACTTTCCCATAGTCACAAAGGCAAAATAGTAAGACAGGCAGTTTCTCTGGTTAGGGATAGCAACTTCAGTTCATTTCTTACTAGTCCAGTACAATGTACATCGTTCCTTCTTCTATCTCCTTATGACTTTATTTTATTTTTTTTTTTTCAGGTTAGGAAGGAATTAACCTGTCTTCTAAATATGTACACCCAAAATGCCTAGCGACTGAGTGATTTACACAGATACATTTAAGACAAAGGCTGGATGTATTTCTTGGCGCAGCTGAATTGGGCTTGTATTCCATTTTTAACTGTATCTTGTTGTTTTGCATTAAATACAGTACAGTACAGAAAGAGTGAACTCTCACTTCTGAGGCAAGTACCTACATTCTCAGTAATAACCACTGGAATTATGTGAGTTAGAGAATACGTCCCAATGTACCTTAAGACTGCTGTTTCTTATTTTTCATTAAGTTTATTTTCTCTTACCAGAAGCACTTTGTTGGTAACAAATTCATAAAAATAATTCAAGCCCTTTGGGTTGGGGGCTTTTTCTGCAGATTTCATATCTGCTACAGTCTGTTCAATGTCACTGTGTTAGTACAGGAATAAGGCTATAACATTCTTGCATGTGAAGCTGTACATCAGGCACACTTTAACAGATTTATGTCATCAACCCCCACACAGTATTAATCATTCTTCAAGGTCATTTTTAGCTATCAAAGTAAGTGCCTTATAAAATTGCCAAGGCAGCTTTCAAGCCAGGCCAGTTGCAAGTTTTCAGGTGCTGGAAAAGAAAAAAAAAAGGGAAAAAAAAAAAAAAAAGAAGCTGAGGAATTCACAAAACAAGTTTCTTGGCAAAGCATCCATAAAAGTCTGTGATGGGAGAGGAACCATTCATCAGCATACATGCAAGCTGTCTCTATTATGGAAACCAGGGCACATTTAAAATAAAAATAAACAGATTTATCAGTCTGCTTACAATTTTATGAAGTACAACCTTGAAAGGTTTCCCCTGTCTGTTTCAGACACTGACAAGATAAACTAGACATGGCTAAGGCTGAATGTGTCCCTTCTGTCAGGTGCTATGATAAGTATGAAAAGCCAGGTATGCCTCACACACGGTCTCCAAATAAATCTTAGACAAGGTTTATGTTCCTTCATTTTGTTTTCCATATTTTATCATCACTGAAGCCAAACAATCAATGACATAGGATTTGGGGATGTTTATTACCACACCAAATGGCTGAAGCCTGCAAGTATGGAAAAACACATCAAATCGTTGGTTTTATGAGAGACCATGCTGACATTTAGTAAAAAGTATTTTAATTATAATCACTTGGGAATTCCTCTGTTTGCTTTACATTTTGGAGAACTCAGTGACAAGAACATGCTGGTTTTCTGGGTCATGTTCAATTACAAAGGTGTGCAGGCACAAGAGACAACCTGGAGGACAGTTAAAATACACTAGCATTTTACCACCATATGGGCACTAAATATCTGCTGTGGAGCAACAGAGCTCACAGTGTTTCTACATTAGTTTAGGATTATTTTTCACGTAAATAAAGCTTGCAGGTATTGTTATTTACATGTTCTTTTGGAACATTCAATGGAAATGTTACAAGTGAGGATGTATGCAATGAAATCCTTTTTCTCCTACTTCTTCCTCTTCTACATTTCGCTCCCAGGAGCAATTTTGTTTGAGAGAGACATAAAATGTCACATAAAAAAGACCTTTTGATATTGTACTGGCCTTCTAAATGACATGTATGGTCAAAGAAAGAGGCCAATATAAGAGGGAGGCCAGTACACCATATGATCCATCTGCCACAGCAGCTGGCACCCCACAAGTGTTGTTAAGATTCCTCCTTAATTGTCCTGGTTTCGGCTGGGATAGAGTTAATTTTCTTCATAGTAGCTAGCATAGTGCTGTGTTTTGGATTTAGTACCAGAAGAATCTTGATAACACACTGATGTTTTTAGTTGTTGCCAAGTAGTGTTCAGACTACTCAAGGACTTTTTGAGCTTCTCCTGCTTGGCCAGGGGCATAACAAGCTGGGAGTACAGCACAGCTAGGACAGCTAACCCAAACTGACCAAAGAGCAATTCCATACCATGTAACGTCATGCTCGGGGCGGTGGGGGGTTAGTCGATCGGTCGCGGGGAGAGTGATCGCAGCTTGGAGAGTGATCACGGCTCGGGGGGAGTGATCGCTGCTCAGGACGGGCTGGGCATCGGTCAGCGGGTGGTGAGCAATTGCATTGTGCATCATTTGTTTTATATAATCTGTATATTCTCTTACCATTATTATTATCACTATTGTTATTCTTCTCTCTTATTAAACTGTCTCTATCTCAACCCACAGGTCTTACTTTTTTTTTCCAATTCTCTCCCCCATCCTACTGAGGGAGGGGGGGGAGTGAGCGAGCGGCTGCATGGTGCTTAGTTGCCAGCCGGGTTAAACCACGACATTAATTTAAGCCAGTACTCATGTAAGTCACCATCATACCTAGGAGCTCTGTAGAGATCCACAACTTACTTTCTTCAGATCCCAAGACAGAAAATGAGAAGAATAAAAAAAAGAAAAAAAAAAAAAAACAAGAAAGATATGATAAATCAAGCTATAAGGAAAAAATATCGAAGGTGAAATAACTGAGGTTCTTTCATAGGTTGAATTCTTTGTATTCATCTGTTTTTCTTTTCTTACTCCATGCTTCTCTGAGATAATTCATGCAATTGAGCTCTTGAGCATTTGCCTCACCTTTTTTTAAAAAAGACACTTTGATGTACTTGCTAATCTCACTGCAGGACTGGCAGGTTTCTCAGCAAGCTTGCCAAGGTGCTCTAACTGCCTTAGAGACAAGGCATGCACAGGAGCCTGCTGTGGGCTCTCAGGTTCACAGTCACCTTTGCTGGCACCTGCCCCATTTGAACAATGCTGACATTGAAGATGGAGTAGTTCCATTGCCAGTCCTTCCTTCATAGCAGCCAGGGTTACAGGAAGATGCAGAGCTCGGTGGGTTTTATTGCATGATGCACAAACCGGCTTGATCCTGGGGGGTCAAAATAACATCCAACATAAATATGAATGAAAAATCAAGACCAAAATAGAGGGAGGGGGCTTTGTTTTAATTGGAGAGATGATGTTCTGGTTCAGGACAGATCCCTGGGGATAGGAAAGCTGTAGGAGACATGATGTTGAGAAGCCAGCCAGAGACTAAACCATAACTTCCTCTGCACTCAGTAGGTGGATATAATCAGAAAGTTATTCTGAGGGAAAGCCAAGTATCAGAAATGCCTGTCAAAGAGTACCACTTGGTGACACAGGTAGGAAAAACATGCATCTTTTTTTTCTGATTTGAACTTGAAGTAATTTTAAATAAAATTACAACATTTTGTGGGAAGAAAGTTCCCTTTTACCAACATCCAACTTTCTCCAAGAGCAAGCACTTCAGCAAAAGGCAAGTAATACACCATCTGTTACTGTGTAGGAATACAGGACATCATGTTACACCAGAATAGGGACAGCAGAGACTTTTGTGTGTTGAGCATTTTAACGGCTTGACACTGCTGAGTACACGTTCATAAAGGGGAACGGATCTACTTTCTACTGCTCATGAGAAAGACAAGAGTTGATTTTGTTCTGCTACCCAGCCAACATCTTCAAATAGGGAACCATTTTATTTTTTACTGTCTCCCACGATGAGAATTACACTTGCTGTTACAGAGCAGTTGACTCTCTTGATACTTTCTAATGAAGATTATGGGCATTTTCCTCTATTTGCTGGATCCTTAGGTACATAAGCTTGGTTTTTACCTCAAAATTTGCTATTTAGGTTCTTGTGATCTCAGGCAGCAGCATTGTCATTCATGCATGATCAGTTACAAGGACTGTAGAATGTAAAAACCAATTTTCTTATGTAAATACATTTGTTAATTACAAAAAGGAACAGGAAAAGCATGCAAAGCAAGAGATTGGTAGATCTATACCGTAAATATAGAAAATTGGGAAGGCTTCTTATACAAAAAAGTTGGTACTGAGAACTAGAGAAAAAAATTGGAGGATGTAGAAGAGACATTTTCTCAGTTATGCATAAAGATAAAATGCTCTTTAAGCCTAAAAAGAAGAAATTAAAATATGCTGGCTTCCATGAGCTTTATTTCCATCTCTGGTAATTGACTGAACACCTTAAGTTTATTTTTCTAGGACTAAAATTCAGTACTGTTAAGGAGACAGTAATGCAGGAATCAAGGAGAAGAGGCAACCAGTGTTCATAGATAAAAATGAACAATAAAAATGTACCTGCTGGGATTCTGGGGTTGATTTCAGTAGTCCCACTACTCTATGGCGAAAATCCTATTGAGTTGATCAAGACTAGACTTTCAACCTCGGCCTTTAAAATGGGGAAATAATTTTAAAGAAATGACAGAGGCATTGTGCCACGTGCATATTAAATACAGAGGGGATTCCTGTTTAACTTCTGCTTCAGCTGCAGAATCCAGGCATTTGTGATTAGAAAAGTAATGGAAATCTGTGATTCTTTGAGGATTGCAAGGAATAGGATTAATTTGTTGGAGTCATGTTGAGAAAAAGAGTGACAGAAGAGCACCTAGAGAATGGAACCAAAAATGAGAGTTGGGGATGGTGCTAACTCCTGAAACACAGATGAACCAATAAACAGAAAGCTGAGAAACAGTTCTAGCAGAAAGCCATTATACTGATACAATAAATCAATTGTAACATGCTGTGCTCTAAACAACAATTTTAAAACTAAGTAAGAGGAGAAAAAAGTATAACACGTATCACCATTAAATCCTCCTAAAGCTAGCACCCACTGACCAAAACCTGCATGCAACTCACAAAGGTGGGGCCGGGCCCAAGATGTGGTCCCCTTGCACACAGGTTGCTTGTATGTGCGATACCATCCAGCTTGCCCTGAAAACCTGCCCTTGGCCTGGCCTAGGTAAGAACCTTCCTTAAAATTCTCAAAAATTCATCTTGCCTCATCCAAATCCTGTCTCAGGAGTAGCTGTTAATGACTGGAACATGATGAAATATCATTTGTTACTGAGACATACATGTTTAGCCTGATATGAAGAAGGATATCAAAGAGCCAGCTCCGCTCCCAATTCATGACAGGTCTAAGTCTGTCTGTCTTTGTTTTTTTTAATTATTCCAGAATTTTAATTAATCCAGAATATACTCAGTTATTGGATAGTGTACATTCCTCCAGCTACAATCATTCTTTGAATTGAGATGTGGCTAGTGTACACTTCTAGCCCAGGGAAAGGGAAGCTGGGGTGCAGGCTGGGCGGGAGCAGCAGCACACCCCGACAGTCCCCTGATACTTCACAGGGGGATGCTGCTGGTGAAGCACGTGGCAAAGCCCCTGGCATAGCCATAAATTACCTCCAGTGTGTGTGTGACTATGATTAGCTGTTTGACTTCTCATTAAGCAACACTTACAATATCTGTAGGCACACAGTAAGCAGTTTGGAATTGCTGATTGCAGTCTGATTTATGAGGGGTGGTGGAGAGGGATGAAGAGAGACATGACAGTTTGGAAATGGGTAGCAAAACTTAACTCACAGGGAAACTAGATCGGACTTTAGTTGTCACCCCCAAATGCATACATGTAGGGCTTGCCTTTTATTTATTTATTTTTAAAGTAAGTAATGCACTATTTTTCTTACTGATTTCAGCTACAAATGAGAGTATCAATATAAGAAAAAAAGGCCCTCCAGATAGCATTTATTTACTATCTAGCCTAAGCAAAACCAATACTGATAAGTGTAAGTTCAAAACATAATTCAGATTCATGAGATTTCCAGACCAAACAAGGTTAAATGTACTTGGAAGAAGTTCAGCTATAGATCTGCATTTTGGACATGTCCCTTCATAACTTCCAAACTGTTGGACACTTGCTCATCATTTCTTTCTCAAATGATGTTTCCAGATCAACAAACTTATCCTTCCTTGGGATCAGTTGTTTCCTAAGTCTTGCCTTTCAGAATGCAACCCTTTTTCTGTCTGTTTTATGACAACTAGTAACATTCTGTCCTCCAGCTCTGTATGAATCTTCTGAGAATGTTATTTATTCTACAGTATTGGCACAGCAGGAGACTTTCCTCTACTTTTGACGAGGGCCCCTGGAGACAGCTGACATACCACTAGAACAGTGCCAAAATAATATTGTAGGACATTCAGTCTAAATTAGCATAAAATATTAAGATGACACCATTTCTTTTTCTTCTGAAACTGGTAAGATTGATAAATTATGTTACAAAGAGCAGACTGAGATCAAAGTTTTACTTTCCTGTAACCTCCTAACCATACCTTAACTGGCCTTCAGCAGAAGTTCTACTATTCCCCATCTTGGCCTTGCTGCGTAGTACTATGAATCATACTACATAAATTGTACAGACACGCAAAACTACGAATTTGCTTTATTTGCCACTTAAACAGTATTTTAGTGCTGATCTCACCAATGGTCTATTAATTTGTTATTGAAATAGTGAGGATACTACTCTCCTTTTAATTTGTGTGCAAAGCTTTTCCAAACACAAAATCTGCCAACTTGGACAAAGGGTAAAAAGGAATGGTTTGGATTAAATTTTGTACCTGAAAAAAGCAAACACAGCCACTTTGCTAGCACTAAAGACTATTTACAGAAAGACATTTTTTAAAGATTTTTTTTTTCAAAGTTGGTGTTTCAAGAATAAGAGCAGATGCTCAGTCGTGAAAGGCACTTTTTAGTAAGACCACCAGAATGAAAGTCTTTAAGCATGCATGGTATCTGTCAAAGAAAAGCTTCTGTTTTCTAGAGTTGTAACAAGCAGAACTGCATGAACACTGGTCCCACATAGACTGTTTTTCCTGATAGGGTCCTACACTAATTTTAATATCCTACCCCACTAGAAAGCAATGTGAACATCTTCCACAGTTTAGTGCACAGTTCCATTATTTCCCATTTGCTGTCTTTCATAGCAGACTTACTCAATGCTGCCTCTAAAGTTATGAATTAGTCTTTTTATATTTTTTATTTTATATAATCCCCTTAATTCTACTCTTCCCCCCCCCCCCCCCCCAATAATTCACTCTTTAAAATCTTAATTCCATGTCTTATAGCAACCATTGAGACTTGACATGATCAATACTGAGCATTTGCTGATTAACAGCCTTATGTGAAAACTGAATGCCTTGATGAACTGAGAACTACCATGGACTTTTCAGCCTCTTCATCCCATGCAAGCAAAGGAGAACAGATCAGTATATACAGCAAACCCAGAAGAAACAGAGCTGTGAACAAACACAAAATAATTACGTTATAAAAAAAACCCAATTGCAGTAAAGACAAAACCAAGTTGTTTCCCCAGCACCAGAGCTAAGGATGCCTCCCTTCCCATCCCCTCAGGCCTAATAAGGTGCAAAATTGTGCCCAAATCTTTTTCCCACTGCCATGGAATCCACAGAGGGGTTAGGGCTCACCACACCTGAACTCAGGTCACTTTTTCTTCAAACAGGGGAACTAATATGTTTTTTTGCCTCTGCCCAACAACTCGCTTCCATGAAACTTACAGGAATTCAGTATTTCAGTTAAGTAGGCAGAAGTCTGTATACTGACCAATAACTAAGAAGTTACTAAGGAAGGACAAAGAAATGCACCACCAGATCACCGCATTTGATGAACTTGTATTCAGAGCAAGGTGAGGTAAGCTTCTTTTCCTAGAAATCAAATTAAAGGAAGTAATCTGAAATATGAACAGTGAAAAACTGGATGAATACATGTTTTAACTGCACTTTGAGATATATGAAAACTGGAAAATAAACTAAACTAACCTGGTCACAGCAGCTAGGGTAGATACAAAGGTTTTGATGCTGAAATACAGAACACATACAAATTCTGTTTGTCTCTTCCAGTCTTATTTCAATTAGCTCACCAGCCCTTTCTGTTGTGGTTGAATTCTACTTGATGCTGTTAAAATATCATTTAGACAAAAAAATGCAGCTTTACATATTAGTTCACTTTCCACCTGAAAACCAAGTTTTCTTTACAGTCAACTGTAATACAGAATTACCCTGCTAAGTGACAAAGAAGGGAATGAAATAAGTCTGCAGGCTCTCACTGGCTTTATTAATTTAAAAGGGGCATTTTGAATTTAGCCCAAGAGTGGAACAGTAGCAATCAGAAAGTACAACAAAGTGTAGAAGCGTCCTTTGTCATTCAGAACTTCTTGTGTTTTTTACAAGGGACTTTGTAATCCTCCAGTAGCACAGCACTAACAGAAAGTAATGCTCTGAAGCTAAAACGCTCACCAGAAACTTCCCCTCATCAAAAACCGGTTCACGGAAGTTTTGAGTTCTTTAGGTGACAGATGTGGGGAAAAAGCCCAACAGAAAAAGCAATACTCCACCATGTGGCGTTGCATGAGAACAGGCAGAATCCTTCTGCAAGCCAGGCTTTTCTAAATCCTACACTGATTTGACATATGAAACGTAAATTCATAGTGGATCAGAGCAGTTTTCTTGGAATCATATTCTGACACAGTTGAAAAAACCCAATTCAGGCAATTTCACCAGAATATGAACTGGGAAGAAAACATCCTTTTGGTTCCCTACCTAACAGTGCAATTCAGATACCCCGAATGGAATACTTCTCTATCTGAAATGACTATTTGCACATTTTAGATATGTTATGTCACACTTCCAAAAACTAGAGAAGCATTTTGAATGGACCGAAAATGCTTAGCGGAGAGAAGAGAGAAATGCCTTGAAAGAGAAGTCTTCAAGTTTCCTTCTATACTCAGTAAAGATTTTGAATCTTGAAAAACTTCCTTAAACTGAAATGTTACCCTTTGTACACTGGGTTTATGAACAAATCCCCAGCTTTTTCTCATTTTTGAAATCTTTCTCTCCTAGTCAGTTTTCCATAAATTCATTGAATTTTCTTAGACCATTTTCCAAAGTGTGCTCCGGTAAAGAAACAAAGTCTGACCATAAATAATTGCAATAATAATAATTTAAAAAATCAAAACAAAACCTGAAGTATCAGAACTTTCTGTACTCAAGTTTTCTTAACCACTAGAAATATTATTGACAGAATAGTTTTTGCTCAGAGACAAGAAATAACACCAAACTAAAAATGCTACAGAAAATGAAAATATTTTTTCTTTGTTACATTTCTCATCATAGAATTAGAAGCGTTCAATAGAAAAATGCTGAGGGAAAGCATCCCTCATCAAGTTTTCACATAATCTTTATGATTTCAAGAAGTGCTGCTTGTATCTACAGTCCCTCAGAGGTGATGTTTAAGTGCCTGGCTTCATTGCCACCCGAAAGTGTTTAAGGCTGCACCTCAAGCCCAGTGAGAACTCTCATAGCAAGACATTGCAGAGGTTTTCAGTCTATTTTTCAGACTCTATTTTGCAGAGTTATTCAGTCTATTTTTTTTTCCACTTCACTGCCACCGCTACCATTTGGCTAAAAATCGGCAATCTTTATTTTTCCTTCATGCAACAGAGCTTTCTCTTATTGCTGTTATTGGTATTTGAATTCAATCCAGTTTGTCAACGTCTTTCAACTATCTTTTGTTTCAGAAGTGCAATTCAGAAATTTGGATGCCTGTCTCACAAATACAGTAATTACTGTTCTATTTCTAAGACTTGTTCATAAAATGAGAAAACAGCCTTTGGGGAATTTGTTTTGCCTGAGAAAAGACATTTGCTACACTTAATTAATAGGAAGATACAAAGTTATTTGCAACAGCTTGTCCTCACATTTGTCATCATAATATTGCACAACCACAGATTTATGGGGTAAATATAAATCAGGAATGACTACGATGATGCTGGCTTCTATTTTGGGATCATTTCTGACAATGTTTTTGCAAACCAGGCACTGAAGTGAGATGGAAATAACCACAATACAAGTGACTACAGAACTAATCTGTGAGCATCTGCATATTTTGGTAAGTGCTTTATAAAGACTACATGGGTAAAAATATGAATTTGCAAATGCGCTTCAATCATACATGCACACTTTTCTCTACTTTAGAAAACTTACAATAGTCCATAATATCATTCACTTGGCTCAAGGAAACTAAGAGTTTAAGTAATGTCTATCCTAAATGAAACAATGAATTTTGAAACTATACATATGAAACAGGAAGTATCCTCTGAGAAAACTAGGAAAATATAGGATTTAGTAATAACAGACACAGTAGGTCGCTAAATTCAGTTTAACATTGATAAAATAGTATCAAAACAAGTTATCAGCACATCCCATTCATCATCAGTGCAGACTGTTCCATGTACTTATTTTTAGCCACAATATATGGAATTTGTTTGAAAGGCAGAGGTCCTCAACTGCTTCTCTGTGTAGAAAGTAGATAGACCAGAGGTGAAGGTGTGCCCCTCTTCACAAAGCCACAAGCTAACGTAGAGAAAATCCATGAAGAAACTACAAATTCCTACAGCACCTGTGCACTTTTTGTTTTGTTGTTGGGTTCTTGGGATTGTTTGGGTTTTTTTTCCCAGCAGAAAAGTCCTTTTTTTCCTTCTAGGAAAGTCCTTAAAAAAAAAGGGTCATCTTTGAGTCCATGGAGAGCTGACCAAATCTCTGGAGAAAAAACGAGTCTTCAAGCATGAACGTAATAAAGTGGCATTGTCCTGAAAGAGGGTCAGATGTCACTGGTTTGTTATCTGAAACAAAAAAAGGAGCTCATGCAAAAATTTAATAGTGCTCCAAGACTATGTCTTATTTTTCCTGATGCTGAATCAATGATTACTGATGCAGCATAAATATGCCTTTTGTTTTAGTCCAGCTTTTGAATGTTGGATTAACTGATCCATAGAGAATTTTTAACTTATCCATACACTAACACTTTGTCGTGGTTTAACCCCAGCCAGCAACTAAGCCCCACACAGCTGCTCACTCATTCCCCACCCCGGTGGGATGGGGGAGAGAACTGGAAAAGCAAAAGTGAGAAAACTCGTGGGCTGAGATAAAGACAGTTTAATTGGTAAAGCAAAAGCTGTGTGCGCAAGCAAAGCAAAGCAAGGAATTAATTCACTGCTTCCCACGGGTGGGTGTTCAGCCATCCCCAGGAAAGCAGGGCTCCATCACATGTAAGGGTTA
This sequence comes from Gorsachius magnificus, assembly GCA_034008185.1. Taxonomy (NCBI): domain Eukaryota; kingdom Metazoa; phylum Chordata; class Aves; order Pelecaniformes; family Ardeidae; genus Gorsachius; species Gorsachius magnificus. Next base: position 125,187,341 of record CM067082.1, on the reverse strand, counting down.
CTTGGGAAAAAAACGCCATCACTCCAATCATCCCCCTTCCCTATAAAGGGATCCCAGCTGTTTGGCTTCCTTACCCTCTAGTTCCAGGCTACTGACCCTGTTATGCCAGCATCGAAACAGTCAGGTGATAATGTGCTCACCTGGATGACAGCTGAAATCTTTTTGCATTATCTCACAGCTCACTCAAGGATAGGGATCGAGTGGTTTCTGCCTCCTTCATGAGTTCTTCCTCTTCCTCCTCTGCTCCTTGTGATGGCCCTGTTCTTTCATCCTCCCTTTCTAAACAAGCTGACTTCTGCTTTCAAGATTTCTTCTTGTGTGTAAGGGCAACTGATACCGGAACGGGTTGGTTCCCTGATTTTGTCACAGTGCCTGTTGCCAGGGTTGGAGTAGCTGCAGCGCCTGTTGCAGGGGTTGATCTCTGCATGGTATTCTTAACTAGTTGTTTAACCCTGAACAAGACCTGAACCACATTCAGGAGACACAGCATTCAGGACCACGCTGGTTTGAACATCCCAAGGATATTAAAAATTCTCAAGAGCTGTTGTAATTAGACTGGAGAAGAAGGGGAAGATGGAGGAAGGTGTCTCCCCCAAAGACTGGCTCTCTGAGGAGAAAAAGTAAAAAGTATAATTATTAATAATTTCCAATCGATGGCTCCCAAAGTACTGAGGTGACAGCAATGCTGAGTACAAATACAACATTGATCTCATGACCAATAATTTCATCATACCATAAACCAGTATTACACAGTACAGCAAAGTGGTAACTTTAATCCACCTCACAGAGGTGATAGCACATAAATACCGATAAACAGTATACACGGCAAGTGAGGTGTTACATAGCGCAACTCTAAGAACAAGGATGACAACTCTGAGAGCAAGTAAGTCAACATTGTGACCAGAAATTACTAAGCTAATAAAATGAATGCTATCACAAATTTGTTTTAACATGTTCTGGGCAGATCTGTCGTTAACTCCAACCCTTCGTGCCCCACATTGGGTGCCAGAAAGGACTGTTGTGGCTTAACCTGGCAGGCAGCTGAACACCACACAGCCACTCGCTCACTCCCCACCACCCTCAGTGGGATGGGGGAGACAATCAGGAAAACAGTAAAACCCGTGGGTTGAGATGAAGACAGTTTAATAAAACAGCAGAGGAAAATAATAGTGATAATATTAATATTAATAATAATAAAAATATACAGAATATACAAAGCAAGTGATGCACAGTGCAATCACTGACCACCCACTGACCAATGCCCAGGCCATCCCCAAGCAGCAATCACTCTTCCCCAGCCAACTCTCCCTGAGCCTGACGTCCTATGGTCTGGAATAGCCCTTTGGCCAGTTGGGGTCAGCTGTGCTGGCTGTCCCCCCTCCCAGCTTCTTGCGCAGCTAGCAGAGCGTGGGAAGCTGAAAAAGTCTTTGACTAGTCTGAGCACTACTTAGCAACAACTAAAACATGAGTGTGTTACCAATGTTATTCTCATACTAAACCTAAAACACAGCACTATGCCAGCTACTAGGAAGAAAATTAACTCTATCCCAGCCAAAGGAAAAAAATTAACTCTATCCCAGACGAAACCAGGACACACTTTTGTTATGAGAAAATAAAAGCACAGATGGTCTTCACACAAACAAGCCTAAACAGTTGACTTCATCAAGGCCAACTGCAGCCCAGTCCAATTCTCCTTAAAAACAAGACAACTCTGGCTTCAGCCAGCTTCATGAATGAGTGGGAGTTACTCCACACTAGTTTTGACAACATGCTTTCAGTGAAATCTGGGACTGTACTTGCACAGTCTGCATTCCACTAACTGCTGTGGTCCCAAGTCTTCCGCAGAAGTTGTGTGTGCTGTGCACGTAAGCCTTGCAATGAATTCACGCCCACTGATCATGGCTTTGCAGATAGAACTGCAATATTGTTTCTGAATGCAACCTTAATTGCAACTCAGGTCAAGGTATTTGACACAGATCATTTTCTTTCAGTGTCCAAACTTCTAGTGGATCAACTATACTTAGTGTGAGCTTCTAAGCAACACAGTACTGACAGACTGGCTCTTACCAGAGCTTCTTAAACACAAGATTCTCCTCAATCAATTTGTGCAGCACAATGAAATCCTGCTCTTGAGTGGGGCATGGCATTTCAGGTGTAGTAAGAATATTCTTAGAGAAGTTCCCATACACCAAAGGCAGCAGTGAAAGGTGCACGAAGGAGGAAGGAGCACAGGGGGTAAAGAGTAGGGAAGCTTTGAAGTGCAATAGTCAGTCATATCTTGGTACCTGTATTCTTAATATGTATCATATAGCTTCAGAGACTAACGGTCATAGCTCAACCTTCTAGTCATATGAAATTACACTAAAATAATCCATAGAAGAGGAAGGTATTGATAATGAGTCTCGTACCAAAATTCTTCCCTCTATTCATAAGGTTTCTTAGCTATGTACTAAGAACTGCTGCAGTTCACTCACCTCCTGTACAGAAAGCTCATTTTAGCTGTTTCTGTAGATAGATTTCTCAAAGAACTCTTTGTTGAGTTGAACTGTCTCTGGCCAAAAAAGAAATGTTCCAGAAGTAATAATATACTACAGACATACCAGTTTGGGAAATGGGAGGTGATCACCAATGTCTCAGAGGAGAGGTCCTTAAAGTGGGAAAACTAAAGCTCATTCCTCCTTACCTGTCTCCATTCTTTGCCTGGGACAGCTGGCTTCAGGGGAACTTGAAACCATTGCCAGGCTGCAATTGCTCCTAATTCCTTAAAATCAGGTCAATCGAGTGGCTTGCTACAAGACTCACAGCTGAATTTAACCCAGCTCTAACTTAGTTATGTGAAAGGTCAGCATAAAGGACACAAAAATCGTGATCTGTGTCTGTGAAAAACTTACTTACTGACAATTACGACAATACTGACAACACACTGACAAGTGCGAAGCTTGATTTTCAGTCTTATTTTTGTTCACATGAATCCAGAAGACAAAGTATCTTCGCCGTATGAACAGACTAAGTCTACTGAAGTTCTTCAGGCTTTATTGAAATTACAGAATTTCTGAAAGCTAAATAGCAGAATAGAATCAACATTATGCTAAGAAAAATATATGCCTTATTAGAATGAAACTATTCAGTCCTTTCATAGCCAACTCTAATAATCCTGAGAGCATCAGATCACATAAGCTCTTCATAGGTATATGGAAAAAAGTACAACTCCAACAGTTTGGGTATGTAACTACCCCCTTGCTTTTTACAGCAAAGGTCTGTACTGTGTGAGGGCTAGCAAAGGTTGGGATGCTTCCAAAGACAAACTGTTTCTTCAGAGGCAGATTTGATCAAGGCTCATGTTTTCCAAAAGGCAGCTAGCTTGCTTAGGCCCATTTAAAAATCCTTTCCCTAGAGCTCACCCACTGGGCTGTTTGGGCTGCGTATTTTAAGCAGCAGCAAACTGCCAAGTCAAAAGCACAGAGTTTGTTTCTAAGAGAAGCAAGGAAAAGACAAAGAGCAAAAGTTAATGCTGCAGATCATTGCAAGCTTCAGAGAGTACAAAACAATTGTTTTCAAGAGAGCTAAAAATACTTTCTTCTAAGAGCACTTGCTCTTCTGCCAAAGGCATGCAATACACCGAGAAACATGTTTGCAGAATCAAAATATTTACAATACTACAAAGAAACAGTCCCTGCTTTAGAAACTTATTATAGCTGGTTAAGTTGGAACTACATTTTTCATAATACAGACAAAAGATTATCGACCACAGATAGAAGTGAATACTGGCTTTGTTGCCAACTAAATTTTAGAATGGGAAAGAAAACAGCGTATGTTTTCTCTAGATCACATGATAGTTACCTTGGTGTAGCTATCAATATAGTTAGAGAACAAAATACAGTTTTACCTTCTAACCTCTTTGCTATGTGACAGAAGCGAGTTGTACTAGAACGCACTCTGAACAAAAGGAAGTCACCTGGCTGCACTGGAAGTTTTACAAATGTTTGTTCTCGATACTCAAAAATCTCGGCTCAACTCAGAATTCAATACCACTCTTCCTCCATAGTCCAAGGGAACACAAAAAGCTAAATGCTTGTAATGATCAAACTTCAGAGAAACTTTCATGGAAACTGTCAGGTTTCGCTTCTTTCCTTTGTTAATTTCAAGCATTGGAAAATCTTACGTTTTTTAAGGGGAAATAACCAATGAGAGGTGATGTAAAGTCATGAATAGAGTGACAATTCACTTTTGAAAATCCAAGTTTTCTTGCCATATTTAGCTAAAGCCGAAACAGTGTTTACAGCAACATCAACAGGGCAGCTGTGAGGCTGCCAATACTGACTCCAGCTGTGAAAAGCACTTTTTTCCTTAAGTCTTTTCTTCACTTTTCCCCTTCCAAAGACACAAAACAGCAGAAGACAGTCAACTGCTTTGTACAATTGTCAGGCAAAGGAATCTACAATTTTATTGTGTACCAAAATTGCTATTTGCACGTTAAACTAGCAAGAATTTAATGTAACATATTTGCAACATTAGAGCAACAACTTGTTCAACAATCATGAATTGACAGCTCCTGCATTTAATTTATTTTTTAATCGCTCTTCTCTGTTGTAAGCCAAGAAAGAAAACCAAAAACTGATACAAGAGGGTGCCGGCCACACTTGTGTGCCAAAAAAATCCTGCCTTTAAATAAGGCCCAAAACTGAGACAGATTACATCAGGCTTTCAGAAAAGTTGCTTAATACCGTCAAAAAGCCAGCTTGCATAGTTTGTTAAACTACGGTAGGCAATTCTCTTTCAGTAAGAGAATGGTAAAGCAGCAAAACTGGAAAAAGCATTCGAAGTGCTGAAAGCATTTAAACTACCTATGTCACTCAATTCATCAGTTGCAACTTCAGTCCTCTCTCCCCTGAGCATCCCCCTTCTCTCCACACTGATGAAAAGCTGGAACGGAGCAAGACAAACTCTTGGTGCTACAAGCTGTTTCTATGAACTGGTAGGGCTTGGCTCATGCCGCAGCCACCAACAGTGGGTCTGCTGGAGATGTTTCCCTACCCTAAAAGGGAAAGTGATCTATAATGATTCTTAAGGTCTAACAGATGAAGTCATATGACTCTCTCAGTCTTTGGTTCATATGCAATAGCAACTGCCTCCATCCTTCCCTTCCCATAGGCATCAACAAAAAATATCTGCACTTGCCATCCTCCTCTCTGATGTATCCTCCATACCTACCCATTCTTCCCTCTACACCAGTCCATTAAAAAAAAAACACACAAAAAAAAGGGGGGGTAAGCTAACAGATAATTTCTGACTGTATATTATGTCCCAACCTTCAGCCTGTCCTGTGCAGTTAAATTTTAAGCACGTTAGGGTGGGACTTTTTGTGTTATTATCTGCAACACTTAGTACAGTAAGAATGGACTGATGAAAGAGTGTCCATGAAATTGCATGTAGTACAAGCGCCAGCATTGTCACATGTAGGAACGCAACAGGGATGATTCATGTTCATCTCAGGACTGTCCAGAAACTGGTTTCAAGATCAAGTGCACTGAAAAGCAAGCAAAAGAGGATATACTGAAGTTTCTGCTGCCCTTAAACAGCTACTTAAGCTCACCTTACAGGTCTTCAAAAACTCTTGGTAACTTCTTTATGGTGTTACAACAACTTTAAAATGTATGATGAAAGAAACTTAGATTTGTCTTGGTAAGTTTGGAGCTTTAAAGATACATAAAAGACATTAATATAGCCCAAAGTGAGCCCTCAAACAAGTATTGTCACACTTTAAATTCAGAACATGTTCAACGTGAATGGATATGTTAATAGGCACCGTACCTAAATCTAGTAAAACGAGCTAATAGCATCAGTATAATCACTGGTTCAAAATGTTTTGTCACCTAAGAACAGAGAGAAGAACAGCAAGTTTTCACATACATGCTCTTTACTTACAAGGCTTCCAAAGAGCTGGTTATGTTTTCTTTTAATAGGTAAATCAATACCAGAGTAATCACTGCCTCCTAGTTCAGTTAAAGACTTAGCCTAGACCATGTCAAACTACAGCTCTCCCCAGAAGTCCTCACAATAGAAAAGAGCCACAACCAAAAGTACTGATATTCAAAAAATTATCATACATGTACACCAGGAAAACTAGTTCTTAATGAAACCTCATTAACCTTTGACTGTCGTTTTCCCCATTATCTGAACTTTCCGCTAACATTAATTCCAACAGTTTGGAAAATAATTGACCTGCTGAGGTACCTGCTATTCCAGAGAGCAGTGTTTGAAAGTTACAACTAGCATGAAAAGCTGGGAGTTGCGCTTCAGCTTTTTTTTTTTTTTTTTTAAAGAAAACCATGAAGTCAATGAGCTTGATGCATAAAAATGAACTTTGTATCAAAGTATGTCCCATTACAACAGCCTATATCTCACCTGTAAGTGGTACTTCATTATACTAGATTACATTAATCTTCTCCCACCTTCCCTGCTTGTCCTGAATCAACTGATCATAATGTTTTTCCTAGAGTACCATGAAAGGTGTTTTGAAAGATCCAAGACACTCAAGTCTTTGCTTAACCTTTAAGTCAGGCTGCAGAGTTTCATTCATAGGCATTCATGGCCTCTTACTACAATAAAAAAAAAAAAACAAAAACAAAAACTCTTCTCAGCCCTGGGAATTCAGGTGTATTTCCCAGAACCCCAAAGGTAAGCTTAATCTGCCCTTATAAATTCAAGTCACTGAGCAGCAAAGATGGAATTAGAGTAGCAAAGATTGTAAGTGGCTACTGGTTAATGCATGGAGCTGGGAAGCAGACACAGAGGCAATGCATGTGTTCCTCTAATTACATTCCACTGTTCTGTGCCTTATTCTCCAGTAAATAAAACAGGAACATATTGCTTCTATCCTGTTTCTTCTATCAATTCTTTAAAAGCTCCTGCCTTTAAGGCTGGTGGTGCACATATGCACACAAACATCATCCCACCTAGCAGAGCAGACTGTTTAGTAAAGAAATATACATACACGTTTTAAGAATGGGATTTTATTGGAAGCTTATCAAAAACGTCTGAAATCTTATCCAGGAAAGGCACTTCAGACTTTAGTCCCTTTTCTTTTTAGCTTTGGGTTCCTGTGACAGCTGAGATAATTCACTTTCTTCAACTTCATCACAATGCTTTCTTTTCTTTTTCTTTGACATTTTATGGTCACTTTGGTAACCACTGGAGTCACTGGTAGGCAATACATGTTCCTGTTCTTCTTGCTTATGTTTTTTCTTTTTCTTCTTCTTCTCGTTTTTATCATCACATACTCCATTCACAGCATCAGCACTTTGCTCGTCCGCATTTTCTCTCCCAGTGTTATCTGTCTCACATAGAGGTTCCTCTGTGATATTATCTCCCCCCGAGTCATTGAAGCCATTTTCCTGGTGGTCAAGCTTTTGAATTTCATCTCCATTTGTACTGTCAGTGACAGTCTCAGATTGTTTGGGCTGCATGCTATAAAGAAATACACAAAATAAGCTGAAGTAGGACATCTAACTGCACCTCATACAGTGAAATGTCAGAATTGGCTAAAACACAGTATTTATACGAAGTAGATAAAAGATAAGCATTTGCTAAAAACAACAACTAGAGAACATGATACTCTAGTTACAGAAAATCATAAAGCCAGGTTAATACTTTCAGCGTAATTTCTATTACCTGACTAGCTTCCTTCTTACCAGAGAATCAATATTCTCTTTCAAATCTTAGCCTAAATTTATTCTCTAAAATGCTGTACCCACCATTTTGATATTTCCTCTTTTCTTGTATTCTTTCATCCACTAATTCATAATTACACATTGTGTAGTAAATCTTTAAGTTATTCACAAGCATGAACAGCCAACAGCCTGTTCAGTCATATACGAGACACACTGCTGATTTTACCAAGCAACTGCCTTGCTGAAGTCTACACAGTTAAAACAAAAGTGATGCCAGAAGAGTCAAAAAAAAAGAAAAAAAAAAACAAATAAAATCCAAAAACCCAGCAGGTACCTGCAACTGAGATCACTGGAGAAAATGTTTATGAAGACAAATATGGAAAAAATGCAGTTAAAAATCACAGAGGGAGATGTCCCCCAAGGCACTGAGTACAAAATTGCCAAGTTTCACTGTAAGTTCACTGAAACAATCCAGAGCATCTTTCCAGATTAAAAAACAAACAAATATTACGAGTTTTGTCATTAATAGTCATATTGTACATTTAATTAAAAACATAACCACGCTGGTAGAAAAAAATTGCCCAGCAAATGACCATTTAAAAAAAAAAACCTGAATGAATTCTTTTAAAGATATCACAATTAAGATTTTTAGCAACCTGCTCTGAAAATTTACAGAGGCGCATGTGCAAGGAAGAAGGTGATATATTTTCTTGTATAATCTTTGAGATCAAGTATATTGTTATGCTTCAGCAAGCATTTAAGTCATTCACATATAACTATTTGTGGTTATAGAATACATGTGTGTGCAAATACAAATGTAAACATTGTGTTTAGGAACTGAGTGTTTTCACTTAAAAAGCCTATGCATGTTCATAAACACAGCTACTCTAGACATTCGGGGTGTTATTTTGAACGTGTACTATTTAAACAATCAACGGTTCACAGGTCAGCACACTTAGATTTTTCAAGCAAAAAAAAAAAATCTTTTTATTTTTCCAGAGAAAACTGCCATGCAAGTCCTTAACACTAGAAAGTTTCGTGTAAGATAACTAACACAGGGTACATATAGACATGGGTTTGTGTATAAGCGAGAAAGCTTAAAGATTAAGATGTTAACTCAAATCATTTAGGTTGTAACAAACGCATTAAAACAGTTAAAAATATTATCTTAGTACGGCACAATACCTGCTTTTAGTGAGTCCTCCTCGAATGAAGAACACTCCAGCTGCATCAGAATCCAAGTGCAATACCTGAAATTTCAGTTCATCCCCTATTTTTAACCCCAGCCCTTGCCACTGTACAATTGACATCTGTTCAGGTTTAGGGATAGAAGCATTGAAGCATCCATGTATCAGGCAGCCAATATGACTAGGGGCCACTTTATTAATTACACCCTAAAAAAAGAAAAAGAATATCATATGAAGGTATAGTAAAGATCATCCCTTTAAACACACACATTATATATATTTGATTTCCTATATGGAAACTTTTTGACTTTATATGAACAAGTTACAAAGTCAGTTTATCTAGCAAATAAGCTAATGCCTCATCACTAAAACCAAGATGACTCCTATATAGTCTTCATACAATTCCTCCTGAAATAGCAATGAACCTTTACCTGCAAGGGGAAGTCAAAATATGGGATTTAGCCACAGCGAGTACCTGAACAGGTAATGCTCTCCTCACACTAAAGCCATCAACTTTGCTTTAAAGCCACTTTAAGTCTGATTTACTTGCCTAAAACAGCCTTCATGCTGGCATGAGGACCCATTCATTTCCTAATCATATTTAGAAAGGCACTAGCTATACTGCAAAATGTATGGCCCCCTGCAAGCCATACAGTTCCTTTTACTGAAAGGCAGGCTTCAACCTGTTGTATTGCTCTTGTACTTGAAGGAAATAAATTCATGAAAAGACCCTAAACATTCCTGCCACTATTAAGTAAGGACGAACACACCTGTTGCAGAATTATCTGCTCTTCAGAAAGAAGCATCGATATAAATTATATACAAAATTATGATATAGTATTTAGTAATATGCAATCCTTATGATACAATGTTTTTACAATACATATTATATATAAATTTAATAAATATAGGAACAGACAGTAGAGATAGATGAAAATAGAAACTACTGCTACAAAGGGCTGATGAACTACTGTAAACTACTCATACACCAATAAATTACTAATACAAACTAAAATGTAACTCCGCCAAAGTCCCAAACCTCCGCTGATGATGAAGATAAGCCACGCTTCGATTACTTAATAAAAAAAAATGCCCAGTGAGACGTCAACGCGTTCACATACCACCAGTTTTTTCCCTTTCTTGGGGCTGAAGATGATGAAGTCCGCCTCGATGTTCAGGTGGATGAATCCTTGGTCGTCGTAAATGTCCCCGAGCTCTCCCACCACTCTGATGTTGTCGTAAGCCACCGGCACACCCTGAAGGCTGGAAGGAGAACCGGGGGGGGGGCAGTAGGAGGACCGTTACCTGTTAGGCCGGAGACGGCCACCACCGGGGCGGGGAGCGCTGCCCCCGGCCGCGGCGGGCCCAGCCGGCAGCGCGGGCCCCCCCCTGCGGGCCGAGGCCTCGCCCGAGCCGCGCACACGCCGCGGCGCGCAGCGATGACGTCAGGCACCATCCGGTGGGGCGGGGGGCGCGGAACGGCGGCGTCCCGGCCGCGGCGCGTGACGCACTTCCGAGTGCCGGCGGCGGGGTGGTGCGCGGGCCCCGCGGTGCTGGTCGGGGTGCGTGGGCCCCGCGGCGCGGCGGCGGCGGCGGGGTGTCCGTTGCCGGCGGCGGGCCCGGGCGGGCAGGGAGGCCGCTGCCGGGAAGCGCGGTGTCGTTTCAGGGTCAGAGCGCCCCGTGCGCGCGGCTCTCCGGGATCGCCACCCCCGGGTCCGCCGCGCATCGCTGCCGCAGGCCTGGGCAGGCCGGGTGGGCGGTGGTAGCACTGACAGACAGCGGCTCGTCTCCGTCATCCCTGCCCAGGCGCTCCGGCACGCCGCTCCCTTCCTCTTCAGGTGGTGGCTTCGTGATCGGCGTTGTGCCCTTTCCGCCGGCGTTTGCGTGGAGTGACCCCCCCTCGCGCATCCAGTCGCCCCATGACCCTGAATCAAACATTTGGTAGTTTGGGCAAAGCACCGTGTGACGATGTCATCCTGAATTTAAGTTGAACATTTGGTAATTTCGACAAAAGATGCTGTTATGATGTCAAACTACCTCAAATGGCGTTCTTCGTATATGGCGATGTTAACAATACAGAATCTTTCTGTCGCTAGGGCCTGTGTCTAATTTGCGCAAATAATGAGAAAATTTGTAACACTTCATTAAGCACATACTAAAAGGTAGAAGACAAAGAAAGATAAAATTACAAAATTCACAGAAAGGGCTGCTGGTGCCCTGTACATTGCAAATGACCTCCGAAGTAAGCCGCACTAATGGCAGAAAAACAGCTTGGTGTCTTCTTGTAACCGATTGAACCTGTGGCTGCGTAGTACAGACGTTGTCCAGAAAAGTCAGACTTCATACGAGCACAAAGTTGCACATTTGAGTTTAAACTGATTTAACTGAAGTGCTGTAAAACCTTGGAAAAGGTATTCCTTCCCTGATTTTCTTAGGTTTAAATTAATTTTTATCAGCTTTTACATCACTTTGATTTAAATTAATTTCTATCAGCTTATCTTGTTTTAGAAAAAGTACACTTTCAAACTGATTGAATCCACATGGGGAGTGAGAAAAATAAATTTCTGATACATCAATTTCATTAAAGGTGTTAACATTCCTTTTATGCTGTGGGAGCCTCAGAAACGCTGCTGTTCTCTAAAAACAAGCCTTACATCAGATACCAGAAATCCTTGAACTCCTACTAAAATGCTAAGTGATGCAAAAGCCTTTGAAACTACTCAAAATACTACATGACCAGAAGGTTTCTTTGACTGAACAGCACTGTGAAGACAGGTCATTGTTAGTTTTCACAGGTAAAACAAATGGTATAATTTGCAGTACTTTACTGCAAGTAAAGTTGGATTAGTGCGGAAGAACTGACATAAAAATGGCTTTCAGATGTCAGACTGAACTTGCAAAATTGAAAGCGAAAATACCTTGAACTGCTGTAATCTGTATTCTCTTGTGGCTTTAATCCTCCAAGGTATTTCATGTCTCCTGAAATGAATCGTATGTTATACACTCTCAGCTTTCTGGAAGAAATATCTATATTTTTTATTTCCTCTAGGTCATATTTAATCCTTGCAATGTGCTTTCAATCGCAGTTAAAGACCTTATACAAAACTGCATCCACTTCTATTCCTAAATGAAATATAAGTTTTATAACTCTTATTTATGAGTGGATTTAGTCTGCAGTGAGAACATATAATGCACTAAGGACTACACTCAACTTTATCCAGGATAATAAAAACCTAACTCTGCTCCTTAAATAAAAGCTCAGAATAAGATGGAAAGGCAGCATGAACAAAAATGTGGACTTCTGTCTTTCTCCCTGTAGGCAGGTTGGACAAGATGGTGCCAGAAGGGCTCCCTCCCTCTGCTCCTGCAGCAATTTGGGGTTATCCCCACAGACTTCTGTCCCCAGAAAACCTACTTGTGCGTGCTGTGCCCTGGAGCATGCAGCATGTGTGCTTTCTGGCAGCGTATAGAAAATCTGCCTCCAACAGGCTGCAAAAATTTTTTTGCTTTCTGTAAGGCCCTCTAAACTGAAAACCTACAGCAAAATAATAACATCTTAAAGCCTACAGGTGCTGCATGGGGCCTACAGAGGGCTGGGCTAAACCCTGAACTACATGGACAAGGCCGGCAGTCTTTGAAGAGAGTTGTGTTTTGGCAGCCACATTACCGCTTGGCCTAGAAGCCAAGAATTGCTCCCCAAGGCAGATGGTGCTGTGGCCTTGTGTCGGTATTTTAGTTGCAACAGGTCTGCACTTTCTAATTGAATCTGCATTTATCCCTGCTACTGTGCTTTGGTTTTCATTGCAAAGTGCTCTTGGGGCTTCCAGATTTCCTTTCAGACTGCAGTATGTGATCTGCAGAACGAACTTTAAATCCTAATGGCCATTAAGTCTATGGGGTCAGGCCAGAGCTGATTCAAAGTAACCTCCTTTAAACTTTTAGTGCAGGTACCTGGTCCCAGCACAAGCTGCTTTTCTCTGTGGATCCACACCTATCGGGTCACACTGCTTGCTGATGCAACGTAGCCTATCTGGTCCAAAAGCAGCGTTGTCTCGCAGTCTCTTAGAGACTTCAGACCCATGGTATGACTTGGGCTTTCATTACCTGATTGTAAAAGATGTCCTGGCCAAAAAGAGGGATCTCGATCCAGCTGCCACCTCCCCCAGTCACAGTTCAGTTCTGAAAACCACCTGGACTGTAGCACTTAAATCCTGATATCCTCACATTCATTTCTTGCCTTCTTTTTCTTCCCTAGTTGTATATCTCCTTTTCACTTCTTGACGCTAGCTTTCAGTTTAAGAACCATCTGTCTTGGGTGACCTTTTAGCAGCACTGCAGTGAGCCTGTGTCCAAAAAGGCAGCTAAAATCAATGTCTAAAACAGCACAGTGTTGGTACGTTTGCCAAGTCTCACAGTGGCTGATAAAACTGTACTGAGCCTGTTTTTCTCAAGCAGTCAGGCTGCCAGTAACAATCGGGACCACAAACAAAAGCTGTATTTTCAATCACTGCTGTTCTTTTCCCTTCTGTTTTATCTGTGTTTGTCTTGTTTTCACTTTAAGGAAAGAAGGCCAGACTCCAGTAAGGAGATTCATTAAGATCCGCATATCCAGCTGGTCTTTTCTTTCATTCCTGTACAGTCATTGCCACCTTCAATCCAGGTTTCTGAATTGACGTCATATGTTGGGTTGAAGCCTTGTCCAACTGCCCATTCATGCTCTTTTGTGGCAGCTGCAGCTCATTCATTCAGAGGGCAGCGTTAAAATCCTGAAAGCCTTAGCTGCAATGGAATGTACTGCATCTCATGCACAGTGGATGAGTGCCCATGGCACTGTGCTGGAGTAGAAGATACACTCCCTCTCAGGGCTCTGTGCATTCTGAAATTGAATCCATCCCAGGTTCCTCATCGCACAACTCGTGCTCTATAAAAAAGAGAAATGAAGAAATACCTCACAGTTACAAAAAAAGGGTGGATACAGTAGAAAACTCGTGCTCAGGATTTTTTTTATTTTCAAATATTTTAGCTGGCTTCACATTTTTCATGTGGTATCATAAAAACCTACACTCTTTTCTAAATGACAGTTGTTGCTGTGGTACTTAGAATGAAGAATCAAACTCTCAGTTTTGTTTGAAATTGTAGGGTAATAGGTTTGCTTCAATATCTTTGACCCTCATCCCAAACAGACACCAATCCTAGCATGTTTGGTCAGTGAGAATTAAGTTTCTAAATGTCATTGAGGGTCTCAGCTTGTGGCCCTGAATATGGAATTCTGTTAGGCTAGTTTTGGGGAGGGTTTTTTGAGAGACCCACCATTCAATTACGTATAAAATCAATCAATGTAAGGGATTAGCTAAAGTTACAATAGTTACAGTAGTAAAAATTAATTTGCCTGGAAGTGTGAGAAGAGAGAAGGTATTACTCTCAGGCAAAAGTTTAATTTGAGCAAATAATGGGATGATAAGATGAATACTGTTTTTCCTTTAACAAAGACCTTAGCCAAAGAAGGTAGGTGCTCCTGTCAGAGTATCAGGCATCTCTGTATCACTGGGTTTGTACGTAAACAAAATGTACCAAATGCTGAAAATCCACCAGATGGCACACTAAAGCCTTGATACTGAAAAGTGCCATCATCCAAGAGAAGGATAATAACTGCATGGCAGGCCAAAAATTTAATCTGTATTACAATATGCAGACTGTGCCTTGTTCTGTCAGCGATTACTAGGTCAATCTTTAATAGCTAGGAACTGACGTAGAGAAACATTAAGGGAAAGAAATGGGCTAAGACAGCAATTATGTTAATTTTTTTTTCAGCTAATAATTTGTATTGATTTGCAGTGACATTTATGATGTCTGGGATGGACATCTCCTAAGAGATGGGGACTGGCTAGATTTGCCTTTGGCCTGTGATTCTCCAAGTAGGTTGCTGCCTGCCAGGAAACGGCTGATACGGCTGGCCCTCAGTATTGCCTACACTGTGAATCACTCTTCTGGAGATAAAACATTTCATCTATAAATATATTACTGAAAGAGCTGTATACAAGTAGCTCCCTGGCCTTATATCTGTGGAAATGGGAGAATCTGCTGTAGGATGGCTGGTGCTGGCTGTGATGCCCCTCTCCAGCTTTGCTGGTGTTTGAAGGCATAGTTTCAATGATAGAGACATCATGACCTGTGGCGATCTGGCAGTTGATGTGATGCCGAGTATCTCCTCCATGTTTCCAGCCAGAGAGTGAAGTGTGTTCAGAAACTGACTGAAAGTAAAGCAAATAATATGTGAACGTGACTTTTCCCATGTGTACAAGAGGTGATGTTGCGGCAGAAACAAGGGAGGGAAGCAGCCTGTGCTAATGTAAAGAACATTAAGGTTTTTCTCCAGCATTGTAAATGCTTCTGATGAATTGTGTTAACAAATTAGAGGGATGCGCAGGTTGTAAATGGGGGAAATCAGGTGTCTCTTAATAATCTTGGCTGTGTTATTTTGCAGTTCATACTCAGAAACTTCAAGCAACTCTTTACTTCAGCTTTTTAAAAGTTGTAAGGAAAGAGAGGAATTAAGGATCCACAGGGGATTGCCTGCAGAAAAACCAGCTGCTATTAATTTTAAGAGTAGAAAATGTCTTTTTGCCATCCTGCTTAATGACTCCCGTATTTCTTCAAGATACTACAAAAGACAAAATAATCTGGTTCTACTAGTTCTCTATATTTTTAATGTTTGTATCCTGTTAAATCACATAAGGAATTATGAAGATACATTTATAATGAAATAAAGAACATTCAGACAGTTAGACCTAAATTCTTGCTCAGACAAAACTCTAGAAATTATATAGTTTTTGATGAGATGCAGGAATTTCTTCACAGAAAGGGTTGTCAGGCTCTGGAATGGGCTGCCCAGGGAAGTGGTCAAGTCCCCATCCCTGGAGGTATTTAAAAGATGGGTAGATGAGGTGCTCAGGGACATGGTTTAGTGATGGGATGGCAGTGTTAGGTTAACAATTGGACTTGATGATCTTAAAGGTCTTTTCCAACCTAAACAGTTCTATGATTCTATGATTTTGCATCTATTACTTTTTTCTATTTTTTTTTTTAATGGAAAACTGTTAATCTTTCTGGCCTGGAGACCATGACCCTAATCCGAAGAGTCTGCCATTTAAGAGAGATCCAAAGTAACCACCCATTTGAATGAAAGATATTTGATTATACCTGCTAGGCTGCTTTCAAACTAAAGCCCCAGTCCCGCAATCTGATTTTTGCAAGTGAGTTTCAGGAACATTGACACTTGAGAAGTATTAAAAAGGAGGATGAGGAATTCAGTTACATGGATTTTTTTTCTTTTCATCTACAGACTTTAACAGGTAGATCAAGTATGACCTGTATTTATGGTAACAAATTATTCTGTTTTCTTTTGTCTGTATTTTCTGATGCAGTTAAAGTTATATGCTGTTCTATTGAAAGGCTGGAAAAACTGAAGCTTTTACCCCAAATGTAATGGAAGTGAAAGCCAATTCATTTTTGAAGTTCAAAAATGTAATTAGTTTTTGACTTTTGACTGCATGGTTTTGTTTTGGATCAAATATGGACTTGTGTGGATATCACCAAAAAAGTTGTTCTCGTCTTTCCAACCACTAGAATGAAAAAAATACCTCAAAACTGATGGGAATTCTGTTCTATATTGTAAACCAAAGAGGCTGAGTAAACATCATAAAATTTGGCTGTTTATTCTGAACAAAATCTCCAAAAATACTGGCATTCCTTTTACAGGAATATCCGTTCTTAACTTAAAAGATTTTGATTATTTTGAATCAGTATATGATATATAAAGACCTGCCTAAATGATAAAGAAATTCTTCCTCAATCTCTGCTTGAAGGCAAGCATAAAAAAAGTCATTAGTCATAAAACAACTCCAGATATATTATTTTTCTGTTGCCCTTTTCAAGGAGTGTGTACTACTTCAGAAACTCTTTGATGACATTGATTTTCTTAGCAGACTGGAGCCTTTGCCATCAATAGCAGTATTACCTACCTTCAGCCAAATAAAGGGTGGTAGTCATTATTTTGAGAGGATACTGAAGAGCTTGATGTCACCATTTCCACTTGAATACTGCAGCTTTAGGTGCTGAAGCAAATGCACCTGCAGTAGTTTGGTAATCTCCAGTGTGCTGTGCCTATAGTAGCTCTTATCTTGAAAAGCATTTGAGTGTCACTCACCTCTGAGTGACTCAGTGCTGGGTATCACTTGATGCCTGAATGATATCTCTGAATGATAGGGTGTAAGAACAGACATAGCATAATCTTTAGGCAATTGCCAGGTTGTCCTTGTTTAAAGAGAGAATTTTCTGTTCTCGCTTAACTTCCTGCTGAGTTCATGGTTTAGTTTGGCAGCTCACAGGGTTCTCATTGAACTGGTTCAACTGTTTACCATCACATCCATCCACCCACATGCAAAAATCCCAAGATAACAGAAGTTGTGGTTATAGTAAGAAGAAAAAAAGAATCAAAACAACCCCTCCCCCCCCCCCAAAGCAACCAACCACCCAACAACCAAAGCAAAACAAAACATAAGAATCAGGGACTCTTCTGCGAGAGTCATGACAAAAGTACAATTTTAATGTTCCCTAGACTGGTGAAAGTAGTAAAAAATAAATGCAGTGTGGGCAAAATCCTGCTCTCGTTTCAGATTCTCTTTTCACTTACTCAAATCCCTTAAGAGCATGAGAAATTTCTGAAGTGCAGCATTGTCCTTTATGTAAATTTAAACATGACATTAATCACAAAGTTCTCATCGTTATTTTTACCATCACCATCTTCCTGGAAGCAAATGAGATGCAGTAGTCAAATCCCAAGATATTTGTTAGTCTTCTCTCAAGCAAATTTCAGCTGAAGCCAAAGGAATTTGTCTGAGTAAAGACCAGCGTGGCATGCTTGCTCCGTCAGAAGGGTACCCAAGCCTGGTCCTCAATGTCACACACATTCTCCAAGGCAAAGGTGTCTGTTTGATGGAAGCATAGCCCATGGTTGCCATCTGGGTAATCATAGAATCATAGAATTATTTAGGTTGGAAAAGACCTTTAAGATCACCAAGTCCAACCATTGACCTAACCCTGCCATTCCACCACTAAACCATGTCCCTAAGCACCTTGTCTGCCTGTCTTTTAAATACCTCCAGGGATGGGGACTCAACCACTTCCCTGGGCAGCCCGTTCCAGTGCTTGACAACCCTTTTGGTGAAAAAATGTTTCCTGATGTCTAACCTAAACCTACCCTGGCGCAACTTCAGACCATTTCCCCTCGTCCTATCGCCTGTTACCAGGGAGAAGAGACCGACCCCCGCCTCGCTACAGCCTCCTGTCAGGCAGTTGTAGAGGGCGATAGGGTCTCCCCTCAGCCTCTTCTTCTCCAGGCTAAACAACCCCGGTTCCCTCAGCTGCTCCTCATAAGACTTGTGCTCCAGACCCCTCACCTGCAGTGCTCTGCTTTTCCACTCGTGTCCAACAGGTAGGATCCTGCCAGCTCTACCAGCACTGGCTTGCACACAGGGTAGGCAGTTACTTATATGCATCAAGTGGCTGGAGAGAAAGTCCCTTGTGTGTGATGGAGGGAGGGTGTAATGCCTGCCATGCTGCCATTTGCCCTAGAGGTGGACCCCATGAATTGACCTACATTACTGTATATAGTCAGCAATTATTGCTGTCGTTTTAAAACGCACAGAAGACAAGAAATATCAGTGCCATCTTCATGAAACAATGGCAGCCGGGAAAATGGGAGTAGTTACTAGCATCATGTAGAGTAATAAAATATTATGATGCAGTGGATCAGCTTCTGTTTGGGCCTTAGAAAACTACAGAGGGATCTGAAGGCTTAAGAATACATTGTGAAAGTACATCTGTTCTGTATATGAGGAATAACCTACTTTGTCTCTAATTCTTGTTTGTGCATAATGCAGTAGAACTCTTTTCAAGTGTTTGTTGGACCTGTTCAAAAATTTTAAGCTGACTCTGAGTGGTCAGAACGCCTCTTTGTTTCATTGTGAAAAGAGGAGTGTCTCGACTTAAAGCCAAGACTGAGTTTTTACTTTGATTTCAGTACATTGTAGGCTGGGCCTTTAGAAATGGTTTCTGCCTCTACTACACAGGATTAACATGGTAGCAATCCTTAAGCATGGTAGCTAGTAAAGACACAGACAGTTGAGTCCAACTTAGCCAGGTTTGCATCATCAATAAGTATGGTTAATAAAATACTACTAATATCTTCAAGGAGTAAAGGACATACACTGCTGTGCCATATTTGACACAGGGAAACAATAGCACAGTGACTATGATGGAGAGGCTGAGAGAGTTAGGCTTGTTTGTCCTGGAGAAGAAAAGGCCAACAGGGGAATTAATTGGCTGTCTTCAACAGCCTAATGATTAATTATGGAGAAGATGGACCCGTAGTCTTCCTGGCAGTGCACAGTGAAAGAATGAGAGGCAATGGGTTCAAATTGTAGCAGGGGAAATTCTTACTAGGTACAAGGAAAGGATTCTTTACAGTTAGGGTGATAAAACGCTAGAACAGGTTGCCTGGAGAAGCTGTGGGATTCCTGTTCTTTGAAATACTAAAAAAATGCTTTGGACCAGATGGCCTCCAAAGGTCCCATCTGACTTAAATTATTCTATGATACTAGATTAAATGACAGCTTCATTATAGAAGAATAAATATTTGGCAGTGACACAAACAGGGCCATGGCAGTCTTCTAAATCAAAGTTCACACTGAACAGTAAAAGCTGAGGAAAGCAGAACAGATATGACTGTGCCCTGCAGCAGCCCTCAATCTGTGGCCCAAGAAACTATTTATACATCTACAAGGCAGCCATCAGCAGAAGCATTCTAGATGCCTCTGGGAGTGCTTAGAAAGTACTCTCTAGCTGCAAGATGAGGTAGTACAGGATACACATCACTACGCTCCTCCTGCTCCAGGGACAAATAGAGGCCACGGCTCCATTGTGCCAATTTGTCATGGACAGAGGCTTCTCCAGAGCCCCTGGTGGTTGTTAGCTGTATTCCAGGCGTGGCCTCACCAGTGGTGAGTAGAAGGGAAGGATCACCACCCTCAGTCTGCTGGCAATACATTGTCTAATGTAGCCGAGAATACCATTTGCCTTCTTTGCAGCAAGGGCACATTGCTGGCTCATGTTCAGCTTAGTGTCCACCAGGACCACCAGGTCATTTTCTGCCGAGCTGATTTCCAGCTGGGTGGCACCTAGCATGTACTGGTGCATGGCATTGTTTTTCCACAGGTGCAGGACTCCGCACTTCTCTGTGTTGAACTTCATGAGGTTCCTGCCAGCCCTTTCTCCAGACTGTCAAGGTCCCTCGGATGGCAAACCCGGCACATTAGCCACTCCTCCTCCTCTTGTGTTATCTGCAAACTTGGTTCCCCTTAAAAAATTAAAAATTTCCTTGACACTGTACAAAAATTACGGTGCTACGGTTGCTGAGTTCTGCAGTATTCATCTCAGCTTGAATCAGGAAAGAAATGTCCTAGATGCCACTGGATGGTTACTGTTGGTTCACTGACATTTAATTAATGATGTTTGTTGTACTGCTGCTCAGCAGATATTTCAGATTCCATAGTATATGGTGGATGAGGCAAAGTGTAACTGACATGTTGACTCAGCACAACAGCAGCGTATTGCATCAGCGTATTTCGCAAATTGAGATAGGCTTTCTCAAAGCACTCCATGCTCCAAAAATAACGTGACCCTCCAATTACAACTCTCACCACTGCTGTAACATTGCTGATATTTGCTAATGATCAGGTGCTGAAGGAAATTCGGAAATGTCACATTGCCAGCTGAAGGAAATTTAGAAATGTCACAATGCACAGCATTTTAAATCTCAGCTCTTCGACACTTAGGCACACAGATCGCTTTGCTCTGAGAATGGACTTTAGTGAACAGATAAGCACATGTCAAAGGGTTGGCAAGGGCTGGTATTTCCACAGGCAACGTAGCTGCCCAGGCTAGGCTGGCCTTTGACAAAGAGGGCCATCCAGCAAGATTTTTTTTATTAGGAGTTTAAGCTATTCTCTCACCAGTGAACCAGTCTCCTGGGCTTATCCAACCCTCTGCAGTCTCCCCACAGCACGGTTACTGTGGAGCATGTGGGGAGGAGAGGAGTCTGGACCAGGAGAGCAGGGCACAGAGCAGTCAGTTTAACTACTTGTGCTTAATGCTGACAGCACATATAGCCTGTACACAGACCCTCTATTCCCCTTATATATTCTTATAAGTCTTGTAAGACATGTAAATGCAAACTTTTATTGAAATCAGTGTGACTTCCCACAGGGTATTTCTTCACTGCATCCATTTTTGTGAGGATAAGGACTGTGCGTATTAGATATATGTGAAAGATGAGAGACGTGAGTGGAAAGCTGAAATGCTAAGTGTATTTATTTATATAAGTTTATATTTGGAGCTTAATGAGCTAATAGTGAAAGAATTTAAAGAACACATATGTTTTAAAGGGGAATTTGAATCTACAGACAGCTTGATTGAATTGTGTAATTAGAATAATTTGCACTTACCACATAGACATTATCCATGATTTATACTTTGTAAACATCTATATTAGCGTGTTTTACATGGCTTTAAAAGGATTTGCTTTTGTTTTCTTTAATTAAATTAATTTCTTGTAGATATCTCCAGCTATTTGTGATACTTGCAAGTGCTCCCATCAATAAAAGAACTCAAATATGCTGAAAGAAAATGATCTGATTTCCTGAAAAGCATCAGTTAAACATGCAGCTTAGCTGTTTGAGTGTTCTATCTGCAAAATCAACTAAAAAGCATTCCTTTTGGGACTGGCTACTATTATTATGGCATTATTTGAGATTAGTTAGAGGTTCTTGGGGTGTGATTTCCTTTTTATTTTTTTGATCACTATTGGTTAGGTTAATAGGTAGCTAAAGGGTGTAATAGCCCTGTTGAACTGGTAAGGCAAAGCATGCTGAAAGTTCTTACTGGCAGTGATAAGAAGCTATATATTAATGCTGTTAAAACACTTCTTTCTGCTGTTGCCATAAAAGAGTTTCTCAGACACCTAACACTGGAAATAGAACAAATATTTCTTTTAAAATTACGATCATAGAATCATAGAATCATAGAATGTTTTGGGTTGGAAGGGACGCCTAGAGGTCATCTAGCCCAACCCCCCTGCAGTGAGCAGGGACACCGCTAACTAGATCAGGTTGCTCAGAGCCCCATCCAACCTGGCCTTGAATGCTTCCAGGGATGGGGCCTCCACTACCTCTCTGGGCAACCTGTTCCAGTGTTTCACCCCCCTCATTGTAAAGAATTTCTTCCTTATATCCAGTGTAAACCTACCCTGGTTTAGTTTAAAACCATTACCCCTTGTCCTGTCACAGCTGGCCCTACTAAAAAGATTTTCCCCATCTTTCCTATAGGCCCCCTTTAGGTATTGAAAGGCTGTAATCAGGTCTCCCTGCAGCCTTCTTTTCTCCAGGCTGAAGAACCCCAACTGTCTCAGCCTGTCCTCATAGGAGAGGTGCTCCAGCCCTCGGATCATTTTTGTAAACAGTGGTTTCCTATACCTTTTTTGTAAGCCTAACTTTGTGTTTATGCTGACATGTGCGTACATGTGTCTGTAAGGCACATTGCCTAATAGTTAAAATTATATGTTTGGTTCATCCATTTGGTCCTGCTAGATACTGCCAGGGTGCAGCAAGGGCACTGTTCCACAGGACCTGAGCTAGAAGAGCAGAGCACATCCTTGATGGTAACCAGGGTCATCTGGGATCCACTACAAACCAAACAGGTCTGTAGAGAGGAGGCAAGCCTGAGGTCAAGCCTAAAAGCCTAGAAGTCAGGTTGCCAGATCAGTGTCAGGTTCAGAATTGGAGAGATTCTGGACCAAGCACATGCAGACTTGCAACAGGGACCAAGGGTCAGCCTCTGCTTAAATACATCTCCCAAGAAAACGGGAGAGCTTCTGCTGAGGCTTTTTCCAGCTTTTTCTCAGAGAGCTCTTTCTTCATAACCATTTCAAGGCCTGACAGCTGCTTGTGGAGGTTGGGTCTTAGCCCAAGTAGCATAACCCCCAGGAGGGAGAGAATGTCCTCAGGGCCCTGACAGTGAATGGGTTGGAGATTTTAGGCCCATCAGCTTGAATGCATTTGTCTTGACTTCAGATTACGTATCAGTTTGATACAATAGCATCAACCTCACACAGATGTTGTAAGCCTTAATTCATGCTCATTAAGAACTTTGAGAATACTAGATGAAATATCGTTTTTTACTTATGTGATGTATTACTATTTATACATGGTGTTATTTCAGCCACTGAGCCAGTAATACAGCACATGTATTTGATTGTTTAAATAGAATTTGAACCCCATTTTTCAGTGTTCCTCATATAAAAGCAATGGGTTTGTGTAGTCAAGGCTCCCTTTGCACATTTGCAGGTGATTACATAAGTACTCATGGGTAAGAGAGACTGAACTACAGCTGCATCATTATTATTAAAGAAAAGTAGTTTATCTCGCTGTGAAAAGACCATATGAGTAACCAAAATAGTCATACTTTCCCATGTCACTGTAGTTGCACTGCTTTTAAGTCTACACAATGAAGTCTTTTCTTTCCAGTAGTCAGAACCATGGGACAGAATTACATATAGCTAAGGAGAACCTCAGACTTGAAAAACTGCCAGCTAAAGTCAATGTGAGGATCCGTACTGTTGTCAGCATGCAAAGAATCAGCGAGTGCCACGGCAACAATAGGACACAAAATCTTGGGGAAAACTAGCTTGTCACTACGACAATGGGGGAAAAAAAAATCTATCCATTCCATTTTCAGCTAGGAAGGGTAAAAAAAAAAAAGTAAATGAAGCCTTTGAACCCTGAGGTGCTTCCATGAGCAACAGCTTTGTACAAAATGTTTGGGTTAGTAATGGCGTAACTACCATAGGTTTATTGCAGTAAATTATCAAAATTCAAGGTATTTTCTTTCATGTAAAGTATTTTTAAATTATTTTATGTTTTTATCACAGGTGGAAGAAGCAGCTATTTGTCATCTTTAGAATAATTCCGATGAAAGATGGTTTGCAGAGTAAGAGTCTCTCAGGTGATGTGATCATGGCAGCGGGTTATCATCATTCCTTTGGGCAATATGCTAATCAAGAAAGGAATACAGAAATACTGGACACAGCTGTTTTAGGAAATAGTAGGAAGGGACAACCTCAAAAATATTGACTTGCACAAGCTTTCAGTTGCAGCTTGTACACCTCACTAGTTAATTTTATGCATGCACTGTGTGTTTGGATGGTTTTGAAAGGGTCTCAGTGTTGGCCAGTCAGAACTGATTCTTCATGCCTGCTTTTAACTTTGCTGACTTAAATAGAGGTGATACTGATTTTCAGCCAGGGTAAGAAAGAGGAGATAACAAATCTGAGTGCTTTGGTTTAAATCTTTACTTCTGAGAGTGAAAAAAAAGTTTGCTAATTAAGTCTGAAATGGAATTTTCAACTAATGTGGGGTTTTTTTCCCCTTTGTTTTTTACTGCATTGCTTATGGCAAGGACAAAGGATCAGTGATGTTCTACAGGTTCATGTCTGGATATACCAGTGCAGGAACTGTTGTTAGGCTGCATTGTGTCAATGGAATAAAGGTCTGAACTGTTGTACAAAAATAATCAGGCCTTACAAAAGACTTAAACAGCTAAAGCAGGGCTGAGATGGATTTCAGGTGCCAATTCAGAAATTCCATTTTAGTCCTGGGACAAAGCTCAGTATGAGTTGTTCCGTGCTTCCTGGAGCTCAGCGTGGTGCACTGAGCTGACCTGCCCTGCTTCAAAAGGCTCCTTCTCCAGCTCCATCCTAAACCTTGCTGAGAGCCAACGCCTAAGCAGAACATGTCCTGAGGGTCCTAATCTGTGACATGATGAGAATAATTGTAAAATACATGGATAGTATCAGCTGTCTGCTCCTCCGCCCTCCCCCCATTTGTAGTCTTTTGGTTTTTTTCAAATGGAGGTGTATGACAAGTCCTTATTTTTTGCAGTGGCTAGAAGAGTGAGCCTGGAAGTGGCTTTGATTCCCTTCCCAGCTGGAGGAGATGCAAACCTGCACCAGGGAGTGCTTTAACAACCCAGCTGTATGGCTGAGAGAGGACAGGAAAAAAGAGTAGGCTTAAAACCGAGCTGCCCCGCAGCTGCTGGAGAGGGAGGTGGGCACTGGGTAGTGCTGATTTTTTTCAGTAGTCTGCTTCTGCTTTCAGGTTTGCTTAGGCAGTCGTGGAGGAAGGAACCACTTCAGCCTCCCCCCCCCCCCAACACTCAACCCTGAAAGAGATGCTGCGACAAGCTGACAGCAAAATTCAGGGCTTGTAGCTGACTGTCCTAATCAGTAGTTCCCAGAGCTGTGCTGCTTTCTGTGCCCTTCTGTGCAGTAAATCATGCATGCTCCATTTCGACAGAAGAGGGCCTCCCAGCTTAACCTTTAGCAAGACATTTGATGAACACTCCTGAGAAATGGGGAAAGGAGCTTGAATACACTCAGGCTGAGCAAAACAGGCTCTTGCTGTTGAGCTGTGCGATTCAAGAGGTAGAACCATGAAGTCCGCTCCAGGCAGCCTGAGCTTTTAAGAGCCCAATTCCTTCACAGGTTCCTGAATTAAGGTAAAGATCAGAGCTCTGGATCCCGAGAGCAGGAACTGTTTCCTCTGGAGGGGCAAAGCTCATCCCTTTCTCCCTGTCTAGCCAAATATCTAAAGAAACTTCAGATATTCCACTTTGAGAGGAAGGCGCATAAGATACCAGGCTTGCAAGGCCTAGTTTGCAGCTACCCAAACTGTTTATCAGAATCCAATGCCTTTTAAATGCTGTACTAGATTCATTAGTGGGATTTAACTTTACATGGTCTTAAATTATGCTTAGCCTCAGTTTGAGTCCATGTTACACTATTTCCATTGGAGGCTTTCTAAAAAAATCCTGACCTGCTGACAAACTCAGGTTCACCAGCACAACCAGGCTCAAGGCAAACTCCAAACTCCAAAGAAGAGTGGTATAAGGACATCGCGTGCTTTCGTATGTTCCCAACTTCTTCATGGCTGGATGAGTCGGGCTGGTGCGAGTGCGTGCAGCCCCGTTCGCTCACCGGCAGCCAAGGGTGAGTTCTTCCAAAGCAGAGTGGTTGTGGCAGCCAGGCTGACAGCTGGTGGGAGCTACAAACAGCAAAGGCCACGGGGTTCAGCACACTTAAACCCGTGCTCAAGCCTGCTCCTAATCTCTTGCTGCTGACTTGTTCCAAAAAGTTAAGTAATCTGGGCTAAACCAGCACCGCACTCATTCTCGGTGAGGAGCATCTGCTTCTGCTGCCACCCCCTGTGCAATCGGTGGGACTGCTCATTTGGCACTGCATATTGAGGGCATCAGTTGGAAAAATACACTTTTTTTCTTTCATTCTGTGTGTCAGAGCTAGAAGGCAAGGTTCCTACATCAGTGTTGCGCATCTTTGGACCACCTCCCCAGATGCTTGCTGACAGGAGGAACTGCACAGCTCTCCCTGGCCGCCTCCTCCCTGCTGGGCTGCGTGCATACCGGGGAAGAGGACAGCCTGGGGTGTCTTCCTCACTTTTTACTCATTTTGCAACTCAGCAGAGAACTATTGACACCCTCGGGAGGAAAAGGTCTCCTGTCATTTTTCACTGCAACCATATTCCAATGAACCTGTGGGATATTCTAACATACAATATAATTTTCCTGGCAAATTGCTGCTGTC
The DNA here is from genome assembly GCA_034008185.1 of Gorsachius magnificus. NCBI lineage: Eukaryota > Metazoa > Chordata > Aves > Pelecaniformes > Ardeidae > Gorsachius > Gorsachius magnificus. Next base: position 125,160,714 of record CM067082.1, on the reverse strand, counting down.
TTATACTTAGAGGGTTTTTATTTATCTACCTTTACTGGACATGTATATTTGTAATTATGTTACTTTATTTTGGATGAGCTGTCTTGCACAGATTTATAGATTGAGAATAATTGAACTTCTTGGCTGTCACAGGCTTTTGGTAGGAAATATTACACATGTTTATATGGAAAAGGATTTAAAGTTCTTATATTTATAAAGTGAGCATGAGCCTGCCAAGTTATGAAACTTTATTTGGAAATAAAGGTTCTACTTAAATGTTCTCAAGACAGTAGTATAAACATTGGAAATGTAAATCCCAAAGATATGAGTGTCGCCAAAGAAGGAGATTTAAATTTAGATTCTTAATTCCAAATAAGTATGCTGTTTTGACAGAACCTCTTCTCTTTGCCAGTAAGCTAGTGGGCATCTGTTATGTTTCCATTCCTTGACAGACTCAGTGAATATCCTGGAAGTCCCCAGAATGTACATTTATTTGAAATCAAAAGTAAAGCCTTCCAAACAAATCTTCAGAGTTCAAGCATGAACCTTTTTGGGGGTTAAGAGCAGGGCATTTGGGGGAACCATTAAAAAGAGTCATCTTGAAGACTTGCAAGTATTGCAGAGTGTAAATGTAGGTGCTGTGAGGGGTGAAGGACAGTGCAGTCTGCCTCGGGGGACTGTGCAGGCAAGGCAGCCGTGATTGCATTGACTGATAGAAATGGGCATTTTTCACTATTGGATGCTAATGGAAAGGTGGGGAGAAGGAAGTAGAAATCCCTTTGTTTGTCCCTTTCCTTTTTTTTCCCCCTCCAGTAAATCTGTACTTATAAAATTCATTAATTTTGATTGATCACTTCTGTGCTTTTGGTCTGCACATTCAATTGCTATTTTTGCAGAGTTCAGGGTGATGCAGCTTAAGGGCCCAATTCTCCCATTGACACCACTGCAAGCCAAGAGCAGTTACTGGTCATTGGAGTCACCTCAATGTTAGGCTGTCATTCACAGAAGAATCCTTGCTTGAGACAGTTGTCCAGGTTTAACTTTAAACATAAGTCTTAGTCCCATTGCTCTCAGTGGAAGGAGTTCCTTAAGCACATATTAATATATAGTGCTCAAAAGGGACATTAATTTAAGATCTCAGAAGTTGGACCCCAAGGTACATGTACATACTACGCTTCGTTCATAAATCATGAACAATTCATTTTAAATCTTTTTCATAATTCTGTATGTGTGGAATTTTCAGACCAAATATTGAATATAATACTATACAGCATAGGCAAGTCCCAAACATATGAAATAAAAGAATAAATTGAACTTGGAAAAATTTGTTAAAATGGAAGTGAAGAATCTAAAGATACATTGAACAAACCTGCCTTGTTTTTCCTTTTTTCTTTTAACTGCCATTAGATGTATGACCTGCCAATACGTCATTAAATCCTTTTTCTCAGAATTCAAGTTTTTTCAGATTTTCCACTCTTGCAACTGGTTCCTTTGTGCCTGCACAAGCTCCTCACTGCAGCCATAGAATTACCACAGAGTTAATAATGTTGCAACACTTACTTGAATGGCAAATTGCAACAAATTAGTATTTATATATCCTTGCAGCTGTTTTGTTGGATGCTCATTCTGGCTGCATTACTTGCCAAGAGGCTTTTATGACCCAAGCCCATAGCATAGGCGCTGAAAAAGCTAACATATATCGTAAGAGGGGGAAAGAAGGGTCATTCCCTCTTGAGCAAGCCCTTTAACATGAAGCAAACATCTTCCTTTTGACAGATGGAAATGTAATCTCCAGGCAGTCTTTCAGCTTTGTTTGACAGTTGGCTTTGAAAGCTGCAGAGCAGAGCTCTCTCTGTGCGAAGCTAGGCAGGAGTTTGAAGCAGTATAGGTGTGCCTGGGCCACATGCTGCATTACTGTACAAGATCCGTAATGCGCACAAGCAATATACTCATATGTGTGTGGTTCTCTGTTCAGGTTTGTCAGCCCTACCTCTCAGCATGGCTACTTAGCTCAGGACAGGAGTGCCTCATTAATACAACTCTGCACCTGATGATTATGGGGGTTCTACAGAATTCCTTTTAAGATCCTAGGTATATAGGTGTGAATCATGGAATTGTTGAGGTTAGAAAAGATCTTTAAGATCATCAAGTCCAACCGTTAACCTAACCTTGCTATCCCACCACTAAACCATGTCCCTAAGCACCTCATCTACCTATCTTTTAAATACCTCCAGGGATGGGGACTCAACCACTTTCTTGGGCTGCCTGTTCCAACGCTTGACAAAACTCACAGACGATCTATCTGTCCATTGATGGAAATCATGGAAGGCGACCAATTCTAAACCATAAGGAATTCCTTATTTTCCTTATTACTCCTAGGGGTAAAATAGGCCCTTTGTCTGAGAAGAAACTGGGGGAAGAAGCTGAGAGGGTATGAAATTTGATTCAATTTTAAAATCCTTATAGTATAAAGCTTAGTTCAAAGCAATCATGGAAAAAGGTAAGATGAGAACTCTTAGCCTGCTGGCTATCAGACCAATGGAACTTTGGTAAGGCAGGGATGAATGGGGTAAGTAGTTAAAGACACTGTCATAGTTCCTATGCACAGGAGAGAAAGAATAAGTTTACATGGAAAAAATGGAAAGGGTTTAGGAAAGAACTAAAATATATATATATATATATATATTTGACGTCTGGAAATCTGCCCCACAGTGAAGGAATTTAAGAAGCTCACGCAAGAGAAGGTTAAGACATGACCAGTTTCTCCAAGGCTCCTTAATTTAGCAGACAATAGTGTATTGAGAGCCAGTGCCTGCGAAATAAAGCCAAAAAATTCTGTGTGGAAACAAATCACTTTAGAATGGGAAAGTTTCTGCTCATTGGAATAAGGGAGGTGAGAGATTACATCTTTTGAAGTCTTTAAATAAAAATCAGATTTCATTCTAAAAATACACATTGCTTACCCAGATTTTTGTGAATGATAGAAGAATTGTCAGATGAAGTCAGATGAAGATACAGAAGGAAAAACTAGTTCATTATAAGGTGCTTCCTAGTCTTAAAATCCATTCAGGTATTTCTTGATGTTTGAATGTCTTAATTTACAAACATAACAGTGTTATTCATGGTTCTATACAATGTTTTTAGCAAGCATAAAATAGAAACAAACCAATCCCTTGCATAACTATGATCATACAGAATCCCATGCCTTTTGTGGCATTTAGATCCAGAATTCATGCTACTTCAGGATCTCTGCTGCTGCCCTCGCAGTGTGGGTATCCATATTAACTTACTGTCCTTCATGTGCAATGGTTACCAAAGGAGCTCTGACGCACGTACTTTTCTAGGGTACTACACAGTTAACAAATAGTCCTCAGAAAAATAATAGCTGTCAGCATTCCTGGACTTTATACCTGGATTTAGGAGGGAAGACAGCAATGGTATCAGTAAGTGTAGCAAACCACAGGAATTTAATACTGTCAGTCTGGGTGTTTGGACTTCATAGTTTAGATTTAGATTTGCCTCGTTTGCAATCTCTCTGCAAAATGAAGGGAATGATCTGTGTTTGCTTTCTCTGGGCAGGGAAGGTAAGAATTTATTCAATACTAAACACTTTAAAGGATACAGCTGTATTTTAACAGAAGAGGTTTAACAGAAGGGAAGATATAAGACATGACTTCCTATCTTGAAATGACATGAAGTAGGAGGGAGAAAAAAGGGCTTCACCTAATGATGTGGGAGAGGAGCTGCACAAGTTTGTGGTCCCAGTTACATCATCTGATTTGTCTCACACCAGCTACTAGTAATGGGATGTGAGAAAGAGGGCAGGAAATCCTAGCAGCTCTTAGCTCCTTTTCAATCTCTGTCTGCTTTCTTAGGGGTACAAAGAGAAGTTGTGTAGACTCATATACCTGTTTTCTATCCGTGGATTTATATGCAGCACTGTAGTGACACTTTGCAGTACAAGGCTTTTTCAGTTGTGCTCGTGGTCCCTCTTCCTGCCTGCCTTCCTAGCGTGTTCCCATTGCACATTATGCCAATTCATCAAAACAGCTATTTTCAAGGTTGCAGAGTTATTTTTAATTAATGTACGTGGTTAACCTGTTCAACATGTCATAATTGCATATATTTTTAGAAGGACACATTTTGCTGTTTATGGCAGAATTAAAACTGGATTTCAGAAAGGATCTCTGGGGAAAAAAACCTTCTACTGATTACAAAGCAAAATTACACTGATGTGGAAATCATTAAAGCAACCTCCTGTGACTCGGTAGTTAAAGGACATAAAAGATCATCATCAATGTAATGCGAGGGGAAAACAACAACCAACCTGCCAATTCTATGTATGCTCAGGGCTCATTTGAGGGAACCATGGAGCAACTGAGAGGCTGCTCTGCACAGTTTATTGTTCGTTCCCTGGCAGCAGTACATGTGTCTGTCCTGTGTCTTCGATGTTTCTTTGACTCCTTTGTAGAGAGATGACAAAAGAGACCATGGTGCAGCCCTCTGGACTTTTTGCTCCAAATCAAAGCTGCTTCTTTCTGAAGCAGAACACTTCCACGGCCACGCGAGCCTCTCCAGGCACACAACTTTCTGCTGAAATTCCAGCTACTGATTAATCTCACCCAGTTCCCTCTTTTCCTTCAGAACACTGAATCTAATTTTCATATCTTTACAATTAGGGGGGAAAAAGGCCTTCCAAAGCAAGCTTCCCATGTCTACCCAGAGTTCCTCAGGCTGATGGTTTTGAACTAGGCTGGGCTTATTATCTTCACTCCAATCAAATTGTGTTTTACCAAAAACATTCTTCTTTTTTCTTTTTTTTCTCTTTTTTTCCACCCACCCCCCACCCCTCACCCCCACCCCCCGGCGACTGTGAGTCTGTCTGGCTCGCCCTTGTACAAATTCTAAAAATATTCTTCAAAACAGGTCTCCAGACGCATGTACAACAGCTTTGTGGCACTTGCTGGAGGTTTATAGTGGAGCTAAAGATGTCATTTTGATACAGGAATGGAAAGCTAACTACAATCATTTTAGGCAGAAAGATTTAATATCTAAAACAATATGGTAGCATAATACCAGTCTGCTTTTAGATATTTCTAAGCTTTTAATTATAAAAGGCTCCTTTTAACTCCTTAACCTGCTTGGGCCTGGGATCTGAAAGGATTAAAAATGGCTTAAACCATTATACACTCTTTTCCCTCTGTCTTCAAAATCACACTCTCAAGGAAAATTTTGGTATAACCGTGACTATTTGTGATTATGGCTTACTGCATATAAACTTGGTATTGAATCTGACCTGCCCCACCATCCTTCAGACCTCCCCAGACCAGCTGAAGGGAAATTCTTATGTCCTAATGCAACAAATATATATTGAAGATTGTGCAAGACAAAGATTTAAAACATATTCTATGTACTTTCCTGCACAGTTTGCAATAAGAACTGTTGATTGTTGTAAATTCAAAACATGTTTTGAATGTGTTTTCCTCATAGGCTGAGGTTCTATGAAATGCCAAGCATAGCCTAAAATATCAAAACATACATTAAGGATTTACCAGCTAAGTCCTGTGCACAAGGTTCAATAAGTAACCCCCTTCAGGAAGAGTGTTGCTTGACCTAGTAAATAACAGCTGAATATCTCTGAGACAACCTGAGCCAGCATCTGCTTTTACAGCAGCATGAATCAGAAATAACTGCGTCAAGGACAATACATGCTTCATCTTCTTTAGATTTAAATGGATTTTGGTGCCCAGCCTTCAAGCTATTGGTGTAGATATGTTGGCTGGTCACATTCTGAAAATTGAAAGTTTTGGTTTTCATACAGTTGATAACTGGATTAAGTGTCCTTTCAGCTGTACCGGTAATGAAAATATACAGAAAATATTTCCATTACAGTTGGACACTGTATGCAGTTATGGAACAAAACTTCATTAAATAAAATGAGACATTTCTTAGAATTCCCTTGCCACATCCATATATTATGGTAATTTACTTTGAATTTAAGAATTCTGATCCTCTTTGTCTCAGGTAGGAGCCATCTTCTTGGTCACATTTGTTCATAAGTCTTTTGAATTCCAGCTTTGCAATTTCAAGGCTTTTCTTTTTTAATGCAGGGACCAGTCAGTTTTTCTGCATTCTATACAGGTTTGGCAGCAAAAGAAGAAAAAAAACCCCAAACAATTGAATTTTTTGTTTTCTGGGGACCAGATCTCTCCTCTCTCCTTCTAGCACCCTCTGAAAAGCAGCAGAAGTGGTGTGGTTGTATTTCATAAGTTACAGTAAGGCTTCAAACATTGTGAGTTTGGAGAACGTATCCTCTTTTCCTTTCCAAAGCATGAGAAAGTGTCTGTTGCACTGGACTGCTATGTTGGATGTAGAAGAATCAGCTATTCCCCTGCACCATCCTATACTCTTACTACCAACCTGGGAAATGAAATGTTTGTGATAAGAAAATGGGTAGTATTATGGTGTGTTCTTTCATGTCATTCCTGAGCAGATTCTGAACTGCAATTCCAAACCACTCGCTAGGATCTGAAGCTACAGTTCCTAGCCCTGAGGTGTTGAACACCAGCCAGGTAGTTCTGAGGTGGATTTTTGAGTCATTTTTTTATTTTACTCTTGCTTTTCTTTGATAAAGCCCTTTTACACTCTTCGTACTGATGCAATGAGGAGGGGGATCTTACAGAACCGCCTCCTCTGGTTCCATGTCCAGTGTGGCTTTCTTCAGCCTGTATGAAACTCTGCAGCCAATTTAGAACTAGTCCTGAGTTGGCAGGCTGTGTCCAGAGCTGCAGCAAAAGTGCTCCCAGAAGGGGCACATACTGGGGACAGATATGTCCCATGTTTCCTGCTGCTGAGGAAGAGAAGCATCAAGCTGAAGAGGCAATGTCTGGAACATAGCAGGGGAGACAGTCTAAAGGCTGGTAGGGCCTGGGAAGGGGAGGACTTTCCTTGACTAGAGATGCCTTAACATCTAATTCTTTTGCTATGACAGTATCTGTATTCTTTATGAACTTGAACAGTCTCATTAGAAATTACTAGTGTATGTAATACATATTAGTATATCAGGGGCTTAGAGAAGATTCAAAAGCCCTTTGAAACAGCAGATAAGTGAAGAGAAACCTCATAAGGTGGACCAGTTTTTGACTCACAACAGCCGTCCAACTAATTTTCATGAAGTTTAAGTGAGAGCCTTAAATCACAGGGAAGATGTTTCCTGTGTTGTAATTAGATGGGAAACTCCCTTACAGACTTAGAAAATCATAAGATAATTGAATTAAAGATCATTTTATACCATATAGTTTTACAAAACAATTTAATATAATTTCTAGAGGGTTTTATGGCATGGTTTGAATAATAATAAGATTCTATTCTCACTTGCCTGGGAACATAGGCATAAATCACCAGATGTTGCCAGTCATCAATAATGCTCACATCTCAAACTCATGGTGAACTGCTGGGCTTTAGAGCACAGTCATAGACTCACTATGTAAATATGAGTGATTTTATATGAATATTGTACATGAGTGCTATGCTGTATATGTTCTGTTACAGATTACATCTTCCATTTTTCATGGCTATATGAGCCAGTAGGTCCTACAATAAAGTTTGGGCTCAGTTAAAGCTGCTGCCTTAACATAGACACTGCTTTAACAGACCCCAAACTCTGTTGTGGGTGTGCAGAATTGCCAGCATGTTCTGACCTTGACCATGTCTCTGTTCAGCCTTTGTTTTTCTCCTTTCTGAGCTTGCTTCACCCCTTCAGGAACCTTTCAGTGTTGGCCAAAACTGCAAGCATGACAGTTCAGCTTTGCAAGATCTTTCTAACAAGAAAAAAACCCCAAAGATCTCTCTAAAACCTCTGGTTTAGATTTCATTTTATTTGTCATCTTTTATGAACAAATTACGAAATATACTTCATTCACAAATCGGAAATATTTACAATTTCTTTACAACAAGGCATTGTTGAGGTTTTGATTTATGGCATTCTTAGAGCATTCTGTCTTTCAAAACAAAGACATTGGTGGTGTTTTCAGCACACTGTTTGTTTACACTCTGAATGTGAAATGGGAGCCTTTTGGAAGAGTAATTTGCACTTTCGTTTGATACGATCTACTGGGAAAACTGAGGCTGGATGCATTTGCGATGTGGGGAGGGGGGACTGTGCAGATGCGTTGCTGGTACCATGCCACATGGTCTGAAGCCATCAGATTACACCAGATGCTGCTAAGTGGGGATGAGAAAAAGATTCCCCTGAGCCATCCTTCCTCTGCCTTCTTCTCTCTAGGAATCCTGTGACTGGGCTAAATGTGCTCCAGTTTAATTTTTTTTTTCTGGTTTTTGAGTCTTCATGAGAAGAATAGTCTTGAGAAGTCTGTTTCAAATACTATCACAATTCTGAAGAGTTATTCAGACAAAAAACCAAAGGAGAGTAGCCAGGAAGTGAATAAATATTGTATATCCGCAAAATGTTTAGGAGACAAATTTTGAACATGTTTCTAAAAGGGAAATGCAACTGTGCTGTTCTGTAGTTGTGACATTTGAGCCATAAAAGCTAAGATAGGTCCATTTTCTCAATTTCTTGGAGTCTATGTTTTTCCTGAAGAAAAATCTAAAACCACTTCTTTCCATGGGACTTTTTAAAATCTCTTAATATACACTTCCATTATAAATCAGATGTGGGCCACCATTGCTTAGGTTGTCTGTCATTTCCTGCAACAAGAATAGAAAACACTAATTAAAATTGCAATTATTTTATCGTGTTTGAAATTTAGTTAGTTAAGGTTGTAATAAAAATTTAACAAACTCTGAATTTCAAACATTCAGAAAAACTTTACATTTTTATTTGGCTTGATAAATCTCACTGTAAAAAAAAAAAATAAATCACACTCCTTCCTACATAAATTGAGTACATTTGAAAGCTATAGACTCATTGATACTGATTGAGTTGGACATTACTCTCAGACCACATATACAGCGTTGGTGGCATCCGTGCAAGTTTTGTGATGTTGTCCTTTGAAAGTGCGTCAACTCAAGATTGTGTGGTAGTCTACAAAGGAACAAGATGGTAATTAAGTTTTCGTTTCCATTCAAACCTTTTCCTGTGCTGACATGCTACAAACAGATGCCATTCGATGCTAGCTGGGGTAGACATTTGGGAAGTAGGTCTAGATCCAAACAGGATCTAAGGGTTATGACTGCTTGCCTTGGGATGGGACCGATTTTGGTTTTCCCTTAATATGTCAGACTACAATTTTTAGCAGTTCAGCAATTGCTACTCAAGTGGCAGATGAGTCATCCTGGAGTAAGCTGACCTGATCATGAGTCAGAATCCTAAAGCACCTAAACCAAGATTTGTTTGGAGTTAGATTTTCTAATTCTCAAATTGCAATCCAAAGATTACCTCCTTAGCAGCTACATTCATTAAGCACTGCTCTGACCTTCAAGGCTGCAAAATCATACAGAGTTTATGCTCAGAACTGCTTAATTAATCTGCCTCTTATGTCCAACGACAGATCCCAGGGAACATCCAACTATGCCCAGAGGAATGGACACACATAAACATGCAGTTTGGGCTATTCTATTTAAAATTCAGATAGATGAGGTAGAGGTGCCACTGTTGGGCTAGTTCTAAAATATTTGCATGATAACCAGAAGCTTTTCTTTTCATGGAAAAATTAACTTTTCCTCTTCCACCTCCTAGGTACAGTTGGAGAAAATATGGAAGAAAAGGGATTTGTTTTTCCTGCTTCTTGTGGAAGTTTCTATGAAGAAAGTAAAGCAAGATTCATTGGGCTAAACAGAGAGAGAGAGAAAGACAGAAAGAAAGAGCCTATATAACATAGTAGCTGTGAGACTCTTGGTAAAGAGAAGAAAATTATGGGACCTGGTCTTCATTCCTAGGCTGAATCTTTCTCTCTCTTCTTTTAATCCACAATATTTGATTTATATATAATTTGGGAGGCAGAGACCAGAACTCAAAGTTTCACATAAAGTAGAAGCACTGGTGTCTCCTGTCTCAGGTATTAGCAGCTACATTTTGAAGTAGCTCGCAAGACTTACTTGTTGCCTTCACAGTTTTTGAAAGAAGGGGTGCGCTATTCCTCTCTACAAAGTAAACTTGGGGCCATTAAACCAAGTAGATTTGCCACTTAATACTCCTGAATCAAGTGTAAGTTTCAGAGAAAAGACGCTGTGCAAACTTGGCTAATTTTGAGCATTTTCTACCACCCAACTCTCCGTTTGGCAGGTGGTGGTGTTGGATGTTTTTGTATGGTGCCGTATTCTCCTCATACACTGGAGACAAACATGCACCCCTAACACTGAACTCAGGATCCCAGTCTGGGGGCTGCCTTCTCTGGAACAAGGCACTATGGTTGCCTGTTTGTAGGTGCCTAAACGCTTTGTTGGATCTATGCTGAAGATACCAGTCAGCTGGGAAAAGGACCAAGAATACCAAAGCCATTTAATATTAACTATCAGTCAGCCACAGTTTTATAGTAATCTGTCTGAAAACTACTCATGAGCAAGTGTAAGTTTCCTTTTGTCAGGCTTTATCACTTGAATCCTCTGCAGACGACAGCTATTAGAATATCATCGTTTCAGAAAATACTGAAAATAATTTTTTCCCCCCAATATTTCTATTTTCAAAAATAAAAGTATTAATAAATTAAAAAACAATGCTGAATTCAAGAAACGGAGGAGCACACAGATTAGAAGCAGAGTGAGGCAATGGTGGCAACATCCAAATAGGAGCATTTGGATGTCTATAACTAGGGTGAATATTTTAAATACTCAACTTACTTCCAGATTGCAGCATTCACCATGTAGGATTATGTCATCACCTGGAAGCACCATTCCCGACTCAGAGTGACATCACAGCATCAGCCAACTTTGATTAGCTGAAACTATGACTTCCTCTTAGAGGTGGCACTTCCTGAAGTGACATAACAACATGGTAGCTCCCTAGTGTTCAGCGTACCTTGGAGGTAACTCTGGTGTCGGGGGAACCACCGGGCAGCTGGGCAGGTCGGTTATTTCAATACCCCTCAATCTCTAATATAAATATAACAATTATACAATAAATATAGCACAAACAAATGCACATGCAGTACATGTCTATATTACTGTATATCAGTATAAATATACAAAATAGTCTTATATATAAAACACTTTAAAGCTATTTTCTAAATCAGGGCCTAATTTAAGCTTTTAAGTAGTCTTCATTATTTTTTAGGGGCTTGCCTTGAGCTAATGTACTCAAACCTGCTACCAGCAGGCTGCCCACAAACTGTAGGTCTAAGAATTCCCAGATCAGACCATCTACACATGCATACTTGACTCTACAATACACATGCAGGGAATCCACCATCAGTAGGGGCGCATCCCACATTCACTGAGCATGTGCAACAGAGTGGCTCTGCACATGCATCATGGCCCTTCACCCAAGATAAGTGGGCACCTGGCAGTCCTCACTGATAAGTGTCTAAAAGCTCAGTAAATCAACAAGCCAGGGAAGGAGGCAGTGAACTGTCACTGTACATGGTCATCTTCAGCCAAAATTGGTAGGGCTGGCAGGTGCTTCTATTTTGAAAGGGTTTTCTTCCCAGGATATTTCTTTTTTTATATATACTTTTCTCTTTTTCTCTTAAATGGGCTTCATCTTTGTCCTTGTTGAGGCAAGAGCCTCTTTGAAAGGCAGGACCTAGCCTACCATCTGCAAGACCATGATCATACTTGCCTACACAGCTCATCAGAATTCTGCTTCATTTTAAAATGAGAGGGAGAAATATATCTCTTCCCGTGATTTTGTCACCCTGTTTTATTTTACTGTTGTAACCTTTGCTATTTAACTTTTTAAAACATGTTTCAAATATCTTCTAAGGTGAACTCAGTCTGTATTTCCACTCAGAGTCTCATCTCAGTTAAGAAAACAAAGAATAGTGACAAGTCATTTTTACCTAATGCTTTACTCAATTTACAATTAATGGCTATATTGTGTTTTGTCAGGGAATCTGAAAACATTCTACAGTCTCAATGAATTAATCCTCACTCCACTGTTCAGAGGTCTCAGCAGATATGATACAGACTGTAGAGCTTAATGGTAATGCAAACTTGCACGTGGAAGTTTAGATGGGCAGTCCACTTGACTTTTGTTCCCTTCTCTACTCATTTTCTCAAATGAAAGGCACTGGATATGAAGTCCAAACGTAAAGCACAGGGTGTCAGTGAACATTTCACTCCTCAAATATTAATCAGATCTGTAAATCCAAGGAGCTGATTTCAAGAATTCTGTTCAGTTAATTCTTTTGGCCCTGTGTTCTCAACTTTGGCAGCTTAAGTTTCAGAACCTAAACATAGACCTAGACACCTTGGGAAGCTTCCTTTTAAGAGAGAAAGGCAATAAATGCTCAGTGCTGCTGCAGATCCGACCAGTTTCATTTAGGTGTCCAAATATGCCCTTAGGTGCGCAGGTTTAGTCATCTAGTTTCATGAACTGTGGCTTTTGTGTTTAAATAACCTACTTTATAAGCTGAGTACTTGGGAGAGGAAGAAATTGATTAAATCCTGGAAGCATGCAATGATGTGGTTACAGAAAGCATTCTGTGCTTTTTCACAGTACGATACATGATAATCCATATTAATAAGGCTTCCAATTATTTATGAAGTGCTATATTTAGCAGCTAAGCCCTTGAATAGCTATACAATGGAATTATGTTGAAAATGGATGTACTTCATTGAAATGGATGTACTGCAAATACACAGTACCTAAAAATAGCTCCATATAATGCAATGTAATAAAGCTTACACAGAATGGCAGCGTTTCATTTCCCAGAAGCTCTTTCTTATATAAAACTGAAAACTGAATACATCTCTTGCCAATTGTAAGCGTTAACACATACAGTAGCTTTTTAGGAGGAGCAGAACAAATAAGGGAGGACACACAACTCACTTTTTCTGCCATTTCATGGGAGTGATGCAATGAGTGTTCTCTTTCTGAGAACATTCGCCTTTGTTCATAGCTGGCTAGCCGACAAGTGAGCCATGAAGAAAGGGTGCAACCACCAATTCCAATGCATGCAAGAGACATGGAGGCAAGATGCAAAGAATAGAGAGCAGATGACTTCTTTGTCAGAGCACGAAGAAATTGAAAATTTAAGATTCCTCCGATTAGTCCACAGATGCAACAGGCAGAAAAAAGTATCATCTGTCAGGAAAGACAAGAGAGGTTATGTCACAGTAACATTTTTCAGAGACAGATTCATTCATATAAAAAATGAGACTAACCATTATTCAGTGCTTCAATAGCATCATGGACTGCAAAACACTGCACAGACATTTTTAACTCCCTCAGCTCCCACAGAGCTCCAAGGGAGTACAGTACCTTCTAGCGTACAAGAGTTAAGATTGATGTTGCATGTAAGATAAAGCTGGGTAGGATGAATTACTCGTGTTAAAAGCTAGTCAATGGAAGGACTACTAGGACACAAATCTTCTGATTTCCAGCATCTCATTCAAAACAGTAGCATGACAGAATGTGTTATAATTTTCTGTTGTGCAGTTTCTCACCACTCCTCAGGAGTGAACACCTAATGTATTTGCAGCAAATCTCTCTTGCTTTGTGTGCCATCTGACTCTGCCTCCTGTTCAATTCTAATTTGTTCAGTCAGACAGCAGTTTGGAGGCTTTCTACAACTGTTATGGGGACTTCAAAAGCGTTCAAGGTTAATGTGCTGGACAAAGAAGCAAGAAAAACAACAGAGAGATCTGTGATGCAGCTCTATAGAAGGTCAGTGTGGTGATTATGTGTTTGTTTGCTTGTTTTTAACTTGGTTAAAATATTTCTGGGAGCTTTAGAAGGATGTGAAACAGGCTGCAATTAATGACACATGTTTAAAGACCTCCTATTACTTTAATCACAAAAATGCCACCCTGGTTCAGGATGTCCTTGAGCCACAAATGACTCAAGGGCAAAAGACCTTATTATGGAGACATCACTAAATTATTGCCTTATTCATTCCCTTTGATACTGCTGGCCCGTCAGATGTTAATCTAGATGGGCCTTTGATGTTACTCAGTATGTATATGTACTTATCTACTGTGGCAGGAACAATTTATGGAGCTTTACAGACCACTTCTGTACACAACTGGGATGAGAATTTCATCAGAAATGTGGCATTCTGATGCCACAGTCTGCTGGGAAGTGACTATTCCATGAGACCACCAGAACAGACAGCTTTTAGAAACTGGTTATTGTCCACATGCTTTAAGAAATGAGACTGTCATTGTAACAGGGTTTAGGATAACTCGCTGATATTTAAAAATAATCTGAGAGATCTTTACTCCCTTCACACTTACACTGGTTTTACGTGACTGCCATCTGAATATGGCAGAATAATCAAGCTGACAGAAAATTAAGCCAGACATTATCACTTACAATAGGATCGTGTCTTTCCATAACGTTCTGCTGTGACTTGTGTAGTAATAACACCATTTTGCTGCAGTCAGAAAAATTACTGTACTTGTGAATCTTAGAAGAGACAGAAAACATATGCCGTCACTTTAAAAGTGGCTTATTCATGATTCTGATTGATTGCAAAAAGAACTTATAAAAAAAGTGAACAGCTATGATATATAGAATCAAACTTGGTCCTTGAGGTGGCAGCCCAGTCATGCCACACCTTACAGAAATGGGTTATTGAAGGAGAGAAGTTACAATCCAGTAAAGTTATTGCGGAAGTTTTTATTGACTTGACATACATTTGTGTCAACAGGTTTTCCATCCATATTTATCTAGATGGGGATAAATAGGGATATGTGGCTTAAATAGGCATGACCTAATTTGGCCATTTCAGAACTGCCTTGTTTTGCTTGATTAACGCAAAGTGCTGATTGCTTTTTTGGACTGTTGACTTGTAATCTTTACTGACTTCTTATCAGAAAGCCCCCAGTAAGGAGTTCAAGTTAGATATGTATGCTTTTCAAATACTTATGTGTTATATATGCAGGGGAAAAACTTACCACAAGTCCAGATTTTTTTTTGGCACACAATATTCCACATATGCCACAAAGCAGAAACTGCAAAGAAAAAAAAAATACTGATTATTTCATCATTTAAGGTCTCAAACTTAAATTCTGCTGTGTTGCTGTAGTGGTGACCACAACAGCAGGTCAGGCAATGGTTACAGTTGTTGTCAGCATTTTTATCACAAACCTTATGTTTCAGGAAGTTACAACTCAATCATAAACACGCTTATCTGAGAAGAAGAAACTGGAATGAGAAGTCAGACTGAGGATGATTACTCATAAAAAAAGAAAAATTCTACTTTTGCTTGGTAAACAAAACATGAAAAAAAACCCAATGTTGCAAGCAAAAGATGCCTTTTTACTCTTTTTTTTTCCTCAGAAAAGTTTAGCAAAGTAGTAGTCAGTGATCCAAATAATTTACTTTCAAGCATACCTGGTACTTAATGTCTTGATCCTACCATGTGAACGACTGAGGGATCATACATCGATTGTTGTCCTCAAGAACTCTGGGCAAGAATTCAATTCAGTACCCTCTGTGGATGCAGGTATAAATACGAGTAGAACCTTTGGTGTGGCTGCACTGAGCACGTAGAAAATCTGTTTTAGACTCTAGATAGCCCACTTTGTAAGAGGGAGCATGAAGGTGTCTGTATATTTTCATGTTGTTCCCTTTCACAGACTGGTCTGCTAATTGTCACATCAAGTATTAGGCAAAAACTGATTAAGAAAAAACAGAAACATGCCCTACCAGCTGATACAAATAGGTGTTAATGCTTTTTAGTGACCTACATCAAAGACCAATTATGTTCTCTGATGTCACTTTTTCCTCCTACAAAAAAGTTTAATGAAGGAAACAATGAACAGTCCCTGAGGAAGCAGTCGTGGTAAGAACTACAGCAGTTGTATGAAAGCATTAAGGCCTTCTCCAGGTGTTTGTAATACTGTCAAAAGATTTCTCTGGTACCTCATAAACTTTTATTAAGAAATCTGTGCTACTTATTTTTGGTAAAGCTAAACCTGCACCCCTATTGGGAAGTAATTTCATAGTTTTAAAACTGGATTTTTCCACATTCCTTTTGCACTGAGACGGTATTTCTAGAAAAAGGTTCTGCTTGACCTTGATTTAGGATTAAATCACAGAACAGACCTGGCCGTTACATAAGAAGTGAAAAAAAAAAAAAGGAATTCCTATATAGCATTCAGGGTCTGTGTAATCTATTGCATGTTCATCTCATTTATCCTCCAAAATTTTGCAGCTTCAGTATCTCAGTTGATGAGGTGCTGTAACACATAGTTTATATCCCTCCAAGTAGTTCATGCATATAGTTAAGCATAAGCCATGAGATATATTTTTACTCTGAGATAGGCCCATTGAATCGGTTCCCAAGATGAATATGGTTAAATTTTGCATATTGTTTACCTCTACACTAAGCATGGGGTGTGGACTTAATACCAGTCTGTTTATGGAGAGGGCTGGGCCATGTAGAGCATGGTGCTGAATGGCTCAGGACATACCAGGACATACAACTGGTTATTGCTACTAGAGCTCACTCATTGGAATAACAACCAAAAAACCAATGGGTAGGGCTCCCTCTGTCTCGTTCCCAGAGGCAGAAGAGGTTTCAGCTCAGAACTATCACATCTGCTTTGTAAGTTTTCACTCAGGCTTTCTGTGAAGCTTTGGAGTTTCACTCCTAATCCTGTCATTGCAGATTGCCTTCAACTGAAGGCATGCTTCAGATTTTCACATGTAGTGTTTTGTATTTCTTAACATTAATGCAGAAACCTCAAAAAAATTTTGTTGAAGACATTACCGTAATTAAGTTCTATTCAGTCAGACTTGATAAAGCAGATTAATAATATAATTTGTCTCCGTAGGACTGAATAGGATTAAAAGGAAAATTTTGTATAAAGAACAATTCATAAATTCTGGAAAGATTACAGAAAGGATCTGGAAGATACCATCAAAGATGGTTTCCACTTGTAGCAAGTGTATGTTAACTACTTTAAAAAGCTAAGGTTTTGATAATTTACCTTAAAAGCTGAAAGAATAGGTCACCCATTTTTTCAAGAATGCTCCAATTCTGCTCCTGTTAGAGTCAATGGATTTTTTATTATTGATTTCAATTAGAGAAGACTTTCTATTTCCATTGTGCAGTCTTTGCTAACCAGAAGGGAATGTAATGAACAAGTTATATTAGCCTTGCATATGACCAAAGGAGCAACAAGAAAACTACAGATTCACGCAGAATTAGAACCTACCAGTTTGGGCAGTTCTGCTATTCTTTACTCTTCTTCAAGGACAGGACACTCACCCTCCCAAACCACCTGTATTGTAGTGCCATATACATATATATTACCTAAGGTATTTCCCAGTTGAAATCCAAAGAATAGTGAATGAGCAACTCTGCAAGCCCTGAGGTAGTGGCTTCTCAAAAACAAGGGGTTACTACTACTGTATTCCATAGTTGTTAAAGTATCTGAGGGACTACCTGGTTATATGTACAAATTGGGGGATGAGAGGCTGGAGAACAGCCCCATGGAAAGAGAGCTAGGGGTCTGGCTTGATGGCAAATTGAGTCAGCAGTGCGCCCTGGCAGCCAAAAGGGCTGACTGTATCCTAGTGTGCTTCAAGCACAGCATAGCCAGCCAGTCGAGGGAGGTGGTTGCCCCACTCTACACTGTGCTGATGCGGCCTCACCTCAAGCTCTGTGTGCAGTTTTGGGTGTCTCAGTATAAGAAGGACATCAAACTATTAGAGTGGGTCAAGAGGAGGGTGACCAAGATGGTGAAAGGACTTAGGAGGAGCAGCTGAGGTCACTTGGCTTGTTCAGCTTGGAGAAGAGAAGGCTGAGGAGTGACCTCATCATAGTCTACAACCGCCTCAAGGGGGGCAGCAGAGGGGGAAGTGCTGATCTCCTTTCTGGTGACAGTGACAGGACACGAGGGAATGGAATGAAGCTGCATCAGGGGACATTCAGGCTAGACATTAGGAAAAGGTTCTTCACTGAGAGGGTGGTCAGTCACTGGAAACAGGCTCCCCAGGACACAACACCAAGCCTGTCACAGTTCAAGAAGTGCCTGGATGATGCTCTTAGTGGTATGGTTTAATTTTAGGTAGATCTGAAAGGAGCAGGGAGTTGGACTCAATGATCCTTATGGGTCCCTTCCAACTTGAGATATTAAATGATTCTATGATAGTTTTTTATTGTGTCAGGGTCTGTATGGATACTCTGGATGTATTATCTCTTTCTGCACATCTACAATGTTTATATATATACACAGAAGGAATAAGGTGTTCTGTAGTTAAAAAACTCAGCAGATAACTCAGAGGAGTTGAGTATTCCTGGTTCTTCCTCATTCTTCCATCTGAGCTCAGGAAGGTCATGCCGAAGTTTATAATATGTATGACTAGAGACAAGCAAGTTGTGAAACTGAATGCACTAGTGTGCCTGAACATGTTAAAAACCTTAAAAGAAAAGCACTAGGGCAGTAGCAAAGATTAATATTATTTGGGGGTTGTTAGATGACAGTATGTTACATTCACAGAGAAAAGACTTGCCCTAAAACCAGTGTGGTTATTCACTTATGACAGCAGGTATTTTGTTATCAAAAACAGTGGATGAATTTGAGCCATAGCGTCAGGCAATTAAACCTCATGCAAAGCTTTGAAAATGTTAATCCAAGTTTACCCCTCTCTTCTGAGGCTGTAGAGGAGTCTGATTCCCTGGAAGCAGTAGAAACCTGCTTTAGAGAGAATATTAGTGATACCCAGGGTACAGCAACACTGCTCATGCAGAGTTGTCTTAACCAGGCTTCTCAATGTAAAGACCTCTAGAAAGGTTAGGAAGTCAGTGGGACATTACGTGATTGACTCTGATCATTGCTTTTTGATAGAACAACTATCAAAACCAGCTATATAGAACAGCTATAGGGACTCGGGAATTCTTTTGTTGACGCTATAGTACTGTCCTGTAAAATTTTTCATGTCACAGTGTTGTGGTCAGCAGTAGTGAAAAGTGGATGGGCGAAACTATAGTAGCTCTTTGTACCAGAAAAAGAATGTGAGTATGAATCAGACTCAAAAGGAATTTTCTATGTTTGTTCCTGTTTGTCTTTTAATTTTGAACTCTTCTATTTTATAATGCTGCCAACTGGAATACAGCCACCAGGAGCTTGGCTGTCTTGCCACTCCCTGTGTCTTCTTGGTTATCCTGAAGGACTTCATTTTCATGTCAATATGTCATACCATTTGAACTTGACTTATAGCTGTTGAGCTATTCTGGACTACAGTTTACCAATGACTAACTAATACTGTCATGGTGAGGACTTGCTCCTTTCTACATGATCATTGATTATCCTCAACCAACCTCTTGGACTCTTTAAATGTAGTTACATTTTCTAACCATGTCAAACCTGAAGTAAGTTAAGGCAAACACATGCTGAAAATAAGTAAATCCAAGTGGAAAAGAAATATATCACTGAAGATAAGCTCCTTATAAAGAATGATCAATTGTTGAAGTGTTCACAACTCATGCCGAGTATATGGCTAAAACATTTTGTGAAGGATAAGCTAAATTAATAAGCCCTCCAAAATGCCCTGGGAGCCAGAGAGGGACTTTCATCTGGGACATGAAGCAGATGTTTCCCTGTTGGACTTTTGTTTTAATTACTTTTCATCAGAAAAAATCCTAAAAGGCTAAAAGATCCAAAATCTCATTAAAAAACCTACATAGACCACTATTTGCAACCAATTCCCATTATTTCTGGGGTTACTTTTGGTTGCAGACTTATTCGTACCTCCTATGATACATATTTCATGTCAAGAGGAGGCAAGGATTGAATGTATCGTACGATAATCAGTGGGGGCAGAACCACTCTTGGGTAGTGGGTAAAATAGTCTGAAGAAAGATACTTCAAAGCACAAAAGGTACTTAGAGACTCAGTGGGCTGTGGGTGCCTCAGTTTCCCTTTCAGTAAAGATTTGCCAGGGACCTAGCAGAGTCAAGAGTCCCTCTGATAGCACCAGAGTGATTGCAAGGAGATGCAGGAGTGTCTAACTGTCCATGGAGTTTTTGCCATTCACACTGCATCTGTGCCTGCTTATGTTCAATATGCATGTTTGAAAATCTCTCTTTTGGTCTGTTGAACTTTGGAATAACTAACCAAAGACCTCCCAGAAAAGGAGAATGTTTATTTTGAGCCTGCTTTAATTTACTTTATATTAAATATGGGCTTGAAACAAAACCTCAGATCCAAACACCCAGAAATTTTGGTAAGGAGGCTGAAATCTCAATTTAGATTCAAGTTCTGTGGTTTGGATCCATCCCTATTTCATATTTTCTGGAACAAAAGACTTGGCCTAATTCACTTTCTCCTGGAATAAAAGGGGCTTTCTTACTGGTAGTCTGAAAAAAAAGGATTCAGCTTTAGTTATATTTACAGAGAGCCAAAGGTTTGTTGGTTTCCATCATGCAGAAGAAAAAGAACTATTTTTATTTTGCGTATTGAACCTAAGAAACCTTTCTTCTGTTTTGAGGCAGCAAAAGCAATGGTGAGTATAATTCCCTTGAGAAAATGAAAACTGTTTATGGAAATATTTCTGGAGAGAGACTGAAGAAAGTAGAGAAAACCTGTTGAATATAAGGACTTCTTGATCCCTAGTTAGTGTTCACGACAAAGAAGCCCAAACTACATACACTGTGTGAAAGCCCTCTGGTGTTCTCGGTCATCCATACATATCTGATGCAATAGAGGAAGGGAAATTATTCCAAAATTAAATATAACACAGTGGAAATGCAAGCATATCATACCTATTCAAATAATTCTCCACTTGGAAGAATAAACCATCAAGATAGAATCAACAACTTCACTTCTATCTAATCTTGTCAGGTGGTAAACCAGAAAATCTGTGTTTTACATTAAAAATGTATAAACGTGTGACTTTCATGAGACAACCCAGGAATTTGAAGTTAGTAATATCTTGAAATGACCATTCTGTTGCTTTGACTATATCCAAGCGAGAAAAAAGCTGAAATCCCTAATGAACGAACTGAGCAGAGAAGGTATCTCCAGTTATAACTCTTCTTTGAAGCAGTATTTCAGAAGAAGGATTAAGTTTTCTTAGTGCAGGCGTAAAGGGCACAGAATCCACTCATGAAAACAAAGACATCAAACTAGAGAAAAATTACAATGGGCAAAAAGAACAAGCCTAGGTAGTATGTTTGCCTGTTACCTCCATAAAGAAACACAATGATCTTTGCAAAAGGGGGATGGAAACTTCTAATGATGTTGTCCCATGCAAGGGGTTGAGGGGACAGGAATGTCGAGCCGGCTGCAAGTCATCCAGATCCAGAACCAGAAGCAACAGCATTGCCACAGCCCAACCCTGTGTCCCACCAAATCGGCGATGCTGAGAGGGGGGCTTTGCTGAGGTGAGACATATCAGCTCAGGTGGTGCTACAATTCCCACCGATTTGCCAGATACAAGCCAGATTCAGGCAGTTTAAATTCCATTCCAGTCCCTGTGTTTAAGCGGAACACTTTTATCTGGTTCTAGGCCTGCAGAGTTGCAGGAAATGGTTTTTAGAAACACTCAGGGAACTTTAGAAATGTGTCACTAGACCTGAATGTCTACCTGCCATCAGGGATTCAAAAAACCTCTGGTCATCTGGAAAAATACTCAAATTCTCAGCACAAAATAATAATATGTATTTACTTGTTTAGGGCCTATCAGAATAACAAACAGTAAATAATGTGTTTTGTTGCTTTTTTATATCAAATATTTAGTTTAGAGTATGACTGCTTTAGTCTCAAATAGTAATAAATAGTAATAAATTAAAGATTATTCCCTGCAGATGAACTACTGTCCTATCTCAGCAAAACATTTAAGCATATGCTTAAGCCAGTCTATATTCAACAGATTCTTTTACATATAAGCCAGGCACTGCAAGTCTATCCCCTTGGATAGACTGTCTTCCAGATTGGTTTATGCTTCTGGAGTGTCTGAATGATAAAAAAAACCTACTGAAAGACTTCTCAACTGGCGTGGATTGTCCTGGTTCCATGCAAGGCAAGAAGCTCCTGCGCTTGGTACATCCTCCCTTGTCTATAGGTACAGAACACTCTCCATCTTCCACTGAGCTCACTGACAGCGCTGTGATTCATTTCTTCAGGAGCAGGAGCCAGCCAGAAATATGGTTGGTTTGATGAAAATGCAATGCACATGTTAAAATAAAGTAGGATCACGTCTGCATGCTAAACAATAATGTGATTTTTTTAGTGTTCTTTTGAAAAAAAAATAGTTTCACTGTTCTTTCCAAAGGAAACTTGGCAGCAGTAAAAACTAGATGCAAAATTTAATGTTCTAAAATTTTAGGCCACCAACATTGATTTAACAATCTAAAATGATGTTCTTGCTCTGGGAGAGTTCCATACTGACTGAACCTTTTTCTTTTTCTTCAAATCCTGGACAAAAAGAAGTCATTGAAATAAAATATTTTGAGTGCCAACTTGGAGCAAATTTCCATAGCCAAACTATAAATGCAGATTTTTAATGGACAGCAGACTTCCACTGTGCTAAACTCACAAATCATGGAAACAATAACTCTGCCCCTACAGACAGACAGACAGACAGACTGACCAACATCCAGAGAATGCATATCTCAATCAAATACATTTAGATATTTGTCTTCATAAGGGAAGAATCTATTACTCTTGAGGGGCATAGCCATAGGTGAATCACCAGATACCTCTCTTGCATATGAAGATAGATGGCATATTTGGCTAAAGTTGTGGCTCATAGTGATAGCGATGCAACCACTGTGTTCTGAATATAGATAGGAAAGTATGTGATCATTCAAAAAATATCTGTGAATACTTTTTGAAAGATTAGCTCCTGACATTTTTTGTTTGTGCAAAAGCCTTTGCTATGGGTGCTGTCATTCTTTCAGTGTTAGTGGTTCAGCACGCTCATTGGTTGGATCATTTCTATAGTACATCGCATAACTGAATTGCAATGGTGGATTTCAGAAATATACCTCAATTTCTGGGAAAAGGAAATCTGTGAGACACTGAGTACAGCCTGTGGAGTAGATTTTACCAATGCAATCATAACAAACAGGAAGAAAATCCAGAAATCAGTAATATGTTCACCTTTGGTTTTATGGGACTGTATTTTCTTTTTTTTTTCAATACAGCAGCTGTGGCCTATTTTTAAAAGAACAGATTGGATATGGTATAAAATAAATTGGATAGTCATCCCCACATGCTCCAGATAATTTGAGAAGTCAGTCACACCTTTAGTTGTTTTCTTCTGGCTACTTTTTAACCACTCTTACTGTCTTAATCCAACTCAACTCTAATAAGAACAACAAATTTAGAAACTGTTTTCCCATTTCCATGCATTTTTGATGTAGACATTGTCTAGGCTTTCCATTTCTTCACTCTTATCTACTCCACTTTCCCTGGCTTGCTTATGCATAATGCAGGGCATGCCATGATCAGAGTACTTCAGCCCATGCTTAACTTCACTTGTATCTCTAATCTTATGGGTTGGATTCACATGCTTAAACTTAGGTCTGTTAGTAAATTATCTGGCTGAATGGAGACAGTGAACAATAAGAACAACTCTTTTAAGAAGAAAGCTAATGTCCGCCAAATGCAAAGTATCATGTAGGAGATAGAATGTGCATGATTTTAAGATGCCCAAATTTTAGGAATTCAGGTCAAGGTTTCCATGGTGATGCTATCTTCATCTACTTCCTTATGAACTTGGGCCTCTGCTGAGTTCCACCCACATGAGTAAAGGATAGAACAGGGTCAAAGGTTTTCAGTACATTTCCAGTTAAATTACAACAGGAAACATGACACTGTTCAACTTAACTCCAGTGGTTTGCATTCTAACATGTCAAAGTATTAGTTTTTCCCCCTTAATGCCCCTTTCTTTTCCTTATTGTTCATTTCTCAAAGCAAAACCATGGTCCAAGAGTGTGAATTGGAAAAAAATAACATATTTTATGCAAGACATATACTTTAATACAAGCAACATGAGCTCAGTGTAAGATCCAGTGAGCAGAAAGGTAGTTTATGCCATTTCTGCAGCAGGACAGTTCTGAGGATTGTGCAAACAAACCCTTCTCCAGCTGTTTTAGTTTGGACATAGTTGCCCATGGCCCTAAGCATCCCTGGAGAATGGCAGACTTCTGGCCCCTTTCTTGTCCTGTCTCACCTGCTAGTCTTCTACTCAGAAGAACACAACCTAACAGATAATTTGAACTGCTGGAGTGGTACAAAGAGGGTGCCATAATGGTGACATGGTGACCAAAGATTTTTAGTTCAAGGCAAAGTAAGTAAGCCTTTATAACCATGTCACCCCACTCTGTGTACCGCTGTGATTTCTCATTTCCTCTACCACACGAAACATAAGCTGCATCCTTCAACTTTACAGTTTCTTTGTGGCCTCTCTCTGCCTACCCAACCTGCAGTTGTTTGCTCAGGTCTAGCAGTTGATGACTGCCTCTGTTGGCTCTAGCTGTGGGTATCTTTTACCCACTTGTTACATTTTCAAACAAGTCCCTTTGGATTTCCTTCCATGCCTCTGCACCCACATATGGGGAGAATTTCCTATAAACATCTGCAAAATCACTTCATTGTCCTCTGTCTTATTCCTCTCTAAAACTCTACCTACAAACAGCTTGAAATCAGCCAGACTGCTGGTGTGTTAATGCAACCACCTGTTATACAAATCAATTTTGGTTTGTTGTTTCTTTATAGTCCCTTACAGCTTTTTATCCTACATCTGTCTCTTGCTTTGATTGTAAGGTCCTTGAAGCCAACATCTAATGCAATAGGTTCTTAATCTATGGCTAGTACAAACTCTGGGGGAACAGAAACCAGAAAAATGAATGAGGCAGTTGTGCAGGAAATGTGCATCGTCATGAAATGGTATCAGCTGTGATAGGATTGTCACAAAATACAATCACTGCATAAAATACTGATCTCACTGACTGGTCAAAACTCTTTTACTTCAGTGAAACCCAGGATATTGCCCCTCTGTCATTAAATCTTCAGACGGGTGCATGTTTTTGAGTAATCTTTCTTCTTCATTGACAATGATCAGAAACCTCCCTCTTTGAAGTGGTTTTGATAATATCATTACCTGTTGGCCACTGTCTTGTCTTATCTGGTCTTCATTCTCATTTCTCACCCACCTCTTCTGCAGTGCAGAATTATGTGTGTGTTTATACACTGCCAAAAATATTTATGTGTGTTGTCAATAATTAATAATTATTGACAGTGAGAATATTACATGAAGCGCTTTGTCAGAATGAATCTATAAATTACAAGAGGTTACGCTGATGAATAACCAAGAGTGTTTTGCATTTATCATCTTATCTCCAGCAAAGCAAACAATCCTTTTAGAAATACTGCTGTACAATCCAAGCTGGCCAAAACCAGCTTTGGAGTTGAAAAATGCCCACTCATGTTTAGGCTGAATATTCAATATTTCCTACTCTTTGTTTCATAAATATAAATAACCTTTTGGAGGAAAATTCTTCCTAGAAACATGCATGTCTCAAACTGAAAAAAATAAGAAACGTTTCTGAGAAGTGAGAAATGCTCTGTGATATGAACATGCTGCTTCTGTTAACCCATTATTGGTGTTTGATTCTTTTTGTTTATTTTACAAGAAGCTCAAGGTACCCAGATCATGAGAACATATCTTTCCTTTTCCTCCCCATTTCCTCTTTCTCTTTTTCCTCCAAAAGCTCAGAACTCAGCTGACAAACTCTCAACGTTATTTTACACCTTTTGACAGTCTTGTCGTAAGGGACAGGGCTGTTCTTTTTTAAAAGCAAAACTCACAGTCAATTTAAAGATCGTAAGCTATGGCCCATGTTCCACTCGAGGCATTGGGCTTTCCCAGGTGTGAGAATGGGTTCACAGAAAGTTCAATTGTTCACAGCAAAATTGAAAAATGAAAAGGAGCAAGAATGATGGGGTCTCCCCCACCCCACCCCACCCCCGACACACACATACATCTCTCCCACCCGTGCCTCCCCCCTCGCCCCACGAGTATGCAGACTGTACCCCATGCACATCGGAAATGGCCCCGGCGAGGCTCTCGGCGCAGCATGCACACGCGGAAGGGAAGGGAAGGAAGGGAAGGGAGGGGGATGCCTTCGCACGGTCTGATCATCGCCATAAAGAGTTAAAGAGAGAGTGAAATGGCTAACGTACACACACCCCGCTCCATACCGGAGAAGAGTCTCCCAGCTGAGGTTTATGCTCTGTGAGGACCAGGCTGAAACTGACCGCCCCCACGGCCACGCTGGACACCCCTAACCCTATCTCCAGCACGGAGAGCACCAGGAGGCTCCCGATGATCTGGCTGCTGGTGCACATCCTCCCTCGGTCATCGTTCCTTCCCGATCAGCCGGGGAAACCGCGCATCCTCCTCCTCCGCCGGCGCTCCCGCGGCCCTAAGTCGCCCCCAAACTTTTCTTCCTTCGCCGGCAGCCGGGGCGGAGCGGCGCATCCGCGGCCGGCGGGCGCTGCCGAGGGGCGGCGGGGCGGCCCCGGAGCCGCCGGGCCCCGCGCAGCGCAGCGCCGCGCCGCGCAGCAGCGCGCAGCGCAGCGCAGCCCAGCGCGGCGCCGGCAGCGAGCGCGGCCCCGGCGCGGCGGAGCTCTCCAAGGTGCCGGGCGGGCGGCGGGGCCGGGCGCCGCGGGCGGGCGGCTGGGCAGCGCGGCGGGGCGGCGCGGCGGCGCGCTCCTCAGGGGCCGCGCCTCCGCCGGAAAAGTCGACCTTGTCTGATCGCCTCCTGCGCTCTCATTGAAATGACCTCACCGGGATTTTTTTTTTTTTCCTCCCCCCCCCCCCCCCCTTTTATTTCTCCCCCCCTCTCTTCCTGGGTTGGGGGCGGGGGGGAGAGGAGCGTGGCGAGCCCACCCCGGCTATATTTATGTATGGCTCTAGACCCAATGCACGGGCGAGGCGCTACGGCAGCCCCGCCCCAGGGCCAGAAGGCACGGCACCTTCCTCCAGTCCTCCCCCCGGCACCCCGGCTCGCACGCCGCCTCCGTCCCGCGCCGGCCGGGCTGGCGGCAGGACGTGGAGAGCCCTGGCGATGCCAGATGCGGGCTGCCGCCCCCCAACGCTTCCTCAAAGGGGAGCCCCCTTGATGAGGGGCGTGCAGGCTTCCCTCCTCCCAGGTGCTGCTGTCAAAATTCGGGAGGAAGTCCACCTTTCTCTTGTTTTAGTGAAAAGGCTGGATCCTGTCGTGCCTCACCGTTGCAAAACTCTCTGGTCTCTTCCAAAACACCATTGCTGATATAGGCAACTGCTGTAGCCATTCTTGTCACTCTGACAACGGCCAGAACTGTCTCAGTCCTAAAGCAAATGAGCAACAAAGCAAAATACAACAAGAGATCCAGAGCTGCTACTTGAGCCATACTGGATTGCTTGGTACCAATCTTTGGTTTTGCTGCTCAGATACAGGGAATGCTTTGCCACTCTGACTGCAGTTTTACAATCCAGATGTGCTGCACAACATGGTAACACACAAACATTCAATCTAGCACCTTGGCTTTCCTAAATACAGACCACCAACCTACAAACGGTTACCTTAACAACAGGGCAAAAGTGCTCCTTCAATAATTAAATCCCCAAAATCTAGATCGTGGTTCAAAAGCATCAGTGTCCTGCATGATTTAGATAATTTTCTCTATAGACATTCTATTTTTTTATTCTAATTATAACATATATGGATTTTTTCCTTGCATGCAAAAATCTAGAATTCTTATCCTGTAAAGAAATCCTACACTCAGGCATCAGAATTCAGAAGGGCAGCCTAGACTTACCCATGGTTATGTTGAAGGTACAATTTAGAGGCAAGAGCATAAGATTAGCAAAGCTCTGATTGGACTTATTTTTTGGGCTCCAAAACCTGTGTCTTGTGAGAGGACAGCCATTGAACCACTGCCCTGGGGGGAGCCAGGATGCTAAAGTGCAAGACAAGCAGCTATACATAGGTGTTACATATGGTTGAGAAGATTGGATCCACCATTACAGGCCAGAGTTCAGATCTCATTTGTAGAAATCTTGCATACTTAATTGCTGTGAGTGGAGTTAGACTGGCATCAAAGTCTGTCACCTTAAGCTGTTTATGTTCTTTAGGTATCCAAGAGTGAGAGAAAGCGGTCCTAAGGTAGGGTCTTAATGCTTTCTAGTTTAACTGTTTCATATTTTCTCACACTTTTCCCAGTTCGCAGAAGAAGAACAGGTGACTACATCTAAAGGCAACCTGCATTACAGTTAAAGCTGAATTGTCCCCTTTTCATCTCTTATGTTTTAAATGGTACCTGACATCTCTTATCATTAAAAATCAAGGCACAGCATAAAAGTTCCTAAGCTACTATATTTATGTAGGAGGATGGAGAAAGCACAGATTTTCAAGTACCCACATGGGTGTAGGAAGGTGTTTCTGCAATGACAGTATCCTTATTATGTCAGATTGTTATAAACGTTAAAGTGTGCTAAGGTGCAATGATTTTACTGCTCAGAGTATATTTTACCAGGACTATAAAAACCAGTGGTGATAAGAGGGGAATTGCGTAATGTCAGATATAATTAATATATTTAATACTTGCAGCCAGATAGAGTGCCTGTCATTTCAGGAAGGAGCTCATGTGACAGAAATAAGATTTCCATAAACAGCTTGTTTTATGTAACATTTCCACTTCAGTCATAATAAGCTGTCAAAAAGATGGGGGGAAAGAGACCTTGTGAAAAAGTGTGTCCTAGATGAAGATCAGTTCATGCGACAGTTATTAAACCGGGGATATATAACTGAGGTCCAATGGCAGGAGAAGGAAGTGCTCTGGGTGCTTGCTTTCTAATCTGCAGGCTGCAGAGAGGCGAAGAGCTAAGCAAGACCTCAGTCAGAGGTAATAAGACTGCCCAGGAGGAGCTGTGTGAGTTATCTCTGCTTTGCACCCTTTCAAATACAGACAGGAAGGAAATGTAATATTCTAATCATTATCTTTTCAAAATGAAAAGATACAGTCTTTGTCCATGTAATCACTTTAGTTTATTTGTACTATGGTGCTGCATCATCATTATGTGCTGATCTAGGCAATTAACTTTACACATGGGACTACTCATGCATACATTTCAGCACATGCTTACATCTTTGCAGCATTAAGGCGCTCTTTGCCAGAGTTAATTAACTGCTTACTGTCTCAACTGGCTGGTTTTGAAATGGTTCCTGTATTTCTGATTCCCATAACAAAAAGATTATGATGAAATACTAGGAAAAAAAATTTAAAAATCATTCAATGTGCAGGCAAGTTTTCATTTTAACTGCAGAAAGTTAAATACTGAAATCCTGTCTCCAAAGTACAATTAACTAGAGTCATGAGGGCTTTGGATTTTTTAATTTAAACTGTTGGATTCATGAACAAGAGTCATCAATCTTATTCTTCTTGACTTCTTTGAAGGAAAACTTTTTTTTCCTCTTTTTTATCATTGGACACTTTAAAAATGGCTCATGACAAAAAAATTCTAGTCACACAGTGGGATGAAGGGTAATTGAATGACATAGTACTGGCAATAAAGAAATAGAAATCAGAGTACAAAGATTCATTTATGCTAAATCCCTTTTATACGGCTCTGATGACTGAAGGGAAAGACGCGAAGAAGGTTATAGCCTCTCCATTGGAAATGACGAGTTTTATGTAACACTTTTGAGCATGTATTTGTAGCTGAAAACATCCTGTTAAAGTGGTTGAATTTACTTATTCCCTAATTCCATGTGTCTCTAAACCAATACTTTAAAGAGCTCTATTGTGAATAACAACTGGGCCTATAGCATTAAATCAGAATTCAGGCCACTGAATCCAGTTCAGCCTAGGTAAATTGTGAATAAAATTGAAACTGTACAGCCACCCTATGGCTGCTTAGAAGACGAGAAATAAGTTGATGCAGTTCCAGGAGGGGAGGTACTCACTCCCTAACCGTTGGTGTTACTAATACGCAGGTGGCAGTCTTGGGAAAATAAACAGAAATTTGAGTGATCTTGGAAGCTGGATTTATCTTTTACCTTACAGATTTATTTTCTAGCCAGTCCCAAGGAATATCAGTTGAGCTACCTGGGAATGAATGACATAGACTAATTGACTTCCACCAGGGCATTCTTTAGGAAATGGCAAAAATCAGCCTCAAGGGCAGCTTGCAAATCCTTTTCTTTTCCCAGGCACCTTCAGCTTTCATCTTACTTTGCGAATTCCACCTCTTTACACTGATTTGTCACCTGGATCCCTTCAATTAAGTTTGACTGAAGCCAAAGCAACAGAGAGCAGCAATCTAACAACGGCTTTTAAGTGTTTGGGGTGATACAGTGCCTTGGGTTCTACAAAGAGATGTCCATTGATTTAATTCTAAAACCAGCTGTATCAATTGCATCCTATCTATAGAAATGTGTACAAAACAGCCTTTAGAACATTCCCTCTTTTTTTTTGTACAAAATCAACTCTCAGTACATTTTACTCCTTAGTTTGTTCATGCTCTAAATTAGCATTGCACTGATATTCCAAAACGGGAAGCAAACCCCATTGGAATCTTGCACAGGAGAAGATAAGGGACTGTGATTGATTTTGTCTGTTTAAAATTCAATACGTAGACAAACTTTCTGCTGAATAGGGTAGCTCAGCCCCAGCGAAGCTAGGATCTGTGGCACTTATGTGGCTGTTAAGGTTGTTAGGTCACAATTATTTTTCTTGGATCAAGTCATTAAGGTATTGGTTTATAACACAGAAAAAAATCTGATGACATATCCTAAAACTACTTGGCACATGTTCTCATTCAAGACAAGTTAGAGGATTTGTGACAGTCGCTGATGTTGGGTGGAAAATTTCACATGTTTTCAGGTTTTCGCTGGGTAACGAAAATTCAATGGACTTTGTATAGCCCAAGTTAAAAGTGGGTATAAATTACTTTTTCTTGGATTTATTCTTAACTACCCACTCTGTCTACAGCTGTAAGAAAGGCACGTTTTACTAGCTTGATTAGGTGGAAGGATTCTCCTTCAGTAGAAGAGATCAGAAATCTGTGCACAATTTCTAAGTCTCCCGCTCCTAATCAAAACATAAAGAGTGCATGTGAAATTACTTACCCCCATGTTACATACAAGAATATGAGTCATGGGATCTTTAAAGTGGCTTGCCTAACATTGTACATAAAGTCCATAGCTGAACTGAGAAGGTCTCTCTCATCCAACATCAATGTCCTGTTAAATTAACACTCTTTTTACATTAGTATGGTTTCTGTGGAAACTGCAGGAAAGGATGATCATCAGAAAAGACTGTTTTCCCAGGAACTGTGATTTGCTGGCTCCACAGCAGATAATTCCCTGCTGGTGAAGACCTTTGGATGCATCTGCAAACCCATGTTCGCCCAGCAGCTCTGTTCATGAGTATAATATACAGCACTGAAATACCTGATTAAAACAAGTACTCCTCTTTTACTAACATTAATACTTGTAAAACAGTTCCTGTGCATTTCTTGGTGCAGTAGCACCGTGCTAAACAGGCTGTCACAGAGATTGGGGAATATAAATCAAATATAAAGGTGAGTTTTGTAGACCCACCACCTCTGATTCACTAAAAGGAGGTGTCATCCACTGGGGAATCTGGGGCAGAATGGAAAACTGGTTGCTCTAGGAACTGTTTTGAACTGTATGGTCAAACACTGTGTGCATGAAGTAATTACATATTTATCAGACAATCATTAAATGTTTACCTTCTTTCACAGGATGGACAGGCTCTTTACTAGCGACATAGGAGAGTTCAACTTTACTCACTTTCCAAAGTGTTTTGGGCCAGTGATGGCCTGTCAGCAGTTTCCTTTGAGAAGAAGCTGTCATGGGGGTAAAGAAATTTAGGAGACTCAAAAATAGGTGGGGTGGGGCTGTGAGAGAGAAGATGGGACAATTCAGTAGAGCGTGAGGGGAATGGCAAGTGAGAGTGTTTGGAAAGTAATGCAGGGTCTTCCTGTCTCTTGCTTACCCTCGCAAGTATGCATGGACTTGCTACAAACCCAAGCACATGAATATTTTGAGTATGTGACAGGAAAAGAACGGTCAAATAATGCCATTCTTTCCACAAGAAGGGAAAAGAAGAAATAGTGTGGGATAGAAAATTCAGAAAAACCTTGGTGAGGACTTTTCATTTTGATGCCAAGGTCTTGTGAGTTAAAAAGTGTTGGGGCAAAGACTGCGTTGCGCACTCTAACCTGTGCATCAGCAGGAGCAGAGATCCATGTTGATCCATTAAGTCCCTGTTTCATTTGGCTTGTGTCTGACCAAATAATCTGCTCCCCCCAGCACCCTGATCACTTAAGCTATTACGTGAGTTGTTTATGAGAAACTGAGGCAGGAACAGAGTCTTATACTGAAGAAGCGAGTCCTTGCTGAACTCTCCAAATTCTCTCTGTCTGACATGTATATCACAATCCACACCTTAGCATCTCTTAAGGTTTCTTAGTAGGAGAGGATGCTCTGAAAAAAATTGGGACAGGAGAGGAGGAGTTTCACACCACCTCTGGATCTAAGTTAGAAAGAAAGATTCTATCTAGGACCTTTGCCTAGATGATTGCTGAGAAGATGATCTGCAGTAATACATTAAATAGAGGCACTTTGAATTTCTCACTCTCATTTTGAACTGCTAAAGGAGTTATTCTGTAGCTCCATAGTACGTCTCATAGCTCCACTCCCGAAGCTGTGAAGCTAGAGAGAGGTGTTATAGAGGTATATAGCATGCTCTACAAATTAAAAAAGCCATTGCTGTGCAGTGCTTCCTTATGCTGCAGTCAGTAATCATTAAATCTGCTGAGACAGTGAGCATTTTGTTCAGATCATTTCTGAAACCTGCCTACAATCTTGAAGATATTGCACTTTAAGTAATGGACTAGGTGTGAGCATACCAAAGGTACCAGATAAAGTTCATAGCACCAGCTATGCCACAGGGTTCTCACTGACATCTTCTGAATGCATCACCTTTTCATCTTGTCCTCTGCAATAAACTGAGAAGTTTTCAAATAACATTTATGTTGTCTCTGCTTGCAAGAAGTCTCCACCGATTTACTCTGCTGGTTGGGATGAACATTAAGCATACTGTTCTAAAATAAAAAAAGGAACACAAATCTTTATTCCAAATAATTAATTCAATATAATGCCTGGGAAAAATCCTGACTTAGTCACCTTTTTTTGTTTTAATACATTAACCTTGGATGTTCAAAACAAAGCAAAAGTGAGATAACATCATTACTGTCTTGCTATATAAACAGAATGTATAAACAGGCTCTGCAGGATAGTAAATTAAAGTGCTCTTTGAATTGCATGACTTACATAACCCGCCTGACATTCTGCCATCTTTCAGTCTCTGGCCTTCACTTTGTGGGGTAAGTTTCATATTCCGCTGAAGTCCATTAAATAGAGATTCAATTAAACCCTTCCAATCTGAATGCAGTCAAAATATTTTCTTACAGTACAGGCTGTAATAAAGCATTCTCAAACCTAAAATGCCATGAAATGAGTGTCTAACTAGAACCTCAGTACATTATAGATCTGTCATCATTTTTTAGAATCCTGCAGCGCATTCGAGTAATAAAGGTTAGAAGGTGTCTCAGTAATACCAGCCCTCATACAGTACAGCACTCAAGTGTGTGTTCGAAATCCACCTTATGAATAACGCTCTCCTGAATGAGGATGAACCTGACACACATACAGCTAAATATGCGCTAAAGGGCTTTGCTGAATCAGAGTCATTACAGCCTCCATCATGTAGATTCACAAAGCTCACATTTGCCTAAATGGGAGCACGGCCTGAACGAGGGCTAGAACAAATCCGCACATGGGAAGTGGCCTGACAGACTGTATAACTCATGCATGATAGGGATTTATGCTGCTGCAGTAGCTAGGAATAGTGCCAACCCAGAAAGTAGCACTCGAGAACCTCAGGACCAGTATCTGCTCCCATTTTTGGCATCCGATGCACGGTAGAAAAAGGCAGAGCCCAGGCTCCAGCTGTTGCCTGCTCGTATTCTTCGGATGAGTCATGAAAGAGGTAACAGCTGGGACGAACACTGTAAAGAGCCCTAACCTGAAGCCTGTTAGGATAGTTTTGCAGATGAATAAGGAGCGTGTTTACTGCCCCTTTGCCAACTCTTTTAATTAGATCAGAATCTATCTCCCACTGAGTAATTTTTTCCACTGATAAGATGTATTGTGTCTAGCAAAGTCCTTCAGCATGGGGCATCTGGGCTGTTACTGGAGGAGACTTGGAATTGGGTTTTCTTTTGTTGCATTATACTTTTTCAAAACAATTGTTAAGCTTTTGTGCCCAAGGTAGACTACAGAAAAAAAATAATTAGAAAAACTAAATAAAAATGAAAGTATTTGGGGACTAAATGTAATTATTCACATTGTTTCAATTTTAGGCAAAAATAGGAATTAATGGTTAATAAAAAAGTTTTCCTTCAACCGTACATGCCTCCATCAGCCCCTTTTCCCTGCCAAACTGTAATAATAATTTTTATAAGAAATGCACTGTATGGGGAAAGTGAAAAAGGAGTCCAAAATGGTAAGCTCAGAGGGCATAGGGTTGAAAGAGTGATTTGTCAACTTGCCTGGAAAACCTAGTTTTTCTTGGACTACACCCAGCAAATTGTTCATTTCTGTAACGCGAGATTTTATTAAAGATCTATAATCTGATCCAATTCTGTGTCTAGTTGGTAGAAATCTTTCTGCTGAATGAAACGTAAGTTGAGTTGAGTATAGCTGTGTAAAGGCTATTAATTGGTCGAGGTTTACAAATAGTTTTTACAGCTGAAACAACACAGGATATATTGCTAGACTAAAATCCTACCACATCCATTTATAAAACTGAGACCACTTTTGATCGGTAATTTCTGTATATTGATGACGGTTTAGCAGCAGCAGCTATATCTGCTGGCTGGCTGGAAAAGTTTTCCAGTCACATCACTGTCATGGGATTAGAATCGTAGAATCATAGAATCGTTTAGATTGGAAAAGACCTTTAAGATCATCAAGTCCAACCGTTAACCTAACATTGCCATCCTACTACTAAACCATGTCCCTAAGGAAGGGACTAGGGAGCTTATGGCCAGTAATGGACAGTGTTAACAGCAGGAGGAGGCCAAAGGCACCCCTGGCTATTTTTTTCACCTAATAAAATCACATCTGGGCTTTATGTGAATATATGCTATAGATGTAATATTATAAGTTAGAATTCTGGCCTTATGGCTCTGAAGAGCAAGTGTATCTGAAAAAAACACCCCTAGAGACACACTTTGAGTCCTCTGGACTGCTGGTTGCCCTTGGTGCATGTGGTTCCCACAGATTTTAGTTCACACGTATCTGACGAAGAAACCAAGTCCCATGATCAAAATCTCCCCTCTCTTAGGCACAGCCGTGCTTCGTGCCAGGAGAGCTCTGCTTACACAGGTAATTGCCACCTGCACGTGGTGGAACAAACAGTGCACTTAGGTTTGCATCTGAGTCTTAATGATCTGTGCTATCATACTGTACTGCTAATTAGCTCTCTGACTCTTCCTAATTAAATGTTAAAAATAACAGCGTCTCAACAAAGCTATATTCCTTAGCTAAATGGTACAATGATTAATTTAGTAGCATTTTAACCTGGGTGAGCAAGAAAAGAATGTGTCTCAGCAAAAAACTGCTGAGGAACATCTTAATTGCAATTGTTTCAAGATAAAATACTGAGGGCACAAGAAGGCTTACAAATACTGATCTTAAAATTGCATCTGTCAGCAATTACTGTAGTTGAGCAATCCAAAAAAATCCCATACCTTCCCAACTAGCAGAACAGTGAGTACTAACTAATAGTAAAGGCTGATTTTGTAATCATTTCTACAATTACATTGCAATAGTATTTTCACTTCTGCTTAGCACTTTCCATCTTGAAAAGGTGATCACAGAGCTGTGTTTTGGTTTCTGATTCAAAACTCATTCCCCAACATGTGTTCCTGATGTATTTTTTGACGTTTTGTGTTATCTATCCAAATGACAATTACACCAAACTACTTTAAAAACTGTTTATTACTGAGTAATTGTTTTTGAGGTTTGAGTTTTTGTGTGTGTGGAAAGAGAAAGTCAAAGCATCTTAAAATAAAACAATAGTAGTCTAAGAAATGTGTATTTTAAAAGCCGTCACAGCCGCTCTCATACCTTCCTTAAAATGCGTCTGTGAGGACCGCAGCCTCTGATGGAACGGAGCAGGTTATCTTCATGGGGCTGACATTTTCTTTCAGAGCTGAGGCTGTGCTACTCAGAGAGAGAGCGCGCGCCTCCGTCAGACCTTGGGTAGGGGAGGAAGAGCACCTTTGGGCCATCTCAGCCATCTCTAGAAGACTGCACTCCCATTTGCTTTTTACATTTCTTGTTTCACTGGGCCTGAACACACTCTCTCGTGCAAAAGCATGGTTCCCTCACGGTCATTCCAAGCTCTCTCAGTTTAAACCATACCCACAGAAGTCACTGATTACGCTTTGCATCTTTTGACTGCTTTAACACTACCATGAGAAAAAAAAATGTGGAAACTATCTTTATGACCTGTCAGCCATTTCAGGATGTTTCCCTTTTCGTACATTCGATATGAGCCTTTTCTCCCAAGTGTACTAGGAATAATTTTAAATTTGGTTGAGATGCGTATTTTTCTCAAAAATTAACTTTTAACCTAAATTAAATGTCCCCAAAACAGTGTTTTGGAAATGAAATGCTGAATGTACACATAATTTTTAAATATAAGGTATTTTAAAGTTCTTCTTATTAAAATGAAATTAAAATATAATGTAATTTGTATCATGCCTGAAGAATGCCACATGAAAAATTGTGACAGTGCAGAAATCAATACTTCCATGAAAAAAATATTTTGGAAAAAAAAGAGAGGTCACTTAAATATAATAAAAGAAAATATATTTTTCCTCTGGCCATGGTACCTCATGTCCCTTCAATAGCATCCTAAAAGTAACTCCATAGATTTTTGGAAATTGGAAGGAAAAGATAAAACAGCATTGAAATAAGGATATTTTAATTGCTTCCTTGCTAATGTGGTCAAATGCAACTCAATATAGATCAAACAAATAAATTTCTGCCATTTACAGACTTAATTAGACTTAGAATTAAGCATTGACTGCATTAATCTATTTTAAATCTGGTGGAGCTGAACCAATGAATTATCACCCAAGAATTTAACCTGTGGGAATGGATATGAATAAAAGCCTCCTGCACCCATATTTAAGTACAGAATAATTATGGTTTTTAACTTCGCCTACTCCTACCACATCACATACACCTTTTTATTCATCAGCTATTTCTCAGAGCTGTAGTACCTCAGAGAAAACCACCACCCCTGGAAGATTATCTTGTTCACAATTTGTTTATGGCTCTTCTCACTGTATATATATATATTACAAACCAAGATATGGAATGTGAAGAATGTAGAAGAAAAAAAAGTGTTTACAGGAGACGGTCTTTTTATATTATATTTGTTATAGAATTCCTTCAAATTATTTAATGTTCCTCCTTCTGGTTACTGATTTTGAAGGAATACTTGCACTTTCAGAGGAGAATGCGGTTGCCCCAATTAAACATTCAAATAATTTAAATATGTCAACCAAAAGATATTCTTACTTGTTTATGATCTAAACAAAGCCTTTTCTGGTATCTTCCTAGTGTGCAAAAACAGATAAGCTATTTGTATATGGCCCTATCTATATAATATTGATAAAGAAGAAAACAGGGAATCACAACAATGAGAAAAAAAAACACAAACCAAAACAAAACAGAGAACATTCACCAAAGTAAAATCTGCAAGGCTGGTGAAATACACCACAAATTTACTAACCCAAATTCATAGTCACATTTAAAGTTAAATAAAAAAGCCCCATCCATATATACTTTGTATTCCCTTATATCACTAGAAATCAGGAATATGCAACTGAAATTAGTGTGCCATCAGCAGATGTAGAAATGAGAGGAAACACTTCTGTGACAAGGTAAGTCATTTCTACACCCCATGCTTATGTATAACCCCTGCATTTCCAGAGCAGCTTAAAGAGACTTAAGTATATATAAGAATCAGAATATTTGCTTCTCATTAAGTCATTGAGTCTCTTAAATAAGAACCTGTTGTTCCCTGAAAATAACATAAAAATGAGTGAATAAACTATTCAACAAATAATTTGAGCTCAGAGGCACAGCGTAAGGGTCTTCCTGCACCATTGCATTGAAGGTGAGCAGTGGTAGGGTCGGTTTCCAGATTTGCTGATGAGACAGAATCAGAAAATGACAGGATAGTTGAGGTTGGGAGGTACCTCTGGAGGTCATGTTCAAGCAGGGCCACCAAAAGCAGGTTGCCCAGGACCATGTTCAGACAGCTTTTGAATATCTCCAAGGATGGAGAGTCCACAGCCTCCCTGGGCAACCTGTGCCAGTGCTCAGTCACCATGTTCAGACAGAGCCTCCTATGTTTCAGTTCATGCCCATTGCCTCTTGTCTTGCCACTGGGCATCACTGAAAAGAGCCTGGCTCCATCCTCTTAGTACCCTCTCTTCATATGCACATTGTGGCCATGTGAGCCCTCTCACAAGGCTCTTATTTGTGCACTGCATTTCCCAATTGTAAAGTAGCAATAATCTTTGCACTTTCCTTTTTGTCTGATTTGATTTAGAGCATGCCCTTCTCAAGAGGCTGGTTCCTATTACATGTCAGCACTGTGCCTACTCCAATGCCGTTTGTTTACGTAGAAGAAAGCAGTAAATATTGTCACTCCAAGTCTGAATCAGTAGGGGTTTGCTGTGATGCCAGCTCAAGGCACAATATTCTGTGGTTTTGGACTGACATGTTGATGCTTCGGCCCAGAGCCTGTCAGCAAGAGAGTATCCTCATTAAAAGGAAGGTCCCCGACTGTTCAAGGCTTCCTTGTGAGATGGTTCATGATAACCACCCCGGCTCTTAAGGACAGCCTATGTCCCTGACTTCCACTCTTGTTTCAAGTGGGAGAAAGGCCTCCAATTAACTGAAGAGCCACTAAACCAGCCTTTCCTTTTTTGGAAAGAAGTGAATGCTTTTTGGTTTAAATTTTTTGCTCTCCATTTATGAAAGTATGTGAAGAGAAACATTAATTACAGATTTTTTTTTTTAATCTTTGCTGCTGGGCAGAGAGAATGCTGTATAATCTTGAGAATTTGTAACATGTCCGTAGGCATACAGTTTTCTTAATTTAAATAAACAAAACAATTAGTAGCTTGACAAAAAGGGCTGAAGTTATTTCTTGTTATTGAGTTTCCCAAACAAGTGACTATTACAGCATACTTTAACTCCAGAACAACATTTTTCAAATTAAATTAATTCAGCGAGATCACAGGAAAATGCCTCAGGATGAGGTAAATAAAGCATAATCTCTGACACAGGCTATTTTAATAGACATGACTGGCTTCAATCCTTTGTGTTGCCATATAAGCATAAATCGCAATTTGAAATTATTTGAGCAGTAATGCGAAAAGAAGCAAATAGGAAGAGCAGTACAAACAATATCTATAAATAGATAGGGTCAAAAAATTTTACGAGAACATTTCTTTTGAGAAAATATAGAATACATTTGAGGGTATGTAAATTGGGAATTAATTGATTTCAATAATATTTTTAATTTAAAAAATGTGAAAGATTTGCTTTATATGCTCTTAGTCATTTTGTTTTCCATTTTTTGTGGATTGATGTGAAAATATTCCATACATAATAATGACTATTAACTTGATGTTGACATTCTGTGGCAAAAAGAAACATTTTAACTTGACTTTGTTCCAACAGGATAGAAATCAAGTTAGAACCTTTCTTATGGAAAGAAATGTAAGGTTTCTGACACCCTCCACAAGTTATACTAGTTGTCTTCCACAGCTATAGAGACTAAGGCGTAGGCCAAGTAGTTTGTCTGCCCTGCATGCAACTTGAAAGCTAATGTTTTCCATATATAAAGAAATTGCCTGATTTAAACTCCTAAGTCAGGTACAAGACATTTTCTGCTCCACTGGTTAATCTGCAAAAGAAAAAAATGTCTCTCCATACACCAAACACCCTGTGCTGTTCCCTACTCATCCTCTCTCCCATTTCTCACTCCTCAGCAGGTAAACCAGAAGTGTCTCAACAGATTACTGTGGTATTGTAGAAATGCTCATGTCTATGAATATTTCTCTTCTACTTTGGGTTCTTTAAATTCACATTTGTTTGAAAAAAATATTTTAAACTATCACCTTCTTCCTTTGTGTGTCTGCAGGTACTGGTGTCAAGCATTACAGGCTTCGTCCTGCTGTCACTGAAGTCATTCAAAAAACGCCTGCAGGTACACTGGAATAGCTGCTGTAGTAAACCCAGCTACAGGATTGTAGAAATGAAATTATAGCAACATTGTGGACTATATGAACTTTCTACTAGGTGGGAGTCCGTCCCACTGATTTCATTGGGCTGCTGATCTGGCAGTGTGGATGGAGGTACATATCCGCTTGCTATTCCAACGCCACCACAAAAAGCTATTCTATCAGCAACATACAGCTAAAACAGTTTTGGAAGAACAATCTGGATTTTCATCGGCCTTGTGTATCTGCAACAAAATTGCCAGCTAATTGTGGATTCTTTATGACAGGTAATAATAGGAGATGCAGAGAAGAGCACAGCTTGTATTTCAGCTACCATGCTGAGCTGAAAGAGCTAGCAGCTTAAAAAATCCCATGTTTTGATTTGTAAGCAAAGCACATTTTATTTGGGTGTCACTAAGAAAGAATACACAAGGGATCATACTGTAAATGGAAGCTGACCCTGGGGAAGTCAATAGGAATTTTCCCAATGACTGTAGTGGAACCAGGATTTCCTCCAATATCTATTTTCTCAATATACCCCAGCTTTGCAGGCTTATTAAAAAAAACAAACAACACTCCTAAAGAACACAAGAAAGATTTTTCTGCAGAAAAATATCTTTGTTTCTTTGTCCAACTCTCTGCCTTGCAATGTAGGCCCACTGCTCCTACTGATTTTGGCAGGGGCAGGGCACATTCATGCTGTGAAGAATTTGTCCCCTGAGCTTGGTGCCCACTCAGTGGTTTGTCACACAACCACTGGACCCAAAGAGTAGTGATCTTGTTCCTTCTGCCTGTGTGTTGACTGGAACTTAACATTGCATCCACAGTTAATCTAGCTCTTGATAGCTCTCTGAGCAAAGCATAACCTCAGATCATAAATGAAAGTAACTCTTTTCAATGCATAAGCCCAGCTAGAAGTCTTGTGACAGCAGATGATTTCTAAGTTAGCTTTGCTATAATGTAACATAAGATATTTTGTTTTCATCAGTGCAATGTAACTTTCCCTATAGCTAGTTTTGTGCAGTAGCTGGCTCAGTAAATCTCTCATTTAAAAATGTACTGGAGCTGATGACTGAACTTGGAAGCACACAGCAGGGTTTTAAAGATGAATCTCAGACATGTTTCCCAGAATATGAAGCCTGCTCAGGTTAGCAGTTTTAAATATAGTCTGTTTGGGAATGACTTTTGCCCTCACTTTGTTGTAGTTGTCAATTATTTAGACAGGCATCTGACATTCCCAAGTCTGGTGCCTCCTGTAAAGTCTCATGCCTGGCAGTGGAGGAGCGGTATTTGAGCTTATTCTTTTCTGCTTTGCACCCACCAAGCTCATGCTCAGAGAAAGTATGAAGTGACTGTAAAGGGCCATGAAATTGGAATAAAGTCAGCTCACCTCAAGAATATGTGCCATGGACAAAACAAGCTAACAGGCAAGGGAGCTGTGGACCAAATGCTGCTTTCTGATATGTAGTATTGTTATTCTTATTTTTTATTTGTTCTTTTCAATGGCAAGGTAAAGGTGTATTTGATTCTCTAAATCTTAAGCCAGGTTTTCCCTCACTGTAATAAATGATTTAGACCAATATAGTTAATTTTTATTCCATGGTCTTCCTGGTTAATCTTTGCCTAAAAGTTTCCATTCTATAGAAAAGAGTTTATTAAGAAAAACTTCAGTTAAGTATATGCAGAATTTGACTCATATACATTTACCAACATGCCACCTCATTTTTAAAAATGTTTCAAAGTGCAGGAGACTTTTTATTTACTTTGAAGGGGATTTTTAGTTGGAGAATCTCCTGATCTAAAGTTTCACAGAAAGGTAATAAAGTTCATAAACATAGATCCAGTAGCAGCTACTTAAAATATGTATTTTGATGGAATTCAACTTTTCAATCCTTATTTTTAATAAGCATTTGGAAGGAAGAATCTTTCACAAAAAAGGTTCCTTTAATACCACATTCACTTTTTTTTTTGGTGCCAGCACAGGACTACTTAATACCGGAAGATCTCTTGCTGGCTGCAGTTTCCTTTTTATCTCTTAGAATATAAAGCATCTTTTGGAAAAGGAAAGGAAGCGCAGAGGCCGGTTCTACCCTCCATCACAGTGATGCAGAATGGGTCGCTTCAGTCTCCCTCAGCTCGTGGCAGCCTCTGCATACAGTGGCACTTTGCTGCTCCATGCCCTGGCTGTTAGGGTGAGACCTCATCTCCTCCAATAAATGGAGTGGCTGAGATGTGAGAAAGAACCCCAAGTTATAAAAAAAGAAAAAAAGAAAAAAAAAAAGAAGTTGTTTCCTTCTCATCACTTCCATGAAACTAATTTCCCTAAATTTAGCTACTGTGAATCTAATTTTCCAAGGAGCTTCTTAATGTGTTTCACATTAACCTGTAGGGCAGAACAGCAAAGGTGTCTGTCAGTGGCGCACACTGATCTGACCCCATACCAAAAGGCTGCCCACCACTACTCCACCTGATCCTTTTGAGCCCAGGAGTAAGAGGTGGCTGATCCAACTCCCCATGCGTGCTCATTACACAGGCTACTCTGCCTTAGCTACACTGACTCAGTGGATCCTTGAGGCTTGAGTGAATATTTGATTGTGGTCTAAAAGAGCTAACGCAGCTAATTATCACAGCTGCTAATTATTCTTGCATAGACTTGGTCTCTCAGCTTCTTGGAAAAATACATCTTGGTCTTGTACTCTCTTTTTGCACTGAACTCATTTTAGCCAATGGGATGTGCTTTGTGTCTGCAGAGCATTAATGGGTACCAGCTCATGAGCTGGTATCAGAGCAGTTTTGATAGCATAACCGTTACAAAAATGCAGTTCATTTGTATAAATATGCATCTATTTACCCTAATGAGACTGGCTATACCAGTTTCTTCTGTCAGTAACATTCTTCAAGCTCCACTAACAGCTTAGGCATTGAACTTTGAAACCTTCTGATCAATGGCAGATTTAATGTTGCTGTAAGTTGCCTTAATACTAGAGAGGAACAAAAGTCATCTATCACTGGTGCCAGTCAGGCTAACCCAGTCTGTCTGATAGTCATGCCAGCTCTTGAGCTCTGCAGAGCACCTTGTGTCTCCAGTTTCATTAATACTCAACTCCTCTGCACACATTCAGGCCCTCATAGACTACAACACCAATGCTAAATATCAGTACCCTGCGTAAGACCTTGTTAGACACTGGGACTGACGTTCTGTCAAGTTGTGCCATGTAGGTTGAACCTTATTCATGAGGAGAACACCAGTCAGGCAACCACTGCCATGTACTTTTCAGAAGCAGGTATACTGATTTCCAAAATCATGACTTCACAGCAACTGAACTCATGTTCTGCAAGAATGTTGCTGGTGTTTGGGTATAAATAGCGAGGTTGGGGGAGGACCCTAATGACTGACCTCTGTGGGAGGACATCAGGGACTGCCCTGTGCCAGACACAGCCTGTTCCACCCACCATAGGACACGGCTGAGCCCAACAGTGAAGCTGGTGTTGCCTCTGAACCAGTCAGAGAAGTTTGTGGTGACTCTGAAAACATATTTCAGAAATTAGAGAAAAGGAAGAAGGCCAGAGGAGCAGGAGGTGCTCCATGCTGGAGCAGGGACACCCCCAAAGGAACTGCAGCCCACTGATGAGCCCATGCCAGAGCAGATGCACCCACAAAGGAACTACAGTCCACAGTATTTAAACGTTTCATATCTTTGTTTCCCAACACCTGAGTCAGTAATTAAATGTTGTAAATTAAGTTAAATTCCCCAAGTCAAGTCTGGTTTGCCCATGACAGTAACTACTGAGTAGTTTCCCTGTCTTTATTTCAACCCACGAGTTTTCTCTTGTTCTTCCTATTTTCTCCCCTGTTCCACTTGAAGGAGGGGAGTGAGTGTGTGGCTGTGTGGGTGCTTGGCTGCTAGTCAGGGCCAATCCACAATGTAATGCTCATTTTTTCTAAGGATTTTTTTTTCATAAATATTTCTTGTACTTTATGTATATTTTATCTCCTTTTAAAATACAAGAAAGTAGACTTGACAGCAATTCATGATGGAAAAAGGGTGAAGCAAAATAGTTTATTAGCTCTAAATCCACCAGGTGTATGGGTAGACTCAATGACAGGCATCATGCAAGGGAAGAACACATCTTTGGGATCCCTAAACTCTGAGAGAAAATTTAACCACTCAAAGATGCACCCATATGGATAAGGCTTACTGACAAAAGCACAAGTATTATTTCCCTAATAGCAAAGTTCATAT
Organism: Gorsachius magnificus; assembly: GCA_034008185.1. Taxonomy (NCBI): domain Eukaryota; kingdom Metazoa; phylum Chordata; class Aves; order Pelecaniformes; family Ardeidae; genus Gorsachius; species Gorsachius magnificus. Next base: position 125,116,017 of record CM067082.1, on the reverse strand, counting down.
GTTTCTTCATCTGTTTTCATACGTTTAAGGTTTTACAGGTTACATGTATTTTCATTTCAGTTCAAAGTTACCTATTGTGGTTAGCGTCTTCTAAGTGTATGGAAATTAATTCTTTGAAGAAGACTACATTGCTAGGCATGCAGCCATGCAGGAAGACAGCTATCAACATCAGGGTCAAATACTCATGTTTCAATCCATGTCAAAATGCATCCACCCCTTCCTGTTGTCTATGAAAAAATAACAGTTGAATTCCTCCAACCAGAAGTTGTGACATCTTGCCCATTTTTTATCTGAATGCTGCACATGCCAGGTATATGCAGCAGGTAGCCTCTTTCTATTTCTGCTCAGGCAAAATTCAGTGTAGACAAAACTGCCGCAGCTCATCTGTTCAGCCATCCAGAATAACTTTCTGTATTTCTCTACCTCTTTTTCCCATTTCAAATATGATTACAAATGGTTTTTTTCCTTTCCTCTCTAGTGTGCCGTCTGCCCTTATTTATCCTAATCTTTTTGTTATTCTACTCTTTAATTGCAACTTGCTTATTCTGAGGATTCCTTTTTCATGGCATCTTTATTATTTAAGGAAAGATGCTCTGAAGGTAATAATGGCAATATTTTTTATTAAATACAATGTTTTGCTAAATACAAATATAATAGTTATTGACCTCACTAAAAATAAAGGCTGATCAGAGGAGTGTTGAGCAAAAATAATGGAGCATGCATTAGACTTTGTGAATGTCATGTGCTGTACGATTTGTTTGAGAAGACTCACTTCAGTTTTCAATTTTCATTTGCAATTTTCATTTTTTTTTCAAGAGTGAGCTCTAGAATATGAGTCGTCCATGAGTAATTGTCCAGCTGGAGACATTGCTGTGCAGATGTTTTGAAATACAAAGAAGTATCTTTAAAAATAAAGCCCTACGTGTATTTCAGAGAATGTTCCACACCAGCAAGAACCCATAAAGATGAGCTGGTGGGTGACAAACCTAAAGAAAGAAAGAGGCATCCCACAATAAAAATCTCTTCTGAAGAGAGTAGTAAAGATAGAAAGTACATGACAAAAGGAGGGGGTTAGAGGCAGTAGGAACTGATTTTGCCCTACCTTTGTTAAAAAGGGAAAAGTATATTAAAAGTTTAACTTTTTTGTTTCTGTTAGTAATAGTTCTTCCTTTCCATAATTAAGTGTGCCTCAATACACATGGGCTTCAGGCACCTTATGATGATGATGGTGAGAAAGTGGTTTGCTATAGATATAATGAAACATCCTGCGCTGGTATTTCACAATATTATTTTTGGAAAACCTTGAATAAACTCCAAGTAAAATAGAAGCTATATACACTTCATAATGTTAAAAACAGTTTTAAGAACACCAAGATTGAGTACTCCAGTAATTTTTTTCCCCTTAGTGTCTTAAGACAGAGTGGTTCAGCTCAAAGCATCCAAAGTGTGCACAGCTGAGATGTTTGCTGCTGATTCAGATAGGTTGCAACATGCTCAGTCTTAATCTGGTCAAATAATAAGGTGATTGCTTGGTGCTGTGCTGAGGCATGAGCAGTTTCATGCTCTCCTCTTCAGTAAAGGTCATCCACTGTTCTTTGGATATTTGCTCGGCCTTGCAAACCAAAAACTTCAACTGTCTTCTCAGTTTATTTTGGTGAAATTGCTAAACATTGACTTCCCACTACCTGCTTACTTTTTCTAGATTAACGAACCATATCAATGGTGCAATTCATTTTCTACCAGGTGACAGAACAAGAAGGAAACTGTATTTTCTCATGGTCAATTTTTAATTTAAATACAAGCCCACTTAACTAATCACATTTATTAGCATCTTTCTTGTACAGTAGGTTTCTAGTTTGGAATTGTTCATGGAATATTTTCTACAAAATGCACATTAAAAATTAATGAAATCAGCATGAACAAACAGAGTAAATCACTTCTTTGTTTGTCTGGACACATAATTTTGTAGACCTTTATTCTGTTTACTTTAATGCAAGAAAAACATTCATAGTATTAGTCCTATGTGGTTGTGGGGGTAGATGGCTTCTCTACATCCTAATGATGATGGAGGTTAATTGCCAGACTTCCAGTTCTTCACTTATTACAATTTACAAAAAAAAATATAGAGCTTTAAGAACATTGTCAGAGTATAAAATAATTATAAAAAAAAAAAATTAGACAGGTGAAATTCACAGTACAAAATGTCAACCCAAGATAAGCTATTTATACATACTGAGCACAGGCAAATCTCCTACCGCTGTAGCATAAGTAAGTGCTTTGAGTCAAGAACTCAGGGTGAAATTCTGATGGTAGTAGGACAATGCCAAAATGGGGAAGAAGTCCTTCAACCCTGACTTTATGGGGGTGTGGACACAGCAGGACACATTTTGGATGCTACCAGAATGTAAATAATAAACATTGATAGCTGTCTACAGTACCTGCTGTTATAGCCCAGAGCATTCAGATGGCTAACAGGATATGTGATTTTTCAGGAGCTCTTCTTTCAGAGGCTCACTGTGATCCCATTGGCCTTGGTGAGAGGACTGTTTGATCAATGCTGACTGTCTTGGCATCAACAGCTGAGGAAGCCATAAAAAAGTTTTAGACAGAAGCTAACAGCACTCCTACAAAAGTTCCCTCTGCAAAAAAGAAATTAGGTTGAATAAAGGAGACAGGTTTTTTTCTGTATTACTCAGGAGACCGAATATCTGACTGGATAGCCAGATTGGGCTGTAAATCACATTGGGAAGTCTTCTCGACAGAGGAAGAAATCTTTCTAGATAGTACTGGAGACAAGCCAGAAGGATTGGTTATTGTAGGCTGGCCTGAGAAACAATCAGTTCTCTGTGATGGTTCACAGCAAGCTAACAAATTGTAAGCCTTTGCTTATTCTGAAGCAGATAGTTCTCTTGAGTGCTAGAGAAATAAAGCTACTTCATTAGAACCTCCCCACTAGCTCCTTCTCTCTCTCTGGGTCATCAGGTTATCCTGGGAGTGACTACATAAAGCAGAGACGTGACAATGAGAATCTACTTGAGGTCTGCCACAAATCTCAGTGAGGTCAAATTGGAGGCCAAAATATTGGTCATCTATTATGAGCCCAAGTGGCACGGCAAATTAATCACTGTCTGTACAGAAAGAATAACTCTAACAGTCACATCAGCTCCAAAAAATTAGTATTAAATTCCTCCTAAAATCCAATCCCTATGAAAATATTTGAACTTGCTTTCCTAGTATCCTGCGACATCAATCCAGATGAGCAATTCCATCCACCACAACAGACTTGCAGAAAGATGGATTTTGAATGATCTTTTAAAGTCAGCACATTTTGTTGCTGATGAAGAGAGAATAAAATGCTGACTGATGGGACTTCCCTTAACTCCTCTCTCTCAAATACATCCTGGCTAGGAATATTGTGTATATAGTGTGGACAAAGCCATACTGACCATGTTGTACAACACACCAGCCTCAGTTTTTAAAGTCCATGACTTGAGATGTCCTAATCGTGTTTAAAAAGTGGGAAGAAAATATTTGTTAGTAGTATAATCTCCCAAAGAGAAGGACAAATATATCTAAGAAGAAAAAAACTCAAGAAATTTCTCCATTTCAAGATGAATAGAAGAAAATATATATTCAGCCTAGAGCAGTCAACACCATCTTCATTTTTATTTTGTTTGGTACCACAAAGGAATCAATAGAAAACCTGGGTGCGGGATACTGGGTATACAGGAAGAGCTGTGCTATGCGTTCCAAAACTACAAAGTAATTGTTAAAGTGAAAAACTTGCAGCATTATTTTGATCAACAAGGACATCCTCCAGCTCAGTAAATCTGTCAACAAAGCTGCAAAACGCAGGATTTTACACTTTGGGGAAGAAAAATGAAACAATGGAAGGCTCCTCATTTTAGGAGAGTGGGAGAAAAGAAGGAGGTTGCAGTCTCTAGCAGAATTACTGGTAACAAAATTTACCTATGAATACAAAAGCTGGAACAGGAGAACAAGTCTCCCAATAAAATAATATTTAAATGCATCAATCCTGAACTACAGTACAGAGCACTTTGGAAATCATTGCTGGTATCATCTCTCCAAAGGTCACAACCCAAAGCCATCACACACATTTTTATGCAGTCTTCTATATGTACTAGCTTCATCTGAGACAAGGCTGAACTCCAGATGGAGTTTTATAATATAGCTTGACTCTGGAGAGGTGTTCCTCCTATATATGTGTACATACATATATTTGTGCACAGTAAGTCTTTTATATGTAGCATAGTAAAATGAAGTGAGGGAAAAACATGCATCAAATTCACAGTTAATATAGCTCCAATATTGCCTATGAAATCATACCACTTTGTGATATTTATCTCAATTCAGTTACAGCAGAGATTAATATAACACAATGTCTAACTCACTGAGAGCTTAAGGACTAAATGTGCAGATATGTTAAATCTGCATGTATCTAATTGAAACAGACTAACAGAGAAAGAGAAGATGAAATGAATATTCTATTAATGTCTATAGCTAACAATGTAATGCTAAATATTTTGAACTTATGCTTCAGCTGCCGCAAGTACCAATTTACACCAAATAAGGACGTGCATTTTTATTTTTCACTGATACCCAAAAATATTTCAACAGATTTATTTCTAATTTAAGTGTATAATGTAGATTCTGCTCTGGTCTTTATTAAGGCATGTTACAGAACTGAAGTAAAATGTACATCTTTGAGTAGATGTGACTGGATTTGTATATGAAGAAAGAGCAGTGGATGTCTCTTACCTCAACTTTAGCAAGGCTTTTGACACTGCCTCTCAATACAAGAATATTATCTCTTGGATACAATATTCTAAGTATCTAAGTTGGGACACTTCAGTATAGATGAGAGGAAAGTAAATGGGTGAAAATCTGGTTGGACAGCTGGGCTCGAAGAACAGTGCTTAATGAGACATACATACACTACCTGGAGGCTGGTAACAAGTGGAGTATTGCAGCCATCTGTACTGCGTCTAGTCCTGTTTCACATCCTTATTAGTGACCTGGAGAAGGTGACAGAGTGCTGCTTGCTCATCAAGTTTTCTGATGAGACCAAGTTGGGGGATGCAGCTTATATGCTGGAGGGCAAGACTGCCATCCAGAGGGACCTAGCTGGGATGGAGGAATGGGTCAACAAGAATATAATGAAATTCAACAAGGACAAATGCCAAAGTCCTGCAGTGGGTTGGGTTAACCCCTTGCACAGATCATGGCTGGGGACTGCCAGGCTGCAGAGCAGCTCTGGGGATATCGGTAGACGGTGAACATGAGTTGTTCCCTTGGCAGCAAAGAAAGTCAGCAGCATCCAGGGTTGTATTAACAGGAGCAGAGTCAGTGGATAGAGGGGAGTGATTATTCCTCTTTACATGGCACTCATTAGACCACATCTAGATATTGCATCCAGCATTGGGATCCTCACTACAATAAAGTTGTTAATAAATTAGAGTGAGCTCAGTGTTGGGCCACCAAGACACTTGCGGGCTGTAGCATTTGCTCTGTGAGGAGAGGCTAACAGAACTGGCCTTGTGCAACTTGGAAAAGAGATGGCTCCAGGGTGTCTGGCAGCAGCTTGACGGGGCCTACAGAAAAGAGAGTTGTGCTTTTCACAGTTGTGTGTAGTTGTGTGTAGTGGGAGGCTGATAGGCAATGGGCATAAGATGAGAGACTTCAGAGAGCTATTCAGAGTGGATATAACAGACACACAAAAAGATTGATCACGAAGACAGTTGAGCAGTGAAGCAGCACCTAGAGAGATTGTACTGTCTATACCCCTGGAAGTTTTCAATACCTGGCTGGGCAAAGCCCTGGAACAACATGATCTGATCTCTGAGCTAGCCCAGCTCTGACCAGGAGGTTGGGCAAGAGACCTCCGGAAGTCCTGGCCAACTTGTATTGCCCTATGATTCTAGGACAGCGTTCACTAAGTATTCATGAGAAAATGAGTAAGCAAATATTTCTGATTCCAGATTCTTGCTTATCAATACAAAGGTCCCTGGTCTGTCCTGATGTGGTTTTCCCTGCTATGTAGGAAGAAAACCTTAGTAATAAAACTGACAAATGCAAGCGTACTGCATGAGGTCCTCAAACCACATTAGAAATTATTTGCTTAGTATTTTGAAGAGACCCAAGTCACTATTTTATATAATTATACAAATGTTCACCATGGAATAGTCAAATCTGAGATGATTCAGCACATAGATCACATGGTAAGATTCTGCCCCATTCCTGGATGAGTACATTAATCTTAGTCAGGCATGAATATTTACAGTTATGAAGGATAAACAACCCTTTTTAAAAATATTTTCGCATTCTCTCTTAGAAGTCACTGTTCTGGTAAATTTTCCTGAAACTGGATTCATTTATCAGAACATTTGCAAAAAAGTGACACAAATGTAAACACTCTAGCTGGAAGGTTTCTTAAAGTTCCTCAGAATATTCACATTTAAGAGGCCCAGTTTTCTGAGTTCAGAAGTTTTAGCTGTTGTTCAGTGACGGCTAACTCGCACACATGACAGGAGAGTCAAAGCTCATTGTTCTTCTATCTCAGAAAGTTATGGTATAGACAAGGAGGGAACTATGAAGACAAATATAGTAGTAGGCTGCTTTTATTTTCCTTATTACTGCTTTTATATGCATACAACTCACCAGAAGAAAAATAAACACAAAACTCATGATGAATGGCTTAGTCTTTTAATTTCGCTAACTGTTAAAAGAAATCTCTGGATAAGATTAAATTATAATAAATTATGTAGAAAACCTTTATCAGTATCAGCTATGCTTTTCAGGTTTCTTATGTAGTCTTTCTTTCCATTCTAATAATCCCAATTATTTTAAACTCTCGAGGGTATATGCTTATGTAATTTTCCTATAATAATTTCCTCTTAAGGTTATCGAATATCTAGAAACTGTTACCATGGGGAAATAAAAGTATTACTAATTTCAAAGTAGTATAATTTAAGTACGGCTTGAAAACACGAAGGGTTACTCCAGAGAATTTCATATGGAGGAGAGTAATCCTTTGTAATGAACATTTCAAAGTGGAAATTTAAGGCTACAGTTGTAAAAGATTCACTTACCATTTACAAAGCTTCAGTTAGCCTAAACTACCAATCTCAAAGTCATTCTTTCCTAAACACAGTGCACAGCTGTGTAAGTTCCCGGGTTTGGGGGTTTTCTTCTTGCCAGTAAGCTGTTTGCCATTACACTCAAGACACAGAAGACAATTTGAAACCACAGGAAACATGAAAACAGATGTTCCAACTATAAAATGAAAAAAAGAGGGGTGGAGGGGAGAGAAAGAGAGAGGTAAAATAGAGCAAAAGTGGCATAATGAGTATACTAAGTATATAAAAAGATAGGGAAGGATCAGGGGAACAAGTTGGTCAGGGACAGGTCAGCATGGTTACTGCCAGAGTCCTCATCTGCTAATTCTACATCTTCATTAACAGTTGACCCAGATGCCAATTCCTCAGCAGATTTTTATAGTGTGGTGGAGCTGTTTAGAAGCTGATTACTGTCCACAAATTAAGAGCAATAGATGTTCTAATTTTTAAAAGTAACGAAATGAGGGCAGAGTGTTTGACTGCAAAATCAGATTTATCAGGATGAATATAACCTAGGGCAGCTGTAATTTAGAATGATTTCTTAATACCCTAACACAGTATATTAGAGCTCCCTTCTGCTTCCCATCTTTATCAGGTATAAATATAGCTTAGCCAGTTGTACGCAGCCAAAGGAAAGAAACCAAACAACTTTTCTGAGCTAATCTTCATATCAACAGGGCCAGCCCAAACTGGCTGTTTTCTTGGAAAGTGGTCAGATAATCTGGCCCAAGGGACAGAAAAACACCAGTTCAAAATATCTGAAGTACAAATGTGGCCTGAATATAACCCAGGAACTTTGGTTTGTTTTTCCAAAGCTTGACCTGAGCTGAACCATCCAGTCGATATTTGCAAGAACAAACAAATAAAAGCCATAAAATTCTTGGTTCCAGTTAAATTCCCTTTTCCTGTTAGATTGGTATAGAAAGATTTTACATCTGCTGTATGTAGGCAGCTGCCAGTTTAGTCAGCATTTGGGAATCCCCAGATGGCATAAGAAAGGATAAAGCTTTTGCATGACATACGACAATAGTTCTGGGCAGAAGAACATTCTCAGAAGAGCTAGAACAACACTTCCATTTACTTAGGGGCTTGTTCATCACAGTGCTAAAATCACTGAAAACATCCAACCAGCTGAGCTGGTGAGAATCAAAGCTGTGCAGCTCCATTGTTCAGCCCACAGCATGGCCCAGGAAGTGATAATTGAATCAATATGACAAGCAGTTCAAAAGAGCCTGATGGTTTTGGCTTCTTCTCAGGAAAGCAGTGAATAATTTGAAGACAAAAGTTGAGTCCTATGTTCCCATCCACTCCTAAAGCAGAATGAAAACCCAGTCCCCGGGCTTCACTAGGGAAAGTCAGAAATAAAATCCTGAAAAAAGCAAGAAAAATTGCCATCATGATGTCTTGATTTTTGGATAGAAATCTTAAGAACTACTGCACTGAATTGCCAGTAAATGTGTATTTCCTATGCACAGTAAATATAAATTGTTACTAAATTAATATCTGCTGTCCTCTATCATCACAAGATCCATTTGACAATCCCTCTTCATGGGGACAAATAGCTATAGAGAGGATTATTTATGGATAACCAGAACTTCAGGTAGAAAAAATCATTATATTTCTTCTTAAATATCTTAAATGTCACTACATCTTTTAGACCTGCAGTAGAATCAGCCACGTGGATTACAGTAATCTGGTTCCCTTACTCCAGACTCCTCATTGTCTAACTACAGTATCCTCTCATTAATTATTTTGGACTTATGGGGAACTTTCATTTTCAGACTGCCATTGGAAATATTTGATTTCTCAGTGTTTTGCACCATTAAAGGAAATTAGTCTTCAGGTCTGGCCAGATTTCATCCTTTCTTACAAAAAAATATATCCTTGAAATAAAGGCAACTCTCCTGTGATGATGTAAGCAAATATCTAATCATGTTTCTGAATTGTGGAAGGTTTCTGGAAAATTACTGAGTTTCTGCATTAAATTATAGTCTACAGCTAATATCCTCTTGCTATTGTGCTTTTGGGTCTGGCTAGCATTGTAGTTAGACAAATGCCAAAAACTTCTGTTGTTTGGTATACAATGCCATGTAGACATGCCCATTTTTCTTCTGTTCATCTAATACCTTCAACCTGAGATACTGCCTGGCTCTACTTATTTAACACCAAAGTGCACAGGGTTTTTAAATGCTTTTATTTGAGACTAGGAGAATTTTGGAGACAGCCAGCTTGCTGTCTGCAGCCAACAGATATGGGCCTCTAGAGAAGGACCTTCTGCTAAGCAAGGATTTGTGAGTAATCCAGGCCTTCAGCATAGCACAAAAAGAGCAATTTTATATTGTTATATTCTTCACAAATGTACATATGGGGTGGTAAATAATTGCATACTTGGCTGTCCTGACTAACAGGATGCTGTTAGTCTTTCTGTTCAATGAGGAGCAGATTTTTCTTCTGTTACACTGTGTAAGCATTTACATTAATGGTTCACTAACGAACTCCAGTGGAATTTGGTTCTCTATATACATAAAAGGACGTAAAGCAAAAACTTTCTATCAACCCCTCTATTATTGCTCTGAAAAGCTTTTGCTTCATGTACCTAGGACAAGATGAATTATGCAGTATGGGGTTTAATATTAGTCTGATGTTGTGATTGAAAAACAGGCAGCTACTGAGACATATGGCTAGGATTTCAGAGAAGTGGCAAAAGAACTAGCTTTCAAGGAGTTCTATCAACCATTTCATAAAAATTACATGAGAGCAGAAGTTGAAAAACAAAAGAAATATAAAATATAAAAATGACATCATACATCAAAAGTTAATGTGCAGTTCCACCAGAATCCCTGTTAGTCATTTGGAAGAAACACTTCTGCTGAAGCAGCACAAGCTGGCATCTGACATTGAAATTTTGAAAGCCCTCTTCCCTTTTGCATTTCATTTTTCTCCTATTTCAACCAAATTGAGGGGACTTTGAGGGCTGGTGAAGCAATGTGCAAATTTAAGTCTGGAAAAAGAGTCACGTGAGAAGCATGTGATGAAAAATATTTCTTTCAAGAGAGAGGAACAGAAAAGGTAAACATGTATTACTGTGCTGAGTAATGGAGAGGATATGAAAGGCAAAAAGGATAGTAGACAGTGGAAGATATTCTAAATTTTAAACAAGCTGTTTGTGGCATATTTAGGGACCAACACAGAGCTAAATGTTGACCTGTGAAGTGTTTGCTGTGCAATTCAAATTTTCCCTCTATTTTCATCTGAAATGGCTTATGCGATAATTGATTTTGGCCAACATAGTTTATTTAAAGATAAAAAGATAAAGATTAAAAGAATTATAATGATTAAGGTAAAGGTTAAAAGCTATAAGACTAAATTATATAAGGTAGAAAGATATCTACCTTTGTATTTAGGACATCTACATTAATTTCTATGGTAGTAGGGCAGCTAATGATACACCTACAAGCTAGCATTTTAATGTGGTGATTTTGTGCTTAAATCCTTTGTATTGCCTTTGTAAATTTTACGTTACCATTTTCAATTAAGCAAATGACAGCGTTTTCCAATTAAGTTCGGTGGAAGCTGTGAAAAAAAAATGTTGGTTACTTTGGTTTTACATTTCCACAGATGCAAGCCAATTTTCACCCAGTGCAGAACTTAAACAATAAACTCTTTAAAACTGACATGTTGCAGAGCAAGATTCAAAATGACACAGGCTTTTAAGCAATGAAGATTCAGGAAAGACTGAAAGAATATTTGCTTAAAAGCTCAGGTGAGAGACATTTCTCCATTGTCAGAACTACTGTTGAGATTTGTTTGACATTTCATCACAGTGAGCCCAGCATAACTATAAGCATTTGCAAACTGGTTACAGCTCTGACAGGAACACTATCACTGCGAATTATTCCATCTACAATGCTATGATCCAGAAAAAAGAAAAAAAAAAGTGAGGACAAGCATGAGACATGTAATTCCAATTAAGTCTTTGAATACCTGTGGTTTAGGGTTTCTATCAGTTTTACTAGTTGCACCTGTGAAAGCAGGATTCAAATTTTATTTTTGCGTCACAGCTTTTGTGAGTGGCTTGACTTATTTCTAAAAAAAAATTTGGAACTTCGTAATTTCTTTGATTTGCCAGTTGTATCAGAAAAGTGACAAAAGTCTGTAAAGCTGGGGAAAAAAAAGAAGCAAATATAAAAAGCATTTGTTAAAATTCAAAAGCAAGCTACACATCTTGGGCACTTGAACTTTACTACAGAAGTTAGAAAAATTAAGTCAGTGCAACAGACGTATTTTGAATGTGTACTTGCTTTGAGCTTAGCAAGAAATTTCACACAAAGAGAGAAGATGATTAACGATGAATACATAATGAAGATCTCTTCCCACGTGTCGAAACAAACCTTTCCTAGAAATTTTTGCTAGCATTCTATAAATAGCACAGGTTACTCCTCCATGTAATTCATGAAGTCCATGGACCTGCCTCAGAAAAAGAGAAATATAAGTAAATTGGCTGAAAGCAGGTGATACAGATTTCTAAGAGCCACTGGAATTGGGTTCTGCTCCAAGAAATGTATGCACTTGCAGCAAAATGCCCAGAAAATTTCATTCATTTATGCCAAAATATCAGAAAACTTCCTGGTCAATGACTTTGAACCTGTGTGATGATCTGTATGCCACAGCTTTGGATACACTTTTCCACTCTCTGCTGTAAACTCTATTTCAGATTTTAAACTTGTAAGATGCTGGCAGTGTTCCAGTTCCTGTGCATGCAGCTTCCAAAATAAGACAACCTGCCATGGATCATGATTTCTACACAGGATAAGGTAGAAATAAATGATTAGAGAGCAGGTGTCTTAGGACTAATAGACCTACAGAATCTCAGAGGTTACTCACTTTCTGTGGATCTGAGTTCAAAGTCAGCCTTTCAAAGGATGTCTTTCACTTCTCTAAACACAGAATTCACTTGCTTTTTAGAAGAGATCGTCATCAAGTCACCATGCACATAAGTTCTTTTTACAAACATTTGAAGATATATCAATTGAGTACTTTTTCTGGTCTTTTTAATACCTATTTGTCTGTTGTTTTGCTCTCTTTTATATGCAGGCATGACTAGATGAACTAGAGAAAGGCATACAGTCAGTAGTGCTATGAAACATTGTCATTTTCTTCCCAATCCTTATTTAATACATGAGCTAAAAGAACAAAAATTAAAATTAAAGGATAAACTTATTAAGATAAATATGGCAAACAAGCAGTTTTGTAGTTTACTGGTTGATAGAATTAAGCACAACTGGGTTTAGGAGCTTTGGTTTACTTACACAGTCTTTTGTATCAGTGTTGTCTTGAACTCGTCTTTCATTTTCCATTTGCATAGTAGGTGACTGCAGTGCCTATGTCATGGTTTGATACAATTTAGGTCAATTCATAAACCACAGTGACTTAGTCTTTTAGGCTTTATTTTGTCAGGTCTGTGATGATGTTTTTTCTTCAGGCTAGCAGGCTCTCCCTAAATAGTTCAAGGTATTGCCTCAGAGTTGGCCTCTCTATAGATTTTGGAGGTCTTGGAGCATGGAAAAAAATGATCATATGCCTGTATTTTCACAATATTGCAGCTTTTCTAAGCAGAGATGATGGTGTGATGTATGAAGATTAGAAGCCAGACATTTGGTGTTAGCTTCAGTGTTTCTGAAACTATTTTTGTACTCCTGGCAAAATGAGTGTTGACACATTCTGTATACATGCTACCCGCTCATGTTAATGCGCTGTATGGAGCTGTTGAGAAGATGAGGGTCATGGTAGCTACTACCCACAAAGAGACAGCACCTGCTTCAGCTTCATTTTGAATTCTGTTGTTCTTAGCTTTCATCCTACTGACTCAGGTGTGGTAGGTATCTGGGGCAGTGACCCAGGACCAAATCAAGATATTGTATGCAGTTGTCACACTTTATTTAATTTAATCTGCTGGTAATCTGTGTTCTGAGCAGAACTGGCCCTTCCATAACCAGTATTTCAAATCGAAGCATGTTGATGTATTAAGGAAGTCTTTTATATCGATGAGGACATCAATTTCTAGTTTGTACAAAAGTTGATCTAAGTAGTCTAACTAGTCAGGTGGAAAGACTGAGCCATGAAAGTATGTCTCAATGTTGACTGCATGTTTAAATGTAGAGCTGCGTACTTCAAACTGCAGCTGGTGCTTAGTTGTGACATCGATAGCAATGTCATAGCACAAGAATATGGGTATATATATATATATATAATATAACAGGGTAGATTTAGACTAGATATAAGGAAGAAATTCTTTACAATGAGGGTGGTGAAACACAGGAATGGGTTGCCCAGAGAGGTGGTGGAGGCCCCATCCCTGAAAACATTCAAGGTCAGGCTGGTCGGGGCTCTGAGCAACCTGATCTAGTTAGTGGTGTCCCTGCTCACTGCAGGGGGGTTGGACTAGATGACCTTTAAAGGTCCCTTCCAATCCAAAACATTCTATGATTCTATGAGTATCTTCCACCCAAACAAAGCTCAGGGAAGAGTATGTTGTTTTCCTTTAGCAAGTAGTAATATTTTCAGGAACACCACTGTCCTTTCACTACCTGATTATGTCTTACTGTATCTATGATGATGTTACTCTGTCTTTGACAGTTTGCAAACTTCCTTTCCTGGAGGCATAATTTAAAGGATTAGTTGAATTTAAAGACAAAATATAAGCTTTTTGGAACCGAAACTCCTCCTGCACATTACAGTGATACAGTGAGGTTATCTGTAAATGCTACCTTTTGTTTTGTTTCTGTGCTGAAAGGTTCATAATTACAAGGTTGGAAATTTTACAGATTTTATGGAGCATTCACTACTATTCAAAAAGTGAGCTCAGAACTGCAATCATAAGAATACAATTGCTGAACAATTTCATAACATTCAGTGTGAGATTATAACATAGCCCAGCCATCTATTCCTGAAAAATTAGAAAACCTATCCAGAAGCATTCATTCTTTAACAAGTAATAATATTAAATGTCAAGACTGAGTCATTAATGTACTAATAACTCAATGTGTAGAGTTTGTTACAAAATCATTTTTAGGTTATTATGATTTTTGCCTTATGTGGAGATATGAAACCAATCATATATCTATTGTATTAATTGCAGGTATAAAAAAATATAAAACCAGAAAGCATGGTCTGACTGGAATAATAAGACAAGGTAGATGCCATTAAAATTCCTCATCTTTGTTTATCAAGTAGCCTAAGTGGGGTGAGGAAGGAAGAAAAGAGGGAGGCTTAGTGATAAAACACTGAAAGCTGAAATGAAAAAGAATGAAACATTAATAGTATTTTTGACCCTTGTCATTACTATCCACCAGTTTGTCTTTCTCAGTTTCACTGTCATTAGGAATGAATGTCATTGAAACAGTGTGGAATGAGTCTAATTCTAAATTCTTCCAGCTGAGATCCTGAGCTATATGCATATATAATACCCACACATTTGTTTTTTGCATAGCCCTGGAGGTTAATCCAGTAAAACTTTATTGCAGCCTTAAAATAAGCATATATAATTAAATACATATGAAAAAGACATCCAGTGAGTAAGATTCCATACAAAATTTTACTATGAAAACCAATTATACTTTATGCTCTTCATGGCTTAGCCTCCTGGACTGCAAGAATTATCCGGCTGCCAGGTAATTTTTGATAGCAATATTCATGCCAGGATATAGGTTTTCCAAAAGATGCTAATGCCAGAGACAGGCTACCCTTACGTTTATTTAAGAGATTTATGAAATACAGGCAAACCACAGAGTAGGCCTACCAGGGTAATCTGAACTGACAATACTTTCAATTTACTACTATAAGGAGTCATTATTTCATGCTTAGCTGGTTACATACTCAGCCTCCTCTTACCATGCTGTGGTGGGTTGGCCCCAGCCATCAGCCAAGCACCTGCTTACTCACTCCTTTCTCCTCCAGCAGGATTGGGGGGGGGAGAATAGGAAAACCAAAAGCAAGAAAACTTGGGGGTCAAGGCAAAAAATGCTCAATAGGTGAAGGAAAGAGGGGGAAAAAAAGAAGTCTGCAAAAGCAATCACTCACCACCTTCCACAGTCAGACTGATGCCCAGCCATGAGCAATGGCCATGTTGGAAGGCGACTGCCTCCTCTCTTCCTCTGCTTCAGTTTTATTGCTCTTTATGGTGCTATATGGTATAGATTAACCCTTTGGCCAATTTGGGTAAGCTGTCCTGCCTATGTCCCCTCTCAGCTTCTTGCCCACCTCCAGCCTATTTGCTTGGGGTGAGGGAGGGAAGGAGTGTACAGTAGTAAAAGGAGACAGCCTTGATGCTGTGCAAGCACTGTTCAGCAGTAACCAAAATATTGCTCTGTTATCAACACCATTTTAGACACAAATACAAAACACAGCACCATGTGGGCTGCTATGAAGAAAATAAACTCCATCTTGGCCAGTACACATATGGGTTACAGAGAGTCACAATCAGAGAGAAATTAGTATTGCTTTGGAAAAAGCCTTCTTTATTTACTGGTTTGATAATTGTGTTCTATATAAAGAACCATAGCATAGTTTAAGCTCTTCTTATCTTTTGGGTCTGTTTTTGAGCATGATCTGTTTTGAGCATGAGGGAAAGAGTTCTCAGAGGGACTCCTTGTTCATTCAAACGCACTTATTTTCTAGCACAGGCTTATTATTATCTCCCCTGCTATCCATGCAGAAATGCTCCATACAATTAAGGGTAAGCCCTCAGGAGCAAACTTACTAGCATAAATAAAGATGTCAATCTGCCATCTTTGTCTACGTTGAGCACTGGCCACTTCAGTGTACCTCAAGCATTGGATGAAGTTAAAAGGCACATAGCTCTGCAGGTCTCACTGTCTGGGACTGCTGCTCCTCCTCTCTGCCCAATGGGGAACACGATTACTTCAGGTCTGAAAGGGTACTCCTGCAAATAAGCACAAGGCCAAATAGTGATCCACAAAGTGCAGACTAGCTTTTCAAGGGACCAGAGATCTTGATCAAGGGACCATCAGATCTTGATCATGAAGTGTGTGAAGAGCAATTGTATAGGACTAGAAACAGCATAAGGGTTTAACACACGGAATTTATTTTGGGGTTCCGAAACATTTTAAGAGAAGAAAGATTCCTGGCTGGAGTCTATAGTGGAAAGTAGGGTTGGAAATATTGTTAGACCTAGGAGTTTGAACAGAGAGGGCCTCATGATCCATGCTTAATAGCGATTTGGGAAAAGTTAGCTGACCTAAATTTATGACAGGATTAGAAGGAACATGCTGAGTTTTGGTCAGTGCTTTGCAGTTAAATATAAGATTGGGTCTGGGGTTAATATGAAGGTTAAGGTTTGAGTTCAAAACAGGCTTGTGAACAAGAGTCAGTAAAGGAGCTAACTTTAAGCAGGTTTACCAGTCTAGACTCAGAGCTAATTCCTTAAAGAAGTAGGGGAAAATGCTGAGGTTTAGCCAGCAATGCCATATTCTTTAAGGTGCAAACTAGGGCTAGGTGGGTTCTTGGAAATGAAGGGAGTTAGGAGTTGTGGGCAATACTGAGGGGGCTGAAGGGCTGTGGATAACCTGACTTTGTCTGGTTCCACTGGGGCTTAAGCAAACGTATTGAACTTTGGTCTCTAACACTGGTGCCTTAGAGTTTCAGCTTATATTAAGTTTAGGGTATATAAACTTGGGAAATTCTGGACAACCTGGTGTTACAGACTCTCTGATTAGGACCTTGGAAAAAATGTTACATTATGTTATGTTTTCTCCTGTAGAAGTCTGCTGGTTTAGACTGCAAATCTTCATATACTCTCAAGATCCTATATGAATGATCCATAACACTAAAGAGCCATACTTGGAGGTTAGAATTGAGCTTTGGAAGTCAATGGAGGGCTCACTCACTGTGTTTCTAAAGGCTCAACACCTTATTTTTAGGAGTGGTCCTGTTAGGAGCTAAGAGAGCTGACAGTAGCGATAGTCTATTGCTGTCAAGCAGAGGACTGGGATCAGAGCCTCAGGTTTAGAATTTCAGAGGGGACAAATCTGCAGTTAATTCCTAGTATAAATAGGTTTTTCAACTTATTTTTAGCCTTGGATCTGTTGGGGTCTATAAAAACAGAGTGAACGTCTACTTCTTGCAGCTCAATGTTAAATTAAGTAAATCATTAGGATTAGGGTTTGAAATAAGTTCATACATACAGGGAAAGCTGAATATTCAGCCTGTGATTTGCCAAATATTGTTAATTTAATTCTACTGCATTAAGTGCCTGATGAATACACTGAGTTTTATCTTAACATCAAGCATGGGTTATAGGTTTAGAAAGCACAAGGAAAAAAGTTCTGATGATCAACTAAAGCAGCAGCTCCATTTTAAACTAGGGGAACAAACTGAGATTAAATTATTTACTGCACAGCCGTACCCCATCCCTTGCCATACCCCAATCAAACCCGAAACCTAAATTAACCAAGGAGTCTCTTTCTCCTGAGAATGATAATCACTTCTGAGACTATTCACTATGGATTAAATCTTAGATTAATCACTTATTATCTCTATGAACTACAAAAAGGAGATTAGGCACCTTGCTCACAAGCAGTCACATATACTTAAATGACTAAATTCAGGCACTTAATCTCAAACTCATTCTTACTCCAAGTAATTGATATGGACTATTCACTTACTCTCTCAAAAGCAGTGGTTCAAAAATGACAGTAGGTAACAAATCTGACAGTTTCACATACCTAATTCTAACTCATGCCAAGGACTGAAAATAGCTCAAAAAACTCAACAAAATCTCTTAGGTCCAAATAATCTGCCCTAAATTTAGCCCAGCCATGTTTTCTAACCACAATATTAAAATGAACCCTGATCTCTTGGCATTCTTTATCCCAAACTCCAGATTTAACTCAGGTGCAATATAATGGAAGTGACAGAAAGTCACTTAGCATGTTACTTCCTTTTGCATACAAGCCCTAAAGGTTACATTAGTGAACATTTCTAAAGCCAGAACTGACTACAGCTCAGAACTTTCTACATTTCAGAATCCTAACCAAATTCTAACCCTTGCAACCACAACACCATTAGAAACCTAATCTTGTATATGTGTTGGAATCCAGGCAAAATACCCAGGAAATATCTGGAATTTATTATGTTCGTCTAGGTCCTAAAAGAACGGGCCATAAGCCTAGGTCAATTAATGTGTCTAAGTCCCGCAATAACAGGAGCTGCTCAGACTTTCCTTTCCAGAATAAGGTACACAAATGTAAAGAGTTAGGATTCTATATTGAGCTTCGTGCAGAGGCCATCACTTGTCCTAGTATAAATTCATGGCTAAAGCCAGGGTTAGAACTCAGAAATGCAGGAAGGCCTAACTGTAATCAGTGCTGACTTTAGCTAAGTTAACTGATCTTTAGATTGGCCCTGTCAGACTGATTGCTTTAGGACGCTGGGGAACATACCATGTTGTGGTCTCTGGTAGTGCACTTTCCTCATGCAAAGCCAAGGCTTTGCATTCAATAATAGGCTTTATTTTTGGAAATACAAGTGGCCAGAGAGCGTCATTACCTTCCAAGCCTTTCCAAACACAGCAGTAACTGCAGCTCAGCACCCCCTTGATTTTTGTACTTGTATTTTAACTTTAACTGGAAATAATTAACTTTAGAGCAAAAGATTGCTACACACATCATTAACCTCCAAAGCAGTATCCTGGAATTTTATGTTCTAATCTTGGATTATAACGATAGCATTGGGCTTAATTCTAGAGAAATAAATCAAGTCCATCAAGTTTTAGGTCCTTTAAGACAGGTTAGCAAATCTAACTACACCACAGTTCAGCCCTCCCTCTATTTCCAAACATTACTCTATCCCTAAGGGAGATTGCTCTTGCCCAAACAAATGGCATCATGTTTCTCTTTCCCCTTGCAGAACCAGCTGTAATATTAGGGAAGCAAACTTACAGAATCCCAGCAGTAACTGCAGTTCATCCTTCCTGGCATTTCAAGGCAAACCTTAATTCTAGACCTAACCCTAATCCTAAATGTTTATGTTGTTTGTTCCTTACCACCAAACTCAAGAACAGAGAGGCTTGCTTTTAACAAGCAGTTCCTTCAAGCAGAATGCTAAGTATCATCTGCCATCCACCTGTCCAGACTCTCCAAATAAAGCCACTGCCAACCAAGAGCAGCTGTTATGTACTAGCAGGTACCACTTCTATCAAGAAAAGGTTTAAAGATCTAAACTGGCTACATGTATCACAGGAGCTCCCCCTTGTATTCTGCTCGTCCTTTCTCCCTTGTCCTTAGTCATCCTGTCTGCATGTGAAGAATACCTTACGGTACCTCCCTTATCTGCCACAGCTTTATTGGCAGGGTAACTGTTTCAAAAAAATAAAAGGTAGCTGTAAAAAGAAGAGGAATAAGCTACAAACAAAACAAATAAGCACTTGATTCAAGTGCAGCAAGGAAGATTTACATTAGACACTAAGAAAAATTTTCCATGGTTTACACAGCTAATTACCAAAACAGATTCTTGAGATGTTGCTGTTGTCCCTCTTTTACTGGGGGAGGGAGGGAAAAGGGGCAAGAGTCTATGCAGGAAAACAACAGACGCTGCCTTGCTCACAAAGAGGAGGCCTCATAGTCCCTTTTAAGTTTGTTTTCTGTGATTTGTATCTAAATGGCAGAGCCAGGTAATACAAGAATGAACTACTATAGCTAAAAATAAGCCTCTCTTCTCTGTGAGACTGAGGAGCAGACTCCTGCAGTGAACAGCATTGTGTCCCGGACAAGATCCATGTCTGAATGATCCAGCTGGTTTCTTTATTAGTATCAAGCACAAAATGGTTCTGATATTTCTTCACTACATCTTGATTTTGAGTCTATGCTTTGCATTAATTAGATACTGGTCAGACTCAAACTCTGAAAAGCTTTAAATTTGTACCTTCACTAGCATAATAACTCTAATGCATTACTGTTCTTAAGGATATTGGCATCTATTTGTTCACATTCTTTACATGAAATACGTGTGCTTCAGTTAAAATAAAAATATCTGTATTGCTCAGCTGTCACACTAAAATAGACACTTTGGTCAGAGTATCCTCCAGAAATCTTTACAGAGTCCAGTCAAGCTCTTTAACTTACACTAAAGCAAGTCTGTTTTGTCAAACCGGGCATCTGAGCAGGAGCAGCAAACAGCATGAACCTGCACCAGTGAAATATAGAAAAGGAAAACATGATAGAAGAGAGTGACACAGAAGAAAAAGGTACAGAACACAGGCAGGTTAACTGAAAGCTTAAAAGGTATTTTAGGAGTTGGAGGAAAAAAAAATACTCTCTACATGATTTATAGAAGCCATAAGAAATGATGTGCTTTAGCACTTAACGTTGTAACTATTACATAATGCACTACCTGATTGCAGAATTCCTTGCAATTAATAAAAGTGTTATTTCTTTCTTCTAGACTGTACTCTGGTGTAACATACGTAGGAAAGAACAGTTAGCAGGAATAATTTCCTAAATGGTCTGATTAATATAAAATGACGTTGGTTTTAGTTTCAGTGGCCAAATTCTGCTCATAAGAACCATTTTGCCTTTAGCCTGGGACGTGTTTCTCTCCCTCCAGAAATGAATAGAGGTTTTTTATTGTTTGTTTTTTCCTGTGGATCCTCATCTAGCACTAGAAGAGGCATCAATCATTGTCCATTATCCTTTCTGAACATCTCTTACAAGTGTCACAGCCACCCTGCTCTGCTCTCCAGGAATGAAGTGGGTACTTTTCTTATACTGCCGAAACCACAGCTCAGTGAAGGAGAGATCGGAACAAGTCAAATTTTCACAGTTACACTTGCAAGAGGTTAAGAGCATCAGGTCACAGCAGGACATCCTCTCCCTCTCCATCCCTGAGGGTGATGTAGTGCTCAAACTCCACCCAGCCTTGCCCCATCCCATGGGGTGATGATGGCCATCAGAGTGCTTATTTGTTCTAATCCATCTCAGAGCCGTGAGCAGCATGAGGGCAGTCATCAGCAGCAAAAAGGGCTTAGCTCAGGCTTGGACCTTACGGCATGCTGATGTGGGCACCCACTACCAGGAAGGCAGAAAGATTGCATGCAGGATATAACACAGTTATGGGTCAAGGTGAAGATAGTTATGGAACAATGGACACGGCATAGAGCAGCCACCTGGACCACCACCTGCAGGAAAAACACGACTTGTCTACCTCAAAAGCCTTGAGGGTTTGACATCACAGACAAGACCCTACCAAGGGTAGTGTACCCATAGCCTCTGTGCTCTGTGCCTTCGGGGTGGTTTTTTTCATGTCTGTGGAAGCTTGCACTAGATCCAGCTTTACTGGATTGAGCAGAAAAGCAAAAAACCCCAAATAAGAAATGCCAACAAGTGCTAATAAAAATTTAACTTCCTAGAGGAAATGAAAAAAATTATTTAACTATGGTGCTGTTTATCTCTTGAAACTAATCAGGACTTAGGAGAAACATAAGTGATGAAACAAAAGGAATCACAATTCCATGGTCCGGTGGGCTTTATATGTGTGTATGTGTATATACAGTTCATTAAACTGGTGACTAAAAAAAAAAAAAAAAAGCTTTACATCATTACCATAGTGCTATCTCATCTTTGATGAAGAGTACAGTGGCACAGCATAACAAATTCTCTGTCCTCCAGAGGCCCATAAAACCCATCACACATCACAACCTAGCTCTTCAAGATCCTTTCCTAAATTCAGAATGTTCTGTGATTCACTTGTAAGATGTTTCACTGTCAGCTGCTGCAAAAGGAGCTCTGAAGTCCCCACATGGTGAAAATTCAGACATATTCCAAACTTAGAGTCATAGAATGTTTTGGGTTGGAAGGGACCCCTAGAGGTCATCTAGTCCAACCCCCCTGCAGTGAGCAGGGACACCGCTAGCTAGATCAGGTTGCTCAGAGCCCCGTCCAACCTGGCCTTGAATGTTACCAGGGACAGGGCCTCCACCACCTCTCTGGGCAACCTGTTCCTGTGTTTCACCCCCCTCATTGTAAAAAATTTTTTTCCTTAACTTCAATGGTGTTTCACCTTTTCTAAAATACTGATGTGGGGCTGCCACATAATTTTTCAATATTAAAATTATCCCTTGCAATGGCATTTGTAATGTTCCTCTGAAACTAGCAACTTGGAGGAATAATAAGAACAGTTCAATATCTAAATTCTCAAATGGCACTTCACACTTCACAGGAAAGGCTGTTTAGCGCTCTAGAAATATGAGCAAATATGTCCTGTTTCATTTAAACAGTTTCTGCTCATGTCCTTTAACAGGCAAACTGTTTGCCTTTTAGAGAAAACATTTGGTTAGATGCAACCACAAAATGTGTTTCTTTGATCACTGTAAATAGCTGACTTTTGTTTATACGATGTTTTCATCAGCAGAAATACCATGATTTAAGCTTTAGCACAGCTAGTAAGACGCTTTAGTGCAGCACATTCTTTGGGAATCTTTCTGTCTGAGTTTTCTCTAATATTCCTGGAAGATCAAACCAAAAAATGAACTGCAATCACCATTATGAGGACTCCAGGTCTGTATATGTATCTCAGGCCAGCTCCTGCGTAGCATTGCAGGTGGGACATAACTACAGACGAGATTTTGGCTGGAGGCACCTATGCTTCTTCAAGTAGTAAGAAATTGGTTGCTGGCTGGAGTACATTTCTCACATGTTCAGGGTCAAACTGAGTGCTCAGCTGTGCTCAGCAAGGAGCTTTTGCCTGATCAGACAGTCAGAGAATTTTGGGGGGTTGCTGATGGGGGGGTAGGAAAGGCTGCCTTCCTGTTGTCTTCTCTGCTCTGCTTGTAGTACGTTACAATTTTTGAGACCTCATTTTCAAAAGTGGGAATTTTGCTGTCTCTTCCATAGAAAGAAATAGAAGTGCCCCTATAAGGTACACATATGTGTTCAGAGAGTGTGAAAAGAATGCTAAGCAAGGTATATGCATTTGCCTGCTATCTTTACCCTCAGGAAAACAAAACACATTTGAGCAGGTTGTCAAAGCAGAATACATGTAGGAAACAAGGGACAAGTATTGCCAAAAATACCGTTGACATTTTATTCAGTTTGCTTTGCTTACACCTGAAAACCATACAGTTTTCTTAACACTTGGTTGCATGCTTACTCACAGATGTTAATGTGAGCAAATATTTGTGAATAAATCTGAATTGATAGCAGACTTCACAAAATACATTTAAAAAACCTCCGCATTCCCAAAACATTCTTAGAAGTTTCAGATTTATGAAGCTTCAGTTATCCCAGCAGGAAACAGAAATAAGAAGAAGATAACATAGACAATTAAACCCATGGTGCCAATAGTGGACCTGCATTAATAACATATAGTAAGTACTCGACTGAAGACATGTTTTTATCTTCTGGTAATGCCCATCGTATGCTATGAGAACACATACAGCATGATCCCCTCCTGAGCAGCTCACTACCTAACAAGCACATTTTGTCAGTGTTCAGAAAAACTGAACACGTATTTCAACACATTCAACCAATGGCTTGTGAACTAAAAATGGCTACACTTGTCCTCTATGTTATTTTCAGTAAAACATACGCTATATTCTTCTTGTAAGGTTGCAGACCTCAGCTGTCTTCTGCCAATGCAAAGGATATGTAGAACATGCAACTAAAAATGTCATTTGCAAGCTACACCTTGGATTAGATCTTGTATATTACTAAACAGTCTTTATTGAGGAACTGGTAGCTTTTTTACTGTATTCACAATAGTACCTTGCAGCAAGTGCTTAGCTTCTCCTTATCACTTTTCTCTATAACACTTCCCAGTTTTATCAGGGGCATAATTAAGCAGGATTACTAAACAGCTGAAAATAAGATATCCCTTGCTAGGCATTCATGTGGAGATATTCATTATGAATAAACACACCTTCACTTCATTTTAAGGGATGTTCTTTTAAGAAAGATGCATATATATATTGCTGTTATGTTGCAGCGTGAATACTTGTGATCTCTAGTTGTTCATATTGTTTGGGATATATTATTTCCAATTTAGCAAATACTGCGCTGTAAGAGGATGAGGTTTGGAAAAGAGCTGTCTAAAAATAGAACTGCTGATCCCACAATGGTCGTTACTTTACCCTCAGGCTTTATGCCTAACTGAACAGAAGTGCTTGCTGAGGTGCCGATGCAATAACCTCATTGAATGTACTCGGTTATTTCGGGCTTATCACTTCAGCATCTATACCATCTCCAGCTTTGAAATCTGCATTTCTTAAACAGCACCTATTAACAGTAGAGAACTACATTCTGTGCAAATCTTATGGTTAAATAATGTCAAGATATAATGAAGACTAAATATGCAGACTAAATATATGCAGGAGCACATCTACAATAGACAAAATGCTTATGATGGAGCTGTTTGTAATGGAAAGGGACCTAATCTCATTCTAAACTATTCTGTTTGGTTTCCTGTGAGTGATTGTTTTTTTTTCTCTGGATTTTTCAAAATATATTCAGTGCTATATTCTGGTACCTTCCACAGACTATATTTAAAACACCATAATCATAAATCATATGCTACTTGATACCCGCAGGCACAATCAGTTATAATTCAATTGGTAAGCCTTGCTAAATGCTGCAAGGGTCCCAACCACTCAGCTGAGGTGAGGTTTTACCATCTGCTTCAAAAGAGTAGCAGCAGACAAAACCTAATATAGTTGACATGCAAGTCTCTCAAGGAGAAAAGAAGCCTTGGGCTGCTAAATGTCAAAACTGCTTACTTTCAACCCACCCAAGTGCCAAGTCAGCTGCGTAGTTTGAAGATAAATGACCCACTGAGCCTAAATACAACTGCTTGGGCAATTTGCGATGCCTGAAAGGCGGGTATTTTAATCCATCATGTTGCTTCCTTTATCAAACTCATAACACCATCTGAAGTGTAATAGCTTCATTTCCAAATTAACAATGCATAAACCCATGAGCAAAACAGAATAGCTGCAAAGTGCCGGTAGTCTCTTAACTGTACCTAATTTTCTAGCAAATATATAGCTGAGCAGATGCAGGGGTGGCCATGTGAGAGAGTCAAAATGGCTGCTGTGCTCCGTTGTAACATGCCTGTGAAAATACTATGCCAATAGTAAACATAATTTAAAAAAAAATCTTTTATTTTTCCCCTACTCACTGAGTGCAGGCTTTCAATATAAAGGGTTAGCAGGGCAGCGCTTGGGATGCTTTTACCAACAGCCCCCAAACAGAAGTTAACCCACACATGGGATCTTGTTTACAAACCCCCTGTATTATCCTCTGTACTTCTCTCTTCTTGAAAGAAAGCTAGCGTCTATTGAAAGTAATAGAACAGGTCTCATTTCAACCCAGGAGCACTTTCCTCAGAAGGATCCGTGTATTTTGCAGCCAGCTCAAGGAGAAAATGAAAATCCCTTTAAAAATCAGAGCAAAAATATGCTGCACAATGCAAGGAGAGGACAGGAGAATGGGATAAATGAGAAAGTGTTCAGATGCCAATCTGTGAGGCCCAAGGCTCAGGCTTCTTTCATATGGCCTCCCCAGGTTCTACAGATATGTCAGGATGCAATCCGATGGGCATCTAGTGTTTCAAGCATCTAGTGAACCAGTCCCCCATATATGAGCAGAAAAATTCCTTAACTAGTCCACATGACAGAAATTTTCCAGAAAGAGATCCTGCATAGCTAAAGTTAGATCCTTGCAGCAGTATGGCCAGAGCTACTACAAGGGCCTCTGGTTCTTGCCACTGCCAGGGAGGCAGCCAGGCATTTGTTTCAGGAATGTTGCCTCTGATGAACCTCATTTGTATCTATCAGTTAGGTGCACTGCTTATTTCATACATAAGGACACCTTAACGACCCAATTAGGCATTCTGAATTTCAACTTCCCTCATACTAAAATCTCCTTTTGAAGTGTGATAAAGAGGTATGGACATGGCACCCTTCACATGAATGTAATTGAAATGATCTATAGCAAGAAAACTTCAAAGTAATTTTTCCCATGATCTCATAAATTCATGTAACTTTTTGTCAATTACTAGCAGTGGATTTTTTAAACATGTGTACATATATTATTTCTAACAGCAGATGCCAGATTTCCACCACAGCTCTATGTTCCCTTCATATTCAGTATCTTAAACTTTACCTACATGGTCTCAGCCCCAAAATGACTTTTTAAATTAAAATTTCAATGGATATCTGCCCATTCAAGCAAAACAAAACAAAATTTTCCATGTTCAGGGTTTTCTTTGTACTTCTAAAGCACCTTGAACCCAACAATCTCAGCAAATTTTTCAAAATACTGGTCAAGTTTTGCAATGGATCTATAATACTGCATTAAGACTAACACAGCCACTGCTGGTAGGAGACTGCTGACGTTCATACATGCTGGTCCTTCAACAGTAATTTTCCCCTCAAATGTCAACTCTGTGCTCCCTGTATATGCTTGTGGAGTCACCTAACTCTCACAGCCAAGGAGGGAGATGAAAATGTGAATTTGAAATGGTTTATTTGCGCTAAGGGATGGAAGCCAGAACCATGCAAAATTATTAAATTAGAATTCTGAACTCCAGCTGTCTTGGTCCAAGTTGAAGATTCATTCATAAGCACAATTCATAAATAATCTAATCAGAAGGATTATTGTGTATTCTCTTCCTTCAATTGTCCCTAGCTGTATGCAGTGTAAGAGCGCTGTTTCCTAGCGAGTCCCGAGTCAGAATGGTATTTGCAGAGATGATGTGACATTTCTGCTACAAATGTTATGATTTAAAGAGGCTTGGATCCATCATATTTACATTTTGCATAGCTATTATACTCACTGTATTGTTATCTGGTAAACTTAAGCAATTCAAATGCAACATAAAAATCTTCTAATTCTTAAAAGCCTTCCCTGTGCTTAGAGACTGATTTGGTGTATGACAGAATGGATCCCTAAAATACAGCTGAAGTCACCTAAACCAGTGCTATATAAAGTTAGCTTTTAAATTAATTCAGGGTTTCCTGATATATAAGAACAAAAAATAAAGTACAATTGTGGTGTCTCTGCATCTTTGTGTCTGAACCCCCAGTAATCATAGGAAATATGTGACCTGTTCTGAGGTTTCTTTCTATGTGAGCTCATCCCATTTTCTTTCAAGTCATTTTACCCTCACCTTCGTGAAAATACGTGGTTTGCTGCATTTTCTGTACTTCTGGCTTGCTTGCACTCCCTACCTACCTATGAAATTTTGTCACCTATAAGCAATAAAAAACCCCTTTGTGCTCCAGGGTAAGGTTAGCCGGTTAAGAAACAGCCCAGAAGGACGAGGATTCTGGACTGAGGGAATTTTCTTATTCTCAGTGACAAAGCAATGAACCTGAAGTTAATTTTCTGCATCAGAACTCCATGACAACATCCGTACTTGTTCTCTCTGTCACTTGCCTTGAACAAACATTTACTTAGCTCAGATTTCTGAAGTATTTCTTCACTCTGATCGTAAGTGTAAAAAAGGTCTTATTCACTGATTTAGTGACAGCCCATGTCTGTAAATCAAATACAGTACACTTTCTATTGGATAGCAAATCCAAATAATTCAGCGTTCACCTTAAATATCTGCATCAGACCATATCTTTTTCTCTCACAAGGAACACAACTTTACTGCACAGACAAACTAAATACTTTAATCAAGATAATTTAATGCCAATGGAGAAACCTGGTATCTTGAAAAAAATAATCTTTACCTAAATTAGATTTTTTAATGCTTCTTTTATTAAATCTGAAGAATACAAAAATTAGTTACCTGTGTTTTAAAACTATTTATTTGTGATATTAATCTATAGAGACCAAAACTTGTACGAAGCTTGTTAACCAGGATATACACTCGCAGGAATGATAGGTTTCATGTACAAAAGACTATGCACTAAAGTTTTGATCCCCACCTAGAAAGTTAGAAGGTAACAGCCCCAAAGCAATAAATAAGCCCCAAGTATTAAGTTAACAAGGACGGTCATTAACGCAGTCTGTTTACTGACTGAACAGGAGATGGCTCCAGCTAGCCATACCCAAGGGACACTAGCATTTCTTAAGTGCAATATTACATTATCATTAACTTATAACTGATGGGAAATCTTGCAGAGGAGGAGATGTGAATGCAATGTAATCTGAAGGAAAACATGAATATACAAAGAGAGGTTTGTCTCCAGATCTGAATCATTTTAACTGCGAGCACTATCCAGAACTCAGGAAGTTAAAAAGAGGTAATGATCCTCTATAACTTATCTGTTTCTAAATTTGGTAACTATGTAAACATTGGGATTACAGAAAATAAATATTTAGTTTACATTAGACAGTTGTCTGATTTTGAAAGTGAGCGCTGGGAACTACCAAATTAAAAGGCATTCCATCCATACCAGGGTGATGAACTTAAAACCTGGAGTACTGTGTATCTTCTATCAGACCAGCACTTTCTAATACTCCAGAATATTTAAAAAAACCCTTTTTTTGCTTTTTGGAAAGCAACACATTTTAAGCATAGTTATATCTAGTCTGTCTTAACAGAGGTAGCAAATCAGTGGGTACAGCTCTTGTCTCTGCTGCAACTGATTTCAAAGTTCCATAGCAGAAGAAAAGTTTAAATTGAGGACTTCCCTCTTTACAGACAAAAAAGCTTATTTTTGGAGGGGAATTTTAGTGGATAACTACTCTAGGAGGACAAGCCATCTGCCTAGAATCATTACAAGAAATATTTGCATCGCCACTTGCTTCTGTATGAGTAAAATTCTGATAGCAAATTTTAGCCACATGAACAAAATAATAGAATGCAGACTACTCTGCTCCCCTGTTCCCTGTTACAGAGAACAATTGGTACTTGTTAGTTCCAGGAAAAAAAGAAGTGGGAAAAAGAAGAATTTTCTCAATAAAAATTATAACAATGGAGGAAAAATGTTTCAGGACATTTGGGTATTCACATATGTGATATCAGCATTATTCCAGAGCTGCTTAGATCTTATCCAAACCTAGAAAAGCCAAATTCCTTTCAAAATCTCTTGGGAAATAAGGGTCTGGGGCAGATGCTCACAGAGAAAACAGCCTTGTTCCAACCGCAGCTGCTAACCTTATTGGAAACTTGAGTTCCCAGTTGCTAGCAGATACCACTATCCACCTGGAAGTGCACATAGAGCAAAACTGGAACCCCTAGGCTGGAACCCCTCACTTCCCTTTCACTCGCACAGGACAGGGGTTTTGTATTTTTGTTGCGCTCATATATACAGATTAAAACGCAGTCCAAGTGAAACTCTTGATTTTGCCTAGTTGCCCAAATTGCAGAAGTCTAAAGGTAAAAGACAATAACACATGAATTCAATACAGACAAAATTATTTTCTAAAACATTCATTTTTTCAAGGTGTATTTGTTAACAGCTTTGTGGTTTTTCTCTGCACATAATAAATATTTCATTTTTTTCTCTGCTCCTATTTTCATGTGTTTTACCTTCCATTTTACCTGGGCCTCCTCAAGAAATCAGTGCAGTCATCTTCAGGCTTTCCCCAGGTACAGATGTAGGGGGGGCAGGGAGGCCAAGGACATTATAGCTCTTAGTGTCACCAGTGCAACATGCATGTCCCAGGTTAAGCTTGACTCCAGTCTTGCACAGTGCCTGGACTTCACCTGGTCCTGTGAATTACATCTTCAGAACCCTGGATTATTGCTTAGCAGCCTAGACAACCACATACTTCAGTTCTTTTATCAGAGTAAGAATAACACATGGACTCAGATCCATCATTCTTGACAGACGTTTTAAAGCCTGGGTAAAGGAAATATTTTTCTGCCTTTATGTTTTGCAGATTTCACTCAGACAAGCATCCTCAGAGCTTACCAGGAGAGTTGAACCCCACATTAAAAAAACCCCAAACAAACCAAAAACAAGGTACCATGCATTTCTATCCTACCCAGAAGCATAGTGTTTTGAGGTATTGGTGTCAAGGTCTTGGCAATACGCATACATTTCTCTTCCCCTTTGAAGAGATTTGAACTTGCATTTCCCTGGGGAATACTCTAAATACCTAGCTATATCTCACTGTAAAATATGTTGCCTGATTCCTTCCTGTTAAAACTCAGACTCATTAGACATCCATTTGGTCAGGAAGAAGCATGATGTTGTTGCCTTATAATTAACATATTCACCTGGGAATCAGTTCTAAGTAATGAAATGTTTTACATCAGGAATTGACTGTAAGGAGGTCCGAAATGAAAGTCTCCTCTGAAGTCTGGGTAAGTGCCCTAACCACTAAGATACCAAGTCTCCAACAAGCTTCAGTTTTCACAAGTAGAACATCTTCAGCAGGAGAAGCCATGGTGGTCTTTACACCTCCAGGCATGCTTGTTAATGAAGTCATCGGAGCCAAATGATACATGGGCTCAATTTACCTGAATACCAGATAACTTCTACCATCCCACATGGTGCGATGTTTTGTGGAAAAGGTGGCACTCATGTGTGCTCTAACACCTGCCTGTGACTGCCAGCAGTGGGTTGACTCTATGGAGATGGGAGGTATGCTGAAAATACATGTTCTTGGGATTTCTCACTGTGAGCTATCAAAAATTGGCAACCACTTCGGTGAGTTTTAGGAGTTCAGATCAGATATACCTATGTATATCAGTATATGGAGCCTATGTGTCTAATGGAGGGCTTTGGGTCCCATGAGGCCAAAGTCCTTTTGGGGATATGGCTCTATAGAGGTGGATGCTACTGTGGCAGAGAAAGGAGCCCTATTCTTTAATGCCCCAGACTATCTTCTTAACAACTAGGAAAAGCACAGCCCAACCCTCCTAATGAGCCCATCCTTTGTACTGTTTTTATAGCACCTGTTTTTACAGCACATAGCACAATGAGACAAGGCAAGGATAAACAAAAGGAGATTCATTTTCTGACTTGAAACCAGCCTTTTGGGTACGGAATAGAGTGGGACGGATGTGGAAATGGGCTGTAGTCATTAAGCTGTGGAATCAGCAATTTGTTTAGCTCCCACAAAGCCCATGACAAAACATTCATTGAGCTAATGCAAATGTTTCAGCCCTAAGTAAGATGCAATAATACTCTGCAGTCTTTTTATTACTAAAAAAAAAAATCTTCCCTCTGTGCTGAAAAGGCAAAATACTTAATACCACTTTCAAGAAAAAAAAAAAAAAGTCTTCTCTATGCCTAACAAACAGTAGTTAATTTAGAAAATAACTCCAGCTGTGTTGTCTCTGCTCCTCAGTCAGCTGACATCCCTTTTTGGCATGTTATCTTGTGCCTGTAAAAATACTTGACAACACAGTTTTGTCCCCTGTTCCATTTATTTGAGCTTTAGATTCAAAATGCAATACATGTGAAACGGCATATACATTGTTTGCAATAAGCAGCAAGAGGCCTTCACTGTTTTAAGTTTTGAACAAGACGTGAAGGTTGGTCAGACTATGGTTAGACAAGAAGCTGAGTTCAGAGCTCAGCTCTCACATGATTTTGGTTTCATTTACAGGCTCCTCTGTAAATCATTCAAAGTGTAGCACCCTTCACTGTGCTAGTTGAAAAGTATAGTCACCGTGCTATAGTTGGAAATGGGTTAGCTCAGGTCAAAAAGCTGCTACACCAGCTAGTACATAGCATATGAGTCAACCACTGACACAGAGAGAAACTCTGAAGATAAGCAGTGGCCTCATGTAAGAACAGGGAAAGAAAATGAGTTTTCAAAAGGCCACCAGGAAACTTTGTAAGTATTCTGCCAACAGAGAATAATTCTGTCGTACCTTGGCAAGGACCCTACTAAATAACTTCTTCAGTGAGGCACAGCAGATGAACTTTTTAGTAGTTCTATGCAAAAACTGAAAGAACAAGCTTAAAAAAAAAGGGGGAGGAATAGCTATAAAAATATATATTCTGTCCGAGTATACTGTAAAGGACTTGGTGTTGGTTGAAGCAGGAAGCTATTCAAACATCCTAAGCTGTCCATTTATGAAAATCCTCCACCATAACCACTTTTATCCACTTTAGATCGACAAGGGCTGGCCTGACATTGCTAAAATTTGTATTTGTAGAGTGCCTATGGCAACAAACTAGAAGTCTACAATCTAAAAGTCACCTCTCAATGTCTACATTAAAACATATGGAAGATGGACGGAGAACTGTGTTCTCCCTGGAATCTTCAAAAGGGGATTCCCAGAATAAAAACAGGAAATTTGATTCCTCTTTCAAGGTACTGAACACAGGTACTCCTAAACATCATGAATAATTTTACCAGGAAGAAAATATCTTATAGTAGACTGAGAAACAGATGTTTATTCTCCTAATAATGGCTGCCCACTTCTCAACTGTGTGTGTAGGCACACAAACACACATATGTAATCTTCCTTCTGAGACCAACCTAGCAAATTCAAAACAACAATGTTCATTAACTCATTTTTTGTAATTTTTAGCTAATTACTATAAATGAAGCAAAGAATATCTTTATACAGATGAAAGCATTTAACAGGGAATAAATGAAGAAAATGCATGCTTGAATTACTTCATGTTTTCATCCTGTAGCAAGATCTTTTTATAAATTAAATTATATGAATTCTCTCTATAAAGTTCTATAGTCCTCTAGACTGGAGTCAAATTCCTGAACTTAGAGGATTTCCGATCCAGGCTTAGGTCTAAGATATGCAGTAGAAACTTGTCTTGAGTATGTAAATACTAAAACAAGAAAAAATATTCATAAACTGATGTGAAGAATACACAGGATTGTATCTATAGAATTTCTGTTCTAAGGATCAAAGAAATGCTCCCATGCACATCAACTGAAAAAAAGTCTTTTAAACAGAAGATACCTGAAGCAAGTGAAAATTTGCATTTGACTATTTTTTATTTTTTTCCTACTGGAAAAGAAATGAAGGACAGAAAAGATAGCAGGATAGCTGGTATTGATCAAACCAAGAGATGTGGATACTCAACATACCTATAAAACTGTGTCCAGTAACTGGCTGATCAGGAAGAAGTAATCATAATTTGCTATTCATTTGGTTTCTTCCCTAGGAATTTTCCATAAATGTAATGGGGAAAGGATAATGTTTTACTCACATTTTAAAAAGGCAGAATTTTGTATGCCTATGAATGTAGTATTTAGACATACTATAGAAAATATAGTAATTTATATTTTTTTCTCCTTTGGGGAACTGTGAGGAGGAAAACGTTTTAGCAGGGAAACTGCATGAAAAATGAGTCCAAATGAAAAGCTGAAGAAGCGATCAAAGCAAGCTATCAAAGAAGAGTTGCAACAAATTCCTGTGTCTATTCTACATGACTTACAGAAAAAAATGAAGTAGAGAAGTAAAAATGGTATTATTTTAAGACACTCTCAAGATTTTTTGAAAGGCATTTAATATTTGTGACTTCAATTTTCCTTGTTTAAAAATAAGTTCTTTGAGGAGGACTCAGGTCACATTTCCAAGCTTCTTGTTGAGTAATCATGAAATAGTAAATGTAATTGAGAAAAAAAGAAAGCTGAGCCTCCCAGGGTGATCCTCTAACATCTAAGGTCAACTTTAAAAAAAAAAAAAAGAAATTACAGTCACAGTATCTGTGACATTTGGTGACATCCCAACTTTCTCCCCCTCCTACAACAACAAGTGACAACTTGAATGCAGAAGACTTTATACTTAAAAGCCACAGACTCTCCTTGTATTTCAGCATAGGATTGTAGTGGAAACCTCCATGGTCCCATCTCACCTGCTTCTCTCCTCCCAGTCAAAGGGCACAAGATAGATTTGCTCACAGGAACAGTTTATCCGATGCCGTGAATTGGCCAGGGATGAAGCCTACTCTAGACAAGCACTCCTCCAGCACTGTGAAACCCCTTGCTTGAAAAAATACATTGCTACTCACGACTCCCACACAATTTTCCTTTTCCTAATATGACAAGCTTAAATGCAGCAATTTTTTTCTCCACCTAACTGAGCTGGCATCAAAACAACTATTCCCCCAGCATTTGCATATTACATATCTAATGCTCTCATGTCAAAATGAGAATACAATTTGAGAAGAAAATTGCTGGAATGTCACAGGCCTGACTTTAATTGTGCTGATCTTATGGAAACAATGTCCCGCAAACGCATTGTGCCTGTGCAGTACGCTCATGCTGAGAGTTTCGGGCCCGCTTTCTGTGAGCCAAACTGTTGATCTGACTTACAAAACACGCACAGGACAATTTCATAGCATATGCACAGCCCTGCCAAGCACATTTCCACCCTGCAATGCAGGGTGCTTTTGCATAGTGCTTAATTCAGCTTATTAAAGAGCCTTCCAGCCCATCCAATGGCCAGGGCCTGAAGGACATAAAATGCGCTGGACTTCTATACTGCTTTGGGGGTAAATATTCTTTTATTAAGGGCTACAGAAGATTTAAGTCCTAGGGAAGTGGTTAAGGGGCTTCCAGGTACTGAAGACAGCCCTTTTTGTTTGCCTCTCAAAGTTACAGTGACACAGCTGGTCCTCTGTACCAGGTTTATGAATTATGAATTCACAATTCATAAACCTGGATAGGAAAGAAAGAAAGAAGCAGACAAAAAGCTGAATCCTCATACTGAACATTTATTTAAAACATCTAAGGTACTTGAAATGGGAATAACTGATTTTTAAACGTGGGAGAATAAGGAGGTTTTTTAATATATTAATATAATAACAGATAAAGAACAATATTTGGAACGGAATTTCTTCTATTTTTATTCTTATTCTTCAAGGCGGCTTTGATTTCTGGCATTCTTTTATTAAAAAATAAAAGCCAGAGCTGGAGCACCAGTGCCCAAAATCCAGAGCAGACAACAGCCTCTTCTGTATTCACTTCCAGTACAGAAAAAGCAGGGATTTTTCCATTTTGCACATGATTCACAGTTTGCTGCAGTGATGCCACCAAGCCAGCAGCATGTACACCTCAATACAAATTAGCAAGGGCTATTATTCTGCCATTTGTCATAAAAGCTCTCTGTGGGAACACAGAGCACATATTTCATTTCACCACGTCAGAAGCAGGCTTGACAGCAAGGCCAAACTTAGTGCACCTCCTGCAGTTAGCAACAAAAAACTTGCAAATAGTTTCTCAGATAACACGGACATTTCACCAGGGCACAGAATTTTGCTAATATGCCATCCTCTTGAGGGACTTGCACCTGACAAACAAGAAACAGAAATCCTTGCCCCAATACCACCACCACCACCACTTCCTACAGACATCAGTAAGTGCCCTGAGACCTCCAGCATTCACAGATTAGCTCAAAATGCATCATTAGTCACTGTAGATTGTATTGTTGCTGACTGTTAGCCATTGATTTTCTATTTAACTTCAACTGCAAATTTAGCGCTTGCCAAAGCTGCCAAATTAGCAGCATTGACTAGAACACTGAAGTCACTTCAGGAGTGAAAAAAAAATTAAGGGCAGTCCAAATTTTTCCACATTGTCAATATTTGCTCCTTGGAGCAAGTATGGAGAAAAAGGATCTTCTCTCTTACTACTCATTCCACTTTGGTCTCTATAGAGACAGCCCAGAAAAGTGCTAATTTATGGCAGGATTTCAAAACCCTGACAAGATTCCTTAGTCATACTCTTATTTCATTTCCCTGATAAAATTTCATTAGCTGGCTATTAGTCTCCAAGAAGAATTCACATCTTATTAGAAGGACTTCTCCACTCCATATCTACCTGATGCTATTCCCTCTGTCCAAATTACTAGAATATGGAAGGGTACAGTATATAGCTTAGTATAAAGCTTCTGTATTTGTGGGTGTGGCTTTATATAATCACCAACCACAAAGGCAGCCCAATCCTTTAGAAAAAGGACACAATTCATATCTTAACGTTATCAAGAAGGTTTTGGAAAATGATTTAAGAGTGGGCCAGTTAGGGCTTGTGGACTATTTTCTATAGACCCCTGACAACTAAATGTTCATTATATGGCTTCCTGCATTTGCAAGAACAGGAGTCCGCACTCAGTGACACAAGCGATCCCATCAAGTCTTACAGGCAAACATATCAGGAGAAAGATTTTATTTTTTTGGTTTTAAACTAAAACAGGGTAGGTTTAGACTAGATATAAGGAAGAAATTTTTTACAATGAGGGTGGTGACACACAGGAATGGGTTGCCTAGAGAGGTAGCGGATGCCCCATCCCTGGAAACATTCAAGGCCAGGTTGGATGGGGCTCTGAGCAACCTGATCTAGTTAGCGGTGTCCCTGCTCACTGCAGGGGGGTGGGACTAGATGACCTCTAAAGGTCCCTCGCAACCCAAAACGTTCTATGATTCTATGATTCTATAAGATAAAATCTCCAGCATTGACCTGCTAGGAGTTGTATGTGAAATAAAAGCACTGAGACAGAATCACACAGATCTGCCACCTACCTTGTCTCTGACTGACTGCCGTACATCATGCTTTCCTTCACTGTTGCCCCTTCCTCCCACTCTTGAGTCAACACCTACTTTTCTTACAACAAAATTCCCTCTTCATACTCACAGAATTTTCTTATCCCTCAAATTTGCTACTTTTACTTAAATGCAGTTATCAGTGATCTCAGATGACTTGGGGCTTTCTCCATTCTTCTCTGTGAAATGCTCGTGTTTCAAGGATCTAAACCCTATAAAATGAGGGTTAAATTCAATTAAATGTGGGTACAAATTTCTCTGAGTAGAGAAAACAGAAGCCTGAAGTTCCAGTTTCTGCTACACTGGTGACAAACCCACTGACTCTGCTGGAGGCATACTGTGACAAATGAGAGAACATTAAGGCCATTTTTTTATATCCTGTGAATATTACAACCATTTTCACAGGTCTTTTTCATACAAATCCCATTCTTGAAGACAGCAGAGTTATTCCCCTGAGTACAAGACTGACTATGTATAAGAAATAATAATGGGAGCCAAATATTTGAAATAAATAAAATGCTGATGCTAATTGACATTAATATATTATTCTACAGCATGACTAAAATCAACAGAGCTACAATTTGAGTACAGTCTTAGAAGGCAAGTAAAGAACCACAGGCATTAAAATATTCTATTATTCACTACTGCAGTTTTCTGAAAATCACACAACAGAAAGTTTCCATATATCTTTTCTCTGCTCTCCTTTATATTCAAAGGAAAATGGTCTCTTTGAGCTAATTGACTCTATATTTTTCTGTACTACTGCATGCTAGTGGATACAGAAGTAGATCTGCTTGAAAGGAGGACATGCACATTAGATGATTTACTGGAAGATACTGTGCTGTATAAAACATTTTCAATCCAGCATGACTAATCACTTGACAGTGTTTCTGTTCAGGAAGAAGATCTGAATCTCTTTGTACCTTCACCCTGCCAGACTCCATGTAGCCACAAAGAGTTTGCAAAAAGGGTCATTTATTAGCTCGCAACCCTGAGATGACCAATGCAAAGGCAATTGTTTGGTAGCAATCGAGGGCTCTATCTATTGCAGTGTATCTTTTGGCAAGGTTAGGATAGACAAGACATGAATTTAAAAGAAAGGATTAACCAATCTCACTTTGCTGGTGAGCGGTGAGGCATAGATCAGTGAGATGACTTCAAACACTAAGAGAAAGCAAGGATGTGAAGTCAGAGCTCTCAAAATCCCCAAGTCTTACACATTTTCCTTTAACCCACCTTCATGGCTACTGTTTGAGACTGTGCTATCCCACCACAGTAAGTGTTTCTCTCTCAGCCTGCAAGTTTCAGAAGAAAGCAAGGTGTCCCAATACACCTAATTTTTCGAAGCACTACAAAATGTCACTGGACGAGGACAGTGGTTTTTTGTTGTTGGCGGTGTTTTAAAAAAGCTGAATTCTCTTTTTGAAATGAATTGTTAATGCAAACAGGGTAATTTATGAAGTACTGCCAGTTAAAGTCTAACTACATCAGGTTTTATGTATGAGTTTCCATCATGCTGAACTAAGAGTTTAATAATACAGCTGTCAGAGTAGCTAAAGTTAGCAGAGCTTTAAAAGCTCTCAACAAAACGGTGCCCTAAATCTTACAAAGGATAGAGCAGAGGATGAAAAACAAATTCTAAGGAAACTAATCCATAGATCTTTGGCCCCAGCTATTTACCACATTTTCCTCTAAATAGTTTCTAATAAACGAAATGGATGCATGAATGATGGGAAAGAGAAGTTCTGTGGCTGCTACTCAGTTCTGAAAGAAACATTTCCAATTTGAATCAAACATTGGTCTATGATTCAAAGTCCCTTAACTGGGATGTTGTAGAGCTGTAGTTCCCTTGAAGATTTTTTTTTCCCTTCTCCTCTACTTATTTAGAACAGTTTCCACTTCGAGGGAGAAATTACGACCTCTGCCTGGCACATATTTATTTTTACTCATATAAGGACTGTAAAAGATGTAGCATAAATATTACTGCTTCACTAAACAATCATGATCAGACAAATTCATCAAGAGACATAGTGAGAGAAATTATATAAAAATTTAAACAGAGAGAGCAGACAATTTAAGTAGGAAAAATGTTTTCCTTAAGCTAATCCTGTTTGTTACCCATAACTAAGGAGGATTAGCCAAAATTTTTCAGCTGCTTTTAAAAATAAACCAGGTTCCACATTTTGCCAGAATATATTCTATAGGCAGAATAAGAAGCTATAACTTAGTTTCAGGTCAGCTTGATTTCAATAAAAACATTAACCTGGTTTGCTTTCTGCTTTGCTGTGTCCAGTGGAGCTGACATGCAGACAACTCTTGCAGTGCTGAGGTCTGCAAGCGAGCACAGTGATTTCTGGTCTGACTTAGCTCTGCTGTGAATCAAGAAAGTGTTATGATTGCTGCTGCTTTCTGTAGGCTGTGTACACACAGATTTGGCCTCGGTAGCTTAATGACCACAAAGTGTAATGTTCACTGAGGGCTACACCACAGCCTACCATACCTGGCCAGAAGAAGAGTAAGATTCACTCTTGGTATTTAAACACTAATAGAGCTACTCAGAAGCTACATCCTCCTAGGTGGATTAGTGTGAAGAGAAATACAGTACATGAAGTCCTGAACCAAAATTTCTGTGCAGCTTTTTGTGGTATCATCTTGGCTCGCATATGTGGCATCTACACGGAGTTCACATAGAGTCACAGATTGCATCTTCTCCCTTCCGCTGCTGCACATGCCTTGACATGCTTGAGTTCAATTACCTTGTTCATCATTCAGTACAGTTTTAGTGAGTACAGACATCTAGAACTAACTAACTAAATAAATAAATAAATAAAATCTGTTATATCTGAATTTATATTCTGCTCACAGAATTACCCCTTTTGATGATAGCTAGATGTGCAGATCAGGTTAGTAAGGCATTTAGTTTTGTACAAGATTCAGGCAGACAGGCTTTCTCAGATTGATTAATTATCTTAATAACTGTTAATTCTTTCCTCTCTAAATTGTTTTTTTCCAGCTGTATTGTTTCTTGGAAATAGATTTATTGAAGGACTAAATTTGTATTGCTTTTTTTCCTAAAATCATATTACTTTGATAAGAAGCAAAACATGAGCCAAAATAATATTCTCACTGTGGCAAATTCTTGACATTCAGTTTTCACTGGCAAAGTCTTCCCATTAAGTTGTTGAAGTAACTAGAGCACACTTACTTATTAAAAGACATTTCTTAAAAAGGTGGGGTCTAGCAGGCTTTTACCTGCATTTTACTTTTCCTGAATCCAGAGGTTACTATTCACATCAAATTTGTACTGGAATATATAGGACTCTAGGACTCTCTTGTTTTTTTTTCTCTTTGTTATTTTTTCCCCTACCCGCTACCT
This sequence comes from Gorsachius magnificus, assembly GCA_034008185.1. Taxonomy (NCBI): domain Eukaryota; kingdom Metazoa; phylum Chordata; class Aves; order Pelecaniformes; family Ardeidae; genus Gorsachius; species Gorsachius magnificus. The sequence goes on along the minus strand of CM067082.1, from coordinate 125,076,074 downwards.
TCTTCATTTACATTTTCTATGTTTTGATATAGAGTGATTATTCTTTTGGGAGCAAAGAGAGATACTCCTCCAAAGCATCTCCTCTGAGTGGGTCTGTGGAGGAGAAATTCCTTCTCTTTCCATGCAGTGTAAATAAATTGTATGCTAAGGAGCTCAGCCTTTTTAAATATCATCATGTCTTTTTTATTCTACTCATCTTTCTCTTTCCAATCTCAATAAGCAAACTATTATGAGTCAGACTAGAAAAGAGAAAAAACAAACAAATGAAAGTACAGGATTACGTCTGTTTTCCAAATCATTAAGTATTTTAAATTAAGTTTATGTCATTATAATATCTCAGCTAGTATTTAGCTTTCCCTTACCAATTGCCACTGAGAGGTACATTTCATATAGCCCATTTCTGGAGGGAATTTGAGCAAAATTATTTAGGTCCCTAGTCCTGCAGAAACCCTTGCCATCCACATTTACCAGTCCCTAAATCAGCAATTAATCTTCCAGCCACGTTCTAAATCAATCCTGATCCTTAAATCGCTCTTGATTCTTGAATGAACATTTAATAGCGGTGATACTAAAATCACTGATCCTTCAAGAATCCTTGTTCCTCATACAGTCTACAAAAACTGCAGCCCCCAACCCAGTCACAGCCCTCAAAATCCCTGTCCCTCAACCCCTCTCCCACCATGCTTCTCATGACCTGCTTCATGAGATTCTTCAGCATCCTCTCCTAAAGCAGCAGAACATCTCGGACCAAAGGCAGCAGAAACACAGTGGGAATGCAAAGAAGAGGAGCCTTTATTGCTCAGGGAAGGGAGCAAAGAGAGTGAATCCAATTCCAGCTGCTGAAGGATGTCTCTCTAAAGAGCAGATATTGGGAGAACCGGATGGCTCTTTGCCAGGACATAAGCCAGTGGGGTCAGGATAGATCAGAGGAGCTCTCCCTCAGACAGAAAATTCTCCTATTGTGGGATTATGCTCTGGCAAAAATCCCATCTCTGAGACTAGAACTGAGGAGTTGATAACCCAAATGTCTGTATAGCACAAAGGGTCTTTGAGGAGAAGACCAGCATGCTAAAAAAAAAACCCAGTAACAAATCCTCATGGTAGCTACAGGTAAAGTTCATTTGATGTAGATCAAAGCCCTGGGAAATAAGGATTTTGGTTTCACACCTGCACATGAAAATAATAGGCTTTGCAAAACCCTGGGTAGCTTGTCTGTCTCTTGGCTGGCAGAACAGTAAGAGATGGAGAGTGAAAGAGCAGCTTCTGAAAGGCTGCTAGTCTCTACTTGTGTCTATTTGTTAGTCTCTACTTCCTTCCTGAGGCAAGGAAATGAACAGATCCTTGACCCCACGTTTTCCATGGCTATGTGGTTATTTTACACTCAGAGCTGAGTGGCAGTGAAGGATCGTGCTGTGGCTCTGGCTCTTCATCAGCAGGACCATGTGCTACTCTAGAGCTGAGCTGTACATGCCCAAATCATTATGCTGGACATAAAAAAATACTGAATTAGAAAAATAAAGCACTTCTCTGAATCAGACCTCCCAGGATGAGTATGTCAAGGCTACACTGGAGCCTGCCACAGTGATAACCCTCAGTTCCAATATTTTATTTTGTTAGTATTTTTCTAATTATGCTTCTCACTACTTGTTTTGCAACAATTTTTTATCCCTGCTTCCCTCATCTACGTGTCCTATCCATATATCAGTGTTTTGTTTTATCATAATTACTCAGTTTTTGCTTTTCTGATATTTGGCCTGAGATATGTATTTCGTTTTCTCTTCACACAGCTTAATTTACTTCCTCTCTAAATCTCTAAATTGCTATGTAGAAAATACATTACATCAAATACATGCTGCTATAGAAGCTGAGATAAATGAGTTGGCACCTGGTAGATATGAGTTGCCAAGTTAGCACTCCAGATATCTGCAGTGTCATTGTGGAAACGCTAGTAACATTCATCATTTGCTCGCATACACTATAGAGTTATAGGAATTAAACAGAAATCATACTGAATAGAGAGACTTACAATTTAGGAAGATGAGATGAGAAAAGAAAATTCATTTATAAACTTCTGGAATGATTTTGTGAGACCTTTGAACCTCCTGAATCATTTCCTTCAGTGCTAGTGTCCTTAATTAAATCCCCACCAGCTCTGCACTAACTCCAGGGTAAAATTACCATCCTTGATCTTTGCATTGGAATTTCTAAGCTCTCCCCTCCAACAATTCTAATTCTCCTTTTCAACTGGCCCTTTCTGTATTTCCCTCTTGTAACATGCCATTTCTTCTCTCTTTCCCATCTCTGTGTCCTCTTCCTCATAGACATACTGTTATCAGTGGTACCTCTGTGCATTAGTCCTAAAGCCAGGTAGTCAAAATAATGACGTTAACAATACTTTTCCTTGATCCATTTCTTTGGGGTCGTCATAGCCGCTATAGAAAGAATTAGATGGAAAAGACAGAATAAAGTAAAAATATATTAACCTGTACTTGACATCTCTTTCTGCCTCAGTGGATTTATGCTTGATGATTTGTGTCACCTTTTCACATTAAAGTATGCTTCTCTTTGTACTTGTTCTTCATAAAGATCTTTTAGCCATTTAAAACCCATGGTGTTTGGCAACTTCCATACATTTTCATGGGTTATATTTACTGAAACTGGTCCATCTGTGGATCTACATGTCAAGTTCCTTACCTGAAATGAGTGAATATAGCATCTGTAGCACAATTAACTAAAACTTTTAAACTGTTTTTTAGTTCTTCCTAAGCCTCATCTCATTTCACTCAGAAATTAGTTTCAGAAATAACTTGGGGCAACAACACTCAAAAGTCTGGGATTATTTTATTTCTGAAGTTATTTCTATTTATCACTAAATAGCAGCAGCATTTTCTCATCTGCTTTTCCACCAAAATTATGTAATCAGGATGATTGCAACAGAAATAGGAATAAAGATATAAGGAAATGTACAGAAAGGATAGGGATAGAGTTGATAGAAATATTATTGTCATTCTTGCAAGAACTAGTTCTTTATGTATTTATTGTCCTGGATGGGACATGAAATTTGTATTTTATGTTTGCTGGTTTTCCCATGCATCACTCTGAAGCCTTGACGTCATTTGTCTTCATTGCTTGAATGAATGATGGAATTAATAATTCCTTTGGGCTTTTACTGGACCATTTTCTGTATGCATTTGCTTTGGTTTTGTTTGTTTAATTCTTGCTGTTCTCATTTTATCTTTAATTAGGTCAGTGTTCCTCTCTCCAGTCCAAGTTGCACAATGCCTTTTGAAGTAGCAAAGAAATAAGTCAGGAGGGAATAATTCCATTCTTCAGGAAATGCTGACATTTTGATTGTTTTTTTTCCTGTTCTGAAATGGAATTAAAATGACCTATAAAACACCCTTTCAAAAACACCATTAAAAACATTTGGGGGAATCATATTGCTTTGTTACAATAAAGTCTAAACTTTTTATTATTAAAACATTTTATAAACATGACCTATATTAAAATAGAAGTTATTTTAAAAGTGAATTTGGAAATAAATTAATCAAAACTTCCAAAACTGTCAAAATGGGACAATTCTCTACATCAAAAAAAATGTGCCAAATTGCCCAGTATTTCCCAATATATTATTTTCCTTTTCTTATAATTTGGTCAAGATTCGGTACTCTCCACCTCAGGATAATCTCCAGGCAATACAGAGCACCTATTTCAAAAAAGAAACACTACAACTTTCTTCTCTTACAGAAACCTTCCTCCTTTCCCTCTGCTCCCTGTTCACCAACTGGGAGGACATTGGATATCTTTATTTCTATTCTGCTTCCCTAATTTCTTATGAACAGCACTGACTAACACTCTTCTCAAGTTTCTGGCAGCTCCTCTCCTGGTAGCTCCTGTTCATGTCCAACACCAACCCACAGAGAACTAACTCTTCAGAGCTCAGTCAAGTTCACCGTTGACTTGCTGGCCCAACTATGAACTAACACCTGTTACGGCTTCATAGACAAAATGCAGAACTGCTCCCATCTGGAAGGGCTACTCACCACGCTTTATGCTTCTCCCTTCCGGCATGTGGCTTCCCTGACTCCAGCTGATCTTTTTCTGCCCTCCCTCGCCATAATTTTGATTTTTCCTCCTTCTATTAGGGCTTCAACACATCCAAAGGTCTTTGACACATTTTATTCTCCCCCAGACCCATTTCTGTGAATACAAATTCAATTGCTATCCTGATACTGGTGCACCCTACACAGAATCCTCATATCCAAGTAAAAATGTCAATCTCTTTTGGTTTGTCTCCCCATTTATGTCAGTTCAACACATCCAAAACAGATGTCTTATGTTTTCTTTTCCAAGTTTTCTCTGCTACTTTGCTTTTTCTAAGAACTACCCTGTTTGCTATACTGGTTTATAATTAGGTATTGACTTTGATTCATTATGGATGTGAAGCCCTACAGAAGTTTCGAAGCCTTCCTGATACCTTTCAGCTAAGATTAGTAAGGGTATATCTACTGAGACACAAATATTCATGTAGTAATTCATCATCTTGCATTTTGATCTGCAACGTCCTGAAATTGGGACTGAACAAGAAAGCTTAAGAAGAATTGAACAGAATAAGTAGGTAGAAATGGGGCTGGAATAAAGGACCCAAGGGGTCAGGAAAAGAAGCAAATAATTTGTACCTGCTAGAGTGCATACTCTCTGGAGTTTGAGATGGAGCCCATGATTCCTAATTGTCATTATTTTGTCTGCCATTAAAAACACCAATTTGGTCATTTGGTGGTAAACTACAGTTTTCACCAGTTACTTTAATTTCTCAAGTGGCAGAAATTTACATCAATCTAAAGACTATTACTCTACTGATGAAATATGTGACATTCAGAGCTACCATAAGATGACACTTTTATTTTTACAGTCTGCCTAGGATCACCAGAAGCAAATTGGTCTACAGAGAAAATTTAAGCCAGGAACCATATATCTCTTCAGGGAAATGGGTAAAGTAGAAAAGCAGATGAGTGGTTAACTTTGGGCAGGTGGATGAAACACCAGGTGAAAGCACACTTATCTTCACCCTTTCACCCCTCTCCAACCACAGCTGAATCTACTCATACAAAGACTTTGTGAAGCAGCCTTTAATGAAAACAAATTAAAGAAAACTCCATAGTATGTCCATTTTCTTCAGTGTACATGAATTACCTGCTCTGGGGTTGAATTGGGGATTTATAATTAAGGTGACTTTCACATATCATATTCCTACTTCAATTCTTGCAGATTCTGTGAGTGATCTCTATACTGTACCAATTAGAAATGGAAAAATTGCACTTACTCTAAAGTTCCTCTCTCTGGAGTCTGAATTGAAGACGTGTTAAACATGCGTGACCCCCCACTCATGCCAATGGAAGCTGTGCGTCATATTTAAAAAGTATGGATACTGCCTGCTATTTAAAGGAAAAATATTTGGGCCAATTACATCTCAAGTTGAGCATCCAAGTAAATTTTGATCTGTGTAGTTTAGCTATTTCCCATCTACGTGTAGAACAGTAACAATACACTGTCATCTCAGAAGGATCTTGAAAAGTCTCATTCACTAATACATACCTGATGGTGCCTGGCATGAGTGAGTGAGGCCCAGCTGAGAGCTCATGAATGAGAGCCAGTCCTAGTTACTACCGCATACTGACTTAACTAAGCTGAGAGTCTTCGGAGCAGGTTCCAATCCCCACAGCTCCCAAGGCTTGAACACCATGATCCTTAAGTAATGTTTGTTAAGGACAAATGCAATCAATTAATAATTATGTCCTCAAAATACAGTTTGAAAATGAAGTAAGCTCTAGAAATGATGGGGTGAAGATAATATTAAATAACAGGTCATGATTAAATGAGCATTACCAATTTTATGCACAGGAGGAGGCAGATGTTCTGTGGAAAAAACAGCATGTAAACATGTCCTAATATATATGCGAAAGGAAATTAATTATGAGGCATCCTTAATTACGACACTTATTAACTGGCAAGCGTTTGACCCTAAAGATATAGTAGTGTTATTCTAATGTAGGTATGTGTGTGTAACTGAACTAATGGATACTCTGCATATCCTCTTTCACACAGCTGATTTCTCACTGGTTCTTCTCAGCTGTTCTCACTAGTCCCCAGTACCTGATAATATCTTTTCCTGCAGTCATGCTGATTGCTCAGCCTAGTTCTTAGTGAATAAAACCTGCAATATAATCAGTGCAGAGGAAGTATAGCACATTGCAAGTAGTCAGCACAGTCAGCTCAGATCACTTCTCGTGCATTAGAAACAAGAATTAATCTCAAAAGCTGTGTTGCAGCTCAGAATCTGTGAAGCATGATGCACCTTTCCCAGTGCTTTCTAGTGACACCTTTTGGTAAGAAGTCCGTGGTCTGTAATCTGACTGAGCGCACAGACCTGTTCCTATTTCTTTTCTGTTGGCGTATTTTTCCAGTAATGTGTCCATTTACAGCCCCCTTTAATGGTTGCAGAAGAAAAGAGAGCAGAAGAACAGAAAAGAGAAAAATTGATGTATAATTTAAATAAAAGTTGAACAGAGCACATGTACCAATGCAAAGTGTAAATAATCAGGATAAATTCTGAAAGTAAACCCTGTTTGTATACTAGGACCAATGATCTTGTATCCTAACTGGGAGACAAATCCTTAGTTGGCTTACTTGGTGCAATCATGTTACTGGATATTCCTGGAACTGTACTCACCAGCACTGTGAGTAAGTATCCCGGAGTCCTGAAGGAGCAGAGAAAGAAAATGGTTGATCCTGTCATTTTTTCATTTCCACGTTCTTTTAATTTGAAGTACCTATGCTAAAGTTTTATTTTACAATTTTTTGTAACTAGATCAATAAAAAACACTAAGGAAAGCACATGTCCTTATTTGGCCACCTTAAACATAGTATGCCAGTGCCATTGTAAGTAAACATGGGGAAAGGAACTCCCACATTTTTTTCCTGTTGATCTCTGGGAGCTTTCCCCTCCTGCTCTCTTTTGATGCAAATCACTTAAAACAAAGTCCACAGTCTGCCTTTTTCCAGTGAGGGAGAATTTATAGGATACATTACTGTAGCACTCCTCTCCTGTTATGGCCACCCAGCATCAGGCAAATTCCATGTTGTGAGAAGCTCTGAATCCAGGGTAAACACTGTATTGTAGGACACGCTCCCTACATAACACGTTAACTGTTTATTATACTTTCTCAACATTTCTATTCCAAAGGAGTGCCTGCAGCTACAGTTTCCATTTTTTATTATGCAAACTTGCTTCCAAAATACACCACCATGCATGGTTAAGCAAAAAGAAAGAAGGATCGGAGACTGGATAGGCAAGTGGCATAAGGTTGAAGGCATAATGTGCCATTTACATCTGCAAAGTTCGAACAAGGAAAGTTACCTTTAGTTTTAAGACTGGAAATTTCAGAAAAAAATATCTGATGATCTACCCAAGGTTCACTGAAATATATGGCCCCAGGAGGCACACTGTGACTGTAATCATATTGAAAAGTGAGATTTGAAGTAAAATGGTCCAAAGTCAGTTCTCAAGAAAAATAGTCATTATAGCAATACTTCAATAAAATCACTGCTGTGACAGATATCAGTGAGTCATATGTATGTCTTATTACATAAGATATACACCTATCTTTCTGTTGTATTGTGATTATGATAGTTTAATTCTCTTGACTTTAGCAAATGGAACACAATGGTTTGGAAGAAGGAGCACTGGATTAATGTTTTAGGGTATATTACTAATTTACATATTTGTTAACTTTTATGTCTCTTGATTCATAGTTTTAAACCTAAAAGGGAATACTGTGTTCATCTAGATGGATTTCTTGCAGAACATGGACTATAAAACCAGTAACTCATGTCTCAGATCAATAAATTGTCTGAGCTACAAGACATCTTTCAGGGCAAGTATCTTGCCATGTTCTTTCTTCTTACATTTACCTGTTGCTTGCCTTGTTCCTCTGAAAAAAAAATGCCTATTTTCATCCTACAGCTCCTAGCAACATTTTTTCTTAAGTCACACATAAAAACCAAATGCAGCTTATTAGATACCGCATACCCCATTCGCAGATACATTTATTTTTTGAGCACCTGCTCTGTACCGACTTTGACCACTTACTGACATGACAGTGATAATCTCGCTCCTGTGTTATACATAAAGACATATAATTTGTCATATCTACAGAAACAAAGCAGGCAGGAAGGCAAGCATTCTTCTATGTGCTCTTGTTACTGCCACAGCCACCAAAATCTTGCCAAAGGAGGAAACCCCGGGGAGATAATGTTACAGATGTCTTTATTCACCTTTCTGTCTGGGACAGATGAATGGTCTTCATTTTTGTGGGCAGACATACAGGGATATGACCAGAGAGGCAGGAAACATGGTTGAGATAAGACCAGGACTTGATCAGAATCATAATATGATTCTACTCCCACCTTTCCTTGTGTGTGAGCACCTTCTAAGGTGCCACCAGCACCTAGCCTCTAAGGAGATGTTTCATCGAGACACAGAAATAATGATCTAGAAACACATTTATCTTTAAATATGGAAGAGACAGATCTTCTGGGAAGGAGAGAATAAACTAAATGGTTAGAAAACAAACCTGCCCACAGTGTTCCTGGTGGGAAGTGGAAGAGACCCCTCAGTTCTGGATTGTAATGCAACAGTTTCCCATAGTCTTCCTTGGACCCACCTGGTCTTGATGTCTCCTTCCTTTCTTCCCTCCCAAGGCCTAGCTCTGGGCTGTCCTTCATGGCACACAAGCCCCATCGCTCCACTCTGCAACTGCCACAGCTGAATCCCAACCTGCCCCAAGTTCCTGAAGAGTCAATGCCCTGGCTTCTGTCTCCGGACTTGCTCTGGGGAGGGTCCAGATCTCCCTGTACTTCCAAAATATTACACTGAACCCAAGGGCCAGGAGTTGAGATCACCACAGCATCTTACCAAAATTTGTAAGGTGTGCTTCTACATTAAGCACTGAAAAACAAACCAACGGCTCTGGAGGGAGCACAGCAACAGCCCTGTGATCCCTAAAGAAAACTGTATAGGAAGCTACTGTCCCCCCCTTGAAGGAGAATTGCTCCATGTCCCCTCATCCTTGGTGCAACAGGCCCAATAGAGAATACCACAGACTACTGAACAAAATATACCATAATATAAGCTAGTACTCTGTCAGAATTGCTATATTTACTGTATACACTATACATGTGCATATATATTCACATAAATAATACATATATGTGTACCATACTTACTGTATGTACTATATATTAATTTCTTATATGGAATTAATATTTAATGAAATGTGTTGTTTCATCCTATATCCAAACCATTCTGGTCTTTCCCTTTTATGTGTCAAATGGTGTTTATAAAGCCCTAATGAATGCTCAGTGACGAATGCAACACAGATTACAGCTGCTTTCAACTATAGCTGCCCTCAGTAAAGCGCACTGAGTTGCACATTTTCTCTGACTTTTGGAGCACTGCAGTGCTGCAAAGAGGAAAATGCAAGATTTATCCATGAAAATCAGATGTCATAACAGAAGAAGAAATGATAATAATGTGCATAATTAATAAAAAGGTACCTCTCTCACTTTTGTCTGAAGATACTGCATGCAGGAAGATTTTATGAATCAACCATGCATAACATCTACAAATGGCACAAACAGTGCACATGGAAAATGCTGATACTGAATTTACTGTAAGCTGGGCATGCTGAAATCAATAACTTGAGTGATTCAAGAAACTGCCGTAAATGGTTTCTACCTTTCCTTCATAAGCAACTTCTTATAACATTGTTAACATTTTATTTCAATACTTTGTGCTTATTGAGAATTTTCATTAGAGGATCTCAAAGCTCTGACATCTGAACATGCCTAAGTGAGGAAAATTCTACTGATTTTTTATAAACTATAACTGAGACTGAGTTAATGGCCAAATCAGTGAAAAAGCACGAAGTCAAACCCACTGGGCATCGTTGCTGGGCTGAGTGGCTGTTAGAATTAGATAACCACCTCCCTGGATTTATTTTAAGGGTCTTGCTGCATTAAAGACTTTCCTCTTCTGAGTTATCCCTCTCTAAAGAGCTTTCTAAAACACAGTCCAAGTCAGCTTAGGTAAAGGATGTTGGTTTTAGAAGGAAATAACTTTGGAAACTCATATTTAGGTATTATTTCAGCCACCTTTAGAAGTACTATTATACCACCCAAAATAAAATTTCAAAATTAGGAACTAGTACAGCATTCATTGAAGCCAGTGGAGATGCATTTCATAAGTACCAGATCTGGCTTCTGCTGCACTACAAGTATGCAGCCTTGTGAGTTACCAGTTTATTTCAAGTGTGAAGTCAGAAGTTTTATTAAGCTTAGTTCTCATCTGTTATTACATTCATCTTGCTTATAAAATTGGGATTTTAATGGCAAGATTCTCAGGTTAAAGACTTTAAACTTAGTCCATAATCTTTTCACCTAAATTGTTCCTTAAAATAGTAAGATAACAGAAAATCAGGGGGAAGGTGCTGATAAAATGCTGCTATCCAAAAAAAACCTATGTCTGCACAAAAATGAAATTTCTGTGTATTAATGTAACTGTGCAGCACCATACAACTCATCCATGGTGCTGCATTTTACGGATGTATTTAAAAGCAAAACGAAAGAAAGAAAAATGTCTTTCTGCAACCAAAAGAGAAATGTGGTTTACTATTTACTCATTATAAGAGAGTTAATGATTCCAGAAAGTCAATGTTTCTGCTAAACCCAGTACACCATTATGGTACATCGAGAATTCACTGACTTCTGTATTTTTTCAGCATCAAATACCACAGGTTTTTTAAAGAGGGTTGGGGATTTAGAAGGTTATTGGCTTTGGATATCTTAATAAGCCTCCAAACCTGTATGGGTGAGTTAACCCAAGATGCAGGGCCTATGTGAACTGTGCAGGATGAGGTGCTGTTAAATACTGTGTCCACTGGCAGGGGCAGAAGCTTAAATTTGTGAGTATTTTCAGAGCAGAATGTGTATACTTCTTTGGTATAACCTGGATATTATATTGTTTATACCTCATACGAGGGCACAAGCTTATGTTATACTTATATTGCATTAATTTGGGGGAGTGGGGAGTTGGAATTTGAAAGTTTTTCATCCAGGCTATTTCTTCTATGTAACTCTGTCAGACTGATACCCCCCTTGTTTCCACTCTACTCTGCCTTTACAAGCAAAGACAGCTACTGCTTCCCCCATTGCTGTACCTGCCAGGGAGGTGGTAGGAGAAGTACGGTAGCTCGGCATGCAAAGTTGCACGCTCTGGCAAGACTGGAATTTGAATGTTGGTTTTATGGACCCGATCCTGAAAATGAAAACAAAAGCCTAGATTTGGGCACCTAGATTATTAATAATTTTGTTCTAGGTTTCAGATTTCCTATGCAGTGTGGTGGGAAGCACAGCAGCCTGAGAAATCATATTGACATCATGCAACCAAGAAAAAGGCAATGCCTAATAAAAGTCTGAAATGTCACCCCTTTCCAGATCTACAAGTTGAAGCCAAGTTCAGGTTGACACCTCCAAATCACTGAGAACAAATAACATATGCAGGCAAGCACTTAAAGTTGTCCTAGGTGATTATCAAACAAGGTGAACTCAAATTAAAACATAACAACAAAAAACAGCCAGTGAAAGTGGTTCTCCTGCCATTACCCTCCACACAGGGCTTAGAAAACTCATCCAGAAAATGGGATCCTGCAGTCCAGCTCTCCAAACAAATGCAGACCTTAAGCACCACCAGGCCCCTCAAGGCACCCCCCTGCTTTGCCTGGTTTGTGGACCCAGTGGGTCAGAAAAGGGCATGCTCTTTCCTGGCCAGGCAGTGAATGCAGAACTGAAAGCTCATGGACACTCCTCAGAGCTGCCCATTTGGTTTAGCATTCTCCACGGTTATGAGATCTTGAGGGGCATGGTTTGGCATTTTGGATTTAGGACTCAAATCTGTCTAGGTGCTGTCTGAGGAACTGAAGTTCTTTGGGTTGTTTAGCGAAGCAGTCTCAGTTTAACAGTCCTGAAGCAGGGCACTCCCTGAGGCATAAAACAGGTTCAAGATATTTCAGAGGTAATTTAAGTCTTTATAGCAAATATAAAGTCTTTGGTCCTTGCCCAGCTCTCCTCTACTTTGGAACATTGTTCATAGACATTTTGTTCAGCTACCCCTTCAGTAGTCACCTGTTACATATTTATTACATTTCTTTAAAGAGGACAGACAGTAACATTAAATAGTTACTTGGGCTTTCATGTGTGCTACAGAACCACAACCTTATTCCATTCCCCTCTTGCCTTGATTTAGAGTCTTTCACATGTATGCATGTGACTACATGTGTATCCTACATCAAATTTAATAAGAGAACTATGTAGGTTGGAAATGACACTATTGACATCCCTGGAGTTCATTAACACCTTTTTTAATTTCTGAACTGTGCCCTGAAGCCAGCTATTTCTCAAGAGACTGAAATCTTAACATTGCTTTTAATCAAGCAATGCTACTTCATTATTCCACAGAATTATAACTGTTTTCACTAAGAGGGGTTCTTTGCAGAATAGTGATATTCAGGCTCCACAGTTTAAATCCCTAGCTTACTAACTGTTAGACAAAAAATTTCTAAATGTGTTTCTATGGAAGAAGATGTGATTTATAATCCTGGTAAATGCAGACCTTAAGTTTTCAGGTCTACATAAAAATGCCAATTTGGATAACCTCTTTCATTATTAAATGTTATTTTCTAATCTGACACAAAGGAATTTTATGTTTGAAAAATTGTAGAAAGAAGATGACCCAACCAAAGAGAAGTTTAGGGTATGTTTTTCAAAGCAGTCAGGGACCTAGAGAGAAGCGTAGAAAGTGTCTAGGCTGCTCTGACTCTGGCAGAATAAAAAGCATTGCAGTTTAAATTACATCATTCTGGTTTATTGACTCTTTGGCTATGCTGAACACCAATAATTCTTTTTCATTAACTTTTCCTCTTGAGTGACCCTGAACTTATATTTCCTTTCTTTTTTTTTTTTTTTTTTTCAGAGAGCTCTACAAATCCCTCCTATAAGAGAGAGATCTGTCAGTAGCTTGGTGTCTATCGAGCACAGTTGTGCAAAGGGAATCTGGGTTATATGCACACGCACCACCAGTGATATAAGTGTTTATACTCCAGATCTATTTGTTCAGAATCTTCCACCAAGTTACATCCATTTTTAGTGTCTATTTGAGGGGAGAAAACACAAAAAGAAAAAAAAATTAAAAATGCTTTCTCTAAACAAAACAATAACCTAAGGACCTTTCCCGTATAATTTGGTCCATTGCCAACCCCCTTGATGTCCCTTATCTCTTGAGCTGATCCACCCAATCTATCTTATTTGGGACAGAGCTCAACAGGTCCACGTGAGGTTTGTTTCAGTTCTACCTGATGAGCTAACTACACTCTTGGATTGATTAAGCAAATGCTATACAAAGTATATTTTTACCAGTCTGCCTATACCCACATGCAGAATGTTTTGCTGGCTAGTAGGCTATAACTTTTTCTTTTATTTGTGGTGTATCCCTGCTATAGATGTGAGATTCATAACTCAATGTCCCGGGCATGGTGCAAAAGGGGAATTCCCACTGCAGGGCTGGTTGTGTGTCCCAGTGTCTGACTATCAGCCCTCAGCAGATCTCCAGTTCCCCTCTGAGTCAAACCAGCAGAAGTCACATAAATGTTGCACTCTGGTTTGCATCATCAGTGAAAAGTATTCCTCTTTTTTTGTCTTGGGCTAGTATGTATTTGTTTCACTTTCGTATTCAAAACTTGTTTACTTCTTGCTTTATTGTTTGATGTAAGTAAAACTATTTAAAAAGAAAAATCTTATCTCACAAGGGACATAGGAGGGGAAAACATTTCCACAAAAGTCTTCTTTTTGTTGTTGTTATTATAGAAATCAGAATACTGTCAAATGTATACTATTACATATAGTCTTTGCATTTAAAATCATTAAATACATTGGACAAAGAAAAGCACAGAATGAAATTAATAAACTAATTCAAAGAATATGTTTAGCACACGAAACTGCATGTCCATAAAAATGATTTGCACTTCAACACTAAAGATGATTCTTTTACTAAACAGTTGTATTTTGCCCTCATGACTTTCTGAAGGATATCTTATTTCCAAGTTCTCAAATTCCTAGAAGCCATCATCATTCCTCCAATGTGTGTATCTTCCAATGAGGCTATGTTGTGTATATGCCACTACTGCATATGCTTCACAGCCCTCTTCAGTCCATACTGGAACTCAGCAATTATAATCTTTTAGGGAAGGGATTTAAACTGTGCCCTTTGGGTCAAACCAGACACCGAGAGGTTTTGCACAGTTAACTTCCACAGGCTGATAGCTGCCTTCTCGGTGGTGCTGGCATGTCCACAGCTGCCACACACAGAAAAAAATGGCTTTATACTAATTTTAAATCCTGTGGCATGGAGGAGTACCTGCTTGCACCCCAGAGCTGTGCCCAAGCAGCTGGCTGGAGGCTGCCCACGTGGCTCCTCGTGCTCAGGGCAGGGGCACCGGGGAATTACAACCCATGGGATTATGTCATCTGTATCGCCGTTGCGGACCGCAAAATGAACTCTATAGACCGTCAAACTACAGTTCTCTTTTTGTTTTCTTTTATGCTCCTAAAATGACTTTCAGATGTGTTGGCAATCACAACTCTTGCTGAAGGCAGTTGGGATTGCAAGTGCTCAGCTCAAAGCTGATTAAAGATCAGCTTTGTGTAAAATGTAAATATTTCATAATGCATCTTTCAGCCCATTTTGAAGCAAAACTAGATGTAAGCGCTTACTAAAAGCCTCAGTTTGGTATTTAGAAGAGAACAATTCCAATACTTTCTTTAGGATCTTTTGGTTTAACATTTATTATTTTGTCTATTTGATAATGTCTATGACATAGTCAATACAAGCATAGACTCACTTATATGGATGTTAGGTCAGGTGCAGTTCTGTTGCCGCATTAGCAAGAGCCCCAAAGTGGCTGTCCTTTGCTTGAGGACTGTAGTTGGCCCGACAAAGCAGCACTTTTAAGGCGGTCCCATTAGCTTTTCTGTGAAGCCATGCAGGAATAGAACTGCAGTCTCCTCCAGAAGGAAACAAGCTGGCCAGCATCTACCTGTGTGGCTGAAACTCGTCAGTGGGTGCCCTCTTGCCCACAGGTGAGGTAGGATGGGACAGATTGTTGCCAGATGGGGAACTTTTTCTCACCACAGTTATTTAGCCAAAGCTTGATTGGCTTCCTCTTTGGCTGCTCTGACTACAGCTCTGAACTCAGCTTTCCTGGGAAACCTCTCTGGTTCTCAGTATACAAATATGACTTGGTTTTAGGCATGTGTATTTAGAAACTGGTGTGGGTATTGTGTCTTTCTTTTTTGATATCTACTTTGCTGGACTTCTGAATTCCACCAGTCAAAGCAGTTTAACTTTGACTAGTTTCATTAGCAGTTACTAATGAGCATAAGTTACTTTGATATGCCATTTCTAGTAGTGAGGTGAGTTATGCTCCTCTAGATTTTAATATATCCCTGAAATTTCTAGAACATAGATTTTAATATCTAAAGAATCAGGCATTTAAACACAGCATTTACTACCAAGCACGCTTTTTATTTGCGTGAAGTAGACCACACATATAGTAAGCTTTCTTGAATTATATGCCTGGAAAAAAATCAATGTTTCTTGTAGGATCTAAAATTAGATTCATATTTGGAGGTTTGACCCTACCTTCACTTAATCAATTTCTGGTATCTATTAGAAATCTCCCTCAATCTTTTGTACTCTCAAAGCTAAAGCACATTGCTCTTTATCAGTCATTTCTTGTGTCTGTCTGTACAATAAGAATTGTTTTCAGGACAAAATGTTTCTCTGGGAGAATGTAATAAAAGGGAAACAAAAAAATCAGAATTCATAAACTTCCAAAAAGCACATAATTTAATTTGAAGTAATTATCCCTAGAAATCTAGTTTTATGGCATTATCCATGACTTTTCCTTTCGCTGTGACTGAATATGTGGCTGTGATATAAATTGTCTCTCTGGATTTAAAAGAACATTAAACTGTTCTGCAAAGGAGCTACATAAGGTTAGGGAGAGGACATATTTTACTGTCTCAAATGGGTATTTTGGGTGATTTAGAACTCCTTCAGCAAAGCACCAAGCAAGTGGGTGGGAGGTGGGGGAAAGAAGTCTTAGACATCATATTAAAAGAAAAGAAACCTGCAAAGATAATATTTTATAAGGAAGATAGGTTCAAAGACAAGGTTGGGATGTCTTGAATTTACTTCTTGCTCCAAATGTGGCTGTTTGTGTAACCTTAGGTAGTCTAATTGTGCAGCTGCTGCTTACATTAGAGTGACTGTACCGACTGATCTAGCAAGTACAAGAATCTTAAAATAGACTAAAATATAATTAACTCTCTCTTTTATCTTACTTTACCTATTGGACACCATGAGAAGGGACCTGCTATAAATGCAAATTGTGTTTCTCTGCTTCTGTTTTCTCATTTCTAGGTGAAATGGGATGGGAAAGGAGTGGAGATGAGGGTTTGGAAAATTAATTACTTGAATCATCTCAGAGTAAAACTTTGTTTGACTTTCACAGTGGAATCTTCCAAATATTACAAGTACTGCATTTCTAGTTTCTTCAGTCAATTCTGTGTTTATTTTTTGGTTTTGTTGTGGTTTAGGGTTGGGGTTTTTTTGTGGGGGGGAGGGAAGAAGGGAGTTGTAGGGAGTTTTTAGGACATGCAGTCAAAGATAATTACTCCTTAATGTTTCTGAGATGGCTTTTGGAAAAACAAATTGTTTCTGGTGGGAAAATGAAACAATGGGCAGTGCAGTGTTCAACACTTGCTTTATTTCTTTCCAGTTCAATAGTAATGAGGTTTTTTTGTTGTTTGGTTGGGTTTTGGGTTTTTTGCCCCCAACCAGAAAACTCTGCTGTTTTCTAGTGCTGTTCTCTTTCATTCAGCTATTAGAAATCCCTGCCTTTTTCAGATAGCTACAATTTTCTTTCCTATTACTAAAATTCTCAATTGCCTCAAAATTGACAATCAGTGGTCTGTACGTAAATGCACAGGAGATTCAACAGAATGCAAGAAGCCATATCTTGTTTTTCTTTGCATCCCTTGTTACAAACCCAGAAAAGCTGAGGTGCAATCCACTGATAAGGAAAAACCATATTGAAAAGAGTTGTCATGGTTTAGCCCCAGTCGGCAACTAAGCACCACACAGCTGCTCGTTCACCCTCCCCACTCTGGTGGGATGGGGTAGAGAATCGGAAGCGCAAAAGTAAGAAAACTTGTGGTTGAGATGAAGACTATTTAATAATTTAAATATTATAATAATAATGAATTGTACTGAAAAGGAAAATAACAAGGGAGAGAGAGACAAAACACAGAAAAAACAAGTGATGCAACTGCTCACCATCTGCTGACCAATGCCCATCCCATCCCTGAGCAGCTCCTCCCAGTTCGTATACTGAGCTTGATGTCCTGTGGTCTGGAATAGCCCTTTGGTCAGTTGGGGTCAGCTGTCCTGGCTGTGCCCCCTCCCAGCTTCTTGTGCCCCTGGCAGAACAGGAGAAGCTGAAAAGTCCTTGACCGGTGTAAGCACTACTGAGCAACAACTAAACCATCAGTGTGTTATCAGCATTCTTCTCATCCTAAATGCAAAACACGGCACTATGCCAGCTACTAGGAAGAAAGTTAACTCTATCCCAGTTGAAACAAGGACAGGTGTAGATGGAAGAGAAACAGGTCACAGACAGCTTTGGCCATGGTCTTGACTGCTTAGATATTAAATGTAGTATTGTAGTGAATATTAGTAGTGTTGTGGGCTTATATTGTCTTTACACAAGTTACTTAAAAATAATACTTTTATTTAAAGTGTTACTTTTTTTATTAGAACCTTAATGCCCACCTTCATTCTGGCTGTTACTGTAACTTTCAATATAATGCCAAGTACATTCTTCAGTTAGTACTAACTGATTCCCTGATGAGAAAGTTCTTGGTGTTTAAAGAGTCTGCCAAACATCTTCACCCTACACTGTGTATTGCTCATATACTATTACTGTGCGTGCGCATGTGTGTGCATCTGCCTGCCTATTCAGACACAGATTATAACATATACCTTGGCACTGATAAGATTTTATCAATCCATGTGTTTCACATGAAATACAAGGATAAAGTTACATGCCTCAGAGAACTTCATAAAGAGGAGGGAATTGACCTAAGACTGTTGTGACTTCTTTAGCATACCCAACAATTGACTACACTACTTAATTTTTTTCTAAGGTATTAATATTATATTTGATCTATTCCACACCATACTCATCCCTTTGACACCAGTAGAAATTATATCTGTAAATTCAGTGACAGCAAATTTAAGTCTATGGTACTCACAGTTAATGGTAGAGCTTGGCAACAGAATTTCCAACATGAAAACCAAGAAGTAGGTTGTATAGTTTATTTCATGCAGCCAAATAAGTGCTTTTTGTTAGTTAGAAGATCAATCTTCTTATAATCTTTACAAACAACTTCTACTTTAAATTGTATACAGATAGGTTGTTTTTTTTTTCCCTTTTCCCACTGGTAACTTATACCTTAAGTTCAAGTATTCTAAACTAATATATTCTAAGAAAACTTAGGATTTCAGGTGACTATAATGATTATATACTCAATATATTTAACGATATGTGTATGATCTTCAGTTAGAGTATGGTCTGTAGGCAGCTGAAGCTAAAGAATTTCATTCTGTTGATCCACATGGATTCTGGATCAAGACCTTAATTCTTGGATAAGAAATAAGATAAGTACGATTGCTGGCAAAACCCCTTCCTTAATTTGTAGCTGGAGTTTGTAACATTGTGGCTATGTCCACACAGACAAATTGAAAGGTCGTCATTTGAAAGAGCGTTTTCACCAATGGTTCCTTCACTGTGAGGTTTGTGACAGAAGTTATTTCCTAATCCAAATGGCTGCAAATGCTAACTTTTTCAGGAAAAAGGCAATAGCTAGTGAACATTGAATGTTTGCAGGGAGCTGCTGTGTCTGGTATCCTTTATGAAAATCAATTATGCTCAAGCAGAATCTTTATTGTCCAAGGCAGATTATTTATAGAGCCATCTACAAGGACTTCAGCATAAATTTAACTGCTTAGGCAGTGGCTCTCTCTAGTTAAAAGGACAGAATTACATAGTGCAGTCAAAATGAAACGTGTATGTATATCTTCTGCAAAATTCAAGCAAATCTGAAGAAAACTAGATTTTATTTCTTTTTAATTGACCAAGAACCATGTGCCTTTGAATAGTTTAAGAATCCTCTTTATTAGGGTATGACGCTTAAAAAATAAACAGATTTCCAACTGACTTGCAGGACTCCTGTTCTTCTTGTGCCTCCTACCTCTCTGATTAAAAAAAAAACAACCACCAAACCCAGAGAATTAAACTCGTTCTTTTCTTTCTTCTAATTTAATTGGAATTCAAGCCTTTGTTCATATATTTGCAAATTAAAACATGGTAGTTATCACCATTAGCTAAATGCAACAACAAGATTTTAGCTCAATTTTTTTAAGAGCTTTTTTGATGACCTGACTCTCCAATGGGACCATTACATTATGGTCTTCCTAAAAGCCTAGCAGCAGTGTGCACAAGAGGTAAAAGGTTTGAATGCTGTAGTGAGACTCTGGTGAATAACTCGCTGCAAGAACAGCTACTGAAACACTTATTCTAGTTTTTAGACATTCATCTCATTTCTGCAGCTTACCCCATAAATGGTCCAGCTGTCCCTGCCTCAGTCCCCTGGTAACCACAACATTTAAATGAACACAGAAGATGCACACAGAATGGAGAACATGGGTTGTGCATCCCGATTATGTTCTATAAGAAAGACATAAGAAAACTGAGTAGCTGAAAAATGCATTTTCCCTAAGCGTGCTTTCTCACCACATATAGTTGGAAAGTCTGAGGTAACGTATCCTCATATGCCACCGAATGTCTTTATTTACAGATGTGCAGAACAGGACACCCCAAATACGGAAGAGACAATTGACATAAGCAGTGTTAATATGCCAATAGTCCCTCTACAGGAAGGACCATACAATCTGCATGAATCTCAGGAGCCCCTTCAAATTAGTGAGTAATTAAGGATAAGTTAATGAGTTGGGGAAATCAATATATTTCATTTATGACCATAAGAACAGTTAAGAGTCTGGATTTTAGGTGCTGGGACTAAAATGAAAGGCTCTGAAAAACAGGAGGATTTTAATGTAAGGAGACAGAACTTGGGATAAATTTGGGAAGTTCTTGCATTCAACACAGAAAGTGCTGTGAATGAGGTTTGAAAATCATATTGAAAGAGCATGGTAAAGAAAATTATGATGACAAAGAACAACCCAGAACAGAGGGAGCAACAGAGCAATATCTCTTTTGACATTGTAAGCATCAAAGCAGCCAGATATCTTTCTGAATGGAGAACAAGAGTTTGAAGGAAATAAAATGGTTGGTATTAAATCTAATGCAATTTATCACTAGTATTTCCTTTTAGTATTTTTTCATGCTTTTCCTTTCATGTGGGATTAAGAATTAGGGGGAAAGGAAGATGTGCAGGGGAAGAAAGACGCATACTGAACAAATACTGTTTCCTCTTTGTGAACTCTGCAGAATCCTGTGAATTGCAACATATCAAACCGTCACAGAGCTAAACGATTTCCTGCCACTTTTGCACAGACTGCTTTGTTGACTCTCGAAAAAACAATTAAAAATAAACAGCAACATGATGAGCAATGCAGAGATCACTTAGAGTAGCAAGTTCAAAGTGCTTTGTGCATCATCCTGGTCAAGCTTTATACTGTGAGGAAACTTATTCAGGCAAATCTCCACTTCCCAAAATGTTGGATTTAAAATTAGACAAGATTAAACATAAGGAAAATCAGAGTTCATCTGAACAGATTATTTCATTAGTTTTTTTTTCAATCTTTCTACTTCTGCCAGCTATATTTTCAGCTTTTACTTAAAGAAATTGCCACTCTGAGCAAAGCCTACTGTACGGAACTGTATACTTCCTTTGAAACTGGAGACCTAAACCAAATATATCAGAGATTTGTATGTACATACAAGCTATAAAAACAGGGAGGACATAGTGAAAAGGAAAGGGAAAAGAAAGAAAAATTCTCTTTTCCAACCAGATTTTAGCATAAGGTGAAATTTAAAAGATCCACCACTTCTTTCAATGGTGAACTTCTTTCTCTAATAGCATTGACGGTCAGATTTCATTCGGTACAGGAAATGGGGAATTGCTCATTCCTTCCCTGCCTATTTAGGGTTTTACAGAATTTCTTGAAATATAAACATTGAAATCTCTAAATTCATAACTAAGGGCCTCTGATTGCCTGTAACTTCTCAGAAGGTATGTGTCATTGGAGACCACCATCCCTTCCCACAGAGCTAGCACAAGGATGAAGGCCAGCAGCAGTCTTGCCCTTTAAAATGTCCTGGAATACTTCACACTTGTAGCAATTGCTATTCATCCTCTGTTTGTACAAGAAATATCGAAACCGTGTGGGAAATATTTAGTGGTCCAAGCAGCAAAGGCTTTGAAAATGCCATACCCAGTATGTCTGTGACTACAGACATTTATGTTAGTGGGAGGAAACACAGGCATTACATCAAGAGGTATTTATGCAAACTTCATTTTACTGTATATTTGGCCTTGTTATGAAGTTATTTATAGGTACAATTTACTTAACCAGTGGTTCTGTGTCTGGCTTCTGTTTCAAAAATTCATCACCTCGTCTGTTCAATAATATATACTTTGAAATGGAAAGCAACAAGCTGTAAATGATATAGGAGGGAAAGAAAACATGCTGCTATACATTCATTTTTAATAGATATGAACCATGAAAGTGAGTGCATGTAAAGTAAATGTGAACACTGGCTTGTAAGACAGTAAACAGAAAGGGTTAAAAGATGTTTCTCTTTCACAATTTCTGAATTTCACAATTACTGAAATTCAATGGAGAGGGGCACATTTGTTACACTCAACATCAGGGATCTTAACTTCAGATCATTCTTTCATCCTGCAAATTTTACTGCATTGCACAGATCCTTACAAGGTGTAAGGGACGCTGATGTCTGAGTCCAAAGAAATTACATTCAGCACCGGAGGAGAATCAGACCCTTGGAAGTCATTGCTTCCAAACTGGTAGCAAACACTTTGCTGCAGGGGACCAGTCCTGTGTTTCCAACCTGGCCCTAGGCAGCAGCACAGAAAAGGTGAATGGATTTCAATACATTATTTAGTGCAGATTTTGTATACCCTCACTACCTGAAAGAAAAATATGCACTGAAACCAGCTCAAATACTGCTATGTGCAGTGAATGCAGTGGGCTCTCAGTCTTCCAGGTTTTGGTTTTGTATCTAGCAAGTGTTGAGAAAGAGGAGGCAGCACTGGTCACATGGGAAAATAGGGTTTGGAAAAAGCCTTCTTGCATAACCTTTGATTCATCCTTACAATAAAACTGTGTTCATGTCATTGTTAGTGACAGGAAGATGAGTGTAATCCTTGTGGGATTTATCTGTTGGTGAGTCTTAATCACTTCTCCCTGCAGGCTAGTGAAGGACTCATGTCAGCAGTCAGAGTGCAGACAGTGACGCTCGAAAAAAAACTTCTTTAAAGCCTTTCTGGCAAGAGTCCTTATTTTGATTCCAGTTACTGTCAAAAGCACCAGTGAAAACTGAAAAAGTCCCCAGGCATTTTTTGAGGTAATCAGGTAGAGGGTTTCTCCCAGAGGAAGATGGACAGGGTTAGAGACACATGTTACCCTGCATTAGGAGTGTTGGGGTGTCAGGAGAGCCCTACACAGAGCTTTCCAACCAGCCTCTGAAACTGCAGCAAGTAGCTCCAGGTCAGAGAGCCTTACAAAATGGTGAGATGGACAGAAAGGATCTTTGTGAAGGTAACCAGCTTTTGCAAACTTGGAAGAAATTAGGTTATTCTTCTTCATGGATCCAGGATCAAGAAAACTGCAGAGGCTGTATATAAACATTTCCCAAAATGTTCAAGCTCAGCCTCAATGGAGAATTGAGACCCACACTTCTTGTAAACTAGTTGTGAGAGCTATGACATAAGAAGCTTGAACTTGAGCTGGGATTTCTCTTGGTGAAATCCAAGGGTGCTTGTCCACCTTTCTGTTAAATACCAATGTAAAGCAGTGAGCTACATCACCTGAAGGAGCTCTAAGCTAACACGTGAGCCTGGACCTCTCTCTGCTTTGGTTTCCTTCTTTGCTTCCAGAGTACAAGTCAAGATTTCTGCTGCTTCAAAGCCACTTCTTATATTTGTTCCAAATGAAAGAACTTATCATCCTTCTTTCTTTTATCTCTCCTCCGAAACTTTCTGAGGTGGGCTCTAGACTCTAAGTTGCTGTGACACCTCCCTTTGGCCAATCAGACAAATCGGTCTGATAGTTTTAGCAGCACTTCCGCCAGAAATTTGGTAAAGGTATATGCTAATCCACAGATTATTTTGGCAGTTTATCATGGTCTTTTGACCCAAAAGGTTGGGATTCACTGATTTAGAGAATAGAGGTGAAAATGATCAGAAATGTTATCCTGTCAGGGCTCAGCACAAAACTTCTGTATGGATTTTTAACAGCCCCCTACATATGCACGTGCATAAACAAACTAGTCTAACTTCTTTATAGAACTGGAGTAGGAAAAGTAGGGAGGTAATAGTAGAAATAAATACTTTAAGTCATCAGGTGGTGAAGTAGGGGAAGTTACATACCTTAGATAGCTAAATATACCTAAGTGACAGTGCTTGGTGGAAAGTCAGTTCTGAAAGAGTGGTTTCTTCCCAGTATTATTGGCAAGCTATTAGACTGGCCTCCAGGAAAAGTTATGAATAGAGTGCTAAACAAGACTTCATACCAGGAGTTTAAGAAACCTTTGATATTGGGCTTAGGACTGTGTTTCTTGCCATCTGAAGTATTTCTGGGCTGCTTGTTTTGTTTTCTTTCTCTTCCTGGACCTTCTCTTGACATTGCTGGGGGAGTACGTGATGTAGTTTCAAAGTTCAGATGAAGAAGTGTTTGTTCCTCAAGGAAAGATTCAGCCTATTCATTATGGAGGCAAAAATGTGGAGCTGTTTCCCCAACGCTTTGATGCTAGTTCCCCTCTCCCTCCCCTTATTAGGGTGGATGTTGGTAAATAGCAACAGTAATGAAAGAGTCTATCAGATTCTTAATTTGGTTCCTGCGTGAATCAGTCTTTTTCTCAGCTAAAAAGGAAGGATCTTCTGTCTTCTCTGGACACTTGGCAGAGTGACAGTCTTTGTGGTTGTAGTCATTATTGCTATCTTATCCTATTGTCACCTTATTATTACTCCTATCTTAGGTGCTCCTTTTCACTGATGGTTTTATTTTTAGTGGTTGCCCACAAAGTAAGATTTTCAATTAAACAATGCTGAACGGGTCAGTGTCTTCAGGAGAAAATATAGTTCATAACATGCTTCTTAGTTGTGTGAAAGGTGTTTTTATTAGAATTAAATTGCAGACTCTTCCTCTCCCCCATTCCCTTTAACATGCCATAATAATTATGGGTGAACAGAAGACAAAATATTTTTTTTTATCTTGTAAGCTAATTGTTCACAATGGTAAAAAGATGATTTGCATATTTCCGTAATGAAGTATAAATGAAGTCAGACAGTGTGAAGGGAGAGAAACCACGGCAAGCGGGCAGGGCTCCACATGCACACTAGGGGGGCTGGTGGACTTGCTAGACTAAGTCAGAAAGCGACGCAAATATAAATACACCAATGGGAGAGGTTTCTACCTTGCAGCCCCCTGTGAGTCAAACTCCAGTGCTGTTTCTGTGAGTGATTATGTTTACATTTTAAGATGCATTTATTAGAGTATAAAAATGTAAATGTCCACAGATCGGCTGTGCACGATTCATTGTAGGGGGCACAAAAATCCCTTTGCTTGGCTTTGTGTGTTTAATTGGAATAATTAATGAGCCTGACAATTTAATTCTGCATAATCGTATTCCCATAAGCAACTTTGCAGATCCTCATTTATCAAATTCTGCAGGACAAGCAGAAATGGTATAAAAATAGGCATGAAACAAACCCTGGGCTCCACTGGGGGCTGCCTGCACCTGAACTTTCAAGGAAAAAAAAAAAGATATAAGTATGAAAATTAGATACTTCCATCTTTAAGCAAAAGATTTTGTGCTGCGCACGTGGAAGACTAGGTAGTATATTGGACCCTTCTCATGGTTCAGATTACTGGTGAGTGAAAATCCTGAAGAGTAACAGGAGTTAGGGGATGCAAATGGATGATGTGGCCAGTACCAGCCCCTAGGAAAAGTATATCTCTTTGAAGACACAATTCCTTTTCCTGCCAACTCTTTTCCAGTTGAGAGAGACCAAACTTTGTGCTGACACGAAGTCTAGAGATTCTCTCTTACCACCATCCAGATGCAGTTTTCTAGAGTAACCTGAAATAATTACAATTACTTCTAGATTTTTCCAAAAGTGACTTAGACACACTTTGGAGGTTAATTGTTAGTGGAAGGCAGTGGGACATGTAGTCTAATGAGGAATGATTAAAGATCATTTATTATATCAGGGTTTAAAAGAAAGTTTCTTTATATTGTACCTGACTGTCTATAAAACCAAGTGCTGCACTGCACTTGGTACCAGAGCTGTTTATACTCTATGGCACAAACCCTGATGCTATGCATTTCCTTCCAAGGCACAATATTAAGACTCAAACCACAAATTTATAAATCATATATCACTATTTTCTTTCTTACCAAAATTATGTGTCGTATTCAGTTATCTCCTGAGGGACCATGTCTTAGGCGCGCAGAGTTTACAAAAGATATCTGCTCTGCTGTTTTTTCCATCTCCATCAGGAAAGTCCATATATTTCTACTCAGCTCTGGTGTCTGTGCCTGTTGTTAGCAGTGACTCCTGAGCAAAGTGACAGGCTCTATTCTCTTTATGGTGTGTCAGAGTTGAGGAATATATCACCTATTTCTGGTAGCATTGTTTGTTTGGGGTGACAACCCTATGGTACCCTGGGGCAACCTATTGTGACTCACTGCTGTTTGCAAATGTTGTGGGGGGGGTTTTTTGTTGTTTTGTGGATTTTTTAGGTTTGTTTCCAAGAGAAGCATAGTACCAGTTTCATGCTTTTAGGACATCAAATCATACTAAATGGTCTTTGTCTTGCCTTTTCTGTCTCTTTATTCTCTTTTACCCTTGCTAACCAGGAGCACAGGTATTTTAACAGCCCAGAGGTTCTTATTGCATATTTCTTTTAAACAGAAACAGTAACTATTTTGTAATGAAATCATGCTAAATACAGATTAGACTCTGACTCTGCATTCTTTCTATTTAAGATTTCTATTCTTCTGTCATTTTCTATCAGAGCATTGCCCACACATTATAAAGTGTGTTCTTACCCAAGTTTCTATGCAAGTTTTGCACTGAGATTCTAGTCCCTAGATTATCCACTTGGTGGATGCTAATGCATACCTGGACTTCACCCAGGGATGAACTAAAAAGCCTGGTCAAGAGGTTAGTGCTTCCCTAGATTATCCACTTGGTGGATGCTAATGCATACCTGGACTTCACCCAGGGATGAACTAAAAAGCCTGGCCAAGAGGTTAGTGTTCCTTGAGATCCCACCTCTCTCTATACTACAGAACTAACACCTCAGGGTTTATGGACTCCAGTGAATGCATGCTTCTCCCTTGTTTAATACAAGACATCCTCTGCATATCCATATATCACTGTACAAATTGTTATAGTCTTAGAGGCACAGTGCTCAAACTGATATATTCCTGCACCGGGCCTGGACTCGTGGCTTTGCTGCAGGAAGACTTACTGTTGGAATTTGAAGAGAGTTAACAAGAAGGTATAGACTGGTTTCTAGGAACCAGAACATCATGCTGAGTCAAATTTCAGAAACAGAAAAGTATGAATCTGAAGTCTAGGACAAAAGCTTTTATTCACTGGCAAGTCCATACAGCTTCCAGAATCTGAGACATCTTCGAGAAGATAACCACCAAGCATCTGGCTGTCCTTTCCCACCATCCTCAAAATAAACACAGAAGACTTGCTCCATCAGTAGCTGTCACTAATGTCGGAGCACTAAGCACATCTGCCTCCCCCTGGGATTTGGTTGCCTGGACTCAGCATGTGCGTAGCTAATGGTGCCAGTGTCTAACCTTGAAACTCTTTGAGAATGCTCTGCTAAGAAGCCTTACTGGGAGCTTTTTCTCTCTGCTTTCAACCCCCACCTCCTTTTGCTCAGGAACTGCTTTTAAGCTATGTTGCAGCCCTTATCTGTGGCTGCTCTCTTATCTCCCTTGCTCTGGCCCTGATTCACTGACTTGACTTTCTGGCTTGACCTCAGACCTGCCTCTTCACTGTGGGCTTGCTGGATGATGACTGGACTCTTGGATGACCTTGTTTACCATCCTAGACCTGCTCTCCTTGCTCAGGCACTGTGGGGCTGTTCCTCAGTCCCTGCTCCCTCCAGTCATGGAGCAGCACCTGTTGCAAGCTCGTTGACAGTTGGGACAAAAGACTGTCCATGTGTACCCAGAGGGGGGACCTGGGTTCTGAATGTTCAGACATCACTTACTGGCCTTTGTTGCTCATCATAGTCTCTATTCATCATCTCCAGTGACTGACAGTGACCTGTAGGGTCACTGTAGGTTGGCAAACGTGACGCCTCTCTTCAAGAAGGGCCGGAAGGAGGATCCGGGGAACTACAGACCAGTCAGCCTGACCTCGGTACCGGGGAAGATTATGGAGCGGTTTATCTTGAGTGTGCTCACCAGGCACATGGAGGACAATCAGGGGATCAGGCCCAGTCAGCATGGGTTCACGAAAGGCAAGTCTTGCCTAACCAACCTGATTTCCTTCTATGACCAGGTGACCCACCTGGTAGATGAGGGAAAGGCTGTGGATGTTGTCTACCTGGACTTCAGCAAAGCCTTCGACACAGTCTCCCATAGCATTCTCCTGGAGAAGCTGGCAGTTCATGGCCTAGATGGATGTACTCTTCTCTGGGTTAAAAACTGGCTGGGTGGCCGAGCCCAGAGAGTCGTGGTGAATGGAGCTAAATCCAGTTGGCGGCCGGTCACAAGCGGTGTCCCCCAGGGCTCAGTTCTAGGGCCAGTCTTGTTTAATATCTTTATCAATGACCTCGATGAGGGGATTGAGTGTGCCCTCAGTAAATTTGCAGATGACACCAAACTGGGTGGTAGTGTTGATCTGCTAGAGGGGAGGAGGGCTCTGCAGAGGGACCTGGACAGGCTGGATCGATGGGCCGAGGCCAATTGTATGAGGTTCAACAAGGCCAAGTGCCGGGTCCTGCACTTTGGTCACAACAACCCCATGCAGCGCTACAGGCTTGGGGAAGAGTGGCTGGAAAGCTGCCTGGTGGAAAAAGACCTGGGGGTGCTGGTTGACAGCCGGCTGAATATGAGCCAGCAGTGTGCCCAGGTGGCCAAGAAGGCCAATGGCATCCTGGCTTGTATCAGGAATAGTGTGGCCAGCAGGAGTAGGGAAGTGATCGTGCCCCTGTACTCGGTGCTGGTGAGGCCGCACCTCGAATACTGTGTTCAGTTTTGGGCCCCTCACTACAAGAAAGATGTTGCCTTGCTGGAACAGGCCCAGAGGAGAGCAACCAAGCTGGTGAGGGGTCTGGAACATAAGTCATACGAGGAGCGGCTGAGGGAACTGGGGTTGTTTAGTCTGGAGAAGAGGAGGCTGAGGGGAGACCTGATCGCCCTCTACAACTACCTGAAAGGAGACTGTAGTGAGGTGGGGGTCGGCCTCTTCTCCCTGGTAACAGATGATAGGACGAGGGGGAATGGCTTGAAGCTGCGCCAGGGCAGGTTTAGGCTAGACATTAGGAAAAACTTCTTCACCGAGAGGGTTGTCAGGCTCTGGAATGGGCTGCTCAGGGAGGTGGTGGAGTCCTCATCCCTGGAGGTATTTAAAAGAAGGATAGATGAGGTGCTTAGGGACATGGTTTAGTGGTGGGATGGCAGTGCTAGGTTAACGGTTGGACTCGATGATCTTAAAGGTCTTTTCCAACCGAGGTGATTCTATGATTCTATGATTTCCCGTCCATATAACTGAGAGTTTGCTGTAGTATGTAGCATATGGGAGCCAGATTTCATGAAGGTGCTGCTGCTGCCCTGGAGGGTGAAACTGTAAGTGTGTGGTGGGAGAGCTCATGTAGATACCAGTTCCTCACCAGGACCTCTAATGCAGCCTTCTACCTTCTTCCTGCTCAACATCCCAGCTGCAGTGAGCAGTATCCAAACTGGAAGAGTCTCATTCTTGATGCAGGTTTAAGACCTAGGGAGGGAACCATGATGGAAAACTCTGCTCTCTGAGATTTTTCTGGTCATTTCTAGTAAGGCATAGATGATCCTGAGGTCATCTTCTGTGGTCCTGTCGTGGTTTAACCTGGCTGGCAACTAAGCACCATGCAGCCGCTCGCTCACTTCCCCCACCCCACTCCCTCAGTGGGATGGGGGAGAGAATAGGAAAAAAAAAAAGAGCCATGGGTTGAGATAGAGACAGTTTAATAAGAGAGAAGAATAACAACAGTAATAATAATAATGGTAAGAGAATATACAGAATATATATAACAAGTGATGCACAATGCAATTGCTCACCACCCGCTGACCGATGCCCAGCCCGTCCCGCGCAGCGATCACTCCCCCCGAGCTGCGATCACTCTCCCCACGACCGACGGACTAACTGCCTGAGCATGATGTTATATGGTATGGAATAGCTCTTTGGTCAGTTTGGGTTAGCTGTCCTAGCTGTGCTCCCTCCCAGCTTGTTATGCACCTGGCCAAGCAGGAGAAGCTCAAAAAGTCCTTGAGTAGTCTAAGCACTACTTAGCAACAACTAAAAACATCAGTGTGTTATCAACATTCTTCTAGTACTAAATCCAAAACACAGCACTATGCTAGCTACTATGAAGAAAATTAACTCTATCCCAGCCAAAATCGGGACAGGTGCACGCTTTGCCAGCCCAGCCAGTAGCAAGTGGCAGCACAGCTGTGCAGCAAGTGGGAAGAAGCTAAGCAGAAATGTAGTGCATGGTCCTTTCATCAACCTTGGTGGGGTCATAACATGTAGGGAGTAAGCGTATGAAGTCAGGGTGCTACAGGGCAAGTATTGTTGAAGTGTGTAAGGTGACAAAGCATTTGTGTTGCCATACCCTCCTGCCAATGTGCAGTATGGCCATGACCTCCCTGATTCAAATGATCCTGAGGCTTTAAAATTACAGAGAAATACCTGTCCATGTTATTTGGCCCATAGGAGTGTGAAAACCTCTCTAATACAACTAGCAAAGAACATGCCCAGATTTAGTCTGAGCAAGGTGACTTTGCCTTGGAAAATTCTTATTGTTTTGAGTCTTACTATTGTCTCTATAACTATTCCAGATTCACTTAATCATCCATAATGTCTTGACCAAACTATTTTCTCCTTTTTCTCAACCCAGAATTTGAAATTGTTGGCTTAGGTTTTGGTTCAGACCACTTGCAAAATCTTCTCGTTTCATTTTCTCACTATACAGTTTAATTAAGAGAACATCAAGACATGGTTTTTATCTACAAAACACTGGTCCCTTCAGATGTCCTACTGCAGTTTCATCATTAATCTGTCAAGTTTGAGTGAAGGAAAAACAATTGAATATTAGTTCTCGTGTGTCAGAATCAGGTATCATTTACATTCGGAAGACAGCATCTTTATTTTCTTCCCTGCCCTGTAGTAGGTGCCCTTGCGGGTCAAATTCAACACTATTTGAACTTTCTCAATTTTTCTCTATCACTGCCTAAATCCTAAAAATCTGTAGCTTACAACAGTTCTGTCCTTCTGCTTTCTCATATATATATATATATCCCTGCTCACTGCAGGGGGGTTGGACTAGATGACCTCTAGGGGTCCCTTCCAACCCAAAACATTCTATGATTCTATGATTCTATATATAATTGGTTTACTTTCAGTCCTGGTCTATGGTCACTTAGGACTTGCAAGCGATGCTTTATTGTGTCTCATTCCAAAGTCATGCATAAGAACAAGTTGTTGTTACGTCCTCGATCCTCACCACCCCCTCAATTCTCCAAAGAAGTCTGCAATTAAAGGTCTGCCTGGGATCAGATGAACTAGGATGAAAAAGAAGAAATGTATTGTGTAGAGGCACCTGTCACAGACTTCTTTAAAATGTACTATCTGGGAATATAATCAATTTACCTTTTGGAGGAAAGGGGTTGGCTTCATTAGCAAAGCAAATAAAAAGCTATCAGCATTAAATTTAGTTCTTGGGGTGTTATGGCTCTTACCACAAGTCTATTCATCCCATAACATAAGTCCCATTCCCAAGCCATTTTTATCCTTCCTAGACTGGGTAGATATAATGAAATGCTCTCTGCAGTGAGTCATCAGAACCCATTACTCCTTCCCTAGACCTGTGTATGCTAAAAGGGAACATTTCTAGTAAAATGCTACAGCCTGTTATGGTTTGGAAGAGCTACTGTGTACTGTCTTTTTTGTGATGCCTGCATGTTAAGAGGACAATGGCTTAGAGAATGGGGATTAGGAAATTATGTGGTGGAAACAGCTGGCACTAAAAAAGGCACAAATTAGTGAAGTGGGGAACTAATGGCATACTGAAGGGTCTATAGCTGGTCGTGAATTGAGAGCTGATGATAGGCCTCAGTTCGTCACATATTGTTGAAGTTCTGTGATTACACTGAAACAGTTGAGCAGTACCAGCATCTAGCTAGATCAGAGAATACTATTTCTTGTTTTCCTTGCAAGTATGCTAAATTAAATTCAAAACCTTTTTTAAAAGATTAGCAGAGGCTTTAGAGAACCCTTATAATGGCTTTAATTAGTTAACTGAGGGCACATTTAATCAAAGTGCTATCTCAGGTAGGCAAGAAATGCAGCCATCAGGAGAACGCAATGTGTTCAGTTTCCATGGAAATTTACTCAAAGGAAAAGGGAAGGTAAGCACTTATTCGATATATAAGACAGTAAAATATTCTTAGAAACATCATAAAGCCACCTAGTCTGCTGTAAAAAGAAAAAAAAATCAATAAAATGCAATAGCAACTTTCAAATTCTGTTCCTGTAAAGATAAGCAGTGTAAATTTCTAGAGGCAAAGCAAGCAAAGGAAGAGTTCAAAACTATACCTGTTACTAAGTTTGCTTAGCAACAGGCACAGTCTGCTGAGTGAGCCAAAGCTGCCTTTGCCAGAGTAAATCCTATTTTTAGAATGATCACTGCATTCTGCAAGCTCATCTATGACTTCTCTGGTTAAACCAAAACATTATCTAGCTTGACAAAAGCCAAAAACAGGTGAGGATACATCTACAAATATGAATGATGCTTTTATGACTTTTTTATTCATCTTCATTTTATACTGGCAATACTTGGTTTTGTTTAAAAAAATGCAGGAGGCCCCAATTCAAGAGTGGAAACAAGTAATCTTCAGTAAAGGACACAGTTGCTGCTTGCAGAGTATAAAAAAAAAATTTTTTTATTATTTTCTTGCAATCAGTGACATATCTGTTGTTCATATACTTAATATCAATATTCATTTATTGATTTGTTTTCACTGAGTGTGTATTCATGCTTTTATATTATTTATGATGCTATTTTTTTCTCCTGCCTGGAGCCTGATATACTGTAAGGGAGTGAGAATGGAGTCTTTTACAATGTCTGCATCAGCTTAGTTATTGATCAGCAGCATTTCAGAAATGTAAATGTCTTTTTAGCAAATTAAATAGCGTTAATCCAAATGTAA
The DNA here is from genome assembly GCA_034008185.1 of Gorsachius magnificus. NCBI lineage: Eukaryota > Metazoa > Chordata > Aves > Pelecaniformes > Ardeidae > Gorsachius > Gorsachius magnificus. Next base: position 125,043,132 of record CM067082.1, on the reverse strand, counting down.
ATGCTAAATTCTGAGAGCGTAAGCTGTAGGAGTTGATTAATAGAACTGTTTCATTTCAGTGAATTACAATCCTGAAGTCACCTTTGTTGCCTGCTGGCTATATATTAGGTTGTACATTTAATAGAAGTCTACCAGTATTCTTTGTGGTATTGTCACACTTTAAAGATAAATTCATCTCATGTACCTTGTTGAATGAAGGCCTCATGAAACTTGTGGAGAAATGGCCCTGCTCTCATGTCATAGCTCGCGAAGCAAACAGGTAATTCCTGGTGATCTTAAATCCATGGCACAAAACCCATAAGTATAAGCCTTCCCTCATACCTTCTTTGCATTACTGAAGTAAAACCATCGTTTATGCCCTCTTTTTATTTCAACCTACTGATTGGCAGCAAGGGTCACATGCGATAAACATCATAATTTCAGTCATAAATGTTAACACTTGCTAGTTCCAGCTACATGCTTATTTGCCTCTCGCTTTCTGTGACATAAATTGAGTCATTTATATGGAGCCATAGTAAATAATTAGGTCCATAATCTTCTTGCAGAGATTTTGCCATTTAAGCTATCCACACTGGAAGTATATGAGGTGCTAAAATTTATGTAGTAATTATCTTTTTCTGTTAGGGTCTGATCTAGCTTCCACTGAAGTTAATCTCAACTGCAGTTGGCTTATGCCTTTAGTGGTGAACTTATTTTAAAAAATAATAATAATTAAAAATTAAGCATCATCTTGCTTTGGGATTAAAGTAGTATCACATTAAGGAGATAATTAGACTTGCTGAAATATTATGGGTTTGGCAGTCAAAAGTGAGTTCTCATTTTAGAATAATGCAATTTTATTTAAAAGAAGCACAAAGATCATTGTTAGTCAAAGAAAGATAGTGTTAAGTCAAAAGGTCAAGTTGAGAGTTTTGCTAACTTAAATTTTGTTACCTTTTGGAAGGCATTGGGATTTGTGCTGAAACAGAGCTGTATCTACCTGAAAAACACTTCTATACAAACTTCTGTAGTCACACTTTGTGACTGGACTTCTTGTTTCAGTCATGCAGTACTGCCATCATATTAAGTTGATATAAATAATGAATACAACAAGTTAGTATGCATATTGCATAGCAGATTTGGTGAAAGCATGGGGCATCCCTAGTGCAGTGACAGAAAAACCTTGTGTTTTGTATCTTCCCCAATGCTGAATTAAACTGCTGTGCAATTGCATGGCATTTGGCAAGCAAGAAGTAAAATCCCTACAACACTGAGGATGTCTTAGTTATGATGTTCCCATTTTAGATCATCCAGAATGTGTGTGGCATATTTATTCCTGAAATGTTTCCTCTGAAGAACTAAACTCCTGTTTTAATTACCTGATGCAACCCCCTCCAACCCAAAACCAAAAACAAATGGACTTCTCAGGTGCAGATAACGAGAACAAATCAATAAGGCCATTGTAAAATAGTACTAGCTTCAGGAGACAGCTGCAAGAGTAAATAGGTCCATTTGTTTTGAAACCCTTCCTGAACATCATGACTCATCTTCCAGGTCTATTTTGGGCTCTGTCGTATGTCTGTGTGGCTGAGGTCACACAAGCAAGTAATCCAAGAGGCTGAAGCAGTGTGGGTTGTCAAAAGGAATAGTTTATTACATGTATTTGCTGTATAGAAATGTCTTTTCATGCTCTGCCTGTTCATAAAAGGATGTGAGAAATAATCTGCCTTCGGCTGCAGTGACTTAAATCTTCTTATTCAGAATCGTAGAGAGCTTCAAATTCCTTCTTTAGATAATGTAAAATCTAACCCTTTACTTCCAGGGAAATCAGGTAAAAATATATTGAGGGCTTTTTATTTTATCTGGAAAGCAGGTGTAGGAGGGGTCAGAGAAGCAACATATATTTAGAATAGAAATATATTTTTAGGTTTAGATAGTGCGTTTTGCTCTAGTAATGCCCCCAGAAGACTATAAAGGTCACTAGCTGATTTCTACCCATTCATCCTCTAATTAGGGAAGTTCAGTGTGTATGCACTTGACGATAAGCATGATCATGAGCGCTTTTTTTAGCTTGGCTGTCAACTCTGAGGGCTGCAAAGAGTGCAAAACACTAATGCTCACTTGCTGGGACATCTGCACAGAGGTGTCGAGCCAGGGCTCGTTCAAGGCACATGAGTCATCTCTGGCTGGCAGTGAGCGCTGCTCAGCTGGGTGAGCAAACCTCTCCGGTGGGAGCCTTACCCGCTTGGAGGGAAGCAGATGTGTTGGGAAAGGAGAGAGAGGAGTCGCCCACGATATATTCACAAAGAAAATGGTGTGTTTCCTCCAGCTTTTAAGCTTTTCGGTTAGTTCTTTTTAGAGCCGAGAATAGTGGTGTACTTTAATACAAGCATCTGGATGAAATGATGGTAGCTCTTAGAGTCAGACAGTGAGAGGAATAAGAATCCACTAATTGTAATAGAGTACAGTCAGTGTGCCCTGATCACCTCAGAGCAATTCTTGCTTTTAGGTTTGACAATTTGGGAATTCCGGGAACAGTACTGTGTTACAAATGAACACAAAATAAAACTTGTGATCTGCACTATTCAATAAAAGTTCTGGGACAGTTTATATCTGACTCAGACCCTGACTTTCAAAGAAAACTTGGTGGCAATTTGATTTGGGGTTTTTCTTGCGGTTGCTGCAGATTGCCTATTTTATTTTTGAGGTTTTTATTTTCTTTTTTTCCCCAAAGCTCCTAAGCCCTTCATGGTATGGAGAACTACTAAACTTTCTAACCAAATTAGAATGAGGCTGGGTGTTTCTTGAAACCCTGAGATATTGGGATCCATATAGGATGGATTTTGTTGGACTCTGACCAAAAACTCATCTCTAGGTTTAATTCTTTTCACCAGTATCCTGGGAATAATGTATGATGAGAAGCGAGTCACCTTATGGCCAAGATCAGCAGGCCAAGTACTCCATCTGCTCTCTGACATGTTAGGTTGTGTCACTGTTGGTTCTGGGTCTTTGCAGTAATGGACATCCTGATCCTATCACAGTGAAGATTTGAAAAAGAAAAGAAATTATTGGTAATCAACAGCAAAATAACCAGTATAAGCTTATTAAAAGTCTTGATCACAAGGGCATCTGGCCACCTTGGAGCTAGCAGCTAATGTAGACAAAAAGGTATTTATCCAACAGTAGCATGAAGTCTCTTATGTTTCTTATTTTCTTACTGCATATCACCAGTATGCTTTATGGCAGATGACTTTAAAATCTTAAGACCTTTTCAGAATAACTGCTAAAGCAAGAGGAGAAACAGTGGTTATATTTTTCTAATCAACTATCCAGAGAAGAGGTCCTTCCCATTCATGAAGGAAAACCCACTTATGCTCCAGTTAAGTTCCATCTCTGCTACATGCAAGTGACAGGCTGAGGGAGTTGGGCTTGTTCAGCCTGGAGAAGAGAAGGCTGCGGGGAGACCTGATTGCGGCTTTTCAGTACTCAAAGGGAGCCTATAGGAAAGATGGGGAAAATCTTTTCAGTAGGGACAGCTGTGACAGGACAAGGGGTAAGGGTTTCAAATGGAAACAGGGTAGGTTTACACTGGATATAAGGAAGAAATTCTTTACAATGAGGGGGGTGAAACACTGGGACAGGTTGCCCAGAGAGGTAGTGGAGGCTTCATCCCTGGAAACATTCAAGGCCAGGTTGGACGGGGCTCTGAGCAACCTGATCTAGTTAGCGGTGTCCCTGCTCACTGCAGGGGGGTTGGACTAGATGACCTCTAGGGGTCCCTTCCAACCCAAAACTTTCTGTGATTCTGTGATTCTGCGATTCTGTGATTCTATGATTCTGACTATATCAGTACTGTGTTTTCCAGATTCTGAATATTTATTTGTCTCATATATTACTGTTCAAAGGGACTCTAGTATCTAGAATAGTTCTGGCAAGAAAGTTATCAAGAAGTATGAACAGACACCAAAACCTTGTAAATAATATTTAGAACAACATTCATTCCTATTAAACTAGAGGCACTAAACCATACCCATGCTCATTCATCTGGAACAAAGTGACCTCAGCAGCATTCTAACAAGTGAGAAGTGTGACGTATCCAAATGGTTATTAAATTATCTTAATTTTGTGGGAGTAGTACCAGGATTATATGCTAAAGGAACAAGGACATTTCTTTAAGCCAGCTGGTTAACTCCTTCACCCATAGAAACTAATTGGCTAGTTTGTAACAGATATCAAGCTAACAAGCATAGACTCTAGGAGGAAGGGGTAACTTGACTTGCAGATGCTGATTTGCCAAGATGTACTCTTCACAGCAAAATGACTGGCTGGTATTGGTATATCCTGCTTTAAAACAAATTTAAAAAAAAAAAAAAAAAAGAGATCATGAGAATATACTTTTTCCAAGGTACAAAAATATAAAAATTACTGTTCACTAAAATGAAAATGAAATGGAATTACCTAAATTTCATGTTTACCGGGCCTGAGATGTACAGACCAACCTGAAGAATCATCTTTGTGGCACAGATATAAAAGTGTCTAATAAGGTAAGCCAGTAGGAGCCTTTGCTTTGGCATTTAGTGAGTTTTTGAATCCAGACCATAGCTCTTGCCTAACTCATGGCAAAGCCTTGGCATTTTAATTAGTGCAGATCATAGACAAGTTGCAACAGAAGACAAGGTGCAATGGAAGCATGAACTGTTGTTATTCAGTATTGCACTCCACTACAGAAATTTGGGAGCTGCAGTACAAAGGAATCTGCTGAATGCTGTAAGAACACTAAAAAGTAGAGATTTTTGCAGAAGTATTGGTTGTCAGTTAATAACCTTATCTTTCTCTCAAGGGAAAATAGATTTTCCTCCTCTAAAGATTTTTTTTTTTTTTTAATTTCCTCATAGTGTGCAATACTACAAATTGCATGCAAGGGACTTGGTTGGAATATACAAATGCCTATAGCCTTTTATAGTGTTTTATGCACTTGTAAAACTAGAATGGCTACCGTAACAGCAGTAATATAGTAGTCGTTTTCTATGCAATTTGATTTAGGGAAATCTAATGTCTGATGAGAATTTATTACATCATTGAGCATTAATATTCTTTCCTGTTATTTTCTGATTTAGTACCTCCTTTCCAACACAAACTTCATTAACATTCTCCCAGTCATACTCAAGGTTATTCATCACGTGATCATTACTGCCTGCCTTCAACTCTCTGGGAATTTCCAGTCTCAGACAGTTACAGTGTTTGGAGAGCCCTTCAACAATTTCAAACCTTTGCAAAAATCAAAATAATTGCTTCTTCAGCACTGTCCAAAACTTCTGGCTACTAGTGAGACACCCTGTCCCTCCCACCGCACCCCACATGAGGAGCTGCAGTGATAACCTCTGATGGCACAGCTGTAGCTTTGTTCCAAGGCTGATGGCGAGTGACATTTCCAAGTTTACCACGGAGCTTTAAGGGTTCCTCTACACCACTCTTGTCCTTCTGCTGTGCGACTTTTATCCCAATACACTTAAAGGTATTTCTTGAAATGGATTTGTGCTAAAAATAAGGACCATTGAACCCAAATGTGCCTGAACTCTATAGGTTTGATTTGTAGGGAACATGCCTTTCTGCACTGCCAACTTTGTGATTTTAAGCTGAAGTCTCCTGACATTTGCTGTTTAAGTTAATGACCTGTCTCTTGAAGACTGGTGATTGTAAGACTGTCTGCTTTCGTTTAGGTGAAATCTCTAGGCCCGTAACTGCATGGGAAAATTTGAAAACTTACTCTGAGTTCACTTTACATTCTCAGAAACAGAGACAGAGGCCTTCCAATTAAAAAATAATTTAGCCTTTTTCTTTATTTTTTTTTTTTAGTAGGATTGCTTTTTGTCTTGTGGAGTTTAAGGGTCTCTCGAGGTTATGGATTTCTTATTAGCATTTTGAATTGCAGCACCTTTTCTAAACTCAAATGTTTTGCACTTGGCAAAACAGCACACTGACTCTATTATCATTTTTGTCACTGTTGTCAAAGTTATTAACTCTTGAAAATTGCTTTGAAGATCTTTCAGATTACAACTTCTTATTAAGTCAGGCTGTAAATGGTCAGAGTTAACATTACATATCGATTAGTCAGCTGGGATCCCTATGTGAAAATCAGTGGCATTAGATTTTTCAGAAATGGAATCAGATTAAAATGTATTGGGTTTTTCAGATGAACTCTTTGCTATTGACCAAAGATATCTTATCTATAGTAATGTAAGTAGTTTTAAGCATAAAGAAACGAGGGTACAGATGTCTGACAGGAAAAAAACACAGAAAAGTGTTAGAAGGAAAGGAAAACTGAGAAAATCTGAGTAGTTTTCTTCAAGCAATATCAATTTCAGAGGATTCATTAGCACCAAGAAGACAGAACTCTTGGCGCTGGCACCCTACCTCAACACAAAGAGAGGCTGCCATGTTGTATATAGAATAATTTTCTGCTCCAAGAAAGACTGATTTTTTTAGCTGGAGATGTTTTACTGCTTCACAGAAATAAAGCAGTGGGATGTGCAGGATGCCGCACTACATATACACCCTCCAGCTATACTAACTTTTGACAGATTCCCTGTAATAATTTTCTACACCTTCCCTCTTCCTAATCACTAAACTTTGAATTCCACAAGTAGCTGGCAGCTGCCTCCTTGGTGGGGAAAGGGGAAGAAAAGGCCCTGGCCTGCTTTAAGGAGGTCAAAGAGGGAAGAGTCCAACTTTGGAGGGGAAATCCTCTATCACAGTTATAAACCAGCATGAAGTTAGTGTTGGAGAATGCCCATGTGTTTGACTCTGCAGGCTAACACTTAGGGCACTTAACTGGTAAAGACTTTGTTTAAGATGCGTGCACCATGGGGATACGTGAATGTATGATGCCATTACTGAATTAAAAAAAAAATAATTTATTTTTAAAAACACCAAAAGAGGTACAAGTAGGTTTTCCCCTCTCGTGTGAGTTCCTTACTCCCTAGGCTATAAGGCTGGGTTATTTCTTCTCTGATGTACTTCTAGCCTTTTAACCATTACATTTTTAGAATATAGCTCAGATTTTCTTGGATCAGAATCTTACATTTGAGTTGATAACATTCCTTCTGTTTAAAACAAAAGCTAAGGTTTGAGCTCCTCCACTGTCTTGTCCCAGCTCCAGTCAGCATATCATGGCAAAGCTTACCTTGTATGGCAACGAGTCCACACTGCTAAAGGGTAGCAAGGGGACTATTCTGTTTCAACCACTGTCATTCTAAGCTTCCCCCGAATTTCTGTGCCTTCCTGCAAGGCACCAGGAACAGCGGCATTTCTCAGCCTCACCAGTAGCTGGCTGCCACTTCACAATGCCAAGAGGATGTTCAAACAGTATATTCAGCAAGTACAAACAGCCTCGTCTGAGTATTCAATTACTGCGAACTGGTAGCTGAATGTTAGCCAAGCCATGGCAATGCAGAAAAGACAATGAGACTTAACATTTCATGGCTTGCTCATGCATCTTGCCAGACTTTTTTTTTAACAAATGTTAAGGAAGTACGTGATGCCATACAACGTAATCTAAACATTTCTTCCTCATAGAGTTTCAGTCTTCACTCGCTGCCTGATCACCATTCTTTTGAAGCCTGTTAGTAGCCTATTTGTTGAAGCAGCAGAAGTACAAGCAAAGTGATTTTGTAGCATGACTGTAACAGTGTTTGTCATCTGCTAGCAAATTACTTAGAAAAATCACTTAGAAATAGGTTTTCCACATCTTGAAGTGCAGAGGGCCTAGTATTGGATAGGATCTATCAGTAGGCCTTGTAGGCAAGACCTATGTTTTTATTCCATTAAAAATCAAAAAATATTGGAGGTTTTTCACTTTTCCATTTCATACTTATTCTCACTTTTTATTTTGTAACTTTTTTCTTCATATTTCCTGCATGTTTTCCCCCTTCTTCTGTTCACCTTCCTCTCTTTCCACCTTATTTTCCTGTGCAGTTCCAGCTTTGATTTTCTAATAAGACTTGTCCTCAAAGTGGAGTTAAGCTGGGACTGAAGAAAAATGTTTGCTCACTACTCAGAAATAGAAACTGGCCAGGAAACATGGAGACCATCTGTGACCAGGAAATAATTAAAATGGTAATAGATGTAACTCTGGAGATAGGCCGCTTCAGAGTGTCCTTGCAGACTGTGCTAAAAAAACATGTCTAAGGAAATGTCTCACTGTACAGCTAGTAAGATATTGAAGATATTGAAATGTTAACTTTCAAGAAACATTGACCATGGGAAAGGAAATATTTTGTGAATGAAAAAGTGAATTGAAAGGTTGTATTGGTGGAAAAGTAAGGGGAGGGTGAAGATGGAGAATGACATCATGCTTCATGAAAAAACCTCAAATGTCCTTCAGGAAAGAAAGTCACACCACTCCTCCACCCCTGCCAGGTTAGTCAGTGCTCACAGGCAAGGCTGCTGGCTGCACTTGGGCATCCCACCAGCACCCCACCTGCATTCTCTTTTCCCCATTGGCCTTTCCCTTGTTCCATCTGGATGACAGCCAGTGCTATATTCTTGAGAAATTCTGGAGAAAGAAGAAACCAGAAAACCAGGTTGACCAGAAATTCTAGGGAAAATTAAGGGGGAGAAAAAGAAAGAAGGATCTGGTGCTACAAAAGGAACTGAGATACAAAGGGGCAAGGGGCTAGGAATATCAGCATTCCTCATTGTCAATGAACAGTGAGCAATAGGCTGATTTAAGACAACTGTTTTTCTCTCTCAGGTCCCTAAAAGTCACTTTTACAGCTAGAAATTGACTGATATGTATGAATCTACATCTGCCTTTAAAATATGCAGCTAATCCTGCAACACATATACAATGTAGTCTTGTTTCACCATTTGAATAAAAAAGAGGGTGGCTTTTGGTAAACAGAGAAAGTGTCCCAATATCTGTGTCTGTTGTGGTTTAACCTGGCAGGCAGCCAAACAACACACAGCCGCTTGCTCACTGCCCCCCTTCCCAGTGGGACTGGGGAGAGAATTGGGAAAAAAAAGTAAAACACGTGGGTTGGGATAAAGACAGTTTAATAAAAAAGAGGAAAAGAATAATAATAATGATGAGAGAATACACAGCGATGCACAATGCAATCGCTCACCACCCGCTGACCAATGCCCAGCCCATCCCCAAGCAGCGATTGCTGCTGCCTGGCCAGCTCCCCCCAGTTCATATACTGAGGATGACGTCCTATGGTCTGTAACAGCCCTTTGGCCAGCTTGGGTCAGCTGTCCTGGATGTGCCCCCTCCCAGCTTCTTGTGCCCCTGGCAGAGCAGGGGAAGCTGAAAAGTCCTTGACTGGTGTAAGCACTGCTCAGCAACAACTAAACCATCAGTGAGTTACCAACATCATTCTCATCCTAAATGCAAAACACAGCACTATGCCAGCTACTAAGAAGAATATTAACCGTATCCCAGCTAAACGCAGGACAGGGTCTCAGCTGATCTCTGTGTTATAAGCAGAAAGGAGTATTTTTAGTGCATTATAAATATTTATGGCTTATTTACTCCTTTATTTTTGAAAGAAATCTTTGTGTGCTCTGCACAAATGGATGTAAGGGCTATAGGAAAATGAAGTGTTTTCCCAACAGAAGTCATAAATACTAAATTCTGCAGCAAGCACCTGCTAGTCTTAATATTTGCAAAAAACATTGATACCAAAAGGTGCTATTCTTTTTCACAAAGGTAGATGCATGTTATTTAAAGACCTGATGCTGAATCTGTGTAAAACTTCATTGTCAGATAATTTTCAATACTCCTGGAGGAGTAGAGGAGCAAAGGTGGCTAAAATACAAAGTGTTCACAAGGACTGGAAAAGAGAACAGCCCGCAGAAGACCCTGCAGCCATGCCAGCATTGCCTTTGTAACTCAGGAGAGACACTGCCACTGGGGAGATCATTACGCAGGGGCTGGTACCCAAAAGCTTTGCATCACCTTATAAAGAAGCAGCAAAACAAAGCTGTGGCATGGACAAAGCTCTAGGACCTCAGCACAGCCTGCATCACCTCAGAAATAGGTAATCCCTGCTTTTCCAACCCCCTAAGAGATCAATTATGGAATTCTTTTGAATAATAAAACACAAGTGAAATTTCAGTCTCAGCTGCTACCTCATCTTGCATTTCAATTGAGTCCTCAGGAAGCCTGGCTTATGGCAGAGGCAGTGGCACAGGGAACGTAGGGGAAGTTTATAGTCTATAGTTTATAATGCTCTAGTGAGGCATGAATAAAGTAGGTATCTTGCACAGAAATGCTTCAGACATCTGGTTACAGTGGCTGTGGTATTGCTGGTTTTGAGCACATAATTTCAATCCCCTCATCTGTAGATAATCTAACTATGCTGCTGGAGAAACAATTACTCTGGAGGACTGTTTGGCGTAGGGGGTTCCAAGCTGGCAATGGCTTTTCAGTTGCCCCCCGCCTCCCACTGAGGCAGTGACTGGTCCTCCCCAGTGCCCACAACCCACTTCTTCCCAGGGCCACCCTGGGATGGGCTACACTGGCACCACGTCACCCAGCCTGGAGCTCCCTTTGGAAAGGAAAATTTCCACATCAACTAGCACTCTAGGACAGGGCTTTAATTAGTGGCATTTCTTTGTAACTGATGCTGTCCAACACTCTGAATGGTCTGTAAAAGCCCTGGTTAAGGCAGAAGCCATTGCACAGGAATGAGGGGCCAGTGCCAAGTCCTGTGGTATTTATACAGGAACGCTGTCGTGGATTTCTGTTAGCCCAGGATGATATCAAGTGATACGTTTGCTTATTTTTAACCTCTCACAAACAATACAAAAGTCCTTTTTCTGCAGGACTTCCAGGTTCTTCCTTCTACCTCCTGACTTTTTTTCTCCATGGGTTAGTGCTGGAGCATGCTGGCTGTTCGTTTAACAGTGAGACAGTGCCTGAGGGATGGGGCAGCAGCCTCCCTTAGTCTGCTATGCTACGATATTAACATAGCATGCAGTCTATCTGGCAATCTTTGACCTAATGCGTGCAAGCAGCTCGTGTAGGAACAGCTCTTGTGCAATGATTCGGAGCAGTTGCAGTATGAACACACCCCTTGTTTCTCTTTGTAGTGAAATCCCTTTGCAGAATGGCCAGGCTTACGTTTAGTTGCTGGAAGAAAAATGTGTACCATTGCATGCTTGCATTTTCATTTTCTTTTAAAGAAGAGGGTTTATGTTTACCTTGACAGAAGAGGGCTAATAGCATGTGTCCCAAGCCCTGTGGCCCTGCAGCAAGCAGGCTGGGAGGCTGGTGAGATGGCAAAGCAAGGGCTCCCTGCCCCAGCTCCATGGGTGCCTGGACCCCAGCTCATGCCCAGGCACCTGGGAGTCTCACAGCAATCCTTCAGAGCCAGGGCATGGGATTAAATTTATTTCTGTAACTCTGAAATTCAAAACTGCAGCTACTGAAGTTAATCACCATAAATTACATAAAGGTTCACAGAAATTTTTTAGGTGATGTATTGACATATTTGGAGGTGTTGCATTAAAAAACAAAGAACTGACTATTAGGCCTCCTTGGTTGGTAATGCTTAACCAAAAAACTGGAGAGTGAGAAAATTAAAGCAAGTCAGATCATACAGAAAACAGTGATGGTATGTGAAAGGTTAATATCAGGTAGTGAGACTGTTTCAGAAACATCTCAGCCAGAACTGACAGTTTTATAGCCTCCTAGAAAATATACCTTTACTTTACTCAGCAGCACTTCAGAACCTTCATATATCAATTGGCCCAGAAGGAAAATGTGAACATTATTGTTTCGTCTAAACAAAAAAAGTCTGTTCCAATAAATTTTGTGGCCAAAATTAACGGGACTAAAATAACATGTCAAAATCAATGTGTGCTTAGTATCAGTGTGATGTTCACTTGTTTTCCTTTGGGTCTATATACTGACAAACATTTATAGGATGCAGAGTCCTTGTTTAGTTCCATGGTTTTGGAGCCTGCAGATAAACTCAGTAATATAAAAATACATGTGATAAATGACCAGTACTTGAAATAACACTTCAGAAGTATTGGCAAAGGTCAAATTCTTATATGCCCCTATTCCATCTTGTTTTCTACGGAAAATGTTGGTATATGTTGCGGAAGTCCCAGTGTGGTACATATGGGTCCACTTATGTCATTGCACATATCTTTCAAACTTTTTACTGACCAAATCATTTTTCTGGAGGTAACTGTGGCTTACGAGGAAGCTATGCCAGTTCCAACCAACAGATAATAAGTTCAACAGAGTGCAAGGCACTTTCTTTTGCATTACAGCTAAAATCTCATAACCACCTCCATCCAAAAGAAATATGAGCTTTTAACAGCTTTGAGGCGAAACTCATAATAATAACTTTTTTATGTAGCATTTTTCATTTCAGGATTGCAAAAAGCACTTTGATTCATGGAATTGCTTTTAAGCTGAGAGAAATCATGGTTTTGGTCTCCTGCAAAGCACAGACATGTAGTTCTTCTACAGTGCCTGGTAACTTGTGGACACTGTAGTAACCTTGGGAGACCGCCATCAGGCAGCCGTTATGTCAGGTTTATTTTGCAAATAGGGAAATTGTGACATTCAGTTAACTGGCTGACTCTCAGAACACACAGCAAGAAATACAATGCTCAAAATTAATTTAGATTAATCTAGGAATTAATTGTTTTACCAGCTGCAAAATACCTAGCTATTTTCAGACACGCATTTGATGGGGGAAAAACAAGCTTCTGAGCACAGTCCCTTAAGTCTCAAGGACTTGTATGAACAGAATTAATTGTCTTTAATTGAAACTGTAAGAGCAGTGACACACAGTTGCTGTTAATCAGTTTGGGATTTCATTACAGTATTTGGAATAACTATGTAGCACAGAGGAGGAGAAAGTTTAGTTTCTCTTCATCACATGCCACAGGCTGGTGGTGATGAAAACAAGTCATAAGGCATGTTTGGGGGAGATTTTGTTACATTTCATGGCCATGATAAAATAATGAAATAGTAATAAAAGACAGGCAAATCAAAAAGCAGCAAAAGAAAATGGAGATTCAATGTTGTTTATGTTCCATGGTAATAAAGGGCAACTTGCTTTTTTGTTCATGATGCGCTAATGAGCATCATAAATAGAGTTATTCAGACAGAATGGCAGGTACAAAGGGGCTGTCCCTTTAAAACAATTTCTAATGGAGATGATAAAATTATAAGTTTTATTTTCATCTACAATGGTGACTTTTTGAGATGCAGTGCGAGATATGCTGTTCAACGTCAGGATCAATGAGACACATTTAACAGGTCCAGTTTATAGCTGAATTAAACACAGTTACTGTATTGTTCACTAGCTATAGGAAAAATCATATTAACATCAACTCAAGTTGCATTTAAGTTTTTATACTTGGTTTTAGAAGCTATTGCTAACAGCTATAAAAAATGTGTAATAACACCAACTCTGCCAAATTTCTATTGTAAGGCTTCATTTACAAGTTTCCCTACAGTCTTTCTAAGAGTTGCATGGATGGGTTTTTTGTGAGGTTTTTTTCACCTACTTTTCTTTGGTAAAGTTTATTTTTCTGTTGCTACTTTATCAAATCAGGGGATTCAAATATCTGAATCTAGTGAAAAGTTTAGGGTTTGTAGGGAACATCATTGCCTATAGAAAAGTTTCTGCTGTTTATCAAGAACCATTGTTTTATTATTTTTTTTTCTTTAAGTCAGTACCAAAATGATCCATTTAATTATGCAAGATAATGATTTCTTTCTCTAGGAGTGCAATATAGCCTTATATCTATTTAGACTTCTGAGAGATGTTTGTTATGCTTTGCATCAGGTGCTGGGTATTGACAAGAAGACTCCATCCTATTAAAGGATATCTTTCACTGTAGCACAAAGCAGATGAAAGGAGTGTTCACACAGGTCACCTTGTTGTTTACCTGGTTTCTCATCATTCCTAAGAGATAGACTTTTCCAGCTTTACTGAAAAAGGCAAGGAAACAAAATGAGGAAATAAAATTACCTGTTTCTTCACTCCACATGCTTACAGCAACTTGAGATCGGTCTGCTGTATTTTGTCATGGCAATAAATATTGCTGCATACTCCACCACAGGAATTTGTTAGGATTTTTTTTCACTTGAGTGGTAGAAATAATTAATAACTGTCTTTTCATATTACTGACATTTCTTTCAAGATGATTCTATGCTATTGTTCAAGCTAAAGAACCACATCACTGATTTTTAAGCACAAAAATGTTCCTGATTTCCCACAGATACAATGGTGTTAGGATGCCTGGGAAAACTGTAGTTTATTCCAATTTGTTTTTCAGAGTTTAGGTGTTCAAATTTTGCTTAGTTAGCACTGTATTGATTTTAGCTGCTAAGTGACCTATAATTATAGCCTTATGTTCTAACGTTTGAATGTAGATGGAAAAGGGGGAATTATTTTCTCTGTATCAATTTTCTTTTTTGCTCTAATGGCTAGGAAGCCACAAAAATTTGAGATAAGCTGTGTGATTTCAGGGGCAAAATGCTGGCTTCAAAGGATTCAGCTTATTTCTGAGCATGAGATGCAACTTAGCAACATGACTTCAAACTACTGAAGTCTTTCATCTAGAGTCTGTTTTCATCTCTATTAGTCTCAGAAATAAAGCTACATGCTAAAAACAATGAAGGCTTTAATTTCAGCACTGCAGAAACACTACACTGGAGGCAATATACTCCAGGTAACATGATAAATTGTAGACCAACACCTGAAAGGAAGAAAACAATTTGAAGCATGCCTTTGTGGTTTACTGTGGTTATAAAATGACAAATTTAACAAAGTAGAGCATGGGCAGAGAACAACTTCTATATGCAGTTGAAGAGCTATCATTAATGTGTTGCAGAATCCATTAAAATAATATATTGTTCTATGCAGTGACTTTGGTAATCTGACTGGAAAGAAAATCTACCATAGAGAGCAAACCTGAAGAATACAGATCAGTTTTGCATTTTGCACAAAACACAGGAGAATTGTTGTCAATACGTGGTATGCCAGAGGCCATCAGTTGGCCTGCAGCATACTGTAAATGCTGCAGTTAGGGTTTTCATTAAAAACTTTTGTCCAGGCTCTTCAGTATCACACAGTGGTGGGCAGGTACATCACCCAGATCTGAATCTTGCACTGCTGAGCTGTTCGTGTTCCCATCCTTGCTTTTACTCCTGCTATTGATAAAATGCTATTTCTGCCTTATAGAATTACATGACAGTTCAGAACAATGTAGTGATCAGCAACAGGATGAAACCAAAACCTTCCTAAGGTTTCTCTCCTACCTCTGAAATGCTGGATTACGAGATCTAACCTGGAGTACCAAAGACTTTGGTGGTAAGGAAACTCAGGTTACACAGGGGGCATGAAAGCATGGACCAGCCAATATGACTCAGATTTCCTGGGCTGAATTATGACACCTCTGGCTTTGAACCCAAGGTTTCTTGCTCCTCACCTGAATGTCCAAACTACAAGACAAGTAGTATCTTTCTTTGATTGCTCAGTTCTTTTGACAAAAAAAAGTTTTCTGCAACTTGAGAAACCTTTCCCAAGGAAAGTTAAATGGAGGTTGGTACATTAAGTCTTTAATATTAAGTAACATAATAACTGCACCTTGTTCTTCTTTTTCATTGTCTCTGCATAGGAAGACTTGAGTGCTATAGAGTTGGGTTTTGACAGATTTTTTTTCCTCTGTATTTATTTTAGGGGATTGGAGGAGTGGGTTCTTTTTTTAGGTTCAGATTTTATTTTATTGTATTTTTAATCTTATTATGCATAGGCACTCTGGAGAAGGTAGAACTGTCCCATAAAGATGTGTCTCTTGTGGAGATGAACTCTTCCATTGTTGTACAGATGTCCATCATGTTGGAGAACAAGCTGTGTACTGTGGTCCTCAGACCTCAGCTTTGATCTGTCTGCCAGAGCACACTGGTAGTCTGTTCAGACCAGTATGGAGAATGAGCATAATGTGTCTGCAGGACCCTGTGTTCCTGGGGAAAGCCATGCAGCTTTCTCTACTCATTTCATGTCTATGTGGGACTGCCAAGAACTAACTTATGCATGTATAATTGAGACTAGCTCACCATCTTCCAGGGAAAAGAAGCCAAATAATTGATCAGAAATGGTAGGAAGCTACATATATAAGAAATCTTACACGTGAGAAAAATGTCAGTAAAGAATGCAACAGAGCTTTTAAAGTTCTCTGTGCTTGTCTGTCCATGTCAGTTCTAGTCACAACCCACCCCATAACTGTACCGGGATGTGCTAGCACTGTTAAAAGAGTTTCACTGCATAAAGATTATCTGTTCTATAATAAAATGAAGAAAGATGTGTAATAAAATGATCAGAGAATATACTAAATGTGAAAAACAGGCAGAGATTAGGAAACTTTCTTAAAATGTGCAAACTTCACTTAATTATCAGCCGCATTACTGAGGAACTAGTCTGCCTTGGGTCTTACTGTTGGTGTTCTGTATGTTACTGTAGCATCTAGTAAATACAGCTATGAATCCATCAAGGCAGTCAAATACTGTATGAGATATTTCATATTTATAACAGAAATATATTTTTGTCCCAGAGGAGCTAGCAAGGTAGTAGTTAGACATCTAAAAGACAGCAGATGTGTGGATATGCAGAGAGCAGTCCAAGGGAACAGTTAGATGTAACCTCCCACTCTTCAAAAATACCAGCCAATGTGCTAGCAAAAAAAAGCATATTATGACACCTGATTAATTTTTCTTAATATCTAAGCTGGAAAACCAGAAGAACAAGTGGCTATAAAGTTCTTTTGAAATTATGTTACAGAAACAATCTTTCCCCTCCCCTGTCTAAACTACTGTTTCTCTTTTGAGTTAGCTGGGAAAGTACTTTGGATTTCAGCTTTTTCCAAACCACTCTAATTGCGTGCTCATGTAATGAATACAGATGGGATAGTTTTGGAAAACAAAAATTTAGTTCTTGGATTAGAGGCAAGTGGATGTTCACCCCAGAGAGTCTTTGCCTGTCTTAAAATTTAAAAGGCCCGTCAATGCATGTTTCAGATTCCTATGTCAAGAAATCATAGGATTATGGAAAAACAGGATTGGAAGAGATCCGAAAAGGTCACCTACCCCATTCCTCTGCTCCAGGGTGGGACCAGCCAGGTTGGTGGCATTTTAAAAGTGGAGATTGCACAGCCTCCTCAGCAGTGGGTTCATGCTTACTGATAGGTTGCTCCTGATCATGAACCCACGCATTTTCTCCTGCAAGTTCACCCAGGTGTTCTGACAGCTCCTGCCATGGTAATATATTCCAACACACTGTATTAGAATAAACCATCAATTATCAGTTGGAGATGAATCAAATTTTTAATTATGTTCCCTTTTAACACAGTTGAGTATTTTGCTGGTAGGAACACTGATGCAAGTAGAAAGTGAGAAGACTGACAGTATCCTTTAAATTAACAGATTTTTTTAATTGAGGTGCAACTGAAAAATAGATCTGGGAAAAAAAATGTAGTACTTAATGTTTTCTGCTGTTACTGTGATGCTTAGGATAATTGCAGTACTCTAATTACATTCTTTAAGTAATCAAGCAGAAGTAAAGTTTCCAAAATAATTGTTATTGACAATAGTCATACCTTCCCTAAAACCAGTAGCTTCAGTATCTACTTAGCCAATTAGAATCACACCAAATCAAGCTAGACAGAATCTTTTTTTTCATATTTTTTGACAACCACTCTACAAAATTTTGTGTAGACTGAAGGCTGAAAAGCTTAATGAAACGTACTAGTTTGACAGCTAGTGATTTTTATCAGGCAAAATGGCTTTTATGTAATGCCCACATATTTTATTTGTGATTCTTTTTCTGAACCCAATATAAATGCATCTGCAAGAATCGATTATTTACATGTTCATTTTGGTGTTACAGCTGAATTTGATATTAAATAAAATATTTAGAAACATGACAATTTAAGGTTGACAAGCACTACTACATAAATACTTCACCATTGTAGTGAGTACTACAGATGTGATGGTAAAGGCCCAGTTTAGCAAAGCATTTTGAGGATGAGCATAAAATCTTTGATTTCACTGGAAGTTAAGCTGAATTGCACTCTGAATCTTCTTAACACACTTGTAATTTGGTTAATACCCATTTTTTGGTGAGGAAAATAAAAACTGCCATTTAGTCTAACTCACAGAGTTTGTCAAGAGCAAAGGTAAATAGTTTGTCTCCTGTATCTTTCTCCTGTTATTATGCTACTTCTCTAGAATAAAAGAAAAAGCTGCCAAAGGGGGAAAAATCCACTACATCCTAACTGTCAAACACCAGGTATTCAATCTGCATGTCTGGTTACTGTTGAAATAATTAAACAGACAGTGCTGTTCTCCTTCCAGTCCTGTAAGAGCAGAACAGGGGAACAAAGGTTATCCCAGGCTTTCAGGTTGGCAGGAAAATGGGAGACAACTTCAGTGCACTCCTCTCCTCCAAGCTTCCTATTTGGCCTCAGGTAAATCAGTTTTCCAGCTGTAAAAAAAAAGCATAAACCTACCACCCCATTTGCTGAAGTGTTGTGAAAAGATGCATTATGTACCAGATGCTCAAGCACAAGGATACTAGTGATCTAAAAATTTTCAAGAAGATGGTCAGTATAAAGCCTTCTAGAAACTCAATACTGGGTAATAATTTAACCTATCTGAAAATATTCTTAAAACTCTTTATTGGTTAGATGTTTAAGGGAAGGAATATGTTAAAACTTGAAAGAAAAGTAGTTAGATTTTCACTGTAGCTTAAGCCACTGAAGAACAGTAGATGACTTCATGTCACCAATATAAAGTTATCGGTGGCCTGATCAAGCTTTCTAGCAGACAAAAGCCTTGAATTGATCAATTTGAAAAGAATATTTTCTGAAACACAATCCTTTAAATTTGTCTCAGATTGGTGGTTCAAAACCAGCTAGTTTGAGTCATTAGTCCATCTTGAAAACCTCAGTCTTCAGTTTAGAATGGATCACCATATTTTGATGAATCCACTGCATTCAAAGAGCCCTTTATAAACTCTCCTTCAGAAGTGTGGGACATGATAGTTAATGTAAGCAATTTCTACAGCATAAGTCATGGGGATAGGTTTCAGCTTAGACACAACTTCTGGTACAGTTAAAGATCTGAAAAATGAGCACAGAACAGAAGGGCTGGCTCAGTGTTAACCTTGTGCAGTTAAATCAATACCGTAATACAGACCCTCAAGCTGGGACAGCATCACCCTTCCTGATCACCCCTACTTACTGCATGCTGCAGCACATTGTGTAAATGCTTCCTCTACCACTACAGGAAAGGATTTAAAAATAGAAATGAGGTGGAGTGGTTACCTTGGGGCTGGCTTTTGGAATGGGAGGATGTTACAGACATGAGAGAAAAATCCTTTCCTTCTAAACACGTTGGGGGAGAGAGAGAGATATCTTGTATTAGCTATGCAAGCTGTACTCTGACACTACACTGGTAAAACTCACTTTTGCGATCTCCTGGCAAGTTTAA
This sequence comes from Gorsachius magnificus, assembly GCA_034008185.1. Taxonomy (NCBI): domain Eukaryota; kingdom Metazoa; phylum Chordata; class Aves; order Pelecaniformes; family Ardeidae; genus Gorsachius; species Gorsachius magnificus. The sequence goes on along the minus strand of CM067082.1, from coordinate 125,023,631 downwards.
AAGCCCAAAAGTAGGACCAGACCTGCATACTTGATGCAGAATGCAGTAGACTGCCTTCTGGCTCTGGGATACCAGAATTTTTCCAGTGAAGTTGTGCAAATCATTCCGTGGTTGGTTTATTGTGGTTCAGTGACCGATCAAATAAAATCATCAGGTAGACTCAAAATACTTTTTCTCTATCTAAAACTAGTAACTTTCAAAACAAAACAAAACAAACCCCTACATTTCATTTTCACTTATTTTCTACTTTTGAAAGTCATGCTTCTCTAATGAAAGTCTAATTTAGCCAATTTGTTTCTGTTTAGAAAATGTCAAAAAAATATTCCAGTACTTCAGGAGGTTTTTTTCTTAGCCATCATTGTTGTTTTTCCTAATTTTGTCCCAAATTTTTCCTAATTTTGTGCTAAAACTTTGAATAATTGGGAGAGGGGAAAATTTCTCTGTAAAGGAGTTTTTTATTAAATAAATCATCCACCTTAAAGCTGTGCCTAGCTCTATTCAATGGTCTGTTTAAAATGCGTGTGTGCGCTCAGTCCAGTCTTTAGCATTATAATCAGCTTAACATCACTGTTAAGCAGAAAATCACTGTCAAAACCGATTCCATTATTGGTAGTCTTGCCAAGCAGCTCAAAGACTGAATGGACTGTGGGGCTAATTAGGCATCTGGAATGAGCTCATTTCTCATCTGAAAACCTGGCCCATTGGAAGAAGACTAGGGAGAATGAAAAATGCTAAAGAAGAGCTTTTTCTTTTATCACATGACCCTACTGTATTATTTTCCGTTTCATTTAATTAAAACAGAGAAATGTATTGCATGGCAACATGATGATTTTAATTGTCATAATGAAGCGATAACAAGATGAGCCACGATTTTAAAGATTTGAATCAAAACTCAGAGAACTGTGGAACTCATTATACTGATTTCCAACTGCCCAGTCAGAACTTTTTTTCTAAAGGTAACAAAAAGCGTAATATAATGTTATCAAATATTTAGAAATATTATTAAGGAAATCGTATTGACCTATTAAAAAAGTATCAATAAAATTTAAGAAACCATATTTTAAATCACTGTAACCATAGAAGACAACAAAAATAATTAACTTCAGTAGATCTTGCTTTTCTTTTTTTTAATTTTATTGTCACTTTTGAGAATTCCACCCATGGGCAACTTTAATATGGATTTAGGATTCTAAAGTTAAGTTTCTATTTTTGCCCAGATGTATCATTCTGTCTCCTGTCTTTAATCTTATTAAGGAAAATTTGCCTGTTATTATAAGGATTATTTTATTAAAACTCTTCATCTCTCTGCTTACACATTCAGTTCTGCTACTTGAACTGATACACTCCAGTAATTCAATGCTGAATTCAAATATATCTTTTTATGTAGCTGCCAAAGTGGTTATTTTTCTTAGATACAAATCTCTCATTTGCAATTATATTCTGATTTATCAGACAATGTTCTTGTGCCTTACAACTTTTGTTTTCATTTCTTGTGGTGATTAATAGTCTCCACTTGAGAAATTATTTTCAATGGCTTCTAGGCAAGTGTCACCCATGTTGCTTCATCAATTCTAAAAATGATCTGAAAGTTCACCAAAAATGTTTAACAGTTATTCAGCTTCTTCATTATCTTTTCTAAGCATGCAGCAAAAACATAAGATATTTAAGACCATATCAGAAGTGTCAGGTGTTACCTATACTAACACTTGCCTATCACAAGAGTTTCATAATTGTAAGACAAACCTCAGAAAAAGATGAGATTATCTGGAAAAAAACAGGTTGTAAAATACATTTTAAATGCTTTGTATTTACCTTCTGGTTTCTGAGCTTTTAGATATGCACTTCAGATATATTTTGTACCCTTTCCTTTGCAACCACTTGAACAGAAATTGCTAAAACAAAAAGTAAAATAAGATTTTCTTAATCATAAACTTCTAGAAACTGGAGGTTTGAAGAAGATTAAGATTGTGAGAGTTGAAACCGTGCCTTAGGCTGTCCCCAGTTAATATGGAAAGCAACTGTTACTGCCAAGATCTGACTATAACCCTTTAGACTGGAGACTTGACAGGTAACTGGTTTAGATGGTTATGATGCTTATTAATTAACACACCATCAAGAAACTACTAATTCCTTAATTAACAAAAAACCACACCTGTATGACTAGGATCATTAAGTCACCATTGCACTGCTATGGAGAACCTTTGCAAGTGACAAGCACTATTCTTTTCCCTTCTCCTTTAGTGTTAGGGTCTGTTTCTGCTTATTCCGCCCTGTCATGCCAAGTCTTTTGGGGGGATGATGGGGAGCCCAGTGGGTTGTCTGAGTTGGTTCTCCCCAGCATCCCTTGGGACTTGGGTGTGCAGGTCATCTTCACCACCACCAGAGTCATCTGCTCTCCCACTGTCAGAAGGTACCACCCCCTCTATCCTCTACTCAAGTCTACAATTTATTCTTTTTTATTTTCTTTTTTCACCACCCTACCTACCATCCTGCTCCTAACTATGTTTTCCTCATTGGTCCCAGTTCTGCTACAAGCACATCTAAATACAGTGTTTCCAACACCTTTACTTAGGCAAACTCAGCCCATTCTGGTATTACTTATGCAATTACCCAGGTACAAGTGGCCTTGCATCCCCAAACTCCCTCTCAATTACTCTGTTCATGCTGGTTAGACTTAATTGACCTGTTCCGCTCTCTAGACATTGTAATCCTACTTTAGCCTTGACTCCTGTAGATAACTCTAATGAAGCAGATGCAGTTTCTTAACTTATGCACTTATAGTTTGTATATTAGAACAACAGAATAATATGGGTTTGTGCTCACACAGTATCTTTGTCATCGAATAGTTTGCATGGTCCTCCTGGTTCCCCTGGGACACCTTAGCTGATTGTGGGACCTACTGTTCCAGTTGGACCTCTGGCTCACAGTAATTTTATTACATTATTTAACACACAGTGCAATGAGTCTCATTGTTTTCCTTCAGCATAAAGAGCAGGTTTGAGAGTGAGGGTACTCAGGTGGTAGGGCTGTCAGAAACAGTGCTGTTCTCCAGCAGATGACATGAACATGGTGTTACCCATGTGCAGCCTCTTGTTTGAGTCTCTGCCCTTTGGCAGCTGTTAGCCAAAAAGGAATGATACTATTCAAAGTCAGCGTGGGACAAAAAAAAGTCATGTTTGCACCATACAGTTGTGATAATAAAGATGAATGACTCTGGTTGCTTGCTGGCACATGGCCACTGTAATTCCTGACATGCATGTGTGTGGCATCAGGCAAATCCCAGACGGTGTGTCTCTCTCCTCCTGCCTCACGGTCCCAGTGTCTCCGTTCAGAGATGGCACCAAAGCTGGTGGAGGAGGCAGAAAAGTTGTCATATATGTTCAAGACCCCCTGTTAGCCTGAACTTACTTGCAGTGTAAAAAAACAAAGCAAGACCTTCTGGCTTTGCATTTCCATAGTAGCCTGGGGGCAAGGATGCTCCAAAGCCATGGCTTGCTTGTTAAGAATTATTAAAAAATCTTTGGGGTTTCTTAAAGAAGGAAAGAAAAGAAAATATCCTATGAGATGTGCTCCTCACTTATTGAGAGTCAACATAGATTCTTTGAAATTGGAAGGGTTGATCCATAGTTTGTATTATAACTACCTTAAATTCTGTTTTTTGCTAAACACTTAAGCCACCTGTGTCTTACACATATTTGCTTTTATTACAGAAAATAGATCTCCGTGCCTTTAGAATCAGATTGTTGTTGCAGTAACACATCAAATGTTTTTCTGGTGGTGGTCCCAGTGAGTCTGATCCAAACTATAAGTACTTTTTCAATACCTGTTTTGGTTTATTTATTCAATAACAATCAACTTATATATGCACACTTACACATATATATATGTATATTGGATATGAGGCATTGATCTGAAAATCACATTCGTCATCCGGACTTCTCAATTGTAAATGCTGCAAGCTGTATTGAAATAGATACATAGAAAGCTTTCAAAGTAATTTCCTTTGAAGTACTGTCTTATTTGAAATTACACATTTTTCTTATCAAAAGCAAAAGATTCTGGACTGAATTTAATCATGTAGAATTGTATATGAGAAATAAAATGTTAAATATGTCTAATTTGTTGCAGAAGCTGTATTTACTACTTTCTAATTTATTTCCTCTGAAATAAGAAGCTGATGAGGAGAGCAGCACAAAGTGAACACAATGAGCAGCAGGACTTGGCTTTTTTGTCTTTGATGGTGCCAGAAGTGTATGCTTTCGTTTCAACATGAATAGATAAAAGATATTCTCCACTGTCTCCTTTTTGAGAGGTCCCATAAAACATCTGTGGCTCCAGGCACTTATGAGGATATGACTGTAGTTTGAATGTGTTTTATACCACAAAAAAAAGGCAAGGTTCCTTGCACTTGGGGAATTGACCACACAGTAATAGGCTAGGCTTTGCTTTCAGATGCAGCAAATTATCATGGCTAGTACCAAATTTGTGTTCTTACTTAACATACTAACACTGACTCTTCAGTTCAGTGAGTCCAACAAAGTCCCATGCAACTACAAATCATGTGTGGCGTGTAACCTGTGCTTGCAGCTCAGCAGCCAGATAAAAACTCCATGACAACACAGTACAAAAAGCCTAAAAGAATAAGCAAGTTACTGAATGAGCTATCATCAAAAAACAAGATATTCAGGTCCATCAGTTCTGAAATGCATTTCAGTCACCCCTGCTGCTCTCATTTCATCTCTCCAGAGACTACCAGCCATATTTTAAATCGATTGTACACTTACTCAGGCACTAGTCGTTCTGCTAAGACTAAGTTTGGTTCAAGTTTTGTGATGTTTCTCAACGCTGCTACAGCATTTTTCAAATGAGAAAGTGCAGAAAGAGGCTTAGTTTTCTATCTATGTTTAATGACTACCAGCTGGATTTGAAAGCTATCTGACTAAAATAGTGAGAACGAATACAGGAACATCTGACCCTTTATTTTAGTTACACTGTAGCTGCAATGACACTTAGCTAGTGTTATTGCATTGACACCTTTCACATTATTTCATTTGAGGTGATAGTTCATTCACAGCCATCTTATTCAACCGGACTAACAGAGAATACGTGACAGAAATTTTTCCATCATAATTCCATCACCCCTTAATTACCTTGAACTTCAGTTTCTTTACTTTCTTCCCCATAAGTAATGTGCAAAAGCTGATCTTAAAGAACGTAGTGGTCATTACTCAGACTCTACATTTCTTACAAATAATGCACATTCAACTGGTTCATCAATTTTTTTCAAATCCTGTTTGTACCAAAGTATCATTTACACTTAATCATGTAAACAAAAAGGTATTTATCACCTTGGTTTGTCTAATCAATGCATCAATATAAATGAAATATAATATAATGAAAATCCTATTTAAAATCAAGTAAAAATGTAGAAGCTGTTAAAAAATTGTAAAATGGAGTAAATGGATCTTTATGTGAAGAAATACACAGTCAAACAGTAACATGACGAGGAGATGAATATTTGACCTAAGCAGTCTGAAATAAAAAGCTTAAAAGAGTTAACAGCCATATTCTAAAGATCTGTGGCTATTTTGAAGTGTTAGATAGTTTTTCTTACTTCCCCTCCTCTAAACAAGTTCATGACAGTTTAGTCAGGATGACCTTCTTCTTTGCAAGAAAGAAAGAAAAGAAAAATAAACTTGTCCATAAGAAAACATATGGCCCATGGTTCTTTTTTAAAAAGTCAGCATCATCCTAAACTGAGTTGTTGTTACTGGAATTCTGAGTTGTTTTAACTGAATCTGGATCTCCTGCCATGGTTCTGCTTCCTCACTATAGAAATCTGTGGTATTCATCTTCTTAATTATGCATTTCTCATCGTGTGTTTTGAAGGCGGGTGAGATCTTCATACTACAGGAGAAGGTTTCCTGCCCTACTTTGCTTATAGAGCAAAGCAGACTTCTTTTTGGAAACAGAGGAATGATGAAGACATATTTAACATGGCAAAGCTAAAGGGCTGAGGTTGGGCTGAGCTACTACTGAGAACCTAACAGGAGATAGCTGGAAGGTTAACCACCGCAGGTGATGCAGGTGTAGTTTTAGGTCTCTTAAAACTTGTACAGTAGTCTCTGAGCATAAAATATTAATATTACGAGCTTGTAGCATTTTATGTCTGTATTGCTCAACTAACATCGGTAAATGGTAAGTCAGCACTCCAAGAGGTGGCCTCTGGCTCGGACATTTGACTTAGGTTGCTTGTGGTTTTCATTAAAAGAAGGAAAAAGATACTTCCCCAAGAGAGTCATATTCATTGCAGATATGAACAGTGAAAACTCTAGTGAGGCCATTTGGCTTAGTTACAACATAAAATAACATAACCTCCAGTGCTTAGAAATTTTCAGATCTGTGTCTAAACAACTTTACTTCCCTATTTATAATAAAGAATATACAAACAATATGTTCTCTCTTGCTTTCCATTTTAATTAGGCTGGAAAGTCTTACCGTGGCCATATGGCGTGTGCACAGTTAGGCATCCCTCAGCTGACTTGAGAATGAACAACTGCTACTGTTATGGTCTGTTATGGTGTAAAACTAAACTATCATTTGAAGTCCATAAAGAGGTAGGCGATACCCCTTCCTAAACCAGGATGTTAAAATTATGACAAACCGGACATCTCTGAAAATTTTCTTAGGTTTTTTTCTCTCTGCAAAGGCACCTGTTTGAAAAGAGAGAGAAGCATTTATTCCCTTTGTTCAGTGCCTGGCAAATGCCACCACAAAGAATTAATTAAACATCTAAAGATGGTGAGCATCCAACATATAATCCAGCTGTATGCAAAAGGCTTGGTTTGAGTCCCAGGTGTCAAGAGCTCAACAAGTGGTGCCAATATTTTCAGCTCACACTCCACACTGGACTTTGTTTTATCCTTCATGGAACCATATTCCACACACTTCAGGCAGCTGAATAAACACCAATATTTTTTCATTTCCATTTCAAACATATTTTCAGCTAATTTTACAATATAAAAGTAGAGGAGTTAAAAAGATCCCAGCATTTTATGATCAGTGAATATTTTGGAAAGAAGAGAGCTCACAGTCGAACAAAGAGTGTTACTGAAAAATAATTAGTGTGCTTTGCCCTCAGGGACACTGCTTTTAAATCTTATCCAGCTTACCTTGCTCTTGGCATTCTGGTGCTGACATCAGATGGACAGTTTGCAGTTAGTTACCTAGGCTGTGTCATAGATGTATGTGTCCCAGAAGCAGCTAACCATATAAAAGCAGCTTAGAAAAACCAGCAAGCCATTTATAATGTGTCTGCAAATATCTGCTGGCTTTTGCAATAAAATTCCAACGGCAATCGCCACAGCTTCCAGAGCGCTGCAGAGCCTTCTTCTGGTTTGGATGGCAAAGGGGTTGGCTGGCTCTTTGCTGTTGCTGATGTCAAATTGAAGCACACTTGCAACAAGACTTTAAAAATTATTTAAAAGGAGGGGGTTTTTATGTTATATCATTTGTATATATTTATTACCCCTTTAAAAACTTTGGATCCAAGCCTCATTTAGTGTTGTTGAAATCAGTGATGCTGGGCTGATATACACAGATGCTGTGCTTCTGACCTATAATTGCTAGTCATGTGAGCTTGATAAGCAAACTTTTAGAAAGTTTAAGAAATGGAAAAATTTGAAGGTAGCCTCTGGTATTGGGTGAATCAGCCACAGATTTATGGTGCTATCCTTCATCAAATAAGGTGACTCCTTCTGAACTCATCCACGCAATTGCTTCTCCTGTTTTGTCTTGGGAAGCTGCTGCTTCAAACCCCACTGCAGTGGCAGGGTGCTCAGCTATAGGCAGCCAAGCCAAGGTTTTCCAGCTGAGTGGTTATGATTACATGCCACAATACCTGTACCACCATGTGTTGTGCCATCCTTAAAAGAAAGAGATCGTTAATCGCCCTAGCCCCCTTTCTTTTTTGCCTTTCCCTTGTCATTTTCTCCAAGAAAATGACACCATATTTCTTTTCATTCAGAACAGCGAGACATCTCCTAGCCCTGAAACGGATTCAAGGTGGGATCTCACATGACAGCCAAGCAGTGCTCTGACACTGAAGGCAGCCAGTTCAACTCACTGAATCAGTAGAAAACTAATTTAGGAAAACAAGGGATTGGTTTTCTCTTGGGTAAGTAAATTTCAGATATTTGTCAGAGAACCGCAAAGGAGAGAGAAGGCCCGTACGCCTGTGAGCACTGACCCCTGAAGGAGCAATGACTCATTTAGCTGGTCAGCTGGAAATCTCCTCCCTGAGTTTTAAAGAGTAAAGTTAAATCTATCCAAATCCCTTGAAAGGCGTTGAAAAGGAGACTGGCTATAAAAGTCAACATGCCCCACTGACACAGGCGTGCTTTCTGATGAGAGCTGTCGAATGATCAACTCTCTAACAGTACGAAGTTGGGACATACATCACCTTGGTAAGATATGACAGCAGATCAGTTTTACAAGGGGTATGGAAAAAGAGACATTTCTGATTATTAAGTCTGTTAAGCACACTGTTGGGGTTGGTTTTTTCAAATTTGAAGCTGTCTTGTATAAATAAGTGCAACCATGTTGCCTACATTGGAGTTACATGAACATGTGTTTTCATTTGAATTTTACCTTGACTTGCCTTGAATGAAGTGCAGCTTCATGGGAAATAAATAGCAGGAGGGCATTCCTTATATAACAGCATGACAAATCTCTGGGCTGGAGCATCCTGGGTCCCTTCAGAGGATCTGTAAAGTGAGAGTACTATTCCAGCTGCATGGGACAGTTAAAGAGCTGGTACCGCAGTTGTCTGAAAGAAGAAGGTGCTTCCAGTAGAAGGTGGTGACCGTGAAAACAATTCAACTTGTAACAAGAGAGTGAGATGCATGTTTGGACTCCAGGTCTCCTCCAGAAGTAGCTCACAGCACTTAGCGAAGCAGAGAGTTCTGGAAAGAGCTTGCATTTGTTGTTTTGATAATTTATACTGACAGTTATGTGAGCTCTGACAAGTGAGAAATGGGAGCAGACAAACTGATAGCACTCAAAACAAGGTAGTTGGGTCAGTCTGAACCCTCAGCTTAGGAAAATATTGACTGTTGTGTGGTCAACATCACAGGAGGAGCCAATGTAAGAAATGGCTGGGACAATGACTGGGGCTAGAATGCATGAGTGTCTGTTCTTTACTTCATGGCAATCACCTTGACTTGTCCTGTGCAGTGGATCTTGAATATTCATGTGTGTACAGTCCTTGTTTGAGGGAAGACTAGGTCTGTAGTACTCAAACTGCTGTTGCAGAATCAAATGGCTAATGGTATTAAAATAACAGTCATGATCAAAGGGACTATGACAGTCATAAATTAGTGGCTGCCTGTGACCTTTCTGCATAGATGAGAAGCATCTCTGCACCCTTTACAGTTGAATTCTGTAGTTGCTTCAAGGAGATCTTGACAACTGCTTCTTGCTCTGATTTTATGCAATGCCTAGCTTAACAGTACTGATGCTGCCTGTTTCTGGATCAGTTACTACAAATAGCACAGTAATAAATCCCTTTAAATATATTGGTCTAAATTATCTCCTGACCTTCAGCTGTGTCCTATCAGCATCAGAGTACAAATCTCCACAGTATGGCTTTTTCACTGTTTACATCAATATCCAAGACGTGCAGAGGTGGAAGGAGGTGCAGATGTAATAGAAGAGTAATGAAAGACAAAAAGAGGGTTATAGTATTATGTGTTGCCTTTACAGTAATCTTAATGAATCTTGATGTTAATGTGGCAGTGAAGGGGGAAACAGTAAACCAGTCTTAAAAAAAAAAAAAAAAAGAAAGAAAAAAAAAGCAAAAAAAAACCCCAACAATTAGAATAGAAAAAAATGAGATCATTTTGAAGTCTGAGAGTCTGGATGCCATCACTTTAAAGTCTGTAGGTACTTTGTAGGTACTTAAAATTTTAAAGTTTCCTATGATCCTCTCCATTAATTAAACAAATTGCAAATAAGCCCAAGCAAGATTTTGCAAGCTAGACTTTGAGTACTGTATTGTGCTCAGAAATGACTGATTTTCTTGAGGGGAGTACTAGCCACAGAGGAATATTTTCCAGAATTGTATATGAACCAAGCAAGGCTAGAAAAAGGAATCCATATTTTTCTATTATTGCATTCATACATGGAAACTGTGAGGCATCTTCCCCTAAATGAAACACATGAAAAAGAAAAAACTCCAGAATGATGAAGAGTCACTCTGGATTTTATTAGTCTGTGACTTGAGACAATGCCTGACACGAGTCTTTCTTTCCTTTTAATTAAAGTTTTGCAAAATTTTTGTGGGCCATAACTAATAACATCATACAGGAACTCTATAACTAACCTCAGCAATTATTTCTCTGCTCTGTAGTATGCTGGCTTCCTCTTAGTATTTGTGAGTGCTTTTGTGCTCATTATAATCTTTGTCATGTGCTGCCAGTATTTTAATAAGTACCGCCCACAAAAATGTTCCTGTGTACTGTATACCAAATTCTGCATCCTGGCACACAGAAAGGAGGGAAAATGGGAGGAGAGGAAATTTGGAATTTTAAGTTTCTTTTCTAAAAAATAGAAAAAAACCCAATGATTTGTGGTATAGGCCATTTATTATAGGGAAGTATAGGGAAATAGTGTGGCCTTTGGGGGGTATTTTGTCAGCAGTTGCAAGACTACAGTCCTAAAAGTGTAACACTTGGTGACATAAAACCAGCAGAATACAGGCGAATGTGGCTATATGACTAAGATATTTTAATAGGTACAGTAAAAACTATTATTACTGCACATAATGGAGAGCCAGAGCATCCTCAGCTTATATACATCTTTTAATGAGTCCCTTCTGCCTGAAAGAGGAAAAGAGCTAGCAGCACTATTCTAAGTTAATGGATATCCCTAAGGACAAAAATAATTGGACTTGAGGGAAAAAAAGTATGCAAAGCCAGTACCTTACTTGGAGGCTTGTAGGTGGGCCCAGGTTCAAGATTTCTCACTTAGATTAACTAGCCTGGGATGCTGTTTTCCTGTCCTCAGTGATATCTGTTTTGAAAGAACCAGTCTGCTAGAGAGAGCTCATCTGAAATTATATATTTACAACAAAGCTGTTCACTTTGGGAAATGATCCAATTATATAGTGGAAGATGAAATAATATTTCAATTAATAAAAAGTGGTCAAAATTCTCATTGCTACCCATTCTGGAGATGCATCTGACATTACCTGGAAGAGACTCTTGGAGAGCAGCAAAGCTGGTGAAGGGTCTGGAGCACAAATCTTATGAGGAGCGGCTGAGGAAACTGGAGTTGTTTAGCCTGGAGAAGAAGAGTCTGAGGGGAGACCTTATTGCTCTCTACAGCTGCCTGAAAGGAGGGTCTAGTGAGGTGGGTGTTGGTCTCTTCTCCCCAGTAATGGGCAATAGGATGAGGGGAAATGGCCTCAAGTTGTGCCAGGGCAGGTTTAGGTTAGACATCAGGAAACATTTTTTCAATGAAAGGGTTGTCAAGCATTGGAACGGGCTGCCCAGAGAAGTGGTCGAGTCCCCATCCCTGGAGGTATTTAAAAGACCAGTAGATATGGTGCTTGGGGACATGGTTTAGTGGTGGGATAGCAGGGTTAGGTTAACAATTGGACTTGATGATCTTAAAGGTCTTTTCCAACCTAAACAATTCTATGATTCTATTGTTATTTAAATGTTGTCTTTTCTCAAGACAAACTTGCTGATTGGGTGTTACACAGTCTCAGGTCTTACTTGCAGTTGGTTATTACACAGAGGGACAGAGGGCCTCCTCTATCAATGTCTTTGTCTGCTAAAGATATTTCCCAGCTTTTATTTTTATTGGCCATAAGTACATTGCCAAGGCTGAAATATAAGAATTACAGCAGTCAGGATTTCTACAAAAACGTCCTGTCTCACATGTCCACTGGCGAGTGAATCAAAACATCTCTTACATAGTTAATCTTATACCTCACACACTTCATCACCTACAGTTGCAATCCAGACTAGCCCCTCTCTGCTAAAGGCCCAACCCACTTCTGCACATGGTGTGAGGGTATCACCGACCCCTCACATGACTACAGCACCAGTCAGGTGGAGTGCACTTTCTCCATGTACCAGTGAGATGCATAGATCCCATGTGCAGAGGATGCCCACAGTTTGGTTAGGTGATGGATATGTATCTGGTTACATGACAGAAACAATGCTCACTGTATACAGCCTGCAAATGCTTCCTGTGAAGAACCTGAGAACCTTGCTGGAGCCAAAAGCCCAGCATTTCTTAACACACTACTTCATGATAAGTCAGATAACTATAAAGGAAGCAATGCCTGATGGATAAGGCCTGAACTAGAGTTTGGAAAAATCCTGGAGGTATACTTTGAGTGACCTTGAAAAAAGTTTTTCTAGCTTTACTTTGCTTCTTGTGCTTTGTCTCAATTTTCCATTACTGGAGATCACTGCACAATAGAACTTCAGTGTTAAACAAGCCCTTGATGTAGTACAAATAGATAACAATAATAACCATCCCAGTAATAATAACTTCTCTTTCCCCCCCCTCTCCTCTTTTACCTTCTCCTCTCCAGACATACTTTACAGTAGACAAAAATAAGCTGAGAAGAGGGCTTGTAATGTGTTGATTGGCTGTTAATATCTTGTAGTGGTTTTAATTACTGCATCTTCCACATCCTGTATTTTGTTATATTTTTCTTCTCTGATGAAGCAACGTGACCTGAATTTCAGTAGCAGTGCAATAGTCCCACATAAGCTCCATCAACATTGTTCCTAGACTGTAACACGCCGAGTTTCTGTGCCAGCAGTACTTACCTTTATGCAACCCAATCTCCAAAGTAAAATCCTACTTGTAAAAAATCTTTCAAAAGCACAAAAGCCATGTGAGGTTAAAGGCACTGTTTAAAACAGGACACTGGCCTTAACTACTGTGCTGCTGCTAAATTTCTTGCCTTAATTCATTAAAAAATGTATAAAATAGCAGGAAACCAGAAACCTGTGAGAAGGTGTCTTTTTTCTAGGATCAAAACTCATCTTTCGTCTTTGGCTTCTGTGTATTTACAGGCAGGACTATCATGTTTCTGTGTTTTCTTTTGATTCTTGCCTGGATATATTCTTCTCTCCTGCCTTCAAAGTTATGTGTGGGCAAACTTTTTGGCTGGGGCAGCCTGTCTCCAGGTTGTTTTCAACCTCATCAGGAATCTATTCCTGAGCAAAGAGCCAAACGAAGGGCTGGGCTCAGCCACTGCGGCGCTAATGGGAGAGCATCGCAGGCAGCTGATCAGAGGATGGGGGTAATGCCAGGGTTTGTAAAAGCCCAGCAAGGACCCACAGGGCTGGTGGACATGGGGCAGTCTAGAGCTGGAGAGAAGCTCACAGAGGTGCTCTGCAGGGGGTAGAAAACCTGGGGAGCTGAGGCTGTTGGAGGTGGGGATCCAGCTTAGGAGGAGCTTTGGGGCTAAGGAGAAGGTACGGAGGGCTGGGGCTCAGAGGAAGCGCAGGTCTCAGAAAATACCAGGACCCGGAGCAGTGGGTGAGGGAGGATGGCTGAGCTGTGAGGTGGGGTGGGAGTCAACGCAGAATGGCTGCCAGCTAGGTCAAGGAGAGGACACCTCTGGGCAGAGGGGCAAGAGGTTTTGAAGGGATGAGCAAGCCTGGGAAGGCAGGCTGGCAGCATGGGTTGCAAAGGGGTCTGTGCAACCGATGCTCTGATGTGAACTCTTCTAACCAGCACCTGCAGTGGGAAATGTGCACAAGACAGCTCCCACATGAACCTGCACAGCTCACTCTCATTCTCCCCATCTTACCTGCACCATCACTGTTGCTTTATGGAGCAATATAGGTCTTTTATAGGCAAATAAATCATGAGGAAGGGGGAAGGTCCATTTAGTTTGTCTACAGTAGCTTGATATGTTTGATACCCTGACATGCAGTGCATATGGATGGCCACTGAAGTCATCTTGCTGGCTGGAGGTCTCCAGGTAAAGAGACTTGTTTGTACGTACAGAATAGGGGCTTCTGACCTAAAACCTTTCATGATGCTAGCAGTGATATGGAGCCAATGCAGATTTCCGTTTCTGTGAGATAATCCCCTGGCACTAATGACTAAGGTCCGTAATTTATTCAGCAAAATGTCCCAACTCCCGCTTACTTTGTGACGTCTTCTTGCTGAGGCTTCAGGGGGTTGGGATTATTATTTTTTTTTTAGATTTGATAATCCTATTTAACCCTCCTGCAAATGGGACCCTAGGGAGAGCTTTTCAGTTACACACAATTAGTTTTATAAGCAGCATTATTAAACCATCCATTAGCTGTTTTTTTTTAAACTCCTTTATTAATAGCAATAGAGGCTTTTGTATGACGAATAGAGGGTGGTTATATATGAAATGGTTTCAGACTCTAACAAAAACATTTCCTACTTGTGAGTAGAATTAAGAATGAGCTTTCTCATGTGAGATCTCATTAAAAATCTACCACTCCTTTCCTCCCTCATCCTTTCCCCCCTTCGTGTTTTTTACCTCTGATGCATGAAGTAGTGCTATGCTGGATCCCAAGAGAGATGAAAGTTTGTGGGGCAAGGCCAGCACTGAGGAGTCTGGCTAGGTTACTTTATCCCTGCTTAAAGTTTAGGATCATGCTGCCCTCCCTCCTCTCAGCAACCCCATTGCCAGAGGCAGCTGGTCAGAGGACGACTGCCCAGTCTAACCAGCTGCTCTTGGTGCTTGAGGCCACAGACCAGGAGAGGGGCCATGGTTGTTGCTGAATAAACTGACGAGTCATTGCCACGACTGGGGGCAGAAGGGAGGTGGGGTGCTAGAAGGGACCCCACTGGAATATGTGAGGATTGTGCAAGGCTCGTGTTTGTAAGAGCACTGGGAAAGTCAGGGTGAGAGCAGGCGCCTGCCAGCTCCAGCCCTACCATCTCCAGGGGAGAGTGTGAGACACAGAGATGGTGCAGGATACCATTTCTCCCTGCTGCATTCTCAGCAACCAACTCTGTTTTATACGAAGCTGGTGGCTGGACACAAACCACCACATCCACATGGCACTTTTTTCCATAAATTTGACTAATTGCCTTCTGCACCCGTTTCTGCTTTTGCCTTTGACAATATCCCATAACAACGCATTCCCCAATCCCTCCCTGTGTGAAAAAGGTACTTTTGTTTATTTTTAAACTCATTGCCTGATAACTTCATTGTTATGAGACACACTGAGCAGTCGTTGCTTATTCACTTCCTCCCTGTCACTCCTGATTCCCTTTGTTCCCAGGGCATTGTATCTGACAAGGCTGTATTTTAGATCTTGTTCTGAATTTACCACAAACTTAATGTTTAAAGCTCTGAAGTTGTAGAGTGGAGCTGAATGCCGCTCGGCTTTGTCTGCTCTCTTAGGATTATTGTGCTGCCATCCCAATTCCTGGCAGGCCGGCTCATTTACATTTTAAAACCTGGGATTCAGAATGGATATGTAAATGGGCCTTCCAGTACGTATAGTAATTCCTGCTACCAAATTTTAAATTTAAATCCTGATCATAAATTTAGGATTGAAGATATAAACTGTATTCCTGGACAATTCATACTGAAAGGATCATGAGTAACAATTTGATTTGAGAAAACTGAGATAAATGTTCAATTAAAAACAATCAGCAGTATTATTTCTTTCTACTGAGGGTTCAGAAGCTTGTGTTAGTTTTGACTGACATTTTCAAACAAAGATTTGCCTTTTCAAACTTACTTTCATGATTCTGCAATAAAAAAAAAAGCAAAAATTTGAGACCATTCTTGTGAGGAGGCCTGGCTTTCCCAGCAAGCTCCATAGACAACCCTCTTCTCAATACTGAGTTCATTCTGTTTCAAGAAGAAATAGAAGCAAATTACTTACGCTTACGAACACATTAAAAGGAGTATACATTCATCCTTTTAACACACAGAATTTTTAAATGAAGAAAAATGTGCAAAAAGGCATTGCTCATTTCCCTAGTATTAACAGAACCACGATCTTTCACCCTGTGGCCATCTTCCTCTTCTGCTCTTTGTCTTACAGAAGCAAAATAAAATCCATGCAAGGTGTGGACAATATAATTTTCCTTTGTTTATTTTGTTTAAAAATATATACTGTAAATTTAAAAAAATAGATAACATATATACACACACATTGGCAACAAATATAAAATGGCACTTTCTGTACTAAGAATAATCACAGGTTATTTGATGAACAATATCCCATACTGTCTGTAGATATTTATTGACAGCAGAACTATCAAGAACAATGGTTATCACCCACACTGGGCTAACATTTTCTTTACACATCTACAGTTGTTCTAGAACTTCTCCAGAGAATTTAATAGACCAGTTGGTGTTTCACACTAATGTGCAGAATACCATTTGCTACATGCTCTTCCTGGCAGGGGAAGGGGGGAAGGAAACCCAACCCCCTTGCTCTCCATTGTCTTGTCTTTTCACAGGCAATTTTCATAGCTATGGCAGAAGCAGAACAAGCCAGCCAAGCCTTATATACCTATTTGGTTCAGCTGTCCACAGCTGAACAAGCTATTAGCTTATGAAAATGCAGGATCGCTGAGTTTAGCTGGGAACATGGTATTGCCATCTGCAGTTCTAAACAATAGCTTTATTATTTCATAGATCATTGTTGGCTTGATCACTTTCTGAGTCCAGAAGTACTTTAGGAATAAGTCTTTAGAGTCAACTCAACACAAAAAAATAGCGTTTGCTTTTTGTGCAGCATAGGTTCACAGGAAGAATTTGTGAAAATCAGCCATTTTCACAAAAATAGACTTAAAAGACACTTGCCCACCTCTTCCAATTTTTCTGACCTCAATAGGAGGAAGGATGGCTGATTCCTCCTTCCCTCTTCTTTCCTGGACAATTCCATGAAGAACGCCCCTGAACCTGCAGCTTGCTCTTGGTATCCAACCTGTTACCTGGAGACTGGCTTGGGGAGTAGCCCTTTACTTATATTTTAAAAGAAACTTCCTTTTCCTTCCCTAAGCCTCTCTTTCCAAAAAAAGCAAGGGAAACCTAAGGAACTGAATCTTTCCCCAAACCCAACTGGAGGACTAGAACTTACATGGGGGAATAATTTGCATGGAGCTGAGATGCCTTTGCACTGTAAACAAGAATGGCTTCCAACTTCATTGAAAAAACCCAGCATTTTTAGTGTGAGTGACAGGTAAATTTTCCTTACTGCTGCCCACTGTGGAAGGTGTCTGCGCCATTCGGGTGCAGCCACACCTGTGGGAATCATTTTTCCACCTTTCATAGGTAGTTGGAAATGTAAAGCAATCAGTGCACTCTCAAGTTTTTTGTTTGCTTGGTTGCTTAAGGAACGTACCTATTCAGAGGTTAGAAAGATGGCAAAAGAGTTTTTTTCTGCCTACACATAGAGAGGGAAATGGAACTGGCTGACACAGCTCTTTTCTCCAGGCTACACAAAGATTGGGAAACCTGGAAACAGGGGGTCATTTAAGGCAAGGGCCAGGGGCTGCTATTTTTCCTTGTCTCCTCCCAAGGAGTTGTTAATCTCATCCTCTTCTGCAGAAACCCAAGAAGGTATGTGTGCAGGCTCATGGGAAAGCTGTTCTCTCTTGACAGGGTGGGAGGAAAGGAGAAAAGGTCAAGAACAGAGTGTGTTTACCAAAGCCATGTGCTCCTCGCTGAGTGTTGCCACTGAGTGCAGCTGCTTCCCCTCTCAGCTGGCATTCTGTGGTTTTGAGTACTAAAGCACTAAATAAAATATGGGGGTTCAATAGCTTTTTTTTTTTTTAATATATCCAGTGTGGGCTGCTAAAGTAAACAGAATATTGCACAAGTGCACATTTCATTCATATAAGCAGTAGCTTAAAGGAAAAATGGAGAGTGCAATTAGCAACCAAAGCCCACAGTTAAAGACCCTGGAGCATGGCACAACTACAGACAGATATAAATTCCCTTTTAAAGGAATATACTCGGAGGACCAGTTGCATAGCTCTGCAAGCTAAGAAGAACACTGACTCACTAAGTCAATATTTGCTAAATCTACTGGGCCAAATTCAACTCTTATTCAAGACAGAAACAACTTTGCTGTTGTTTCACAGCAATGAAAGGGCCTGGCCATGAGAATAAAGGGCAGCAGACCTGCTCCCAGAGCACTTCTCTTCCCGGGTTCCTTATCACTGGCTACCTTCTCAGGTTGGATTGTCCTTCAGACACAGTTTTGGGCAGTTTTTCCTTTATATCTGGTAAAATCACATAACTAGGAATGGCTGCTTCTGGTAGCTTTTCCCTCCCTTTTGACTAGTAGTTCAGATCTGTATTTTCCTGTTGTTATGACTAAGATGTTACTTTCTTTTTCAGTAGGACGGGTAGTAAACACAAATTTACTAAAGGTAAGAAATTAAGATGCACAAAAAAAAGATGGAAACAGAGACCTGTCTTCAAAAGCAGGAGTAAAGTGAGTTGCTTAGCTGTTGCAGACAGGTTAACAAAATAATTTTTTTTTAAAAAGGGGTGAAAAAAGAGAAGAGAAGAGAAGAGAAGAGAAGAGAAGAGAAGAGAAGAGAAGAGAAGAGAAGAGAAGAGAAGAGAAGAGAAGAGAAGAGAAGAGAAGAGAAGAGAAGAGAAGAGAAGAGAAGAGAAGAGGCTTAACAGGACCTTAAGTAAGGGAGCATGTCCTGCCAGAATGCATGAAGATCGGCTGGTGGGACAACACAATGAAGCTGAAAGATTTGTTCCATAATCAGCTCTGGTATTTCAGCTCTTAGAGAGTATTCCCCTGTAGTTTTAAGCATGGAGATGATGTGTGACCTAGAGGAACAGCTGGTCTCTGCACTGAAGCACAGATAACAAGAGAATGTAATTTTATATTTTCTCTGCAGCTCTTTTAAAGACTTCATGGGGCAGATATAAAATAGGTGCTAGCACCTGAAACAACAGGGAACTCTGATAATCTGACTCCTTTTTCTCCATTTTTCCTTGATCAGCAAAGACAGTTACTGTTCTGTGGGCTGAATTCCTCATTCCGAAGAAAATCAGGAGCAAGTCCACCAAAGCCAGATAACTTGCAGACATGCAAATTCAGTCATGCCCTGATGCTAAAGGGTCTTTTGGTGAGTGAGCTTTCCTAATACTGGAGCAAATGCTCTTTCCTCAGCCTCCTTCCTGAGCTATGCATGCTTTGGGAAAGCTTAATAAAAGTAGAAGAGAAAGCAGGTTGGAGCAAAGGGGAGGAGGAGAAAAATGGCTAAATGTTAAATCACAAGACATCTCTCCTTAGTAGAGATCAACAGCAGAAGCACAGGATGTAGACTGAAATGTTACTACTTTGTGGTTCTCCTGAAAGAATTTGGCTTTGCTTGTCAACTGCAAGTGATGGCAGAACGCCAATTTTTTTTTTCAACTGGTTGTCATGAGTATTTGCTGATGTTTCTGAATGAACATTGCTCAAAAGTGCTCAAAATGGCTTTAACCTTTTAGATCTACCACTTAATTAAAAATTTATTTAAAATCTTATATTAAAAAATTAAATAAAATAAAATTGGTTAGCCTGTAGCTATTATTCAGTCTGTATTTTCTGTAAGCTACTCAGTAATTTAATTATTTTTATTGATAGTATCTAAACAGAGTTCCCTTTAGAACATAAGACTAATAATAAATAATTGCTCCATGATTAAATGAATCTTAAAAGCACCACACTGTTAATTTTTTTTTTGAGAAAAAAATTGCCATCACCCATATTCTTCATAGAAGAAAATGATCAACAGAAGTGGGTATGAACTGCCTACAGCTCTTGTACCTACAAATCCACTCTTCCCTATTTACCCATTTAATAATAACAGAGTAGGAATAAGCAAATTATCATAGGGAGGGACAATGTACACCAGGAAGGCTGCCTGAATTTTTCTGAATTTCTGCCTAGCAGAATCTAGACAAATTTGCTGGAATTTACCTCCCCCCCCCCAAAAAAAAAAACCCAAAAAGATAAACCCTGTTGGGTTACATCAGCTCTTCAGTGACCCAATCAAAACCAATTGCCCTTGACCACTAAATTGTGTGTCTCTCTTCCCATCTCCAAAAAAGACACCAGAAGCTGTTTTGGAAGGACTGAGAAGCACACACCTATTTTTCAGGTGCAAATAACTGTTGAATTCCTGTTTTGTGAGAAGGGGAAATTAATTTTGTTCCAGTTGAGGACAAAACAATCCTAAAGGTTTTTTCTAGGCTACCCTGCACCCATTGATTGGAGTCGAGAGGTTTGGCATGAATTAAAATAACGTATTCAATGTTTAGATTTTAATACCTCACTGAAAACAATGTAAACCTAGGCCCCACAGACTGAAGTCATCCATGCATAGTTCTGTTTTTAAAACTGATCGCTGCCTAAAAGTCAGTGCAATCAGAACCAGCTCATTTTGGAAACTACATTATAGAATCCAAGTCATTTTTGTTGACCTCACTAGTTTAATCTCCCACTCGTTTCTTATTTACTCAGTAGCCATTAGCAAGCTCTGGCAATCTGTAGCTGAGCACTGTGGGCCTAGACCCAACATCGACTCAGGAAAAACAAACTTCTTTCTGTCCTGCTCTGCAAGCATCACTGAAACACAAATATCAGCATTACAGTTTCCCAAGGGATTTTCCCAAAAAACATATCTTAGTAGTCTATTCTTCTTCCTCCATTTTGGAGAAGGCACTTGCCCGTAACACCTCCATGCAGTTCACAAGTATCAACACTCCAGTTAACTCTCGCCAATGTTTTGTTACTGGGTTTTTCATTTTATCCAAGGCTGATTGCAGGTCTTGTAAGACATCCCTGTAACTGTCTCCGTAATGGGCACCCCATGTGTAGAGAAAATCATATGCAGGTTTCCACATCATCTGCAAATAAAGGAGGAAGAAAAAAAAAAGTTTAGTTGCAGAAATTGAATTATTGAGCAAAAAATCTAAATCTTTCCAATAGTAGAAAAGTCACAGAAAAGAAAAAAGGAAATAAGCTTTTGATCCCTAGCCATGCTGAAATGCTTTATCGTAAAAGGCATGTTGATATAAGAACTCCAGTAAGCTTATGAAACTCTCAAATTCTTAGAGGGGTAAATAATGGAAAGACAAGTTCTTCATTAAGATGACTATCTCCAAGTCGAAATATATCCCTGTCTGAAAGTATAACTCAATGCACGGGGGTGGAAGGAAAACATTTTTTCCCTTGTTCGTTTTTGCAATCCATACACCCCGCAGCAGTGTCCCTATCTGGAGTTTGACTGTGCTTTTGATGGTTAATGCCTCCCTTTGTCTCATTAATCAACATCCCTCTGCCCCCCTATTTAGCCTAGAACTTTTAAACATGCTTCTTATCTTTACAAAATGTTTTCTGGTAACAGCAGCAGGAGGATGATCTATCTATGAAATCTCTGTTTGAAAAAAAAAGAAAAAGCCCAAACACTCCAAAAGCAGGAGAGTCAAAAGCTTTTATAATTAAATTTTTAAAATCAGGACATGCAATTTAAAAAATGTCCTGCAAGAAACAAAGATGATGAAAAGACAGGTCACCAGTGCACCTTATTTTAAACTACAATATGCTTATTTTATGCCAAAGAAATATGAAGCAGATCCTTAGCAGGTGTAATTTGTCATTGGTCTAGTGATAGTAATTAAGCCATGAGGGCATGATTCAGATGCCAAGCTGGACTTACATCTTTCAAAGTGCTCACGTCCAGAGTAAGTTTGCTCAGTTTACAAATAAAAAGATTTTTTTCCCAGCTGCTGCTTTTCCACATTTAACTTGGGCTATCCACTTTCTAGTTTCCCCTCCTCATTATCAGTAAAGGTTTTGCAAACAGCAACTGAGTTTGCAATTGCAGGGATGACGCACAAAGCCACAAAGAAACCCATCACGTTCTGAAAAGGTACTAGCATTTGCTGTTTTAACAGAAACACACTTATGTGTAGTAATAAGAGCATATGGACTGATGTGTGCGCAGAAGTGACTGGGGAGTCTCTTAATTCTAAAAGATTTTTTTGACATCTTTTTCCCTTTTAATGGAAAAGCAGTTTTCATGATTCTGAAGGAAAATTCAGGAGGAAATTGGTTACTTCCTCAGTATAATCCTATGAATTTACAAATGATACACAACATAAAGCTCTGCTTCCTTGATTTAAGCTTTATTTACTTCATCCCTTGAGGAACTGAGTAGCAGGAGAATCTTTGCTCATTGTTCTGAGCTTTTCTCCACATTTGGGCTAAGAGCTCCCAACTTACCCCAAGACTGACTCTACCGTAGATTCTGTGAACATCTTCCTCAGCTTTTGCTGCCCTTCTCTCCCATCCCCAAATGGAAAACCCCATCAAACTCATATCCCCAGTAGTGTGTCTCACAGTCTGATTAGTCTGGTTTCTGCCATTAGTTTAAGATACAAAAAAGTGCCTATGCTTTCACTGAAGTTTTTTACTTTAGGTCTACAGGAGGGAAGGGTGTCATCATTTACCCAAAATGAATTGTGCCTACTTCCTGCTTTAAGCAAGTCTATCTCGAGTCATAACCGTAAGGTTAAGAAAGAAGGAAAGAAAAGTAATTTAATGATAGGTGGGAAGGAGAGTGATGAATTCTTTCCTTTTATTAGACAGGCTATATTGAAAAAGAAGTTTGCAATGTAGTACTGTAAATACTAGATATTACAACATATTTTAATGAAATAAAGCAGTTCACCACTGTTGTATTTATGCTGAGAACAGAAAGTTTCTGTATTCCTATTTCTAGCTTGATAACCGAGGTAGCCAACAGGAGAAGCTGGGATTTCCTGTTATTCTACTGCTGGCTATGCCTCTTCTCTGTCTCCTGCTTCCTTTCCTTATATCCCTGCTGGACCAGGTTATTTGAAGGGCTGGGGTACAGCCTTCTGTCTTCACTAGTAGGTGAAAAGACAGTGAGTATGAAAAGATGCTCTGCTTTGACTTATGCTGAAGGTCAGTCTGACACTGTGCAATCAGAGAATTGGCTGAAATCTGCCTAAAATACAAACCTTGCTTTCCTCTACTCTGTCACAACTGGTTACTTTTTTTTTTCCTGGGACAAAGGAAAGATTAAAAAAAAGGGGGGGGGGGGGGCGGGGCGGGCAGTGGTCAAAAGCTTTATAAACTGATCATCAGTGATGCATGATTAATTTTGCAGTAGTCTACATGCTCACCACACTGAACACTGCAAACCAGGCTTCCAAGGCGGGTCCTTCTCCACATCCACATGGTCTAATGCAATGGCTGAACTGAATTGCATTTGACAGTCCTGAATTATATCAAGGCAGATTTTCAGGCAAAATATTAAATCACTCTAGCATGCTGGGCAAGTCTCACCTCAGCTGCATGCATGAGTTTTCCCTCTGCTCCCGCTGCCTCTGCTGAGTAGGTAATAATGATACCTACATCCTCTGTAAAGTGATTTGGAATTTACTGATGAAAAGCACTTCAAAATCTAGGCACCAATTGTATGTACCTCAAGTTGCCTTTGTGATCATCTGGGAGAAGATTTCTCTCACTAAGAAAAATATTAAGTTTAAAAGCAGAAACATTTTTGAACCAATCAGTCCTCTTGATGGTAGAACAGTCCTTGATGGGTACCAAACTGGTTAATGTTTTTAGATAATCCTCAATAATTAGTCAAAATTTATTACTCCTCCATCTTTGCTTGATTTCCTGTTTTCATGTCAACAACTACAATCAATGAGAAAGTGTTTCCATTAGAAAACTCCAGGCTGGGATAAGATGGTTTTAATTGGGGTCCTTTGGTACCTGATAAGTAAATGTGAAGATCAGCAATCATTTGGAAATTAGTCAGACTAACGCTGACCTTGTAACGATACTGGGAGAATCTCCACACAGGTATGAATTTACTCTACATTAGCTACATTCATTTTGCATCCCTGCTGAACAACATGCACAAGACTTCATAAACAGAATGTTGCTTTCTGTATGTAGAGGTTCAATTCATCAGAGCACTGAGAATTTTAGAAGCCAGAAAAAAGCACTGAAGTTCAGTAGAAAGTACTGAAATTTAAGGTTAGATACACAGGACAGCGAGGATGCATGCGTGTTAGCAACCCGGTATGCTTTGAACTCACACCTGTGTGGACAAGCACTATTTGTGGAAAGCTCACACAAAACCAGTAAATTTCCCAAGGGGCCATCCTAAGTTTTGAGAAATGACATAAAAATAAAGCAAAATTCTGATCTTTGATTGCCTGTTGAATGTTCTCTTAAAAAATAGAACATACTCTATTATTGGCTTTTTTATGATGAATTTGACTGTACCATCTTCTGACAGCAGACACTGTCACTGAAAGGCAGAGAATCTTGCAGGTGGTTTATCATAAAAATAACGTAAAAAACTCTTGAAAATAAAAGAATGGGGTATATGAGGCAGAAGGTGAGCTTCATGGAAATAGACATCCATTTAAAACAAAGTAAATATATGTATTTTTATATACACATTTTTATATATAAAAATAAATAGGTATGGTGCTGGAAGTAGAATTTTAAGATTATTTTAGTTCTGCTGTCTGTTAGCAAAGGAGAAAACATTTCCAAATACCATGGAGACCAGTAAAGTCACGCATTGTTCAGGTCTACAATTCCTCTGTAGGGTCTACAATTCTTCTGCTGGGTTTTTGTCAGACAAACGCAGAAAGCTTAGTAAGTAAATCAAAATCTGTGAAGTTAGAGAAGGCACTGCATACCATAAAAAAACCAAAAAAAAACCATAATGGAAATGACAAGTATTCACATTCTGGTTTATTTTAGTATTTTAGAATAAGCTAGTGCAAAAACAGAAACAATAACAGGATGATTTTTTTCACTAAAAGGCAGCAGTAGACTAGGGATTGGTAGAGCTGAGAGTTTTATAAGAAAAAAAAATTAAAGAGGAAGGTGCATCCAGGCACAAGTAATGTACCCAGAACAACTAAAAAAAACCCCACAAAATAGATCAAAGAGAAAAACAAGATCAGAGGAGAAGGCAATGTTTTCAAAGAGCAATGATAGAGATAATTTTGCAGAAAAGTGCAGAACCTTGTAAGTTAATGTGTGGAATTTTGCTCAAATACTGATTTGGGAGGGAGGGAGGGTTCACAATTAGAGCAGAAATCTCCTGGTAGCTATCACCAGGCAGATAAAACTGAGATGAAAGCCTCACTGTTTGGCACAGAGCAGGAAGAATCAGCTACAGGGAAAGAAAAAGGAAGAAAAAAATACCCTGAGTGGTTGTGAACCTGTGAATGGGAAATAGCAATTCCTCTGGTACCGAGAGGTGAGAGAGAAGGAATTCAGGCTGGATCATGTGCATTACCTACAATAATCAGGGGATGATAGCACAGGCAGAGGGAGAGTCGAGCCTGATTGTAAGTGCTCAAGGCAGAAAGGTCAGCTTGAGCATCACTCAGCAGCCCTTATAAAAGGGGATGTTCAGGGTAAAACCCAGTCTGGGATGTAGAAGTCATTGGCACATAACTCTGTGGGAACCAGTGGATCCATGGCATGCTTTGGTGTTAAAATAAGAGTAGAGAAATGCAGGAAGCAACTTGGCTGCCCAGGCAAAGGTGTGCCAGGAGCACAGCTGGCCCTCGGCTCAGAGGCATGGATGAGAGCCTACCCTCAGTTTTGTGACATACCTGACATTGCGTGGATGCCATGGGTACCTCTGGGCACCTCAAATGGCACTAGAGATATTATTAGACACCTAAATTGTTCCTTAGATGTGTACGCACTAAAATACATCTGAGAAGGACAACCTGACTTTTTTTTAGAACTCATACTTCTGTATAAGTAGAGTTCTTTACAAAGGACACTAAATAACATGATCTACCTGATCTACTATGAAATTAAAACATGGATTTGCCGTGTTCATATAATAGGACAGAATTGGAATTGGTGTCAGAACTTCCAACCTCTCGTCATGTTACTTAAGCTAAATGATGACAAATATTATATGGGTGCAGAAGAGAAAAGTGTTAATGGTGGAGGTAAGCTTCTCTTCAGTGGAAAGAGCAAAAGCTGTACTGAGGGTGATTTGAGGTGGCTCCTGCAAGGACAGGATGGTCTTCCTCACTGTGTCTGAAATGGCAGCAGAGGAGTGAGTAAGATGAACAAGTGGACAGGACAATAAGGGACTGAAAGTGGCCCTTGGGGTGGGAGTAAAGAGCTGAAGCTCAAGACAGAGAACCAGGACCTCCACAGCAAATGAATTTGGCACAGTAACACTGAGCAACCAGCCTCAAAGAACTATCTAGATTATTGCAAGCAAAAGTAGGTGAGAATTCCTCGCATCGCAGGGCTTGCTTACAAATTAAATAAGGAGGCTGAACTGCAAAAGGAAAAAAGCGCACAAAGCAAGGAAGAAGAAAGGTTCCTGGCTGTGTCTGTGCAGAGGAGCACGTGTGCGCACGCCGTTAGACCAGAGCCTTACCTCCAGAGCGACTGCACCATTTTTCCCTTGGTGGGGTCCTTCGTAAGCCTCTATTTGCTGCTTTGTAAGTCGGGCTAGCTTCTCCGCAAGCTCCCGCCAGTATTTGCCAAGCTTGACAGCTGAAGTCAAAATGATGGTGTCCTGGGTAAGACGTGCCACTAATCCCTGGCAATCTATTTTCAAAAGTGCCTGCAACAATCATTTTCATTAGTGTTCTTTCACTAGTAATTACAAACATAACTTTATCATTTGCTTTTATAGCACTATTCTACATTTCTAAGCAACAGGAAAGCTTTTTGTCTATTTTGTATCTTACAAATATGTAACATTCTTTCCTACAAAAAGGTGTTGGCAACAGTTATGTAGGAAAACTGCCCACAAGCTTAAGAAAAAATTAAGCTGGCATTCAGCTGCTTCAGCATTCCAGTGTCACATGGATCCTGCCAAACTTATGTATCCTGAAGGAAAAATATGCTTCTCCAACAAAAATATTTGGGACATCAAATTTAGCTTCTTAAAAGTATGACATGAAACTTAAAAATGAAGCTAGAACACTATTATGCTAAGGTGTGGTCCTTCATCTGCTGCTTTTCTGGAAAATCATTGATTACATTAGCCAATGTCTTTTGATTTAGTCCTCCCACAGAGCTGATAATTTGCTGACCATTAAGCAGAAATGCAAGCATGAAACTCTTCCCTCCCTCATGCCAAATCAGCATTTAATAACACGCAAATTAAAAGGGTTCCAGGAATGAAACCCTGAAATGCAGATATGTTGCATTCTCCTTCCTTTATTTATTTGGATAAGAGTTAATGAGAAAAATAGGTGTTGTTTTTTCTTCTCAAATTCATAGCAAAATGTTCCACTGAAAATGTCAACTTTTTCAGTGAAAGATCAAGAATAAAATCCAGAAGTTTTCCTTGGTTTGTAGATACTTATTTTTAATAAAATATCAAGCATTTCTGCAGAAAAGAGACACTTGTGTGATTTAATTGTAAATTGTTTTTCCATTAAAGTCCTCATTGCAAACAGTAGAACTTCCGGTAGGCAAGATGTTTGTCTAATGTAACTAACCAGAAAATACTCAGCATGAACTCTCTCATACTAGTGCCTCTCTAGAAGGAAATACTGAAGTCACAGTAGTGAGATGCAGACTATAGTGTACAGTACCAAATCCCCCTGTACTTTAGCAAAGTGGAGACAAAGTTGTTCAGTTTGCCTTTGCCCTATTAAATATAAAAATAGGAGATTAATTAAAGGAAATAACCAGTAAATTCTACCCAAAAAGTGACATGGATGATATCTAGCTTTAAGTCTAGCTTTACAAAGACAGAAGACAGGGGCCTGCATTGGCACTTCATAGCTCAAAATCATGCACATCTCAACAAAATGGGACCTCTTGTTAATCTAGTTATGCACCACCTTTTGCCTGTTCTGTCATGAACTCTTTTGATTTACTGTATTCAATTAGAAGTTTGGATCATTTTCACTTTTAACTCCCCCCTCCCCTTTTAGTACAGAGATATGGCAGACTAAATTGTACTTCATATTTGCTCAGTTTTATTCCCCACAGTTTAATGCAGTCTTAAGAGCTGTAAGTGGCCACTGCTACCAAAATTTTCTGAATCCTGCTGAAATTGCTGTCAGCACTTCCAAGGGGATAGATCAGTTATGCGAAGTAAACCCTGTTAAGGTTTGCAATTCAGGATAGGCAAAAGGACTTAAATGAAAGGCTACAATGTGAATTTTGAAATACCCTTTTTATCATACTTTATTTTCGTATCAGAAATTTAATTGTCTTCTGTCCCTAAGTAGGCTGGTAGACTTTTCAATCAAAGCCAAGGACAGTATTGAGTAACCGTTAATTCCGAATTAGTTTGTGCACAGATCCATAAGTAAATGAAGTTGATTAACAATAGAACTTAGTACCTGGAAGCATTTGGAATAAACCCACTTTTGATCCACATGTAACAGTATTGAAAGACGTGGAAATTGTCCCGTGGCTTACAAATGAGGCCCATGACAATATTACTGAAAAACTTGCAACATTGTCCTTAGGTCACTACAACATCGACTATGAAGTTGTCATGTGTGGACAGAAAATCTTGTCTTCAACATGTGGGTCAGGATTTCCTTGCTTTAAAAATATGAAGCAAACTTAGACATGTACCTTAGGGTGCACAAGATACATAAATAATGGAGTTTCCACACTACAAGGTTACTGAATACTTCACAATGGGAACATGAATTACTCAGGGAAGCAATTTACCATGATGGCTTCCATGACAAAAGACAAACTATTTCCATCACGGCCATTCAAAAACAAAAAAAAAGTCACCTCAGTCAACCTACTAAATGAGCAAGGCTCCTGGAACATTTACAGAACACTGTTTAGAATTAATTCATCAAAGTATTATTCTTCATGAGAGTCTGGATGTATTTTCCACCTATAGGTGTCTACAACTTTTAGTAATATGTTCAGGTTTGTAAAGAATCCCACAAGAGTGCAGGACCATGTTTTCTTGTTTACATGTTACTATTGAGTAATGTCTTGGCAATGCATTCCCAATAATCACGTTTGTTCATGCAATACTTACAACAATGAGCTCATAAAGAAATAGTCTTTTTTTTTTGTTAGCATGGCAGTCTTCCTTCATCTTCTTCACAACATGTGCAACTCTCTCTGATTCTTTATCAGCATGTGCCTCATTAAAGTCATCCAAAGACATGTGTGAATATCCAAGCACCTCAGCCAAAGCTCGCCAGTCATAAACACTCTCTGATACTGTAGACAGAACTACTGAGTAGATGTACGTCAGTTTTTTGAATGGCAATGCAATTTGTTCGACAAGATTCCTGGTTGTTAGCTCACTATCAGCAGTGTCCATAGCTTGTTCTTTGGAAATCACTTTTATGTTTTTGCAATGTACAAGACCAATCTTTCTTCTGAGAACTCCTACGTACCACTCTTTTACTTTAGTTTGTCCGATGGCTTTTACTTTATCTTCACCAAGAAGTGCGATTGTGTCCCCTTTAAAATATTCTAACAAATAGTCAATCTTATTTTGACGTAACACAGTTTTCAAAGCCACTCCATAAGTATTAACACTCAGAGCTTTATCTTGAAACTTTGGATACTTAACTGTTGGTATTAACAGCAAAGGTGCAGACTTGATTTCTTTGCGTTTTTGTAAGCGCTTTGGCCTATTGATAATTCCACTTAATTTTGGAGCTGGATCAGGAGTCGTAACATGGAACTGCATTACTTGGCTACTTTTTAAGACTTTAATCCGAACAAGGAAAACAAAAAAATGCATCTCCCTGCATCCAAGCATGGAAAACAGGAATTGTTGGCGGACCATTTCACCAGTTTTCAGCTCTTCCTCTTTAATATTTTGGCTTTGGTCTTCCATCTTCACTTCAAAATCTGGATCACAGGATACCAAAGAAATGTTTAGATCTTGTGGCTTTTCAAGCAGAAATGTATGTTTTCCCCACAGCTGAAACACAACGGGAGGCATATTTTTCCCCCCCTTTTTAATATCACAAATTGTGAGTTTTCCTGGAATGTAGTTATGACCAAAAACTGTAAAAACTGCAGTAAAAGTTGGATGAATATATTTGGGACCATAAATTCCAACTGAGACCATTCTATGAACATAGTCCCAGACATTAGTTGCTGGAGGCTGGATTTTGTTAGCTTGTACAGCAATCACTACATACATCACATGACTTAGGTCCGTTAGCTTCACTTGTATGGTATCTTGATAAGTGTAACAATTCTCTAGCTTCTTAAAAGGCCCTTCTTTACTGAGACTATAAAAACACAAAATATCACTCATAACTTGGCTGAGTGGGTCATTCTTGACTTTAGCTGCAACTTTTACCTCTAGGAAAATGGCTTCCCTTGTATTGAGGTTGCTCAGCGTAAGTTCTATCAGAGGACTTATGGTGCTAGACAGCTCATTGTTAAATGACGATGGAGGGTTAAGGATAGCCTTTAAACCAACTTCTTGGAATTCTCCAGGTAATACGTGACCCACAGGGACATGAATGTTGATATCCGAATCAGGTAGCTGTACTGAACCCCCTTCATGATTCAGTTTACAAACTACATGAATGTCTGTAGCTTGCGTTTGTGCCCATCCAGGACTATGGCTCATGGCTTCTAAATCTAGGCAGGATCGGGTGAGTTGTCGGTGACTCAACCAAGCCATCTTGTAGGCTTCACGATCATTTTGAAGCCGTGTCATGTCTGAAGCTATAGTTTTTTGAGGTGTTGTCTTGTGAGGATTAAGTCTTCGGTTATCAACGATATCCAGGAAGTCAGAGACACTCTTGGATCGTCCAGATCTTCTCATTGAAGTCTTTCTTAGAAGACAATCAATATCTAGCTCATCACCTGAGGAAGCCAAAGAATCCCTATTGCTAGAAACTTTAGAGAACAAATAGGGGTTTTCTTTTAAGATCAAAAGGTATTTACTATTTTCATTTCTATTTGAAGCAGCTATGTCATGTATGAAAGGGTTGGAGGCTGACAGTTCATTCCAGAAAGGATTAGTCTTGGAAACAGCATGGACCTGGTTGAATAGATCAGACCAGCCAATATCCAAATCCAATTTACTTTCATTGACATCTGTTTAAAAGAAAAAAAAAGAAGCATTTCCTAAAGCACAGAGACTTGAGACATTCATTTCCAACTGATAATCTGTTAAGCTAACAGGTGACTGTTATTTATCCTCCTAAAATACATACAGATCATTTATATATTTCTCCTTCACATTTTTAAAGAGTATCAATATTGATTTCTAAGTAGCATTAAGAATCTTCGTTAATAGAAAAAGTGCTACCAAATTAGTGCTGAAGGATGTAAAGAATCTTCTGCGAGGTGCTGATCATTATCTACTCCTGTGACTATTAATTGGCATCAAGTATGCTAAGGTCCCATAAGGTTTAAAACCTTATATTCCAGAAATCTTTGGCCTCTTACAAAATGCTATGGTTTTCTTTCCTTTGTGTCTAACTCTCTGCAAAGATTAAATAACTACTGTTTCATTTTTCAAACACTGTAGACAGTACGGATAAATATATTATTCAGGTTTCTTTTTCATGCTACTGTACATGCATTTAATTGATAACAGCACTCTTACGATTTATCTCAGTGTGTGTGGAATTTGTTATACTAGCTTTCCATTAGAAAAAATCATTGGTATAATTTATGAGCTCTTGTACAATTTGAAAATTGGAGAAAAATGTTTTTGTGGCTACTAATTTTTCTGAGATTGCACTTAAATAGACAAATAGGGGCGTAAAAGTGATATTTCAGTATGCTTTCTAATAAAAAATCTCATTATTAACAGTAATGTCTATTTGTTCTGGAGACAAGATGTCCTTATATTTTATATTAATAACTGTTCACAGAACCTGGTTTATAGGTTGATTAAGACTCACACTTTTTGCAATGAATAGAGTATCTGCAACTTTTTGTGTTAAGGGTTTCTATTACTTCAGTTTACCATTATTTTTCTATATACAGAGGCTGTACCATCCCTTTTCTGTACATCCTTGTAAAGGATTTTAATTTTAGAGGGAAAATTCAGCATTTCTATTCTTTCAGCATACCTATATCCTTCATTATCACACTTTCCATAGTACCTTCCATCCCCAAGGTTACAAATTATTACTCAATCGCAAGAATGGCAGTGCATTCAGCCACAAAAAGGAAAAAAAAAATTGAAATGTTAGTACTTTGCTTTTTGTTCCATTTGCCATTAATTATGACAAAAAGCCAAACCCATGGAGTTTTTCCACAGTCCCAGAAAAATCCTGGTTTGGAAGAGCCAAAGTGGAATTTACCTGCTTCCCAGCTGCCTGTCTGCAAGGCTCTGTCTGGCATTGTCTTGACAAAAGCCTTCCAGGTGAGCTGCTGCCGGGGGGGGAGAGCCTAGAGGCAGCCTCCTCCTGCTCAAGCATCCAGCCTTGACCAGGGCCACCAGACAGGGCTGGGCTGCTCAAGCACCAGCTGAAAAGTCTTTTTGTTTCTGCTTGCAGGCCAAAAGCTTTCCTTGCACTGTGATGCTATTACAGTCATATCATTATTCTCTATTAAAAAATAAATTAATTAATCCCAAAAGAAATGTCATGGGTTTTGGTTGTTTGTTTCCCCAGGTTAGGGATGAAATAATTCATGCTCCCCAACTCACACAGCAAGTGCCAGGTTCACCGTTACTCACACCTGCTACTAGAACAAAAAGCTAAGAGAATGCCTACCTGTGGAG
Organism: Gorsachius magnificus; assembly: GCA_034008185.1. Classification (NCBI taxonomy): domain Eukaryota; kingdom Metazoa; phylum Chordata; class Aves; order Pelecaniformes; family Ardeidae; genus Gorsachius; species Gorsachius magnificus. The sequence goes on along the minus strand of CM067082.1, from coordinate 124,990,877 downwards.
AGGAAAGTTTTCTTAACTTTTGGGTTAAAATAGCAATGAGATTAAATCAGCTTTGCTAAGACTGAAGTTTTTAGACTGGGTGAACTCTGAAATTGCCTTGCCTTCCTGGTTCTTGAAACCCTAAGTTAATGCAGTTTGGCTAAGAACTCCCTCTTCTCTTCCCCAGTAAACATAACCTAAATAGCATTTATTCATGTATATATTCATTTATTCCTGATTCCAGCTCTTCCTCCCAACCTGCCTGACCCACAATTGCTATGGCAGGGAACAGAGGACTTCTCTTATATACCAGCAAGTTTCTCCCAGGGGACCTTGTGACAACCACTTATGTTCTGATACCAGGGACATTTACGAAGGCCTGAGTAGTGCAAAACACAAACAATTAAAAAAAAAAGAAAAAAAATTTAAATGGTGTACAGGGATTTACAGAGTAGCTGTAGCTCTTAAGAGTTTTGCAGAAATACAGACTTTAGGTGAAGAGCCTTAGTACAGAAAATAGCAGAAGAGACATACTGTAGTTGACTGAAGGTGTCCGGTCATCCACATCAATCAAAGTCCCCTCTGACCTGCTCCGTGGAATATCTCCGTTGGTTAGGGAATCTGTGCCACTACTGGAAGTGATCTCCTCCTAGGAAACAGTTAAACATATAAAATGTCAGCAATCATGCGATTTGAAAAAGAGGAAACTCTTGAAGAATAATTGAGCTTTGCTCCTGTGGTGTGACACAAATGAAAAAAAAAAGTGAAGTTATGGTTTATGAATAAATTTATGGAGGCTGCCCAAAAGCATCACAATCCTGAGTGAGTCTTACTATCTAATTTGCAACAAAAAGACCAGATGCTACAGCTGCTGTACAATATGGTGCCCCAGTCTACAGTGAAGTCCAATAACTCACATAATTAAACATCTTGCAATTGGAGCTGAGACAATTGTACAATAAATTCTGTTCAGAAGGTCTTGAATAAAACCTATTTTTAAGAAAATAAACATCCTAATTTCTGTTGTCAGATAAGTTTGACTAGAATCATTAAAGGGGAAGAGCTAGATCTGTTCCTTCCTTTGCCGTTTAATATAAAATACTTCCAACCCTTTCTGCTTTATCATTCTTCCTATGCTCTTCCCCAAATGAACATCAGGTCAGATTTTCCTTTTAGTCTGCAGAAGAATGACTTAAAGTACCCTTCTGCAGGGCCCATGCCAGCACCGCAACAGCCCAAGAGAGGACATTCAGGTCTCTCCTCTTCCTTGTTCTGGCTACAAGAAGTTCTGTTCGGTTTTGAAACAGTTTGCACGTGAACTGGGCCACATGAAAGCTGTAAACCAGATGCTGAGGTTGAAAGAGAGTCAACAGCAAACCTATTGCAAGGGCAGGGCAGGAGGGGCGTTGCTCTGAGGCAGGCAGCAGGAGAATGAAGAGAATGAACCTCTCAAGGTACCACTGCTTAATGCTATTTTCAGCTGCCCCGAAACTGGAGTTGCAGGTCTTCAGAGGAGCCTTGGGTGTCCTACATGCCAAAGTTAGTGTGTTCCTGAAACAGAAACTGGAGGAAATACTATCTTCTAGGCCATTTTGTGCAGGAGAGTTCATTAAATTAGTGCTATAAACCATGAGATCATTTAGTGACTTTCACAGTCAGATTCTGTACGTAGTTGGGTATAAATGCTGATGGGCAATAGAGACTTTAAGACATACGATTAAAAAGAAAAGGAACACCCACCACCACCACCCCCAAAAAAAAAAAAAACAAATGGGGGTGGGGGGGAAGAGAAAATGTAAAAAAAACAGAATTTTTTTGGGGTCCATCCAGAGGATACAATAGTCAGCTTTGTTCAGGAGTCTGAAATACTGCAGCCTGTTACTTCTGCAGTGGCAATTGCAGCCTAAGCAAATCTCATTTGTTTCACTCTTAATCTTGTTTAAAATGGGGGGGGGGGGGGGGGGGGGGAAGATGCATTGTGCCTGGTTTTACTGGGGCTGTAAGAGAAAGGAATTTTCAGTTACAGTTCTAGTAGGTGAGTTATGGGAAAAAGGAAGCATACCTTATATCAAAGCATTACTGAATAGAAACTGGAAGCCAGCTGTCTGTTTCCACGCCTTGGTTTAAGGCATGGGGTTTTTCCACTGCAAATGTGAATTGGTTCTTTTTGTTCTTCCCCCAAGAGCTACCTTCAGTTAATGGCAATCTGTTCAGATGCTGATTTGCACTCAGGCAGGACAAAAAGCTGAGGTCAGACTAAACCCGACTGTCACCCAGCCACTCTGCTGTCACAGGGCTGCACGGACTTTCAGGTTCTTCTGTTAGCAGAAGTCCTGATTTCAGATAGCAGCAACAGCTAGCCTCCAAGACTAATACTTTGTGGCTTCTGTTATTAATACCCCACCAGACCCAAACTGGAAACTAAAATGCCTCCTTAATCCCAACACTGTAATTCCAAGATTGGACATCCCACACCTGTATAAAAATATCACTGTTCCTTCTGTCTCTGATAAGAGACAGTATCTTTGATAATGTGTACAAATTGCTTCAAAGGAAATAAATTTTGCTTTGCTGCTGCATCTCAAAATGTTGAAAAACTCAACACATTGTATAAACATGCAACATTTTTATCTCAGGCTTCTACTTCAGGGACTGAGGAGGTTTAATCACACCAGTGTAAGTTATCAATAGTCTAAAATCCCAATGAATGCACAAAAAGAAAGTCTACTTTTTACAATACTCGTGTATTTGTTGCCAGCACTAATCTGTGACTGATGACTTATTTATTGATCAATTAACATATGAATCTAAGAACAGTTCTTTAAATAGTTAAAACACCCACAATTATTTCAGTAGCTGTATGAAGTGGGAGGCAGTAAGTAAGGACGACGAAAGAGCACAAGAGTGCAAGTGGATGCACAGGGGCTAAAAGAGGAAACCCATGGGGAAGGGGGAGAGAGAAAAGGAGAGAAAGAAAAACAACCTCTTTACACAGTGGGAGTATATTGACAGAGACATGACAACAAGATTACGTATAGAAGTTTTATAAACGCTAAGAATTTCTGCAAATAGAATAAGCCAATTCCTAAAAGTTCCCTCTGGGAACTGCTTAAAGCCTTCACCACTAGCCTGGCACAAAGGCAGAAGAGGCAGATACTGAAAAGGAAAACCATTTTCAAAAATAAGTCATCCCCCCCACCCCCGAAATCATTCCTTGCTATGAGAGAACGATGAGGGAGCCCTTGTGATTTAGGCACGTCCTCAGGCCAGCCAAGAAAATGACAAGAGAAGGGGGGAGATATAAACATTCCTGGGCAAAAGATGACCACGTTTGGTCAGCATGTCAAGGGATGTGGGAAATGCTGGGGACAAGCTGTACACACGCCATCGGGTACCGGGCAATGTGCCTCCTGAACAGAGTTACATGATCTGACACCAGGGTTGGTTCTCATCTCTCCTGTGTTCCAGCCTTAGTACTGGGAATGCATAAATCCCCAGTGCCTTTGTATGAGACTAGGAAAATAAGAAAACCCAATGCTCCCTCTTTTCCATGGATGCATTCTGTGATAAAATAGCATGCCAAATGAAACTTCTGATAGGAAAACCCTATTAATTAGGAACTTACCTGGACAAATCCAGAAGAATGATCATCCACAAGAGAGGACAGATCAATGCTTGTGGGATATAAAGCCATGCTGATCAGTGGCGAAGGGGAAAGGTATGAAACCCTTTTGCTGCAAAAGCAGGAATTATGTATAGGAAGAATCGGAAGCTAAGTTTTTCATTTGCTGTAGCTACCGAGTAAGAAAGATGTAAACTGACAAGTGCTTAATGGTGCGAAGAATTATTTGACTGATGGTATGTCAGCTCACAGTGTAAAGTGAGCAGGGAATGAAGAAGTGAAGAGATTGGAAAGAGATCAGCTATGGAGGTGACCAGTGAGTGAACCTGAGTGCCTGCTGAGAGATGTGGCATTTTTCTGTACGAGGGCAAGAAACTGCCAGATGCATTCCACTGTTCAAGCCTGGAGTGCATTGCCTGACCCAGAAGAGCAGGGGACTCAGGACCAGGAGTGCTGCTGGCAGGCATGTTGCTGTACTGTTACAGAGGAAGAAAAACACATTAGAGGAAGAAGAAAGTTCAGTTTCACAGAAGTCAGGAGACAGATTTGCTGCAAATGGCATTTTTTACTGCGTGTGATGCCTCTAGAAAATCTCTTGCAGGTCTTTTAAAATTCAAGTGCATTTTTTTTTTCCTTTCCAGTCTCTCTACCAAAGAAAACATGCCCTACTGTGCTTAAAATAGTAGTAAGGAAGAAAACTTTAAAAAAACCCAAACCAAACACTTCCCAACTCGCTTTGCCCTCAAAAATGAGAGAGAACACATTCCTCTGTTTTTAAAGTATCAACATCCCAGAGCAAGACACCAGCAATTTGCCTTTTACTCAACCTTAACCCTGTTCGGCCTTCTTCAAAAGCAGGTTCTGTTAAGAGCTATTCTATTAAGAACTCTCCTGTGGCAGTGTCTCCCCACAGACTCCTACATGCCCCTTACACAGATAGTACTACTCAGCCATACCATTATTCACAATGATTCATGGTCATTGTATCCAGAGGATGAAGCTTATGCATTTGCAGAGACAGGACAAGCATCACAAGCAGGTGATGTGCCTCATTCCTCAGGCTCACTTTTAGCTGTCACAGGGAAAAATAGTTATATAGGTTGGGTCGTTAGACTTACTTTACAAGTTTATTTCTGAAAAGGGAGCAAGGTATATTCATCGGAATGTTAAATACAATGTTCCTGATCTGACCAAATACTGAGTACATTGAATGATCTAAATTCTATTAAATGGAGAGAAGAAAGGAATTCTAAAGAAAAAGCAATGTAAAGAAGAGACATGGTTTTAGAAGGCACTACACATAATCATCATCAAGTCTCAAACATTGCCTGCTCTCAGCAGATTAACATGTTTCTAGATAAACATTGGTTACAGTAATAGGTCATATTTTAACAGTCCCTTGGTACTTGTGGCCTGGAACAGCTTTATGCAGCTCAGAATTTGGTGTCAGGCGGTTGGACATGAGTTTACCAACCTCTGATTACAGGGCTGAACTGTGGTACTGTAGCTAGTGTTAGTAAAGGATAGCAAATGAAACCTTCGGGTGAAGAGATAAAGTCTTTGACTTATTCTCTTAGCCTGGTGCATGTGGGGCAGTCAAGGAAGTGCAGCTCTATCTCATTCTGAACAGAGTCAGAAATAGCTTTTTATGTTCAACCTCGAGAGATTTCAACCCTGTATTACCTACTTTACTAATACTTGACAGCGATCTTAGTGTGTTAGTATGACCCTGCAACTTGTCACTTTGCCGATAATAATAGAAAAGCATTTTCAGTTGATAGATCTACAGGTTCACTCTGTTGTTAAATAGTTCCCAAGTTTGGTACCTACATTTCAAAGTTCTGAAGATTTATCACCCTGTGGGAACTGCAGAGCCATTCACACTCCTTCCTGAATCCCAGGTTTAAGCTTTCTGCAGACCCAACATATGGCTACGCTGCCGCTCGTAACAGACGTAATCACTGCTCGTAGTATTTCATCAGAGCTAGCGTTAAAGGGTAGAGCTAGTAGTCTCAGCACAACAAAAATGGGACTTGAAGTGGGTCATCCTCTCAGTAGATTTCCACAACTCCATGAGTGGGTTTTTACAGCCTCTGCTCAGCTCTGCACGACCCAGAACTGACTGCTTTACAGACAGGTTGGGGAACACTATGCAAGCAAAACCAACGGTACCATAGACACTCCCTCTACAAGGCGAGTATCCTTCTTTTCATTCCACACATCTACACTTCTAAAATTGCTTGTTGTAAACGTAAGGGATAGAGCACTTATTTTCAATTATAAGCTTTACATTTGGGAATATTGCTTTCCAGAAACCTCAAGAATGTGTAGTTGAGTTTTGATGTTGTCTTTTGGGTTTCAGCTCCCATTCTGAAATACTCCATTTTCTTTTTGGCTTCAGGAAAAAAGAAATATGTTGCCTTCTACTTACATTACTAAGTAACTTTTTCAAGAACAGGAAGTGGAAAGTAAAGATGTTAACAAATGAATTAAAGGGTCCAACTTTGTACTATGAAGTTGTAATATTTCTTCTTTTTGCTGAACAGAGAAAACTTTGCAAGTTTGTTAGCTTAATGTTTCTATGAACTCATTCCCTTACCAATTCTCAAAAGCATCTAAAAACTAAATAGTAATTAAAAATCGCACTGGATTCTCACTTATTTTATGTATCCATACATACTTTGGAAGCACAGCTAGTTCCTTGACTTTTGGAGGTCCTATGAAAACACTTCTGGTTCCCTCACAGAGATCACAGTAGCACAAGTTATTATGACTGTGATGCCAACAGAATTATTTTTTCAAAACGGAAGCAGAAAGCACTCTGTAGGGAACACCTGTTATTTAGCAGTTTCCTTGAAAAGGAAAAGTTTCCATTTCTAGGTGCTGCAAGTGTTTCAGTGCCACTATAATACATGCAACATTGCTCAGCAAGGCAAAGCCTGTAAGTAACATGTTCTGTATGTTAACTAGAGCCCTGCTGCCAACCCTTAGGTACTTTTAATGTTTGCTAGAATGAAACAAAAACCTCAACTGTCAATATTTTTGAACAAACTAGAGGAGCGGGAGCTACTGGGAATCTCAAAATCTCTTCTAGCTATTTATATCCTTGTTAACTATAGCTGTGATCACGGGTTTGTAAGTACAGGATACCGCCAAAGTACGCAACATATTATTTTGTTACCCTGATTTCTTCTCTTTCTGCTAAATTAGACTTTTTCTCACATCCAGGCTGCATGCAGGAATTACACTGGGTCTTTAACCAAGCAGTTTACCTGTCAGCAGCAAGTGGAGATAAAGCCTTAGACACCTGCACGCTAGCTTGGTTTAGACAGCACACCCAAATGTGCATAGTATTTATTATGCGCCTCCCCAGGAAAGGCTCATGTCTTTGCCTATTAGTGCCAAAAGTCAGCTTTGCAGAGGGACAGATATAAGCTGTGGTCTTTGAGGGCAGGAAGCAGCGGTGGGAGAAAGAAGTAGCTGTAGCATTAAGAGTAGAGAATGATTTACAGTCTCAGAGACAGCTTCAAGGATAATAAAAGAAATTTCTTTTTTTAAAAAGGCAGAAAAGCCTTTGTATGCCTCAGAGTCACAAGGGCATGACAAAAAATGTCCCAAAGACTTGATATTGGTAATGTCTTACTGTTTAACACTCTTCTAGCTATATATAGAAAACAGCACATCTACTATCCAACCAGAAAGCAAGTAAAGAATAACAGTTTCCAGAAAATTAATCCCAGGTCAGGTAATGAAGTAGTTCTTCATTAGGAACGGACAATCAGGTATTTCATAGTTACATGTTTCATAGAAATAATTACTTTTACATTTAAGGGCTGAGCACAGGCAGGGGAAAAATCTCTCTTGGCTTTCAACATTGAAATGTGTCATCTGGTCCAGTGATGTGATAACAAATCCTACAAGACCTGTGCTCTCTTCACAGCATCAGGGCAAAGCAGAACACACCCAGAAACCCACCTGCAGAGAACAGCCAGTGTTTTACTCGCTCACAGCTCTTTTCAGTTCTTAACATTATAATTGTAATTAATATTAGCCACAGATTTTAAGCATCTGGATCAGCTGGATATGTTGCAAATATGTAGGATGGTTTTTCTGCTGTTCCAGGCTAAAAATGATATAACAAAGCAATGTGGATGACACTGTGCTAGGACCCAGCCTTGAACACCCAACTGTAAAACTGAATTGCTTGTCAGTTATGCTGCCTGGATACTGGCACTTCGTTTTGGACAGATGTAGACTGAAGATTTATGGCAATGTGAACCATGCAATGTGAACCTTGAAGTAAATTGAACCTGATATCCAGACACATACAAGGTGCCTCTACTCTTCTGGTGTTCTGGTTTTAAAAAACTGAGGTGAGCTCCTGGAGAGAGATACTGGGGGACACTGCAGTGTACTGTGCTTTTCATGAGACAGGGGACTAGGAAGGACTCTTTCCATAAGTACGTCAGACTTTTGCTCCAGGGGAAAGGAAAAACACGTCAGAAAGCCTGCACAGTCAGGTGTACCTTTTTATATGGCACCATTTTGGTTTGGTGTTGATTAACTTGGGGGGGGGACAAAAAAAACCAAGCCACAAACACATACACTCCCAACAAAATAAGTTAACATGACAATACAGAGAGTTTGTTTTGCAATGTTTAAACTATGCCAGGCAAGCTTCCAAAATGTATAAACTAATCAAGAGCAAATCCCAGTTGTGTAAGGGATGAATGGGGGGCAGAAGGAGAGGGGGGGCAGAGGAGAGGACAGGACTCAAGTCAGTCACTTGTTCCATCTCTCCTGGAGAATATAAAGGGAGATTGATGCTGTGAGGGCAGAAACAATGGAAGATGAGTGACACATGACCATCTTGATATGGAAAAAAATTAATAAAACAGACACCTGTGTTGGGAAAATAATTCCATTAAATATGATAGAAGAAAGTAAATCCATTTAGCAAGGACTCCTCTGGTTGCCATTAGAAGTTAGTTTAGAGAGTTAATAACTGTAAGCATAATCATTCTTCAGTGCATCTACAAATTACATTTTGTTCTGCCTGACAGACCACATAACCAACACAGGGAATATGTAACAGCACAAATAGTATGTTTGATAGATTGTGATAATATTTACAAGGAAAGACTGATACCTATTTTTTGTGTATTGATCTGTTTTGACTGAAGAACTCATTTAATAGTCCTTGGCACTTTAGCAACATAGTGAAGAGAGCATCAGAGATGGAGTCTTAATCACAGGGACACTTTCCAAAGCATGTTGCAGAAAGTGCACTTTGTTGCTTTTTATGGCAATTATAGTCCCCAAAGTTTGGTCGGAACTCTTCTCCAGCAGCAAGCCATCATCGCATTTAAAACATTTGTGCCTGTGTTGTTAATAATAGGCTGAGCAGTCCATTAAGTTACACCTGCTGATATTTTAAAGTTATTTTTGACACTGTAATTTTGAAGGGAAGAAGGGAGGGGAATTCATGAAAATGTATTTTGTTCTGTAAAAGCCAAACCCAGTACCTCTCATTATATTGCAGACTCTCCCTTTACATAGCAATTACACATGCTCTTGACAAGCAAAAACCCCTCTTATTTCTATCAAATGGCATTCATGTTTAAATGGATATTTTCTCTAATGAAGGAGATTTGAATCTTGAATCGTACTCTTAACTGCTTCTTATTAATAGTATTGTTAACTCAATACTTTTACTGAAATAATATGACTGCCAGATCAACTCTAAAATAGTAATGATCCGGCAACAAAAATGAAGTCACAGGAAGATAAACTGCCAAGCAATCCCATTTAATAATCCATCCCTGATCACAGAAGACTACATATTTCAGAGGAAGAAGTAAGAAGTCCTACATATGAAAAAGAGAAAGAGCTGCTTCCAGTATTGCTGGTAGTTTTATAACTGGAATAGTAGTGATTTTATTTTTTTTAAAAAAATAAAATACATCGGTCTACAGTCTCACTGTGGATGTTCTTCTAAAACAATGAAGTTCAAGATTTGAGGCAACAAGTTCCCAACAAATTGCATGCCATTATATGTCTAAGTTTAGTTTTTAAATCTAGCTGCCTTACAGGCTCACTGATTGAACTGTCTATTCCTACCTGTTGAGAAAAGGACATCTATACTTGTGTTCCTTACTATTTGGTACAATAAGAAGAATAACACGTCCAATCCCATCCACTTACATGCAGCAGTGACAAAGTCACTCTTCAGAGATTTTATCTTCTTTTTTTTTCAGAAGTGAAAGTAAGAATTGTGCGAGAGAGTTGTTTCAATCACCTCTTCCTCCAGTCCCTATATTCTTTATCCACCTTCATTCTCTCCATTACATCACAGCATCCAACTGTCTTTTCGGCAGCAGTTCTCCGTCCAGTGACACATACTATTAGCCTGGATGCAATACCTCAGAGAAAACTAGTTTTCCCATCCAGAAATTGGGAACTATTATATTGTGATGAATAGTATTACCCACTGGAAGCATTTTAAGGATGTGTATTCCTTTGTCCCACCTCCCTGGAGGGCTCAGAGGCAGAAACTGTTCCTGAGGTCTCACCAGTCAGTTGGCTGACCTCCAAAATTGATCAATGAACTGCTCATACAACAAACCGGAGAAGTTCCCTGTGTTAGCCCAGGCATTCCTATGCTGACTTTAATCTCCCATTGTCTATATTCACCCCCAAAAGCAGCAGCGCAGCAGCTTCAGCTTGCTCTTCCTAACAGCCCTACCCCTCAGGTTGCTACAGGCACCCTACCTCCCCACTGCTTCCAGCTCTTCCTTCTGAGCCAACATCACTGACTTGTGAGGGAAAAAAATGATGAAGCAGCTGCGCAAGCTGCAATTTCTCAGGAGGAGCATGAGCAAATGCTATACACAGATGGGTGCCCACTCATTCAAGAAATCTTCCCCACTCAGCTCTGTAACATCTTTCCATGCCACTTGCCATGAAGAAAGCACTTAATGTTATTACTTCTTTGCATTTAGTATGGCAATGGTGAGGAGAGAAGGAAGGCATAAAGCTGTTGTTTCCTGCTTTGTTTCCTTCCCTAACACCATACCAGTGCACTGGCTATGACACTGTGCCAGGGACATGGAGGGAATTAGCACAGGACAGAAAATGAGAGGGTCAGTGGCTCAAGCTCGGTAATAAGGAATACTCTCCACTCAAGACACACGTCAAAGGGGAAAAAAACCAAAACCAATCCCTAAATGATGATAAATTTCATCCTTTCATACATAAAAAATAGTCAGTTTAGTTGAAGAAAAATTTTCATCTGACCCAACAGATCTGGCTGATACCCTCAAATAAAAATAATGGAGTGATGCAGTTACAAATTGCTCAGAAAGTTGGACTAAAACCAAACTTACCAAATTCTCAGAGTGCCTGTCAGATAACCCTGCAGAAAATATTCAGGAAAATGATTCAGAAATGCTGTGGATTGTACTCTATCTGTTCAAAATATGTGCCCAGTTTTTTATTTCACATATTCTGTCTTAGCAAGCTTTACTCTTTTTCACCACAGCTGAAGTTATTGCCTTTCTAGCAGAAGTGGAGGGCTGCATATCAGTAACTCTTAGATATAATCACAGCATTTCAATATGCTATCTCCTGCTTCCCCCCAGTCTGTCCCTGTCACCCTTCCAGCCCCCCCCCCCGCCAAAAGCCCCCACAACTTCTGTCAGTTCTGCACTCCTTCAAGAATTTTTATGTGCAGTAAATTCATTTTCACTGATATGGCAGTCTCTGCAAGACCTGGCCACTGTCCAGCCTTGTGAAGATGCTGGTGTCAATCCTTTGGTTTGCCTCACCCTTCACAGACACTGAGCATGCTCACCTTCCAATTTCATATAGACTGAGAAAGCTCAGTATTTTATTATATTAAGCCTCTGAAAAGGCTGCAGTTCCTTGACCTCACTGGCTTCCTACACAGAAAAACCTTGGGCATCATTTGTCATCCAAAACCACTTCTGCAGCCACATGATGCTCCATTCACTAGAAAGAATAATCACCTGGTACGTGAAGCTGCTATATGGGCTGTTGTCAGACTACAGAAGTTACAGAAAATTGATTTGAGACCACTAGGATATTGAAATGTCATGCAAAACCACATTAATTTCACAACTGTTATTTTGAAAGGAAATTTTCATGCACTGCCTAGAGTTGAGGATTTTTTGACAGCCAGTCTTGCAGGAGGGGAGGTTAATCTCTCCCTGCTGGAGGGAACTATCAACAGTCTCCCATACATTGGCTACAGCAGATTGAAAGGAACAGGCAACAACAGCCCAGGGTGTGAAGTCCCTACAGGTACCAGCACAGGTCGTTTCATTTGGGATCAATGCCTCTATGAAGCTAGAGTTCCTCTAGCTGGCCAGTTTCAGTCTGATCAGTAATATCAGAGTAACCTTTTCTTCAGACAGAACAAAACCAGGTACAAGGTTGCAAGTGAAATAAGCTGAAATCCAGACCACACTGCTAACAGCTTTTTAGTACTTTGACTTTCCCAGTTAGGAACCTGAAGGCACCTGCCATGTGTTAGCTCAGAGAATTCAGCCTATTCAGCAACACCTTCCAAATGCCAACTCTAAAGAAACACTTTTTCTGGTTTCATCTTCATAAGTTAACTGCCCTTGCTCCATTTGTACTGAAACGTGGGAGGAAGCATTTGCAGCTTTTCCAAAAGGTCACTGACTTTGATGATCAAAGCATTTCCCTACCCATCTCACCTCCTTGGCAGCAAGTCTTGACTTTTACACCTTTAACAAGCTCCTACCTCTCAAGATAATAAGGGTTCAAAATATACGTTGTGTACTGCAGAATCATATATGCAAAATTCTACTGCGTGGTGTTTTCCTAACCAAATTTGTTATTTAATTGGGTTTTTATAGAGACCAACATACACGACGCATTCACACTGCAGCTGAAAGACTCTTTAGATCAAGCAGCTCACTCCTGCCATCACACATGTATCCTTGCCATCACTGTCAGGGGTTCCTTGATTAAAGTATACAACTGTCATCATGTATAGATATCATTTTAACATTTAACTTATAAACATCAAATCAAACACACAGCTTGAGGTGTGATGGCAAGTTACTTTGCTTAAGACATTTTTCTTTGGCTGTAGTGAGACACGAGATTCCTTTGCTACAGACACATGTAATCCTGGCTGTGCAATTTATTGTATGAGATTTTCAGACTCCCTTTTATGGCAATTGTTCTATATGTTTCAGGTCATTGATGATGACAAGCAGATATTTGCAGAACATAGGATTCTCCAACAAAGACCTGTCTGGTACAAAAAGGGAAAGAAAAGCATGAGGTATGAAAATCAAAACTCAAATTAAATATGTTCTGCTTCCAAAGCTTCATCTAAACTTTAATATGGTACATATTCTTGGAGGTGCATGGTCCAAACATTGTCCAGCATGAAGTTAGTTTAGGTCTGCTCCTGACAGATCACACTCCAGGGCTGTATTTTTATAGATGGCTTCGTCTGTAATAAACAAAAATGTGTACAACTTTGCTCACAACTTCAATCATCATGATCTAAAAAACTTCTATAATGTAGTGTTTTTCTGTTAGCTATTGTATAGCTATGTCACATCCACCAGAAGTGAGAAGTATCAGTCAGCAGATCATCAGAAGGAACACGTAAAGATGTTTGTCTGATTTGGTGCAAGTTCTAATCTTCAGAACTTCAGGACATTCTGCTTGACTTCACACCGAGCAGAAATGACCATATGCCCAGACAGTCTCAACAAGTGTAGCTAAGCAGTTTGTTCAGATCACCTTATTTTACAGTGAAAATTCACCTCACTGCTGATTTTAGAAAGATTTTGCAATGCTAAGTCAATGTCTGTCATCATGACTCTGTAAACTGAATCACTAGTGTCCACACAAATAATTTTGGTTTAAAGTTCTTTAGAGATTAGCTTTAAAAAAACCTAAGGCTTAACCCATAATCCGTATGTGAACTTTTTGCCTGGAGGGAGAGTGAGCTTTCTCTCCACGTTCTCCATAGTAGAAGACAGGTGATTTGCCACCTAAGAAACTTGTAGGTTTTTCAGCCTCCCAGATCGACCTGTCCCAAGAGGAATGGGGCTCAAGACAGACAGATTTTGGCACCACAGGCAGAGAAGCTCAAAACCTGGCAGCTTCTATAGCTGCCAGACTGTTTCAGAATCACTAAAGATGATTTATCTACAAATTTCAAAGCCAAAAGAAACAAAGCAATCATCTTTACTCTTCCTATGCAGAATCAAGGCCACAGACTTTTACTTAGCTATTATTGGGCCAAGTTGAATACTTTTTATTGAATTGAAACTGTTAAAAAAAAAAAAATCCCATTTTGAGCCCCAGAGCTGATGTTTATATTCTACTGGGACCCAAACTAGGCTTTTCTTTCTCTTTTTCATTTTTATCCTGGTAGAATGAGCTGGAATAGCAACCTTCTGCTAAGCTTTGTACAAAAACATAGCAAGCACATCCTGATCACAAGGAACTGACTGTTTAACACACAAGAGAAGGAAGGGCAGGGATGGAGGAAAAATGGAGATAAGTTCACAGATGGAAGACACCACATTCTAGTGTCTTCCAATGCCTGCTGTAAGAGCTGCATATCCATGTGCCCCATGGATAAAAATCCTGCTCCAAACACCTTGTCCCGGACCACTCAGGAAATCAGTGACAGAGCACGGGATGTGTGAGTGCCATGGGAAGAAAACTGCCACAGAGATCAGGTCTTTGAAAGTAACTGTATAAATACCACAAGAACCCTTCTCTGTCCCAAAGTGTTCACACCCTGAAAAGGCAATTAACTTGAGAGCAAGGCAGGTATTCATAACACCTCCTGACAGCCTTTGGCATTGCTAGGTTTGATCTCCCTTTCTAGCTATGAGCAGAAATCGCATACCAAAATCCAATGTAAGGAAACCATGGCTATGTTTAATAGCTAGCAGAAAATTACTGACATATATAGATGCACACACACCCTTCACTGTTTTCTCTCTCCCATGTTTTCATTTATCTAGTAAAACAAATGACCAGTAGCCAAACTTAGAAGCCTGAGATAATTTATTAACTTTTAAAATAAATAAATAAATAAATAAATAAATAAATCTTTGTGATTTCCATTAAGTTCAGCCTTCAAACAAATTGTCCTTCTGTATCTGCCACCATATACTACATGAGGTGACGAAAACTCTAGGGAAATTCTTACTTTTCTGGGGAGCACATCACTAGTGCATACAGTACCTCCTGCCTGTGAGCTTTGTGACTGGAGTACCATCACTACAGATAAAAACACACCAAGGAATTCCAAGGTGTGAAGGGCTCTCTTACATATTTTCCATATTAGTAGCTCTTTTCTGCTCAGCAGCCACCCGACAGTGCAAGCCAGGCAAGTAACTGGCTGGGATCCAGCTGGCAGCGCATAAGTACCTGTGCTCTGGCAGACAAAAAGGTAACTCGGACAGCCATTAAATCACAGAATCACAGCATAGCAAGGGTTGGAAGGGACCTTGGAAGATCATCTGGTCCAACCCTCCTGATAAAGCAGGTCCACCTAGAGCATGTTGCACAGGACATCGTCCAGGCGGGCTTTGAATATCTCCAGAGGAGGAGACTCCACACCCTCCCTGGGCAGCCTGCTCCAGTTCTCTGTCACCCTCAGAGTGAAGAAGTTCTTCCTCATATTCAACTGAAACCTCTTATGCTTCAGTTTGTGCCCCTTGCCACTCGTCCTGTCACTGGGCACCACTGAGAAGAGTCTGGCTCCGTCCTCGTGACATCCACCCTTAAGATATTTGTATGTGTTGATGAGATTCCCTCTCAGTCCTCTCTTCTTCAGGCTAAACAAATGCACCTCTTACTCTCCACTAATGAGATAAAGAAATTTATTTATTTATGTTAAGATGATGTGCGCATTAACCACTTACAACTAGATTCACACACACACACCTCAGAGTCCAGGTGCTTCTGAGTGCTCCAAAAAAAAGCAGTTATCTCACTGGGGAAGCCAGGCTAGCTTCCCACACTCTCCTCAAAACTATATGGAGTTTAGCTTGAAGGTTTTAAGCTTGGTTTCAGTTAGCGTAACCCATGTCCTGTGTACCATCTAGCCGTAGATGGTACACAACCTTGTTTCTTACCAGCTTGTAGTAGTCTGTTTGTCCTATATGTGGAAAGTATGGGGGGACAGGTTTGAGTTTAGCTTTCCTCTTCTCGCCCCTTGAGACGGATATTATGAACACTTCAATCAGAAGCTGCTTCTGCTGAGAACTGTTAGACGTTTCCTTGGAAAGCTAATGAGATTTTACCAATGTATTATTTGTGGTGTTATTCATTTCACTTTATGGTTGTATGCAACTTATTGCAAGCAAAATAACAGCCTCAGTCTGGAGGTGAGGAACTGGTGTCCACACCAAAGCGCAGACCACATTTCAAATGGGAAGAAGAAAGAAAAAAAAAAATCACTGAGCAGAAGTACAAACTGGCATTACTCATGTTCATATCACTATAATTTTACATGGAACAATGGGTGACAATTTGTGCTGCAGGAATAAGGACACTACAAATAAATTGAGACTTCTTGTCTCCCTCCTGCATCATGCCCCTCCCACCTTTACAGAGATCCTATTAAATTAAGGCTAGTGTATCAGAGGGAGTGAACTCATGAAAAGGTTATCATCACATCATAGGCTTTTCTTCAGGGCTCGGAGTTGGAATTGAATGAGATCATGTATGAATAAAACCAAACCACCTAAAAGTCTTGCCAGCTGCCCCTCCCCTCCCCCCAGTTATTTCAGACAAAGTCGTTTCCTTTTAATTATGCAGCTTAGTACATGTAGAAATACAGATTATTCTCCATGTAAATACATATCCAAAGCTCAGTCCCAATTAGATCACAGAACCAAAATTAGGCTGTAGGATCTGCCACTGAAGGGTCACAAGCTTTGAGTCTACTGGTGAAACTTTTGGGTTTTTACAGACATAGGCTCAGGTAGGAACTCAAACAACTCCTCATCAAGTTGTTGCATGAATGTTTTGCGATACAGCCTATTGCAGCCAGTGGGAAAGGAGCTGTTTGCTTTGGCCCGATTGCAAGATGACTGGCACAATGGACAGGCAATGCTGTTGACAGTTTGTCTTAGTAAGTAAAGACGCAACCTGAATTAATACCATTATATCTAACCAGAGGTCAGTGCGGATTAAAGTATGAGCCATTACATTTTAGAATCAATTTAAATATTTGTGAACTGCCATTTAATGCAGGGAAGTATTATATGCCTCCATGGAGAGAGAGACAGGTATTAAAGAATTAATTCAGAGCAAGCTTGGGATAAAACTAAGGTCAAATCTCCTGAGATTTTAAGGTATTAGACAAGAGACAAGATCATCTGGCATTGCGCTTGAGGCTAAGTCTACTTTTGGAGATGCCATCTGACTGGGTGGCCGTCTGTCTGGCTGCTCCAGAATGCAGCAGTCCTAGATCTCCTTTGCATCAACACTGGTGCTTATCTGGTCTCCCGGGGAGCTGGCCCAGGCACCGATGAGTCAGTGCTCACCCGTGCTGGCCTGTGGGAAGTAATGGCAAGGTATGGGAAATGGGACTGCCCCATTCAGCAGCACGTAGCCATTACAGCAGCTTAAATGTAGTGCAAGTACTTACCCAAAGTAAAATGGCAGCTCCCTGTCTCACAGGTATGTTGCAAAGAGGAACACAAAGATTATTAAGTACTCTGAGTCTCCAGTGAAGGCAGACTTCCTCTAATAATTCAAAAAGATCCTTTTCCCACTGAGAAAGCTGAAGAAAATAGCTAAGAGGTTCAACTATTTACCTTTTGGAATCAAATAATTGTCATCCAGAGTCTTTTGTAAACACATATCCCAAGCAGAAGACCTAGAAGAATCTCTTCTGGGCTGCCAGAATATTCACTGGGTTTCCAGAGCATTTCAGCCTGCCAAGTCACCCACACAGCAAGGGGGAGGCAGCATTTGGGGGTACGTAACACAGCTTTCAGCTAAATAATCAGCCAGCTTCTTCCTGAGCAGGCTTTTAAGGTGAAGTTCTTTGCTATGCAAAGAAAGGACTCCTACTGTTACAGAAATTAAGCAGTATATGCCTCCTATAAAATTCCTTGAAAAGGATGTCTGGATACATCCAAACCTAAAAGCTTTTCCTCTCAGTTATGAGGACACCAAACCAGAGCCCAAAGTGTCACTTGCTGCAAGCTGTAAAATGTTGTTTCTGTTTTCTGAAGCCTTCAGTGGTTCAAAGCCCTGATACAACTTCACCACCACTCCCTGGTAGGGAAGTGCTCCAGCACCTCAGCTTATCGAAGAATACAATAGGCACTTTGAGTAAATTCTGGAGGGTGGAAAGGTCAGTGGAAAGTGATATGACAGTGTTTGCTCACAAACCAAAATTACTGAGGTTACTAACGCTAGGGCAGACTGAATAACTACTGGAAAGCCTAATAAATTGAACAGCATAAGATTAAGATTGCTGTAGCTAAGAACATGAAGAGGCACTTTCAGAGGAGGAATTTAAAATTATTCATACATGTTGATTTCTAAACTAGTTGTAGTTTCTTAGAAAAAGTTTAAGCATGATCCTCAGCAACTTAGCAAACATGTTTGCGCAATGCGTAGAAATGCAAATAAGATACTGGTCTGTACTGAGAAGCAGATGAAAATATGGTAAAACATTACAGAGCCAATGCATATTTTTTTTGCATATGAATTCACCTTTACTCTGAAGTTCAGTTGCTAAAACAAAAAAAAAAAACCCTATCTACTCCTGAAAATACAGAGCTGAAGGAGATGAACTGAAAAGAATTCAAGAAAGACGTTAAGGGATGAGAGGAGAAGGCTTCCATAGAAGTAGTTAAAAAGATAGAAGGTCAAATTAGATTCATCTTTTTGTGGTAGCAGCAGAGTATGGGAATGTCAGAAAAGGGATGCTGTTGATATAGCTCCTGTTCTCCTCTCCAGACGTGTTCCATTTCCCATTGTGGGATCTGTGAGGCAACTTAGGATCCCATGTAGAATTTTGTAGCAGAAGGGATGGAAGAGCCTGTAGTTCCAGACAGAGCTATGCTTATTCTTTTACAATTTTTTTTTAAAGTATGCACCATAGTTTGTGGTGTAGACATTTGCCATACTGCGGCTGCCACTACCATAGAGCTCAGCTCTTCAGACAGGGCATCCTTTAGAGACCATCAGATTAGGTTGACTAAATGGCTCTTCTGTCCAAAAAAACACTCTTCTGGTTTTTACAGCAACATGATTTATATTTCTGCATTGTATGTGCTTTTGGTGTTTCTTCTACCTATTTTGTATTCATATTTCAAGAGTGGACTTCCCTGCAGGAAGTTATGCCAAAGTTTACAGTAGCATAAACACATGAGGTTTTTCATGGAACTTGAGCTTATCCGTTGTGGAAAATAGAGATGAAAGGCATCCAACCTCAGAGGTAGTGAATTTCAAAGTTTTTTCTTCCCTTGGATACCCTTCATAGACATCTCTCAGAGACAGTCCACCAAACACAAATATTCCTGAGCCACAGGCTGAAAATCACTATGATAAAGAGTTAAAAGGAAGTTGAATAACAAAGCGGAGTGAAATTGAACCCAATTAACCATTCTCATAATAAGGAAAGAAAGGGGGAGAAGAGACACAGCACAACATTTTAAACCAAGCATTTAAATGGTCAATAAGCCTTCTACTGCAACCTATAATTAGCCTGTTGAACACATTTCCACAGGATATTGTTGTACTATACAGTTTAGTGACTACGACTGTAGGTATTCCTCGGTTTTAAAGTACCCAAGGTAAACACTGTGGCTTCTAGCATGACAATAACCAGCTTGTACTTGTGTTGCAAATCCCACTGTATATCTCCCACCCAACACAGCCCCTGTGCAACCAGGTTTGGTGTAGAAGTTCTGCGTTGGAACATTTCACATTAAGTGCTTTCAAATATATGGTTTTGGGCTAGGGAAAGTGTTGCCAGTGTGGCAATTTGCACCTCCCCAAGACCTACTCAGCACGAATGATCCCCCCACCTCCTTCCCTCCCCCTCTCACTTGCTCAGGAGCGTGCCTATTGCCATTTTGCAGTAAATAGTCAAAAATTATTCCCAAGCTGTTCAGATTTTGAACATGTCTCCTTAAAAAAGAAATCTGTATCAATGAAGAGGTGTTATTAGCTGAGTGGTAATAACAGGTGGGAAGAGAACAAGAACTGTTTCTTGCTTGCCTTTCCTTTAAATGTTTCTATTTTTAAACAGACCGGCCAGCTCTGTTTGTCATTTTTTAGCTATAAAGGGAGTTGGTTCAAGGCCTGTCAGCATGATAGGTCTTGCCTCCATGGAGGTCTACCCTCTATTTAGCCTGGAGGTATTACCTTTTAAGTATTCTTTTAATAGAGAACAAATATTTTAAAGTTCAGAGGTGTATGTGGTCTTTAGACTCCATTTTTCTGATTTCTCATAGCTGCCTTGTTAGCAGGGGTGGTAGTTATGCAGTCTTCAGCTCCCTATTGCACGGTCCTGATCCCCAACTCACAGCACCAGGGGCCAGTCCAACTGCTGCGCATGGGAAAAGGAGTATTTCAGCTCATATAGTGCTTCAGTAAAACCCAACCAATCAAACAGAAAAAACAAAACAAAAAAACCCCCCACACACGCGTACACACACACACATACAAATACAGTGGCTTATTTCACAGCAGAAAAAATACAGAGAAGGCCAGCTTAATATTGCTTGATTTAAAATGGTAAGAGGTTCACCATTATTTACACTCTCAGGAAATGCAATCACCAGCACTTAGCAAGCGCCATGCCTTTCTCCAGACATCCCAAACCACCCTAGGGTACAATATTGTGCAATTGGAAATGTACATGGGTTCTGCACCTTCTCCAAAGGCACCTGGCACTAGCTAAGGCCAAAAACAGGATATTGGACTGCAGCATTAGTAAGAGGTAAAAAACTATTCCGATACTTCAGCCCTTCTGAAGGATTTTAAACAAAAACAACAAAAGATACTTGAAAGAAAAAAAGGAAAACTCACCATTCTGGAAACTAAGAGCTTTCTCCAAGATCCAAATTGTCTCGTTGCTCAAGACATCTGCATTGCTGAAGGAAGACTTATTCTTGCTCCAGCTTTGAAAAACTCCAGCGTGCTCAGGGTTCAGGTAGGTGCTGGGAGCGCACCTGGCCAGCCTCCCTCTTCGGGGTGCTGAGCAATGCCTGCTGGAATGTGCAGTCTAGCAGGTACCTGGCACTACTTGTTCAAACAGACAGTAGGGAGCGATGGAACTACATTACCCACAATTGCCTTCAGCAGGTTTATGATTACACCTGAAACCAGGAGAGGTGGTGTGGGAGTTTCACCTTAGGGAGGAGAGAGAGGCATGAACAGGAAAGAAGAAGGGTGTGCTCCTTGCATGCCGCTGGAAGAGAGTTAGGGATTTCTACTTTTACACGCCATATTGCAGATATATTGAACTTGCTGGGACGGGGACAAAGGATGGCCTTCTGATAAAGGTCAAGGTTAGAAATAATTAGATTTACAGGCAATGAATACAGTGACCAAAATCACGTGAACCTGTATGACCGGTTTGGGCATTTCTGTGCATGTGAGGGAATACAACTGGGTATGAGGAAGCAAATGAAGGAGGGGTGGCAATGGCCTGAGAAGAACATCTACAAAGGAGGGAAAGCAGAGGCACTCGGGAGGGTGGGGGTAAAAGAGCTCCTTTCAGGCTCCATGAGCTTGAGGACATAGCAAGTTTCCCCAGACGTTATATTGCAGGTGTTTTTCTCAGTGATTTCAACATTTTGCAGGATAAAGCTGATAAAGGTTAGAGGGACAAAGATTATAGCCACAGAGAGATACGGTAAATGGTCTTTGCACCAGGAATGTCGCAGGGAGTTGGAGAAGAGATGATTTGCCTGTCCTGTTGTTGTTTGCTACCTGTGTTTTTGTGGCACTTAGAACTCACAGCTGAAACTCCCCTTTGATGAAAAGAGGTTTCACAGGCTTTCTAAGCCTGCCTCCAAAAAGCTGAAGTATAAATCAAACAGAATAAAAAAATGGAGAAAGACAGAATCTGGATTGTTTGTGGCGGATATAGTGTCAGTATTGACAGGCAATTTCCACCCCCAAATAAGCTACTTGCCAAAATAAGTGGTTTTGTTTGACCAAGGCTGGTATCCTAGTGGGGTGAAACTCAGCAAATAGTTTCACCAGGAAAAAAAATGTTGTTGGCACCATCTCAACTAAACAGTCGACCCATTGCTGCACCATTCAGTTCCTTCAGAGAACTGAACACTTTCCTCCTCCCCTGCCCCCCCCCCCCAAACAATCCAGAAAACAACCTTTTCCAGGGAATCTCTTCTATTTTTTATAATAAAGTAAGGCACTGACTGTGACAAAGATGAAAAAAGAGATGCCCCATCTCCACATGCTTTAACCAACCAGACATATTGCTGCGAGCGCTCTGACCTGCTGTCAGAAGCAGGAGGTTAGAGTAACACAGCAGGGTTATTCACTTTGTACTAAAACTACATGTTACAGAAAAAATAAGTAATTTCTACTCCCACTGCCTCTCTAAAGGTGTAGTTTAGAAATTCAAGTTCTGGAAATAGAATATGTCGGGCAGATAAAGCCGTGTCAGACACCAGGAGGAGAAAGGAAAAATTTCCAGAGACACTTAGTGTCTTACTCAGAGCTATTAAGAAACCAAGTATTTAATTTTTGTTACATCATTTTCTGGGTTTTTTCAGGTAGGTACTGTATATCATGTGTCTCTAATACTAATGACAATGACACTGCAAACCAGTTGAAACTTACTGTTATATTAATATAATTTAATAATAAGTGAAGATGATCTTAAACTTGAAATTTTAACCCCTTTTCTGTCATCTCAGGCTACTCCCTAAAATTTCCATTTAGTTAAGATACTTTCCCCCAGACTTCATTTCTCTGAATGGACCATTAGCTCATAACAGAAATGTTCATTCCCAGTAGAAGCATTTTCAGAGCCAGATGGTTTTGACAATCCATTCTTTCAATTCAAAGAATAATTTAAAACATATTAGTGGTATTTTATCTTAAACAGGAAGACTTAAGTTTAGGATGAGGATTTTTAACATCCCTTTTCATAGGGGTGAATCAAAATTCATTAAATCTAATATGCTTCTCAACTGTTACTTAGCTAGAAAATCACTGTAGAGGAGAGTTGGACCCTGCAGGTGGGACCCTGCTGATCCACATAAAGCATCTACAGGATTTCAGTTCACCTCTGGGCCTCAGAAAAGGGCTTGAGTATTAACATAGTCTATCTGGGTTTTCTGTACAAGGGTGACCAATTATTATTTCCCACATTTTTGTTAAACTCTGCCACTTCTGTCTTGTTGTATAATGGAGTTTACCTTGAAGGCATCTCAAGTAGGTCTTTATAAGACAGCACTGCGTACCCTGCTACTTCTCCAAAACCAGATCTGACCAGTCAAGCTTCTATTTCCAGGCTCTGCTGAAACCCAGACTCTGCAACAACTTTTCTTTGACCATCAGTTGATGTGACACTGTGGTTTTCTGCAGTTTGAATAATTTTCAAGGCAAATTCTTCCAGAAAGCTGATTTAGACTGTTAGGTCTTAGGAATGCTAAGTATTACGTGGACCACTAATAAGCAATTTCTTGTGTTTAATTAACTGCACTGTTTGTGTACAGGGGAAACCCACATGCTGTACACGCAGACAAAAGCAATAGCAGATGCACGCAGGCCCATTTGGCAATATATTTTTCATATTTTTTTGTTTGCTAAGCTCAATCCAATTAGATATATTTCTGTCATTGAAATGAATGGAATTCGGGAAGGAATATTTTGGGACAGAAGCA
Source organism: Gorsachius magnificus (assembly GCA_034008185.1). Taxonomy (NCBI): domain Eukaryota; kingdom Metazoa; phylum Chordata; class Aves; order Pelecaniformes; family Ardeidae; genus Gorsachius; species Gorsachius magnificus. The sequence goes on along the minus strand of CM067082.1, from coordinate 124,967,351 downwards.
GGACCTATGAGGTTAATTTTGAGATGGAAACTTTGGAAACTGATAGCACATATATGTAGGAGGTTGGACACGATGGGTCCATCCATGTGAACGCAATGACTAGCGTAGCGAGAACAGGAGAGCTGGTCTGCAGCAGCTAGGGCTGCCAATTCCAGGGTGCAAGCAACATCACGGGACACTTACTTCACTTTGGAAGTGGGTGAATGCTGCCAAGCCACATCCTTTGGCTTTTGCAACCTTACTGGTAGTGGTGGCAGGATCCTGGAAAGCTTGGGAGCGTAAACAGTCACATTCTGGCTTGATGTAACATAACATATATGGGAAGTGGTGGCCATGTCTTCATATTTCATTAGATTACAGCATGTGTTTTCCACTTCACTGATTTCTTCCTTTTTGTTTGTTTAAATTACTACATGTTTTGACAGCTAAACCTAGCAATGGTTGCAGGGTCAAAGGGCTCACTTCAGTTCTGCCTGTAAACATATTTTATTTGCCTGCAACAGATTGAGTAGCTGGGGCAGAAAGTAGCATATTGTTTTGCACCACATCTCAGTTTTGCTCCAGTTCTTATCGGAAGAATGATAAACACCAAAGCTTCAGTGTACATTACATGTTGTTCTCATCCTGTCTGTTTCGGTCGTTCCTAAAACTCATGAGAAAAAAATATGAAGCCCCTGCCCATCAAACCATTAGAAGAGGGGCACCATAAGCCCTAGGCTACATGGCAGTTACCTGTACAATGATATCCAAAGAAAATTAGCTGTGGCCACTACACCATGATTTACGCGTGCACACGTGAGAGGAAACAAAGGTACAATGTCAGGCCATTTGGATATAAAGAAGCCACTCAGACTTGGTCAAATATATTTTTTTTTTCCTGCCCCCTCACCTCCAGTGGAAGAAAAACTTCCATGGCAGAGAATATTTTGGCCAAAGATGTTTACACATGAGATAGCAGCTTGATTATACCTCCCAATGAAATAACATTTAGTAACCAAGAGAGGTGTGGGGGTGAAAATTGGGTTTCTGCCAGGTCTGTGCTAGAAAATGTTTAACAGTATAGTTATGCTAGCAAAAGTGGTTTTAGCTGTTTTTACTGATTCCAGAACCCTAACTATAATCTATACCAGCAAAAGCACTTCTTCTGCCAGTTCTGTGTCCACATTAGGGCTGTTGCCAGTATCAAACATCGCCAAAAATCACATTCCTAAGGGACATTACTTACACTAACAAAAGTTTCTAATACAAAGCAGGCTTTACAAACACTACTGAATACTCCGCCCAGGCAGGCAAAACCACCTTTCCTGACAAATAGTGAACCAAAGCAATCAGAAAGCTTTCACCTGGTTTCTGAAGGGCAGGATAAAGTTCTGTGCAATGTTAAACATCAGGAAAACAACTCTCAGAGCACACTGTATGCTCAGCGGGCTATCTCTTAGACTTTAGGCTATGGTGAAGACCTGGTTTAAAAAAAAAAAATCATGGTATCACATTTTAATGTATACATAGAACTTGTGGCAACAGTACCACAGCACAGGGAGCTACAGCCAGCAACTGCAGCAAAAACATGTACTGAAACTGCTGCAGGCAGTAGACCAAACTGAAACAACACCATGCAGCATGGAAGTTAGCAAGGAAGAGGTTATATTGAGCAGTAGAACCTATATCTGTATTTATTATATCTGCGTGCACTCTGAAAAAAAAAAAAATTGGAATCAGTTCTCCATGGTGAGCTGGACCAAGAACTGAAATCTGTTTAAAAAAGGGGGGGGGGGGGGGGCGGAAATACCACCCAGAAAGTCCTAGCGAAAACACAGTTGTTCTGATTTGCATATATCAACAACTCAGGGAAAATCATTGGTTTCCTCTAGTATTTATCTTAGTGAAGGAATAAATAAATTATGCTGACTGAGCATTAAATTATTTTTAAAAGAGACATTTTTCTTTTTTCTAATGAAAAGGAAACTTTGAAGAGGATTATCCAGTTGAACCGTTAATATGAATAGGTAGGTGGCAAATTGGACTGAAGAATATCAGGGGAGGAACTCTCCTGAATGGTGAGCATATGGTTGCCAAAAGGGACTTGGAGGAAGGGCTCTGAAAGTGGTAGAGAAAGATCTCTTTCTCTCTTGAAATAGCAAGTGGGTTGGAACTTGTGCCCTAGGGAAGGACTCACAAGATGTCTTTTGTACCATGAAAACATTTGTGTTTCCTCTCTGCAACTAAAGCTGTTTAGCTTGGTTAGTTGCTAGATCACTTTATACAAAGTGTGTTCATTAAACAAGCAATTTCTTTTTGTGTTTACACCATTTTCACTCTGTTGCTAGCAAACCTCTCTCCCACAGCCAATTCTGCTGTGCTCTGCAGGGAAGGTTCACTTACTCCATTCCCACAGAGAAAAGGCACCAAGTGACCTCAAAAGAAAGAAAAAAAATTTGTCTTGAGCATGCAAGTCTACCCTCTCAGTCAATAAGGCACTGGCAAAGACCCTCATGGCCCAAGCAGTGTTTTGCAGAGACCCGTCCTGGAGAAGTGCCTGAGGTGATACCTCCAGACCCAAGGCAGAAGCAGTAGTAGATGACAGGGCCACATAGCACTTACTTCTGTAGCATTAGACTGGGCAAAAGAATAACAGCTTTCAGGTTAGGAAAACCCTATTTTTGTCCTAGTTCCTCATTAAATCCTATGGACTCATTAAGACGGATTGCTTCACTTACATTGTATGTCACCAAGGAAAATGTTCCATGTGAAAGTAAAAAAAATTCTGCAGGCAGGAACTATGAGGCAAAAGAACGGGGTCCAGGCCAAAAAGTTCATATCTTAAGCAGTAATGAGCAGCGGGGCAAAAAAAATACTGTTCCATCTCAGAAGATTTTTATTGTCTTTCTAGAAATTATTAGTACACTGTATTCAGCCGCACTCAGGTAGAAAATAACTGATTATTAGACATCAAGCCAATAAGACTTTTTTGTTGGTTTTAGCCTGATTTCCTCAGGAAACAAGTTCTATACAATCATGCTGTGTCTGTCTAAGACTCCGACTGATCCTCCTCACCACTGCTTTGTGAATCCATTAGCCAGTTCAGCTCGGATCAGTTCAATGCAGGGACAGACATCTCCGATTTGGTAGAATGACGCAAGTTTCTTAAAAAGGCTCAACCAGGTGAAAGAGAAAGCTAAAGATCTCTGTGGAGGAAAGGTTACTATATCTTTAGTCCTCAGAGAATCACACGGAAAACCACAAATGAAAGAGGGACTGTTATGAAAATAAAATCCAGAGAAGGCTTCAGGGCTTGTCCTTTTTTAACGGTTAAAAATCCAGTTCAAAACAAATTCATGAAAAATTCAGCTCAAGAAGCTACTCTTGCTCATAGGAATACATTTTTATTTTTCTCTTGGTTAGTCAATGTTCATATAAGAAGAAAGGAGATATTTATGTGCATTTATACAACATAGACAAAAAGAATCAGAATCAAATCTCACTGTAGATGCCAAGCAGCGCTGCTGAATTAAGTAGTGGATAGCTAGCTTTGGCCATATAGGTTGTCAACATGGACCAGTTTTTCAGCAACAAGTATGCTAAGAACTTGAAAATCTGGCCACAAATGCCTCACTGGGAGTCAGGATATACCAGATGCTTTTGAAAGTCAAGCCTTTGTTTAGGTGCCTATATGGAAAGCAAGCTCTTCTAAAAATCAGATTTATACTACCAGGCTAAGAGCTGAAAAATGTATTCCAGCACCATTACAAACTTATAACTGATTGTCTCCATGTTAGGTAGGGGTTGAACACTGGTATAAATAACAGGAGTTTCACGTCCTTCATGCCATTTAAAATTGAAAGTAAGTATTTACTAGCTGTGGTTTCTTCCTTTTACTTCGACTGATAAAAATGCAATTTTGGAAAGGCTCAAACACATTAAAAATTTTGTGTTATACCTTCTTAACAACTTGAATAATTGTTTGCTAAACTTGTATCAATAACAGCACAATTATAACTTTTTACCTAAAAACCAAATATTCATCCCTTTATCACAGATTGTATCTCCATTAATACAGGAGCTGATAAGCCCTGAAAACTTAGGGCCACAAATTCAGTGCTTTCTTCTTTGTAAAGTGAGGGGTTTTTTTTTTTATCCAGTGAAGAACACTTCCTCAGGTTAGTAGAAAACCTTTCTCCTATTTTAAGTTTAATAAAGCTTTAGCCTGTATTTAATGATAAACCCAAATGTAACTGATTTATTGAATTGTGACCTAAAAAGTAGCTAGATAGTAAGTCAGCAGTGAAGATGTGAGTGGAGCTAAAGGCTGACTTCTAGTCCCTTCTCGCAATCACCTGGCATCCTTAATCGCAGCACGTTGTTGCAAACTGTGAGGTTTCCTTAAAATGTGGCCTATTACAGTAGTACCTGAAGGGGGCCTACAAGAAAGCTGCAGAGGGACTATTTACAAGGGCTGTAGTGATAGAACAAGGGGTGATGGCTTTAAACTGAAAGAGGGCAGATTTAGATTAGATACAAGGAAGAAATTCTTTACTATGACGGTGATGAGGCACTGGAACAGGTTGCCCAGAGAAATTGTGGATGCCCCATCCCTGGAAGTGTTCAAGGCCAGGTTGGCTGGGGCTTTGAGCAGCCTGGTCTAGTGGAAGGTGTCCCTGCCCATGGCAGGGGGGTTGGAACTAGATGAGCTTTAAGGTCCCTTCCAACCCAAACAAATCTATTGTTTATTCTATGATTATAATAAGCCACATGACTGCATATTTCTGCAACAACTGATGCGATAGTCTAGATCTACTACATTTTTGACCTATCATACCCAATACTTTGTGCCTAATACCTTAAGTATTCATTAGTCATATTTACTGTGTGGTATATCAGATAAAGAAATGTAAATATTTCCTTTCAAATGTTACGTAAACTAGAAAGAGGACTCAGAGTTTGGATAGTGGCTGTAGCATGAAAAACAGTATGTGCAAAACTATGATAGAACTGTATAAGACACTCGGACTGATCAGGTTTTATTCAGCAATTACTTATATATCATTTTTGTGGATTAAAAATGTACAGGTTTTGGTTGCATTTTTCATCTATTTTCCTTAGATAATTTGACCATATTTATTTTTACAGTCACTCCAATTAGTTAAGTTCTACTATGCCTTTGTCACAGACTTGAGTTAGAGACCTGTGGAACTTACTTGCTGTGTACTCATTATCCAGAAAAAGGCACTCTGTTGCTCACTGCCAGGTACAGCAGGCAAGGGCAAAACCTTGTAACAATGCAAAGAACAAAACCCACCACTGATAAAGAAACTATTCAGCTATGTAATCACTCAGGTGTTCAATTAAGTTTCTGAATCAGCAAAACATCAGATAATCTTGTTGTTGATGCAATTCAGATGCACAATTAACTGTGTATTTTGATGTTTTTCTCTTTAGGAACAGCATTATCATACTAACATTGCATATGTATATGTTTTTTTCTGTGCTGGAATCTAAGCTCTGGAGTATGTATCTCTCGGCTCTGCAAGAAACTGATACTAACCAGACACTGTCACCATCCCAATAGTACTGTCTCACCTTTTAATAACTTAAATGTGATTTTCCAAAAGCTCTGCAAACACCCACCTGATCTGAAAAACACTATTTCTGGAACTGAAACCTTTTTTCTATAACAAGAAATTTCTGGTGCACTATGAGTGCACCACGCATTCTGATGCAGACCGACCCCACTCCTTTCAGAAAAGGCCTGGCGGTATCATCCTTGCAAGGGAAACACAGGACCTGGCTTTAATTCCCAGGTGACCTCATGTGGCCAATCTGAAGCACACATAGTGACCCTGAGACCTTCCTTGATGGTCAGATGGTCTTTAACGTTGCCTACCAAAGGGAAGACTGTTTCTGGCTGCCTCAGGAGCAATAGGGCTGGAACCCAAGAACATTTCAGCTGAAAAGCCACTCCCAAACCTGGCCAGCTCCAGGAATAGCTGCTGTCAGCTCTGGGCCCATGGTACTTTAAAGAGATCCTCTTATTCAGTAATAGCACCAATTGCCTCTGATTACCATAATGACTGTAATTAATGCCTGTGGTATCAGAGCAGTGCGTGCTTGTGCAGCAGCCCTCCACCCACCGCCGGCACCCCCGGCCATTCCCCACAGCGTATGAGGCAGTGGCAGCCGTGCACACCCTGCATGTACCAACATTTTTTGCACTGAGGCTGCTAACGAGGGAATAATAGTAGTGCAAGAAGACGATATTCTGACCTCATTCTCTGTTAGTATTATGTTTCTCTTTGGTTTAAGTTTTCTCTTTTAAGGCTTTCAGAGGTTCCAACTAAATATGATTTGCCAGCTTAGAGAAAACCTGCAAGGTGTAATAAATAGTATGATTTAAGTACAGCATATGCTGAGAATACAGTTATAAAAAAAGAAATAATGCCAGAACTTCAGCTGCTATTAATCAGAAGAACTCTGCTGAAGCGAAGGGAGCAATTCCAGTTTACATCTTCTGTGGATCTGAATCCTGTGTTTACCACCAAAGCTGTTAAACACAGAACATTGCTCCAGCACACTAGGTCCCTGTGTTAACTGAAAGCCATGGAAATAGGAGCATACTTGGTTTCGAGCCCTTTATGGGACCTGTTCTGAAAGGCAGGTTCCTGCAGTGCACCGAATGTTTTCAGTGCTGACTGGCTCAAGGGAGTGCTCACTCAGAAATCTTGCAAGGTTCGTTCCTGTTGCCTTCATTTTGAATGTAATATTTTATCTTTGTTGACACCTACAGGAGCAAGATAAGATCAAATAAGAAAGTGCTTTAAACTTCTTTAAATGACACGGGTGGTTTCAGGAAACATTTTCCAGCAAAATAATACAACCGGTGCTTAACCTGGCATCTTCCAGTGTCATACACAATTCTCTTTGGCTTTTAAAACAAATGCAGTGAGGAAGCTGTGATTATTCAGGGGTGATGAAATTGCAGTTCTGCACCAAAGCTGACTGTGGTGTTAACACCTGCGACTTCGCTGACTCCAGACAACTTTGAGTTTAGACCAGCAGTGACACTGCCCTGTGGGTGGAAGTTCAAGTAGGAACAGCGAATAAAAAGGGCTGTAAAGCCATCTCAAAGTGTAATAAAAAAACCCCAGCTGCATTTCAGTAAACACACACACAAAAGTTAATCAGTCTATGAAGCAAGATGGTTTTCAATAACAGTTTGGGTGGCAGAGGATCCATGAGGATTCCCTTTACATGCATTTCATGCTGAAGGCCAAGTTCAAAAACATACATAAAAGGACAGTGTGCTAGTACACTTCAGTAACATTTCTAGACTATAGTAATGCAAATGCAAAAACACATAAGAAGTGCTCATAAGTACTTGCTGTATAAAAACTTACATTTTTGTTTCATATTATTAGCTACTCTTTTCACTCGCTTAGTTTACTGGCATTTTGAACTTCATTTCTATATAAAAAAGTAGTTTTTGGGGGGTTTTTTTAATAGTGGACAAATTTAGTCATAGCAAAATACTATTCATTAAAACATTAATGTTTTAAATATGAGGGAAAAGAACAACTTAAAAATCTGAAAAAAGTCCAGAGAGTGATCTTACTGACGAGCGCCTTGAAACAAACTCTTCAACAACATCTGCAAGCTGTAAGTCATCATTTTTTTCCCCTCATAAGCATGTAAAATCATATACAAGTTCAGTCATGATTTTTAAATTGTGGATCGAAGCCACAGTTCATTATAATGAAGAGAGTACTTAAATACGCCCACGAACAGCATTCATTATCAGTGCCACCAGGCCCATTGTTAATATCTTCACTGCTTTTGAAAACAGGATGATATTGGGGTTTGGTTGAACAAATATACATATTTCTGATCTGACTGTAACAATCTTGTTGTAAGCTGGCACTGTCTCACAACAGATATGACCTGTCAAGCCTCACATGCTCAGAGGTCGAGGCTCGTGCTTGTGACTCCAGTCTCCTGCTCCTCCTAGTTTGGGCCACAGCTCATGCACTGCCCATGCAGTGCCTTCACTCTGGTTCCTTTACTGCTGTTTATTTGCTGACCAGCTGCACCAGGAGCATTTGGTTGCAGAGCAGGGGAGTGTGCTGGGTTGCCCAATGTGAAAGGACTTCTTCCAGAACTCATTTCTCTGGTTAAAACATTGCTACTTCCATGCCAGCCCCTTCTACTCAGGTCTCAACCTCACATCCCCCTTTCCACCATCCATAATCTTCCTCATGCATTGAAGCAGATGAATCTTGAAAGGAAACGTACTAATACAGTTGGAAAATCAGTCAATCATACTTGCAATTAGAACAATTCATCCAAAGCATGTCTGCATGCATATTTCTATTAAGGTTGACATCATTACAAATTTCCAGATCTTATATGATTGGTGCCTCTTCTGTTCAAAGTTTGACTGAGTGCTGGACATTGGGAAATGTATTTATGAGCCAATAAAAAAGTCGTAAAATACTTTGATGAATTTGAGTGTCTAGTTTTATTTGTCAGCCATGCTTTCTTTGGAAGTTTCCTCTTCCTTGGAATTTCAGGCACCTCCAAGAATTTCCAACTTCACATCTTTTTAGTGGATTTGTCCTAGAATATAACCCTTGCCAAATCATTCCTGGCAAAATGTCTGTGGCAGTTCAGTAAAATTACACCCTTCACAGATTTTCATCCTTGCTTCTCTGCCAAGGATTCTGTAGCTAGAGCTCTTCTAGCATAACGTATCAGGTGCGTGCTCCTCATTGCATACATAATCTGAAACTGTACCATGAAAAAACTCCTACTGCAGCCCCATTCTGCCATTTGAATTACAAGGTGCTAATCTTTGCTTGATATCTTATTTCTAGACTTCAGCAATGTGAGTAGACAGAAATAAGATTTGCCTTCTTTTGCTGCAACTTGCAATAGAAAGGTGGTCTACCTTCTTTGGAATTTTTCCATATAACTAGTATGAAAGACAGTGATTTTTTAAAACTCACAATACTTTGCAATCACTTCAATCATTTTAAATTCTTTCTTTGCATGTCTCTCAGTTTTCCTATTGCAACATATTCTAGTCAGTTCAGAAATTAAAACCAGTGCTCCTCCACACGTATGCTATCCTTTTGGTGAAGGTCCTTATGATGTCACCATTGCTCTTCTTTATTGGGCTTGAAAAAATAACATCTCATCTGTGTCTTTTGAATTAAATTTGATAGTTTGGTAAACAACTACAGGGATATCACATACAATAGTTGTATTTTTACAGTCTGAAGCCATGCCAAATTCCAAGCACAGGCATTGTAATGAGAAGAGCCCTTGCCAACCCCATTTTGCTACATATGGTACTAAGCTTTCCATACTATTGGCATCTTTGCAGAAGTTTCCATGACAGTTTGTTGAGCCTCAAGACTGAATAAAATACTGTAACTTTATCATTATAACTAGTTCTCCACATTGAGTAATCTTGTGGACTCTGTATGAACCTTCTGTCATTATCCATGTATGCCTGAATAAAGTCGGTTGCTTTTTCTTGGGGAAGTTTGCTGTTTCATCAACCATAATTGGATACTGTTTACAAGAAACCATTGCAAAAATAGGCCTCACAGGCTTAAGATTCATGATTTCTGTCATCTCATTTTGAGTAACTGGAACTGTGCATTTGTTTTGACCCATTTCCAGTTGTTGTAAAGTACCAGAATCACATCTGCTTGCAAAAAGCAGTTGAATCAAGTTGCACTCAGCTTCTGAGAGGCAGGCATGACTTCAGCTTGCTCAGTACAGTGATCTTGTGGTGCAAATCTTTGTCTTGCAAGACAATGAATGCAACTTAGAATTTTGTTATCATTTGCTTTTTTCCTTCTTTCTTCTATGAATACTGAAAACTTACCAAGTCACTGCCATTCTTTGTGGTTGCTTGAAGAGTAAGAGCTCTGATGCCTCAAACTTCCTTTCTGATTAGGGGACCCAGGCTAAGTAAATGCTTCTTCTGAGCAGTTAATCAGAAGTTATGCACAATTAAAAGCTGCATGACCATAGAAATAGAGTGCATTGTCACAGACTTCAAAATAGAAACCCTGAAAAATTTCAAATTACAGTGAGCAGAGCAAGGCTTTCATTTCCCAGAGTTGCACAGAAGCAAAGGCTTCAGTGGCCTCTGATGAAATGTTTCAGATGTTTTCCTGGGATCGAGCACTGTTTGTTCCTGTTGCAGGTGCTGACAAGTACAGGCCATTACTACACCAACAAAAAAGGTTCACTTTTTATTAGAAATGGAATTCCATTTTTTAATTATAGATATTTAAATGTGTTTCTTTAAAATAAATTCATCCTATTTTCAGGAAAATATTATACTTTCTCATTTATTTTGTTCAATCATTAATTATTACTTTTTTTTTTAAATATATATAGGACTCCTGACAAACAAAACTGTTTAGTTGAATTTGGGTTTACTTGTTAACTGTTCTTTATAAAACAATATGAAATACAGCCAAAAAATGAAGGGAAAGTTAGAAAGTTAGGTTCCTATTTGCCCAGAGAAGTATCTTTTCCTGGTTCTGAGATAACTTCTTATAACCAGTTTGTTAAAACTGAATTTTAAAGAAAGAAGAACAAAAAAAAGAAAGGGAAAAAAGGGCTAAAAACATTTCCTGTAAATATTTTTTCCTCAAAAACTCTGGGAACTTCATAAAAAATACTTTTATTTAAAAATATTTCAAAAAGAAAAAAGTAATTAAGCAGGGGGGTTGACTAAAAACCGCTGAACTTTTCTTCTATTTAAAAATCTTCTTGAAGTCACAGATAGATTTTGCAAGAGAGTGATGGAGATTTTTTAATCATAGTCTAACCCCACCACAAGATCCACCTTTACCTCAGTGCCTCATATGAAGTTCCCATGTGCCATCGGACAAACTTCACTAAGAGGCAGCCTTGCTGTAATTGCCATTTGCCCTCACTTTTTATTGTTTTTTGAAAAGCAGGAAATCAGGCAAAGAGCTGTGTCTGGTAAAAGAAACAACCTTACTGTTTATTTACTTTTGGAGATGTCCTGCCAAATGCTTCAGGTTTATTTTCCTGAGAAAGAGCAACATTACCAGAAGTGAAATATGTCTTTGTGGCTCTAAACATCAGCAAAATACTGATGAATCAGATAGATAGAAATACACTGCCAAATCATAATTTCAACAGAATATTTTTTTGTTTCTTTAACTGCATACTTTGTTAGAGATAAAACACTATTTTACCAAACCAGAGGACTAAGAAATGAGCTGTCCTTTCTTCAATCCATCACCAGGAACAGGGTGGCTCTAAAAAGTAAAAAGCCAGGAGCCGAGGGTTTTTTGGTCTAAATAGGAAACCTGGTTACCTCCATGAAGTATGAAAGGTATATTTTTTTCCCTGTCCCTTTCCTTCCCCTTCTGATTTCTATTAAAACTCTCCTTTACTCAGTCAATGTTCACCATGAAGACCAGCAGTAGCCCACTCATAAAAGATCTGAAAACTTTACACTGTTCTATAAGCTCAGGAGTTAATAGACGTTTAGGTTCTGGTTTTGAGTATTTGGATATTACTGCCATGTTTCTTAATAAAATATGGTCATTTCAGCATCATAATGACTTTTGTATACTTTAACAATTTCTTCATATTATGATCTTTTTTTGTTATTTTTTTTTTTATAAAGACCGTATGCCAATGAGTCATTGGTCATTGACTTCACAGTGGTACTGATTTTTTTATTATTAATTTAACCTCTGGGGCATAGAAGTTTTTAGCTAAATGTTTAACTTGAAATGTTTGTATTATTGAAGTGCGCATTTACATGCTTATCTGACGTCAGATATTTAAACAAAAAAAGAGTTTAATAATCAATTTCTACAGTAACATGCATTATTTTTAAAAACAGTCTCTATTTTGTAACATGTCATATGGAAAGTTGAACAAAAAATGTCATGAAGTGATTTTTATCCACACTAACTTACTTTCAGATGATTTGAATCAAGAGATTATTGAATGTGATCTGTATATAAACATCTGAAATCAGGGATAACAGACATCTTGAAAACAAAAAAATACTCTAACATCTTTTACAAACGTTTCCACTGACAAAACTGAGTCACATTTTAAAAGCTTTGCAATAAAAAAATTACTAAAACAGGGCTCTATTCCACACGCACACACAAAATCGGCTGGAAACTCACATTAGTTTGATAGTGGAATAATTCTGTTCCAGAACATGTTCTTTTGCCAGGTTTTGTGGTCTTTTTTTTTCTTATGGAAACAGCACAACTTTCCCCATGAAATACAAGGCTGGAAACACAGTGTACTCAATCACCAGAAAAGCACATGAATTTTCATAGAGCCTCCTTGTAACAGGATAATACAATTAGAAATAAAAGCATATTTTGCTATCATTTATATTTCAGTCAATGAACTTGTATTTCAAATGAAGAATTTATGTTTATCATTAGATGTACATTTAAATATTATTAGTGAGGAAAACAGAAGTGAAAAGAAGTTTTTAAAGCATTTTCTAGAAACTTAGAATATTCAGAATCTAATGAAACTTTGGCTTAGTTTACATAAAATCCTTCTAAAACTTACATTCTGGATCACTGATTAATACAGTAAAAAACTGGAGTCAGTCTATCACTTATTCCAACTAGACACGGAATCAAGCAGGCAGATGTAAATCAGGCGTGTTTGTGCCTTGCAGCATTTGTTCCAAGAACAGAGCTTTTTAAGAGCACAGCAGAGAGATGCTGCACACCACAATTGCTTGCAGGTGATGACCTTCAGAGGCCTCAACGGGCCTGGCACCCAGCCACCTTTGATAAACCATACAATTTGCTATGTAGATCTTTACTACTGAGATACTATCAGAAATCGTGCCAACAGACAAGAGTCCAGAAAGTGAAGAAAGTATTAAATCAAAATATTTGCCTGGCATTCCTGGACGGGAAGCCTACCGAGAGTTATCAGAGAGGCCTAGGGCAGATCCTCCAGCACAAGCAAAATTTTATGGTTCAAGTGCAATCTTTTTCAGAGAAATTATGTGGAGTGTTTTATCTGGGAGGGAAAAACAGATGATCACAACAGTTCCTTCTACCTTTATGATCTATGAAAAATGAAGGATCTCATAAATGCCAGAAGAGTATTTGAGACAAAGATAAGCCAAGCCTGTGAAGAAGAGAATTTATAGGTAGGGCCATGTGATAACTTTCACTGAGTGGATGCATCAAGAAAATGCTTGCTATGAAGGCTTCTCTTGATAACACACTTTTCTTGCAATGATTAACAGTAAAGCAGTTTTTAAATTTTTTTTTCCTTTTAAAAAGACCTGAGCACCCACTTTAAATCCCTCAGGCTTAAAAGAACAATACATAGCTCTTACAAATACTTGAAGGCTGATTTTTTTGCATTAGTATCGTGTTAAGCATGATTTGTCACTAGCTCCCCTATAATATCATTCTTTACCAAACAGGGTGAATGCAGAAAGCACACAAGAAGCTTTCCAGGCAAAGCAGCATGCTCTGGGGGCTTGCGACAGCGCTGGCTGGCTGAAGTAACCTCATCAGCTTCAGGAGCCAAGGATGACAAGAGCAGATTCTCTGTTGCCATGGTACCCCTTCCCATGAAATGGAAATTATTCCTGGCTTTTGTCAATGACGTCGCCCAATTATCGAACTGAAACGTTGCTAAACATCTTTAAGTTAGCAGAGTTTATGCGCCTTTTTGCTTCTTTTTCAATCATTGTCTTTGATGTTCAAACTGCACATGTTGTCTTAAGGGAGAAATAAGAACTTTCTTCTTGTTCCAGAGCGGCTTTTCTGTGTTTTCTTTTCGTAATACTGACTGAAGATGAAACTCAAGGGTTCATACTTGATCATTGCCAGATACACTGCAAAAAGATGCTAGTATTATTCCAGAAAGTTTACAAATATTTGGGGGATACTTGTTTCAGATCTGCATCTGCTCTATTGTCTAATAATAATTATACTCCAGAAGAAACCCATAGAAAAGAGGGGGAGAATGAGGACACTTTTGCCTGAAATGCCCCTCACTGGAGGAGTTGTAATAGGAAGGAATGTGAGACCTGTTAATCCCACGGGTCATCAGGACTTGGAAAAAAATTGCCTCCCTGAACAGAGGTAAAAATACTTTGAAATCATGTAACTGTGCACAGAAAGAATCTTAGCTGCAACATTTCCCAACTTCTGAGCCCTTGGTTTTGCAACATACATTTTCAATGGAGCAGGAAATGGTAGAGAGTAACAGGCATGCAGACCACCTCTCTACGGTCTTAATTAGGTGGAGAGAATACAATTTTCTCATATTTGATGGGATACTTTCAGGCTACAAATAAATGATCGGGAAAATAGTTAAGGTGGCCTTAATGCATGCTTGGTTCCTGGTTATCCAGTAACTCTGGGTGACTGAAGCTTTTACGTGCTGTTCAGAACAAGTGACTGCTATCAATCTTCCAAGTTTCTCATGAAAAACCTCTTAGTACCAAAATTTGACTTGTGTATATATATTCCAGTGTTCAGTATGACTGGGTATTTGCCACCAGTGGTCTGCAGACCACAGTTCTGTAATCTGTGCTTTAAAATACTGGCTAAATTAAACAGAACTGGAAAGCTTTAGAAGGCCTCTCATCATTATTGGCAGTAAAAAAAAGGGGGTTGTTTAAAGAAAGATAAAGGCTTGCTGTGTGCTTTGTAGGGACAGTTTGTCACTTTGAAATAGAAAGTATTGCTCTTGGGAGCTGATTGTAACAGGTTAGATGTTCCATTGAAATGTCCCTTTTTCAGCATGATTAGCACTTGGAAACTCCTCTGTTTACAGGAAAACGATTCCAGTCCTAGCCTTCTTTCGCAGTCTTTCATCAGAGGTCTTGGTGCCAAAAAAAGTCACAGTTGTCAGTCAGAGCTGTTAAAAGGTTTTGAAGGCAGATGTCTCACTGAAGTATAGTCACGCTATTTTGTATGAGGAGGACTGTCTTCTACTCCTCACTGTTTAAGGATCAGCTCATGGATGAAGTTAACTTGCTATAAAACCCTTTGAATAAGATTCTTACTTTCCTTTTCAAGACTCCATCGAAGGAGGTAATATACAAAAGGGGTTTTCAAAAATAAATTAAATTCCAGCTTACTTTGTCATTGGGAGAGGCAAAATAATGCCAAGCTGCTTTACCTTGGAGAGAAGCTTTTCATGCTCAAGCTCCCTGGCATGCAGAAGGAGAGCAACCATTCCCAGCCGCCCGGCCGGCGACTCAGCCTGCAGGATGGGACAAGGACAAAAGCGCATTATAATCATGAGAATACATATGAGTAACAGTTTACAGTCATGCCTATCTAATGTGTGTCTGTCAATACAATGTATAATTCACAGGCTGCCCCTCCAAAGCACAGCCTAGCTATAAAATGAAAGTGAAAGATGCCACCGTCGTTTCTACACTGCAGAGCACGCTGCAGAGCACGTTGTACAACCACTGCTACCCCTTTAGCTCAGCAGGTTCCAAAGTGGTAATAATCTCTCACAAGACTTAAAGGACCATGTTTTATAAGAAAATCACAGTTATACGTTTAGAGTGTATACAGTATATACACTTGATCTAAGTTATACACCTAGAAAGATAATCTTGTATATTGGGAATTTTATTAGGTTAGAGCAGAGTAGAAAGCAAATGTGCTATTCACCTGGTGAATTAATGTTTGCCATATAAGTAATGTGCAGAATATCAAAGACTCTGCTGTGTAATTTTTAGCCCTAGAAATAGCAACAGCCAAGAGACTACAGACTCTCTGCACGTTAAGTTTTGTACTTTGGCCTATCATTAATATATCAGCAACTCACAAGAAATGGACTGATAGAATCCTTTTTATTTTTTGCCATTTTGGGTTATGGAAAGCTGTGATTTCTCTAACAGGCAGAGAAAAACAAAAGTAGTTAATAATGGTGTCATTCTGGTCCTGAGAAGGAAACTTTGTCAAATAAAAGGCTGGTGGTAGTTCTGCATATTTCTCAT
The DNA here is from genome assembly GCA_034008185.1 of Gorsachius magnificus. NCBI lineage: Eukaryota > Metazoa > Chordata > Aves > Pelecaniformes > Ardeidae > Gorsachius > Gorsachius magnificus. The sequence continues at coordinate 124,951,327 of CM067082.1, read as the reverse complement.
TTAGCCAGCCTCCTAGTAAGAATGCACAGGATTTATACATTTAATTTTTGATGATCTGTATTCCCTGGACTAATACAACCTTCTGCACAGTGCATAAGATTATTGTAAAAATTCTTCCAGTGTAATTTTATGTCTAAGATTTTGCATTTGCAAAACCTTGAATTCAGCATTTGTGTTTGTTGTCTCCTATGTATGATTTAAATTTAAGACAGAAAAAAATGCAAAGTCTGTTTTTCTTTGTTAGGAACAGACTCAAACCCATATATATGAAAAACAGTGGATCTGAGACCCGAGGAAGCTTTGGGACAGGGATGCTTTGAAAAATTGATCTTTAATCAAGTGACCTGTCAAATTCTCAGAAAGGGGTTAGAAAAATCTGGGTAGAAAAATCAGTTTATTTGGAGAAAAAGGTGCAATTCAAATACATGAGTGACAACCTACAACAAAGAATGTTTAGAGGAGTGATTGCACCCTGTAGCATGTATTTATTTGGCAAAACAAGAAGTGCTCATGCATTTCTGGGGACCAGCACAAGGAGTGAAACATTAAAGTATACTTGTATGTGAATGATCCTACAAAATACTGTGTACTTTCAATTCTCAGAATAAAATTAGTGAGGACTGAATGCAGATTTGAACTTTTATACAACACCTTTTTTCTAAAGGATATGATTCCTTTTTCTTTTTTTTTTTTCCTTTTCCCTAAGGGGATTTCAGTAATCTCTTCTAGCAGTTTATTACCTAGCATATTATACAATGTGTGGCAGGCACTAGCCTGGAATCTGAGACGTTGCTTTGCTCCACATTTCCCATATGACCTTGAACAAGTCAGATTTTTTTTTTTTTTTTTAAGAAACTAAAACCTTTTGAAGGTCAGACTTTAATCTCCCTTCTCTACCTTCTCTACCATTTTTTTGGTGTGTAAAATGGAGATAACAAGACTTGTCTATCTTACAGATTGTAAGAAAAAATAAACTAAAAAAATTAATGCAGTCAGATACTGAAGTATTTTTTTAATAAGACTGTTAATGAAGCATTTTACATGTAGTCTGCATATTTATTTTTTCTGGGAAAAAATGATGAAATTATACAAACTATAATTACAGACTTGTCAGTCTGTCTTTGAAAGCAAGACACAGCCCATAAATTGAATTAAGGTACTAACTTGGAATTTAATATATGATAACCACTAAAAAAATTAGGCTACTTTCAACTGTCATGACAAACCTGTTTAATCAGATCATTTTGAAAGATCTCAAATACAATATAGGTCATTGTAAATGTAAAACTGAGAATATACATGCAGACATTAAAGAGTACATATTGCTCCTTGTTATCATGGTCCCAAGAGAACAAAGTGTTTTCTGCCAGACAGACTACGGAAAACAGACATTTCAGGTGTGTGGTGTGTGCAACTGGGAATGATTTTCCTCTGGAGTTAATATATGTATGGAAAAGAACCATGCATGGACTTTCACATACTTAGACATGAATATACAAAAGTACACATAGGTATGTGTATCTAGTTTATATAGATTGAGAAAAGCAAAAAAAAAAAACCAAAAAACCCCCCAAAAAACCCCAACAACAACAAAAAACAACAATTAAATATTAAAAAATGACAGGCAAATTAAGAAGATATAATTTCACAATTCAGGGAAAACGAGCTATGGCTTATTATTTTGAGGGCTTGAGTTTGACAGTAATGACTCTGTAATAGAAACATCAGTAGTTCTATTTCTGGGCATATTACCCAGGACAGAATAACTCTGGAATCCACAGTTTGTGACAGCATTTTCTCATTTTTATTTAGCATAAGTTTAGAATTCATTTAGAGTTTATGTACTGAAAGAACAGGGCGATATACACATGCATAAGCATATGACGTATCTATGTATGTAACACTTAACTCAGCAAGCGGAAAATGTGCTGCAACTGATCCCTCACTTCATAGCTGTGAGCCATACCACAGATTGTTTATTCACTTTTCTTAGTGACTATGAGAAAGGACACAGATGTTCTTGCCCTAAAAGCCCATCCCTGAATGGTGAAAGAGTAATTATGGCCCATCAGAAAGAAGGATTTCTGATTCTAGCAACACAAAACGCATACTCTTACATATACACACCACACTTCAGCACTTCACCAGCATCATATGAGAAAATAAAATCTTGTACCTCTCAAATTGTCAATCCTTAACTCTACACAGTGGCTTTAAGTCTCTAATATGGCAATCTCTGATGCGTCCTTATCAAATACAGGGTTTCTGTATTTCATAAGCCTGGTTTTCCGTGCATGAACTAAACTGCAAAACACAGCAGAAGGCACCAATTCATTGAACAGACATGGGTGAGAAAGAACAATCTAGAACAATCAACAGAATTAAAACATTAGTAGAACGACCTATCATGATATGGACATGAAGCTGCATGAATTTTCATTAAAGTTTAAAATGCATACTCAGGAATGAAGAATCATATTCTTTTCTTCTGAAGCATATCTTCAATTAGGAAAACAGGATGGTAGCTCTATTTAGGCTGTAAGGAATATTCATTCCCGTATATCAAAGAGAATATCCTCTAATGTGTTCTGACATAGAAGATAAATATCTAAAAGTCTAGCTTAAATTTAAAACTCCTATATGATTTGTCCAGGGGTGATTTCATTTGCAAATGACTATGGAAGAGTACATAGGGGAGGCAGGGCAGTAGGATTAAGTAAGGAAAGAGCAGAGGAGATCTCTGACAACATGTGCATGGGAGCTGAAGACAAGCTTATTGCGATGGGGTTTGCTGTGAAGAACTGAGCACTTGCACTGAAGTATCACTTTTTGTTTCTTCAAATAAGCCTTGACAAAAAAATTATATATTATGATATTACTTGTATACTGCATGCTACTGTCATCCAGTCTGTCTCCCAAAACCTAGAACTTCATTTTCTCACATGGCAGACAACTTTTGGTCGCCTTGTCACACACCATATTCTTCCATCACGGCAATTTCTTTGGGAACCTGGGAATAGTAAAGCTATTGGATATGCAGAGAGAATAGAACTTGTAGTGAGAGGAATAACATAAAAGACATTTGAGGTGTTTCCCAATGGGAAAAATGAGAGGTAGAATGATGAAACTCACCAAAATACAGAGAAACTCTGGGGCTAAGCAGTAGCAACCTCACAGTTGACTTTTCTATGTACTTGACATTTTGTTTCATGTTTGATGCTTTATTCTGTCTCATATTTTCCATTAATGATAATTTAATTTGTGTCACACAGTGCTTTTTTAATCACTTGACTCAATGGAGAGATTCCTTTATCTCTGACTTCAACCTTTCCAACCTTTCAACATCTTTAACCAGAAGAAATATGTTAATCATGCAAAACGTGAAATATTGAAAAGGTCACAAAAACCTGCAGAAGAGTGAGATGTAAATTATACATCTTGGGGCAGATGTGTATGCATGTCAATCTATCTGTATTCACTCAAATACCAAGCTTATCTTAGCCTTCTTCAGGTATGCACTTTGCAGACTTCCACATCATCTTTCAGCTAAGTTCTCCAGTTCTTTTCTGGTCATTGCTACTTCCAGTTTCCTTTGCTCCAGTCTGACTTTTCAGCTTTTCTCTAGACTATGCAGTAGGCCATGCATTAGGGAAGAAACCACAGCATAAAGCTGCTAGACAGTTATGTGAAACCTGGAGAGGTGTCCCTGCACGTGGGGCAACAGAAAAGGCACAAAAGATTCCCCCATGTTGTGCTGTGTGGGAAAGCAGGGATGGAGATGAAGGCACAGGCCTACCAGCCAGGATGTGAGGCTTGAGAGGTCTGCCCTGTCCTGTGTCTGCCATGGGCTCTCCCTTCTTGGCTTCTGGTTCGTAAGTCAGATGGGGAGTGCCACCTACTGGGTGATCTTCTGAAAGTAAGTCATTAGCTTATGATTTAAGATAATTGCAACAGGAATTTATACAGAGCAAAACCACAGCAAGGGCCTAAAATTAATGAATCGGCTAATCAGATTCGGTGAGAGGGACAAATTGCACTTCAAGTAGCTCCCCTACAGATTCACAGCCAGCTTTCTGTCACTTTTAGTAATCCTCTTCTGGCATGCTGGTCAAAAATCTGTAGAGCTGATCATAACTTGCCCACTTTATGTGTAATGAAGCTTTTCAACAGCCAGCATGCAGAACCTACCTGCCTGCTAAATCTTTCACAGATCTTAGGGTTTGATTCTAAGGTGCAAGACTGTTGTAGTTATACACAGAGGAAAAGAAAGAACTGTCCATCAGCTCTTGACAAGGTCTTATACTTGCACATATTAAAGTCAATAACAAAATACTCTGAGTCCTCCTGGAGATCCTGAAGGAATTTTCTATGGTTCACTCAGTATAACTGTGATTAGCCAATGGATGAGATGGGTCAAAGTTTTCCAAGCAGTGCATTTTAAATGTGCACATATATCACTCTGCTAAACCTGACTCCAGGATTCCTAAAGTGGGGAGACTCACAGCACATGCAAAGAAAGGCAGACTTTTGTCTTTGCTGGGGTCATCAGAGAAGATTAATTTTATAAATTGTTTTAGGTTTTCTTAGCTATTTGGTCTCTTAGATATGACTCAGAAAGCTGGCCTAAGGAAGTTTAAGGAATAATTTCATGCATAGAAAATGTTGCAAACTGAATAGAAAAAATATGTTCCTATTACTTTCCCTGTTCTGGGAAGGTGTTCTAAACTAAGCGAAGGTATAAAAATGTGGGTCTTTATAACCAGATTTGGGCAGGTGTGACACATCAGGTACAGCACATCATCTAAGAGAATAACTATGATTTCCAAACAAGAATATTATGCCGGGTTAGTTGATAGGAGAAGTTCATGTTACACATGGTATCTCAATCTTTATCTGCAGTTATTTGGAAAAACAAAACAGAACACCAAAAATACGGAATATTGAGCTGAACTAAATGAGTGATAAAATCCCAGAGGTTCAGTGCCTGATGATTGTTCCCAATGGGCTGCCCAGGAAAAGCCAATAAGGAATGTAGCGAATGTCATGGCTTCAGAACCAGAAAGGAGGCTGCCTAGAGAAAGTCAGCCAGGGTCCAGCGCCTGACTATTGCCAAAATACGTGTTGGAAAGGTGAGGGTGACCACTTAATTAAATGCAACAGTGCCATAACTTCCCAAACTGACTACCTCCTGATAAGAGAAACTGGTCTAAAACATGGTAAAGTGATCCTGTGAGAGCTGACTGGAGTAAATTAATTTATTTCTGTGTGAAAAAGCTAGCAAAGGATACAATGTGACTGCAGCAAAGGGTAAAGCAGTAGAAAAATCACACATACTGGCATTAGTTTAGTTTTTCAGATGATTGTCAATGACCAAAAAACACAAAGGTTTTGGTTCAGTGGCCATCTGTGGCCAAATGAAAGGAGGAGAATATCCTGCTGAGGGGATTGCAGAGGGACTACCTATGAGAATCATAGAATCATAGAATCATAGAATGTTTTGGGTTGGAAGGGACCCCTAGATGTCATCTAGTCCAACCCCCTTGCAGTGAGCAGGGACACCGCTAACTAGATCAGGTTGCTCAGAGCCCCATCCAACCTGGCCTTGAATGTTTCCAGGGATGGGGCCTCCACCACCTCTCTGGGCAACCCGTTCCAGTGTTTCACCACCCTCGTTGTAAAGAATTTCCTCCTTATATCCAGTCTAAACCTACCCTGGTTTAGTTTAAAACCATTACCCCTTGTCCTGTCACAGCTGGCCCTACTAAAAAGATTATCCCCATCTTTCCTATAGGCCCCCTTTAGATACTGAAAGGCCGTAATCAGGTCTCCCCGCAGCCTTCTCTTCTCCAGGCTGAACAAGCCCAACTCCCTCAGCCTGTCCTCATAAGAGAGGTGCTCCAGCCCTAGGATCATTTTTGTAGCCCTCCTCTGGACCCGCTCCAACAGGTCCATGTCCTTCTTGTGCTGAGGGCTCCAGAGCTGGACGCAGTACTCCAGGTGAGGTCTCACCAGAGCAGAGTAGAGGGGCAGAATCACCTCCCTTGACCTGCTGGCCACGCTTCTCCTGATGCAGCCCAGGGTACGGTTGGCCTTCTGGGCCGCCATCGCACATTGCCGGCTCATGTCCAGCTTTTCATCCACCATCACGCCCAAGTCCCTCTCGGCAGGGCTGCTCTCGATCCTTTCTTCCCCCAGCCTGTACTGATACCGGGGGTTACCCCGACCCAGGTGCAGGACCTTGCACTTGGCCTTGTTGAACCTCATGAGGTTCACACAGGCCCACCTCTCCAGCTTGTCCAGGTCTCTCTGGATGACATCCCGTCCTTCCAGTGTGTCAACCACACCACTCAGTTTGGTGTCATCCGCAAACTTGCTGAGGGTGCATTCGATCTCACTGTCTAAGTCACTGATGAATATATTAAACAGCACCGGTCCCAGTACGGACCCCTGAGGGACACCACTCGTCACCGGTCTCCATCTGGACATCGAGCCATTGACCACTACCCTCTGGATGCGGCCATCCAGCCAGTTGCTTATCCACCGAACAGTCCACCCATCAAATCCATAGCTCTCCAATTTAGAGAGAAGGATGTTGTGGGGGACCGTGTCAAAGGCTTTGCAGAAGTCCAGATAGATGACATCCATTGGTTTTCCCTTGTCCACTGATGCTGTCACACCATCATAGAAAGACACTACGTTTGTCAGGCAGGACTTGCCCTTGGTGAAGCCATGCTGGCTATCTCGAATTATCTCCCTGGCCTCCATGTGCTTTAGCATAGCTTCTAGGAGGATCTGTTCCATGATCTTCCCAGGCACAGAGGTGAGGCTGACAGGTCGGTAGTTCCCAGGGTCTTCCTTTCTACCCTTTTTGAAAATGGGCACAATGTTTCCCTTCTTCCAGTCACCAGGGACTTCACCTGACTGCCATGACTTTTCAAATATCATGGAGAGTGGCTTGGCGACTACATCGGCCAATTCCCTCAGGACTCTGGGATGCATCTCATCAGGTCCCATGGACTTATGTGCATTCAGGTTCCTCAGGTGGTCACGAACCTGATCTTCTCCTACAGCAGGAAGGGTTTTGCCCTCCCGGCCCCCCTCATGCCATCCATCAACTCGGGTGGGGTGGGGAGAGAGGTTCCCAGTAAAGACTGAGGCAAAAAAGTTGTTGAGTACCTCAGCCTTCTCCTCCTCTGCTGTTACCAGCTTGCCAGTCTCGCTCATCAGCGGGGGTACGCTTTCTTTAACCATCCTTTTCTGGCCGATATACCTGTAGAAACCCTTCTTGTTATTCTTTGCATCCCTAGCCAAGTTTAGCTCCAGCTGAGCCTTGGCTTTCCTGACCCCATTCCTACACAACTGAACCGCCCTATACTCTTCCCAGGATGCCTGTCCCTGCTTCCACTGCCTGTGCAGTTCCCTCTTCCTCCTTAGTTTGACCAGCATCTCTCGTCTCAGCCATGCCGGTCTCTTCCCTTCTTTGCCCGATTTCTTACACCTGGGGATCGAGAGCTCTTGCGCTCTGTGGATCACATCCTTAAAGATCTGCCAGCTCTGTTCTGTTCCCCTGTCCCTGAGGACCATTTCCCAGGGAGTCCTTCCGACTATATCCTTGAGGAGCTGGAATTTTGCTTTTCTAAAATTCAGGGTCCTGACTATACTCTTCATTCTTCCCATTTCCCTCTGGAGCGTGAGCTCTACCAGCGCATGATCACTGCAACCCAAGCTGCCTCCGATCTTGACATTTCCGACGAGCTCACTTGCATTGGTGACCACCAGGTCCAGTATCGCATCCCCTCGGGTAGGGGTGTCTATTACCTGGCTTAAGAAGTTGTCCTCAATGCATTCGAGAAACCTGCTGGATTGCCTACAGCTTGCCGTGTTGGTTTTCCAGCAGATGTCAGGGTGGTTGAAGTCCCCCAGCAGGACGAGAGCCTGCGAGCACGAAGCCTCCCGGAGTTGGAGGAAGAACGCTTTGTCTGTCGGCTCCTCTTGATCTGGCGGTCTGTAGTAGACACCAACCACCAGGTTCCCTTTGTTGCCTCTCTCTCTGATTCTTATCCATAAGCTTTCGACCTGCTCGTGGCTATTCTTCAGGGCCAGCTCTTCACACTCTAATGATTTCTTGATGTAAAGGGCAACGCCTCCGCCCCTCCTTCCTCGCCTGTCCCTTCTGAACAGCCTGTAGCCATCAATAGCTACATTCCAGTCGTGGGATTCATCCCACCAAGTTTCCGTAATGGCGATCAGGTCGTAGCTTTCTAGCAGCACGATAGCTTCCAACTCCTCTTGTTTGTTTCCCATGCTGCGCGCGTTTGTATAGAGGCATTTCATATGAGCTGTCGGCCTCGCCACCTTCATAGCAGAACACCCCTCATTTACTTTGAGGTGTTTCACGGGCTTTTCCTTGTTGGCTCCTACTACCTCAGGAGCCTCCGGCTCACCTCCGCCAGACGTCAACTTCTCTGCAGTGCCCCTGGCACAGTGCTGGGCAACAGGTTGAAGGCTCATACTAGCCCCCAGTCCCTCAAACCCTTGCGTTTCATCCCCTAGCCTGTCACTGGCACGCCCAATAGGTCCCCTTCCCCCTTCACATCTAGTTTAAAGCCCTGTCAATGAGCCCCGCAAGCTCCTGGGCAAAGACCCTCTTCCCCCTTTGAGAAAGCTGGCTCCCATTTGACGCCAGCAAGCCCGGTGCCTTGTAGACCATCCCGTGATCAAAGAACCCAAAGTTGTGGCGGCGACACCAGTCGCGAAGCCACATGTTAATAGATTGAGTCTGCTCACATTGTCCCGTGTCTCTGTCCACCACTGGAAGGAGCGAGGAAAAAATAACCTGCGCTCCAGATCCCTTCACTAATCGCCCCAAGGCTTTGAATTCTTTTTTGATTACCCTCGGGCTACTTACTGCTACTTCATCGGCACCCACATGGAAGAGGAGCAAGGGACAGTAGTCCGAGGGTCGGACCAGGCTAGGAAGTTTCCTAGCGATATCTCTAACCCGGGCTCCTGGGAGGCAGCAGACCTCCCTAAAAGCAGGGTCTGCCCGGCATATCGGTCCCTCCGTTCCCCTCAGATGGGAATCTCCCACTACTATCACCCGCCTCCTCTTCCTTGTGGATGTAGTGGTGATACGACGGGGAGGTCTTTCCGATCTTTGTGCCTCCTGTGACGTGGATAGGTCGACACCTACCTCATGCACCACCTTGTCTTCCACCTCTAGAGCCTCATACCTGTTTTGCAGAGGCACCTGGGGAGAAGCGGTGGGCAAGGAAAGGGTTCTCCTCCTGCCCCGACTGCAGACCAGTTTCCACTCACTGTTCTCCCTTGAGGCCCTTCCTTCTCCTGGCGGGGGGGGGATACTAGTTCCCTTTGATCCCGGGCCTGTTTTGGTGGCTGTTCCTGCACAGGTTTCTGGGACATCAGGGTGCGGCTCCACCAGTCAATTTCCTGCTCCGCTTCCCTGATGCTCCATAGCCTGTCCACCTCTTCTCTCAGCTCCGCCACCAGGCAGAGTAGGTAGTCTACTTGGTCGCATCTTATGCAGGTGCTGCCTTTGCTGGTGTCTGTTTCCAGCGCCAGCTGGTGGCACTCCCTGCAGCCGGAGGCCTGGACAGCTGCGTGCTTTCCAAGGTCCTCAGTCTGCGTTGAGGCATCCGTTCTGACCAGCAGTTTAGAGGCAGCCTTCTGACGGGTGGGTGCCATGGCCAGGCTTCCTCTCAGCAGCTGAGTTTCCTGAGCGTACCTCAGCACTCAGGGGAGGGCCCTCGCCTTGCCCGCGTGCCCTGCCCTCGTGAACTGCCTGGAGTGGAATTGAGAAGGTGGAACCAGGCTGTTCATAGCAATGTTGGGGGGGGGGGGGAGGGAAATGGGAGACAATGGGTGTAAACTGAAACAAGAGAAGTTCAGACTAGACATAAGGAAAAACTTTTACCACAAAGACAGACAGGCAGTTGAAACAGGTTGCTTGATTATGAGGAGGGTATGTTGTCTCCATCCTTTGTTTTCAAGACCGTGATAAAGCCCAGAGCAACCTGGTCTGCCCTCATAGCTGCTGTGAGCAGGAGGTTGGACTAGATGCCTCCTGAGGTTTCTTTCCCGCAGAATTTTCTGCAAGTCTATGATTATAATATACTGCAAAAGTAAATAACTAAAGAATGATTTAGACTGATAGAAAACTACATGAGAAGAAAATGGTTTAAAAATTTGTTTGCAGAAGAAGAAATATATGTTATGATGAAAAAAACCCCCCAAAAATACATCAGTAAAATCCAGTAAAATCCAGTTATATAAAGATCACACAAGCATTCAAATACCTCAGCTAATCTATAAAGATGACACAAGAATTGAAGTATCTCAGCTGATGGGTAATAACTGTGAGTAACAATGTTGGTTTAAATGTTAGTGATCAGGATGAACAGAATGAGAATTTGGAAAATCCCTGCAATAGGAATACACTAAATAAACTGCAATGTTGAGTGAACCAGATGATGATTAAGCAAGTCACGAAGTACATGTCAAATTGGTGGCCAGCAGGGAGGGCAAAAGAATGACTATTGTATAGAATGAAAATGGGATTTCTCAGGAGACTTCTGCATAAATGGGCAGATATGCAAAGAAATTAAATCACAGTCTAGGGAACCCTTCTCACAGAAAAGCTGTGTGGAATGAAAAATTGCATCATGGCCAAAAAAAACAACTTATAAAAGTTTAAGGAGATCACATAAAAGAACAGAAAGAACTGAAAGAAACTGTGGTCAACTTGAAGGTAACAAATGAGATCTGCTGACTCCAAAAATAAGATAAAAGACTACTTAGTTTCATAGATCTGCATAACAACTGAAAAAAGAAAATAGAATGCAATAATAGTCTCATTAAAAATAATTGTCTCTGATATAAATCAAGCCAGAATTTCACCCCTGGGTTTTGTTCCAAAAAGCTGATAATCCTGAGATGCACCTGAGGAAGACTACCTTTTTGTGAGTAGTCCTGCCCTTGGTGTTATACTAATAAATGCTATGAGAACGTGCAGCTCTAGGCTGAATACAACAGATGATGATGCAAAGGGAAAGGACAAAAAGAAAACACAGAAATGAAATTGCTCTGGTTTACCTGCTATTGTGACTATTTTAAAAGGGTTGCATTGCCATGCTAGTACTTAAACATTTTCTTGCATTTAATACCCAGCTGATCAATTGTAATATTAATAATTTCCAGTTTGTCCCTCTCCACTTCAGAAGACTTTCCTGTCTTTTGTTTTAGATATTGTTTCATATATTGTGGTCGGGTTTTTTTTCATTTTTCCTTCCCATCATTCATCTCTGGTCATTTTTAAGACAACATTTCTCTCTGATGCTTCTCAGGAAGCATCCTCCTTCTTCCATAAAAAATATTATTATTTTTTAAGAATCATAAATCAAAATGAAATTCTGAAAGCTGTTTTTTTTTTTTAATGGGAGTACTGAAGTTATAAATTTTTTTTTAAAAAAAAAAGTAAAAACATTCCAAGGGCTGAGTCCATGTTTCTTAAGCCAACAACATTGCCTGGGCTCCTTAGTGGGTGGGTGTTTGGGCAGTGAGTTCCCAGGGGTCCTGAGCTTCCCAGTCCTTTCACATGCTGCATTGCAGTGGCCTGGAAGGACTGAGTGCTTGGGACTCAGGAACCAGCAAGTTTCTAAAGAAACAGTTGATGAAAACCCTGGGATCCTGGGGCCTAGGTCAGCTGCCAAGGTATAAACCCTACTTTGTAGAAAAGCCAAACAAGTGTCTACAGAGATCAACATCCCTAGAATATTTCCATTTTTGGCAGATTAGTTTTCTTTGACAGAAAAACTTCACATCAGAAAATGCCCAGGTCATTCTCACCTTATTTTCATTTCTGTACAACGGGCCTGTATATACAAAATACAGCGCTTAATCACGGCTCCAACTTCCAGCTTGACTGATCATACATTGACCTCTTCTCAACACCAAATCTGCATTTGCCTTTCTAGACAGTTTCTAAGCCTATTTTATTGTAGCATACATGAACCTTTCTGATTTCTGCAGTAGCCCTTGATCTAGATGCTTTCGGGTTTGTGCTAATATAAGGAAATATGACTTTTCCCTGTCAAAACATTGTCAAGCAAGCATTCAGTAGTCACGTTGACAGCTTGCTCTTCCCAAGAAACTCTTTGGGCAGGACTTCACTAGGTCATGTTATATATATCACAACAACTGGTGTCATAACCAGTGGTGCTTGGTGACAGCTTTGCATTAGATAAAATGAAAGACCAAAAAAACCCAACTACGCCCCCCGAAAAAAGCAGTTAAAGAACTAGAAGAGAGCTGTTCAGTTTTCTTGTCCAGTTACTACATGTTTGTTCCTTAGCAGTAGAGTAATGAGTCTCCTCTTGCAATAGAGAAGTTATGGCCTCGTATTAAAGAACTGTGTTTTTCCCCTTGGTTTAGCAAAAAACAAAAGATTTTTATTGATGTCAAAGTTTCAAGCAGTACCGAACCTGATAAAGAAACTGTAACACACCAAACCATTAAAACCTAAAAGAGACAAGAAGAAAAGGTTATAATTGAGGTAGTTTGGGAACTGAAAAGCTGCATACAAAAATTCAGGAGAGTTGTGAACATTTGGGAGAGACTGGCTGGTTATTTGTGAGTGGTGGCCTGCTGACACAAATACGCATAACATGAAAAGATTATTACTCCTGATTCTGACATTTTTTAACTCCAATCTGACATTTGCATATAGGACATCTAATTATGAAATATCTGTTGATATATTGTCTTCTGTTTGATTAGCAGTTATATGGTTGGAACAATATTCTCAGTGGCTTCAGTCTCACGCCTCTCTTATGAATGGGAATTTATACTGCTTGACTTGAGTGAAATCTATTCTGACACCAGACCCTTGCCTTGAAATTGTACTTTGTTATATGGCTTCAGTGTTTTTTTGACTAATGCTTCCATGCAAGAGGAAGTGCACTTGTAGGAAAGCAATGTCTTCTAATTATTCTATTTAGCAATTTTTTAAATTCTGAGTTTCAAAAATTTTGTATTGTTTTCATCACTCTAACAAAAGCTCAGTCTTAAAGAAAAGTTATACCGCTTAATTTCTTCAGAGTTTTTGTTATAGCCTCTAGTCCTTGGGGCTCTGGAGACAGAATAAAAATACTTACGTTCATTTCATGACTCTGTCACTAACATAAAAATGTGCCATAGTCAGTTCAGGGCCTCAATGTTCACATTTAGAAAATAGAGAGCACATGTACCTGCCTTTATAAAATATTTGGACATCTAAAATAATCAAATTTCAACAAGCTTAAGTGGGAAGTTGGGATTTATTTCATGGTAAAATCATGCTCCAGGTACATTTTTCATTTTTTATATTTGCCTACACCTTGCTTTGCTCAGTTTTGTTTGCTTCTGTTATTCCAAGCTGAACCAAAATTTGTTTGTAGTTCACTTTTAAGTAAATTTTAAACTGCCAAACCCCAAATGTATATATATAATTTGGATTTTACCAGTAGAAATATGAACACCTGCACAAACAGAACTTTGCTTTAGAATATAATATGGATTCCCCTAAAATGATATTTGATGTCATATTTTGATGGAAAAATCGAAACAAGCATTAATATCACTATACGTCACTCAACCATCATTTCCTTTCAAAGACTCTACTTAATGGCTTTCCATTTGGTATGACATTTGTATTTCATTAGTCTAGATTTCATCTCCAGATATGACTTTGTCTTCTAAGATTGCTTTGCTTGTCATGAACATTGTGTGCAAACCACTGTGGTGTACGTTTCAGTGCGGGCGAGCTTTTTTGGTCGCTGTGTGTAACTGCGTGCGGGGGCACGTCAACCCTTCTTGTGGGTTTGTGTTTATGAAGTATTCTGTTTTCACATACTCCGAGTAACATCAGAATCTCCATTTGTGGTAGCCTAATGTGCTTTTTTAAACTAAAACACTAAAAACTCTCTCCCCATTCCGAATACATAAAGAACCTATTCATACCTGTCTTTCTGGGAAAATTGTTTTAGGTTTCATACGTACCAAACTGCGTATTTTGCTGAAACTTTTTAGGCAGCAGAAAATTAATAAGCAAGAGCAGAAAGGCAGCTATCCCTATGCTTCTCATGTTCTAGTTTTCAACAAAAGACAGGTTGGCCCCTAAAATCTGCTTTGAAGGGGGTACACCAGCTTACATTTGTGCCTGTGCGCCTGTCTAAGAGGGGCAGAGGGCTATCTATTCCAAAAAGCTTCTAGCCGGAGACTACTCTGGGTAGGTAAGGAACTATCCTGACCCTGCCAAAACAGCCCAAGAATTCCAGCTTGCCACTGTGAAAACATCTGGCAGGGTCTTCATGCACCCTGGCAGCACCCAGGATCAGCCCTGGAGACCTCACCTCTGACTGGGAGACCAGTGCCACCAGTGACAGCCAGAGTAACCGACAGGGGAGCTCACTCTGTGAAATGCAAGAGAGGTTCCAGCATCACTTCTTACCCCCTGTTCCTGGCTCCTGGGCTTCCAGTTATCTTATTCTATGTTGTCAATACCCAAATATCTCATTTTCGTGCCATGCTCCACCACCACCAAAAAATTTGACATGATCCAGAATATATGGTGGTGCCACAGCTTATTTAGAAATAAGCATCTGGTTTTAATGCCTCTCTTGCTAACACTGAAGGTGCATTTGTTCTGAACATAGTAGCTCAGCTTGCCTGACAGTGTAATCCTTTAAAGCAGTGCTTCTGCCTGAAGAGCCTTGCCACCATCCACTGATTTGTTATCGGTGTAGTGTGGAGCATGCATTCTTTGTTTGATGGGATTTTAATATAGCTGTAACTCTTACTGGTTCCTAGACATTAGATTTGCCATGTTTCGTTTTGATCCGTTTACCCTGTCTGTCTGTGGCATATATATACCTTTTTCAAGAAAAGCAAAACTTTCAAATGAATTATCTTTTACACAGCATTAACATTTCCCCTTGCTGTTTAAGCTCTTAGTTACACCCTGGTTACAGAAACTTTGTTACCCTTTAAACTTCACCAACACTTCAGTCAGTTCCTTCTCTTTTTCAAGGACCAAACCATTTATGTCACACAGATAAATTAGCCTGTTTCAGACGCACCGGGAACATCTGTAGTTCTTGGAAATTTAGCTTTCCCTATTACTGCCTTCCACAAGCATACATATATTTCTTTTAAACCTGACCGTACTAGTGAGAGAGTTGCTAAGAGTGAGCCCCTAATAGCCCAGCTAGTGTTTGGGTAAAGAATAGGCTCAAATCATATTTCTGAACTTCTAAGGGCTTTATTTTAACAACCTACCTCCAGAACTGAATGAGGAGGTGACAGTCCATCTTAATCAAACAGTAGTGACCATTTTTGAAAACGGTTTCACTGTGTTCCAAAAATGTGGGTTTAGAAATGAAAATGTAAGAGATACAGAAAACTCCATTAAGTTCTCAAGGAACTAGAACTCATTTATAAAGAGGCATTTCTGCCTATACAGGAGGAGGGAATTTGGTGCCTACTTCCCACTTGATCCAGCAGTTATTTGGAAGGCCTTCCAAATATTTTAGTCCTCTAATGAGATTAATTCTGAGCATACTTATACATCTATATTAGGTGATGCATATGATATGGAGGAATTATAGTAAAACACAGTTGAGTCCACTCAAAAACCTGGCTGGTTGTCACAGCTGAAGAGAAATATTTTTAAATCTGTGCCTTATTGTCTCTAAAACATCCCTGAAGAGAAGTCCACATCCTTTCATAGCTTCCAGATGTAATGTTAAGAATGGGTTATCCATGAAGGAGATCTATCTAATTTATAGCTTGAATATTTCCTTCTTCATGTTGTGGTACTACACAGTGATGCACTGCTATAAAAGGCCATGTATATTGAATTTCACAAGCTACTTGCAAAAAATGAAAGACCCGTGAAAATAATGCATATGAGTAAAAACACAGGAGCGGTTTTAACCTATCCTTTTTGATACGGTGTGCTACGGTTCTTAGTATTTTCACAGAGTGCTAGAGGAAAGTGATAATACAATGAGATATTTAATCTGAAATAGAAGCTATAATTGTATACAGCATATGTGGGTAAAATAGTGCACTTCAATAAATGTAACTCCGGCCTTGGTATGAGTTTTCCCTTTGCTGAATTACTGGTTACTGGAAAGAAACATCATTATAATAATTTCTCCTTGATTATTTGAGACTACTTTTGGAGTACAGTGATCCAGGCAGGTCGCTCATGGGTACTGTGCTGGCTGCTCAGGGACAGAACTGCATCTCCACAACCACATCTTTAGAGGTCCTCTTATCCAAAAGCTTAATGAAGACTTTTTGTGTATGCCAAGTGGCAGATGTTTGGGTTTCAGAGCAGAAGCACTTGTCTTTTCTCTCGAAGTTCCACATGGGCTCAGCATATTTTACAGCAATGAAAAAAAAGGAATACATTTTTCCACGTTTGTTACTAATACTGAACTCACAGCAAGCAAGATCTCTTTACGTCAGCAAAGGCCTCACCGCTGCTTTTTCTGCAAAGTTTTATCTATTTTATTGCTGATTTCCCCTTTTCTTAGGCAATAACAAAAAAGTTTCTGTATAGTCCTTCATGGGAAAAAAAAAAGTAAAAGAAATATTAGAAGAATGACTAATCTTTCCAAAGCTATTCCTAAAACAACAGCAGATCATTTAGGATTAAGGATATTTTATTGTACTTTTGATGGAGAAAACAAGGCATACCAGGACAGTGTTTATACTGTTTAAGCAGTGTACTTATGCCTCGAATTACATTCCTCTGGGGAATCTATCTGTATCTATATTTTGTCTTTGCTCTGTTCCATCTCCATAGCAACATGTTTGTTCCTATGGAGAATCTGGGTGAATAATTTCAAATTGAGCTTGAAATTTTTAAAACAAGGTTTCTGTTCTCTATAAAATAATTATGGGCAAAAGCAATTTAAAAAACAAAAATCAAAAAAATAAACATAATTTTGCCCTTGTTTCTTTTACCCTACTGTAGGCATGGTTAGCTCTGAACAATCCTTTGATCTTTCTTTCCTGTGATATTCAGGCTGGGAGCAGGCTTATCCACATGACTTCAGCAGCTGTTATAAAATTTGGTGGGGAATTTTTGATTCCAGTTTGAATGGCTCACTTACTGTATTCACTAATTATGTTGTTATATACACACATCCCAAGTTTCTGCTCAGAAACTGTGACCTTCACTTAAAAAACCCCCAACAAACATAAATCTCATGAGGAGTGGGGGGAAGAGAACAGGGCAAGATGACTTTAAAGAGACATTCAAGATAGTACAGATCATTTTAGAGGTGGTCTTTTAAATTATAGCCAGTATCACTTCCTGCTCATATAGAATAGAATCATAGTATCATAGAATCGTCTAGGCTGGAAAAGACCTTTAAGGTCATCAAGTCCAACTGTTAACCTAACCCTGCTATCCCACCACCAAACCATGTCCCTAAGCACCTCATCTATCCTTCTTTTAAATACCTCCAGGGGTGGGGACTCAACCACCTCCCTGGGCAGCCCATTCCAGAGCCTGCCAACCCTTTCTGTGAAGAAATCTTTCCTAATGTCCAACCTAAACCTGCCTTGTCATAACTTCAGACCATTTCCCCTCCTCCTATCGTCCGTTACCAGGGAGAAGAGGCCGACCCCCACCTCGCTAAAGATATTTGTAGCTGTTCTTTCTTTCATCTCAGGGAAAGATTATAGGGCTGAGAACTATTTATTACTACAAGATAACACCATTAAAAAGTAGTTTTAAAAAGAAGACTACTGCTTTTTAGCATTAATGCTAATGAAACAATTGTTTCTTCATTTCTTCAAATGTATGCACCCAGAAAATTTAAAAAAAAAAAAAAAAAAAAAAAAAAGAGGATATTTCCATCAGAACCTACTGGAAAATAAAATTAAATTTAAAAATCAGAGGGAAAAGAAACTAAGAAAAAAAATAGCCCTAATTATATAGTATGGATTTTTATCATGAGTTTTCATAGACCAGTAGGTCTTTTAAGTCTAATAGTAAAATGATCCAGCTAGTTTTTCACTCAAATAATTTCAGGAATTCTCATGGAATTGCCAAATTTATCTGACCAAATTCAGCTTTCCTGCACTGCACAGTATAGCAGGACTGAAAATCCTGTGTCTAAACTGACATAAAAGGAAGCATCCTTGTTTTGTTTAATTGCTCAGGGGGTGTTAGCCTATTGAATCCAGCTCAGACGAAGCCATTCATCCAACTTACCAGAATTACTGCTGTGAAGTTTGAACGATTCTGCAGTCTTTTAAGGCAGACTCAGCATCTGCATCATCTGGAGGTAATGAAGCTTTCATTCTCTATGCCAGCTATTCAAGTCTTGTATCTGATACTCAAAAAGTTTTCACAGATGGCCCATTCCAACCTGTTCTTTTTCTACGTCCCATGGGTTTGTATTTTTTTTAGGCATTTCCCATCTGCCTGCTTTATGATCTTTAAATAGATGGAATATTCTGGTGAAAGTAATGAATACTTTTATTCTGCCTCCAAATTCCTTCCCAATGATGCCACATGCACATTAGAGCTGGCACGCCCATACTTTGAAAAGAAGCATAAAGTTAAGCAAAATACGGACCTGTTTTATATAACAGTGAGTCACTGCTGCATTTCAATCATAGGCTACAGACAATAAAAAGAGAAATGAAGTGTCAGTGATTTAATTGGCAATAGTAATAGACAAAGGCTGTATAGAGACAGTGTTATCTCTTTTCAACTACAAAAACATGTTCATTTATGGGATAGGTGCCCTGCCATCAGCCAATGGAGACAGCTTTAAAAACCTACATGGCATAAGTAAACAGAACGTACAATTATGGAAGTGGTTTCTGAATATCACTCAGAACAATATACCTGAATGATACAAAAATAACTGAGGAAGAGCTATTGAGTAAAGAAAGATGGTGTCATTCTTTTCATATAAAAGTATCAAAAGAAATACATTCTTCTTCCACACAGTAAAAAAAAAAAAAAAAAAAAAAAAAAGAAATTAGGCAGTATCTATGACGATTTGGTTTTTATCATTTAAGCCAACCTTTCCTGGTTCAGCTAGGAAAAAAAGGAACATGGAAAAGGTTGGCAGCTTTGTTTGGAACCAAGATTGGATTTCTGTAAGAAAAAATCCCATGTGGCATGTGTGGCTTTTATTATTGCAATGTGTGCACTGAACTAGTCAACCACCTTCAGATTTCAGATTGCAATTCACTTGATTTCAGTGGGAACTAGAGGAAAAATCATCTTTTGCCTAAATCAGATATCTAAAATCATGTTGCTCTGTACCAAGGTACTTTGAAACCCTTTGAAAATTTGGGTATTGGTGTACAGCAGACTTGCAGAGTCCACTCGTGCTTGTAATTCAGTACTTCTGCTTGAAAAATCTATGAAAACCTGCAGAAAGAAAGAGAAGCATGTTCATCAGAATTAAAGGTACTGAAGACAACTTAAATTATTACTCAGGTTCATGCAGTTTTAGTATTTTCTTTCCTAAAATTCAAAATGATAAATATATCTTGCAGTGCAACATCTGTGTACCATCCCACAGTGAAAATCACGAGCATTCATCAACTCTGCAGAATATAAATGAAAAAAACAAGACAGTGAAATACTGAAAGATGTTTTTACGTCACATGAAGCAATAGGAGAATTAACAAGCAAGTCAGGAATAAAACACAGAAATGTGAGAAGAAAAAACAACATCAGACTCATTTCAATAAATTAAAGTGATCACCAAGTCTCACATGCAGTTTTTTAAAAGCTGGTAGACAGATACTGCAGTGAGATGTTATTAAAAGGCTAAGAGCCTTTTCCTGTCAAAGGAACATTTGGAGACTCGCCATCTAAGAGCAGACAGTCATGGATAAGTAAGTTCTTCTCTTCAAATCCAAGGACTGCCTCTAAATGTGTGGAGACATCATCGGAAGCCCCTGGGAATACTGTATGTGTTTTGGATCACATAACAACTAAATGACTTTTAACTGCAGTTATATTGGAATCCATGTCATACTAGAGGTTATATGAGGATACATAGGATAGAAGGGAAACAGCTAGTGAACTGAATAAAATGAACCATATTACTATTTATCAGTCTTTGGTACTGTGTATATTTTGTATAGCCTCATCTCATTCTAAATAAACCCTAGACTGTCCTCATGAAGGACACAGTGGCACATCCTGTTAGAACAGGTTCTTTTCACAAACATCTTTTCTACATACCTATGTTAAAGAAAGTCAGGTCAGAGAAATATGCTTTCCACTTGGAAGAAAATATGAAAATACGTAAGGTGTTTTCAAACCTGTAGAAGGCAATTCCACTGGTTTTTTTGCATACATAAGTTTTACTTTAAAAAAGTAAGAAGAGTTTTACAGAGTTGGATTAAGGGCACAATATACCATACCATTCATGTAAGAAACAGACTGACATTCCCACTCACCAAAATAGTAAGACAGAAGTTAGGGCACTTGACCAGAGTTTGAAGCTTGTTAATCCAGGGAGTGCCTTAACTAATACATTAGCTTTTCCATCTTGGGTTGGAGAGCTTTTCCCCAGGATAGTGTATCCAAGGCAGCTTTTTTTTATTGCCAGAAAATATTCTGGTTTCAAAAGAGGAAAAAAAATATAGTTAAGAACTTTTTGCTGGTTCTACGGATAATGAATTAAGAGCATGTTATTGACTGCTAGGATAGGACCTAGCTAACTCAGGACATTATAAATCAGAAATGGTGCTTTCTGTGGAGCATCCATAAGGAACTGAAGATGACTCAGACCCTACAGGATAGATTAGCCAAATGTAAATTTGCATCAACTAGCCAAAAAGATGAACACTTCAGACTCCTCTTTAGCTATCCTTCATCTCTTCTTGGTTGGCTTTAGCACCATTTTCTTACATGAAAAGTTCTTATCCAACATCCAAAATCATCTTCTTGGCAGCATGGTCTTAAGTGATTAACACTACTTACAACATTTACATTTCACGTTAAACATAGATACACCCATTCCCATAACCTAAAATCCTTTACATGCACACACATAGATTTTACATGACAAATACATAAAAAGACATAATAAAATGTGTTAACAAAATAGCAAAGTTGCCTAAATACAAATTATTCCCTTTCCAATGTTCCCTGCAGTCTACCCATTGCACTGAGTAGGCTATGGATCATGCCTTTCTCCGTAAGAGTTCTACCTAAGCAGTTCTTCCTGAAAAGGCTTACCTAGAAACGTAGATGTAATTTCTGTTTTTTCTATTTCATCACCTCTTCTGGGGCTGTGGCCCTCTGTCGTGTTTCTGTTTAGAGAGTAGAAACACTGCTTGCTTTAGTGTTTCTCTCCATTTAATGCTGTTGTATAGCACTCTATGGGTGTTGCCTAATTTGAAAGCCTTGGCCACTTAAAACGCGGCTGTCAGCAGCAGTTGCTAAGAAACTACAACTTAACTGCTTTCAAATACAGTTCTACTAAAGTGCAATTACCCACACCTGCTATTATTATTTATATGAGCTAATGTGTAATTCCTTCTTCACCATACTGGACACGTCCTCTCTTACCTCCCATTGTACTAAGCCCCTTCTTTTCCAGCAACTTATGAGATCGTTTCTCATCTCACCCAAACAAATGTTTTAAAACCACCCCCGTATCCTGAATATTCCCCAGGCAGGGAAATGTGTCACAAAACAACTTAGCATAGCTCAGCACAAGACAGAGCATAAATGCCCAGCTTGTCACTGTCACCTAGAAAACCAGTATTACGGGACAGAGCCTCCAAAGAAATTTTACCCCAAGACAGGGCTGAATAGGAGATGGATGAGCATTTTTTAATTGAAGAAAATGTTAATGCAGTAATAAATTATTTAACTAAAAGTGGACCACTTAGTAACTGCTTCTAGTCCGCCAGCCTCCAATGTTTTATTATATGAACAAAATGCCAGTAATAAGGGATATATACTTAAGAGGACTGGGTGTCTTTTGGGTGGAAGACTATTGTCTTTATCTTTTTTTTTATCACGTAAACATCTATTGGTGCCTCCTGGATAACAAGGACATCTTTTAGAGTATCTTGACTGTATTCCAGATCAGCTCATACCATTCTGTTTACTAAGTAATTTCAACCATGTGAATTAGATGCCTTATTCTTTGCTTCCTGGAAGTGAATGTAATCAAGCAGGGACTTGAACGAGAGGAAGTTTGGGGCAGATAACGGGAGAGAACAATTAAAATGCAAGTAATTTGTAAAGCTTGATGCCTGCCCTTTTTATGCAACAGGAGGTGAGATAGAATGCAGCAATGCAGGGCAGTAAGGGGATAACAGTGTTAATAATAGCAGCATGGCACCTCTCCATGGGTGGGAAAAGCCAGGCTCTCTTACCTTTTTGCTTCCACTCAGAGCTAACTAGACACAATCCAGTGAACAGGCTCTGCAAGAAGGCAGATATCTTAGCCTCAGTCCAGGTGTGTGTTAAACCAGCCGTAAGTCTTCTGGAGAGACCCTTGCTTGTACCTGAAGAGTCAGAAATACTGGAAATGGAGCTTACATATGTCCCCAGTCATTCACATGGGTACTCACAAAACAGAGAATGTGAAAGAAAAAAGAGAAGGAAAAGGAGAGAAAAAACAAATCTTGCCTAATAAATACCCACATAAACAGACAGACCTTCTACATTTATGAGCTGCTTGAAAGAAAGTTGTATTTTCTAATGCAAATCTTGGTGTAAACCAATCTCATTAATCGTTGAACCACTGGTCATTTAAGTTAAACTACTTGATTTCTAACATCTGGTTTGTGATCAGAGTACACAACTACTTGTCTCACTGCTGAATTGGGATGTTTGTTCTGCATGTATGCAGGTTTCTAGCGCTGCAATGTTGAATACTTCAGTCTATCCATGGGATGGTAAGACGATGTATGCTACATTAGACTGAAGAGGTAAACAACGCAATTTGTAGCTGCATGTAGTTGTTAATTACTCAAATAAAAACTTTGGGAACAGTACAATAAACAGATGAGGTTATTTAAAAATCTCTCATTTTCTGGTTTTAACTCCCAAAATACTTAATACAAATGCAGACATGTTTTCTTGCATGAAAATGATAGTTAGTTAAAGAAAAGTAAATTCTGTTCAAAAGATATCTTTGTGCAGTTATTGGTAAAAACAAAGATGCATTTTGTTCCCTGAGAGAATGCCTCTGGAGTCTACAGTTTCATTCAAATAGTTTTATCTTCATTAACAAACATTTTGACATCTCTAGGTGACTTAATAACATATTGTAAGAACATATTTCAGCAGAATTCAACACACCTACTGCACAACTGCAGCAAATTAACCTCAGTATTTTGACAAGTCCATTTTATGGGGGGGGGGGGGAGGGGAAACCAAACATTTTCACAAAGCTCTGTTTTAGAGTGGCATGGGGGTAAATAAGCCCAAAGATACAACTCCCGAAGACATCTTTTGAATCACCAAGTTTGGAGATGCTGTCTCCCATGGCGTGCCCCAAATTGCCCCGGAGACTTGCAGAGGGATTGCGGTGCCAGGGAGGCAAGGGGACCAGCAGCCCCCACCGCCCTGCTGTGATGGGCCATGGAGCAGTGGAGACACGTGCCAGGGGACCACTGAGTGTTTCCAACCTCCTCCCAGGTCCAGGCACACGTTATCATTCCTGTTCTGAATACAACACAAAAGCACTATATTAAATGTCATTTTTTTATAACAAATTTATCAATAGGAGTAAGATGGTAGGCTTTAGGGTGTGCTTTTAAGAGTACTTTGAAGGAGGCAGAGGGTGGTGGAAGGGCAACAGACCACACAGAGAGGTCCCAAGTGCATTCCTGTATACCCGGACACATCCAGCTTTTTAATAATTGTTTCACCTGTGTGAAATTCCTTCTGCTTTACTTTTGGATGGATTAGAAATTAATTCTTCATCATATCCTCTTTGCCACCTGAAGTAGAGACCATAAACCACGCAATTGATAAATCTAGGGATTCAAACCATAGCCCTTGGCTGCCACCTAAAGGTTTCATCCTTCAGAGGGATACCCTCAGACTACATTCCTGTGTTTGGAAGGGAAAAATGCTTCCCTACTATTGTTACAGGCAGCCTCTACAGCCACTATGGCTGAAAGAGATTAAAGGGGGCGGGGGCAGGGGGCGGGAGAATTGTTCTGGAAGAAAAAAAAAAACCACAAAATAAAGCAAGAAAAGAAAATCATTAGTCCAGCACTCCAGAAAGAATGATTTCTTATTTCTACATATACTTTGGATTTGAAAGGAAATCTAAAAATTAGGGAAAAAAAAAGTATACATTGCTTGGTTTTGGTAGAAGAAGCAAGCCGGAACAAAGAAACAATATAAAGGAAAGCATGAACTACTGAGCAATGGATGGTTCAAGAGCAAAAGGGAGTGGTGTGCCCAGCCACCATTTGGGTAACACAACGGGGGCAGCAGGCAGGTTGTGTAGGTCTTACGCTCTCTACAGAGGAGAGCTTGCTCTCTCTAAGCATTCTGTAGAAATTCAAGCTACTTGAAAATAGCAGGAGCTCAGATGGAAAAGAAAACCCTGGCCACTGACTCCTTTTTGCACCAACAGGCAAAAATTCTGCCTCAGCTCTCTATTTAGCTACGACTATCTGTAATTGCCATCAATTAACTTCAAATCATTGTTTCTTACTCATGCTGTCTGTACTAGGCAGTCAATACTGACTTCTTGCAGAGATATTTTGAATCTAGTATAAAAATTTGAATTTCAATGAACTATCA
The DNA here is from genome assembly GCA_034008185.1 of Gorsachius magnificus. NCBI lineage: Eukaryota > Metazoa > Chordata > Aves > Pelecaniformes > Ardeidae > Gorsachius > Gorsachius magnificus. The sequence goes on along the minus strand of CM067082.1, from coordinate 124,926,492 downwards.
ATTTTACATAATGAAATCATATGTTGGGAAACCTTTTTCTAATGTATCTATGTATCTAGAATTCATAATATTATACAGTGAATGTTGATTTGCTCGTTATATAAGTGGGTCTCACCAACACTTTTTGGTAGGATGTAGAATATAGAGTAAGGAGCTGAATAAGGAGAAAGAGGGCTCTGAGGTGAAGCGGCCGCAGAGTACAAATGTAAAACTGCCAAAGAATCAACCTATAGTTTGAAATAAAGTTGTACTGAAGTTTTTAGCATTAGGGTAATACTAATGCACGTTCTTTTTATCATTTCTGTGATATGCTCATCCTGTACGTCTTACTTCCTGGAGCACAAACAGCAAACAAAAGAACGAATTAAGTAGGGGACATTTCAAGAGAAAAAAAAAACATTCTATCATAGGCTCAAAGAATTTCTGGACCACAAAGAACTGCATTTCTGATGGTTTTGGTTTTGAAGTTTAATCCTGATTTACACATCCAATGCCATTTTGACTCCCCACAGGATCTGATCTGTATTATTTTCAGTTTACCCTCTCCTCCTACAGGAATGACACCTCTCATGTTCTTATAGGGAAGTGGACTGACCAACTGACAATGATGCACTAAAAAATAAACCAAGAGTCTACAGAGAACTAGTGGTTTCCACCCACACATGGGAAGCTTAGTGACAGCATCATTTTGGCTCCTGCTGTAAAAATGAAAACCCACAAGTAATCAGTAAATTCATAACTGTGCATTTTAGAACTATGATCATAGTGTGTTTGCAGTATTCCCTGGGAGACAGTTCATGGCTAAGAGCAAAAGATCTAGTCATTCTTGTCTGTCCCTTTGAGTGGTCCATGTGTCTGTCTTCTGTGGCACCTACAGTTGTATTTGAGCTTATTACCTTGATCACATCTGTTGAGATCATAAGCTTCCACATCATTTATTATTCTGATGGTTTGTGCATAGATAAGGTGCTTGTCACTGGTATTTGTACTGCTTTTGGCACCAACTGTTCTCTCTTTTACTTTAGTTTTGCACCACATTTTTCTGTTGAGCGTGGTGAAATTTTAGTTCAGTTTGATCTACTGTAATCCTTACTTGTTTCAGAGTCATCCAGGACACATATCCTGCAAATTAACATTTTGTGCCCCATTTTCTTCCAAGGCCAAGTCATATAATTTTGTTAATTACCTGTAGAAGTCTGGACACCTAGAAGACTGACAGAATTTAAGTCAAGAAAGAATTATCATGATCATCTTTTCTGACCTCCCATGTCATATAGGCCATACACATTCATTTAGCAATTTCTCCATTAACCTTAACAGTTCTGTTTGATCTATAGTCTGTCTCTTATACAACTACTGTGTCTTGAATTAAAAACCACTCGTGATGGAAAATGGTGCCAAAGAAGAAGTCTAATCAGAAACATTTTTCTTCAGACACAGTTAGGATTACCAAATTATTTTGTATCCTCTATTTCCCCTCACCTTCTAGTGTTCATTAGTGTGTGATGTCTCATGAGGATTATTTGCTGGTAAAGTATCATATTAAGTAAATTCTAAAGGAACAAATTACTAGTGTGGCTGTAACTTAATTATGTAGAATATTTCCCATTTGAGATAAAAAGGCCTGGCAAACTCTAAGGTAGCTGAGTACTCTTACCAAGTATATGCTAACAGCGTGACCTTAATTTTGCTCCCCGGTTTATACTGACTCTTTAAACATTGTTGAAGAATTCAATTACTCCCAGAATGCCTCAACTCAGGCTAGAAGTGTCTGTCCCTTAGCAATATGTGAATCCCATAGCCCCTCTCATGCCTTATCCTGACTTCAGTAAGGGTCGGTACCAAATGCTTCAGCAAAGGTAGAAATCATCTTTAAAGGGCCACATCACTATATGGCTACAGGGGAAAATTCTCTCCAGCCCCAGACAGCGGCTGGTTCTTGTTCTGAAGCCTGAAAGCTTACCTCTGTTATGAACTTTTGTCCTGGCTAGTATAAAGGGACATAAAATTCATATAAATATCTCACCTATTTTTAAACTCTAAAAAGTTCTTATCTGGAGCCAATGAATTCCACAAGTTAATGATACATTATTTTTAAAAGAATCTTAGATTTATTGTAGCATGAAGGAGAAACAGTAGACCCAGTAACTACAGCTCTACTGGATCCTGGAATTAGATGAGGGAAGATTTATTGATATGAATAAAAAAAAAAAAATCAGAAGTAGGGATGAACCTGTATGAGGTGCTGCCCAAACATAGATGCTCCTATGCCGAAGTGACAGCAATCTAAGGATAAGCAGGATGTGAGAGGCAAGAAGACATATATACAGACACGTATTTGAAACAGTTACAAAGAAGAGTAAGTAATGGGGGTTTGCTGTTTTTTTTATAATTTCTAAATGCCCCCATCTGCCTCCATTCTTTCTCAATTTCACTGTTAAACATTTCTTGATTGATTTTACTTGTCACACTAGCAGTGAGTCTTGAGCAAGGATCTGGTGAGAGAGGGGAGGGGATACACAGATAAATACACCACAGAGAGCACCCTGGCTGTAATGTGCACACCATGTTTCAAGACTAAAGACAAGACCAGATCTATCAGAGAGGCTCAAAACCTTTGGTAATTCTGGAAAAACACACCCTCCCTGTCCCTGTTCCCCACCCCTCCCACTTCCCTCCTCTGCCATGCACACATGGAGTTTGCCTGTGGAATTTTTCCACTCATCGGCCAGCACTCAATGCACCAGAATGAGCAGCTTTGCTATGGACAGGAAAAATGATTTGTAGTCGTCAATCACCCAGTTACAAACTTCTGCACTGTAACTACAGGATACTTTTGAGTCTTATCTGCAGAGGCTATACTGTGCTAAAAATGAACTTTAATTTCTGTTAAACAATACTAGTGCTGTTTCTAAACCACAACTTTACTTTCCCTTTCAACCTCTAACACTTAATTTCCTCAATAGTTTCTCAGGAGGAACTTCAATCTTTCAGAAGTCCCAAGAAATATTTCCTAGTATTTCTCCTCTCTATTCTACCTTTTTCTTTCTACTAGTTCCTTGTAAAACATTACATAGGAAACCTCTGAGAAATACAAGTGAGCTAATGGTGACAGGGGCTTACCTGGGAATTTTCTCTGAAAACTTTCCAAAACGTTGTCAGGTCTGCTGTATTATCATGGAATATTTCATCTCCCCCTTTGGTAACCCAATATCTTAACTCCTGGGGATGGAGACGATAGGCTCTTCCTTCTCCGCTAGTCATTGAAGGCAAACAGGAAAACGGCGCAAAGATTAGTAACACGGGGTCTGGTCTTCGGTCCTTCAGGCAAAAGTCCCACTGAAATAATGTTAGTGAAATAACTTATCTGGCTTGGTGCTCTTCTGTCCTATTCCTTCCAGAAACCAAGCCACAGTGTGGGTAAATCTGTGATGTAATATCTGGAAAATATTAATGACAGCATTTAGAAGACCCCAGGTAAATTTTATACTTTAAAGACAGGCCACAAGGGAGCTCTTCTGCCTGAAGCCAGAAAGGCTCTCAAAGCACACCACAAGTCAAAAGGAAGAAAACACTTCTATCTGAAATACCAGTTCCGTCACATAAAAAAGCATCGTGGAAGTACCGAAAAATCTTAGTGTCAGTGTTCTTTAAAACTCTGCATGTGACAACAATTAAAATGTTCTTCTTTCAGAATACATCTGTTCAACTCAATGTACTGCTGGGGGTTTTTCAGTAAATACTTCCAGAAAGAGATTATTAGAGCATTTCAATAAACAACCCTAAGATTTGACTACTTGTTACAATACATGTTGTTATGCTTTTGAGCATCTTAGCTGGACCGTACAGATAATTTCTTATGCTTCTTGTCTCTAGAAAAAAACATCCTACTCTTTCTTAAACAGAGGACAAGGGCACCTCCACTGAGGCCCCCCCTCAATGCTAATTTACAGGTCAGCTGTCTGTCCTACATATGGCCTAGGAAATGAGCCTCCGTATGGAACTTAAAGCATTGGGTTTGACCTAGTAAACCCTAAACAGACTGATACCTTCTCACCTGAGAAGCCACTGCTGTCTCTGTCTCAGCTGCACGCTGACCATTTAAATTGAGATTCCATCTGCATTGCAATTTTTTTTTTTTCTTGTAATGGTGTGAAACACCTCGGGTTTATTGTCTGGTAACACACACTTCTTCAGTGGGCTTCTGGCAAGCACTGAAGCACACAAGACCAAGACCTGGGATTTCTAGAGGGCTACATACTCTGATTTGAATATACACATTTTAGAATTTGATGGGTTATATAAGAAAGGAAGAGAAGTGTACCACTGGGGTTTTGCAAGTAATTCTCTACAGAAAAGCAGAAGGGAGGGAATATTGCCACCAGTTAGACTAAACAAAAAAAAAAATAATCATCTTACAGTTAAACGCGTACAAATCAATAATGAATAAGAGCAACTGTTAGACACAATTTACACAGGTCACCAGGCTGAATGTATGGAAAATAGAAGGTGTTACTCCACCTGCCTCTGCATAACATTGACCAAAGTCTTAGCATCAAGAAGGTAAGTGCAAAAAAGTTAATGCTTTGGGTGTTGCCAGATCTCTCCATGCAGGCCTATAGAAGCCACTGAAGCTGCAAACCCAAGCAGGACTTGTAAGCCCACATGAAATGCCCATGTGAAATCAGTGGAAGCCTTCCTGAAAAACTCTAAATAGAGAAACTCACAAGGTAATTCATGCTGTTGAGAACATTTTCTTTACAATGCTTATGATAATTTAAATTCTGATCGGGTAAAGAGATTCCTACAGAATATATCCATATGGAGCACTACGTGTATTCTTCCTCCCATCAGCACCACCTAGACTATGCAGGCAAAAATCCCGAAGTACAGAGGTCTCAGCTTCAGCAACTTTCGCTTCTGCAGGGATTTTGTTTAAAAAGTATTGATTTGAATTTCTTTGTGTCTCATCCTGGACCCTTTTTTCCAGACACATCTGAATCACTGTGACTTTGCAACATCACGACCCAGGAGTTAGACATCGTAGTGTCAAATAGGAGTAAACTGAGTCTAGTTCACCTGTCCCAAGCGCATCTCATTTCAAAGAACAGCACCCAGCTGAGCTCCCACGGGACATGCAGATTCTGACATTTGAAATCAGAGAGCTTTTAGGTCAAGAATGCCACACTATTTGAAGTTATGTAGATGCTACCCTTTTACACTACCATGGCTGCATATGGCTTTCTCACATCCCATACCCTCATTTGGGCAGTGGTCGCCTGAGGAATGACACTCAAGTGTCTGAAATGGGGGATTTTTCCAGGATGAAGCAGAAGGGTGCTACAGTGTTTAAAAGCTCACAGGAGTGGGAGTGTGGGACGGCTCCATTGCCGCCTCTTCCTCAGCGACCTTGAACAAACCCAGCATGCGTTCCGTTTCTGACCTTTGACATGCAGATGATAAACCATGCTTATCTCAGCACCGCGAGGCTTAGCGCAGGGTCTGAAAAATGCTTCGACAGCCGTTCATTCATAAAGGCTGTGAAACAGCGCGGTATTTACACTGGTGGCATTTGCATGATTTATTAACCTTTTATCCCGCACAGGCGAGACTTGGACACTGCGTCGATTACTATTTTGGGATCCTGCGCGCACTGACATCCGCTCGGTAGTACCCGAAATGAGGTGATGACACAGCGATGGCTACCGCTGCCTCCATGCTCAGCCCAGGCGCCCCAAAGCTGGAGGCCGGCACACCCCTAAATTAACGACGGGCCGGGAAGCGGGGGGCTGTGGGGCGGGCGGGGCGGGCGGCAGAACGCACCGGCCCCCCCCGCGGTGGGGCCCGTACCCCGGTGTGAACTTTCGAGGCGGCCCTGGGCACGGTTAACCTTTCCGTTACTCCCACTTCGCCCGAAGGGGTGGAAACTCCGAACAGAAATTACTCGGGGAGGGCGATAGGAGCGATAGAAGGAGGGGAGGTGTTTTTAGGTAACGTGAAGTAATCGGCGGCGGCGGCGGGGGGGGGGGGGGGGGATTCTGAGGTCGGGTCCGCGGCGGCGGGGGGGGTGGGGGGGTGGATGTGAGGATGAGGGAGCGAGGGCCGCACGAGCGCCCGGTGGCGGCGCGTGACCTCACGCGGAGAGAGGGCCGCAACCGCCGGTAGGGCGGAGGGCAGCCGACAAGGCCGGCGGCCGCGGGGCCGTGGCGGGGGGCGAGGGGCGGCGGGGCGGGCGGCGCGGCGGTGCGCTGTGCCCGCCGCCTTCGCCCGCCTCCCCGCGGCGGCCGTTAGCGCGGGCGGGGGGCAGCGGCCGTGCGAACAATGGGCGCGTGAGCCGGCGCCGAACAAAGAGGCGCGGGCGGGCGCAGTGACTTCACCGGCCGGGCCCGGCGCCGCCCCCGGAACCTGCCCCGCTGCCGTCTCCTAGCAACCGGGGGGACCCGCGGGTCCGGCGCGCACCGACCGCGGGGCCCGGCGGCTCCGCCCCCGCGGCACGGAGAAGCAGCCCCGGCGGCGGCTCGGGAGGGCGGCGGGCAGCGCCCACCTGGCGGCGCGGCGCCCCGGCGGGGGTGCGCGGCGGGGGCGGGGGGGCGGCAGCCGGGGAGGGCGGGGACAGCCGCCGAGCGGTTGTTTCCCTGAGGGAGGTGCGGGGCCGCCGCCGCTCCCCGCGCGGTGCCAAGTGCCTCCCCGCGGCCGGGCCGGGCAGGCGGCGGGGCGCCCGTTGCGCGCCGGGCTGGGGCGGATGGAGGGAGCCGTTCTCCGCGCTCGGCCGGGGCCCCGCCGCCGCCGCCGCCGGGGGGCCGCCCCTGGCGGGGCGCGGGGGCGCGGCGGGCGCTGCCCCTGAGATGCGGCGGCCCGCGCCCGCCCCGTCGCCGCCGAGCGCCCTACCTGTGCCGGGCCCGCCGCCGCCGCCCCTCCCCCGGCCCCGCCGCCGCCCCCGCGGGGGCCGGGACTGAGCGCGCCGCGGCGCCGAGACGCGGCCCCGAGGAGAGGGCGAGGGACCGGGAGCGGGAACGGTGCCGCCCGCGGCGCATGATGTGGGTGCCGCTGCTGGCGTGCCTCACCGCGGGGATCGTCTCCGTGCCCAAGTACCAGCGCGGCCCCGGACCCCTTCTGGGGGCGGCCCGGCTGCTGGCGGCCGTGCCGGGACTCTGCCAACGCCGTAAGTTGCCGAGTCCCTCGGGCTGCTCGCCGTGCCCTTGGCCGGTTGGGGTCGTGGCCGGGTTCGGTTTTCGCGCGGAGGCCGTGCGTGGGGGCGGAGGGCAGGTCCCGGTTCGGCGGCTGCCGCCGGGGCACAGCCCTGACAGCTTGGGCCGCCCGGCGCCGCGGGGACACGGCGCCCCGGCCGGCCAGGCGGAGCTGGCGGGCGGCGGGTACCTGCGGTGAGAGCCGGGCTGGAGCGGCTGGCCCCTGCCCAAACTTCGCGCACCTCGAGCACCGCGAGTGCGAGCCTGTGATTTAATTGCCCATCCCGGGAGCGTCCGGCCTTTACGGAGCCGTGGCGGCTCCCCGGGAGCGTGGGGAGCCCGCGGGCGGTACCGTGCAGCACGCTGCTGCGGATCCTGCTTGGCCTCGGCACCCTCTGCCAGCCTCCGAGAAGCGGGACGCAGACCCCACCCAGGGGGTGACGAACTGCAGGCGGACAGTTCCTAGGGATGAAAACACTCGCGTTTGCATCGTTTGTACGGCATTTAGTGGCAGGGTTTAAAATGGACAGAGTTACCAGAAGATTGTTGTCTCTTTACCTTGGGGTAACCTGTACGCTGACAGTTCCTCAGGACCTATGGTGCTGGTGGTGGCAAAGGCTCTGGTAAATGTGGGTAACCCCTCTAAATTGTGGAGGGGCTTCCCAAAGCCCTGGGCATCAGTTTTGACGCATGCAGGCTGAGAGGAGTTTGGGCAAATGTACCTTAGATCGTACAGCAGTTCATTAGACAGAGCTATCAGGTTAGTCACGTATCTCATAAAGGATCTTACTTAACTAGTAGTGGTCAGAAAAGCAGATCAAGTTGTCAGTCACCTTTCTTTTTTTTTTTTCCCCTTGTGGAATAATTGCATATTCAAAGTTTGAGCCTGGAGTTAATTTAAAATGTTAACATGTAACCTCTAAAAATAAGATTTACAATGGGAACAATGTATTAGTCTTAAGTTCTTTATTGCATATGTGACAAATTCATGCCTAATTCAGTGGGATTTGCCCAGTGCTATTAAAAACAATGGAATAATTTGTTAACTTTCATAGGATAATTTATTTTGCTTTTTTGGCTTCATATTTTGAATTCAAAACCATACTAAATGTCAATAGGAAAATAAAATATAAGATTATTAAATTTCTTATGAAACATGACATCTTCTATTTGGTATCCCAGATTCTTTTTTATGCAGTGTAATTGAGTTGAAAGGCTAATTGAAACTTTATGGAGAGGATAGTTCTGTGCCTGAGCACAGCGTTGTGCTTGCTCATGAGCGTAGCTCCTGGGTACACGCTGGTGCAAATGCTGCCTCAGAACAGAATGCCATAGGGGAAGATTGTGCGTGGGGTTTTGCACCAGGATTCTTGCTCTCTTTGTTGTGCTTGATAGTGAAAATATACATGGGTGATAAGTCATGGGTTACATGTTTATTGTGACAACAGCTCCCAGATTGGGCAGACCGTAACTCAGATAGACCTTTTTTTTTTTTCTCTTCATTTGAAACCTCTGCTAATTCATGAAAGCTGAAAGTCATACTAAATTCTTTCCTTCATACATAATCACTTTACAGGCTTGAAGCAAGAAGAGTGTTTTGGTTTATTTTTCTGTGAATGAATATGTGAATTTTTTCATTATTGTTGTTGTTGTTTGCTTTTTACTTTTGGTTGTGATAGCCCTGCCAGGCAGTGCAGCACCACCTGGATTTTTTGAACTTCTGCAGGCTGCTCCGAGAGAGACTGGGCAGCAGCTCCATGTACAGCTATTTGGCAGCACAGCTTTGTTGAAGCAGCCACTCCCCTTTGCTTCTGCATTGACACTGCTGGGCATGGAGAAGAGCATCGTGTTGTTCCCGTGCCATCAGCGAGTTCAGTTTATTTATGTGCAGAGTTGGCAGAACTGTTGCATTGAATCTCCAGTTCTAAAAGAGACTGGAATTAATATGAAATGTACATGGAACTCAAGTTTGTTCATTCTTGTCAGAGTATTTGTGGCTCTTCTAATTGAAAACTGGACGGTTTGATGCTACCTGAGGTATTTGTTCTGCAAACTGCAGTCTGAGATGCGAGTTACTGCTTGGGGATTGCTCCATGCTTTGGAGTTACGAGGAACACAAAAGAAAATCTCACAATGCTGTAAAGTTACAAGTCCCAAATTAAAGGTTCTATAAACTCAGATAAAAAGGTTAGTGTTGCCGCCTTCTACAAAGGGTCCCTTGTTCAGTAAGTCTCACCAAAGGAAATTTGCAGTTCACCAAGCCAACTAAAACAAATACCTGACATGAGAATGGAGCTAGTTCCATAGTCATTTCTACAGATCCCAAATTTATATTTGAACACTAAAACCTGACAAACTCCTAAAGATGTAAACCAGTGAACTGAATAAAAGTTGGGTTCTACAGCGAGAGCATGTGTATGCATTGTGTTAACCAGTTGTGTAAGTGCTTGCTTCGGTGGAGATGGTCAGTTCCCTTGCCTTGTTCAGAAACTAAACTGTTGAAACTCTTTAGTTTTTATCTGCTGTATAAGAACATGGGCTATGTAGGGCTTAAATACGAAGGAATGACTGATTGGTCAAGGTTAACAGAAGACATTAGTTCAAATCTCAGTAGTGTCTCAAAAAGAGTTTTTACATATATTAAAATTTGAAAACTAAGATATTTGGTACTTTCAGAAATATCTAGGTAGTCATTCTTGTATGAAGCTCATGTAAGCAGAGTTTACTTGTGATGTACACACAGGGATGGGATGATGTGAAAATTTCTATGCCAAACTTAAGAGTTGAAGAACAGTCACACAATTCTGCTGTGTAGTCATGGTTGACAAGTCGCTCGACCCTTTAAAGTTGGTATTTTCAGTCTTCTTTAGAGTGTCATTGGGAAAGACCTGATAGGGTTTGGGGGAAAGCAGGAGATCTGTGTTCATGGCAGGGACAACTGTTCATTGATTTATCCCAATAGCATGACTTCTGATGCCAAACAGATACATTAATGTTCCCTTATCTGGGTCTTTGGTATTTTGCCAGTCTGGTCACATCAGGTTCTCATGTGTCATCCGTCTAGTTAGAAAGTTTCATGAATCATTACTGTGTTACTTCTCAAAGGACTAGGAAAAGTCATTCAAACTGCTCGTGGAAGAACTGTTTTCAGGGAAATGCCCCTGCACACACACACACACAAAAAAGTCTGAAATAAGTGATGAAAAAAGTCTGAAATCATGATAGCTTTAACCGGTGTTTGTCTGTTGATTTCTCTTCTGTGCTGACCCATTTCCTTTTGGGGTCCAGTGCAAGAAGCTGTGTTGTGTAGGATACTCAGCACTCAGACAGTTCTGCTTTGCCTAAGGCTTAAAACAATCTAAGAAGAGAAAACCCATTTTTAATTTCCTGAGTCTGTGTGGGTGATCTGCTCCCTAGGGGTGTTGGACCATCTTCGGGAAAGCCAACCTGGGTGTTTGAGAGGGCTGTAGGTTGCAGTTCTGAGGAACAGCGAGAGGGAGGAAGGCTTATCTGCACATTGCCCAAGGAGCATATTATGCCAATGGAATGCATACATTTGCTTTGCAGCTTGTACGCTTCTTATAATCTGTTGCAATTTCATGTCTCTTCAGGGGTTTTATTTAGTAGGGGTTTTTATTTTATGGCTTTTGCAAGTGGAATGATACTGGTGGTTGCATGTGTAGTATTTACAATGTTTCCATGCAACAGATGTTTGAGATGGGGTGAGAGATGAGAAAAGAGAGGAGATGGGCAGTGTACCAGCTAGAAGAGCAATAACCATACCCTTGGTGCCCTGGGAAGATTGTCTTTATGCCATTTAGGGCATGCTGTTGCTCAAGGAAGTTGTGAAGGCAGCCTGAAGATTGCATGCAGTAGGAATACTCTGTATAGCAGTTTGAAGAGGCAGTAGCTTCTTTTCTGGTCCTTAAACTTTCAAGGGCTGGAACTGCAACAACTGAGTAAGCAGGAATTATACCTGCCCCATTAGTCAAGAGGCCTGAATGAATAAATTTGATTTTCCATTAAAGTACAATCTAAGCTTAATTTACTTCTTGAGAGCATCAGAAAGATGTCAGAATGTGAGCTTTATGGAAGCTTAAGCTTAAGCTTCAACAAATACGCCCTCATCTGCTTGTATGTTCAACAAGAGGACATTAAACATGTCAGATTATAATCTCCCTTATACCTCACAAAGTGTATAAATGCTGATAATATTTTTCAAGTCTCTAGAAAGAACTCATGATGACATATCCATATTAATTGTGTCTTGAATTTGGGACAATTTGTATTAGTTACTGATCTAAGGTAGGAGGTATGTGAAGAGAAGCATATTTACAAATTGTGTCTAAGGTAGGAGGTATGTGAAGAGAAGCATATTTACAAATTGTGTATGTTGACATGGGCTGCTATTTTTTTTTTTTTTTTCACAAAGTCAGATTCATCATCATTATTTTTGGGAGTAAGTCTGTAGTTAGAAGATAGTGATCTCACTTCTTTAAAATAGGCCTGACATAAGAAACATTAGTCTTATTGTATAGGTAAAATCTACAATTTTTTTTTCCAAATTTTAAAAACTGCATATAGCAAAACCATACTTCTTTAGTATCAGGATAGGTGTGTCGTAGGCAGTGATTAGGATTTAATGAGTTCTGTCAGGGTAAGATGGACAAGCAGAATGGCTTTGTGTCCTGAGCTCCAAAGTTTGCTCAGTGTTCTTAGAATACATTAATGACACTAAAATCATGTGTTATATTTTCAAGACTCATATATGTGAACTACTCTGTGCTTTTACTGTAACTGGTAGTGCAAACATCTTGGTATAAAGCTGGCTTCTCAAATGGAATGTACTGAAAACAAAATTCTGGAGAAGAGTATCAATTCCTTTGTGTTAGTAAACTTTTTGTGGTTTTTTTTTAAGGCCTCAGTCTTTCTCTTTCTACTTACATCCTCCTTTCCAGCAAAATCTGTCTTCAAAGCTCCTGTATGTGTCCATTACTAATTGCTGACTTCTGTCTAACCATTGGAAAGATGTAATACTTCTTTCTGATCTGCTTAAATGGGCCTAATTTATGATGGACAAAGTAGGATATGGTTTGTTATTCTTTTCTAAGCACTTGAACTTTATTAAAAGATAATTTTTTTTCTTTTGGCAGTTTACATAAATGGACTTGGGCTATTTAGTTTAGCTTTTGGGAAGGCAGTAGGGCTCTAATGAATTAGTTCACTGTCCGCTGTAATGGAACCTTTCTTCAAGAAGAAAAGTAAGCTTCTTGCCAGCCATTCAGGATTCCCCCTTGTTCTTGTGGCAGAACAAGAATAACCCCTTGAGCAAAATGTGTTTCAGGATGATCGGAATTTACAGCATTAGAAAGCTGCCAAAAAAGCAACTTCTAGCTGAGGCTATATTTGCCTAAACTGAAAAGTTTGCAGAGCTCATAATTGACTTTTTTCTTCGTGTGTTTCTATGCTTCCCGTGACTTCACTGTCATATGCCTGCAGTGACTTCTTACTGCTATTACCCATGGTGACAGTAACAAGTCTGAAGTATTTATAATTATCAAAAGATACTAAGACAGAGATTTTAACTACAGTTATTGGAGGAGGAAAATTCTGTAGCTTGAGGCAGGTGGAATGATGTTCCTGGGTACTCGGTTTTTATTTTTCTTCAGGCCTCTTCTCTGCCCACTGACTTGGGAGTTAAGTTGTTAGCAGCAGTATTTCATTGGGTTCAAGTCTTGAAAACTTAAGTATTTTTGGCATTTTGCTGTTGTTGTAGCTGTGTTATGAATACAGCTGCATGATGTATGGTGGCATCACAAAAGTAGTCCAAGTCTGATTAAACCAGTAACTGCCCTTTCCAAAATAAATTCTGTTCCTTCTCGGTGTTCAAGGGAATTAGGCTAAGTGAATTCCACTTTTCAACTGCACTTAGGAGTATGATTTATTTCCATGTTATCTCTGCAGGGTGACAGGGGTTAGTACTGTGCCGAGGACAACTTGCTTCTCTCAGATGGGAGCTTCTTGCTGGAAAGTGGAATGGAGATACCATCATCTTGCACAAACAAGACTCCCAGGAAATAAGAAAACTTGAAACAACTTACATTCAGGCACAAATGATGCAAAATTACCTAAATTAAACTAATGACATCAGCAAGCATGCTCTTCCAATCTAAGCAAAACCGTGGGATTGCATTTTGCTGTCAAAAATGTTGTGGCATTACTTCAGAAGATTAAATAAACCACTACCTGTTTAAAATCCCAAATTCACGTGTTTGAAGACTGTCCCTTACGGAGCATTTAAACTACACCTGCAGACCATACACATATGTGAATACTTACTTGCAGAAGCAGGAGCAGAAGCTTGCATTCACACAGTATGTGTGCACCTGTAGTTACAGTTAGTATGTGAGCCTGCATGTTTTATAGCCTGCAGTTGTGTTTTGTGTAATCTTAGCCCCCAAATTATAAAAACCTAACAGGCTTATATAAACCTAAAATGGAGGTTGGCCAGTTGTCTGTTCCTAGACAGGTATGGTTGGTTTTCAGGGTTGTTTGTGAACAATGTATGTATCTCCTATTTGAGAAACTAATTTCTCAGTATTCTATTAGTAGATCTTTGTGTTCATCCATTTTTGATCTGTGTGTTCAGAAAAGCAATGTAGTTTAACTCACCTTTGAAGGACTTTAAATTCAGCTGTTAATCATCAAATGGGATCTTAAGATTCTTTTGTGCTGTGTTATCACACAGTTAATTAAAATATGACATCTAACTGTTTCTGCATTCAAAGAGCATAAAAGTAACAAAAATAATTTAGAAGAAAATGCCAGAAAGTTTTTACCACTTTCCATTTGTCTTAGGGCCAACAACCATGTTTAGAGATTGAATACCCTATTGAAAAGCAAATTACTGAAATAACAAATACCAAACACTTTGTATTCCAGAAGGCAGTACCATTTTTAAAATAGCCCTGCTCCTCCCAAACTCATGCACTCCATACTACAAGTCCTTAAGGAGTGGTGGTGATCCTCTCTAATACCAGTCTTAGCTTTTATTTAAATTCTTGAGGTTTTCTCATTGTGAGTGTAAATTATGTATTATGCGGTCAGTGTTTTGTTTTAATCCTGACATGTCTTCCCTGGTTTGTATCAGGAAAAACTTCTGTAGAAGCACAATTCAGTTCTCATTTTGTGTTCAGAATTGAGGGACTGGTTCCATTAGGTTTACAGCTTTGAGAACTGTGGTCTGAAATACAGGGTAGGTTTGTTCCAACTCACAGTGTATGCAGATAAAAGTAAGTGAAGGGAGCTGTTTGCATTGCTGTGGACTAAGAACCTGTGGATCGGGTGGTCTATGGTGACATTCCTTGGGAAGGAATAGCTCTGAGCTGTTGCCCATCCTCTGCATTGCTTCTGGGTTTGTGAATGAAAGCGCAGCAGCAGGAAGAGGCAGTGCTCTTGTGGGGCAGAAAGTGAGAATTTGGAGACCAGGTATGCAACAGAAAGGTAGATTAGGGAGGTGACTGGGGGTTGAGGGCCTGGTTTGAGGAGGTGGAGCTAGAGAAGATGGTGGGAGAAACAGCTTGGACTTGTCTTTTATTCAAGGTTGAACTTCTTAAGCAGGCAAAAAATAGTCAGTTTTGTCTGCCTTTGTATTTGCCATGACCTCATATTTAGGTAAGGACTTTATAGTATACACAGGAATATATTGACCATTATACTGACCATTCCAGGTTGTTTATGTGCTACTTGCTAGCAGTGATTACCAATACACAAGAAATTAAATTAGCGATGAAATACAGCAGTAGCTGTTCCAGCATGACTGGAGCAGCATGACTGTATCCAAGCTGGCCAACTCCAAGGGAGATTCTAGCAGCTGGAAATGACTAGACTATGATTCTTATGCCCGAGTTCCTAGGAAACAAGGGAATTAACACAGCACCGCACATCCTGAAGTTACCTTTAAATCAAGGGGTTTACTAAAAAAATATTTAAGCTCTCTGGTTCCATATGCTTTGCATTTTTATTGGTGCAAAGCTGCGCAAACAGGACCATCAAACCCAGGCCATAAAAGCTAATGGCTGTGGGAAATTAGTCTCTTCTAATGATATAACCAAAGTAAATTGTCCTGTGTGGTTTTATTTGCAATAGACAGAATAGGTTGGTTTCAGAAGCCAAAAATCTTTTGACTCATTGTTTGCAGGCATGGATTGCATCAACAAAATTTAACCATCTCCCGTAAAAGCAGGAAGTTTCATAGAAAGGAGAGGCTACAAGTAAAGTTGGCCAAGGAACAAAAATTGTGTTGTGAAAAATTTCAAGGTTACATTGCTTGTTTTCATTCTGTATTGCGGCTTGGGAACAAAGTCAGTCTGGAGTAGTCAATAGCTCTGTCTCCCACAGTCAAGGTCATATTTGAGGCTGTGGTTTGAATGTTCTGTTTGTGAGCCCTAACTGCTGTACCCGTAGCTATTTTGGGTAGTACCTTTTCCAATATGCTGCTATATGCATCTTTCTGACAAACTAAAAAAATCCTCTAAATTGATAGATATGTATGAAAAACTTGAGTTTATATGCATCTGTATGAGGCTTCTGTTCTCCACGTTTTCCTGTTGAATGATGTGCAACATTCCTGTAAGTGATGGAACTTTTCAGAGAGATGAGGCTAAGACAGACCTACGTAGGCTCAGAGAGGTGTCAGGAGTACCTCCTTGAAGCCTAGCATCTATATCCTCCCCTAGTTACCGCAGTGTCCAAGCACTGCTTGGGAACTCCATCTCCACATGCCATTACACAGCAGACTTCTGATGTGTTTGCTGTCCTCCAGCCTCAGCTACGACTGTCCTTTTCTGCCGCAGCTTTCCTAATGCTGTGCTGACAGAGGTTTCCCCCTTTTCCTCCTCCCCCTTTGCCTCTGCCTTGTTCAGCTGATATCCAGCATCAGTTCTCTCCAGTGGCGTCACTCAGAGCTTGCACAATGTACAAAAAAAGGAAGATCTTGGTTATTTTGCTGCATAGTTTGCAAAGGCATGAAGTCTGTCATACAATGAGGCAGACTGCTGCATTACTTTGCATTTTGGTGGCTTTTTATATCATTTGTGTCGCTCTCAGCACTGCCCCTCATGTTCATAGGGTAATGCAGATTAATTGGGGAACCCCAAAAGTATCAGAGGGATATTGGCAGGGTTAGGAATCGGAGTCCATACCAGTCATCAGGACTTGTTCGCTAGTGATGCTTTTCACTGCATCTATCCACGTCTGCCTGTATACTTCTTATTTATGTCTCATTTATATCTCTTCTCTTCTCTATAGCCACATTATGGTTTATCTCTTCCAGTATATTCCATTTTCCTTTCTAGGAACACTGTAACACTTGATTTTTTTTATGACTAGGGTGGTTTTTGGTTGGTTTTTTTTGTTGTTTGGTTGGTTGTTTTAATGGAAAGATGTTTTTACTCACTTGCCATGTCTACAGAAGTATTTTTCCTTTTACTTACTTGTCAGGTTTGCAGAAGTATTTTTCCAGGGCTCAGGATTTAACAGTGCCAGTCATGTTTTGCACCTTTCTTTTACACATCTTCTTTTTCTTAGCAAACATATGTGTCTCTTACATGCCAAGTTTTAGTTTACTGCTGCTTCTCTTGAAAGGATATTTTCAAATCAGTGTGCAGCTTAGCTCCTGTTTGAATAGTGAAACAAAAGTGGACAACCATTAATAGAGAAGTGAAACCAATTAACAAATCCAGTATGTAATAGAAAAAAAGGGAGAGGGAATAAAAGTCTGCTATTTTTGCTCAAGTAATCTTAGGAATTTATTATAAAGCATAATAGGTGTACAGTTTTCAAGTTGAAATCTCCTTTTCTGGGCAAGGGTGAGGACCTCTTGAAGCTGATTCTGAGGCATACCTTGCAACCCTCTTGGAAAAGCTGGTGGTGACAAAGCATGTTTTTAAAACATGGCATTGTGCACAAAGGGTAGAGAGAATTATTGCTTCTTTGGAAAAAGGGGGGGAAAAACCCTAATTCCAGGATTATGTTTTAGGATTGGCAGTTAAAGCACAGGCACTCATTTTTTCCTTGTAATCTGAGCGAGTCAGTGTCAGACACAATAATCATGGAAAAAAATCCCCCTCTGTAACATTTTTACAATGCTTTTCATTGTATCTGCACATTCAGCCAAAGTGAATTGAGAAGCTGTGTGTTAGCTGGGACAGTTACTGCCTGTCCTCTCTGCAGGAATCACGTTTAGCTCCTGAAGAAAGACAGAAAGGTGAAGATAACTGCAATATACTGCATAAAAGCTGCAACTTCCCTCTGAAGTGATGCTACACGCAAGTTATTGAAGGCCACATTACCTGTGGGGAGGGACAGCCTGGCTGATCGCTGCCCTAGAACAAGATTGGATACAGAATTTAAGGAAAAAAGCTCTGTAGAGGCTACATGATTTCTTATCTTCTTGCCTTAACTAGTGTTGAACAGTCTGAGGAGCATGATCCGGGAGTATAAACTGCTAGTTACATTTTGGCTTTCTCTTTAAGAAAGCAAATGGTAGTACACCCTCCAAAAACAGCACAAACGTGTACCAACAGTGAAGTTGATCTAAATCCGAATTCTTGGCTGTACTTGAACAAAGTGCTGTCTGTTTGAAAACCTGTTTAACATCCCCTCTCAAACGCCAGTGTGCATTATTGTATTCCATCTCTGAGATAAATACCCTCATCATGATAAAGTTATTTTCATAATAGGATATGATTATAACATATATGATATTTGTCTTGCCTTGATCCCTCTTGTTGCTGAGAGTTTAGGCTTGCCACACCTGTGATCACTGTAAGTAGCTGTGGTCTTTGAAGCACGGTTGTATTTTGTGGAGGGGGCTGGAAAAGCGCAGTTTAACCTGCTGCACTCACTTTTTATTATATGCATATGCCTGTGCAGTTCCCAGCATAAAATTTGGCCCTTGTTGAAAATACCTTTTGGCATACATCAGTTATAACTAAGCCAGTAGAAACTTGCCCTTAGCTTTGGCTGAACAGTAACTCAGTCTTGTCTGGACTCTGTTTTTGGTGAAGTGGCAGGAAAAATCTCAGTTCTTTTTTCAGCCAACTCATTAAAAAAATGTTTCTTGCTTTAGCATATGATTTTTAAAAGAAACTGAGAAGTTTATACTAAATCAGTTATGGTTTTAGAGTAGGCTTATAACTAAATAATAAATATTTGGTGAATGAAAGCATGTCCATAAATGTTACTGCTGTAAGGGACTATGTACTTGGGAACTACAGTAGTGCTGTAGCCAGAATGTGTCTCAGGCATTAATAAACCTTTTTCAAGTTTCTCTTTAGTCCAAAAAAATCAGCTCTTTGAGCCAATGGTACCAAGGTTGTCAATTGCCAATCCGTGACTTCATGGTGTGAAAATGGGGCTCTTGAGATTGGAGAGTTATCAGCAAAGAGATTTGCATCCAGCAATACTGTATGTCTCATTTGTTAAAACATTTCATCTGCCATGATTGCATCGAAAACCCAAACTGGATTTTAAGATCTTGTCTTCTGCCTGAGCAATTCAGAAACACGCACTCCTCTCCCCACCCCCATATTTTACCACATAGGTTGTATTAATAAATGAAATCAAGCTCCAATAGATTCAGTACCTAAACCAACCATACAGAAGAAAAATTTGGGACAACTATTTTGCAGTCAGTTTTCTGATGCATCTGGAAATACAGTACAGTTGTTTCAGTCATAGACACATACTATATCTTTTTAGCAAGTACACATTGCAATAAGACATGAATATTTTGTTAGATGGTCAATGGCATTTAACTTTGGGAAATGCGTGCTATGCAGACAGTATTATCCATTTTAAGAAAGGAGTCTCAGAAATTACTGCAGGAAATTAATTAGGCCAAACTCATCATTTGGTTTACTTTGGTTTACTGATTATGATGACCAGGAATTAATTTGGCTTATTCCTTGTCTGTATAGCTAGATACACAGGTCTCTCCTTTCTTCCTCTTAACTATTTATTCTTATCAGAACAGTTCTGTCTTTTATGGTGGATGTTACTTGATTGCTAACCTCAAAGTTCACATCATCTCTTCCCTGTTTTGTCCCATGGTAGTCTGTACCTGCTGTTAGCGCTGCACATCAGCAATTCTTATCTTTCCTTGTCCTTTGACACTTTTGCTGAATCCATCACTTTATTCTCTTTTTCTTATAATGTCTTTCATCTCTGCTGTCTTTGGTATCCAGCTGAAGATGGGAGTGATGTTTCTGTGCTAAGAACAATTACATTCCTTTTATTTTTACTCCTTCAACAACTTTTCATCCCATGTCTTTGCACTTTACCAATACCATCTAGAAGGGGATCTGTGGCAAGCTCCACAACCCTGTGCATGTTGGTACCTACCTGGAATCCTCACCCTCGTTCTCCTCTCCTGTGGTTTGCGGTAACTTTTTCTGTGGCCTCCAGCTGTGCTCTTTCAGACTGCAGAACATGAAGTGCTGTTGCCATCATCTTATAAATGCAAAGAACTTTTATTGTGTCAGTGCCGAATGAGCTTGCTGTCATTTCACATCCAAGTCAAACTTGCTGTGTTTGCTTTTATAACAAACAAAAACCTTTTGGATTTTGTCGTGTTCTTCTCTCTCTCCTTAGTGACTCCTCCTTTATTTATCCCAGCCCACCTCTCCCACCCTTTAATCAGGTTTTCCTTTGTTCCACCACCTTCCCGGGCTGCTTTTCAGCTTATCGTTTCTATCATATCTGTAAGAGTTTCTCTCCATTTCATATACATTTCTTTTCTCACATTATCTGCATGGCAAAAATTGTAAACAATAGTTTATATGAAATAGAAATATAGGTCTGACCTTTGAAATTAATGAAATTGCTGCTAACCTGTATGTTATCAGTATAATGCTGCAATTGTGCTGTGCTAGGCTTTTCTATCTTGTTAATACTGATAATGGTATATATGTTATTGATACTAATAACTTCCAAGCTGTGATCAGTTCCTTGGATCATCAGTTATTCAAAGTGACCTATGGAGGACTAGCTGTTCACGTGATACAGGACCTCATCTTTGAATCCATAGCTGAAATCAGTAAACTAAAGACAAAAAAGTTATTTCAGTACATGTTCTCCCAATACAGCTTTTCACTGTGAGACGTTGCTCTCATTACTCTAAAAAGAGAGATGGTTTGCATTATTGCAGGTTGGAAAGAAATAATCTGAGACACGTACATGTAGCCAAAACTTTGGATAAAAAACAAACCTTTCTTCAAACTATTTTGGTATAATGATATGCACTTTATCATGATGGTTAATAAGCCTTTCCAGTTAATAATTTTTTATTTTGTTTCATATATTTTATAATCATACAATATGCCATGCTGAATATGCCACTAAGCAGTGTTGTTAAACAGCACAACTACTGTGCTGTGCACTGAAGAGGCATATTATGGGCCTTCCTCATAGCTCTTGGCAGGCAAATTCTGTCTCATGTAGAGGCACACTGGTCTGCAAGAGCCTTGTGCTGAACATGCAGAAAGGATACCCTAAAGCTGACATTCAGGTTGAGCTGACCAAGTCCCTTGAAAAGGCTCTCTCTTCTCAATTCCAACTGCCAAAGTTGTGTAGCAAAGAGTGGTAACTTAAGCAGCGACCTGTAAAACAAAGCTGTGGAAAGGGTATAAAGGGCTTTGCTGATAGACCTGTCGGTAGGCACAATTTCTGCAGTTGTTAGTACAGAATGATGTGTCTTCAATCTGTGACACACATAACATTGGATAAATTCATATTCACTTCTGAAAAAAAAAATAAAAATCTGCCTCTTCTGGGAAACTATTCATTCCAGAAAATGTGGAGGGGGAGTATTTATAGAAGGTGAGAAAATATTTTGGGTTCCATGCAGAGTGAATAATGAATAACTCAGTCAAGTGTAAATGACTTAAAATGAAAATGTCTATGAAGAGATAAGCTACCTGGTAAATTTTTTCTGTTAGGCAGTAAATCAGCAAGGTACGTGCCAAAGATAAACTTTTACTTCAAAATTATTCTGTATCAGGATCTTAAAAATTTGGCTTTGAGAATGGAGTTTATTCAATCTGTACATATAGTTCCAGACCGTAGATTAAAAAAAAAAAATGCTGCAAGTATTCCCTCACTGGGCTGCCTTTGTTCTGTTTTACTTCTGTTTGGATACGTTGTCATCACTCTTAATCTGGTGAAGTAATTTTTGAAATCTTGGTTTAAAATTAGGTATTTTACAATTCCCACATATCATCATAAATCACAAATGTTTGGGTTTATATTTCATTGCAGCGGAAAACAGATGTGCCACTTCAAATGCAGTAACGTGCACAAAGTGTCTTGCCTTGGGTCCAGAGTGTGGATGGTGTGCTCAAGAGGTATGGCATTTTGCTTACTCACTTTTGACTTTATATTTTATCTGCTTCTGATCTTTATAAAGACGGAAGACTTTTAAACCGTGAAAACTACAGTGAGAAATAGCAAGAAAATCTTCAAATGACCTCTGGAGACAGAACCTGAGAAATCATGTGAAATATATTTTGTTTCCAAAGGAGAAAATGCAATCTTTTATTTGGAAAATTGCAGTAATTTTAAATAAAGTGAGAACATTTTAATGCATTCCATCTGCTTTGTAGACAGCTTTGGCAGACTTAAAATAACTTTGGGACTTCAACAGTTTTTGGCTTCAAAAGCAAAATTACTTATCAGTAGTTTGTATTAGCCCTCATTATATATCAGAGCAAATCTATACATATATGCCTATTGAATTTAGCAAAAGTTTTTACTAATAGTAGAATTAACTTTGACTTCACCATATATTATGACCCTGTCACAAATGGAAAAAAAATTATATTTTTCTTGTTTTGACACTTGAAACTATCAGTTCTGAGACTTATCACAGAAGACAGATCTTAGGTAGCAAGAATTATTACAAAATGTTTATTGCTTTGTGAACTGTAAGAATATGGGAATTTCTGGTTTTGTTTGACAGAAAAAAAACAGTTGATTACGTGATTTCAAGTAAGGCTGGACCATTTTAAGGACTTCAGAGCGAGGTTTTTAAGAATATCACTGGCAATTAGAAACATATGCTTTTGAAGGTCACATGCAAATTATCTGTAGTAGCTTTCATTAGCAAACATGGTAGATAAATTCCTAGGATAAGGAATGTAAGGCACTGGAGTAACTTTATCTGAGATGTTGTGTCTTGGGATGATATAACTTAGTCTGAAACAAGTATAAGGAAAAGTAATGCAATAGAGTCATGGAGGGCTTGTTTTCCAAGAGGAGCCTTAGGGCATGTGTAGATGGCACAACAGATTACAATGTCGAGTGGTGCATTATTGTGGCTTGATGTCCTGTCTTACAAAGGGCACGATTTTATCCTGCTACATCTGTAATTATCACAGAACAGCACTTCTTAGCTTTCCATAGCTTATTGCTGTGGAGCTGCAGTAGGTGCTCAGATGTGACCAGGTTTCACTTCTGCCCTGCTTCTCTTGCTTCACTTCTCATGTCAATCCCAAGAGCTGGTCAGGGAAGCCAGGGGTTTGTCAAATCCTCTTAGACCATGCTTTGATAGCTGGTTTACCTATGGACCGTCCATGGTTGTAGAATGGCAAAACCCATATTAAGGCAGATAGACATTTTCCAGAGCAAAGTTACAGGAGCGGTTTTCAGCTTAGCATGCCTGCTTCATCCAAACAACTTTTTTTAATGGGAAAATCAGCCCTGAGGAACACTTGAGATGCTTTGACTTTATACCCCCCCCCAGCAAACTTCAGAAAATGCTACATTCGTTGTTAGTGATAACAATGAGAGTGGCTAAGTTCTTTATACATTTAAAAATCTACCTTTTTGAAATGTAGATACATCAAAAAGAGTCTATAAATAACAGTAACCTAAAAAAGTAGTCTCTGTTGTCTACATTAAAGAAGGTTATGGAAAAAATATATCAGAAGTAGACTACAAAAATGAGTTGGAACTTGGAAAACAAGATACATGACTGTTGAGTCTTATTCTTCAGGGGCTTTCTCTGGTCTTTTCAGGGTCTGGATGACTATTCTCTAATACACAGTTGGCTGTACACACTTTTTGATTGTTTATTTTCCCCATCTGCTTCTGAAATATCAGAGATTGTCCATTGTTTGGTCTCCAGCTGTGGCTGGGATGGACCAATGCTTTGAAAGAGTACAAAGGATCCTGTCTTTTTTTTTCCTTGCATGATCAGGATCATTTTAATCATCAGATTTGTGATCAGGAAGGAATTTTGCATTGGATCATGTTGGCACAATTTTGGCAACTTTGCCCTTTCACTGCAACAAAGGATGTGCTGCTTCTGAGATCATCCTACTACTAATCACATTTTACAGGGCCTTTTTTATGTTAGCGGCATCTTAAACTGTCTAGTCTTGTACTACACAGCTTCCTCTTTCTGGGGATTGAAATGGTATAGTCCAGCTGGTCTTTGGATTTGGTGTAGGGTATGGGGTAAAACTTGAACATCTGTGATAGACAAATTCAGGTTAGGTAAATCTAAAGCTGACTTCTGCTGCTACTTTTAAATGTTAGCCTAAGTAATACTACCTGTGGATTCCTGTGAAAACTAACCTGGTTTGATGTTGTATGAATGACACTTTCTTGGTATAACTAATGCCTAGCGTAGCACAGAACTTTTTATAGAGACAGTACATAGTTTCCTTTTTCTTCAAAGTCAGCTTGTTCTGATTGTGCAAGATCCTCTTTCTCATACAAAAGTTTTGTCCTTTGTAGAAAAAAAGTCATCGTGGCAATTAGGTTTAGTTTCTAATTTAAATATTTTGTCATTGCCCTTATTAAAAACATATGGTTTCCATGAACTTGTTCTACAATTTGTGCAATTATAGTAGCATATTTTATTGTTTCAAAGACTATTATTTTTTCTTTTTTTTCCTTTGAAGATATTACAGTTGGTTTTTTTCAGCTCAGATTGTTTTGTACTTTTTTGTCTCTTATAAAACAGGATTTCATGGCCGACGCAATCCAGAAGGGACGCTGTGACACTGTTTTCAACTTAATGAAAAGAGGCTGTCAGTCAGATTTTGTAGAAAGTCCCACAGTACATGTCACAATACCCAGTGACCATGAAACAAATACACAAGTGACACCAGGAAAAGTTTCAGTCCAACTGCGTCCAGGTTGGGTTGTCTCTAACACATTGATATTATAGTCAATTTAAACCAAATACAGTAATATTAAGTACAAATATTTTGTGAAGAAGCTGCTGGGATAATTATTTTGAAGAATGATGCTATAACATTATGCGGTAGGACTATGATGGTGTTGCTCCCATATTCAAGTATGGTCTTAAGCACGAAGTGTTTCTGTCAAACACAGCTGACGGTCAGAATAATGCAAGTGATAAGTGGAAGAGGGATTTTAGGTAGTCTTTTCAGTTGTGGTATCTTTATTCTTTTTCTTTAGCCACTTACACAAATAGTTTTCCATGCATATAAACTGTATTCCTTACTGAAAGTAAATCGGGTTAGAATTCCTAAATTCATCATTTGATAAGCTTCTTGATTATTTGGTTACTTTTAAGTGCCTTAACTAGACAACTGTGAAGACACCAAAGCCAATATGTAAGAAGGGGACTGTATTCCTAAAGGTGACTTAGGTATTCACTGCCTAACATTTCATTTATTAAATGTGAGACACCTGACCCTAATAGGAGCTACAAGACCTTTTATGGATCTGAGATTTTCTAGTTTATCTGTTTGCCCTCAGCTGAACTCAAGTTAAATCAATGCATGTTGTCTGTCTCTAAAAGAGCTGTAGTCAACAGCAGAAGTGGAAGGTGATATAAAGGGAGCAGAATATGTTTCATATCATAAAATTTAATTTATGTATTTATTTTGCAAACGATAGTTGGAGAAAGAAATCTGTGATTTAAGAGGGATCAATCTTTTGTAGAAAAACATTAAGTGAATAGGAAAAGTCTGAGTTGTTATAGTATCTTGGTGATCTTCACTGTGTAAAAGATAATTTTCTGTCAATTACAAGGGAAAAAAAAGGATCTGCATGAGTGTAAAGCACAAAGGAACTCTGGTTCTCCATCTTTATAATAATAAAACTAAGGAAGTAACATCGTCTCCTTTCCCTGCTCTCCTTCCAAAGAAATGACTGGTACTCTGCTTTGTACTGAGAAATGTTCTCAGGAACTGAGCTAGCTCTAGAAGAGTCTGTAGTCACATTTATTTCCAAAGGCATACTGGATTCGTAGAAAACACTTTGCTTTCTAAAATTTGGTTTAATGAACCTTTTTGCCTGTAAATAGTGAAATTAAATTTGGAGTTCCATATGCTTTGCTGAAGCTCTTGCATCAGGGAGGCAGAAGACTGCAGTTCCGAGGACTCCGGAAGAATAACTTTGGATATACAGACATCCTGCCCATATTTTATTCCCCAGGGAAATACACAGATATACAGCTATAGTTGTGCCTCAGAACAGAAATTTGATACAGTATAATCATGCAGACAAAGATGTTTTTGTTTTGATACTAGGTTTATTTGTCACTGTTTACATATACCCAACTGTCAGGATTCATGTGGGAAAAAATAAAAGCTGCACTCAGCATCTCACTATATGCGAACTTGCAAGGGTCATTTACAAAAGGTCATTTGATTTACATTGGCAAAGAGGAAACACATAAGTTACAGCACACTGAAATTCTGTTTTCTTCATGCAAGACCTGATATAGACAAATCCTGAAATTTTCAGGTGGATTAGGTTCAAAGACCATTGGAAGAAAGTACTTTGCATGTTTAACTTCTCTGGGTCAGATCTTTGTTACATGCACTTTGATTATGCTATCTAGCAATGTCATATGCAGTAGTAAATGTCATGAATAGATAAGTCACATTTCTGGTGATTTTTTTAGTGAATCTGTTTCTGAATGTGTTTAGATAGCTTTTATTGAAAACCTACATAATTCTTCTATGTCTCCTTTCCTCCTGTGCTTTGCTGTATCTTCATTGCATAATCCTGAATTACATTCTGCACTCATCATGCAACAATCCCACTCCCTCATTTATTCTGTGAGCTCACACTTTGCGTGAACAATTTGAAGCCATGCATTACTGTACCTACGTTGCCCATACTCAAGTCACTTCACTCTTTTTGCTGGCACTACAGAATATTAGGCAAGCAAAAATGTGGGACTTTTTTAACTGGCTTCCAAAGCTTTAACGTTTTTATTACATATGATGATGTAATGATGTGGTTTTGCAGGAGGGGCAGACATTTATCATCCTGAAATATCCACCAAAATATGGATTTTTTAATATTAAAACCTCTATTTAAAAAAAAAGTATTTTCATCCTACCGAGTTTTCTTATTGAATCTTTGGAATTAGGTTGATAAAAACCTGAAGCATAATTTACATGAGTTTTTCAGGCTGTGCTGTCTTTACAGTACACATATAGTTTTAGACTCATATATGACAAACTATTTGCAGGATACACTTACATACTTAGAATTGTCAACCTTGAAGTGACTGACCATAATTGGCGTGCAGACCTGTGTCCTTTGTGAGTCATAACTGCTTTTTAGTGTAATGCCAAAGGGATCGAATAACCAGGAATTTAAAAGAAAATGGGGAGAAGCCAAATTTTTACAATAAATTGCACAGTGCTCCTGCAAGAACAAAAAACCAAGATGTTCTGCAAAGAGCCCCTTTACGGCATATTTTTGAACGATGCTTCAAGGTTACATTTACTCTTGGGAGGTTTTCTTGTTTGTTTGTTTTTCTATTTGCTGACACAAACAACTGTGCTGAGGTTGCTGCAAGAATAAATGTATTTTTAAGAGTGTCCATTCAAAAATAGTAAACAAACTTATTTGTTTCCTTTGAATCAGGAAGTGAAGCAAACTTTATGTTAAAAGTTCGTCCTCTAGAGAAATACCCTGTGGATCTTTATTATTTAGTTGATGTCTCAGCCTCTATGCACAACAATATAGAAAAACTAAATTCCGTTGGATTTGCTTTATCTAAAAAGATGGCGAATATTTCTCTTGATTTTCGACTTGGATTTGGATCATATGTGGATAAAACTGTGTCACCCTATATTAGCATTCATCCGGGTAGAATCCATAACCAATGCAGGTATGTAGTCTTTGTATATTTACTGTAACACCAAGAAATTATTTAATTACACAGATATGCATTATGCATATTTCTTTTTAAAGCTCTTCAGAATCTGTCTTTGTTTCATTATACCTTGGTTCTCCAGCAAAGTTCCTAAGAAAATGCTGAAAATTATTATGCAATGATTACTTCTGAAATATCTGGTGAGTGATTTCAGAAAAACTTTCTATATCAGAAAAAATATGCAATATTTTCTTTACCAAACCAAGCCAAATAACATGCTGGTTTGGTATATTTGAATATGTTTTGCATTTAATTTTATAGTCAACTGTTGTAGTCTTAGTTATTTTGGATACATGTTGCCTAGATTAATCACAAAGTTTTGTACTTTTTGGCCTAGGACTTCTCTTCTTGTATATGGTCATGTATTCATTAACTCTTTACTTAAAACTCTACTTTTGTTGATGGAATGCAGTTTCTTTCAGCTTATTTAATGAACAAAAGCGATCCTCTGATCTAATGCCACAGTTGTAATATGAATGAACTCCCATTTCAAGTAAGAAAGGTGTTCTGGCTTGCATTTCATTTTTCATGCCATGTCTTTTATACCTTGCATTCAACACTTACATGAAGTGAGGGATTGCTTCCAAAACCTGGAGAATAAGATTATTCATAATCAGTTCAAGTCTGTAAATAAAACTGTAATACTTGGAAAAGTGGATATTAACTATTCATACCTTGTTGCTTGCTGTTATCTTTCCTGGGAAGACATGATCCAAGGTTCTATGAAGTCCATAAGTATCTTTTTTGATTTCAGTGATTTTTTGAATTGGGCACTAGCAGTGGAGCTCATTAGATAGATATAAATGTCTGTGTCTGAAGTAGTCCTCTAGGCTGCCTATATAGTCAGTGGACATCAGTTAGCACTGCCAGGACACAATTCATTTTGCCTAGAAGTAGACATCTGCAGAGGTCTTAATCCCTCCAGTGCCAGTTTCTCTCCATTGACTGTAAATTGAGTCGGGGGCAGGCAGGTTATGGTCCAGAGGCCTGCACTGTATGCATCGGAGGGTAAGAGAGATGAAACCTGCTCAGCAGCTCTGAATCAGATGAGCATCTCAGCTTGTGCCGTAAATTCCACTGCCCTAAATAGGTCGCAGAGCAGCAACCTGTACAAGTGCTATGGCATTAGCTGACTTATGTCAGGCTTCATCCTTTCTCCCCTTATTTCAAAAAGTATCACTTACAAATAAGATGATAGAGTAAATGGAGTTTCCCATCCATTTAATGAGGTAATTGTCACTAATCTCAATATTAGTTTTATGTACATTTACATACTAATAGTGGATGTAGACACTTAAATTTTGTTTTCGTTTTGATCCAGTAGCCCATGTATCGAGCTATTAAAGGATCTTAATGCTGCGGTGTAATAGCCCTTTCTCAGGATAATGAAAAGCAAAGCTGTACTGCTCTGTAGATGTTCCAAAAGGGATGGTATACTCTCTGAGATCATACTGTCACTCACATCATGTTTCTTCTCGTTCTGTGCAGAAACACTACATATGTACTGTTACATAAGAACTGTTATATATGAACTAAATTATATTGTATACATTTCCATAACATACCATAAAAACCTGTTCTTAAGAATAAATTCAAATTACTCCCCACTGGACTTAATATCACTTGAATTTATTTTCCTTTCTTTAAGTATTTATTTTACTGTGCATATATACATCTTCATTAGTAGCAGGATTTTATGACTTGACAGGGAATATTTTCATCTCCTTCAAATGGAAAATATAGAATGTGTTAGACTTTTGTTTTGTTTTGTTTTTGTACAGTGATTATAATTTAGATTGTATGCCTCCTCACGGTTATATTCACGTGCTATCCCTGACTGACAATATAGCAGAATTCAGAAATGCAGTGAATAAACAAAAGATTTCTGGGAATATTGATACACCTGAAGGGGGTTTTGATGCGATGCTCCAAGCAGCTGTCTGCCAGGTAAGGAGCTTATTAACAAAAGACTAAATGGTATTTCAGACACAGATAGATATAGATATAGATGATATAGATATAGGTACATCAGTGCTCAGTGTTCCTGAATTCAAAATGTCATGTCAGTTCCAGGACTGATAATCACAAGATTTCTTCCTCCTTTTCCATTATTTCCCCTTTAGCTATACATTTCTGTTTCCCATTGAAACTGGTAAAGGAGAGTATAAGGCCGTATTTTTCAGTATTGATTAATGATGTTCTTTAACCAATCTAACCAGTGTAGGATGGATGATGAAAGCAACTGCTTCTTGCTTGAACAGGCACAGGTACTGATTTCAGCCAATTACTAAATTTGTTTCAAAAATTATTAAAGCCCCCCCTGTGTTCCTAAGTGAAGAGAAACCATTTGACATTTCTTCTACTTAAGAATGTGTTTGAAAACTGAAGGATCGGTTTCATATCGGCCCATGTAGATAAGGAAAACAAATGCACTTTGGTGTTATTTCATGTTTTAAAGAATTTAAAAACAATACAAATCAACTAAGAGTTAACTTTTGCATATTGATAAAATTTCATCGCCATCTCTCCCATGCAGAAAAGGATGGAAAAGATGTGCATCAGTAGTTCCCAAGCTATAAGCATATTAATATTTGCTCTAAAGGGCTCTTTTGCATGTTGTTTTTCTTCTATGCATAGTCGTGCAATAGCAATTTTGAGAGTTGGCTGATTCATATGGGTTTGCTAATGCTCTTTCTGGTGCTCTTAAAGAAAGTAATTCAAATCCTGTCCAAATCACAGGCTTGGTGTGTTTCTCTTCTCTTGGGATGTTGTCAGGACAATTCTTTTATCTCGTCCATCTTCACATTCTCTTTTGGAGCACTAGAATGAATCAAGGCCAAAAAGGAATCCAAACTGTGTTAAAAATTAATACTTTGTCCCCAATTTTATTTTCACATTTTGATGAGCTGTAAAACAGGTAAATAAAAGCCACTCTTCACAGACACTGTGATCACAGCTGTTATAAAAAATCATTCTGAAGCTTTGGAAAAATTCCTTAAAATCAGTGTTTCTCATTGGACACATTCCACACTTATGACATGTGAGCTCTAGAATAATATATGCTTCCAAAAACAATAGGATGGAAAATTCATGAGAATAGGGAGGCTTTCCTGCTAACCGAATTGTGAACCAAAATGGATGAGAACAATGTGTAATTCATAACTACCATCATGGACTATAATTTATGTTAATGTGCACTCATTTTGCCTGCGACAGAACTTTAGAACTTGCTCCATCTTGCTTTAACCAATACACCCCTGTTGCCAGCACTAGCAGGTTAGGACATGAAGCTTCTTTAAAATTTTGGTTGCTGTGATGTATGTAGGTAAGAGTCTTGAGGTGACAAAGTGAAATGATGGAGTCTAGGAGCAAGAAGTTTCTACAGTGCTGGAGAAGAATTTGAGACTATTTAAGATATAACCTGTTTATAAATAAAATTTTAAATGCCCCTTTTTTAGGGGAATGCTGTCTAGGATGTCTGAGGGAGGCTGAGCCTAATGCGTAATATGGAGAAGACACCACATGCATCTGTACTTCTTATCCCGACTATTAGGAGATACTCATTCCCCATTCAGAGCTAGCATGAGCCTGAGAAGGGAGCTAAATTCCTCTTTGCGAAGCAAAGAAAGGAAAGGTAGAGAACGAGAAGTCATGAAGCCTGGCTGAATATGTGGACCGTATTGCAGATACACGTTTTACGTGAGATGAAAGATACCTGGCAGCGTTAAGGGAAATGGTAGAGATGAGATAGCATGGTAGGGAGGAGGAGCAAGAAAGGAGGAAAAGGAGGAAAAATGGAATAATTGAGAGAAGGAATAACGAAAAAATATGAGGTGACTCATGTGTGCCTCTAAAGTTTGCTCTGAAGCAGCCGTTTAGTCCTTGCAGGGAAATAAATGTTGCGGAAATACAAATTGGTACCTAACCCAGTTTAGATATAAGCTTGACCTGCTACCTCCTTCACTTCACTGAATTCCTAAAACACATTAAATTCACCCTTGTGGTTGCCACTTTGCTATTGATCCCTTAGGATGGTGGATGGATGTAGTATTTTGCTGCATAATAAAGAATTTCTCAATTTGCAGGTGCATGAAGGCACTCAAACTTTAGTTTATTGGTTGATCATATGCCAATGTCCTTTCTGGAATTCTGTGTAGGAAAAGGAAATTACAGAATGATGAGACTATCATGTTAATAAATAGAAAAGTAAAAACGGAAGAGAGCACCAAGTACCAGTATGAATGAATGCATATTTGTTAGTTGTAATACTTTTTGAATCCCAGAAAATTACACAAGTGCTATGCATTTGCATTTATATGTAATAGTGACACACGATGTGGCAGCTGTTACCCAAGCCCACTGTATAATGTATAACTTGTATATATTTTAGAGAGATCTTTAAAAAGCAAAGAAAGTGGTAGGTGGGTCTCTGACTCGCAGTAGTAGTTTTCAGATACAGGACATCTGTTATGTTTCCACACAGAGTGCTTTAAGTGGCCTGGTTTAAATCAGTGCTGCTAAGCCATGCAGTATCTGAACATAGACTTTCACATTCGTTTTTCATTTTTTTATTTATTATTTTAGAAAATAGGTACTTACTGCTTTCTTATGCTTAATTCTGTTTTCTTTTTAGAGCCACATTGGATGGCGCAAAGAAGCAAAGCGACTGCTTCTTGTGATGACAGATCAAACTTCCCATCTGGCTCTTGATAGTAAATTAGCGGGGATCGTAATTCCCCATGATGGAAACTGTCATTTGAAAGATAATGTCTACATCAAAGCTACGAGTATGGTAAGGTATATGTCATACATCCTGCCTTCAGAGAAGTGGTGTAAAGCTGCATAAATAAGGTTTTTGAATTGCTGGCAAAGCATTGATTTTAATTCAGTTGTTAGAATAGTATTTTCCCAGGTAGGCAAGATGTGAAAAGAAGAATCGATCATTGGCAAATATTGATATTGGTTTTGTCTAGGATACAGTATTTTTGAGTCGGAGGCACAGCAGAGGAGAATATGTTACTGGGTTTGGTGTGGGTTTTTTATTACCATTTCATAATGATGAGCAATTCTTACATATGTATGTAAGAATTGCGTGATCCTGCTAGTGAGACAAAGGTAGTGGTCATGCTTTATGGTCAGAAGATGCATAGTTGCATTGATTGAAAAGGCTTGGTAAGACTAAAACAGTAGATGTACAACAGCAATGAGCTAATTCAACTATGATGAGCTAGAAAATATTATTGTGGCACAAAGCTTTGCTGCGGTAATGTAGCATGAAATACATGTGCAACTCACAGTATAAAACCAATGTGTGGTAATACATACCTGTTCAAAAAATTGCATCAAATCCTCCGTAGCGAAATAATTCGCCTTCAGCGGATATTTTTAGCTTTCAAAATAATTTCTTCAAGAATGTATAGTCATGAGTGATTGAAGACAAGCTTTTTTTTTTTTCCTAAGAGTTGTAGGTTTTAATTGCTTTGGCTATTTCCTTAAATACATATGAATCATTTATTTAAGAAGCATGAATCACTACTTAATTGCCATGTAATCACCAGAGAAGAGAAATACGAACTGTGGTACCATTAGAGCACATTACAGTTTTACTCTCCGTGCTAGCTGCACTAGTGAAGTCAGTGAGGGCTGCGTGTAAATTATGCCTGAATATAATCCCAGCAACGGGTGTTTACAAGGGTGGTGGGGCAGCAGGAAGCAGCCACCGTATGGTGTGTGATCATGAAATACGGGAGGTTTCTGGGAATCAGTGGGTGTTCGGGACTTCGCTGAACGGAGGAGGGAGCTGAGCGTGTGCTAACAGGAAGGTTGTTTGGATTTCTGATTATCTGATGTTCTTGCATTCATATACTCCCTCTGTCACCTCTTGGATATTCCCTCTCAGATGTCAGGATTAATTATTTCCTTCTAGCCAGTCTGTTCAGTTTCAGTATTTCTACAGTGTCCCTGGGATAAAAACAGCCCCTTCCTTTATTCTACTTAGAGCAAATCATCCCAAAACCTTCCCTTCCCAAAACAGAGCATACTTACAGGTTATGGTGTCCCTGTATCTATTATTATTTCTTCCCCCCTCCCCCCCCCCCGCCCTTATTTCAGTGGTATAAATGAGAGGAAGTTTGCTCTGCTTATTAACAATTGCTGAAGGTACAAATCTTATTCTGGTGTTCAGAACTCCTTTGGTAATAAAGATATTGTCTGTTTAGGGAAAACCACAACTATATTTTCTGTCCAACTTGAGAAATTAACTTCTATTTTAGCTGGAAAACCTCACTGATATAAAATACAGGCAAAATTTATTAATCTCTTTCTGAGGAACTGTGACAGATTGATGGCTGACTGACGAAAGTGTTTTCTGGATTCTGGGCTGAAGGATCATGATTTTACTGTCCCATATGCAATAAGAAATCTCCATGATTATTGCTATTGATGCCTTTTGTGAAATGAGGTGGTCTTTTTAGCCACCCAGGTGAAATGACCTTGAAAGATGCTTAGACCTGTGGTGGCATGTTTTGGCCCATGTGTTTTCTGACTGCTAGCCCATATCTTTTTCAACCATGGGCTAATTCTTGTATGCCAAAATGTAATAGCAGGCATGTACTTAGTAGTAGAAAAGGGGTAGAATGGAAATCTTTCTCAGTATTAGATATTTTCTGGAGTAGATTGGACATGGTAGACACAATAGTG